>CM067846.1:48697673-49947673 GCA_034509565.1 Triticum monococcum
AAGCACACACGGATCTGAAAGGTTCAGACCCGTTGACTAAAACCTCTTTCACAAGCAACATGATCAAACCCAGAACTCATTGAGTGCTAATCACATAGTGATGTGAACTAGATTACTGACTCTAGTAAACTCTTGGGTGTTAGTCACATGGCGATGTGACCTGTGAGTGTTAATCACATGGCGATGTGAACTAGATTATTGACTCTAGTGCAAGTGGGAGACTGTTGGAAATATGCCCTAGAGGCAATAATAAATAAGTTATTATTATATTTCCTTGTTCATGATAATGGTTTATTATCCATGCTATAATTGTATTGATAGGAAACTCAGATACATGTGTGGATACATAGACAACACCATGTCCCTAGTAAGCCTCTAGTTGACTAGCTCGTTGATCAATAGATGGTTACGGTTTCCTGACCATGGACATCGGATGTCGTTGATGACGGGATCACATCATTAGGAGAATGATGTGATGGACAAGACCCAATCCTAAGCATAGCACTAGATCGTGTAGTTCGTATGCTAAAGCTTTTCTAATGTCAAGTATCATTTCCTTAGACCATGAGATTGTGCAACTCCCGGATACCGTAGGGGTGCTTTGGGTGTGCCAAACGTCACAACGTAACTGGGTGACTATAAAGGTACACTACGGGTATCTCCGAAAGTGTCTATTGGGTTGGCACGAATCGAGACTGGGATTTGTCACTCCGTGTGACGGAGAGGTATCTCTGGGCCCACTCGGTAGGACATCATCATAATGTGCACAATGTGATCAAGGAGTTGATCACGGGATGATATGTTACGGAACGAGTAAAGAGACTTGCCGGTAACGAGATTGAACAAGGTATCGGGATACCGACGATCGAATCTCGGGCAAGTATCGTACCGATAGACAAAGGGAATTGTATACGGGATTGATTAAGTCCTTGACATCGTGGTTCATCCGATGAGATCATCGTGGAACATGTGGGAGCCAACATGGGTATCCAGATCCCGCTGTTGGTTATTGACCGGAGAACGTCTCGGTCATGTCTGCATGTCTCTCGAACCCGTAGGGTCTACACACTTAAGGTTCGATGACGCTAGGGTTATAAAGGAAATTTGTATGTGGTTACCGAATGTTGTTCGGAGTCCCGGATGAGATCCCGGACGTCACGAGGAGTTCCGGAATGGTCCGGAGGTAAAGATTTATATATGGGAAGTCCTGTTTTGGTCACCGGAAGAGTTTCGGGGTTTATCGGTAACGTACCGGGACCACCGGGAGGGTCCCAGGGGTCCACCAAGTGGGGCCACCAACCCCGGAGGCTTACATGGGCCAAGGGTGGTGAGGGACCAGCCCCTAAGTGGGCTGGTGCGCCTCACACAAGGCCCAAGGGTAGCTAGGAGGAAAAAAGGAGGAAACCTAGGCTTATATGGGCCTAAGGCCCACCCTAGGGGGCGCCTCCCTCTCTCCCCTCTTGGCCGCCCCCCTTGCTCCCCATCTAGGGCTGCCGCCCCCCCTTAGGGGTGGGAACCCTAGAGGGGGCGCAGCCCCTCCCCTTCCCTATATATATGAGGCCTAGGGCTGCCCATAACACACTCGATTCAATCTCTCTTGGTGCAGCCCTACGTCTCTTCTTCCTCCTCTTCTGTGGTGCTTGGCGAAGCCCTGCAGGATAGCCACGCTCCTCCACCACCACCACGCCGTTGTGCTGCTGTTGGATGGAGTCTTCCTCAACCTCTCCCTCTCTCCTTGCTGGATCAAGGCGTGGGAGACGTCACCGGGCTGTACGTGTGTTGAACGCGGAGGTGTCGTCCGTTCGGCACTAGGATCATCGGTGATTTGAATCACGACGAGTACGACTCCATCAACCCCGTTCACTTGAACGCTTCCGCTTAGCGATCTACAAGGGTATGTAGATGCACTCTCCTTCCCCTCGTTGCTAGTCTCTCCATAGATAGATCTTGGTGACACGTAGGAAAATTTTGAATTTCTGCTACGTTCACCAACAGGAATGACTTTCATTCTCTTTCTATCTTCTACCGTGGTCGGGCTTTGAGTCTTACTCAACTTCACACCTTGTAATACAGGCAAGAACTCTTTCTTTGACTGCTCCATTTTGAACCACTTCAAAATCTTGTCAAGGTATGTACTCATTGAAAAAGCTTATCAAGCGCCTTGATCTATCTCTATAGATCTTGAAGCTCAATATGTAAGCAGCTTCACCGAAGTCTTTCTTTGAAAAACTCCTTTCAAACACTCCTTTATGATTTACAGAATAATTCTACATTATTTCCGATCAACAATATGTCATTCACATATACTTATCAGAAATGCTGTAGTGCTCCCACTCACTTTCTTGTAAATACTGGCTTCACCGCAAGTCTGTATAAAACTATATGCTTTGATCAACTCATTAAAGCGTATATTCCAACTCCGAGATGCTTGTACTAGTCCATAGATGGATCGCTGGAGCTTGCACATTTTGTTAGCACCTTTCGGATTGACAAAACCTTCTGGTTGCATCATATACAACTCTTCTTTAATAAATCCATTAAGGAATGCAGTTTTGTTTATCCATTTGCCAGATTTCATAAAATGCGGCAATTACTAACATGATTCGGATAGACTCAAGCATAGATACGAGTGAGAAACTCTCATCGTAGTCAACACCTTGAACTTGTCGAAAACCTTTTGCAACAATTCTAGCTTTGTAGATAGTAACACTACTATCAGCGTTCGTCTTCCTCTTGAAGATCCATTTATTCTCAATTGCTTGCCGATCATCGGGCAAGTCAACCAAAGTCCACACTTTGTTCTCATACATGGATCCTATCTCAGATTTCATGGCCTCAAGCCATTTATCGGAATCTGGGCTCATCATCGCTTCCTCATAGTTCGTTGGTTCGTCATGGTCAAGTAACATGACCTCCAGAATAGGATTACCGTACCACACTGGTGCGGATCTCACTCTGGTTTACCTACGAGATTCGGTAGTAACTTGATCTGAAGTTACATGATCATCATCATTAGCTTCCTCACTAATTGGTGTAGTAGTCACAGGAACAGATTTCTGTGATGAACTACTTTCCAATAAGGGAGAAGGTACAATTACCTTATCAAGTTTCTACTTTCCTCCCACTCGCTTCTTTCGAGAGATACTCCTTCTCTAGAAAGGATCCATTCTTAGCAATAAATGTCTTGCCTTCGGATCTGTGATAGAAGGTGTACCCGACAGTCTCCTTTGGGTATCCTATGAAGACATATTTCTTCGATTTGGGTTTGAGCTTATCAGGATGAAACTTTTTCATATAAGCATCACAATCCCAAACTTTAAGAAACGACAACTTTGGTTTCTTGCCAAACCACAGTTCAGATTGTGTCATCTCAACGGACTTAGATGGTGCCCTTTTTTTAACGTGAATGCAGCTGTCTTTAATGCATAACCCCAAAAACGATAGTGCTAGATCGGTAAGAGACATCATAGATTGTACTATATCCAATAAAGTACGGTTATGACGTTTGGACGCACCATTATGCTGTGGTGTTCCAGGTGGCATGAGTTTGTGAAACTATTCCACATTGTTTTAATTGAAGACCAAACTCGTAACTCAAATATTTGTCTCCACGATCAGATCGTAGAAACTTTATTTTCTTGTCACGATGATTTTCCACTTCACTCTGAAATTCTTTGAACTTTTCAAATGTTTCAGACTTATGTTTCATCAAGCAGATATACCCATATCTGGTCAAATCATCTGTTAAGGTCAGAAAATAATGATACCTGCTGCAAGCCTTAATATTCATCGGACCACATACATCAGTATGTATGATTTCCAACAAATCTGTTGCTTGCTTCATTGTTCCGGAGAACGGCATTTTAGTCATCTTGCCCATAAGGTATGGTTCGCAAGCATCAACTGATTCATAATCAAGTGATTCCAAAAGCCCATCTGCATGGAGTTTTTCATGCGCTTTACACCAATATGACCTAAACGGCAGTGCCAGAAATAAGTTGCACTATCATTATTAACTTTGCATCTTTTGGCTTCAATATCATGAATATGTGTATCACTACGATCGATATCCAACGAACCATTTTCATTGGGTGTGTAACCATATAAGGTTTTATTCATGTAAACAGAACAACAATTTATTCTCTTACTTAAATGAATAACCGTATTGCAATAAACATGATCAAATCATATTTATGCTCAACGCAAACACCAAATAACACTTATTTAGGTTCAACACTAATCCCGAAAGTATAGGGAGTGTGCGATGATGATCATATCAATCTTGGAACCACTTCCAACACACATCGTCACTTCACCCTTAACTAGTCTCTGTTCATTCTGCAACTCCCGTTTCGAGTTACTACTCTTAGCAACTGAACTAGTATCAAATACTGAGGGGTTGCTATCAACACTAGTAAAGTACACATCAATAACATGTATATCAAATATACTTATGTTCACTTTGCCATCCTTCTTATCCGCCAATCACTTGGGGTAGTTCCGCTTCCAATGACCAGTCCCTTTGCAGTAGAAGCACTTAGTCTTAGGCTTAGGACCAGACTTGGGCTTCTTCACTTGAGCAGCAACTTGCTTGCTGTTTTTCTTGAAGTTCCCCTTTTTCCCTTTGCCCTTTTCTTGAAACTAGTGATCTTGTCAACCATCAACACTTGATGCTCTTTCTTGATTTCTACCTTCATCGATTTCATCATCATGAAAAGCTCGGGATTCGTTTTCGTCATCCCTTGCATACTATAGTTCAACACGAAGTTCTACTAACTTGGTGATGGTGACTAGAGAATTCTGTCAATCACTATCTTATCTGGAAGATTAACTCCCACTTGATTCAAGCGATTGTAGTACCCAGACAATCTAAGCACATGCTCACTAGTTGAGCGATTCTCCTCCATCTTTTAGCTATAGAACTTGTTGGATACTTCATATCTCTCAACTCGGGTATTTTCTTGAAATATTAACTTCAACTCCTGGAACATCTCATATGGTCCATGACGTTCAAAACGTCTTTGAAGTCCCGATTCTAAGCCGTTAAGCATGGTGCACTAAACTATCAAGTAGTCATCATATTTAGCTAGCCAAACGTTCATAATGTCTGCATCTGCTCCTGCAATAGGTCTGTCACCTAGCGGTGCATCAAGGACATAATTCCTCTGTGCAGCAATGAGGATAAACCTCAGATCACGGATCCAATCCGCATCATTGCTACTAACATCTTTCAACACAATTTTCTCTAGGAACATATCAAAATAAACACAGGGAAGCAACAACGCGAGCTATTGATCTACAACATGATTTGCAAAATACTACCAGGACTAAGTTCATGATAAATTTAAGTTCAATTAATCATATTACTTAAGAACTCCCACTTAGATAGACATCCCTCTAATCCTCTAAGTGATTACGTGATCCAAATCAACTAAACCATGTCCGATCACCACGTGAGATGGAGTAGTTTCATTGGTGAACATCACTATGTTGATCATATCTACTATATGATTCACGCTCGACCTTTCGGTCTCTGTGTTCCGAGGCCATACCTGTATATGCTTGGCTCGTCAAGTATAACCTGAGTATTCCGCGTGTGCAACTGTTTTGCACCCGTTGTATTTGAACATAGAGCCTATCACACCCGATCATCACGTGGTGTCTCAGCACGAAGAACTTTCGCAATGGTGCATACTCAGGGAGAACACTTCTTGATAATTTAGTGAGAGATCATCTTATAATGCTACCGTCAATCAAAGCAAGATAAGATGCATAAAAGATAAACATCACATGCAATCAATATAAGTGATATGATATGGCCATCATCATCTTGTGCCTGTGATCTCCATCTCCGAAGCACCGTCATGATCACCATCGTCACCGGCGCGACACCTTGATCTCCATCGTAGCATCGTTGTCGTCTCGCCAATCTTATGCTTCCATGACTATCGCTACCGCTTAGTGATAAAGTAAAGCATTACAGCGCGATTGCATTGCATACAATAAAGCGACAACCATATGGCTCCTGCCAGTTGCCGATAACTCGGTTACAAAACATGATCATCTCATACAATAAAATTTAGCATCATGCCTTGACCATATCACATCACAACATGCCCTGCAAAAACAAGTTAGACGTCCTCTACTTTGTTGTTGCAAGTTTTACGTGGCTGCTACGGGTTTAAGAAAGAACCAATCTTACCTATGCATCAAAACCACAACGATAGTTTGTCAAGTTGGTGCTGTTTTAACCTTCGCAAGGACCGGGCGTAGCCACACTCGGTTCAACTAAAGTTGGATAAACTGTCACCCGCAAGCCACCTATGTGCAAAGCACGTCGGGAGAACCGGTCTCGCGTAAGCGTACGCGTAATGTCGGTCCGGGCCGCTTCATCCAACAATATCGCCGAACCAAAGTATGACATGCTGGTAAGCAGTATGACTTATATCGCCCACAACTCACTTGTGTTCTACTCGTGCATATAACATCAACACATAAAACCTAGGCTCGGATGCCACTGTTGGGGAACGTAGTAATTTCAAAAAATTTCCCACGCACACGCAAGATCATGGTGATGCATAGCAACGAGAGGGGAGAGTGTGATCTACGTACCCTTGTAGACCGACAACGGAAGCGTTTGGTTGATGTAGTCGTACGTCTCCACTTCCCGACCGATCAAGCACCGAAACTACGGCACCTCCGAGTTCTAGCACACGTTCAGCTCGATGACGATCCCCGGACTCTGATCTAGCAAAGTGTCGGGGAAGAGTTCCGTCAGCACGACGGCGTGGTGACGATCTTGATGTACTACCGTCACAGGGCTTCGCCTAAGCACCGCTACAATATTATCGAGGACTATGGTGGAAGGGGGCGCCGCACACGGCTAAGAATATGATCACGTGGATCAACTTGTGTGTCTGTGGGGTGCCCCTGCCTCCGTATATAAAGGTTCAAGAGGGGGAGGCCGGCCGGCCATCATAGGGCGCGCCAGGAGGAGTCCTACTCCCTCTGGGAGTAGGACTTCTCCACCAATCCTAGTTGGAATAGGATTCGCGAGGTGGAAAAGAGAGACAGAGAAGGAGGAGGGCTCCGGCCCCCTCTCTCCTTGTCCTATTCGGACTAGGGGGGAGGGGCGCGCGGCCCAGCCCTGGCCGCCTCTCCTCTTCTTCCACTAAGGCCCACTAAGGCCCATATAGCTCCCGGGGGGTTTCGGTAACCTCCCGGTACTCCGGTAAAATCCCGATTTCACCCAGAAAACTTCCGATATCCAAACATAGGCTTCTAATATATCAATCTTTATGTCTCGACCATTTCGAGACTCCTCGTCATGTCCCCGATCTCATCCGGGAATCCGAACTCCTTCGGTATATCAAAACTCATAAACTCATAATATAACTGTCATCGAAACCTTAAGCGTGCGGAGCCTACGGGTTCGAGAACAATGTAGACATGACCGAGACACGTCTCCGGTCAATAACCAATAGCGGAACCTGGATGCTCATATTGGTTCCTACATATTCTACGAAGATCTTTATCGGTTAGACCGCATAACAACATATGTTGTTCCCTTTGTCATCGGTATGTTACTTGCCCGAGATTCGATCGTCGGTATCCAATACCTAGTTCAATCTCGTTACCGGCAAGTCTCTTTACTCGTTCCGTAATACATCATCTCGCAACTAACTCATTAGCTGCAATGCTTGCAAGGCTTAAGTGATGCGCATTACCGAGAGGGCCTAGAGATACCTCTCCGACAATTGGAGTGACAAATCCTAATCTCGAAATACGCCAACCCAACATGTACCTTTGGAGACACCTGTAGAGCTCCTTTATAATCACCTAGTTACGTTGTGACGTTTGATAGCACACAAAGTGTTCCTCCGGCACACGGGAGTTGCATAATCTCATAGTCATAGGAACATGTATAAGTCATGAAGAAAGCAATAGCAACATACTAAACGATCGGGTGCTAAGCTAATGGAATGGGTCATGTCAATCAGATCATTCAACTAATGATGTGATCCCGTTAATCAAATAACAACTCTTTGTCCATGGTTAGGAAACATAACCATCTTTGATTAACGAGCTAGTCAAGTAGAGGCATACTAGGGACACTCTGTTTGTCTATGTATTCACACATGTATTATGTTTCCGGTTAATACAATTCTAGCATGAATAATAAACTTTTATCATGATATAAGGAAATAAATAATAACTTTATTATTGCCTCTAGGGCATATTTCCTTCATATTCTTGATGGGTGTATGCTTAGATTGTCATGACTTGCTCTGTAGTGAGTGCATCGAGCTCGTAAACATGCCTACTTGATATCTGATTTGCATGCTCCAGTTTTTCACTAAGTCTATGATCTGATTATGTTTTTGCCATGTTCACACGCTTGCCATGTATTTTCTGATCCCTTTTGGCTCAAGGTCACTAAGGGACTTTTGTTAAGCTCTTTGAGTATCTCCATGCGATGCTTTACTTTGCCATGTTCAGGTCCTGTAGCATATAGTTTTCATGCTCCAAAGAGTGCTATCCGATCTGAAATTTCAGACAAGTGTTAATTTCACTAAGTCTGAAATCTGTTTGCCAAATGCATTTTTGCCATGCTTGTTTGAACCTGTTATTGGATGAATTAGCCGTAGCTCAGTGTTCAACTTTTGTTAAGCATCATGAATGGATCCCTGCCATGTATTTTGTTGCCATGTTTGAGTGCTGTAGCATGTTCATCTTGTTGCATTTAGATGGCTACTTGCTGTATATCGCAGACCGGTGCCATATTTGAATTGCTTGCCATTTCCAAACCGTAACTCCGATTCCGGTGATCTTTATATCGTTTTCAAGCAATTTCATCTCACCTTTCCAGTGGCACACTTGGATTTCCAAATTGATGCCAGGTTCATTCATCTCTTGTCAAATCATGCATATGCATCGCATACGCATCCCGCATATCATACCATTGTTCATGTGTTGGTTGTTTACTTTGTTGTGTGCTTCTTTCCGGTGTTTGCTTCTTCGGGTTGGTTTCGGTAACGTCGTGTTTGTGAGGACCCGGTCGTCTACGTCCGTCTGTCTTCTTCATGGACTCGTTCTTCTTCCTTGTGGGATTTCAGGCAATGTAAGGGCTTATTTATCCCTACGATGTTTTGGTGATTGATGACAATGCATTTGCGGACTAATCATGTGCTTTGAGTGCTTTCAGATATTCATCCTTCGGCACGGAACGATTATTTCCCTTTGGCGCTCTACTCAAGACGGTGTAGTCTATTCCGTGACTTTGTTGGTGGACTAAGTTTCGTAGTAGTCACCGTACTATCAAGAGGGGGTCCGCTTCGGTATGGCTTGGGTGGAATCAACACGTACACGTTCTCATCACACCCTTCGTTTCTTTCCGCACCTATGGGGCCCTTCTTTCCCTCCTCCCTCTGCTTGTCCAGGACCCAGCGGTAGTACCGCGGTCCACAACGGTAGTGCGGCTGAGACTCCCTAAGCGGTAGTACCGCTCCCAGAGCGGTAGTACCGCTCCCCGAGCGGTAGTACCGCTGGGTGGCCTCAGCGGCAGTACCTCTGCGGTTCCATGCTACTACCGTCCTGTCACTGCGTCTGTAGCGGTAGTACCGCTCCTCGGAGCGGTAGTACCGCTTGCTGGGCTCAGCCGCAGTACCGTGGTGGCATGGTGCTCCTTCCACTTCGATTCTTGCGCGCATTTTCTCGTGTCGGGTTTTGCGGTACTAGCTGCGGCAGTAGTGGCGGTAGTACCGCCCTGGGCCCCTGCCCCAGCCCTTCTCTTCTGGCGCGGTAGTACCGCTGAGGGGGAGCGGTAGTACCGCTTGAGGGCGGCAGTACCGCTCTGCCTCCGCGGCAGTACCGCCCTCTACGGGGCTGAGTGGGGGGTAACGGTTGACTTGTTTCCCCCACTATAAAAGGGCTCCTTCTCCTCCCTCTTTGCCTCACCTCTTCCCCCAACCTTCATCATTGCCCAAGCACCATTTATTGCTCAAGCTCCATTGAATACCCCAAGCTTCCTTTTGCCCGATCTATCTCCCTAGCCAATCAAACTCGTTGATTTGCTCGGGAGTGGTTGAGAAGGCTCCGATCTACACTTCCACCAAGGGATTTTTGATTCCCCCGTTCATCCTTAGCGGATCTTGTTACTCTTGGGTGTTTGAGCACCCTAGACGGTTGAGGTCGCCTCGGAGCCATATTCCATTGTGGTGAAGCTTCGTGGTCTTGTTGGGAGCCTCCGATTAAGTTGTGGAGTTTGCCCCAACCTTGTTTGTAAAGGTTCGGTCGCCGCCTCCAAGGGCACCAATAGTGGAATCACGGCATCTCGCATCGTGTGAGGGCGTGAGGAGAATACGGTGGCCCTAGTGGCTTCTTGGGGAGCATTGTGCCTCCACACCGCTCCAACGGAGACGTACTTCCCTTCAAAAGGAAGGAACTTCGGTAACACATCCTCGTCTTCACCGGATCCACTCTTGGTTATCTCTTACCTTTACTTGTGCAAGCTCTCTAGTGTTTATTCCCTTGCTTGCTTGTGTGCTTGTTGTTGTTGCATCATATAGGTTGCTCACCTAGTTGCACATCTAGACAACCTACTTTGATGCAAAGATTAACTTGGTAAAGAAAAGCTAAAAATTGGTAGTTGCCTATTCACCCCCCCTCTAGTCAACCATATCGATCCTTTCAATTGGTATCAGAGCCTCGTTTCTTTATTAAGGACTTTACCGTCCAAAGAGTATGGTTGATACCGTAGACGGTGCGGAGGAACACTCCGGTGTGAATCCTATCTCGTCTACGGGCGATGGGGGAACTTCGGTCTCTCGTGAGGAGTTCAATGTAGCCTTGGAGACATTGAAAACCTCCATGACGACCAAAGTTGAAAGCATGTTTACTAAATTCCTTGAGGGGCTTAAACTATCCACCGCACCGTTGAAAGTGGGGGATCCCGCCAAAAAGGTGTCGGATGCTACCCCCGACAAGGGGGAAGCTAGTAGTGAAAAGGCTCCTTCTTTGAGTGGCAAGAATGGCACCGGCATTTTTGCCCACGTGGAACCACCACTTGTTTATGGTGGACCGGTTCCTTCTACTCATTTGAATCATGCCGGTCCTCCTCCTAAGATTGTGAAAAATGAGGACTTTGATTCTTGGGTTTACCGCTTTAAACGTCATTTAAATCATGTGAACACTAACCTTTGGAGAATCATTGAATAAGGTTTTTACCCACATGATCCAAGCAACCTCACTCCTCGAGAAGCTGCGGACAATCAATTCAATGAGAATGCTCTCTTCATCATTCAAGATGCAATTCCACCCGAAGACCTACCTCATCTTCGCCCTTACTCCTTGGCCAAAGATGCATGGCATTATGTCGTGTCTCTCTACCGGGGAAGCGCAAGCATTCAACGCTCCAACTATGAAGTGGTACAAGATGAGGCCGATGAGTTTGCAATGAAGGAAGATGAAGAGCCTCGTGAGCTTTTTCGGAGAGTCACCAAACTCGCGGTCTCATTACGAGATCACGGGAGCAAGGACACGGATGATAATTGGATCAAGCGCAAATTCCTCAAGGCAATGATGCCCTACCACAAGGCCATGTCCTCCGTCATCCGCCAAAGACCGGACTTCCACACTTTGACCTCAAGCGAGGTGTTGGATGAGTTTGTGGCCATGAACATCTTGGACAAGACCGCCGACAATGCGGTGCTCCGGTCTCAACGGGCAAAGAAGCCCAACCTTGCTTTGAAGGCCAAGCTCACCGTGGAAGAAGAAGAAGAGGAAGAAGAGGAGAGCAACCTCGAAGATACAAAGTATGCATATCATGAACACATGGCTCTTGCTTCAAGGCAATTTTGGAGCAAGAAAAACTCGAGGCCCAACTTTAGCAAAAACAACTCAAGTGGGACAAGGGGCAAGCAACATGTGAGGACTTGCTACAATTGCAGCAATGTGAGTCATTTCGTTGCGGAATGCCCGTATGAGAAGAGGGAAGATAATGGTGGCAAACTCATCCGAAAGGACAAGGCCAAGTCGTTCCCCAACAAGAACAACTTCAACAAGAAGACTCCTCCCAAGGCCTTGGTTGTGCAAGAAGAGTACAATGAGGATGATGACGATGATGAAGATGATGAGACGGTTGCCATGGCCTCCGTTGCCATTGCAACAACGTCACAAGTGTCTCTCTTCGACTCACCCAACGAGAGCACCAATGCCAAGTGCCTCATGGCTAAAGCCACCAACAAGGTAACCCCCAACATCAAAACTACCATCATTAATCATCCTTCCCCATTGGATTGCATGAATGAAGTTGAGGGAGCTAATGTGGAGGCTAACGAGTTTGAGGCCTTTATGGGTAAACTCAAGGGAAAATCCAAGAAGCACTTTGTTGCTCTCTTGGAACAACTTGGTGAGGCCAATGACATGATCGAGGCTCACGAAGACACCATCTCGAAGATGGAAGGGCATAGTCGTGACTATGCCGATGAGATTTCGGATCTTTCCAATGCTCTTGAGGAAGAGCGTGGTCTTCGTTTGGCTCTTGAGGAGTCACACAACGTTGATCATGCTAAGTTAGAGAAAGATTATGATCATGTCCTAGTTGTGTCTCGTGTACTAAACTCCGAGAAGGCCAAACTCGGGGTTGATCTTGCTAGACTCAAAGAGGAGTTTGATATACTTGACAAGGCCCACAAGGCCTTGAAGGGTATTCACGCGAGTCTCAAGGAGTCTCATGATCAACTCCAAGTGAAGCTAACTAAGGATAAAGCAACTTTTCCTCATATGGTTTTACTTGATAACGCAAATGCTACTAACCCGTGTTGTGAGCATATGCATCTTGTTGAGGAAAATGCATCGTTGAAGGCGCAACTTGAGAGAGGCCTTGTGACGTGCATACAAGGCAAGAAGAACCTCAATGATCTCTTGATCAACCAAAAGGGAGGTGTGGCGAAGGAAGGGGTTGGGTACGTCCCCAACTCCAAGAACAAGAAGAAGAATGACAAGACCAAACGACCTCCTCCCCTCATGCAAACTTTTGTGAGGGCGGGAGAGAGTGTTCCCGTGGAGAAGAAGAAGAACAAAGTCAAGAAGGGCAATGTCACCTCACCCAACAAGGCCGGCGATTTTAATCCTTCTTATGTGTTGTGCCATGCTAGTGATGGGCATGTTTATGCCAAATTTGTTGGCTCT
Source organism: Triticum monococcum (assembly GCA_034509565.1). Classification (NCBI taxonomy): domain Eukaryota; kingdom Viridiplantae; phylum Streptophyta; class Magnoliopsida; order Poales; family Poaceae; genus Triticum; species Triticum monococcum. The sequence goes on from CM067846.1 coordinate 48,710,865, forward strand.
TTTCATGAGTACATTGAATGGTCTATTTGGGTTCCTAAGACCCTTGTTACTAACATCAAAGGACCCATTACAAAATGGGTACCTAAAACCAAGCATTGATCTCTTGTAGGTGTTTGCTTCCGGTGGTGGATCATGGTTGCTCGACAGCGGAGCTACAAATCATATGACCGGAAGCAAGGACTTGGTGGTGGACGTGCGCACGGTTCCATCTATGCCCACCAATGTCGAATGGGGTGACGCCTCATCTTCTAAGGTATTGGGACTTGGCAAGGTGGTCATCTCTCATGATCTCACGATCGAGATGGTCATGCTTGTTGAGTCCCTTGCATACAATTTACTTTCCGTTCGTCAACTTGCAATCATGGGCTTTGCCACTTTCTTTGATATCGATACCGTGGCCCTCTTGTGGAGCAAGACTCTTAAAGTAGCCTTTGTTGGGCATGTCGAGAACGGTCTATATGTGATTAACTTTTCGGAGCGACCCACTAAGACCGCGACATGCCTAATGGCTAAAGTTGATGTGGGATGGCTTTGGCATCGCCGTTTAGCCCATGTCAATATGAGATCTTTGCAAAGTCTCCTAAAGGGGGACCATGTCCGTGGACTAACGAATGTTAGTTTTGCTAAAGATCGTGCTTGCAGTGCCTGTATCGAAGGAAAGCTACATGAGAAGGCTCACCCTCCCACGACTATCATTTATTCAAAAAGGCCTTTGGAGCTCCTTCACATGGATCTCTTTGGGCCTCCGTCCTTCGATAGTCTTGGAGGTAGAAAGTATTGCTTGGTGATTGTGGATGACTACTCAAGGTACACATGGGTGTATTTCTTCAAGAGGAAGAGTGAGACCCAACAAACCGTCATTGACTTTGCAAATGAAGCACAACGTCAACACAATGCAAAGATTTTGACGATAAGAAGTGACAACGGCACCGAGTTCAAGAACTACACCTTGGATGAATTTCTTAGTGATGAGGGAATCAAGCATCAATATTCCGCACCGTACACCCCTCAACAAAAAGGTGTTGCAGAGAGGAAGAACCGGATGTTGATGGATGCGGCAAGGACCATGATGGCGGAGTTCAAGTCTCCATACAACTTTTGGGCCGAAGCCATCAACACTGCGTGTCATGCATCAAATCGGCTCTACCTCCGCAAGGGTTTGAACAAGACTCCCTATGAGATACTCACCGGTAACAAGCCCAACCTCAAGTACTTCCGGGTGTTCGGGTGTAAGTGCTTCATTCTCAAAAAGGGTGTTCGTTTGTCTAAATTTGAGGCTAGAGCTTATGAGGGCATATTTGTTGGCTATGCTACAAACTCTCATGCTTACCGTGTCCTCAATAAATCCACGGGACTTATTGAGGAGACGTGTAACGTGGAGTTTGATGAAAATAACGGCTCCCAAGTGGAGCAAAGTGGCACTTGTGATGTAGGTGATGAAGTTCCTCCTCAAGCCATAAGAAGAATGGGTGTTGGTTTCATCCTACCCATTGAGGAACCCCTTGTGGCCGAAGGAGAAGGACAATGCTCCACTCAAGTGGAGCCATCACCAACCCAAGGCCCACACGCTTCCGAAGAACAAAGTGAAGGCCCTCAACCTCATGAACAAGACCAAGGGCAACATCATGCTCAAGACGGTGTTGACACACCAAGTGATGCCCAAGGTCAAGTACTCTCCCTCGAGCAAGTTCAAGACCAAGAACAAGCTCATGACGACACTCAAGATAATCAAGTAACCGCTCCTCAACTCACTGCCGAGGAGGAATTAGAGCGTCGGGCCGCCAAGGTTGCTTCCAAGCTCTCCACCAAAGACCATCTCATGACGAATGTGCTTGGAAGCTTAAGAAAGGGGGTAAGCACTCGTAGACAATTAGCAAATTATTGTGAGCATCATGCGTTTGTCTCTTGTGTGGAACCCCACAAGGTTTATGAGGCGCTAGAAGATCCGGATTGGCTTAATGCCATGCATGAAGAACTCAACAACTTCGAGCGCAACGAAGTGTGGAGATTGGTGCCAAGGCCAACGGGGACCCACAATGTTATTGGAACCAAGTGGATATTCAAGAACAAGCAAGATGCCCATGGGATTATCGTTCACAACAAGGCTCGTTTGGTAGCACAAGGCTACTCCCAAGTCGAGGGTATCGACTACGGTGAAACCTTTGCTCCCGTTGCTCGTCTTGAATCCATTCGCATGTTGATTGCATATGCTTCTCATCATAACTTTAAGTTACATCAAATGGATGTGAAGAGTGCTTTTCTTAATGGTCCCATTAATGAATTGGTGTACGTCAAGCAACCCCCCGGGTTCGAGGATCCCTACTTTCCCGATCATGTGTATCAACTTGATAAGGCACTCTATGGCCTTAAACAAGCCCCACGTGCGTGGTATGATCACCTTACCGAGTTGTTACAAGACCGTGGGTTTGAAGTTGGGGTAATCGACCCCACTCTTTTTACTAAGAAGGTCAAAGGGGAGTTGTTTGTGTGCCAACTATATGTTGATGATATTATCTTTGGTTCTCCTAACAAAGCCTTCAGTGAGGAATTTGCCGCTCTCATGACCTCAAAGTTCGAGATGTCCTCCATGGGGGAGTTGAAGTTCTTTCTAGGGTTCGAAGTGAAGCAAAGAAGAGAAGGAACCTTCATCAATCAATCCAAATACACTCAAGACATGCTCAAGAGATTCAAGCTAAGTGATGTCAAGCCGGCTTCCACCCCAATGCCCACCAAGTGCCAACTTGACCTTGATCCAAATGGTAAAGTGGTGGATCAAAAGGTATACCGTTCCATGATTGGTTCCTTGCTCTACCTTTGTGCATCTAGACCGGACATCATATTGAGTGTGGGAATTTGTGCACGGTTTCAAGACGCACCTAAGGAAAGTCACTATGTGGCGGTCAAACGAATCTCTCGATATTTGGCTCATACCCCAAACTTTGGCCTATGGTACCCAAGAGGATCAAACTTCAAGCTTGTAGGGTTCTCGGATTCCGATTGGGCGGGAGACAAAGTGGATAGGAAGTCCACTTCCGGAGGATGCCAATTCCTTGGTTGCTCTTTGGTAAGTTGGTCTTCCAAAAAGCAAAGTTGTGTGTCTCTCTCGTCCACCGAAGCGGAGTATGTTGCGGCCGGTAGTTGTTGCGCACAACTCTTGTGGATGAGGCAAACTTTGAAGGATTACGGTGTCACTTGTGACAAAGTGCCTCTTTGGTGTGACAACGAAAGTGCCATCAAGATTTCTCTCAACCCGGTGCAACACTTCAAGACGAAGCATATTGAGATTCGGTATCACTTCATCCGGGATCACATCAGGCGAGGAGAGATCGAGCTCAACTATGTCAACACTCATGACAACCTTGCAGATATTTTCACGAAGCCCTTGGATGAAGCAAGATTTCGCGAGTTAAGGCATGAGCTAAATATCATTGATTCGAGCAATGTTGCTTGAACCCGTGCACACCCTACCTCACTCAATTTGTTGTCTAGTTTAGGTGTAGGCATGGACATAGGGGGAGTGTTGTTCTCTCAATGAACTCTCCCTCCCCCATTATGCATAAATTGATCAAGTCTTTCTCTTGTTGCCATTGTTGATGGCACGTGTGCTTAAAAGACGAGTTTTGGTCATGGGCCCAAGGTTAAAATCTTTGCGGTGCCATACCTCCTGACTCAAACATAGGTGGCTTCGGCCACCGCCCTCTCTTGGCCTCTTGCTGGTGTGCTTCTTTCTTTTTTTCTTCTTTTCTTCGTTGCGGTTTCTTTTTTTTGAGCTAGGCCTTGTGATCCAGTTGTCGCCGTGTGCTGGGGCGGTACTGCCGCTGCTGGCGAGCGGTACTACCGCTCCCAGCGCGGTACTACCGCGGTGGGGCGGGGGCCAGGGGTTTTTATAGGGGCAGGGGAGGTTTCTTCCTCCCCATACCCATTCGCTCGCCCCCTCGTGCCTCTCTCTCTCTCTCTCTCCAGCACCGTTCCGGCGCGGAAGGGCTCCGGTGGATCTCCTCCTCCGGGGCATCCCTCTCCATTTCCTTCGGTGGAGTCGATCCCCACCTCGTCCTCTTGCCATGGATGCCGGTATTGCCCCCGTTCCTTCTCTCTTTTGGTCTTGTGTTTAGATCTTGTGCTTTAGGGGCAATGTTGGTTGCATCTCTAGATTTTTGGCTAAATCTAGGCTTGAGTTAGTTGGAGTAGGCAACTAGATCATCGAGATTGATGTTTGGTAGGATTATGTTTGAATTTGGTAGGCCGGTAGTACCGGATCTGTCCACGGTAGTAGCAGGCCACTGTTTCACGGCCCCAAGCTTTGAAACTGCTGTGCATCTGCCTCAAGCGGTACTACCGCTCCCCCTGGAGCGGTACTACCGCTTGACCTCGCGCGGTACTACCGCTCCCTCTGGGGCGGTACTACCGCTCGGGGCGGTACTACCGCGGGTAGGGCATGGTACTACCGCTGCATGCCAACTTCCACCATTCTCCTACATTGCCTTTGATTTGTTTGTTGGCTTATGCTCGTCTCTTCTGTTTGTTTTGCGTCTTTTGTGTGTTTGGCTCCAGGTGATGACACTTCTGAGCAGCATGGTCGCCGTATCAACCCTGGACGTGCCACCTCCAAGCGTTACCGGACCTCAGAGCCTGCCGGTGTTTCTTCCAGCACTCAGCCGCCTCCAGCGAATGCTTCAGCAAGTGTTCCTCCTCCTCCTCAGCACCAGAAGCGAGCCGCCAACAAGCCAAAAGGGAAGACTGTGACTGAGATGAACAACAAGGAGTTCTGGGAGAAGCGTCGTCGCAACCCCTATACGGTGGACCAAGAACCCACTTTGGTCAACCGCCCGTTCTGGAACCGTTTTCAGTTTGCCATCTTCTTTGATGTGATCAAGGCCAAGAAGAATCTGTTTGTTGATGTTCGCTCTATTGACGTTAATGCCATGGAGAAGGATCCAGAGTACTTTGGGGAAGCCCTTCAGATGTGCACTCAGCTGAACATTCTCAGGATCATGCAGTTCAACAAGGATTTCGATGCGGATCTGTTGGCTCAGTTCTTTGCCACCGTTCACCTTGGAACAGATGGTGACCGGACCCTGACCTGGATGACCAATGGCAAGCTGCTTTTTGTCAAGTGGCGGGCGTTCATGGAGTTGCTTGATGTGGTGGATAACGGGCTTGAGACTCCAGTCGGTTTCTGTCCTCACCGCAATGTTACCTCCACCCATAAGCAAGCCCTTTGGCCCTACTGCACTGTCAAGATCCACCCTGTCACTGAGAAGAAGACCTACGAGCTGTGTCCATATCTGGACATTCTTCATCGCATTTTCCGTGAGACTCTCTTCCCTCGCATTGGGAATCTGGATCAGGTTCACTCCTACCTCGTGGACATGCTCCTTTTCTGTCAGCATGAGAAGGAAGCCAGCACTGGAGAAAGCCTGGATATCTCTCATGTCATGTGGTCTGAACTTGTCTCCGCCGTGTCTGAGCACAAGTGTCCTATCTATGGTCCCTTCATCATGAGGCTCATTGAGAGGGCCTGGGCACAGACCTACCCCAAAGTGCTGCTAGAGACTGGAGATTTAGTTTCCCATGAGGTCAAACGTCTGAGGAAGAAGGACAACTGGTCTGCACCTCACACAGGGGGTCCTTCTACTGCTGCCACCGGGGGCCCGTCTACCGCTGCAACTGCCATGGACACTGAGGGTGGGGATGCTCCTCCTGGCCATGATGAGGACCTTGGCCACTCCAGTGCAGAACCATCATGTGCCCAGAAACTCAAGCGCAAGATGAAGAAGCTCTTCTGTCTGGAGTCCCATGGTCAGTATATGACTCATGTGGTGGAGAAGAATGCCAGGTCGCGCCACAAGGAGCTCATGCGCCAGCTGGGCGCCACAGTTGTCAGTGGATCCGAGGGAGAGATCACTGAAGAGGAGGACTGGATACATCAGAACTGCCACTGGACCGACTCCGATGCCGAGCAGTTCTCTCCCCACGATGCAGATGCAGAGATGTGATGATCACCTGGAGTCGTAGTTTCTCTCTCGACCTTTTTGGTGTCTCGCTGCCAAAGGGGGAGAGAGTGTAGGGATTTGATTTGCTCGTTTCGCTTCTTGTGTCGTGCTTTGCGTTTAGTCTTGTGCGTTTCCCTTGGTTTGGTTTGTTGTGAGACTTAAGTTTCCGTCATATGGTGTAAGACATATGCTACCTTAGCTATCTTATTTATGCTTATGCACCTCGGTATCTTATAGCTTGCTTATCCTATCTTATATGTTGTTCTCATGTATCTTACTTAGGTTGTTTGGTCTCTAAAATATAGCGGGATCTGTGATCCTAGTGTGTGTGCCCTTCCGTCCCCAGTACTCATCTAGTTTGCACACATCCAGGGGGAGCCTATCTATATTTTAGAGGCGTGAGCTCTCTTGCATTCTTTGTCATTACTCTTTTTATGCAAATCCCGTATTGTCATCAATCCACCAAAAAGGGGGAGATTGTAAGGGCTTATTTATCCCTACGATGTTTTGGTGATTGATGACAATGCATTTGCGGACTAATCATGTGCTTTGAGTGCTTTCAGATATTCATCCTTTGGCACGGAACGATTATTTCCCTTTGGCTCTCTACTCAAGACGGTGTAGTCTATTCCGTGACTTTGTTGGTGGACTAAGTTTCGTAGTAGTCACCGTACTATCAAGAGGGGGTCCGCTTCGGTATGGCTTGGGTGGAATCAACACGTACACGTTCTCATCACACCCTTCGTTTCTTTCCGCACCTATGGGGCCCTTCTTTCCCTCCTTCCTCTGCTTGTCCAGGATCCAGCGGTAGTACCGCGGTCCACAGCGGTAGTGCGGCTGAGACTCCCTAAGCGGTAGTACCGCTCCCGGAGCGGTAGTACCGCTCCCCGAGCGGTAGTACCGCTGGGTGGCCTCAGCGGCAGTACCTCTGCGGTTCCGTGCTACTACCGTCCTGTCACTTCGTCTGTAGCGGTAGTACCGCTCCTCGGAGCGGTAGTACCGCTTGCTGGGCTCAGCCGCAGTACCGTGGTGGCATGGTGCTCCTTCCGCTTCGATTCTTGCGTGCATTTTCTCGTGTCGGGTTTTGCCGTACTAGCTGCGGCAGTAGTGGCGGTAGTACTACTTGAGAGCGGTAGTACCGCTCTACCTCCGCAGTAGTACCGCCCTGGGCCCCTGCCCCAGCCCTTCTCTTCTGGCGCGGTAGTACCGCTGAGGGGGAGCGGTAGTACCGCTTGAGGGCGGCAGTACCGCTCTGCCTCCGCGGCAGTACCGCCCTCTACGGGGCTGAGTGGGGGGTAACGGTTGACTTGTTTCCCCCACTATAAAAGGGCTCCTTCTCCTCCCTCTTTGCCTCACCTCTTCCCCCAACCTTCATTATTGCCCAAGCACCATTTATTGCTCAAGCTCCATTGAATACCCCAAGCTTCCTTTTGCCCGATCTATCTCCCTAACCAATCAAACTCGTTGATTTGCTCGGGAGTGGTTGAGAAGGCTCCGATCTACACTTCCACCAAGGGATTTTTGATTCCCCCGTTCATCCTTAGCGGATCTTGTTACTCTTGGGTGTTTGAGCACCCTAGACGGTTGAGGTCGCCTCAGAGCCATATTCCATTGTGGTGAAGCTTCGTGGTCTTGTTGGGAGCCTCCGATTAAGTTGTGGAGTTTGCCCCAACCTTGTTTGTAAAGGTTCGGTCGCCGCCTCCAAGGGCACCAATAGTGGAATCACGGCATCTCGCATCGTGTGAGGGCGTGAGGAGAATACGGTGGCCCTAGTGGCTTCTTGGGGAGCATTGTGCCTCCACACCGCTCCAACGGAGACGTACTTCCCTTCAAAAGGAAGGAACTTCGGTAACACATCCTCGTCTTCACCGGATCCACTCTTGGTTATCTCTTACCTTTACTTGTGCAAGCTCTCTAGTGTTTATTCCCTTGCTTGCTTGTGTGCTTGTTGTTGTTGCATCATATAGGTTGCTCACCTAGTTGCACATCTAGACAACCTACTTTGATGCAAAGATTAACTTGGTAAAGAAAAGCTAAAAATTGGTAGTTGCCTATTCACCCCCCCTCTAGTCAACCATATCGATCCTTTCAGGCAAGATGATCAAACCCTCGAAATCACTTCTATCTTTGCTTGCTAGTTGCTCGCTCTTTTGCTATGCCTACGCCGCGATACCTACCACTTGCTTATCATGCCTCCCATATTGTTGAACCAAGCCTCTAACCCACCTTGTCCTAGCAAACCGTTGTTTGGCTATGTTACCGCTTTGCTCAGCCCCTCTTATAGCGTTGTTAGTTGCAGGTGAAGATTGAAGTTTGTTCCTTGTTGGAACATGGAGACCGTTCCTTGTTGGAACATTATTTAGTTGTTGGGATATCACAATATCTCTTATTTAATTAATGCATCTATATACTTGGTAAAGGGTGGAAGGCTCGCCCTTATGCCTGGTGTTTTGTTCCACTCTTGCCGCCCTAGTTTCCGTCATATCGGTGTTATGTTCCCGGATTTTGCGTTCCTTACGCGGTTGGGTAATAATGGGAACCCCTTGACAGTTCGCCTTGAATAAAACTCCACCAGCAATGCCCAACCTTGGTTTTACCATTTGCACTAACAACCTACCACCTTCCCTTGGGTTCTGCAGACTCAAGGGTCATCTTTATTTTTAACCCCCCCGGGCCAGTGCTCCTCTGAGTGTTGGTCCGAACTGAGCTGCCTGCAGGGCCACCTCGGGGCAACTTGAGGTTTGGTTTTAATCGTAGCTAGTCTCATCTGAGTGTGCCCTGAGAACGAGATATGTGCAGCTCCTATCGGGATTTGTTGGCACATTCGGGCGGTGTTGCTGGTTTAGTTTTACCTTGTCGAAATGTCTTGTAACCGGGATTCCGAGTCTGATCGGGTCTTCCTGCTAGAAGGAATATCCTTCGTTGACCGTGAGAGCTTGTGATGGGCTAAGTTGGGACACCCCTGCAGGGATTTGAACTTTTGAAAGCCGTGCCCGTGGTTATGAGCAGATGGGAATTTGTTAACGTCCGGTTGTAGAAAACCTGAAGTTGACCTTAATTAAAATGCATCAACCGCGTGTGTAACCATGATGGTCTCTTTCCGGTGGAGTCCGGGAAGTGAACACGGTGTTGGAGTAATGCTTGACGTAGGTTGTTCTAGGATCACTTCTTGATCATAGTTGTTCGACCGTGCTTTTGCCTTCTCTTCTCGCTCTCATTTGCGTATGTTAGCCACCATATATGCTAGTCGCTTGCTGCAGCTCCACCTCATACCTTTTACCTTACCCATAAGCTTAAATAGTCTTGATCGCGAGGGTGCGAGATTGCTGAGTCCCCGTGGCTCACAGTTACTTCCAAAACCAGTTTGCAGGTGCCGATGAGTCCGAGCAGGTGACACAACCAAGCTCAGGAGGATCTCGATGAAGATCTTGTCCTTTGTGTTGTTCTGTTTCCAGTTGATCAGTAGTGGAGCCCAGTCGGGACGATCGGGGATCTGTGTAGCATTTGGGGTAGTCTTCTTTTATTTTGGTTCCGTAGTCGGACCTTGTGTGTATTTGGATGATGTAATGCTTTATTCATGTAATTGTGTGAAGTGGCGATTGTAAGCCAACTATGTATCTCTTTTCCCCTTATTGTATTACATGGGTTGTTTGCAAAGATTACCTCACTTGCGACATTGCTTTCAATGCGGTTATGCCTCTAAGTCGTGCTTCGACACATGGGAGATATATCCGCATCGAGGGCGTTACAATATACTTGTCCCAACTGGGTTAACTGAGCATATGCAGATAAAAAAATCAGCATCTGCATGTTGATTGGTTGCCTGCATGTGCAGAAACGGAAGGTCTGCTGTTTGTTGTTTGGTTACATCAGGACAGTTGTGTGGTAACCTCCTTCTCGATGTGGTGAGGTTATTAGAGACACACATGAAAAGAACCAAACTAGAGCAACAGAACAAACTAAGACACAAAAATAAGTCCATAGTTCAGGCGATCACAAGTTTTAAACCAACATAGTACAATAAGTTTTAAACGAAACCCAAGTCTTAAACCAGCAACCAACAATGAACGGGCAACATGAGCTCAGACGATCACGGTGAAGGCGTTGTCGTGCTCCTTGCACTTGGTGACCACCTCCACGCCCTCGTCGTTGAAGACAATCACCTTCATGGTGTCGGGGGTCATCAGCTTGAATGTCAGCATATACCCGATCATGATCTAGTGAACGGCGGCAAATGTGGCCCAACCGTAATCAAGGGTGACCCTGTCATTGATCACCCTCACTGCCGCCCTCCATGCGCAACCGGTGTTCGTCTTGAGCTTGAACTCTGCAGGGACGACGGGGAAGTGATTGGTGAACTCCAGAGGCATTGGCAGGCTCTCCAATTTCGGACCATTACCTTGCAGAAGTGGCTTGGTCTAGACTCCTCATGGTAGTGTCGACAGTTCCTCCGCTTGGCGCTTGGGTGTTCTTGCACCGGCACTTCCACCAATGGTGGCACAACCTCCTTGCCCTTCTCCAATGGTGACACGACCTCCTTGTCCTTATCCATCTGCATTATTAATAGCATGCTGTTCAATGGTCAACATTCATTCATATTGGCCTAACGCTCTTACATTAACCCACCGTACTAACCCAGCACCGCACTCAAACCCCATCTGTTTCACCACCTCTCTGTTTCACCACCTCTCCCTCGCCAAGAACCCCAACTCTAACCCCAACCCTTTCCCCTGGGGCATTGGATGGAGGGCCTTCTTCCTTGAGTGCTCGCTCGGTGACCGCAAGAAGTTCGAGCACACCATGGAAGTGTGCTCAAACTTCAGTAGCATTGATGACATGCATGATAACCCACAAGTATAGGGGATCGCAACAATTTTCGATAAGTAAGAGTGTTGAACCCAATGAGGAACTAAAGGCAGAACAAATGTTCCCTCAAGTTCTATCGACCACCGATACAACTCTACGCACGCTTGATGTTCGCTTTACCTCGAACAAGTATGCAACTAGAAGTACTTTGTAGGTGTTGTTGGATAGGTTTGCAAGATAATAAAGATTACGTAAATAAAAAGTAGGGGCTGTTTAGATAAAGAAACAATAAAGTAAATATAGCGAGTGTGGAAAAGTGGTGGTAGGAGATGCGAAATTGCCCCTGAGCAATTGACTACTTTACTAGACCGATAGCAAGTATTATGTGGGAGAGGCCACTGCTAGCATGTCATCCCTGACTTGGAATTCTATGCACATATGATTGGAACTATTAGCAAGCATCCGTAACTACTAACGTTCAATAAGGTAAAACCCAACCATAGCATTAAGATATATTGGCCCCCCTTCAATCCCGTATGCATCAATTTCTATGCTAGGTTGAAGCTTCTGTCAATCTTGCCCTCCAATACATAGTCCTATCAACATACAACTAACCCTGTGGTGTGATCCACGCGCGCGCTCATATGATGGGCACCAAAGGGCAGCAACATAACCACAAGAAAATTAAATCAATCATAGCAATTCATCAACCACCGATAGGACAACGAAAATCTACTCAGACATCATAGGATGGCAACACATCATTGGATAATAATATGAAGCATAAAGCACCATGTTCAAGTAGAGGGTACAACGGGTTGCGGGAGCGTGGACCGCTGTAGGTAGAGGGGGGAAGGTGATGGAGATGTTGGTGGAGATGGCGGAGGTGTTGGTGTAGATCGCGGTGATGATGATGATGGCCACGACAGCGTTCCGGCGCCACCGGAAGAGAAGGGGAGAGGGGGGCCCCTTTGTCTTCTTCTTCCTTGACCTCCTCCCTAGATGGGAGAAGGGTTTCCCCTCTGGTCCTTGGCCTCCATGGCATGGGAGGGGCGAGAGCCCCTCCGAGATTGGATCTGTCTCTCTGTCTCTCTCTGTTTCTGCGTTCTCAGATTCTACCCTTTCACCGTTTCTTGTATTCCCGGAGATCCGTAACTTCGATTGGGCTGAAATTTTAACACGATCTCTATCCGGATATTAGCTTTCTTGCGGAGAAAGAAGGGCACCAACCGCCTTACGGGGTGGCCACGAGGGTCAGGGGTGCGCCCCCTGCCTCGTGGCCCCCTCGGGCATCGTCTCGCGTGGATCTTTCTTCCAAAAATCATATATATTCCAAAAAAAATCTCCGTCAGTTTTATCCCGCTTGGACTGCGTTTGATATGGATATTTTGCGAAACAAATAACATGCAACAAACAGGAATTGGCACTGGGCACTGGATCAATATGTTAGTCCCAGAAATAGTATAAAAAGTTGCCAAAAGTATATGAAAGTTGTAGAATATTGGCATGGAACAATCAAAATTATAGATACGACGGAGACGTATCAGCATCCCCAAGCTTAATTCCCGCTCGTCCTCGAGTAGGTAAATGATAAAAAAGATAATTTTTGATGTGGAATGCTACCTAGCATAATCATGATCACATATCAAATCATGGCATGAATATTAAGACACGAGTGATTCAAAGCAATAGTCTATCATTTGACATAAAAACAATAATACTTCAAGCCCACTAATAACACAATCATGTCTTTTCAAAATAACAAGGCCAAAGAAAGTTATCCTACAAAATCATATAGTCTGGCTATGCTCCATCTTCACCACACAAAATATTCACATCATGCACAACCCCGATGACAAGCCAAGCAATTGTTTCATACTTTTGACGTTCTCAAACCTTTTCAACTTTCACGCAACACATGAGCGTGAGCCATGGACATAACACTATAGGTGGAATAGAATGGTGGTTGTGGAGAAGACAAAAAGGAGAAGATAGTCTCACATTGACTAGGCGTATAAACGGGCTATGGAGATGCACATCAATAGATATAAATGTGAGTGAGTAGGGATTGCCATGCAACGGATGCACTAGAGCTATAAGTGTATGAAAGCTCAAACTGAAACAAAGTGGGTGTGCATCCAACTTGCTTGCTCATGAAGACCTCGGGTGTTTGAGGAAGCCCATCATCGGAATATACAAGCCAAGTTCTATTATGAAAATTCCCACTAGTATATGAAAGTGATAACTCAAGAGACTCTCTATATGAAGAACATGGTGCTACTTTGAAGCACAAGTGTGGTAAAAGGATAGTAACATTGCCCCTTCTCTCTTTCTCTCTCATTTTTTTCTCTTTTTTGGGCCTTCTCTTTTTTTGGCCTTTCTCTTTTTTTTCGTCCGGAGTCTCATCCCGACTTGTGGGAGAATCATAGTCTCCATCATCCTTTCCTCACTGGGACAATGCTCTAATAATGATTATCATCACACTTTTATTTACTTACAACTCAATATTACAACTCGATATCTAGAACAAGGATATGACTCTATATGAATGCCTCCGGCGGTGTACTGGGATGTGCAATGATCTAGCGTAGCAATGACATCAAAAAACGGACAAGCCATGAAAACATCATGCCAGCTATCTCACGATCATGCAAAGCAATATGACAATGATTGCTCAAGTCATGTATATGATGATGATGGAAGTTGCATGGCAATATATCTCGGAATGGCTATGGGAATGCCATGATAGGTAGGTATGGTGGCTTTTTTAAGGAAGGTATAAGGTGGGTTTAAGGTACCGGCGGAAGTTGCGCGGTACTAAAGAGGCTAGCAATGGTGGAAGGGTGAGAGTGCGTATAATCCATGGACTCAACATTAGTCATAAAGAACTCACATACTTATTGCAAAAATCTATTAGTCATCAAAACAAAGTACTACGCGCATGCTCCTAGGGGGATAGATTGGTAGGAAAAGACCATCGCTCGTCCCCGACCGCCACTCATAAGGAAGACAATCAATAAATACCTCATGCTCCGACTTCGTTACATAACGGTTCACCATACGTGCATGCTACGGGAATCATAAACCTCAACACAAGTATTTCTACTAATCCACAACTACCCACTAGCATGACTCTAATATCACCATCTTTATATCGCAAAACTATTGCAAGGAATCAAACATATCATATTCAGTGATCTACAAGTTTTATGTAGGATTTTATGACTAACCATGTGAATGACCAGTTCCTGTCATCTCTCTAAATAGATATAAGTGAAGAAAGAGAGTTTAATTCTTTCTACAAAAGATATGCCCACACTCTAACAAATATAAGTGAAGCAAAAGAGCATTCTACAAATGGCGGTTTTCTAAGTGAAGAGAAACAGACAATCCAAACTTCAAATGATATAAGTGAAGCACATGAAGCATTCTATAAAGCCATACTCAAAAGATATAAGTGAAGTGCATAGAGCATTCTATAAATCAACCAAGAACTACCTCATACCAGCATGGTGCATAAAAGAAAAATGAAAACTGAATGCAAAATACGCTCCAAGATTGCACATATCGCATGAACGAAACGAATCCGAAAACATACCGATACTTGTTGAAGAAAGAGGGGATGCCTTCTGGGGCATCCCCAAGCTTAGACGCTTGAGTCTCCTTGAATATTTACTTGGGGTGCCTCGCGCATCCCCAAGCTTGAGCTCTTGCCTCACTTCCTTCTTCTCACATCGAGACCTCCTCGATCTTCGAACACTTCATCCACACAAAACTTCAACAGAAAACTCGGTAAGATCCGTTAGTATAATAAAGCAAATAATTACTCTAAGTACTGTTGCAAGCCAATTCATATTTTGTTTTTGCATTATAGCTACTGTAATATAACTTTTTCATGGCTTAATCCACTGATATTAATCGATAGTTTCATCAAAACAAGCAAACTATGCATCAAAAACAGAATCTGTCTAAAACAGAACAGTCTGTAACAATCTGAACATTAACCATACTTATTATACTTGAAAAATTATACCAAAATTAGGAAAAATAAACAATTTGTATAGGAAGACAGTGCAAACATAATCAGAACCGTTTGACGTTCCAACTAAAAATGAAAAATCGCGCACTACAGCCAAAGTTTCTGTCCTGCACCGTACAAACCATCAAGCAAATGTAAACATCCTAAAGGCAAACCTTGGCACATTATTTTTATAATACAATGGAATTGTACAAGGGGATAATTATTTTTGTTGAAAAGTTTCTGTAATCAAGATTCACAAAGTTGCCGTGAGCATGAACAAAGTTCAAGGAGCTCTCCCACTTCAACAATGCTTGTCTTTCTCACTTTCACTTTCCTTTTTGAAAAAGTTTTGGGTTCCCCTCTTTATTTTTGTTTTTTAAAACTATATGAAAGCACTCAACAGAAATAAATGACTCTCTAAAACTTCCGGGTTGTCTCCCAGGCAGCGCTTTCTTTAAAGCCATTAAGCTAGGCATATAGTGCTCAAGTAATGGATCCACCCGGATCCCAAGGTATATCAAAGCCAATTTTAATTAACAATGATTTGTAATTTAGTAGTGAGCACAAAGTAACATATATCATGTAATGACGAAGTCTAACTCTCTTCCTATGCATCGGCATGTCATAAAAGAAAACTTCATGCACACAAAGTAAAGGCCAATGCATAGTATAAACAGTTTCTTGCAATTTTATCGTATTGGAAACATAGAGAGGTGGAGATATAGTTCCTCTCTCATAATAATTGCAAGTAGGAGCAGCAAACACATGCATATTATATCTGTCAAAATCATCATATGTAGTAGTAAAAGACAACCCATCAATATAATCCTTAATAAGGGCAAACTTCTCCGATATAGTGTAGTCGGGAGAATTCAAAAAGATAATAGGACTATCATGTGTGGGGGCAATAGCAACAATTTCATGTTTAACATAAGGAACTATAGCAAGTTCATCTCCATAAGCATAATTCATATTGGCATCTTGGCCACAAGCATAGCAAGCATCATCAAAAAGGGATATTTCAAGAGAATCAACGGGATCATAACAATCATCATAGCAATCATCCTTCGGTAAGCACGAAGGGAAATTAAACAATGTATGAGTTGAAGAGTTACTCTCATTAGAAGGTGGGCATGGGTAGCTAATCCGCTCTTCCTCCTTTTGTTCTTCGCTCTCCTCCTCATCTTTTTCATCCAATGAGCTCACAGTTTCATCAATTTCTTCTTCCATAGACGCCTACAAAATATTAGTCTCTTCTTGGACAGCGGGGTAGTCCTCAATATATGGTTCAACATATGCATTAGAAGCATAATTATCATAGCAATATTTAAGTATGTCAAAATTTTCAGATTTGTAAAGAGTAGCATCATACGTTTCAATCAAAGAAGCAATTTCATAAGCACCCTTAAAAGCAACAAATTCTTCAATTTGTTGAACATCATAGTAACTATAAACACCCTTAGCATACGAAGATACGATTCCATTATCACTAAACTCACATTGATAGGGAAGGTGTTTCTTAGGGTTTTCAGAACAACAAGTAAAATCATATATTTCGCATAATTCCAAGCATAGCATTGCAAACGATGAATTTGACCCAGTAAATTTTTTCCCTTTTTCAGATATTCGGTGTCGCACATAACAAACATGCTCATCTAAGGATTTTCCCTCAACTAAGCTAGTTGGGGTTTCAGCACGAGCACATAGGGATCGAAGATGATCCAAGTAATAAGCTTCAGCAGTGTGATAGATTTTGAGTGGTTCTTCAACCATTGGTTTAGTAGGTACAACTATTTTTTTTTGGTATTTTGCGTTTCCTACCCATAACTAAAGATAGAAAACAACTAAGAACAACAAATAAAATTACTTAGTGATAAAGCAAACAAGCACACACGAGAATATTAACCCAGCACGCTATTGCTCCCCGGCAACGGCGCCAGAAAAAGGTCTTGATAACCCACAAGTATAGGGGATCGCAACAATTTTCGATAAGTAAGAGTGTCGAACCCAACGAGAAGCTAAAGGCAGAACAAATATTCCCTCAAGTTCTATCGACCACCGATACAACTCTACGCACGCTTGATGTTCGCTTTACCTAGAACAAGTATGCAACTAGAAGTACTTTGTAGGTGTTGTTGGACAGGTTTGCAAGAAAATAAAGATTATGTAAATAAAAAGTAGGGGCTGTTTAGATAAAGAACCAATAAAGTAAATATAACGAGTGTGGAAAAGTGGTGGTAGGAGATACGAAATTGCCCCTGAGCAATTGACTACTTTACTAGACCGATAGCAAGTATTATGTGGGAGAGGCCACTGCTAGCATGTCATCCCTGACTTGGAATTATATGCACTTACGATTGGAACTATTAGCAAGCATCCGCAACTACTAACATTCATTAAGGTAAAACCCAACCATAGCATTAAGATATATTGGTTCCCCTTCAATCCCGTATGCATCAATTTCTATGCTAGGTTGAAGCTTCTGTCACTCTTGCCCTCCAATACATAGTCCTATCAACATACAACTAACCCTATGGTGTGATCCACGCGCGCGCTCATATGATGGGCACCAAAGGACATCAACATAATCACAAGCAAATTAAATTAATCATGGCAATTCATCAACCACCGATAGGACAACAAAAATCTACTCAGACATCATAGGATGGCAACACATCATTGGATAATAATATGAAGCATAAAGCACCATGTTCAAGTAGAGGGTACAACGGGTTGCGGGAGAGTGGACCGCTATAGGTAGAGGGGGGAAGGTGATGGCGATGTTGGTGAAGATGGCGGAGGTGTTGGTATAGATCGCGGTGATGATGATGATGGCCACGACAGCGTTCCGGCGCCACCGGAAGAGAAGGGGAGAGGGGGCCCTTCGTCTTCTTCTTCCTTGACCTCCTCCCTAGATGGGAGAAGGGTTTCCCCTCTGGTCCTTGTCCTCCATGGCATGGGAGGGGCGAGAGCCCCTCCGAGATTGGATCTGTCTCTCTGTCTCTCTCTGTTTCTGCATTCTCAGATTCTACCCTTTCACCGTTTCTTATATTCCCGGAGATCCGTAACTGTGATTGGGCTGAAATTTTAACACAATATCTATCTAGATATTAGCTTTCTTGCAGCGAAAGAAGGGCACCAACCTCCTTACGGGGTGGCCACGAGGGTCAGGGGCGTGCCCCCTGCCTCGTGGCCCCCTCGGCATCGTCTCGCATGGATTTTTCTTCCCAAAAATCATATATATTCCAAAAAAATCTTCATCAGTTTTTATCCCGCTTGGACTCCGTTTGATATGGATATTCTGCGAAACAAAAAAACATGCAATAAATAGGAATTGACACTGGGCACTGGATCAATATGCTAGTCCCCAAAAATAGCATACAAAGTTGCCAAAAGTATATGGAAGTTGTAGAATATTGGCATGGAACAATCAAAATTATAGATACGACGGAGATGTATCAATGCACAAGGAGACCGACACTATCATGAAGAAGGCTACGCCGGACGAGCTGAAGACACTGATTACGGACCTAGCAAAGGGTGCAATGTCAATGGACATCCTGCGCTGGGCTATGAATCAGGTAGACTTCGGCGACGCTGGACAAAGGGCAAGATGGGCCAAATACTGGCAGTACAAGGCACCACAAGACTAGTGAATGCTGAACATTGTTCGTTGTCTGCCTACCGCCACCTAAACGTCCTACTCAAGTATGCGGGTAACCAAACGGGCCAGTTTCTTCCCGCGCGGGCCTGACTGAGGTATATGCGGGCTATCAAACGCTTCCTAAATTAAAAAAACTGCAAAAAAGTTCATAGGAATACATTTTTTACTTGATTTTTTTGCATGAACTCCTTGGATGTCATTTGAGCACCAAAAATTGCACGGTCCTAGAAAACTAGAGCATCTTACTCAAAATGTTATATATCAGTTTTATTTTTGCATTTTTATCTGAATCTACTGTTCATCAAAAGCATCTGAGCCTGTGCTCAAATGTGGATTACAGGCCTGATACGTCTCCAACGTATCTATAATTTTTTATTGTTCCATGCTATTATATTATCAACCTTGGATGTTTTATATGCATTTATATGCTATTTTATATGATTTTTGGGACTAACCTATTAACCTAGAGCCCAGTGCCAGTTTCCGTTTTTTCCTTGTTTTAGAGTATCGCAGAAAAGGAAAATCAAATGGAGTCCAATTGACCTGAAACTTCACGGAACTTATTTTTGGACCAGAAAAAGCCCACGGAGTATCGGAGTTGGACCAGGAGAGTCCCGGGCTGCCCACGAGGGTGGGGGGCGTGCCCCCTGCCTCGTGGACAGCCCGGAGGTCCACCGACGTACTTCTTCCTCCCATATATACCCATATACGCTAAAAACTTCAGGGAGCAGAATAGATCGGGAGTTCCACCGCCAGAAGCCTCCGTAGCCATCGAAAACCAATCTAGACTCGTTCTGGCACCCTGCCGGAGGGGGAATCCCTCTCCGGTGGCCATCTTCATCATCCCGGCACTCTCCATGACGAGGAGAGAGTAGTCCACCCTCGGGGCTGAGGGTATGTACCAGTAGCTATGTGTTTGATCTCTCTCTCTCTCTCTCGTGTTCTTGAGGTGGTACGATCTTGATGTATCGCGAGCTTTGCTATTATAGTTGGATCTTATGATGTTTCTGAAGGAAATATGCCCTAGAGGCAATAATAAAGTTATTATTTATTTCCTTATATCATGATAAATGTTTATTATTCATGCTAGAATTGTATTAACCGGAAACATAATACATGTGTGAATACATAGACAAACAGAGTGTCACTAGTATGCCTCTACTAGACTAGCTCGTTAATCAAAGATGGTTATGTTTTCTAACCATGAGCAAAGGGTTGTTATTTGATTAACGAGGTCACATCATTAGTTGAATGATCTGATTGACATGACCCATTCCATTGGCTTAGCACCCGATCGTTTAGTATTTTGCTATTGCTTTCTTCATGACTTATACATGTTCCTATAACTATGAGATTATGCAACTCCCGTTTGTCGGAGGAACACTTTGGGTGCTACCAAACGTCACAACACAACTGGGTGATTATAAAGGAGTACTACAGGTGTCTCCAATGGTAGATGTTGGGTTGGCGTATTTCGAGAATAGGATTTGTCACTCCGATTTTCGGAGAGGTATCTCTGGGCCCTCTCGGTAATGCACATCACTTAAGCCTTGCAAGCATTGCAACTAATGAGTTAGTTGCGGGATGATGTATTACGAAACGAGTAAAGAGACTCGCCGGTAACGAGATTGAACTAGGTATTGGATACCGACGATCGAATCTCGGGCAAGTAACATACCGATGACAAAGGGAACAACGTATGTTGTTATGCGGTCTGACCGATAAAGATCTTCGTAGAATATGTAGGAACCAATATGGACATCCAGGTCCCGCTATTGGTTATTGACCGGAGATGTGTCTCAGTCATGTCTACATTGTTCTCGAACTGTAGGGTCCGCACGCTTAACGTTACGATGACAGTTATTATGAGTTTATGCATTTTGATGTACCGAAGGTTGTTCGGAGTCCCGGATGTGATCACGGGCATGACGAGGAGTCTCGAAATGGTCGAGACATAAAGATTGATATATTGGAAGCCTATGTTTGGACATCGGAAGTGTTCCGGGTGAAATCGGGATTTTACCGGAGTACCGGAAGGTTACCGGAACCCCCCGGGAATCATATGCGCCATAGTGGGCCTTAGTGGAAAGGAGAAGGGGGCAGCCCAAGGTGGCCGCGCGCCTCCCCCCTCCCCTAGTCCTATTAGGACTAGGAGAGGTGGCCGGCCCCTCTCTCTCTCTTTCCCCCTTGATGAATCCTATTCCAACTAGGATTTGGGGGGGGGGGGAGTCCTACTCCCTATAGGAGTAGGACTCCTCCTGGCGCGCCCCAAGGCTGGCCGCACCTCTCCCCCTTGCTCCTTTATATACAGGGGCAGGGGGCACCTCTAGACACACAAGTTGATCCTTGAGATCGTTCCTTAGCCGTGTGCGGTGCCCCCTGCCACTATATTCCACCTCGATCATATCGTTGTTGTGCTTAGGCGAAGCCCTGCGTCGGTAGAACATCAAGATCGTCACCACGCCGTCGTGCTGATGGAACTCTTCCCCGACGCTTTGCTGGATCGGAGCCCGGGGATCGTCATCGAGCTGTACGTGTGCTAAGAACTCGGAGGTGCCAGAGTAATGGTGCTTGGATCGGTCGGATCGGGAAGACGTACGACTACTTCCTCTACGTTGTGTGATCGCTTCCGCAGTCGGTCTGCGTTGGTACGTAGACAAAATTCTCCCCTCTCGTTGCTGTGCATCACCATGATCTTGCGTGTGCGTAGGAATTTTTTTGAAATTACTGCATTCCCCAACAGTTTCTCCCCCTCTACTCTCTTGTAATGGATTGAGTTTTCCCTTTGAAGTTATCTTATCGGATTGAGTCTTTAAGGATTTGAGAACACTTGATGTATGTCTTGCGTGGGATACCTGTGGTGACAATGGGGTATTCTATTTATTCACTTGATGTATGTTTTGGTGATCAACTTGCGGGTTCCGCCCATGAACCTATGCATAGGGGTTGGCACACATTTTCGTCTTGACTCTCTGGTAGAAACTTTGGGGCACTCTTTGAAGTACTTTGTGTTGGTTTGAATAGATGAGTCTGAGATTGTGTGATGCATATCGTATAATCATACCCACGGATACTTGAGGTGACATTGGAGTATCTAGGTGACATTAGGGTTTTGGTTGATTTGTGTCTTAAGGTGTTATTCTAGTACAAACTCTATGATAGATTGAACGGAAAGAATAGCTTCATATTATTTTACTACGGACTCTTGAATAGATCGATCAGAAAGGATAACTTTGAGGTGGTTTCGTACCCTACCATAATCTCTTCGTTTGTTCTCCGCTATTAGTGACTTTGGAGTGACTCTTTTTTGCATGTTGAGGGATAGTTATATGATCCAATTATGTTATTATTGTTGAGAGAACTTGCACTAGTGAAAGTATGAACCCTAGGCCTTGTTTACTAGCATTGCAATACCGTTTACGCTCACTTTTATCATTAGTTACCTTGCTGTTTTTATATTTTCAGATTACAAAAACCTTTATCTACCATCCATATACCACTTGTATCACCATCTCTTCACCGAACTAGTGCACCTATACAATTTACCATTGTATTGGGTGTTTTGAAGACACAAGAGACTCTTTGTTATTTGGTTGCAGGGTTGCTTGAGAGAGACCATCTTGATCCTACGCCTCCTACGGATTGATAAACCTTAGGTCATCCACTTGAAGAAAATTTGCTACTGTCCTACAAACCTCTGCACTTGGAGGCCCAACAACGTCTACAAGAAGAAGGTTGTGTAGTAGACATCAAGCTCTTTTCTGGCGCCATTGCCGGGGAGGTTAGCGCTTGAAGGTATATCTTTAGATCTTGCAAGCGAATCTTTTTGTTTCTTGTTTTAGAACTAGTTTAGTTTATAAAAGAAAACTACAAAAAAATATGGAATTGAGTTTGCCTCATACGCTTCATCTTTTTAATATCTTTCATGAGTATGATGGAAAAGAAAATTGTGCCAAAGTATTAGAAGAAGAATGCATTAAAATGTTTGGCACTAAATATTTGAATGATGAGCATGATTGCAATGTTGTTAGTATGAATTCCTTGAATATCCATGATGCTAATGATATGCAAAGCCACAAATTGAACTTGGGGATGCTATGTTTGATGAAGATGATATTTTTTGTACCCCAAGTTTTGATGAGAAAATTTATTGTGATGAAAGCATGCCTCCTATTTATGATGATTATATTGATGAAAGTGGATTTGGAGAGGTCATGACTTTATTTAGTAATGATTCCACTATTCCGGAAGAGGATCCAATTGATTATTAGAATAAAGTTGCTATCTATGATGATTATTGTGATGAATTGTATGCTATTAAGAATAATGATAACCATGAAACTTGTCATCATGATTTTAGTTTTCAATTGGATTATGCCTCACATGATAATTATTTTGTTGAGTTTGCTCCCACTATTATTCATGAGAAGAATTTTGCTTGTGTGGAGAGTAATAAAATTTCTATGCTTGTAGATCATGAAAAGAATGCTTTAGGTGCTGGTTATATTGTTGAATTCATTCATGATGCTATTGAAAATTATTATGAGGGAGAAACTTATGCTTGTAGGAATTGCAATAATATCAAGTTTCCTCTCTATGTGCTTAAAGTTTTGAAGTTATGCTTGTTTTACCCTCCTATGCTAGTTGATTACTGTTCCCATAAATTGTTTGATCACAAAATCCCTATGCACAAGAAGAGGGTTAGACTTAAATGTGCTAGTCATATTCTTCATGATGCTCACTTTATGTTTCAATTCTTATCCTTTATGTGAGCATCATTGAAATCATCATGCCTAGCCAGGGGCGTCAAACGATAGCACTTGTTGGGAGGCAACCCAATTTTATTTTTATTCCTTGCTTTTTGCTCCTCTTTAGTAATAAATAATTTATCTAGCTTCTGTTTTGATTGAGTTTTTATGTTTTAATTAGTGTTTATGCCAAGTAGAACCGTTGGGAAGACTTGGGAAAAGTCTTGTTGATCTTGCTGTAAAAAACAGAAACTTTAGCGCTCACGAGAATTGCTGCCAGTTTTTAATGGAGAGTGCTATTTAGTTAATTCTTTTTGCAGATGATTAATAGATAAATTCCTCACGTCCATAAATTTATTTTAGAATTTTTGGGGTTCCAGATCTTGAGTTAGCTACATATTACTACAGACTGTTCTGTTTTTGACAGATTCTGTTTTCCGTGTGTTGTTTGCTTATTTTGATGAATCTATGGCTAGTAAAATAGTTTATAAACCATAGAGAAGTTGTAATACAGTAGGTTTAACACCAATATAAATAAATAATGAGTTCATTACAGTACCTTGAAGTGGTGTTTTGTTTTCTTTCGCTAACGGAGCTCACGAGATTTTCTACTTTAAATTTTGTGTTGTGAAGTTTTCAAGTTTTGGGTAAAGATTCGATGGACTATGGAATAAGGAGTGGAAAGAGTCTAAGATTGGGCACCCCAAGGTAATACTAAAGTACAACCAAAATCCTAAGCTTGGGGATGCCCCGGAAGGCATCCCCTCTTTCGTCTTCGTTCATCGGTAACTTTACTTGGAGCTATATTTTTATTCGCCACATGATATGTGTTTTGCTTGGAGCGTCATTTTATTTACTTTTGTTTTTCTTGCTGTTTGAATAAAATACCAAGATCTGAAATTCTTAAATGTTAGAGAGTCTTCAAATAGTTGCATGATTATTCAACTACTCATTGATCTTCACTTATATCTTTCAGAGTAGTTTGTCGTTTGCTCTAGTGCTTCACTTATATCTTTTTAGAGCAACGTGGTGGTTTTATTTTGAAGAATTAGATGAACTCTCGTGTTTCACTTATATTATTTTGAGAGTCTTTAGAACATCATGGTAGTTTTCTTTGGTTATGAAACTAGTCCTAATATGATGAAGGAAATATGCCCTAGAGGCAATAATAAAGTTATTATTTATTTCCTTATATCATGACAAATGTTTATTATTCATGCTAGAATTGTATTAACCGGAAACATAATACATGTGTGAATACATAGACCAACAGAGTGTCACTAGTATGCCTCTACTTGACTAGCTCGTTAATCAAAGATGGTTATGTTTCCTAACCATGAACAAAGGGTTGTTATTTGATTAACGAGGTCACATCATTAGTTGAATTATCTGATTGACATGACCCATTCCATTAGCTTAGCACTTGATCGTTTAGTATGTTGCTATTGCTTTCTTCATGACTTATACATGTTCCTATAACTATGAGATTATGCAACTCCCGTTTACCGGAGGAACACTTTGGGTACTACCAAACGTCACAACATTACTGGGTGATTATAAAGGAGTACTACAGGTGTCTCCAATGGGGGATGTTGGGTTGGCGTATTTCGAGATTAGGGTTTGTCACTCCGATTGTCGGAGAGGTATCTCTGGGCCCTCTCGGTAATACACATCACATAAGCCTTGCAAGCATAATAACTAAGATGTTAGTTATGAGATGATGTATTACGGAACGAGTAAAGAGACTTGCCAGTAACGAGATTGAACTAGGCATTGGATACCGACGATCGAATCTCGGGCAAGTAACATACCGATGACAAAGGGAACAACGTATGTTGTTATGCGGTCTGACCGATAAAGATCTTCGTAGAATATGTAGGAGCCAATATGGGCATCCAGGTCCCGCTATTGGTTATTGACCGGAGACATGTCTCGGTCATGTCTACATTGTTCTCGAACCGTAGGGTCCGCACGCTTAACGTTACGATGACAGTTATTATGAGTTTATGCATTTTGATGTACCGAAGGTTGTTCGGAGTCCCGGATGTGATCACGGACATGACGAGGAGTCTCGAAATGATCGAGACGTAAAGATTGATATATTGGAAGCCTATGTTTGGACACCGGAAGTGTTCCGGGTGAAATTGGGATTTTACCGGAATACCGGGAGGGTTACCGGAACCCCCCGGGAGGCAAATGGGCCTATTGGGCCTTAGTGGAAAAGAGAAAAGGGGCAGCCCACAGCTGGCCGCGCCCCCCCCCTTCCCCAAGTCCTAGTAGGACTAGGAGAAGGGGCCGGCCCCCTCTCTCTCCTTTCCCCCTTGGAATCCTAGTTGGAATAGGATTGAGGGGGGGAGTCCTACTCCCGGTAGGAGTAGGACTCCTCCCGCGCCCTCTCCCTAGCCGGCCGAACCCCCTCCCCCTGATCCTTTATATACGGGGGCAGGGGGCACCCCATAGACACACAAGTTGATCATTGTTGATCGTTCCTTAGCCGTGTGCGGTGCCCCCTGCCACCAAATTCCACCTCGGTCATATCGTTGTAGAGCTTAGGCGAAGCCCTGCGTCAGTAGTACATCAAGATCGTCACCACGCTGTTGTGCTGACGGAACTCTTCCTCGACGCTTTGCTGGATCGGAGCCCGAGGATCGTCATCGAGCTGAACGTGTGCTAAGAACTCGGAGGTGCCGGAGTAACGGTGCTTGGATCGGTTGGATCGGGAAGAAGACGTACGACTACTTCCTCTATGTTGTGAGATCGCTTCCGCAGTCGGTCTGTGTTGGTACGTAGACAATATTCTCCCCCTCATTGCTATGCATCACCATGATCTTGCGTGTGCGTAGGAATTTTTTTGAAATTACTACGTTCTCCAACAGTGGCATCCGAGCCTAGGTTTTATGGTTTGATGTTATTTGCACGAGTAGAACACAAGTGAGTTGTGGGCGATACAAGTCATACTGCCTACCAGCATGTCATACTTTGGTTCGGCGGTATTGTTGGACGAGACGATCCGGACCAACCTTACGCGTACTCTTACGCGAGACCGGTTCCCTCGACGTGCTATGCACATAGATGGCTTGCGGAAGACTGTCTCTCCAACTTTAGTTGAACCAAGTGTGGCTACGACCGGTCCTTGAGAAGGTTAAAACGGAGTCTATTTGACAAACTATCGTTGTGGTTTTGATGCGTAGGTGAGATGTGGTCTTACTTAAGCCCGTAGCAGCCACGTAAAACTTGCAACAACAAAGTAGAGGACGTCTAACTTGTTTTTGCAGGGCATGTTGTGATGTGATATGGTCAAGGCATGATGCTGATTTTATTGTATGAGATGATCATGTTTTGTAACCGAGTTATCGGCAACTGGCAGGAGCCATATGGTTGTCGCTTTATTGTATGCAATGCAATCGCGATGTAATGCTTTACTTTATTACTAAGCGGTAGTGATAGTCGTGGAAGCATAAGATTGGCGAGACGACAACGATGCTACGATGGAGATCAAGGTGTCGCGCCGGTGACGATGGTGATCATGACGGTGCTTCGGAGATGGAGATCACAAGCACAAGATGATGATGGCCATATCATATCACTTATATTGATTGCATGTGATGTTTATCCTTTTATGCATCTTATCTTGCTTTGATTGACGGTAGCATTATAAGATGATCTCTCACTAAATTATCAAGAAGTGTTCTCCCTGAGTATGCACCGTTGCCAAAGTTCGTCGTGCCCAGACACCACGTGATGATCGGGTGTGATAAGCTCTACGTCCATCTACAACGGGTGCAAGCCAGTTTTGCACACGCAGAATACTCAGGTTAAACTTGACGAGCCTAGCATATGCAGATATGGCCTCGGAACACAGAGACCGAAAGGTCGAGCGTGAATCATATAGTAGATATGATCAACATGACGATGTTCACCATTGAAAACTACTCCATCTCACGTGATGATCGGTTATGGTTTAGTTGATTTGGATCACGTGATCACTTAGAGGATTAGAGGGATGTCTATCTAAGTGGGAGTTCCTAAGTAATTTGATTAACTGAACTTAAACTTATCATGAACTTAGTACCTGATAGTATCTTGCTTGTTTATGTTGATTGTAGATAGATGGCTCGTGCTGTTGTTCCGTTGAATTTTAATGCGTTCCTTGAGAAAGCAAAGTTGAAAGATGATGGTAGCAATTACACGGACTGGGTCCGTAACCTGAGGATTATCCTCATTGCTGCACAGAAGAATTACGTCCTGGAAGCACCGCTGGGTGCCAGGCCTGCTGCTAGAGCAACGCCAGATGTTATGAACGTCTGGCAGAGCAAAGCTGATGACTACTCGGTAGTTCAGTGTGCCATGCTTTACGGCTTAGAATCGGGACTTCAATGACGTTTTGAACGTCATGGAGCATATGAGATGTTCCAGGAGTTGAAGTTAATATTTCAAGCAAATGCCCGAATTGAGAGATATGAAGTCTCCAATAAGTTCTATAGCTGCAAGATGGAGGAGAACAGTTCTGTCAGTGAGCATATACTCTAAATGTCTGGGTATAATAATCACTTGATTCAGATGGGAGTTAATCTTCCAGATGATTGCGTCATTGACAGAATTCTCCAATCACTGCCACCAAGCTACAAGAGCTTCGTGATGAACTATAATATGCAAGGGATGAACAAGACTATTCCCGAGCTCTTCGCAATGCTGAAAGCTGCGGAGGTAGAAATCAAGAAGGAGCATCAAGTGTTGATGGTTAACAAAACCACTAGTTTCAAGAAAAAGGGCAAAGGGAAGAAGAAGGGGAACTTCAAGAAGAACAGCAAGCAAGTTGCTGCTCAGGAGAAGAAACCCAAGTCTGGACCTAAGCCTGAAACTGAGTGCTTCTACTGCAAGCAGACTGGTCACTGGAAGCGGAACTGCCCCAAGTATTTGGCGGATAAGAAGGATGGCAA
Organism: Triticum monococcum; assembly: GCA_034509565.1. Taxonomy (NCBI): domain Eukaryota; kingdom Viridiplantae; phylum Streptophyta; class Magnoliopsida; order Poales; family Poaceae; genus Triticum; species Triticum monococcum. The sequence goes on from CM067846.1 coordinate 48,739,037, forward strand.
GGTGAACAAAGGTATATGTGATATACATGTTATTGATGTGTACCTTACTAGAGCTCGCAGTAGCACCTGGGTATTTGATACTGGTTCTGTTGCTAATATTTGCAACTCGAAACAGGGACTACGGAATAAGCGGACACTAGCAAAGGACGAGGTGACGATGCGCGTGCGAAACGGTTCCAAAGTCGATGTGATCGCGGTCGGCACGCTACCTCTACATCTACCTTCGGGGTTAATATTAGACCTAAATAATTGTTATTTGGTGCCAGCGTTGAGCATGAACATTATATCTGGATCTTGTTTGATGCGAGACGGTTATTCATTTAAATCAGAGAATAATGGTTGTTCTATTTATATGAGTAATATCTTTTATGGTCATGCACCCTTGAAGAGTGGTCTATTCTTATTGAATCTCGATAGTAGTGATACACATATTCATAATGTAGAAGCCAAAAGATGCAGAGTTGATAATGATAGTGCAACTTATTTGTGGCACTGCCGTTTAGGTCATATCGGTGTAAAGCGCATGAAGAAACTCCATACTGATGGGCTTTTGGAACCACTTGATTATGAATCACTTGGTACTTGCGAACCGTGCCTCATAGGCAAGATGACTAAAACACCGTTCTCCGGTACTATGGAGAGAGCAACAGATTTATTGGAAATCATACATACCGATGTATGTGGTCCGATGAATATTGAGGCTCGTGGCGGATATCGTTATTTTCTCACCTTCACAGATGATTTAAGCAGATATGGGTATATCTACTTAATGAAACATAAGTCTGAAACATTTGAAAATTTCAAGGAATTTCAGAGTGAAGTTGAAAATCATCGTAACAAGAAAATAAAGTTTCTACGATCTGATCGTGGAGGAGAATATTTGAGTTACGAGTTTGGTATACATTTGAAAAATTGTGGAATAGTTTCGCAACTCACGCCACCCGGAACACCACAGCGTAATGGTGTGTCCGAACGTCGTAATCGTACTTTACTAGATATGGTGCGATCTATGATGTCTCTTACTGATTTACCGCTATCGTTTTGGGGTTATGCTTTAGAGACGGCCGCATTCACGTTAAATAGGGCACCATCAAAATCCGTTGAGACGACGCCTTATGAACTATGGTTTGGCAAGAAACCAAAGTTGTCGTTTCTTAAAGTTTGGGGCTGCGATGCTTATGTGAAAAAGCTTCAACCTGATAAGCTCGAACCCAAAGTGGAGAAATGTGTCTTCATAGGATACCCAAAGGAAACTGTTGGGTATACCTTCTATCACAGATCCGAAGGCAAGACATTCGTTGCTAAGAATGGATCATTTCTAGAGAAGGAGTTTCTCTCGAAAGAAGTGAGTGGGAGGAAAGTAGAACTTGACGAGGTAACTGTACCTTCTCCCTTATTGGAAAATAGTACATCACAGAAAACTGTTTCTGCGACACCTATACCAATTAGTGAGGAAGCTAATGATGATGATCATGAAACTTCAGGGCAAGATACTACTGAACCACGTAGATCAACCAGAGTGAGATCCGCACCAGAGTGGTACGGTAATCCAGTTCTGGAAGTCATGCTGCTAGATCATGATGAACCTACAAACTATGAAGAAGCGATGGTGAGCCCAGATTCCACAAAGTGGCTTGAGGCCATGAAATCTGAGATGGGATCCATGTATGAGAACAAAGTATGGACTTTGGTTGACTTGCCCGATGATCGGCAAGCAATTGAGAACAAATGGATCTTCAAGAAAAAGACTGACGCTGACGGTAATATTACTGTCTATAAAGCTCGACTTGTCGCAAAAGGTTTTCGACAAGTTCAAGGGGTTGACTACGATGAGACCTTCTCACCCGTAGTGATGCTTAAATCCGTCAGAATCATGTTAGCAATTGCCGCATTTTATGATTATGAAATATGGCAAATGGATGTCAAAACTGCATTCCTGAATGGATTTCTGGAAGAAGAGTTGTATATGATGCAACCAGAAGGTTTTGTCGATCCAAAGGGAGCTAACAAAGTATGCAAACTCCAGCGATCCATTTATGGACTGGTGCAAGCATCTCGGAGTTGGAATAAACGCTTTGATAGTGTGATCAAAGCATTTGGCTTTATACAGACTTTTGGAGAAGCCTGTATTTACAAGAAAGTGAGTGGGAGCTCTGTAGCATTTCTGATATTATATGTGGATGACATATTGCTGATTGGAAATGATATAGAATTTCTGGATAGCGTAAAGGGATACTTGAATAAAAGTTTTTCGATGAAAGACCTCGGGGAAGCTGCTTACATATTAGGCATAAAGATCTATAGAGATAGATCAAAACGCTTAATTGGACTTTCACAAAGCACATACCTTGACAAGATTTTGAAGAAGTTCAAAATGGATCAAGCAAAGAAAGGGTTCTTGCATGTGTTACAAGGTGTGAAGTTGAGTCAGACTCAATGCCCGACCACCGCAGAAGATAGAGAGAAAATGAAAGATGTTCCCTATGCTTCAGCCATAGGCTCTATCATGTATGCAATGCTGTGTACCAGACCTGATGTGTGCCTTGCTATAAGTTTAGCAGGGAGGTACCAAAGTAATCCAGGAGTGGATCACTGGACAGCGGTCAAGAACATCCTAAAATACCTGAAAAGGACTAAGGATATGTTTCTCGTATATGGAGGTGACAAAGAGCTCACCGTAAGAGGTTACGTTGATGCAAGCTTTGACACTGATCCGGACGATTCTAAATCGCAAACCGGATACGTGTTTACTTTAAACGGTGGAGCTGTCAGTTGGTGCAGTTCTAAACAAAGCGTCGTAGCGGGATCTACATGTGAAGCGGAGTACATAGCTGCTTCGGAAGCAGCAAACGAAGGAGTCTGGATGAAGGAGTTCATATCCGATCTAGGTGTCATACCTAGTGCATCGGGTCCAATGAAAATCTTTTGTGACAATACTGGTGCAATTGCTTTGGCAAAGGAATCCAGATTTCACAAAAGGACCAAACACATCAAGAGACGTTTCAACTCCATCCGGGATTTAGTCCAGGTGGGAGAAATAGAGATTTGCAAGATACATACGGATCTGAATATTGCAGACCCGTTGACTAAGCCTCTTCCACGAGCAAAACATGATCAGCACCAAAGCTCCATCGGTGTTAGAATCATTACTGTGTAATCTAGATTATTGACTCTAGTGCAAGTGGGAGACTGAAGGAAATATGCCCTAGAGGCAAATAAAGTTATTATTTATTTCCTTATATCATGATAAATGTTTATTATTCATGCTAGAATTGTATTAACCGGAAACATAATACATGTGTGAATACATAGACCAACAGAGTGTCACTAGTATGCCTCTACTTGACTAGCTCGTTAATCAAAGATGGTTATGTTTCCTAACCATGAACAAAGGGTTGTTATTTGATTAACGAGGTCACATCATTAGTTGAATTATCTGATTGACATGACCCATTCCATTAGCTTAGCACTTGACCGTTTAGTATGTTGCTATTGCTTTCTTCATGACTTATACATGTTCCTATAACTATGAGATTATGCAACTCCTGTTTACCGGAGGAACACTTTGGGTACTACCAAACGTCACAACATTACTGGGTGATTATAAAGGAGTACTACAGGTGTCTCCAATGGGGGATGTTGGGTTGGCGTATTTCGAGATTAGGGTTTGTCACTCCGATTGTCGGAGAGGTATCTCTGGGCCCTCTCGGTAATACACATCACATAAGCCTTGCAAGCATAATAACTAAGATGTTAGTTATGAGATGATGTATTACGGAACGAGTAAAGAGACTTGCCAGTAACGAGATTGAACTAGGCATTGGATACCGACGATCGAATCTCGGGCAAGTAACATACCGATGACAAAGGGAACAACGTATGTTGTTATGCGGTCTGACCGATAAAGATCTTCGTATAATATGTAGGAGCCAATATGGGCATCCAGGTCCCGCTATTGGTTATTGACCGGAGACGTGTCTCGGTCATGTCTACATTGTTCTCGAACCGTAGGGTCCGCACGCTTAATGTTACGATGACAGTTATTATGAGTTTATGCATTTTGATGTACCGAAGGTTGTTCGGAGTCCTGGATGTGATCACGGACATGACGAGGAGTCTCGAAATGATCGAGACGTAAAGATTGATATATTGGAAGCCTATGTTTGGACACCGGAAGTGTTCCGGGTGAAATTGGGATTTTACCGGAATACAGGGAGGGTTACCGGAACCCCCCGGGAGGCAAATGGGCCTATTGGGCCTTAGTGGAAAAGAGAAAAGGGGCAGTCCACAGCTGGCCGCGCCCCCCCCCCCTTCCCCAAGTCCTAGTAGGACTAGGAGAAGGGGTCGACCCCCCTCTCTCTCCTTTCCCCCTTGGAATCCTAGTTGGAATAGGATTGAGGGGGGGAGTCCTACTCCCGGTAGGAGTAGGACTCCTCCCGCGCCCTCTCCCTAGCCGGCCGAACCCCCTCCCCCTGCTCCTTTATATACGGGGGCAGGGGGCACCCCATAGACACACAAGTTGATCATTGTTGATCGTTCCTTAGCCGTGTGCGGTGCCCCCTGCCACCAAATTCCACCTCGGTCATATCGTTGTAGAGCTTAGGCGAAGCCCTGCATCGGTAGTACATCAAGATCGTCACCACGCCGTTGTGCTGACGGAACTCTTCCTCGACGCTTTGCTGGATCGGAGCCCGAGGATCGTCATCGAGCTGAACGTGTGCTAAGAACTCAGAGGTGCCGGAGTAACGGTGCTTGGATCGGTTGGATCGGGAAGAAGACGTACGACTACTTCCTCTATGTTGTGAGATCGCTTCCGCAGTCGGTCTGCGTTGGTACGTAGACAATATTCTCCCCCTCGTTGCTATGCATCACCATGATCTTGCGTGTGCGTAGGAATTTTTTTGAAATTACTACGTTCCCCAACATATGATGGGCATCCAAAAGGGATATAATAAAAACTTTCATATAGAGTGCATTGAATACTATGAGAAGTTTGATACTTGATGATTGTTTTGAGATATGAAGATGGTGATATTAGAGTCATGCGAGTTGAGTAGTTGTGAATTTGAGACATACTTGTGTTAAAGTTTGTGATTCCCATAGCATGCATGTATGGTGAACCGTTATGTAACGAAATCGGAGCATGATTTATTTATTGATTGTCTTCCTTATGAGTGGCAGTCGGAGATGAGCGATGGTCTTTTCCTACCAATCTATCCCCCTAGGAGCATGCGCGTAGTACTTTGTTTTGATAACTAATAGATTTTTACAATAAGTATGTGAGTTCTTTATGACTAATGTTGAGTCCATGGATTATACGCACTCTCACCCTTCCACCATTGCTAGCCTCTCTAGTACCGCACAACTTTCGCCGATACCATAAACCCACCATATATCTTCCTCAAAACAACCACCATACCTACCTATTATGGCATTTCTGTAGCCATTCCGAGATATATTGCTATGCAACTTTCCACCATTTCATTATTATGACACGCTTCATCATTGTCATATTGTTTTGCATGATCATGTAGTTGACACCGTATTTGTGGCAAAGCCACCGTTCATAATTCTTCCATACATGCCACTCCTGAGTCATTGCACATCCCGGTACACCGCCGGAGGCATTCATATAGGGTCATATTTTGTTCTAAGTATCGAGTTGTAATTCTTGAGTTGTAAGTAAATAAAAGTGTGATGAGAGCATTGTCCTAGTGAGGAAAGGAAGATGGAGACTATGATTCCCCCATAAGTCAGGATGAGACTTCGGACGAAAATAAATAAATAAAAGAGGCCAAAGAAGCCCAAAAAAAAGAGAAAAGATGCCATAAAAAAAGAGAAAGGCCCAAATAAAAATAAATAAATAAAAAATATGAGAGAAAAAGAGAGAAGGGGCAATGCTACTATCCTTTTACCACACTTGTGCTTCAAAGTAGCACCATGATCTTCATGATAGAGAGTCTCCTATGTTGTCACTTTCATATACTAATGGGAATCTTTCATTATAGAACTTGGCTTGCATATTCCAATGATGGGCTCCCTCAAAATTCCCTAGGTCTTCATCAGCAAGCGAGTTGGATGCACACCCACTAGTTTCATTTGTTGAGCTTTCATACATTTATAGCTCTAGTGCATCCGTTGCATGGCAATCCCTACTCACTCACATTGATATCTATTGATGGGCAACTCCATAGCCCGTTGATACGCCTAGTTGATGTGAGACTATCTTCTCCTTTTTGTCTTCTCCACAACCACCATTCTATTCCACCTATAGTGCTATGTCCATGGCTCACGCTCATGTATTGTGTGAAGATTGAAAAAGTTTGAGAACACCAAAAGTATGAAACAATTGCTTGGCTTGTCATCGAGGTTGTGCATGATTTAAATATTTTGTGTGGTGAAGATAGAGCATAGCCAGTCTATATGATTTTGTAGGGATAACTTTCTTTAGCCATGTTATTTTGAGAAGACATGATTACTTGGTTAGTATGCTTGAAGTATTATTATTTTTATGTCAATATTAAACTTTTGTATTGAATCTTATGGATCTGAATATTCTTGCCACAATAAAGAGAACTACATGGATAAATATGTTAGGTAGCATTTCACATCAAAAATTCTGTTTTTATCATTTACCTACTCGAGGACGAGCGGGAATTAAGCTTGGGGATGGTGATACGTCTCCAATGTATCTATAATTTTTGATTGTTCCATGCTATTATATTATCAACCTTGGATGTTTTATATGCATTTATATGCTATTTTATATGATTTTTGGGACTAACCTATTAACCTAGAGTCCAGTGCCAGTTTCTATTTTTTCCTTGTTTTAGAGTATCGCAGAAAAGGAAAATCAAACGGAGTCCAATTGACCTGAAACTTCACGGAACTTATTTTTGGACCAGAAGAAGCCCATGGAGTATCTGAGTTGGACCAGGAGAGTCCCTGACTGCCCACGAGGGTGGGGGGCGGGCCCCCCTGCCTCATGGACAGTCCAGAGGTCCACCGACGTACTTCTTCCTCCCATATATACCCATATACCCTAAAAACTTCGGGGAACAGAATAGATCGGGAGTTCCGCCGCCAGAAGCATCCGTAGCCACCGAAAATCAATCTAGACCCGTTCCGGCACCCTGCCGGAGGGGGAACCCCTCTCCGGTGGCCATCTTCATCATCCCGGCGCTCTCCATAATGAGGAGGGAGTAGTCCACCCTCGGGGCTGAGGGTATGTACCAGTAGCTATGTGTTTGATATCTCTCTCTCTCTCATGTTCTTGAGGTGGTACGATCTTGATATATCGCGAGCTTTGCTATTATAGTTGGATCTTATGATGTTTCTCCCCCTCTACTCTTTTATAATGGATTGAGTTTTCCCTTTGAAGTTATCTTATCGGATTGAGTCTTTAAGAATTTGAGTTTTCCCCCTCTACTCTCTTGTAATGTGCTTTATGCATGCATGCACTGCAATTAATGCATTGGTAAATATAATTGTTTGAGAAAAACAAGCACATTAATTAAGTGATTTTACAAACTACAACAATTATTCCACCACTCACCATCTATCTTGATTGGTGAGATTTTTAAATTAAACCCTATAAATCGGAAAGAGGGAGTACAACCAGCCTAGCCAGGAGCACCGTGCGTGTGCGCTTGAGGAAATGTGAAATGTCTCCAAATTCGAAGCGTCCGAGCGCCCGCATTCCCCAGACGGCCAAACCCACTGAGCACTGAGGTTGAGCCTCGCCGATTCCCCCAAATCCCGAGCCTCGCCGTAACCCTAGCTCCCCATTTCCAGTCGCATCGAGCGGTGACTGGTGGCGAGGATCCAAATCCTCTGTCTCGCGCTCGCCAGCCGCCGGCCATGGGGAAGAGGGAGGCCGCGGCGGCAACGCCTGGGCCCGACAAGCCCGAACCCCACGGAGCCGCAGAGAAGCGGCCAAGGAGTGGCCACGGCGACGAGACGGCCGACGATTTCATCAGCGGGCTCCCCGATGTCGTCCTTGGCACCATCATCTCCCTCCTCTCCACCAAGGACGGCGGCCGCATGCCGGTCCACTCCCGCTGATGGCGCCACCTGTGGCGCTCCGCGCCTCTCAACCTCGAGGTCAGCCGTGCCCCCGTTCGCGCCTCCTCCCATGCCCCACCCTCTGCTGTCTCTGATATAATCTCCCAGCACCCTGGCCCCGCCCGCCGGTTTTACTTCCATTGACCCGGCCCCGACGACCCCGGCGCCGGCGACCTCTGCGCCCAGGTGGAGAGCTGGCTTCACTCCACGGTACTCGCCAAGCTCCAGGAACTCGACATCAGCTACGCCAACCGCTGGCTGCTGCCATCTGCGCTCTGCTCTGGGTCCACTCTCCTAGTTGCCAAGATGAGCCATTGTCGTTTCCCCAACGAGATCGGGTCGTCCATGAACTCCCCCCTCCTCAAGCAGCTCTCCTTGATGGAAGTTTCCATCTCGGAGGATGTCTTCCACCATTGGCTCTCTGGTTGCCATGCCTTGGAGAGCCTTTACGTTTCCGAAGTTAGTGGTGTGCGATGCCTCCGTATTAGCTCGCCCACAATCAGGAGCATCGGCTTCCGTAGCTCCACACCAGAAAGAGAACTGGTCATCGAGGATGCTCCTTGCCTGGTAAGGTTACTAATAGTAACTTACAGTTCCCATGTTAATTATTGTGTTACTATCCGGGTAATTAGGGTGCCTAAACTGGAGATATTGGGCCCTTTGCTACCCGTCGCCTCAAAGCTAATCTCCCAGGTAGCAGCAGTAGCAGCATCCTTGAATCTTGTATTTGGCATTCCTTCATGCAGATAATTATCTGTCATGTCTATTGTTTGTTTCCTTCAGGGAATAAGCCCAGTCAGCCCGGCAAACTCGATGCGCACCGTGAAGATTTTTGCTCTCAGGTCTTCTGGACATGAATTGGACGCAGTTCTTAACATCCTCAGGTGGTTTCCCTGTCTGGAAAAGCTCTATGTCATTGTGAGTACTCATCTTTGCTTGCTTTGAATGTCATTGTTTGTATCTAGTCTAGTTTGCAACAGCTTTAACATATCCCTCTTATTTCCATTTGCAGTTTCACAAACACAATGAGAAGGATAAGAAAAATGGCCTCAGTATGACCCACTACATCCAATTGAATGCCTTCAAACCCATCTCAAGAGAGTGGTGTTTGGGCCATTCACGGGCAATGACAAACAGTATGAGTTCGCCAGGTTCTTTGTTTTGAATGCAGTAGTGTTAAAAAAAGTTGAATTTGAAGGATTCGGTGACTACAACAGTGTATCGTTGGCTTATCAACACAGTTTTCTACAACAGGAAGACAGAGCTTCTCGAGATGCTCAATTTGAATTCAGGAGATATATTCGTACCGAGCATCAGCTCGTAGAGAACACGTCCATGATTTGTCACTGGCTGACACCTTCAGCAGCCATAGACAGGATTGATGCCTGAAGATTGCACTGTCTTAGTGTCTTCTGCTCATTTGTAGACACTATTGATGCCTGAAGGCTGCATCATCTTCTGCATAAGTCTGCTCAATTTCTAGTCTGAAGTTCCTCTCTTATTCCGGTAACTTATGTAGTTGCCCCTGTTAAAACTGAAAAAGTTGTTTATGGATGCAAAAAAAAGTGCACTGAAGTAAATTTCTGATGGGCAGGGATGCAAAAATATTACTGCCGGAAGTTGTAACTGTGCAGTTATGGCTTTTGTTCTGCCTATGCTGGGTGTTGGATACTTAATTGTCTTTTCATTTGTATGAAGAAGCACGAGATGTTTGATGCTCATGAAAGGTCAGCCTGTGGCTTAGGCCCCTATGATTTTCTAGCTAGGAAGGAGATGCATCTCTGTAATTTTAAGATATATCTGTGTATGTTATCAGCTAGAATTTCTGCTAATGATCAACATGCTTCAGTTGGCTACTGTTTGTTCTTTATTATAGTTGAGTTCACCGAAATTGAATTTATCACATCCTTAACAGCGTCGTATTGGGCTAAGGACCTGAAGATAGTGTTGGCTTTGCCAGTGATTTTGCTGTATATTGCTTCTTAACTTGTTTACATCATTACTAAACATCTCTAAAGATAGTTCAATCCTAGTTGCTAAAGATAGATATAACTTTGTTACTTGCAAGACCAGATTTTGGTCTGCCAAAACTACCATTCGTTGTGTTGAATGCTTTTTTAATCCACCTAATTTGCCCTTTGATTGAAAAACACCACTCCTTTGGTCATCTAGTATTGTTCAATCTGGATCACTAGCTATGTTGGCTGGATGGCCTATATTTCTCCGTCCCTATCGTAAAAAGCCCCTAAAAGAAGCTTGAGATCCTGAGGTACATCAGCAGTTTCAATGATATTGACAGCATCTCGTCGCTGGAGATTCTTGTATCTTCCCCACGAACATAAAAGAATCATCAAGAAACCTCGTTGTGGGCTCTGGTAAATCAGTAGAAGAGAAAATGTTTCCAGGGACACAAGTAGAGGAAAAGTGTTGGTACCCAATACTTGTGGCATGTATATAGAGGAAAAATGTTAGTACCCACCTAGAAAAAAGTGGTGTTTAAGTCATTCCTGGGCTATGGGAAACATCTTGAATTTGCGAGGTTCTTTGTATTGAATGCAAAGGCGCTAGACAAAATTGAATTTGAAGTATATACAATGAGTACAACAGTGAAACGGCGGCTTATCAGCACATGCTGCTACAGGTGGAAAACAGAGCTTCTCGAGATGCTTGGTTTGAATTCATGATTTGTCAGTGGCCAACCAAGCCATAGACGGCATTGATGCCTAAAGATTTCACTGTCTTGTGCTCATTTTGTAGATGGTGTTGATGCCTGAAGATTGCATCGTCTTCCGCATAAGTCTCATCTATTTCTTAGACTAGTCACAATGGAGAGTAACTTAGAATAGTAACATGCATATGTTACTAGTCTATGTTACTACCTCCATAGTGGTTAGTAACATATGTGTAGTGTCATGCATCACTTCATTTATTAGATTGTAGACTCATCTTTTCTTGATATGTGTGATGTTACAGTAACTAGCTATGTTATCATATGCATCTCTTTCTTCATTAATTACATGCCACATCATTTATTTTGCCTAGATAAATATGATGTTACCACCTATGTTACACCCATTGTGGGTAGTCTTAGTCTAAAAGTTCTTTGGTAATATTTCCAGTAACTTATTAAGTTACCCCTGTTAAAACTGCAAAAGCAAAATCTTGATCGAGAAGAATGAGCATTGCCTGGTGAGGAAGAGCGGAAGCATAGGTTTTTGGATCCTAGCGAAGGAGTTTCAAGCTCGAGGAGCTAGGAAGGATGGAAGAAAGCTTGACCGTTTTTTTCACCGAACTACTCGAACTCAACAAGGGGGTGTGCAGTTTAAATGTAAATGACGAGCATGGAGAGGCCAAGGTCATTTGTAATTAGGTGTGGCTGATGCAAGAAGACTGGCGAGCCGAACGTACTCCTCAGGTGGGATACTTAACGCGTTAGCTACAGCACTGCACGGGTTGAGTCGCACAGCACCCAGTATCCATCGTTTACGGCTAGGACTACTGGGGTCTCTAATCCCATTTGCTCCCCTAGCTTTCATACGGCGAGAGTCATTGGTTCAAATCCAATAGTAGGTAAAGCCGGCCGAAACCCCCGCTTTTGCCAGCATGACAGCAAGCACAGACCTTTTTCATAGTTTGCTTCAGGGTTGTAGATAATGCTCTATCAAAGAGCGCCAGCGTACGTGCTCGAAAGTGTTAGTCAACTAGCTACTTGTTCTTGCTTTTCTCTAGTGTACCCCTTCATTCAATCTCTAACTCAATGCTACGGCGTCAACCATAAGTTTTATTACATCGCGTTTAGTTCGAGCTAGGCGGTGAAAAGTTTTATAAACAATAGCACGAACTCTCGTTCTTTTACCATCGATCATGTGAACGTTTACCAATTTCTTGATCAATTCTTTTTGCTCACCATCAAATTCCGTTCCCTTAACCAAGCCACTGCCTATGAGTCGCCGGCTCATTCTTTACCAGGCACGCGCTTTTAAACAAGAATCTAATAAACTAGAATTGAGTCAGTGGAAAAAAGGAGAGAGAGGAGCCCTCTGCCCCACGCATCTAACTAGCTCGCGTGGTTCACCGGTTCCACTGACATCACCCTTAGATAGAGTTATTCAGTCGATACAGAGATGCGCTTAAAGTGGGGGGTGTGCTGTCCCTATTGGGCTGGGCCCTTCCCCATAAGGCCCCACCGTCGCCCAAAACCGAAATACAGACAGACCAAAAAAATACGCAAACAAATACTCCACCACCAGCCTACCTACTAGCATGTATTAAGCGAATAGCTTGTATGCAGCCCGCACCGAAACAGTGCTTTACCCCTAGATGTCCAGTCAACTGCTGCGCCTCAACGCATTTCGGGGAGAACCAGCCACCTAGGAAGGATGCCCCTACGATCATTCCATGCTCTGCCTTCGCCCGAGCGGTCCCCAGGGAAGGAAGCCAATAATGGGAGTGTCAGGGCGGAACTTCATTAATGAAAGGATTTGCACTGCCCCACCGTGCCGTTGTGATCGTCCTTGATCAGCAAAAAGAGTATATAGCTCTTCGGGAATGTGCCATTTTGGGGATTCCTACTATTTCTTTAGTCGATACAAATTGTGACCCGGATCTCGTGAATATATCGCGACCCTTTGTCCCGCCCATTGTAGCACGTGTGTCGCCCAGGGCATAAGGGGCATGATGACTTGGCTTCATCCTCTCCTTCCTCCGGCTTAACACTAGCGGTCTATTCAGGGTTCCAAACTCATGATGTTCCTGAATCCAAAAATAGTGCCCTGTGGAAATTTTCCATGGGAAGGAGATGAGAATACTGCCGGTCTGCTGAAACTTCTGTTACGGTCTTACCCTGCACAATTATGGCCTTGTTCTACCTAAGCTGGGCTAGAAAGAAACACTTGCTTGTGTGGGGAACTTAATTGTCTTTTCAGTTATACACATGCACGAGATGCTTAATTGCTGATTTGGTCTTTTGCTTACATGTAGCATTTGTTTGACACTGGCAAAAGGTCAACCTGTAGGCTACGCCTCTATGTTTTTGTAGCTAGGAGTTAAATTTTTGCTACAACAGTCTGGGGAAGAGAATGCTGCAATAACACCATATCTCTCTCTGACTGTAGCTGGAACATGCTCCTTCTGCCTACTACTCCTACTTTGTTATGTTATTAGAGTATGGGTTACTGAAATGAAATTTCATCGCACCCTCGTACTCCAGCAGGTAATCTTACTCTTTCTCTTTTAGCAAGAACAGCATTGGTTCCTTGTGTAGTGCTGCACGCTTGTCAACTTGTTTGTACTTGTTGCCACAGAGATTTAGTTTACTGCTTGCAAAACCTAACTTTTGCCGGATCTTTATCAGGATTCTCACTATTAGTTGGCTGGAAAGAAGGATGCTACTGTATCTATACGAAGGGCGCGGAGTGAATAGCAAAAAACTACCACATTACGGGCTATCGTTCCAAAAAACTACTGCTTTTTTTAATTTTTCAAAAAACTACCACAAAAGTGGCTGGCTGTTCCAAAAAACCCAAGTGGTCGAACGGTTAAGTTTTAAATGGGGTTATGACATGTGGGGCCCGCACGTCAGGGTTTTGTCGGCCACAGTGCTCATGGCGCGCGGGTGATGGCTGTTAGGGCGCATGGGCCGTCCCGACCAGGTCAAACGGATCCGGCCCGCCCTCACTCTGTTTTCCCCCTCTCTGTCTCCCTCTCTCTCGCGCACCTCCCTCTCAGATGGCGTCGGCGGCGGCGAAACCAGGCGATGGCGGCCATTCAACGGGTGGAGGTGGAAGGGGGGATGGAGGCGGTGAGTTCTTAGAGGTGATAACTGGCTGGGGAGCGGTAGCTTCACAACCCAGCCGGTGGCGCCGCCACTGCCGCAGCGGACACCACAGGCTGCAGCTCTGATGCAGGCTCCTATGCCACAGGCTACACCGCCGTCGCCTGATGATTGCCAGTTCTCGCTTGAGTACAGAGCAGCGAGGTCTTTTGCTAGCGCCGTGCAGGCAGATCCGGCCAACTCCCAGCACTGGGCCTCTGCATTTGGAGGGGTGGAGTAAGTTTTTTCTCTCTCTTATGAGCTCCTTCAATAGTTTCTGCATTTCTGCTTGTTCATTTCAAACAACATAGCACAATTTAGTTAGTTTTTTGACCAAACCCTAGTTTGATGCTGTTGTGATTCATCTTAGAACATGAACATGCACTGAATAATAGTTGAGCAAACACTCTGTGGCAAGTTTTGGATGCAACAGTATCACTTAGCACTGAAGGATTAGTTAGATTTAGTAGAAATGCATGGTGGATTCAGAGAAGCATTTGTTGGATTCAGATTCCTTTCTGTACTTTATAATTAGTGTGCACTGGATTTTTGTAGCAAAAAACACTTAGTTAGTTGGGCTTTTCAAATAACATATTATGTAATGCAGGCTGGATGATGACATTTGGGAGGTTAGGCTACATTTCCAGGGCAGAGATAACATGGAAAGGAGGTTTTCTATTTCAGACATCACTTTTCTGAACTTGATAGCACTTACTGAGACTGAAGGCTATGGGTCAGATGACTACATGTACTGGGTAAAAGAACAAGGGATTGGACAGGAAGGTTTATTTCTTCTGGACAGTCAAGATGCAGTTGAAGAAATGGTAGACCACTCAGATTTCACAGTGCTCAATATCATTGTTTCCAAGGCAAATGAAGATACAGATGTTGAATGTAATAGGGCTCACAATGTTTGTGAAGAACAAATTCCAATAGGAAGTCTAGTGGGGGGGGGGGGTCCTGGTTTTGTGTTAAGTGTGTCACAAGATGGAGTGGTCCACCCTCTTGAAGTTAATTTGAATGCACAACAAAGCTGTAACTTGAACATTTCAGATGCTAATGGTGGAGATGATGATGGACAGGCTGCTGGTGAAGAGGATGATGATATTGACAAATCATCCTCAGACTTTGAGATTGATAGGGGTGACTATAGAGGGATAAAGATGTCTTACAAGGCTTGGAAGAGAGGTGAAGAAAATATTGGAAATTAAGAAAAAAGAGATGTTTTAGAAGACATACCACAGTTTGAAGGTGACAGTGATGTTTCAGAGTTTTGGCAGGAGGAGGAAGAGGCTGACAGTGGAGAGGAAATAGTTGTGGAAAAATGCAGTCCTGAGAAACTCAAGCCTGTGAGAAGAGCAACAACAAATCCAGGTCCAACTTCCAGAGCTCACAGTCAGCCAGAGATCCCAAAGTTTCAATATTTTGTACCTGAAGCTGATGAGTATTGCTTCCCTGGTGATGTGGGCATTTCTGACTCAGATGGAGAGACTCCAAGACTACCTTCTGGAAGGAAGAGAAGATTGAAGAAGAAGAAATAAAGGAAATGGTATGACCCAAAGGTACCTGATGCACATGAGCAGCTGTGCAAGGACCTTTGCTTCACCAATGCACATGAGTTTAGAAAGGCATTGAGAAATTTTCATGTTAGGACTTTGAGAAACTTTCGGTACCATAGGAATGAACCATTAAGGGTTATTGTTTGGTGCCCAGAGAGGAAGAATGGATGTGAATTTTTCATGACTGCATCCAAAGTAGCCCATGAAGATACATTCACAATCAAGAAGTGCCACATGGATCATAGTTGTGGAGCTTGTGGAGAGAGTACAAAGGTTACTGCTGAATGGGTTGCAGAAGCTGTGGAGCACACAGTTAGATCAAATGTAAAGGCTGATGTAGAGACAGTTCTCAAACATACTAAGAAGAAGTTTGGGGTGCATGTACCTAGGAGTTTGGCATATAGGGCAAGACTGATGGCTGTTGATGTTGTGCAAGGTGATCATAGAAAGCAGTATATGAGGTTGAGCGACTACCTACAATGTGTGCTTGACACAAACCCTGGAAGCAGGTGCATACTGACAACTTTTGAGGATCCTTTGAACCCAGCCCCCACACCAAGGTTCAAGTACATGTTCTATTGCCTCCAGGCATCAAAAGATGGATTTCTTGCTGGTTGTAGGCCTTTCATAGGTACAAATCAGTGATGTAATCACGTTTGAAATGTAATCAAGTTATTCAATTTGGCCCTAACAATCTCTGTTTATGCAGGACTTGATGGTTGCTTCATCAAATTATCCACATGCCAACAGATATTGGCAGCAACTGGGAGAGATGGGAACAACAATGTGTTCCCAATTGCTTTTGGGGTGGTTGACAAAGAGGATGGGCCTAGCTGGACCTGGTTTCTAAACCAACTTAGAGTCTGCATTGGCACCAGCAACCAGTTTGGGAACTACACCATCATGTCTGACAGGCAGAAGGTATTTTCTCTGACTCTGTATTATTCTTATGCACATAGCAATGCTGCTATAGTTATCTCATTACTACCTTATGTAATCAAACAACAGGGCCTTCTTAAAGCAATTAATGAAGTATTTCCTCAATCCCCACAAAGATATTGCCTAAGACACATATATGCCAACTTCCAGTTAGCTGGCTTTAGAGCAGAAGAACTTAAGAAATGGGTTGACAAAGCTAACTATTCATTCACTGAACATGGTCACAAAGAAGGAATGGCAGGTTTGAAAGCAGCATGTGAACCAGCCTACATGTGGTTGAATGGCATCCCTAAGGAGTGTTGGGCTAGATATGCAATGGATCATGTGTGCAAGACTGACTTGGTAGTGAACAACCTTAGTGAGGTTTTCAACAAAATGATTCTAGATGTTAGGTCAAAACCAATTAAGACCATGTTTGAAGGGTTGAGGACCAAACTAATGGTTAAGTACCAGGGCATCAGAGAGACAACAGAGAGCTGTAGGTGGGAAATAACCCCACATTACATAGAGAAGCTTGAAGAGAGCAAGAAGTGGGATAAATACTGTGAAGCAAACATGGCTGGTCCCAACATCTGGAAGTAACTAATGGAGAGAACACATTGTGTGAAGCTTGATGAAGGGAGCTGCTCTTGCAAGAGGTGGGACATGACTGAATCACCTTGCCACCATGCAATATCTGCAATGCAGAAGATAAAAGTTCACCCAGAAGATTATGTGCATCCATTCTTTAAGAAGCCAATGTATAGGGCTGCATACCAGCACATCATCTACCCTGTCCCTGGACCTGAATTCTGGCCCAACACCAACACACCAGACATAGAACCACCAGTTTTTAGGGAGAAGAAAGGCAAGAAGCAGACAGCTAGGAGAAAAGGTGAATTTGAGGTGCCAGCTCCAAAGGATACATCAAGGATGGGCACAATAACATGCAGTAACTGTGGTCTGCAAGGCCACAGGTGGACAATGTGTGGAGACATACTTAAGGCCAAGTTTATGACAAGGAAAAACAACCACCAGGTAACTAAGCCAGTTCATCAAGGAAAATCTTCTACTTGTTTTTAATGCTGACATCTTGTGAGCTGCAACTTGTTTTTAATTGTAGGAAAACAAGGCATCCTACCCAGCAACTTCAGCACCAACCAGGCCACGTCCAGCTCCAGCTTCAGGTCCAGCTCCAACTTTAGGACCAGTTAGGGGCAGGAAACTAGCAACACCTTCAACAAGGGCAACCACATCTGCTTCAACAAGGGCAACCACATCTACTGCAGTTTCAACAGGTGGATCAAGAAAGAGAAAGAACCCACCACCTGCTTCAGCACTAGCCAACAACACCAGGTCAAGTGCATCACATCCAGCAAAGAACACCAGGTCAAGTGCAAGAGGTTTCAATGCTCCAAGGGCAGCATCAACATCAGGTCAAGCTGATGTTGGTTCTAAGAGGAAGAGGAAGGCCCCAAGCAAACTTGCTTTGTATTTCACAGCCAGTGGCAACCATTGAATGTGTTGCACTCAACTATGATTTATGCCTTGAACTCTGCTTGTTAGGCATGCTTGCTATCTGTGTTATTTGTAGTGAACTCTGTTTTCATTTGAACAATTAAGTTATGTGGTCTGTGTATGAACTGCTTGGAACAATTAAGTTATGTGGTCTATGTTTGAACTGCTTGGAACAATTAAGTTATATGCCGTCAAGCTCTATTTTGATATGCCCTAGGTTATGAATTGTTTCATATGAAATTATTTCTTATGCTGATCATTGTTATGTAGATCAAGTGACTTATTTTGTTGATAATTGATTTATATGATTAGGTCACTTTGGGGGGCTAGTTGTCGACCAACCCCAAAAGTGGCTAGTTGTCGACCAACCCCCAAAGGTGCCAAATGTGGCCACTTTGGGTGGCTAGTTGTCGACCAACCCCAAAAGGGGCTAGTTGTCGACGAACCCCCAAAGGTGCCAAATGTGGTCACTTTGGGTGGCTACTTGTCGACCAATCCCAAAGTGGCCACATTTGGCCACTTTGGGGGGAAACTTGTTGACCAACCCCAAAAGTGTCTAGTTGTCGACCAACCCCCAAAGGTGCCAAATGTGGCCACTTTGGGTGGCAACTTGTCGACCAACCCCAAAGTGGCTATCTAGGACCAAAACCTAACATATCAAAGCTAAAACATCAAGATTTGCCCATCTAGACACCAAACCCTAAGAGACCAAACCTAAAACAACAATATTCGGCCATCTGACCAAACCATAACACATCTAACTTAAAACATCAAGATCACCAGATCAATTCATTCACACATACAAATATAGATAAAAGATTCACTCATAAATTGCATCATAGACAGATTGATTCATCACATAGATAGATAGATCATTCAACATTTTCTTTCACCAGCTTCATACATTGCATTGCATCATAGACAACTTGATTCATCACATACATAGCTCATTCAACATTGTTATTACACCAACTTCAGGAACTGATCTAGGAACATAGAAACATAACAACAACATCATGGGTACAGAATCCTAGTTCACCTCTGCCTAGTGACCTGAAAGGGACGGAAATTTGCCCTCCTCCTTGCCCAGTAGATGATATCATCATCACTAGGGTTGGAGCCAGGGGGAATGCCTCCAGGAACTGCTCTATGTCCTTGCGGTTGCGTGCTGCAAGGATCATCAGCAAGTTGCCTTCTTGCCCTCCTCCTTGCATCTCTGCGCCTGGCTTGCCTGGGCACCTCTTCTTCTCCATCTATGACCTCTCCAGGATCCATCTCTCCCTGGGATTCTAGGGTTTCTTTGGCGGCTGGCGGTGGAGAAGGGTGGGGATGGGGGATTGGCTGTGGTTTCACCCAAGGGGTGTGCTCTATAGACTACTAATGGTTGGTGGTAGGTAGGTGGAGTAATAAAACAGCCCAATCTAGGCCCACATTGTATAGATAATGGCTTTAGGCCCAAAAATAAACTAGTACATCATTTCTAGTTTCAGGAAAACAACCTAAAGAAATAAAACAGTTCTTCACTACATTACTTAAGATAGATAGGTTCTTAACAGTACAATAACATAAGCCAGACTTAGCAAAGGTTCTCCACCACTCTAGTTACAATAACTTAAACAGTTCATATAGGACTGCACAAAATATACTCCTACCATCATCTTGCAAGGCCTGTTATATGTGTAGGACACCTTACTTACTTAACCACCATCATCCAAATCTTCAAGCCTCCAGTATGCCTTGATTTCCTCAAGCTTTTCCTTGCTCCCATGGCCAGCATTCAGCAGATCAGCAACTACTTTCTCAAGCTCTGTCCTCTCTTGTGCAAGAAGATCCCTGTCCACCTTTATCTCTTTCATTGCCTTCCTGGTGTTGTGAATTATGTCTGCCTGAGCCTGAAGGATACACCTTTGTTCTTTTGCTAGCCTTAGCTTCTCCATCTTCATCTCCAGCTCTAGCTCTTCCTTCTGCTTCTCAAATTTCTCAGCATCCATTGCTTTCTGGTAGTCAATCTTGCCAACACCATCCTGCCAGTCAAACATCTTGCTAACATCATCAACCATTTTATGATACTCAGTGCAGAGATGATCATAGTCCTTCTTCAACTTGGCAACCTCATCCTCATATGCATGCTTGTCTTGAATCCTTCCAAGGTTTTGCTCATGGAACATTTCCCACAACTTGATGAGGCAGTTCTTAAGTACATCAGGCCATGCAAGGTCAACCCACTGAACTACACCACAATTCACACCTCCCTGTAGTTTGATCAGAGAACACATACTTCAAAAAATGCATAAATTGAAGGAAATATGCCCTAGAGGCAATAATAAAGTTATTATTTATTTCCTTATATCATGATAAATGTTTATTATTCATGCTAGAATTGTATTATCCGGAAACATAATACTTGTGTGAATACATAGACAAACTAAACGTCACTAGTATGCCTCTACTTGACTAGCTCGTTAATCGAAGATGGTTATGTTTCCTAACCATAGACATGTGTTGTCATTTGATTAACGGGATCACATCATTAGGAGAATGATGTGATTGACATGACCCATTCCATTAGCTTAGCACCCGATCGTTTAGTATGTTGCTATTGCTTTCTTCATGACTTATACATGTTCCTATGACTATGAGATTATGCAACTCCCGTTTGCCAGAGGACACTTTGTGTGCTACCAAACATCACAACGTAACTGGGTGATTATAAAGGAGCTCTACAGGTGTCTCCAAAGGTACATGTTGGGTTGGCGTATTTCGAGATTAGGATTTGTCACTCCGATTGTCGGAGAGGTATCTCTGGCCCTCTCGGTAATGCACATCACATAAGCCTTGCAAGCATTGCAACTAATGAGTTAGTTGCGAGATGATGTATTACGAAACGAGTAAAGAGACTTGCCGGTAACGTGATTGAACTAGGTATTGAGATACCGACGATCGAATCTCGGGCAAGTAACATACCGATGACAAAGGGAACAACGTATGTTGTTATGCGGTCTGACCGATAAAGATCTTCGTAGAATATGTAGGAGCCAATATGAGCATCCAGGTTCCGCTATTGGTTATTGACCGGAGACGTGTCTCGGTCATGTCTACATTGTTCTCGAACTCGTAGGGTCCGCACGCTTAACGTTACGATGACTTTTTCATTATGAGTTTATATATTTTGATGTACCGAAGTTTGTTCGGAGTCCCAGATGTGATCACGGACATGACGAGGAGTCTTGAAATGGTCGAGACATAAAGATTGATATATTGGAAGCCTATGTTTGGACATCGGAAGTGTTCCGAGTGAAATCGGCATTTTACCGGAGTACCGCGAGGTTACCGGAAACCCCCGGTAACCTAATGGGCCTTAATGGGCCTAGTGGAGGAAGAGGAGAGGAGGCCTAGGGGCTGCCGCGCGCCCCTCCCCCCCAAGTCCGAATTGGACAAGGAGGGGGGGGGGCAGCGCCCCCCCTTTCCTTTCTTCCCTCTCCTCCTTCCCCCCAAGTCCTAATCCAACTAGGGAAAGGGGGGGGGGAGTCCTACTCCCGGTAGGAGTAGGACTCCTCTGGCGCGCCTCCTCCTAGGGCCGGCCGCACCCCCTTGCTCCTTTATATACGGGGGCAGGGGGGCACCTCTAGACACACAAGTTGATCTTCAAGATCGTTCTCTTAGCCGTGTGCGGTGCCCCCTTCCACCATAGTCGTCGATAATATTGTAGTGGTACTTAGGCGAAGCCCTACGACAGTAGAACATCAAGATCGTCACCACGCCGTCGTGCTGACGGAACTCTTCCCCGACACTTTGCTGGATCAGAGTCCGGGGATCGTCATCGAGCTGAACGTGTACTAGAACTCGGAGGTGCCGTAGTTTCGGTACTTGATCGGTCGGGCCGTGAAGACGTACGACTACATCAACCGCGTTGTCATAACGCTTCCGCTATCGGTCTACGAGGGTACGTAGACAATACTCTCCCCTCTCGTTGCTATGCATCACCATGATCTTGCGTGTGTGTAGGAAAATTTTGAAATTACTACATTCCCCAACATAAATTCAGTTCTAACTTCAATTCAAAAAGAGGATTGGTACACAAGGAGGACATGTAACCATAAATTCAGTACTAAATTCAGTTCAAACAGAGTTAATGTACAAATTCAGTAACCACCGGGCATAACTGAATCCACTAGGCATAATTGAATCCACTAGGCATAACTGAATCTAGACATTAACTGAATCCACTAGGCATAACTGAATCCACCCAGCATACTCAATTACTCACCTGAACAGGGCATCCATAGAACATCCTCCCAGTGTTAGCACCTTCAAAAGCAACACACTTCCTAGGCTTCATATCGTGCAAAGTACACTTGGCAACTTCCTCCATGGGAGCACCACACCAGAGTGGCTCTAGGATGGTGTCAGGTGTGTCCTACATGCAGTAAAAGGTAGATCAGAACCAATGCATCAACTAGTTCAACTTGAGTCAAGCTTTGCCTTGCTCAAGGTCAGATCAGACATCACAGTGCATCCATACCCTAGATCAAAACTAATAGATAACCAAACCAAACGAATCCATCCATACAAATATGCAGCTCATCAACCCTCATTCCCAAATCGATTCAACCCTAACCCTAACCCTAGATAATGACAGAGAGGAGGAGGATCAGGCTTACAAAGTACTCCATGTCCATCAGGTTGCCCCCATGCTGTCGTCGGAGCTCTCATCCCCATCATTCCAAGAAGGCATCCTGGTCGGCGACGAGGAATTGAGGTGGTCGGCAGCGATGGAGAGCTCGGCCAGGGGAAACAGAGCGAGGGGGGAGAGTGAGAGTGAGTGAGCGCGAGGGAGACAGAGTGAGGGCCGGATCCGTTTTTACCTGGTCGGGACGGCCCGTGCGCCTGAACGGCCGTCACCCGCGCACCGTCAGCACTGTGGCCGACAAAACCCTGACGAGCGGGCCCCACATGTCATAACCCTAGTTAAAACTTAACCGTTCGGCCACTTGGATTTTTTGGAACAACCAGCCACTTTTGTGGTAGCTTTTTGAGAAATTAAAAAAAGCGGTAGTTTTTCGGAACGATAGCCCGTAACGTGGTAGTTTTTTGCTATTCACTCAAGGGCGCGCGGTGGGCGTGATTTTTCATTTCTTTTCATTATAATCTTTTAGGATTGGTGTAAGTGGTGCTACTGCTCGGGTGCTCAACGATTTTTATTTTAAAAACCAGGAGATTGCGTCAAAATGGAGAGTTTCTGTTAAAAGCATGACGAAACGAGAGGGGTTCGGCTTCCTCCCAGTTTTATGTCCCACTGAAGATTCTGACCAAAAGAGATTCAGAGGGCGATGCACCTGTCCCTGAACGTCCTCTTGCTATACATATCATTTGTAGAAACCTGCAGAGTGTTCTTGGCTCTAGCACAACCGTAACAAATATGGTTCCTACCAACAACAACAAAAAGGTTCCTCGCGCTTCTGCTCCTTCTTTTGTTTCTTTCCTTCACATGTGTTTGAGAGTTCATGGTTATAAATTAAACCAAGTGGTTAGTTTGGAGTTGAAATGTGGACTTTTCTCAAAAATAATCACCATAACATGGCTTATATCTTTATTTCGTAGACCACATAGAGGTAACCACACCAAGTGGCGTACACACTCTTATGGCTATTTTCATGCCATAATATGCATACTTTCATTTTTGCTTTGAGGTAATCACTACTAAGTAGTGTACACCTTACTCTTATGGTACTGTGTAAAACGTTGTGTTAATTAAAAGCACTATGAAGGACCAAGGGGCAGTGTAGACCTCACAGTTGTGAACAAAGCCATACATTGTCATAAATGCAATCCATAAGATATGTGAAAAAATTAATAGTATTCATATCATTTTCTTGGTTTTCGCCCGATTTTCCATAAATTAACTGGGCAATTATCTTCTTCTTAATTAATAGATAAGGCAAAACTTTTGCCTCCGTTTCGAAAAATATATATATCATTTTCAAGCTTAATCAACATATAGTAATTAAAATTGCATCCATATATATGTTTACAGAAAATGTGCAGACATCACATAGTAATATGTTAGGAATAACTAACAAACACAGATGTAGAGAAAATTGATAAACCTAAACCTAATTGAAAAATAAAACAATTTTTTTGTTTGCAATAGGCCTCCCAAAATATGATAGCCCACTATTCATGGCTCAAGCCATCTTTCTTTTCGTTTTTGAAAATTTTTCTTGCTGCTCGTACAAGCATAGGCTAGTGCCCGACTAGGCCTAGCATGATGGCTTTCCAACAGATGATTACATGATTTATGAAAGGGGAACCAACGCTATGAAGAGGCACGTCTGTTCGTGGGGACGTTGGGAGCGTCGGACGGTTGCCACTTGCCAGATTGCTAACGGCATGAGGGATTAGGCTGGTCATAGTGGGGAGTAACTTATACTAGTGTCATGCATATGACACTAGTCTAAGGCCCTGTTTGGTTCATAAGTCCTAGGATTTTTTTTAGTCCCAACTTATAAGTCTCAAGTCCCTAAAAAGTTCCTACCTGTTTGGTTCCTGGGACTTATAAGTCTCTATAAGACCATATTATAACTATAAGTCCCTATAAGTCCCTCATTGAGAGTCTTATTTTATAAGTCCCAAATGCCCACTTTAAGTCCCTATAAATCCCTCCTGTTTGGTTTAGATGGGACTTATAGGGACTTTTTTAAGTCCCTGGAAACAAACACCCTCTAAGTTACTACCTTCATAGTGCAAAGTAACATACTAGTAGTGTCATATGTGGCTTTATTTAATGGCTTGTAGACTCATCTTATCTTGGAAAGCGCTATGTTACAGTAACATATTATGTTACCATTTCTCATTAATTACATGCCACATAAGCAAAAAATTCTTGAAATGTGTTATGTTACTACCTAAGTTACTCCCACTATGAGTAGCCTTAGAATTAAGGAAGGATTGTCCTGTAATTATGAGAATAATTAAATCATATAGTAACACTTTTCATGATGGAACTGGTGTTTCTCCCCGGTCTGGCGATGGTTGGGGAGCGCAGGAGACATTCGTGTGTGGAGGGTGAGAAGAACATGGGAGGTTGAACCACTACAAATAGGAGAAGTTACTATGACACACCACTCAGTGTGAGACGTGCGCGGCGGAGGGCGACCGACCCTACCCCCTCCCCCCTCCCCGGGCCAGTCGCCGACCATGGAGAAGCAGCCTGCAGGGGAGGCGCACGAATCCCATGGGACCACACGGAAGCAGGCACGGAGCGGTGAGACCGCCGACGATTTCATCAGCAACCCTCCCCCCTCCCAATGACATCCTCGGCACCATCATCTCCCTCCTCCCAACCAAGGATGGCGGCCGCACGGCGGTCCTTTCCAGCCAATGGCGCCACCTCTGGCGCTCTCTGCCTCTCAACCTCAAGGTCAACATCCGACTCCCCGGCGCCGCCGGCCCCGTCCCCACCCCCTCCCGCGTTCCACCCTCCGCCGTCTCCAAGATAATCTCCCAACACCATGGCCCCGCACGCCGGTTCTCCTTCCACTGACCGCTGCGCCCAGGCGGAGAGCTGCCTTCATTCCCAGGCCCTCGCCAACCTCGAGGAGCTTGATATCGCTTATGGCATATGCAAACCCGAAACGTAAAGAAGCAAATCCAGTACAGAGAGAAGGATATTTGCTAATAAGAAAAATGTACACGCTATAGAAGAGCATGACAACCAAAGTAAAACAAGCAAGAAAGACATGCGAGTCGAACCTGTCCAGCCGAAGAGGGCAAGGCGAAGCGAACGAACAAAGAACCTGTGGATGGGAAAAAACAAGAAACAAGGGTACATCAGCTTACACACATTTCATCTAACAGAAGGAGAGCAAGGAAGAAGGTACCTCCTAGAGCAGCCACTCGCATACGACACCGGGATTGATTGATCTGCAGTAAGAAGGAAACGAAGAGCACAGTAAGCAGCGGAACCTAGTACAGCAGAAGACAAAGAGGAACGGGGAAAGCAAAGAATTCGCAAGTGTGTTGAGCAGAAGAAGAAAGGCCAAGCTGCTATCCAGCGCTGTCACACGAAGCGCGGCCGTCGGAACGCAGGTGTAGAGTGAGAGCCCGCCAACCTCTGCGTCCAAGAGGGCGTTGAGCCCCGAGACAGAGCAGCACATCATATGTGCCCTTCTCCTTGCCGCCGGCAAACATGAGTCGGTGGTGAGGCGGCGGCTAGTCGGCATCACCTCTTACACTCCGCCGCGGATCCGTCACTGATGCCTGACCTTCGGCCACCCTCGTTACTCCTCCCACTGCAACGGCTCCCTTCCTTCTTGATCTACCATCCTTTTACTTGTCGTCCCATCGTTAATCCACTCCTCCCCTACAGCTGAACTCCGATGCGGGTAGAGATGGGGGCTACTCGAACTCTATCGCGGGCAGGGATTGGGGCTACTTGGGGCGGGGGGAAGGACTTCGGGTGCGGCGGGTCTGGCGAGATGGGAAGAGCAAAGGGAGGCGGCGGCTGCACTAGGAGTAGAGAGCGTCGAGCGGGAAAGGAGGGACGCGGGGGACCGCTCCGACCCGGCCGCCCGCCATAGGGTCGCCGCCGCGCCCGCACGTCTGGGAGCTTTTTCCTCTCACTGCCCGTTACTTTTTTCGCTTGCTCGCGTGCTGCCTCGACACTATTCATTGCCTACTTGGACGCGGCGGTTGTGCCTAGCACCCCGTTCATCCTTTATATGTTTGATTGATATGTGTTGCCGGCGTTATGTTTATACAGAGTCAAGTTTGCTAGCTGTAGCGTTTCAAATAAGATCCACACATGAAGGCCTTCTTTGATTCGTAGGATAAGAATGTTATAGAAATAGGAAAATGATAGGAAGTAAGATGACATGCATCTCAATTCCTATAGAGAAAGAGATGTCATTTGGTGCATAGGATATGAATTTTTCCATTAAGTCTTAGTTAATGTTTTTTTCTCCAAAATGTGAAGGAGTACATAGAAATAAGATCCATTCCTACAAAACAAATGGCTTCAAAGAAAATTTTCCTATCCAAATCCTATCCTATAGAAATCCTATGAGATCCCTACAAACTAAAGATGGCCGAATTGTGAATCACCCGCCCATGGAAGTAAGGCCTCTTTTGGTTCGTAGGATAGGATTATTATAAAAATAGAAAATTTGCAGGAAATGAAATGACATGTATCTCAAATCCTATAAGTAGGAATAGGAAATGAGATGTCATTTAGTTCACACCAAAGGAATTTTTCCATTGAGTCTATGCTCAATTTTATTTTCCTATGAAATATGAAGGATAGGAACCAATCCTATATAGGAATAGAAATCCATCCTATGAACCAAAGGGCTCTTAAGAAAAAAAAATTCAATAAAAATCCTATCCTTTAGAATTCTTATGAAATTCCTCCAAATCAAAGGAGGCCTAAGTTTGTTTACTGGACTGCTTTTTTTTTCTGTTGATGATGTATCGATTCTACTGTCTGTATTCTGCTCACACTCTTGTCATTTAAGTCGGTTATTTTTGGGGACGGTTCAGTTCATCCATTTTTCAGCTAGTTTTGGTGTGGTCGATGGTTCGTGTCTCGTGATTTAATGCTGGCATGATTCGCATGAAACGTGGTACTCAATCGCTTGGCTGCATGCAAAATCCCCAAGTTAATGCGGGAGAGTGTGTGAGTCAAGTCCCCGGTTGAATATAGGAGGCACCGCTGCCTACCGAGCTCCCCCCAGAACCCAGTGAGCTGCGGCGGGCGGCGGCCAGGCCAACCCTATCCCTCCGTCCCGGTTCCGACTTGCCGGTCGCCGGCCATGGAGAAGGAGGGGGCCGCGGGTACCCATGGGACCGCAGCGAAGCGAGCACGGAGTGTCAACTCCGGCGTGACCGCCGCGGCCGATTTCATCAGCAGGCTCCCCGACGCCATCCTCGGCACCATCATCTCCCTCCTCCCCACCAAAGACGGCGGCCGCACGCCGGTCCTCTCCCGCCGGTGGCGCCACCTCTGGCGCTCCGCGCCTCTCAACCTCGAGGTCAGCACCCTATCCCCCGGCGTCCCCACCTCCTCCCGCGTCCCACCCTCCGCCGTCTCCGACATAATCTCCAAGCACCCTGGCCCCGCCCGCCGATTCTACTTCCTCTGCCGCGGCGGCGGCGAGGGCGGTCTCCACGCCCAGGCGGCGAGCTGGCTTCACTCCCCGGCCCTCGCCCACCTCCAGGAGCTCGATATCAGCGACGCCAACCCCCCGCTGCTGGGATCAGTACTCCGCTCTGCGTCCACCATCCTGGTTGCCAAGATCGACCATTGCGATTTCCCCTTCGAGATCGCGCCGCCCATGAATTTCCCCAATCTCAACAAGCTCACCCTGTTTAACATTTCCATCTCAGAGGAGGTCTTCCACAGACTGCTCTCCGGCTGCCATGCCTTGGAAAGCTTATACATGGCCGATTTTCGTGCTCCGGGTCGCCTCCGTGTGATCTCGCCGACTATTAGGAGCATCATCTTCCGTCATAGCAAAAAAGTGGAACTGGTCATCGAGGATGCTCCTCGTCTTCTAAGGTTACTGTTAACTGATTGTAACCGTGATGATCGCGTCACTATCAGGGTAATTAGGGCGCCTAATCTGGAGATATTGGGCCCTTTCTTAGTGGTCGTCTCAAAGCTCCTACTCTTCAAGGTAGCAGCAGCAGCGTCATCTTCTAATCTTCTAATTAATGTTGCATTCGGCATTCGTACATGTAGATAAATATACTTTATATGTTCATTATTTGTTTTCTTCAGGGAATAAGCTCAGTCAGCTCCACAAACTCGATGCGCACTGTGAAGGTTTTTGCTCTCAGGTCTTCTGGAGATAAACTGGATGCAGTTCTTAACATCCTCAAGTGGTTCCCCTGTTTGGAAAAGCTCTATGTCACTGTGAGTACTTATTTCTCTCATTTGTTTGACCTATGATGTTATCTAGTTAGCGACAGTTTTAAGTTTTAACATATGCCTCCCTTCCCATTTCGCAGTTTCGTCGATGCAGGGATAAGAGAATTGAGCCTCCGTATGACCCACTACATCCAATCGAATGCCTTGAGACACATCTAAAAAAAGTAGTGTTCAAGTCATTCTTTTGCTATGGGAAACAGCTTGAATTTGCGAGGTTCTTTGTATTGAATGCAAAGGTGCTAGACATAATTGAATTTGAAGTATATAATGAGTACAGCAGTGAAACGGCGGCTTATCAGCGGATGCTGCTAGAAGTGGAAAACAGAGCTTCCCGAGATGCTCGGTTTGAATTCAGGATTAGCCCTACTAAATATGGACTGATTGACATGTGTTGAGTTCAGGAATACTTCATACAGACCGAGTGCCTTGTTAAGAAGCATATCCATGATTTGTCAGTGGCAAGCCCCTTCAAAAAGCCATAGTCTGCTCTATTTCTAGTCTATTAAAGTTCCTCTTTAATAGTTCCAGTAACTTATGAAGTTACCCCTGTTAAAACTGGAAAAGGATGTCCCTGAATGCAAAAATAGTGCACTATGGAAATTTTCCGTGGGGAGGGAAAAATATTACTGCCGAAAGTTGTAACAGGACGGAGAGGCAGGTGGTAACCCCATCCGCTGAAGCTACTCCTATGGTCTTACCATATGCAGTTGTGACTTGTTCTGCTCTGCCTAAGCTGGGCTAGAACCACAAGTTTGTCTGGGAAACTTAGTTGTCTTTTCAGTTATACACATGCGCGAGATGTTTAATTGCTGATTTGATCTTTTGCGTACATATAGCATTTGTTTGATATTTGCAAAAGGTCAACCTGTAGGGTAGGCCCCTATGCTTTTCTACCTAGGAAGGAGAGGTTTCTGAAATTTTCAAGGTTAGCGATCAGCTTGAAGTTTTGCTAATGGTTGATTTTTTTTAAAAAAAAGCTTGAGTTTTACTGAAATGAAATTGAGTGCCATCTTGTGTTGAACAAATTTGAGCAGGATCAGCATTGGATTGGGCTGAGAACCTGAAAGTGAAAATAATGTTGGCTTTGACAGGGATCGTTGTGTGTGCTGCATTGTTGGCTTTGTTAACTTGTTCTCTGCATTGTTGCCACAAAGATTTAGTTTTTATACACATGTTTATTGCTTGCAAAACAAGGCTTTCACGGGAACTTTATCACTGGGTGGGTAGGTTATATGGTGTGGAGCTATAGTGTTTATAGAGCGGAAGTATTGGAAAAATCGTACTAGTAGCTGTTGGTACTAATATATATTCCCGTGATGGCTGTGAAAGAGGGAGCGACTTTCTGGTGGACGCCGGCTCGTGTGGACTGTATTCTAGCCATAGAACGATTCCTCGAGATGCTCAAACATCACTTCCCTGTCCCTCATACTAGTTTCCTAGCAGCAGGGTGTAGGTGGCACAGGCGTACAAGCTTGGCACAGGTGTATCCTCGCGTGGATCTGTACGTGCACATGCGCAGGGAAGGGAAGAAGGAGTTTGGTGACCTAAGGGCATCTCCAGCCGTGCCCCCAACAGGCCTCCCCAGGCCACTTTTTCGGCGCCGGCGTCGAAAAAACGGCCCAGTCGCGCCCCTAGGACGCCGAAAATCGCCGGTTCGGATCTTTTTTCCGCCCGGCGGTCACAGGCCGAACCCGGCGTGCTGGGGAGCCATTGGGGGCTCCGGCGCTAGTGAAAAGCACACCTGGCCCATACCGACAGGGGAAAAGTCAACGTTTTCTTCCCCCGACTCGCCTCGCACCCCCCGCGCCCTCGGCCACCACTAGCTATATCCTGGCGACGGCCGCCGCCCTACTCCGCTAGATAGCCATTCCCCGCCGGAAAATAGCAGCGCTTCGCCGCGGCAGCCCCTCCCACAGCAGCTGGGCGTTTTCGGCCGCCGTTTCCGGCCGCGGAGGCGCGGTTTAACGGCGGGTACACGCCCACCGAGCGCAAGGTGTTCGGCGTTTTGCCTGTCTCGGCGATGGACTCGGATGAGGAGGAAGAGCTCGCCGCGGCCGACGTCCAGGAAGAAGAGCATCTGATGGTGCTCGCCGCCCTCGCCCAGCTGCTGGCGAGCAATGAAAAGCCGCGGTGAGGTGGCTCGGCACCGGGGCGGGTGAAAGCAAAGAACCGGCATCATCTGCAAGGCTACTGCATGCTCTACTCCGACTACTTCGCTGATGCTCCACTTCATGGCGAGAGAACATTTCGACGCCGTTATCGGATGAGCCGAAAGCTCTTCCTCAGGATTGTGAATTCCATCCGGGAGTTCGACAACTACTTCAAGTGCAAGATGGATTGCACTGGTGCTCTTGGATTCACCTCCATCCAGAAGTGCACGACAGCGATGAGGATGCTTGCATATGGAGCTCCCAGTGATTCACTCGACGACTATGGGCCCATGGCCGAGTCCACCAGCATAGAGTGTTTCTACAAGTTCTGTCGGGCAGTGGTGGAAGTGTTTGGGCCACAATACTTGAGAACACCCAACGCGAAAGACACTGCTCGGATCCTAGCCCAGAATGCAGCAAGAGGATTTCCTGGGATGCTTGGAAGCATCGACTGCATGCATTAGAAATGGAAGAACTTCCCGTTTGGTTGGCAGGGGATGTACAAAGGCGCCAAAGACGGTTGCAGTGTGGTGCTTGAGGCGGTAGCCACACAGGACATCTGGATTTGGCACTACTTCTTTGGTATGCCAGGAACTCATAATGACATCAACGTGCTGCAGTGCTCTCCTGTTTTTGCCAAGCTCGTTGAGGGCCATTCTCCTCCGGTGAACTTTGAGATCAATGGGCACCAATACAACAAGGGGTACTACCTAGCAGATGGCATCTATCCGAGATGGTCGACATTTGTGAAGACGATCTCAAACCCTGTGCCAGGAGGCAAGAA
Source organism: Triticum monococcum (assembly GCA_034509565.1). NCBI lineage: Eukaryota > Viridiplantae > Streptophyta > Magnoliopsida > Poales > Poaceae > Triticum > Triticum monococcum. Next base: position 48,770,769 of record CM067846.1, read on the forward strand.
CGCCTGGTTTGCGAAAGTTCAGGAGGCTTGCCGGAAGGATGTTGAGCGGGCATTTTGTGTGCTCCAATCTCGATTCGCTGTTGTTCGGTACCCCGCTCAGACCTGGTCGAAAGATCAAATGTGGGAGATCATGACTTGTTGTGTCATCTTGCACAACATGATCATCGAGAGCGAGCAAGAAGACCCAGTGTTTGACACTGAACCATACTACAGGCAGGGTCCTCTAGCCGAAGTTGATCACCAGCTACCGGCAACTTGGACTGCCTATCTCAGTATGCGCCAGGAGATCCGAGACCCACAGGTGCATCATCAACTGCAGAAAGATCTGATTGAGCACCTATGGAGGCTCAAGAGGGACCCCGTGTGATGAAATACGAGTTTTTATTTGTTGAACTATATAATTTGTATTGAACTATTTGTTGTTGTACTATTTTGTTGAAGTATTTGATTTTTCTGTGATGAAATATGTGATAAGAAATAATCGTGTTGATAATTGAACGCCGAGACACGGCGAAACCACGCCGAATATGGGCCTATTCTCGCCCATATGGGCCGTTTATTCACCGAAATTGGGCTGCAAAGTGGGCCAATTTCGGCGCCCGGGGGCGAGCTGGGCGCGACGACTGGGCGCAAAACCGCCCCCAGCGCCGAGTGTATCGCCGGCTCGCCCCCAGGGGGCGATTTTTATGCGTCCTGGGGGGCCAACGGCTGGAGATGCCCTAACGATGTACTGCTAGCTTGATGGGTGGTGTGGGCCACAATGCAGAAACTTTTTGCCTGACGTGACAAAAGGAGACCCTGCTGTTGGGGAACATAGTAATTTCAAAATTTTCCTACGCACACGCAAGATCATGGTGATGCATAGCAACGAGAGGGGAGAGTGTGATCTACGTACCCTTGTAGATCGACAGCGTAAGCGTTATGACAACGCGGTTGATGTAGTCGTACGTCTTCACGGCCCGACCGATCAAGCACCGAAACTACGGCACCTCCGAGTTTTAGCACACGTTCAGCTCGATGACGATCCCCGGACTCCGATCCAGCAAAGTGTCGGGGAAGAGTTCCGTCAGCACGACGGCGTGGTGACGATCTTGATGTACTACTGTCGTAGGGCTTCACCTAAGCACCGCCACAATATTATCGATGACTATGGTGGCAGGGGGCGCCGCACACGGCTAAGGAACGATCACGTGGATCAACTTGTGTGTCTATGGAGTACCCCCTGCCCCTGTATATAAAGGATGGAGGAGGAGGAGGCCGGCCAAGGCTAGGTGCGGCCAGAATGTGGAGTCCTACTAGGACTCCAAGTCCTAGTAGGAGTCCACCAAGAGGGGAGGAAGGGAGAAGGAAGTGGAGGAGAAGGAAAGGTGGCCGGCCCCCTTTTCCCTAGTCCAATTCGGACTAGAGGGGAGGGGGGGCGCAGCAGGCCCTTTCTCCTCTTCCCACTAAAGCCCATCAAGGCCCAATACTTCTCCCGGCGAATTCCCGTAACTCTCCGGTACTCCGAAAAATACCCGAATCACTCGGAACCTTTCCGATGTCCGAATATAGTCGTCCAATATATCGATCTTTATGTCTCGACCATTTCGAGACTCCTCATCATGTCCCCGATCTCATCCGGGACTCTGAACTCCTTCGGTACATCAAAACTCATAATATAACTGTCATCAAAACCTTAAGCGTGCGGACCCTACGGGTTCGAGAACAATGTAGACATGACCGAGACACGTCTCCGGTCAATAACCAATAGCGGGACCTGGATGCCCATATTGGCTCCTACATATTCTACGAAGATCTTTATCGGTCAGACCGCATAACAACATACGTTGTTCCCTTTGTCATCGGTATGTTACTTGCCCGAGATTCGATCGTCGGTATCCAATACCTAGTTCAATCTCGTTACCGGCAAGTCTCTTTACTCGTTCTGTAATACATCATCTCGCAACTAACTCATTAGTTGTGCTTGCAAGGCTTAAGTGATGTGCATTACCGAGAGGGCGCAGAGATACCTCTCTGACAATCGGAGTGACAAATCCTAATCTCGAAATACGCCAACCCAACATTTACCTTTGGAGACACCTGTAGAGCTCCTTTATAATCCCCCAGTTACGTTGTGACGTTTGGTAGCACACAAAGTGCTCCTTCGGTAAACGGGAGTTGCATAATCTGATAGTCATAGGAACATGTATAAGTCATGAAGAAAGCAATAGCAACATACTAAACAATCGGGTGCTAAGCTAATGAAATGGGTCATGTCAATCAGATCATTCAACTAATGATGTGACCTCGTTAATCAAATAACAACACCTTGTTCATGGTCAGGAAACATAACCATCTTTGATTAACGAGCTAGTCAAGTAGAGGCATACTAGTGACATTAAGTTTGTCTATGTATTCACACATGTATTATGTTTCCGGTTAATACAATTCTAGCATGAATAATAAATATTTATCATGATATAAGGAAATAAATAATAACTTTATTATTGCCTCTAGGGCATATTTCCTTCAGTCTCCCACTTGCACTAGAGTCAATAATCTAGATCACATCACCATGTGATTAACATCGATAGTTCACATCATCATGTGATTAACACCCATAGTTCACATCGCCATGTGACCAATACCCAAAGGGTTTACCAGATTCAGTAATCTAGTTCACATCGCTATGTGATTAACACCCAAAGAGTACTAAGGTGTGATCATGTTTTGCTTGTGAGAGAATCTTAGTCAACGGGTCTGCCACATTCAGATCCGCATGTATTTTGCAAATTTCTATGTCAACAATGCTCTGCATGGAGCTACTATAGCTAATTGCTCCCACTTTTAATATGTATCTAGACCGAGACTTAGAGTCATCTAGATTAGTGTCAAAACTTGCATCGGCGTAACCCTTTACGACGAACCTTTTGTCACGTCCATAATCGAGAAACATATCCTTATTTCACTAAGGATAATTCTGACCGCTGTCCAGTGATCTACTCCTAGATCACTATTGTACTCCCTTGCCAAATCAGTGCAGGGTATACAATATATCTGGTATACAGCATGACATACTTTATAGAACCTATGGCCAAGGCATAGGGAATGACTTTCATTCTCTTTCTATCTTCTGCCGTGGTCGGGCTTTGAGTCTTACTCAACTTCACACCTTGTAATACAGGCAAGAACTCTTTCTTTGACTGCTCCATTTTGAACTACTTCAAAATCTTGTCAAGGTATGTACTCATTGAAAAAACTTATCAAGCGTCTTGATCTATCTCTATAGATCTTGGAGCTCAATATGTAAGCAGCTTCACCGAAGTATTTTTTTTGAAAAACTCCTTTCAAACACTCCTTTATGCTTTACAGAATAATTCTACATTATTTCCGATCAACAATATGTCATTCACATATACTTATCAGAAATGCTGTAGTGCTCCCACTCACTTTCTTGTAAATACAGGCTTCACCGCAAGTCTGTATAAAACTATATGCTTTGATCAACTCATCAAAGCGTATATTCCAACTCCGAGATGCTTGCACCAGTCCACAGATGGATCGCTGGAGCTTGCACATTTTGTTAGCACCTTTCAGATTGACAAAACCTTCTGGTTGCATCATATACAACTCTTCTTTAAATCCATTAAGGAATGTAGTTTTGTTTATCCATTTGTCAGATTTCATAAAAATGCGGCAATTGCTAACATGATTCGGACAGACTTAAGCATAGATACGAGTGAGAAACTCTCATCGCAGTCAACACCTTGAACTTGTCGAAAACCTTTTTGCAACAATTCCAGCTTTGTAGATAGTAACACTACTATCAGCATTTGTCTTCCTCTTGAAGATCCATTTATTTTCTATGGCTTGCCGATCATCGGGCAAGTCAACCAAAGTCCATACTTTGTTTTCATACATGAATCCCATCTCAGATTTCATGGCCTCAAGCCATTTTGCGGAATCTGGGCTCATCATCGCTTCCTCATAGTTCGCAAGTTCGTCATGGTCAAGTAACATGACCTCCAGAACAGGATTACCGTACCACTCCGGTGCGGATCTCACTCTGGTTTACCTACGAGATTCGGTAGTAACTTGATCTGAAGTTACATGATCATCATCATCAGCTTCCTCACTAATTGGTGTAGAAGTCACAAGAACAGATTTCTGTGATGAACTACTTTCCAATAAGGGAGAAGGTACAATTACCTTATCAAGTTTTCTACTTTCCTCCCACTCACTTCTTTCGAGAGAAACTCCTTCTCTAGAAAGGATCCATTCTTAGCAACGAATGTCTTGCCTTAGGATCTGTGATAGAAGGTGTACCCAACAGTCTCCTTTTGGGTATCCTATGAAGACATATTTCTCCGATTTGGTTCTGAGCTTATCAGGATAAAACTTTTTCACATAAGCATCACAACCCCAAACTTTAAGAAACGACAACTTTGGTTTCTTGCTAAACCACAGTTCAGATTGTGTTGTCTCAACGGACTTAGATGGTGCCCCTTTTTTTTAATGTGAATGCAGCTGTCTCTAATGCATAACCCCAAAACGATAGTGGTAGATCAGTAAGAGACGTCATAGATCGCACTATATCTAATAAAGTAAGGTTATGACGTTCGGACACACCATTACACTATGGTGTTCCAGGTGGCGTGAGTAGTGAAACTATTTCACATTGTTTTAATTGAAGACCAAACTCATAACTCAAATATTTGTCTCCCTCGATCAGATCGTAGAAGCCTTATTTTCTTGTTACGATGATTCTCCACTTCACTCTGAAATTCTTTGAACTTTTCAAATGTTTCAGACTTATGTTTCATTAAGTAGATATACTTATATCTGCTCAAATCATCTGTGAAGATCAGAAAATAATGATACCTATCGCGAGCCTCAATATTCATCGGACCACATACATCAGTATGTATAATTTCCAGCAAATCTGTTGCTCGCTCCATTGTTCCGAAGAACAGAGTCTTAGTCATCTTGCCCATGAGGCATGGTTCGCAAGCATCAACTGATTCATAATCAAGTGATTCCAAAAGCCCATTAGCATGGAAATTCTTCATGCGCTTTACACCAATATGACCTAAACGGCAGTGCCACAAATAAGTTGCACTATCATTATTAACTTTGCATGTTTTAGTTTCAATATTATGAATATGTGTATCAATGCGATCGAGATCCAATGAACTTGTTTCATTGGGTGTATGACCACCGAAGGTTTTATTCATGTAAATAGAACAACAATTATTCTCTGACTTTAATGAATAACCGTATTGCAATAAACATGATCAAATCATATTCATGCTCAACGCAAAAACCAAATAACACTTATTTAGGTTCAACACTAATCCCGAATTTATAGGGAGTGTGCGATGATGATCATATCAATCTTGGAACCACTTCCAACACACATCGTCACTTCACCCTTAACTAGTCTTTGTTTATTCTGCAACTCCCGTTTCGAGTTACTAATCTTAGCAACTGAACTAGTATCAAATACTGAGGGGTTGCTATAAACACTAGTAAAGTACACATCAATAACATGTATATCAAATATACTTATGTTCACTTTGCCATCCTTCTTATCTGCCAATCACTTGGGGTAGTTCCGCTTCCAGTGACCAGTCCCTTTGCAGTAGAAGCACTCAGTCTCAGGCTTAGGTCCAGACTTGGGCTTCTTCACTTGAGCAGCAACTTGCTTGCTGTCCTTTTTGAAGTTCCCCTTCTTCCCTCTGCCCTTTCCTTGAAACTAGTGGTCTTGTCTACCATCAACACTTGATGTTTTTCTTGATTTCTACCTTCATCGATTTCATCATCATGAAAAGCTCGGGAGTCATTTTCGTCATCCCTTGCATACTATAGTTCATCACGAAGTTCTACTAACTTGGTCATGGTGACTAGAGAATTCTGTCAATCACTATCTTATCTGGAAGATTAACTCCCACTTGATTCAAGTGATTGTAGTACCCAGACAATCTGAGCACATGCTCACTAGTTGAGCGATTCTCCTCCATCTTTTAGCTATAGAACTTGTTGGAGACTTCATATCTCTCAACTCGGGTATTTGCTTGAAATATTATCTTCAACTCCTGGAACATCTCATATGGTCCATGACGTTCAAAACGCCTTTGAAATCCCGATTCTAAGCTGTTAAGCATGGTTCACTAAACTATCAAGTAGTCATCATATTGAGCTAGCCAAACGTTCATAACGTCTGCATCTGCTCCTGCAATAGGTCTGTCACCTAGCGGTGCATCAAGGACATAATTCTTCTGTGCAGCAATGAGGATAAACCTCAGATCACAAATCCAATCCGCATCATTGCTACTAACATCTTTCAATACAATTTTCTCTAGGAACATATCAAAATAAACACAGGGAAGCAACAACGCGAGCTATTGATCTACAACATGGTTTACAAAATACTACCAGGACTAAGTTCATGATAATTTTAAGTTCAATTAATCATATTACTTAAGAACTCCCACTTAGATAGACATCCCTCTAATCCTCTAAGTGATCACGTGATCCAAATCAACTAAACCATGTCCGATCATCACGTGAGATGGAGTAGTTTCAATGGTGAACATCACTATGTTGATCATATCTACTATATGATTCACGCTCGACCTTTCGGTCTCCGTGTTCCGAGGCCATATCTGTATATGCTTGGCTCGTCAAGTATAACCTGAGTATTCCGCGTGTGCAACTGTTTTGCACCCGTTGTATTTGAACGTAGAGCCTATCACACCCGATCATCACGTGGTGTCTCAGCACGAAGAACTTTCGCAACGGTGCATACTCAGGGAGAACACTTCTTGATAATTAGTGAGAGATCATCTTATAATGCTACCGTCAATCAAAGCAAGATAATATGCATAAAAGATAAACATCACATACAATCAATATAAGTGATATGATATGGCCATCATCATCTTGTGCTTGTGATCTCCATCTCTGAAGCACCGTCTTGATCACCATCGTCACTGGCGCGACAACTTGATCTCCATCATAGCATCATTGTCGTCTCGCCAATCTTATGCTTCCACGACTATCGCTACCGCTTAGTGATAAAGTAAAGAATTACATCGTGATTGCATTGCATACAATAAAGCGACAACCATATGGCTCCTGCCAGTTGCCGATAACTCGGTTACAAAACATGATCATCTCATACAATAAAATTTAGCATCATGTCTTGACCATATCACATCACAACATGCCCTGCAAAAACAAGTTAGACGTCCTCTACTTTGTTGTTGCAAGTTTTACGTGGCTGCTACGGGCTTAAGCAAGAACCAATCTCACCTACGCATCAAAACCACAACGATAGTTTGTCAAATAGACTCCGTTTTAACCTTCGCAAGGACCGGGCGTAGCCACACTCGGTTCAACTAAAGTTGGAGAAACAGTCACCCGCAAGCCACCTATGTGCAAAGCACGTCGGGAGAATCGGTCTCGCGTAAGCGTACGCGTAATGTCGGTCCGGGCCGCTTCATCCAACAATACCGCCGAACCAAAGTATGACATGCTGGTAGGCAGTATGACTTATATCGCCTACAACTCACTTGTGTTCTACTCGTGCATATAACATCAAACCATAAAATCTAGGCTTTGATACCACTGTTGGGGAACGTAGTAATTTCAAAATTTTCCTACGCACACGCAAGATCATGGTGATGCATAGCAACGAGAGGGGAGAGTATGATCTACGTACCCTTGTAGATCGACAGCGTAAGCGTTATGACAACGCGGTTGATGTAGTCGTACGTCTTCACGGCCCGACCGATCAAGCACCGAAACTACGGCACCTCCGAGTTTTAGCACACGTTCAGCTCGATGACGATCCCCGGACTCCGATCCAGCAAAGTGTCGGGGAAGAGTTCCGTTAGCACGACGGCGTGGTGACGATCTTGATGTACTACTGTCGCAGGGCTTCGCCTAAGCACCGCTACAATATTATCGAGGACTATGGTGGCAGGGGGCGCCGCACACGGCTAAGGAACGATCACGTGGATCAACTTGTGTGTCTATGGGGTGCCCCCTGCCCCTGTATATAAAGGATGGAGGAGGAGGAGGCCGGCCAAGGCTAGGTGCGGCCAGGATGTGGAGTTCTACCAGGACTCCAAGTCCTAGTAGGAGTCCACCAAGAGGGGAGGAAGGGAGAAGGAAGTGGAGGAGAAGGAAAGGTGGCCGGCCCCCTTTTCCCTAGTCCAATTCGGACTAGAGGGGAGGGGGGCGCAGCAGGCCCTTTCTCCTCTTCCCACTAAAGCTCATCAAGGCCCAATACTTCTCCCGACGAATTCCCGTAACTCTCCGGTACTCCGAAAAATACCCGAATCACTCGGAACCTTTCCAATGTCCGAATATAGTCGTCCAATATATCGATCTTTACGTCTCGACCATTTCGAGACTCCTCGTCATGTCCCCGATCTCATCCGGGACTCCGAACTCCTTCGGTACATCAAAACTCATAAACTCATAATATAACTATCATCGAAACCTTAAGCGTGCGGACCCTACGGGTTCGAGAACAATGTAGACATGACCGAGACACGTCTCCGGTCAATAACCAATAGCGGGACCTGGATGCCCATATTGGCTCCTACATATTCTATGAAGATCTTTATCGGTCAGACCGCATAACAACATACGTTGTTCCCTTTGTCATCGGTATGTTACTTGCCCGAGATTCGATCGTTGGTATCCAATACCTAGTTCAATCTCGTTACCGGCAAGTCTCTTTACTCGTTCTGTAATACATCATCTCGCAACTAACTCATTAGTTGTGCTTGCAAGGCTTAAGTGATGTGCATTACCGAGAGGGCGCAGAGATACCTCTCTGACAATCGGAGTGACAAATCCTAATCTCGAAATACGCCAACCCAACATGTACCTTTGGAGACACCTGTAGAGCTCCTTTATAATCCCCCTGTTACGTTGTGACGTTTGGTAGCACACAAAGTGTTCCGTCGGTAAACGGGAGTTGCATAATCTCATAGTCATAGGAACATGTATAAGTCATGAAGAAAGCAATAGCAACATACTAAACGATCGGGTGCTAAGCTAATGAAATGGGTCATGTCAATCAGATCATTCAACTAATGATGTGACCTCGTTAATCAAATAACAACACCTTGTTCATGGTCAGGAAACATAACCATCTTTGATTAACGAGCTAGTCAAGTAGAGGCATACTAGTGACATTAAGTTTGTCTATGTATTCACACATGTATTATGTTTCCGGTTAATACAATTCTAGCATGAATAATAAACATTTATCATGATATAAGGAAATAAATAATAACTTTATTATTGCCTCTAGGGCATATTTCCTTCACCTGCTAATGTTTCATCATGCAAGTGCGCATCTCTTACGCACTAGTAGAAAAGGGTCAAATGTGAAGCACATTAGTGCCGGTTTGAATTTGAGCCAACACTAATATGTGCATTAGTGCCGGTTCCAACGGCTAGCCGGCCGCTCTCATTAGTATCGGTTCGTGGCGAACCTTTAGCACTGGTTCGTGTCATGAACCGGTACTAAAGTGAGTGGTGGCAGGATGTTGTCAGTCCAGGGCCCCTCCAGCACCTTTAGTGCCGGGTCGTATCATGAACCGGTACTAAAGGTCGTCCTACATAGACCCTTTGTCCATCCGAGCTCGCTCTGTTCTTCCCCTTTCCTCTCTCCTCTCTGTTCTTTTCCCTCTTCCTCTCAAGCTCATCACACATTTTTCCCAAAATTTGTCAAGATTTGAAGGCCCCCATCCATTCAAATGATCACAAAGGTTAGCAATTTTGTCCTTTAATCTCTCATTGCTAGATTAGCTCGTGCAATGCTTTATATAGTGATTGATTTTTGAGTTTAGTAATTTGGGAGTAATTATATATATGTGCTAGTATTTGATTTATATGCAATTTGAGGTAAAAAATAACACTTAGTTTGCATATGTAGGTGTGGTTTACTTACTACCTTCTAAATCTCCGTCGTAACCACCGTCGATCGCTCGCAACGTCCCGTCGCCGGCACCACCTTGTGGTGAGCCTCTTGTTCATGAAGTTTTATATAAAAAATTGATGTTTGTGTGATTTGGATATATAGTTACTCGTATAATTATCTTACCCATACGTTGTTTGTTATACATGGTGCCATGGTTTTGATATCCGTCCCCGTCGGCCCTCATCCGGGTTATGATTCGGATGTGGTATATTCTCTTTTAAAACCATTCATTGCATTTCGTGTTTATGACAAATTATGCCCATCAAGTTGACATAGATATTTGTATGTGGGAGGTAGTTGAACCGGAAATTCCAACCGACCCTATTGTCGAGAGGTTAAATTTAGTTGAAAGAGAAAACGAGGATTTGAAGGAAAAATTGAAAAGAATTGAGGGGGAGAAGATGGAATTGGAGTTGCATGTTGCCGATGTCGTCGATGATCACAAGATTAAGATGGATAAAATGCACTTGAAGATTAGAAAGATTAGAAAATATGCCATTTATAGTGAGGCTTGGTATCATTATGCTATTGGATCAATTGTTACCTTAGTTGCGATATTGATCGCATTTGTTGTTGCATTTAAATTCTTTAGCTAGAGAGTTATTTGTTTGTTGCATTTAAGTGTTGTATGATCTTTATGTATGAACTTTATGTATTGTATTAATTTGGTGTTTTCGGTGCTGTGTATTGAAGATGAGCCGGCAATGGATGTACGATGACCGATGCTCTCCCGAGTTCATTAATGGCGTGCATACTTTTCTGCTTGCGGCTGAGGCAAACAAGCGGGCGGATGGTGCCTTGTCCATGTGCTGGCTGTAAGAATGGTCACAATTACTCTACGTCAAGAACCATTCACGTCCACCTGTTTGAGTCCGGCTTCATGCCCCACTATAATGTTTGGACCAAGCATGGAGAAAGAGGGGTTATGATGGAAGACAATGAAGAAGAAGAGGACACGATAGCTATCCTGCCATGGGTTCCCTGAATACGATGATACAACAATGAGGGAAGAAGCTGAGCCGGTAATGCGGGAAGAAGCTGAGCCGGCAATGCGGGAAGAAGCTGAAGAAGAAGCATCGGATGAGCTCGTTGATGATCTAGGTCGGGCCATTGCTGATGCAAAGAGAAACTGCGCAAGTGATTTGGAGAAGAAGAAGTTGCAGCGCATGTTAGAGGATCACAAAAAATTATTGTACCTGAATTGCGTAGGTGACAAGAAAAAGCTGGGCACCACACTAGAATTGCTACAATGGAAGGCAGAGAATGGTGTATCTGACAAGGGATTTGGAAAATTACTGGTAATGATAAAGAATATGCTTACAAAGGACAACGAATTGCCCGAGAGTACGTACGAAGCAAAGAAGGCTGTCTGCCCTCTAAGGTTAGAGGTGCAGAAGATACATGCATGCCCTAATGATTGCATCCTCTACCACGGTGAGTACGAGGATTTGAACGCTTGCCCAGTATGCGGTGCATTGCGCTATAAGATCAGCCGCGATGACCCTGGTGATATCGAGGGCGAGCGCCCCAGGAAGAAGATTCGTGCCAAGGTGATGTGGTATGCTCCTACAATACCATAGTTGAAACGTTTGTTCCAAAACAAAGAGCATGCCAAGGCGATGCGATGGCACAGAGAAGACCGTAAGAAAGACAGAAAGTTGAGAGTACCCGCTGACGGGTCGTAGTGGAGAAAAATCGAAAGAAAGTACGGGAAGGAGTTTGCAGATGACGCAAGGAACGTATGGTTTGGTCTAAGCGCAGATGGCATTAATCCTTCTGGGGAGCAGAGCAGCACCCATAGCACCTGGCCTGTGACTCTATGTTTGTATAACCTTCCTCCTTGGTTGTGCATAAAGCGGAAGTTCATTATGATGCCAGTGCTTATCCAAGGCCCTAAGCAACCCGGCAACGACATTGATGTGTACCTAAGGCCATTAGTTGAAGAACTCTTACAACTGTGGAATGAAACAGGTGTACGTGCGTGGGATGAGAACATGGGGGAAGAATTTGACCTAAAGGCGTTGCTGTTCGTGACCATCAATGATTGGCCTGCTCTCAGTAACCTTTCAAGACAGACAAACAAGGGATACCGCGTATGCACGCACTGTTTGGACGATACCGATAGTATATATTTGGCTAATTGTAAGAAGAATGTGTACCTGGGACATCGTTGATTTCTTCCGAGCAGGCATCCCGTAAGAAAGAAAGGCAAGCATTTCAAAGGTGAGGCGGATCACCAGACGAAGCCTCGCCACCGTACTGGTGCTGATGTACATGATATGGTCAAGGATTTGAAGGTGGTCTTTGGAAAGGGTCCTGGTGGACAACCTGTTCCGAATGACGCTGACGGACGCGCACCCATGTGGAAGAAGAAATCTATATTTTGGGACCTGCCCTATTGGAAAGACCTAGAGGTCCGCTCCGCAATCGACGTGATGCACGTGACGAAGAATCTTTGTGTGACCCTGCTTGGCTTCTTGGGCGTGTATGGGAAGACAAAAGATACACCTGAGGCACGGGAGGACTAGCAACGTATGCACGGAAAAGACGGCATACATCAGGGTCATGCAAGCTATGCTCTTACCAAAGAAGAGAAGGAAATCTTCTTTGAATGCCTGCTCAGTATTAAGGTATCGTCTGGCTTCTCGTCGAATATAAAGGGAATAATAAACATGGCAGAGAAAAAGTTCCAGAACCTAAAGTCTCATGACTGCCACGTGATTATGACGCAACTGCTTCCGGTTGCATTGAGGAGGCTTCTACCGGAAAACGTTCGATTAGCCATTGTGAAGCTATGTGCATTCCTCAATGCAATCTCTCAGAAGGTAATCGATCCAGAAATCATACCAAGGTTAGAAAATGATTTGGTGCAATGTCTTATCAGTTTCGAATTGGTGTTCCCACCATCCTTCTTCAACATCATGACGCACGTCCTAGTTCACCTATGTGAAGAGATTAACGTTTTGGGTCCTGTATTTCTACACAATATGTTCCCCTTTGAGAGGTTCATGGGAGTCTTAAAGAAATGTGTTCATAACCGTGCTAGGCCAGAAGGAAGCATCTCCAAGGGCCATGAAAATGAGAAGGTCGTTGAGTTTTGTATTGACTTTATTCCTGACCTTAAGCCGATTGGTGTTCCTGAATCGCGGCATAAGGGTAGACTAGATGGAAAAGGCACGCTAGGAGGGGAACAAATAATATGTATGGACGGACATTCTCTCATTGAAGCACACTACACAATTCTACAGAATTCCGCCTTAGTGGCTCTGTATATGGATGAACACAAGAATTTGCTACGCTCCAAACACCCGGAGCGGTCTGATCACTGGATTACACGTGAACAAACCAGGAGTTTCGCCAGTTGGTTGCAGACACATACCATGCATGACACCTCTATTGAAGATGACCTGTACTTGCTGTCCCAGTTACCATCTTTGAATATAATGATCAAAGGGTACGAGATAAATGGCAATACATTTTACACGATCGCCCAAGATAAGAAGAGCACCAACCAAAACAGTGGTGTCCGCTTTGATGCAGAAACCAAAACGGGAAAGGAAACATATTATGGTTATATATAGGACATATGGGAACTTGACTATCGACGTGGTTTGAAGGTCCCTTTGTTTCGGTGCAAATGGGTCAATATGACACGAGGTGGGGTAACGGAAGACCCGCAGTACGGAATGATAACAATGGATCTCAACAATCTTGCATATGCAGACGAACCATTCGTCCTAGCCAATGATGTAGCACAGGTTTTCTATGTGAAGGACATGTCTACCAAGCCAAGAAAAAGAAAAGATAAAGAAGCGAATGCATCGTACGATGAGTCAAAGCGGCACATAGTTCTTTCTGGGAAGAGAAACATCGTGGGAGTGGATGACAAGACAGACATGTCAGGAGAATATGAAAAATTTGATGAAATTGCTCCATTCATAGTGAATATTGACCCAATCATCCAGTTAAATGATGAAGATTTTCCATGGCTACGGCGCAAAGGGACATATGCGAAGAAAAAGTTTCACAACCAAAGATATGGGATGTGATCGGCTTCACTATCATCACTTTCTTCTGTGTTTCACACCCAGGAGGGAATCTCTGTAATAGTTAGGGTAGCTAGTTATGTGTTTTGGCATTTGAAACACGAAGAAATTTTATGTGCAAACAAACTAGATGCACTTCGTGTATAAAATGGACAATCTCTTTCGAAGTATCAGGGTTTCGGACGAAAACTCATCTGTTACAAAGGCATTTCATTTTTTAAATAACCTAAGCATTACCAGATTGAATATAATGATAAAACACACTAATATTAAATATAAGAAAAAAGAATCACTAAAAAATCTATTTTCAAAGTTAAGTTATTCATAAACTAGTGATTCACAAAAATTTCAAATAATTCAAAATTTAAACTATTCAAAATTGAAAACTACAGGCACTAACAGAAAGTTTGTAATTTTTTGTACCTAAAGCAAAAATATTCACAAAGAAACTCTAAATACAGGAAAAAGCAACTCAAAAATAAATAAAATAAAAATAAATAAAGCAAAAAAACAAGAAAAGAAAAAAGCCCGCCTACTGGGCCAAAGCGGCCTGCATACGACTAGAAACCCAACGTGTTGTTGGGCCAGGATGCAGGCCCGCAAATGCCCTGTAGGCCCACAGGACAGCATAGAACAGGTAGGCCCAGTAGGCCTGCTTTGGAGAGGAGCTCGAGAGAGCTACCGCACTGGGGCTTATAAACCAGTGCGGACGCCCCTCGGCTAGCGAGGTGGGACTAAACTTGCCGCACCGCACCTACGCCAGCACACTCCCTTTAGTACCGGGTCGTGGCTCCAACCGGTACTAAAGGGGGGAGGTCTTTAGTACCGGTTGGTGTCACCACCCGGTACTAAAGGGGTGCGCTTCCCGCCGCTTCGCCTGGCCAAAAGAGACCTTTAATACCGGTTGGTGGCTCCAACCGGTACTAAAGGTGTTTTCTATATAAGAAAACACTTCGAAAAATTTCGTCAGTTTCCTTCTCCACTTCCCTCTGCTTCATCGCCGCCGCCCAGTCCCGCGCCATCGCCACCCCCGTCGACTCCGCGCCGCCCCTGTCCTCGTCGCGCCGCCCCCGTCACGCCGTCCGCGTCGCCGGCCCGTCCCCGTCCCCGCACCGCGTCCACGTCCCCGCACCTGTCCGCGTCGCCGTCGCCGTCGCCTCGACCTCTCGCCCGCGCTGTGAGCCCCTGTCCCCCTCTTCTCCCTCCAATCGAAGCCGCCGCGCCGCCGACGCTGTCGCCTTGGCTCGCCGTCGCCGTCGCCTCTGCACACACATGCATACACAAACACACACATACACACAAACACACACACACACACACAATGTTTTTAGTTTTTAGTTTTTCTGTTTTTAGTTTTTAGTTTTTAGTTTTTTTTTCTGTTTTTTCTGTATTAATGTTATAGAAATGTTAGTTATATATAGAAATGTGTTAGAAATGTTAGTTATATAGAAATGTTAGTTTTTTCTGTATTAATGTTATAGAAATGTTAGTTATATAGAAATGCTAGTTTTTTCTATATTAATGTTATAGAAATGTTAGTTATATAGAAATGTTAAAGAAAAATTAGTTATACAATTTTAGTTATAGAAATGTTAGAAATCACAATCCAATCATTTAAAAAATGTTACTTTTGCGGCATATAGTATTTCTTGTCGACGATGCCCGGCCGGCATCCTCGCCGTCGACCCGTTCGCAACGACGTCTTGCTTCAGAGGACCCATGTCCGGGACTGGGCTCCGTCGGGCTGGCACTGGGAGGTGCTACCTTCAGGGGCGCGACGCTTGGTGAGGAACCCGGCCCCGGGTCCCGTCGTCGACCCTGATCTCCTTTGGTGGCGTTCGCGTGGGCCACTTTCGGTGCGGAGGGAGTCGGCCCCGCCGGAGGTGGTACGTCGCCGTGTCAGGGAGGAGGACGAGCACGCCCATCGCTACATGGCTGCTATGGATGTCAGGTTCTCCAATACCTGGTAGGTTCTTTTGGGAGATCACCCGAGCTATGATCCAGTGATGGCTCCTTCTCTTTGGGTGTCCACCGCCCGCACCTCAGGAACCGCGAGTGGCCTAGATTACTGTGTAGTATTCGATCTTTATTAGCTTGCTAGCTAGCTAGCTAGTGATGTATTCGATATTATATCTATTATTCGAGACGATGTATTCGAGATTATATCTATTATTCGAGACGACGTATTCGAGATTATATTCGATGATGCTTATTATGTACTATGATTGATTCAGTTTTTCCTTATTAATCGATTGCATCCATGCATTGTAATTTGAATATATTTCTTTTGGATTAGTTAAATAAAACCTATGGCGGACAATACCGACAGAGAGGGAGACGATGCCCTGTTCAATATCATACGCAATCCTCGCGGGCCAGATGATGATCAGAATGAAGAAGATTATGACGGCTCCGAATATCTAAACAACACCGGGGAGGGTGATATGATATTCGATCGCGACGACCGAATTGATGAAGTCATGAACTATGAACATGACGAAGAAAATGTTGATCTTGAAACAACAAAGACTGGCGAGGTATATATATATATATATATATATATATATATATATATATATATATATATATATATATATAAGCAGGCATCTGGTGATCATCACATGTTTTGAATGACTTGAAGATATATTAACGAATCGATCTTTCTTCTTTCAGCCATCCGGATCGAGCAAATCTTCAGGCAACAGGAAACGAGGCCCGAACAAAAAGTTGAAGGAGGGCGTAAAGTACAATATCGAGGCCATCAAACCTAATGGCGAACCATTAGCGCCTAAGAAGATTGCGGACAAGTTCATTCGTCAGTGCGGAGTTCTTGTGAAGGACCAACTCCTGATCTCCCTTCAAGAATGGAGAGAGCCAGCAAAGCCATGTCCAGGAGTTACTTTTGTCGACGACAGACAAAAACTTCTGCTTTGGGAAACTCTCATGGAACATTTCATCCTACCAAATCATTTCATAGATGCAGATGTGGAGAAAGTCAAGGACACCGCTCTTAGGAAGATGGCGGTTGCATTCAAAAACCACAAGAATCGTGAATGGGCCAAGTACGTCAAGGGAGGAAGGAAGACTCCAGTATTCGAGGAAACACTAGAGAAGCAAAGTGCTCATTGGGACGATTTTGTAAAATTCAAGGATTCAGAATTATCTAAGGAATGGTCGAGAATAAACAAGGCCAATGCCGCAAAAAAGGATAAGTTCCATAAGCTGGGGCCAGGTGGCTATGCGGTGGGAATGCCTAAGTGGGATAAGTCTGAGAAAGAGATGGAGGATGCAGGTGTCACTCCAGAAACATTGAGCTGCCCTCCCCCCCAGGTGCGGGACTTGGTTCTATGCGCATGGGGGGAGTTGGACCCGAAGACAGGCAAAGTTTCAAAGAAGGCATGTCTGGATGGAGCCGAAGATAAGCTACTTGTTGCAATAGAAGAGGCTTGACTGGGGATGTTCCAGCCCAACAAAGAGAACGACGAGCTTACGCGTGCCCTGGGAAATCCTGAACACCGGGGAAGAACACGAGGCATGGGCGCTATTCCGTGGTATGAGGGGTTTTCGAACTGGAACGCCGACTATAGAACCCGTGCGAGAAAGAAGATTGCGGAGGAGAAGAAGAGGAAGATGGAGGAGGAGCAGAGGAAGCTAGACTATGAACGCCTTCAAGGCCTAGAATCAACGCACGTGGACTTGGCAGTCAAATTCCAGCAGCAGCAGGAGCAGATCGACTCACTTAGCCAGCAAAGGGGGTCTCAGCAGCTCCAGCAGCTAGCGGATGATCCAGCATTGGATAGCACCGTCCCATCCATGCCGAGAAGCAGCGTGGGTTCTGCCCCGGGCGACGCATTGCTGGATAGCTACCCAGTGGATGACATCATGGAGAACACTAACTGCAAGCTACACTTCAAAATAAAGAACATATCCATGAAGGTGGCGGACGCCCTTGTTTTTACAAATCCCCCCGAGACAACCTTCCATTGCAACCCGATTCCAGCGGGCTATGCTCGTGTCTTGGTTGATGAGGTGGTGGACCAATATTCGGGGCTAGAGCTTGACATTCCTGGAGGTGACGATGAGCACACACTGGGAGAGGCCAACCATCGTATCATCCTATGGAGAAAGGATTGCATCATCTTTCGAAGGCCACCGACACCGCGTCATCCGACTCCTCGTCGAAGTCCGCCACCGAGTCAGCAGACTCCCACTCCTCCAAGTCCACCAAAGCGTCAAGCCACTCCTCCTCCAAGTCTGGCACAGCTTCAGGCCACTCCTCCTCCAAGTCCGGTACAGCTTCAGGCCACTCCTCCTCCTCCAACTCAACCACGTCAGCCGTCTTCGCTGCCTCAGCAATCACGGAAGAGAGCCGCCTCAGCTATGGTGCGTAGCGGTACAAGTCGAGGTAGTACTGGAGGTACAGGCGGAGGCAAGTGATTTCAATATGGTCCAAGCCTCGCGCCTCTTCCGCAGAGGCCTTACGACAAGTCTGAGGAGGAAAACGTAGCCATATCGAAGGCCGAGGTGGAAGCCCATTTTGCACCGAAACCGCCACCGCCGCCAAGGGAGAAAGTGCCCGAGGAAAAGATTGACCACTTCATTCGTATGGCTAGAGCACCAGCTCCCAAGCCTGTTGACACAGACTATGAGCGCGACATCAAGAAGTTATTAAATCGAGCATGTCTACAGCAAGAGGCGAGCTCGAGCTCGAGCAAATCAGCTGGCAAAAGGAGCGGTAAAACCGTTCCCCAGCTGGGAGAACAGGCGGCGCAATCAACCCCCCCCCACTTGTTGTGCCAACAACACATAAGAGTAGGCACGCCCAATATTATTGTGGGAAAACCGTTAACGTTCCCGGGCTGGGCGATGTGGTAATAACCGAGGAGCATATTGAGTAGGCTGAAATGCTCATGATCACTATTGGACAACTCCTCGATATCGAGCCCATGTCTCCGACTAGAGAGGAGGAAATAAAACGGAAATATGTCCGGGGCCAACCTTTGGTCGAGCCAGACGAGGTCAAGAAGCTCCCAACGAGAATGTATGAATTGCATCAATGGTATATGGACATTACCAAGATTTCCAATCGAGAGTCCCTCATGGTGAATGATCATTACTACCATGCGACGGCTATGTCCGTTGAGTATTCAGAACTATTTCAGCTATAAAATCAAGACGCACTCGACAAATCTATCGTCAGTTGCTATTTTCTGTAAGTGATTTCTTTCTGTAATTTAAGTCTCAAGCTAGCTGTAGTGATCATTTTGATCAATCATTATCTGTAATTATCCTCACTATATTCTTTTCTGTGGTATTATGCAGGATGAAGATTTATGAAATGAAAAAAGATGGACGCTATGGCATTGGGTTCGCTGACCCAAATACCATTAATGAATACACATGGAAATTAGATCCATATTACGAAAAAAGTGTAGAGGAAAGCATGCTAGAGTTCTTCAAGCGCCTCAAATACAATGAAGATATAATACTTCCTTACAATTTCGAGTGAGTCACACTGTCTTGTACTACAAATTCTGTTTTTGCCTACTAGCTAGCTACATGTTTTTGCTTACAAATGCCCGCTTAATTAAGACATGCAAACGAGTGTGCATGCAGATTTCACTGGATCTTATTAATCATTAAAGTTGATGAAGGAACAGTTGAAGTACTAGACTAACTACTTAAGAAAGCAAGTGACTACACCACCGTGAAGGGGATAGTCAATAGGTAATTTCAATCATTATTAACTATATCTCGGCCTATTTAATTAGTTCGTCATTTCCTGATAACAACTATTTAATAACCCATTTATTCATTTTCTTTGTCGGCGGGCAGGGCTTAGGCAAAATTCATCAGGGCCACTCCAGGCCCATGGAAACAAAATCTGAAATGGTATCGACCCCAGGTAAGTAATTAAGTAGTACTAGCTAGCTTCCATCTCTTTAATTATCATGCTTGATTAATTATTATCTGATCAAATTCCATTCTTGTAAAGGCCCTAAAGCAGGCGCCAGGGAATAATTTGTGTGCATACTATGTCTGCGAGAACATTCGCATGATGGCGTCCGAAAGGAGCAGATCTCAAAGACAGGAGCGGGTACGTTTGTTAGAACATTATTCACAATTTTTATACCATTATCGATATCTAGTCACACAACTAATACACATGCATATTGATCTCCTTCTTAACAGTTCAAAGAGGTGCGAGAGAAGCTCCTACCAGAGGATTGCATAGAAGCAATTCAAGAGGAAATAGCGGGATTTTTGCTCGACCAGGTCATAGATCCCAAAGGAGAATACTATTACCCGCTACCGCCCACATGAACCACTTCCAATTGTTATCGTGCTCCGAAGGCACCAATTAGGCTAATGCCACTGGCTCCGAAGGCACCAGTTAGGAGAAATTGTAGATAGCTAGCTAATTATATATATATACATACACACACATGTGTGTATATATGTGTGAATTAATTAATGGTGGTTGTGAGACATTCGATAATATATATATATATATAATGATTGGTTCTACTAGAAATTTTATTTATATATATGCATAACGTGTATAATATGTAGTATCGTAAAATACCAGCAAACGAAAAAGAATTAAATGAAAACACAAAATTAAATGAAAAAGAAATCATAAACCCAAACCCCCCCCCCCAACCTTTTAATACCGGTTGGTGACCAACCGGTACTAAAGGGCTCCTTGCCCCCGAAGCTGGCTCGTGCCACGTGGTTGCCCTTTAGCACCGGTTCGTGCTGAACCGGTACTAAAGGGTGGGGCTTTAGTGCCCACACTTTAGTGCCGGTTACCGAACCGGCACTAAATGGCCTTACGAACCGGTGCTATTGTCCGATTCTGCACTAGTGGCGTCTAGTGGATCTAAAAAGAAATTAGTCAGGGTCACTAATCAAATCTACTTGATTAGTTTAACGTGCCGGATAAAAAAAAGATTGATAAAATCCAAAATCAGTATGGTAGACGGTGCATTTGATCCTTTTTTTCAAATGATTCAAAACTCATATTTGTCAAGTTTGAAAAAAAACTTTGAAAACTTATACATATTCACGATGGAACCTGTGAAAATTTGTTCAAAAAATATTATGACTTGCAAGCTGTACAAAAAAAATCTTGGTCCAACAATAAAAAATGAACCCACTTTTATTGACATATTTGTTTTTATTTATTTACGTCCCACATATGAAAGTACATTGTTATTAAATTCTGTTGAATGTGTTGTATATGCATTTGTGTATGTACAAAATATTTTTGATTATTTTTGCGCTGTGGAAATATTGTTTTTCTCAAAAGTCCACCAAAAGACATTTTTACCTTCTTATAGACTAGGCTCAAAGATGGTTTGTTGCAAAAGAACAAAAATTGGTAATACAAAAAATTATACAACAGGTGGCACAATAATACATTAATCTTTTTTTCCGGAAGAGTAATACATTAACCTAACAAACTGCGCGAGACCAATTCTTGTTCAGAGCCCCAACTGTGCAGAAACTTCTAACGGTCATATAAAACAGTTTATTTAATCCTAGTTTAGGTAAATGGCCCTGACAAGTAGATGGTGCTAACACACAATATACTAGTATTATTTTATGGTTTTATGGATAAAATCTAAGAACACCTAAGTCTATGTGGCGAAGCCACACTTGACCTATGAGGTCAATTGACTACACAGATTTTTGTAAATACATCATACAACAAGTAGAAATCAAGCAACAAAATCTTATAAATTCATACATTTGACTACACAACACCCAATTAACTACATATGATATGATTCCTGGCACCGCCACTTAGTCTACCTAATGAAATTATAAGGTGACAGTATAGAGTTTAAGATAATTTGTGACCAGGAAATTTTTTGATAATATTAAGAGTTATAAAAATATCTGGACGGCAGTCTGTACGAGATTAATAGGTGTTTAGTGGACTTAATAGACTATTAATATCATACTCTCTGTGCATTACACTGACTAACAAATTGGTCTTAATGGCGGATTATTACTCTATGTGCTCTCGTGAGGGGTCAATTGGGCACAACGTCACGTCACATCGAACTGTTCTGGGTGGCAGAGGGTAAATTGAAATGGTGCCATACTCATCACGTTTGTTCCAGCAACTAGATTCTTTGTCAAGCTAGCTACCTATAGCTGTCGGGATACGGGCTTTGACGAGGCTCTTGGGGCAAAATTTCGTGTTTTGGCCCTTTTCCGAACCTATTCGAGATCTAACTCTAAGTTGATTTTTTTTGAGATCTGACCCTTGTGCTACTGTCACAGTTCATGACGGTAGGGTCTAATAGCCTACCGCCAGGGACTTTGGCGGTAGGAAACATCTCTACCGTCAAACGGGCTGGCGGTAGCCTGCACAACCCTACCGCCAAGGTGCTTGGCGGTAGGCACGAGCACGCACTGTGTTCAATACTTAGGCGGGTTTGGGCGGTAGGGCATGCAACCCTACCGCCAGGGTTCTTGGCGGTAGGCTGTTATATCCTACCGCCATGGTCCCTGGCGGTAGCAAAAGACTCAGATTTCAAAAAAAATTCCAAACTAGGGTCAGATCTTGAATAGGTTTCGAAAAAGGGTCAAAACACGAAATTTAGTCAGCTCTTGGGGGACAGAACGCGTAAATATCGGGAGGGATCTGATCAGTTAGGATAACGGACGGGCAAGATATGGTCCCGCAGAGTGCTCGTCCACCGTAAGGCATTTTCGGTGAAAAAGAATGCTACTTTACCAAGTGCGGTGGGCACAATTTTTCTTTCTTTGCAACAACCAAGGTGGCCCTCGCAAATGCGGGGGCATCATCTTTAATTTATTTGATATTTTTTGTAAATTAAATACATCGTTATATATATTCCAAAACAATGAGATTCCAAATTATATGGTTTCATAGCCACCATAAAGCTATATTATGTAAACTTCACCTGTGGTAAACATAATCTACTGATACCATCAAATTCTTCCCACAAATTAGTTGCATTGTCATGTCTTAGGTTAATATTTTGGTTCACATGACTAACAAAGCACAAAAAAAGACTATGATTGCAAGACATTCGGTAAATCTTAAAGAATTCGAACCATATCCAACCTAAAAGTGTATTTGATTACTTCATGGGAAATACCTACAAACTCATAAAATATTTTTTCAAAAGGCTTGATCCAAAGAAAGTTTTTCATTGAAGTTAGTAGTGATCATTAGAGAAATAATTATTTAAATTCTAATCCTATACATTGAACAATCTCAATACAAAACTTCCCTAGCAATATTTTTTTTGGATATTTCCTAATTAAGAAGTCCACATATCTATGTTGTTGATAGCGAAGGTCAAACCTTTGAGTGCGTAGAGTTGAACATACTCAAATATCCTTTATAACTTATTGGTTTGCAGATTCATAGCGGCCAATACAAAAAACATATGTGGGTAGTGTTAGTAACAACTAACAAATGCAATACGACACAATCGATTTGGTGGACAACAAATTTTTTGTTTGATATCATCAAAAGTAGAGTTCATATATAATGCAATAGAACATACCTCATACAACTCTATACGTCCAAAATACTTGAATATATCTATGGTTTGCTTCAGTCCCTTGATATGCTAGACAAATGTAAAAAATAAATATGCTCGACTTTGATTTATTTAATGGGATCTATCCACCGCACCAGTAAGTTGTCCAACCTATCCCACCACACAAAAATAACACTGATGTAGAACAATGAGTTTGCAAAAGTGATGAACCATGAACCATACAATATATAGTGATCACAAATGACAAGAACGAAGAGCATATCGGCCAAAAAAGGAGGACACAACAAATCAGAAATTAACAGTCATAGTCCAATCAACGCGACATATAAGGTGGCAACCATCATCAGCTATAAGAAATGGATAAGTGTCATAAATCCCCTCCAAAAAGGTATTTTAGTCTTAAATGCAACAATGAGAAAGAATAGAAACAATGTTTGAGCAGGAAGATGAGATTAGATTGAGCTCTAGGAGGAGAATCGGTGAACTTTTAGGTGACAGTGATGTTGCATGAGGCAACAACAGCGCTGAGCATGGAGCTTGGAAGGCAACAACGAGACTGCGGGAGGGCGACAATAAGGGTTGATAGCGGCACAACCAATGTCTGGAAAAAAGTTATGGCCCTCTCTTTGCAAATTCAATGTCATCTTGATGGTGGGAGTTTTTTTGGTGGCGTGTTTTGTGAGGGATTCTACCAGATTCGCTAACCCTCAAGATCCGCCACATAAAACAGATTGCTCGTTGCGACATGTGCAAAGCCACTAACGAAGATCTGATGCATGCCCTTATTGGGCAGTAACATGTGCAACGGTACCTAGCTACCGCAAGGGAATTTTCTAGTTGAAACTCACATAATTACATCCAGTGACGTGGGCAATAGATATGTTGCTACAAAAATCTTCACTGACCAAGAAAGATGCAAGATCATCACAATTATGCATGCAATTTGGTCAGCTAGGAACAGATGGACTCATGGGAAAGATGTTTTCGACCCAAGACAAGCTATGAAATGGGTGCATGAGGACTTGGTGTTGTTGTCATTGCCTGCTGATTGCATGAAATCTCATGTGGGTCATTGTTAGCACCCCTTGATCCAGGTTTAAAATCAACATGGACGGTGCAATTGATATTGATGTGTGTGGGGGGTGTAGCCCGACTCATCTCTCTTTATTGGGAGCTTGGCAAGTCGCTGCCGGGGTTTACGGATTACAGACCCCTTTATCGCTGAAGCTTTAGCACTCCATGAAGGAGTCGTCTTTGCTCAACTCTAAGGTTTCTCTCACGTGATCATGAAAGTTGAATGTTTAGAGGTGGTTAATCTCTGGTGCTCGTGCATTAA
This sequence comes from Triticum monococcum, assembly GCA_034509565.1. Taxonomy (NCBI): domain Eukaryota; kingdom Viridiplantae; phylum Streptophyta; class Magnoliopsida; order Poales; family Poaceae; genus Triticum; species Triticum monococcum. The sequence continues at coordinate 48,795,684 of CM067846.1, forward strand.
TTGTTGTTCGATTATTGCACCAACCTTAGAAGAAATTGGGGAAAGGTTTCTAGTTTTGCTTCTTTCTTGATCCACCAGCCTGTAAGCAGGGTTAATAATAGAGGCGCAAATCAATGTGCTAAGATAGCTTACGAACATGTATTGTCGGATATTTGGCTAGATAAGAGCCTGATTTTCTGGTTGACAACCTATTATTAGTTGTTTGTAACTGGATCACTGTCAAGTACATGTACAACAATAAAGTTCCTTGAGTTCTATGGAAAAAGGATGACGCTATGCCTCACCAGACTGATCTTCTGTAAAGATTGATCGGGTTGACAGTCGTTTGAGTTATCTCATGTGATCCACCAGATCATCGCAACACAGATCATGCATGTTGCGTCACCCGTTGCAACATGGGCCATGTTACGGTCACGTCTGCATTGCATGATGTGGCCTTTGGTCAGCCATTGCAACATGAACCATGTTGCCGTAACCATCTATTACAACATGGGTTATGCTGCAGTCATCTCCAGTCCCCTTTGCAAATACCATGGCGCACGAGTATGAGCATGTTGTAGACGTTGGATTGGATGGTCTCGGCGTGGTGCTCCCACCAGTCGACGTTGGGGTGGCCGGTGACACTCGCGGCGTGAGCTTGAGCGCCGGTGCTGAGGAGCCGTTGGTGAAGATCACCAGGGCGGATTGGCGAGATCCGAGAGGGTAGTGGGATTGAGGGAGTGACGGTGTAATCAAAATGGAGGCGAGAAGGGGACGGGAGGCATGTTGCCATGGGAGCCGTCTACGTGATGAAGGAGAGATAAAATAAGAGAGAGAGAGACAAACATGTCGGTGAGAGAGATAACATTGGTAGGGCGTGGAAGGCACTACTTGGGCACATATCGTGCGGGGAAGGCAACGGCTGCCAGTGTTTTCATAAAAAAAAGTCACTGCATCAATACAAACTTGGAGATTGCTGAAGATACTTTGTCTAATCGAAATTCGGTTTTCCGTTTTAATAAAAAAAATATTAATCGAAATTCGGTTTGACGCCGCGCCTGACCAAGTTCTTCTCCAAATTAAAAGCCCCCGTTCCCCAAACGTCCAAACCCAATGAGCCTCTCCGTCGCGGCGGGCGGCGGCCAACCCTAGCTCCCCGTCCCGGTTCCGACCCTCCCACTCCATTCCCCAGCCGCGACGAGCGAGCGTGCCGATGTAGGAGCGAAGCCGCGAGTGGTGGGTGACTGGTGGCGTGGAGCGGCGAGCGAAGTATTGACCCCAAATCTTCCGTCTCGCTAGTCGCCGGCCATGGAGAAGGAAGCGGCAGCATGGGCGGCGGCTGCAGCACCGGCGCCCGAATCCCATGGGACCGCGGGGAAGTGGGCTAGGAACAGCGACTGCGACGAGACCGCCGGCGATTTCATCAGCAGGCTCCCCGACGACATCCTCGGCACCGTCATCTCCCTCCTCCCCACCAAGGACGGCGGCCGCACCCAGGCCCTCTCCCGCCGTTGGCGCCACCTGTGGCTCTCCGCGCCTCTCAACCTCGAGGTCCGCAACCGTCCACCTCGGTGCTTCCCCGGCGTCCCCGCCCTCACATCCGTTGTCCCCCGCGCCGCCATCTCAGAGATACTCTCCCGACACCCAGGCCCTACCCGCCGACTGTACATAAACTGCCCCCGCTCCGGGTTCCTCTTTTTCTGGGCGCAGGAGTGGTTTCAATCCCGAGCCCTCGCCAACCTCCAGGAGCTCGATATCAGCCACGCCAACTCCCCGCTGCTGGAAACAGTGCTCCACTCTGCATCCACCATCCTCGTTGCCAAGATCAGCCATTGCGATCTCTCTGAAAAGATCGAGCCGTGCATGAATTTTCCCCTCCTCAAGAAGCTCACCCTGTTTTACATTTCCATCTCAGAGCATGTCTTGCACAGACTGCTCTCTGGCTGCCATGCCTTGGAGAGCTTATACATGGCCGAAGTTCGTGCTGCGGGTTGCCTCCGTGTTAGCTCGCCTACTATTACGACCATCATCTTCCGTCATAGCTCTAGTGAAAAAGCGGAATTGGTCATCGAAGATGCTCCCTGCCTTCTAAGGTTGCTATTAACTGATTGTAACCGAGACGATTGTGTCACTGTCAGGGTGATTAGTGCGCCTAATCTGAAGATATTGGGTCCTTTCCTGGTTGTCGTTTCCAAGCTCCTGCTCTTCCAGGTTGCAACAGCGTCATCTTGGAATCTTGCATTCGGCATTCCTACATGCAGTTAATTTTGTTTTATGTCTATTGTTTGTTTTCTTCAGGGAATAAGCTCTGTCAGCTCCACAAACTCGATGCACACCTTGAAGGTTTTGGCTCTCAAGCCTTCTGGAGATAAATTGCTTGCAGTTCTTAACATCCTTAGGTGGTTCCCCTGTTTGGAAAAGCTCTGTATTATTGTGAGTACTCATCTTTGCCTTCTTTAAATGTTTGATTTGTTTGACATACTATAGCAGTCTAGTTAGCAACAGCTTTAACATATTGCCTCTCCTTCCCGTTTCGCAGTTTCATAAACACTATGAGATGCATGAGGAAAATGAGCCTCAGTATGACCCACTGCATCCAATCGAATGCCTTGAGTCCCATCTAAAAAAAGTGGTGTTTAGGTCATTCCAGGGCTATAGGAGACAGGTTGAATTTGCCAGGTTCTTTGTATTGAATGCAAAGGTGCTAGATAAGATGGAATTTGAAGTATATAATCACTACCGCAGTGAAATGGTGGCTTATCAATATAGGCTGCTACAAGTGGAAAACAGAGCTTCTCGACATGCTCGGTTTGAATTCAGGACTACATCCATGCCCATAAACATCTCCATGATTTCTCAGTGGTTGCCCTTCAGACCCATACACAGGGTTGATGCCTGAAGATTGCACTGTCTTGTGCTCATTTTGTAGATGGCGTTGATGCCTAAAGATTGCAGTGTCTTCCGCACAAGTCTGCTCTATTTCTAGTCTAAAGTTCCTCTGTAATGATTCCAGTAACTTATGAAGTTACCCCTGTTAAAACTGCAAAAGAAGTTCTTGGATGCAAAAATAGTGCACCATGGAATATTTCTGCGGGAGGATTTAAAAATATTACTGACCGAGGGAGCTGGCATCTGCTGAAACTACTCCTACGGTGTTACCCTATGCAATTGTGGCTTTGTTCTGCCTAAGCTGGGCTAGAAACACTTGCTTGTGTGGGAAACTTAATTGTTTTTCCAGTTATACACATGCACGAGATGTTTAATTGCTGATTTGTGTGTGTGTGTGTGCACATATAGCATTTGTTTGATACTTACAAAATGTCAATCTGTAGGCTAGTCCCTTATGCTATTCTAGCTACGAAGGAGAGGTTTCTGTAATTTTCAAGATACGCTATCAGGTTGAAGTTTTGCTACAACAGTCTGGGGAAGTGGATGCTGCAATAACACCATATCTCTCTCTGACTGCAGCTGGAACATGCTTCTTCTGCCTACTACTTTGTTATGTTATTAGAGTATGGGTTACTGAAATGAAATTTTATCACACCCTCGTACAATCTGGCAAGTAATCTTACTCTCTCTTGGAGCAAGAACAGCATTGGTGTATTGTGTAGTGCTTGACGCTTGTCAACTTGTTTCCACATGCTGGCAGAGAGATTCAGTTTAGTGCTTGCAAAACCTAGCTTTTGCTGGATCTTTACCAGGATTCTCACTATTAGTTGGCTGGGAAGAAGGATGCTATTGTATCTGTATGAAGGGCGCGCGGTGGGCGCGGTTTTTCATTTCTTTTCATTATAATCTTTTAGGATTGGTATAAGTGGTGCTACTGCTCGGGTGCTCAACGATTTTTATTTTAAAAACCAGGAGATTGCGTCAAAACGGAGAGTTCCTGTTAAAAGCATGACGAAACGAGAGGGGTTCGGCTTCCTCCCAGTTTTATGTCCCACTGAAGATTCTGACCAAAAGAGATTCAGAGGGCGATGCACCTGTCCCTGAACGTCCTCTTGCTATACATATCATTTGTAGAAACCTGCAGAGTGTTCTTGGCTCGAGCACAACCGTAACAAATATGGTTCCTACCAACAACAACAAAAAGGTTCCTCGTGCTTCTGCTCTTCGTTCCTTCACATGTGTTTGAAAGTTCAGGGTTATAAGTTAAACCAAGTGGTTAGTTCGGAGTTGAAATGTGGACTTTTCTCAAAAATAATCACCATAACATGGCGTATATCTTTATTTTGTAGACCACATAGAGGTAACCACACCAAGTGGCGTAGACACTCTTATGGCTATTTTCATGCCATAATATGCATACTTTCATTTTTGCTTTGAGGTAATCACTACTAAGTAGTGTACACCTTACTCTTATGGTACTTTGTAAAATGTTGTGTTAATTAAAAACACTATGAAGGTAATCACCAAGGGGCGGTGTAGACCTCACAGTTGTGAACAAAGCCATACATTGTCATAAATGCAATCCATAAGATACGTGCAAAAATTAAAAGTATTCATATCATTTTCTTGGTTTTCGCCCGGTTTTCCATAAATTAACTGGACAATTATCTTCTTCTTAATTAATTAATGAGGCAAAACTTTTACCTCCATTTCGAAAAATATATATATCATTTTCAAGCTTAATCAACATATAGTAATTAAAATTGCATCCATATATATGTTGACAGAAAATGTGCAGACATCACATAGTAATATGTTAGGAATAACTAACAAACACAGATGTAGAGAAAATTGAGAAACCTAAACCTAATTGAAAAATAAAATAATTTTTTTTGTTTGCAATAGGCCTCCCAAAATATGATAGCCCACTATTCATGGCTCAAGCCATCTTTCTTTTCGTTTTTGAAATTTTTTCTTGCTGCTCGTACAAGCCTTTTTTTTGAAATAAACAAAATTTTATTCATTAGCAATAACCAATACATCATTTGTGAAAAGTGTTACAATGTCACTAATAGGCTCCTCAAACCAAACCGAAGTCGAAAAAAATCTAGCTAATCTAGCAAGTTCATGTGCTATTTTATTTGCCTCTCTATTACAATGTTCGAATTTAGTCATGATAAAATCACAAGCATAGTGATAGCAGTCATCGAAAATTGCCGCCACCGCTCCCGCTGACTGTCCTCTGCATTGCATTGTCTCAACCACCTCCCGACTAGGCCTAGCATGATGCCTTTCTAGCAGATGATTACATGATTTACAAAAGGGGAACCGACGCTATGAAGAGGCACGTCCGTTCATGGGGACGTTGGGAGCGTCGGACGGTTGCCACTTGCCAGATTGCTAACGGCATGAGGGATTAGAATCAAGGAAGGATTGTCCTGTAATTATATGAGATTAATTAAATCATATAGTAACACTTTTCATGATGGAACTGGTGTTTCTCCCCGGTCCGGCGATGGTTGGGGAGCGCAGGAAGGAGACATTCGTGCGTGGAGGGTGAGAAGAACATGGGAGGTTGAACCACTACAAATAGGAGAAGTTACTACGACACACCACTCAGTGTGAGACGTGCGCGGCGGACGGCGACCGACCCTACCCCCTCCCCCCCTCCCCGGGCCAGTCGCCGACCATGGAGAAGCAGCCCGCGGGGGAGGCGCGCGAATCCCATGGGACCACACGGAAGCGGGCACGGAGCGGTGAGACCACCGACGATTTCATCAGCAACCCTCCCCCCTCCCGATGACATCCTCGGCACCATCATCTCCCTCCTCCCAACCAAGGATGGCGGCCGCACGGCGGTCCTTTCTAGCCAATGGCGCCACCTCTGGCGCTCTCTGCCTCTCAACCTCAAGGTCAACATCCGTCTCCCCGGCGCCGCCGGCCCCGTCCCCACCCCCTCCCGCGTCCCACCCTCCTCCATCTCCAAGATAATCTCCCAACACCATGGTGTTGGGGAACGCAGTAATTTCAAAAATTTTCCTACGCACACGCAAGATCATGGTGATGCACAGCAACGAGAGGGGAGAGTGTTGTCTACGTACCAACGCAGACCGACTGCGGAAGCGATCACACAACGTAGTGGAAGTAGTCGTACGTCTTCTTCCCGATCCGACCGATCCAAGCACCGTTACTCCGGCACCTCCGAGTTCTTAGCACACGTTCAGCTCGATGACGTTCCTCGGGCTCCGATCCAGCAAAGCGTCGAGGAAGAGTTCCGTCAGCACGGCGGCGTGGTGACGATCTTGATGTACTACCGACGCAGGGCTTCGCCTAAGCACTGTAACGGTATGATCGAGGTGGAATTTGGTGGCAGGGGGCACCGCACACGGCTAAGGAACGATCTCAAGGATCAAGTTGTGTGTCTTGGGGTGCCCCCTGCCTCCGTATATAAAGGTTGGAGGGAGGGGGGCTGGCCGGCCAAAGAGGTGTAGGCGCAGGAGGAGTCCTACTCCTACCGGGAGTAGGACTCCCCCCTCCAATCCTAGTCCAACTAGGAATCCTTTAAAGGGGGGAGAGAGAGAGGTGGCCGGCCCCTCTCCTAGTCCTAATAGGACTAGGGAGAGGGGGGGAGGCGCAGCCCTATGTGGGCTGCCCTCTCACCTTTCCACTAAGGCCCATGTTGGCCCATTTGGCTCCCGGGGGGTTCCGGTAACTCTCCCGGTAATCTGGTAAAATCCCGATTTCACCCGGAACACTTCCGATGTCCAAACATAGGCTTCCAATATATCAATCTTTACGTCTCGACCATTTCGAGACTCCTCGTCATGTCCGTGATCTCATCCGGGACTCCGAACAACCTTCGGTACATCAAAATGCATAAACTCATAATAACTGTCATCGTAACGTTAAGCGTGCGGACCCTACGGTTCGAGAACAATGTAGACATGACCGAGACACGTCTCCGGTCAATAACCAATAGCGGGACCTGGATGCCCATATTGGCTCCTACATATTCTACGAAGATCTTTATCGGTCAGACCGCATAACAACATACGTTGTTCCCTTTGTCATCGGTATGTTACTTGCCCGAGATTCGATCGTCGGTATCCAATACCTAGTTCAATCTCGTTACCGGCAAGTCTCTTTACTCGTTCCGTAATACATCATCTCACAACTAACATATTAGTTGCAGTGCTTGCAAGGCTTATGTGATGTGCATTACCGAGAGGGCCCAGAGATACCTCTCCGACAATCGGAGTGACAAATCCTAATCTCGAAATACGCCAACCCAACATCTACCATTGGAGACACCTGTAGTACTCCTTTATAATCACCCAGTTACGTTGTGACGTTTGGTAGTACCCAAAGTGTTCCTCTGGTAAACGGGAGTTGCATAATCTCATAGTTATAGGAACATGTATAAGTCATGAAGAAAGCAATAGCAACATACTAAACGATCGGGTGCTAAGCTAATGGAATGGGTCATGTCAATCAGATCATTCAACTAATGATGTGACCTCGTTAATCAAATAACAACTCTTTGTTCATGGTTAGGAAACATAACCATCTTTGATTAACGAGCTAGTCAAGTAGAGGCATGCTAGTGACACTCTGTTTGTCTATGTATTCACACATGTATTATGTTTCCGGTTAATACAATTCTAGCATGAATAATAAACATTTATCATGATATAAGGAAATAAATAATAACTTTATTATTGCCTCTAGGGCATATTTCCTTCAGTCTCCCACTTGCACTAGAGTCAATAATCTAGTTCACATCGCCATGTGATTTAACAGCAATAGTTCACATCACCATGTGATTAACACTCATAGTTCACATCGTCATGTGACCAACACTCAAAGGGTTTACTAGAGTCAGTAATCTAGTTCACATATCTATGTGATTAACACCCAAAGAGTACTAAGGTGTGATCATGTTTTGCTTGTGAGATAATTTTAGTCAACGGGTCTGTCACATTCAGATCCGTAAGTATTTTGCAAGTTCTATGTCTACAATGCTCTACACGGAGCTACTCTAGCTAATTGCTCCCACTTTCAATATGTTTCCAGATTGAGACTTTAGATTCATCTGGATCAGTGTCAAAAACTCGTAACCCTTTACGACGAACCTTTTTTGTCATGTCCATAATCGAGAAACATATCCTTATTTCACTAAGGATAATTCTGACCGCTGTCCAGTGATCTACTCCTAGATCACTATTGTATTTCCTTGCCAAATCAGTGCAGGGTATACAATAAATCTGGTACACAGCATGGCATACTTTATAGAACCTATGAATGAGGCATATGAAATGACTTTCATTCTCTTTCTATCTTCTGCCGTGGTCGGGCTTTGAGTCTTTACTCAACTTCACACCTTGTAACACAGGCAAGAAACTTTTTCTTTGATTGTTCCATTTTGAACTACTTCAAAATCTTGTCAAGGTATGTACTTATTGAAAAACTTATCAAGCGTCTTGATCTATCTCTATAGATCTTGAAGCTCAATATGTAAGCAGCTTTACCGAAGTCTTTCTTTGAAAAACTCCTTTCAAACACTCCTTTTATGCTTTACAGAATAATTCTACATTATTTCCGATCAACAATATGTCATTCACATATACTTATCAGAAATGCTGTAGTGCTCCCACTCACTTTCTCGTAAATACAGGCTTCACCGCAAGTCTGTATAAAACTATATGCTTTGATCAACTTATCAAAGCGTATATTCCAACTCCGAGATGCTTGCACCAGTCCACAGATGGATCGCTGGAGCTTGCACATTTTGTTAGCACCTTTCGGATTGACAAAACCTTCTGTTGCATCATATACAACTCTTCTTTAATAAATCCATTAAGGAATGCAGTTTTGTTTATCCATTTGCCAGTTTTCATAAAATGCGGCAATTGCTAACATGATTCGGACAGACTTAAGCATAGATACGAGTGAGAAAAACTCATCGTAGTCAACACTTTGAAATTGTCGAAAACCTTTTGCGACAATTCTAGCTTTGTAGATAGTAACACTACTATCAGCGTCCGTCTTCCTCTTGAAGATCCATTTTTTCTTAATTGCTTGCCGATCATCGGGTAAGTCAACCAAAGTCCAAATTTTGTTCTCATACATGGATCATATCTCAGATTTCATGGCTTCAAGCCACTTTGCGGAATCTGGGCTCACCATCGCTTCTTCATAGTTCGTAGGATCATCATGATCTAGTAGCATGACTTCCAGAACAGGATTACCGTACCACTCTGGTGCGGATCTTACTCTGGTTGATCTACGAGGTACAGTAGTATCTTGATCTAAAGTTTCATGATCATCATCATTAACTTCCTCTCTTATTGGTGTAGTTCTCACAGAAACAGTTTTCTGTGATGTACTATTTCCCAATAACGGAGTAGGTATAGTTACCTCGTCAAGTTCTACTTTCCTCCCACTCACTTCTTTCGAGAGAAACTCCTTCTCCAGAAAGTTTCCGAATTTTAGCAACAAAAGTCTTGCCTTCGGATCTGTGATAGAAGGTGTATCCAATAGTTTCCTTTGGATATCCTATGAAGACGCACTTCTCCGATTTGAGTTTGAGCTTATCAGGATGAAACTTTTTCATATAAGCATCACAACCCCAAACTTTAAGAAACGACTACTTTGGTTTCTTGCTAAACCACAGTTCAGATTGTGTCGTCTCAACGGACTTAGATGGTGCTCCTTTTTAACGTGAATGCAGCTGTCTCTAATGCATAATCCCAAAACGATAGTGGTAGATCGGTAAGATACATCATAGATTGCACTATATTCAATAAAGTACGGTTATGACGTTCGGACACACCATTATGATGTGGTGTTCCAGGTGGCGTGAGTAGTGAAACTATTTCACATTGTTTTAACTGAAGACCAAACTCGTAACTCAAATACTCTTTTCCACGATCAGATCGTAGAAACTTTATTTTCTTGTTACGATGATTTTCCACTTCACTCTGAAATTATATGAACTTTTCAAATGTTTCAGACTTATGTTTCATCAAGTAGATATACTCATATCTGCTCAAATCATCTGTGAAGATAAGAAAATAATGATACCTGTCGCGATCCTCAATATTCATCGGACCACATACATCAGTATGTATGATTTCCAATAAATCTTTTCTCGCTCCATTGTTCCGGAGAACGGCGTTTTAGTCATCTTGCCCAAAAGGCATGGTTCGCAAGCATCAACTGATTCATAATCAAGTGATTCCAAAAGCCCATCAGCATGGAGTTTCTTCATGCGCTTTACACCAATATGACCTAAACGGTAGTGCCACAAATAAGTTGCACTATCATTATTAACTTTGCATCTTTTGGTTTCAATAATATGAATATGTGTATTATTAATATCGAGATCCAATGAACTATTTTCATTGGGTGTTTAACCATATTAGGTTTTATTCATGTAAACAGAACAACAATTTATTCTCTTACTTAAATGAATAACCGTATTACAATAAACATGATCAAATCATATTCATGTTCAACGCAAACACCAAATAACACTTATTTAGGTTCAACACTAATCCCGAAATTATAGGGAGTGTGCGATGATGATCATATCAATCTTGGAACCACTTCCAGCACACATCGTCACTTCACCCTTAACTAGTCTCTGTTTATTCTGCAACTCCCGTTTCGAGTTACTAATCTTAGCAACTGAACTAGTATCAAATACTGAGGGTTTGCTATAAACACTAGTAAAGTACACATCAATAACATGTATATCAAATATACTTATGTTCACTTTGCCATCCTTCTTATCCGCCAATCACTTGGGGTAGTTCCGCTTCTAGTGACCAGTCCCTTTGCAGTAGAAGCACTTAGTCTCAGGCATAGGATCAGACTTGGGCTTCTTCACTTGAGCAGCAACTTGCTTGCCGTTCTTCTTGAAGTTCCCCTTCTTCCCTTTGCCCTTTTCTTGAAACTAGTGGTCTTGTCAACCATCAACACTTGATGTTTTTCTTGATTTCTACCTTCGTTGATTTCAGCATCACGAAGAGCTTAGGAATTACTTTTGTCATCCCTTGCATATTATAGTTCATCACAAAGTTCTACTAACTTGGTGATGGTGACTAGAGAATTCTGTCAATCACTATCTTATCTGGAAGATTAACTCCCACTTGATTCAAGCGATTGTAGTACTCAGACAATCTGGGCACATGCTCACTAGTTGAGCGATTCTCCTCCATCTTTTAGCTATAGAACTTGTTGGAGACTTCATATCTCTCAACTCGGGTATTTGTTTGAAATATTAACTTCAACTCCTGGAACATCTCATATGTTCCATGACGTCCAAAACGTCTTTGAAGTCCCGATTCTAAGCTATCAAGCATGGTGCACTAAACTATCAAGTAGTCATCATATTGAGCTAGCCAAACATTCATAACGTCTGCATCTGCTCCTGCAATAGGTCTGTCACCTAACGGTGCATCAAGGACATATTTCTTTTGTGCAGCAATGAGGATAAACCTCGGATCACGGATCCAATCCGCATCATTGCTACTAACATCTTTCAACACAATTTTCTCTAGGAACATATCAAAATAAACACAGGGAAGCAACAACGCGAGCTATTGATCTACAACATAATTTGCAAAATACTACCAGGACTAAGTTCATGATAATTTTAAGCTCAATTAATCATATTACTTAAGAACTCCCACTTAGATAGACATCCCTCTAATCCTCTAAGTGATCACGTGATCCAAATCAACTAAACCATAACCGATCATCACGTGAGATGGAGTAGTTTTCAATGGTGAACATCATTATGTTGATCATATCTACTATATGATTCACGCTCGACCTTTCGGTCTCCGTGTTCCGAGGCCATATCTGTATATGCTTGGCTCGTCAAGTATAACCTGAGTATTCCGCGTGTGCAACTGTTTTGTACCCGTTGTATTTGAACGTAGAGCCTATCACACCCGATCATCACGTGGTGCCTCAGCACGAAGAACTTTTGCAACGGTGCATACTCAGGGAGAACACTTCTTGATAATTTAGTGAGAGATCATCTTATAATGCTACCGTCAATCAAAGCAAGATAAGATGCATAAAAGGATAAACATCACATGCAATCAATATAAGTGATATGATATGGCCATCATCATCTTGTGCTTTGTGATCTCCATCTCCGAAGCATCGTCATGATCACCATCGTCACCGGCGCGACACCTTGATCTCCATCGTAGCATCATTGTCGTCTCGCCAACCTTATGCTTCCACGACTATCACTACCGCTTAGTAATAAAGTAAAGCATTACATCGCGATTGCATTGCATACAATAAAGCGACAACCATATGGCTCCTGCCAGTTGCCGATAACTCGGTTACAAAACATGATCATCTCATACAATAAAATCAGCATCATGCCTTGACTATATCACATCACAACATGCCCTGCAAAAACAAGTTAGACGTCCTCTACTTTGTTGTTGCAAGTTTTACGTGGCTGCTACGGGCTTAAGTAAGAACTCATCTCACCTACGCATCAAAACCACAATGATAGTTCGTCAAATAGACTCCGTTTTAACCTTCTCAAGGACCGGGCGTAGTCATACTTGATTCAACTAAAGTTGGAGAGGCAGTCTTCCGCAAGCCATCTGTGTGCATAGCACGTCGAGGGAACCGGTCTCGCGTAAGAGTACGCGTAAGGTTGGTCCGGATCGTCTCGTCCAACAATACCGCCGAACCAAAGTATGACATGCTGGTAGGCAGTATGACTTGTATCGCCCACAACTCACTTGTGTTCTACTCGTGCAAATAAAATCAAACCATAAAACCTAGGCTCGGATGCCACTGTTGGTGAACGCAGTAATTTCAAAAATTTTCCTACGCACACGCAAGATCATGGTGATGCACAGCAACGAGAGGGGAGAGTGTTGTCTACGTACCAACGCAGACCGACTGCGGAAGCGATCACACAACGTAGTGGAAGTAGTCGTACGTCTTCTTCCCGATCCGACCGATCCAAGCACCGTTACTCCGGCACCTCCGAGTTCTTAGCACACGTTCAGCTCGATGACGTTCCTCGGGCTCCGATCCAGCAAAGCGTCGAGGAAGAGTTCCGTCAGCACGACGGCGTGGTGACGATCTTGATGTACTACCGACGCAGGGCTTCGCCTAAGCACTGTAACGGTATGATCGAGGTGGAATTTGGTGGCAGGGGGCACCGCACACGGCTAAGGAACGATCTCAAGGATCAAGTTGTGTGTCTTGGGGTGCCCCCTGCCTCCGTATATAAAGGTTGGAGGGAGGGGGGCTGGCCGGCCAAAGAGGTGTAGGCGCAGGAGGAGTCCTACTCCTACCGGGAGTAGGACTCCCCCCTCCAATCCTAGTCCAACTAGGAATCCTTTAAAGGGGGGAGAGAGAGAGGTGGCCGGCCCCTCTCCTAGTCCTAATAGGACTAGGGAGAGGGGGGGAGGCGCAGCCCTATGTGGGCTGCCCTCTCACCTTTCCACTAAGGCCCATGTTGGCCCATTTGGCTCCCGGGGGGTTCCGGTAACTCTCCCGGTAATCTGGTAAAATCCCGATTTCACCCGGAACACTTCCGATGTCCAAACATAGGCTTCCAATATATCAATCTTTACGTCTCGACCATTTCGAGACTCCTCGTCATGTCCGTGATCTCATCCGGGACTCCGAACAACCTTCGGTACATCAAAATGCATAAACTCATAATAACTGTCATCGTAACGTTAAGCGTGCGGACCCTACGGTTCGAGAACAATGTAGACATGACCGAGACACGTCTCCGGTCAATAACCAATAGCGGGACCTGGATGCCCATATTGGCTCCTACATATTCTACGAAGATCTTTATCGGTCAGACCGCATAACAACATACGTTGTTCCCTTTGTCATCGGTATGTTACTTGCCCGAGATTCGATCGTCGGTATCCAATACCTAGTTCAATCTCGTTACCGGCAAGTCTCTTTACTCGTTCCGTAATACATCATCTCACAACTAACATATTAGTTGCAGTGCTTGCAAGGCTTATGTGATGTGCATTACCGAGAGGGCCCAGAGATACCTCTCCGACAATCGGAGTGACAAATCCTAATCTCGAAATACGCCAACCCAACATCTACCATTGGAGACACCTGTAGTACTCCTTTATAATCACCCAGTTACGTTGTGACGTTTGGTAGTACCCAAAGTGTTCCTCTGGTAAACGGGAGTTGCATAATCTCATAGTTATAGGAACATGTATAAGTCATGAAGAAAGCAATAGCAACATACTAAACGATCGGGTGCTAAGCTAATGGAATGGGTCATGTCAATCAGATCATTCAACTAATGATGTGACCTCGTTAATCAAATAACAACTCTTTGTTCATGGTTAGGAAACATAACCATCTTTGATTAACGAGCTAGTCAAGTAGAGGCATGCTAGTGACACTCTGTTTGTCTATGTATTCACACATGTATTATGTTTCCGGTTAATACAATTCTAGCATGAATAATAAACATTTATCATGATATAAGGAAATAAATAATAACTTTATTATTGCCTCTAGGGCATATTTCCTTCACATGGCCCCGCACGCCGGTTCTCCTTCCACTGACCGCTGCGCCTAGGCGGAGAGCTAGCTTCATTCCTAGGCCCTCGCCAACCTCGAGGAGCTTGATATCGCTTATGGCATATGCAAACCTGAAACGTAAAGAAGAAATCCAGTACAGAGAGAAGGATATTTGCTAATAAGAAAAATGTACACGCTATAGAAGAGCACGACAACCAAAGTAAAACAAGCAAGAAAGACAGGCGAGTCGAACCTATCCAGTCGAAGAGGGCAAGGCAAAGCGAACGAACAAAGAACCTATGGATGGGAAAAAACAAGAAACAAGGGTACATCAGCTTACACGCATTTCGTCGAACAGAAGGAGAGCAAGGAAGAAGGTACCTCCTAGAACAGCCACTCGCATACGACACCGGGATTGATTGATCTGCAGTAAGAAGGAAACGAAGAGCACGGTAAGCAACGGAACCTAGTACACCAGAAGACAAAGAGGAACGGCGAAAGCAAAGAATTCGCAAGTGTGTTGAACAGAAGAAGAAAGGCTAAGCTGCTATCCAGCGCTGTCACACGAAGCGCGGCCGTCAGAACGCAGGTGTAGAGCGAGAGCCCGCCAACCTCTGCGTCCAAGAGGGTGTTGAGCCCCGAGACAGAGCAGCACATCATATGTGCCCTTCTCCTTGCTGCCGTCAAACATGAGTCGGTGGTGAGGCGGCGGCCGGTCGGCATCACCTCTTACACTCCGCCGCGGATCCGTCACTGATGCCTGACCTTCGGCCACCCTCGTTACACTAGTAGAAAAGGGGGCAAAGGTCCAGGCCGGTCAGCCCATTAGTCCCGGTTCAGTCATGAACTGGTACTAATGTGAGCATTGGTTCCGGTTCGTGCGGCTAAGGCATTAGTCCCGGTTCACCTAAGCCCTTTAGTCCCGGTTTAAGGCATGAACCGAGACTAAAGGGTGCGATGCCTTTTAGTCCCGATTTGTGTCTCAAACCGGGACTAAAGATTAGACCTTTAGTCCCGGTTTGAGACACAAACCGGGACTAAAGGGTGCAATGCCCTTTAGTCCCGGTTTGTGTCTCAAACCGGGACTAAAGGTCCCATTTCCAACTCTACCCCGCCCCCTGTGGATCGCCTTTTTTCGAAAAAATCAAAAGAAAATGATACAAACTTCAAAAAATAAAATCCTTCGAGAGGTAGTTATATTACTACATCTACTAGTTAGGAAAATTTAAAAACTTAAATTTGGGCATGTTTTGCAAAAAATTAGGGAAAATGTAAAACGGCTATAACTTTTACATACGATGTCGGAAAAAAATGTATAATATATCAAAATGTTCAGAACGAAAATCCGCTTCCGATTTTGACCGTTTGCAAATTTTTAGAATCCTCAAATTCTAAAAGGAAAAAAAGTTTTGCTCAAATTTCAGTTTTTTTTATTTTGTTAAATCTGGTCAAACTATGGTCAAACTACTTATTCAAGAAGTATTAGTGTTACTAAATAATTATTCAAGAATATTAGTGTTACTAAATAATTATTTCAGTTTTTTTGAATTTTGGTCAAATATGGTCAAACTATGGTCAAACAATGGTCAAACTACTTATTCAAGAAATATTAGTGTTACTAAATAATTATTTCAGTTTTTTTGAATTTTGGTCAAATATGGTCAAACTATGGTCAAACTACTTATTCAAGAAATATTAGTGTTACTAAATAATTATTGTTTTTTAGAACAATAGTTTCAAACTCAAACAGTGAAATGTGTGACTTCATGCTCAAGCTAAATTCCTGAGAGTTAATAGGATTGACATCTTACTATTGTCAGAAAAACAACAAGTGCAGACTTGGAAACGAGAGAGAATAGAACCCGGAAGTTAAGCATGCTCAGGCTGAAGTAGTGAGAGGATGGGTGACCGTTCGGGAAGTTAGATGATTTGGAATGATGAGGGGTGATTAGAGATTCAAGGTTAAATTGAGCAGTGATGAGGGGTGATTAGAGATTAGAGGTTAAAATAATTCAGAAATTTGAAAATAAAAAAAATTTCAATTTTTTTTTCATAAAATTTCCTTTAGTACCGGTTGGTGTTACCAACCAAGACTAAAGGTGGACCTCCAGGCAGCGACCACGTGGAGGGCCTTTAGTCCCGGTTCGTATATGAACCGGGACTAAAGGGGGAGGCTTTAGTACCGACCCTTTAGTCCCGGTTCCAGAACCGGGACTAAAGGCCCTTATGAACCGGGACTAAAGGCCCTTTATCTACTAGTGAACAAAAGTCTACTCAAACATCATAGGATGGCAACACATCATTGAATAATAATATGAAGCAAAAAACACCATATTCAAGTAGGGGGTACAACAGGTTGCAGGAGAATGGACCGTTGAATATAGATGAGGGAAGGTGGTGGAGGTGTTGATGAAGATGACGACTTTGTTGGAGTAGATTGCCGTCATGATGGTTCCCCCGGCAGGCGCTCTGGCGCCACCGGGAGAGAAGGGGAGAGATCCCCCCTTCTTCTTATTCTTGATTGGCCTCCCCCCTAGATGAAAGGAGGGTTTCCCCTCTAGTCCTTGGCCGCCATGGCTCCCGGAGGGCAGGAGCCCCTCCGAGATTTGATCTCTCTCTCTCTCTCTCTCTCTCTCTCTCTCTCTCTCTCTCTCTCTCTCTCTCTCCGTTGTTTCGTGAATCTGTTTTCTGGCCGAAAACTGTTTCTTATATTTTCGGAGATCCGTAACTCCGATCGAGCTGAAATTTTAACACCATATTTTTCCCGATATAAGCTTCCTTGCAGCCGAAGGACTCCAACCGACTTATGAGGTGGCCACAAGGCAACCCCGCGCGCCCCAGGGGGGTGGCACCCTAATGCCTTGTGAAGGCTGCGGGCCTCCGTTTGCATTGATTCTTCCTCTCAAAAATCATATATATTAAAAGAAAATCTTCGTAAAAAACTATCGCGTTTGAAATTCGTTTGATATGGATTTTCTTCGAAACAAAAAACAAGCAAAAAATAGGAACTGACACTGGGCACTGGATCAATATGTTAGTTCCAAAAATAATATAAAATGTTGCAAAAATTTGTGAAGTTGTAGAATATTGACATGAAACAATCAAAAACATATAAATACGATGAAGATGTATTGTAGACTGCGGATTTGTGGACAAAGCTATACACTGTCATAAATGCAATCAATAAGATATGTGTATAAATTAAAAGTAGTCATATCATTTTCAAGCATAATCAACATATAGCAATTAAAACTGCATCCATACATATGTTGACAGAAAATGTGCAGACATTACATAGTAGAGATAATATCAGTGGCAGTCATAAAACTTGCATCTGATATTCAATTTAGTGCTAAAAGTTATAAAATATGTCATTGCAATCATATAACTTGCCTATGCGTGTAGATACGGTCAATTCTTCCGTATGCAGCCATATCTAGTGCTCATATCGTGTCTTAGCATGAATGTGGCCCACATATCAGTGGGCGGGGGAGTGGTGAGGCGTTGGGTGAGCCAAGAATGATTGTTTTTATGCAGAAAACACCATCAACTTTTATTTAATTACGCACCTTCAGGCTTCAGCACATAGTGGCTCGTGAGAAACATGAATTAAAAATAGTGCCAAGGGGATTCTATTCGATGCCCCACACTCCATAAGCTAACTGCACTATCCACTCAACCCGAAATAAATTGATGCAAGTAAGATAAACGAAATGTTCTTTAACACAATGTTCGCTCAGCCCAACAAAGGAAAAAACCAAAACTAAAGACATGTCGTGCTATTCCCCGCATGAATAAATAGATGTAAGAAACTAATTTAAGTTCTGTTGTTTTGGACAAAAAAATGTTCATGCGTTAAAAAATCCGTGACATCTAAAAAAATATTTAAACATTGTAAGACATATTTTTGTAATTATAAAAACGTAAGTTGCATTTTAAAAAGGCTCACATTTTTAAATAAAAATCTGGCGGGGAATATAAATGTTCGTGCATCTGTTGTTATTTATCTTGTTCTATTTAAGAAAACTACACGGGGAATAGAATTTCTCCATGACGTGTGCATATTATCATGAGAGCGGGATCATGCTGATTAAGCATCCATTTTTTCAAATTTTTAATTTTTTTTCGGACAAATCAGATGAACTATATTTTTATATATATTTTCAATTTAAAGCTATTCAAATTCAAACAAAATTTCCACTGATTTGTGTGAAACAAATTTAAGCACATTCAGTCTGCACTATATCTTCTTTTATCTAGATTTTTTAATTTAAAACTATTAAAATTTAAAACAAATAGTTGATTTGTCAAAAAATTAAAAAAATAAACAAAAGATCTGCCGTGTTATTCCCTGCAGGAATAAATGTATCTAAGAATACAACTTAAATTCTGTTGTTTGTGACATTTAAAAAATGTTCATGCGTTACAAAAAAATATGTGACATGTAAAAAAATTTAAATGCTGTAAGAAATATTTTGTAATTATAAAAAACGTAATTTTCCTTTAAAAATGTTCACACATTTAAATAAAAATCAGGCAGGGAATATAAATGTTCGTGCATATATTTTA
Source organism: Triticum monococcum (assembly GCA_034509565.1). Classification (NCBI taxonomy): domain Eukaryota; kingdom Viridiplantae; phylum Streptophyta; class Magnoliopsida; order Poales; family Poaceae; genus Triticum; species Triticum monococcum. The sequence continues at coordinate 48,814,680 of CM067846.1, forward strand.
TTTATCTTGTTCTATTTATGAAAACTATGTGGGGAATAGAAATTCTCCATGACATGGGCATATTATGACGAGAGCGGGATCATTCTGATTGAGCGTCTATTTTTTCAAATTTCAAATTATTCAAATTTTAAATTTCTTTCGGACGATGAACTATATTTTCTTTTGTCTAGATTTTCAAATTTAAAGCTATTCGAATTCAAACAAAATTTTCATTGATTTACCTGAAAGAAGTTTTCGCACAGTCATTATGCAATATATCTTCTTTTATCTAGATTTTTTAAGAGAAATATATTCAAATTCACAAAAATAATATCGAGATTTAATAAAAAAATTGAATTCGAACAAAAATTTGGTTGATTTGTCCAAAAAATTTGCGTACATTTATTTTGCACTATATTTCCTTTTCTCTTGATTTAAAATTTAAAATTATTTAAAATCAAACAAAATTAAGTTGATTTGCCTGAAACATTTATCTAGAATATAAATTGTTTGCTAACATAGAAAAAAGATTGAATACAGAAGATTAATTATGTATATATCTTTAATTCATGTCAAACATCAGCCGGTCGAGTGGTTATCAAGCATTGTTAATCGCAGCAGGTCGACGGTTGAAATCCGAGCTCTAGAGTTTAATTTTATTTGAGGATTTCTAGCGTAAATAAATAAAATGCAAGGGTGGTTTCTGAGAAAAAAATAGTTGTGTCTTTGTTTTTTTTGAGGATTTTTATTGTAAATAAATAAAATGCAAGGATGATTTCTAATAAAAAATAGTGCTCGTGGATCCCCTTGGCTCTACTATGTGCTGACAGGTGCGTAATTAAATAAAAATCAAAGCCGTTTTCTACCAAAAATGTGGATTTTGTGCGTAAATAAATAAAATGCAAGGGTGGTTTCTGAGAAAAATACTAGTGTTTTTATTTTATTTGAGGATTTTCATTGTAAATAAATAAGATGCAAGGGTGGTTTCTGAAAAAAATAGTGCTCGTGGATCCCCTTGGCTCTACTATGTGCTGACATGTGCGTAATTAAATAAAAATCAAAGGCGTTTTTACAAAAAAGAATGTGGATTTCCAGTGTAAATAAATAAAATGCAAGGGTGGTTTCTGAGAAAAAATAGTTGTGTTTTTTTATATGAGGATTTTCATTGTAAATAAATAAAATGCAAGGGTGATTTCTAAAAAAAATAGTGCTCGTGGATCCCCTTGGCTCTACTATCTACTGACAGGTGCGTAATTAAATAAAAATCAAAGGCGTTTTCTACAAAAAAAATGTGTGGCTCACCCAACACCTCACCACTCTAACCGCTGTCATGTGGGCCGCATTCATGCTGACACGCCACGTGAGCGCTAGATACGGCGGATACGGAAGAGTAACCATATCTGTACGCATAGGCAAATTATGTGATTGCAATAACGTATTTTGCATCTTTTAGCACTAAACTAAACATTATATGCAAGTTCTATGACTGCCATCGATATTACCTCTACATAGTACTTCCTCCGTTTCTAAATATTTGTCTTTGTAGACATTTCAAATGGTTACAATATACGGATGTATGTAGACATATTTTAGAGTATAGATTCACTCATTTTGCTTCGTATGTAGTCATTTGTTGAAATCTTTAGAAAGACAAATATTTGAGAAAGGAGGGAGTAATATGTTAGGAATTACTAACAAACACTGATGTAGAGAAATTGAACTGGTTAGAAGTTTATCAGAAAAAAAAACATTTTTTTGCAATAGGCCAAAACATAATAGCTCACTATCGTGGCTCAAGCCATCTTTTTTCTCGTCATTTTTTTTCTTGCTGCTCGTACAAGCATAGGCTAGTGCCCAACTAGGAACAGGTGCATCGTCCCATGAATTTCGATTGGGCAAAGTACTTTCTTTGAAGGTGGGCAAAGTATCTTCAGTAGGACATATAAAATTGGAAGGAAACTGAGCCTCTCGTTCGTCATGCTTCTAACTGAATCCCTCGTCGCGTGCTGCCCGGCATCGCTCTCAACAAGCCCTCACGCCTCAAGATGGCAATGGGGCTCCGAAACCCGTGTCCGCACGGGTTTTTACCCTATTAAGGAACGGGGATGGGCATCTTTTCATCCCCGCGGGGCTGTTGTTGGGCACATTATACAACCCGACACGTTTCGTGGTTTGCACCCGTTTCAATAGTCCCCGAATCCGAAACCCGGCAAACCCGGCAAAATACATTTTTTACCAAGCATTTTCTTTACATATCATCATAACGTTTAGCATTATTTTTCTGCAATGTTTCATAAGATATTCATTACTACTTATTTGATTCTCATATGTAATTGCATATCTTATTGAACCATGTATGGCTGAAATCTGCTCATCTTTGTTGCTGAAATGTGGCATCATGCTGTTGAAATACATTCTATATAGCTGTTGAACCATCTACTATTATTTTTTGTTGAAATTTGCTCAAGTTATGATGCTGAGATGTGCTTGTTTTGCTACTGAAATGTTATTCTTTGTGGCCACTATATTTGTTTAAATATTTTGATTTTCTCGTGGGTTCCCCGAAACCCGATGGGTTTAGGGGACGGGCAGAAAACTAGCCCCGCGCATGATGATGAGAACGGGGATGGGTTTACGATTTTCTCATGAGGATGGGTTTGGGAAGGCAAAACCCGATGGATTTCATCCCCGTTGCCATCTTGACTCACGCCGCCCGCCTCGCCACCGCTGTCACCAACCTCCGTTCTGCCGCCGTCACCCAGGTCCAAGAGGAATGAAGTTTAGTCGGCCACGCTGCTGCCAGGGAAGCCAAGTGGGGCGCTGCTACAGCTCTGTGTGCCCACAACGATGCTTCTGCCTGTGCCGTCCCCGTCCAGGCCCCCTGGGTTCGAGGCCTTGCCAACGCCGCCACTGCTGTCCAGCAGGCCAGTACGCCGCACCCCTTCGCCCGTGCGGCGGCGTAGGGCCGATGCTTCTGATGCTGTTGGCCTGCAATGCCTTGCGCCGTTGTTTGAAGATCGGCAGGAGGCCATCCTGCCTACCCCGGCTCCAACACCGCCTCGGGCTCTTACGGCGCGCCGTAAAACAATGGCCGGATTCTCCATCTCCAGGGTCCGCGGCACCTTCTCGCTGCACAAGACAAAGACGGCAAGCCGCCCCAAGGCCACGCCCGTGACTCGCGCGGCAGAAATCCTGGTCTGTCGTTCTCTCGGCATTGTCAAGGATGAAGAGGACGTCACCACCGCAGCCTTGGACGCTTTCGCGGACCGCTTCAAGGAGCATCTGTCGCCGGAGGTGCTCACAGCCATGAGAGGTTTGTTTAAGCTAGATGACGCCAATGTAGATGTTGTGGAGGAAGCCCTCCTGGCGCATGGAGGAGGAGGCGCGCTGGACCTGGAGAGGGCCGACGAGGAGGCTGTGCTGCAGTAGGCAGCGTCCTGAGCCGCTACTCATAATCTGGGTTGTTAGTTGCTATGTTAGTACAACTATTTGCATGTTGCCGGATGGTTAGGTGCTGGGTCAAGTTTCAGCTTGGTAGCGAAGTGTGTGGGCGTGCTGTATATGCGCAATGTATCAGGTTATCTATGCAACCGTGGGTGTTGGCTGTCACATATGTGTGCACACAAATTGCTGTTCTCGCTGCCAGTTCAGATGCTGCCATGTTTCTTCTTGCCTATGTTTAGTGGCTATGCTCCAGGGTCCTTGCTGTTAATTTATGTCAGCACAACCAGTAAACTTTCTGAGCTGGAATGTCCGTGGCCTTAACTGTCCGAATCAGCAGTCGACAGGTAATGCTACTATCGCTTCCTCCTCCTGTCATGTAGTGTGCCTCCAGGAAACGAAGCTTCACAGTATCGATCAGTTCACGACTGCTTTCTTGGGGGGCCATAGGCTGCGTAGCTTCGCACAACGTCCAGCAAATGGCACCAGGGGTGGTATCCTTCTTCTTTGGGATGACCTTTCGGTGGAGATGTCCAGCATCATCATCACCACCTTCTGCCTCTCGGCCATGGTCCGTGTCAGAGACTCGGGTGTGAGCTTCAAGATAACCACCGTTTACGGCCCCACCGACCACTCGCTCAAAGATGTGTTCTTTGTCGAGCTCGTTGGCCAAAAGCCACCCGCTGGTGTGGCTTGGGATTTCAACCAGATTTACCGGACAAGGGATAAAAACAAGAGGAACGTGAACTGCAGTCGTATAAATTGGTTCCGTGCAACTCTCCATAATTGTGAGCTCAAAGAAATCCACCTCCAGAATGGGAGACTCACATGGAGCAATGAGAGGTCCAACCCTTTGCAAGCTCGACTCCTTCTTTTGCAATGCGGAGTGGGACACAACATTCAACGACCACGGGTTACATGCACTCTCCTCGTCCCTCTCCGACCACTGCCCGCTTCTCCTTGCTGACGATAAGGGGCCAAGGAGGCCTAGGACCTTCAAATTTGAGAACTTTTGGGCTTCTATGCCAGTCCCAAATCAAGGGAGCTCTATAGAGACTGAACGTCCGCCACGTTGAACTTCGACGCTTCGGCCACATCCAAACACTCTATCTGGCCGCTCAAGAACCCTCCGTGCGGGATGCCTAGACCGCCGGAGGCGCCGCCTTCGCTGAGGTGGACGGCGACGTTCTCTTCAGCATTCCTCGACGGAAGGCAGGATTGGCGTCCCGGATCTCTCTTCCTCGACCGCCCCCATAACTTCCATTTCCTGAGAAATGCGGACGGCAAGATCGAGGAAGGAAGGCTTCTTCGTGACGGGGAATGGGTCTCGTTGGGCACCGATATGGTCCTGCTCGACTGCGTTGTGCGCGTTGGTCACCGCGTGTTCCCGAATCGGAGGCGGCTCACCCTGGCGCCAGGAGATCTGTCGCCTAGAGTTCTCTCCCTGTCGACTTGTACTGGATCACGGTTCAGGGCTTTGCCTGTCGAGGAGGAGGAGCATGCTGAGGTTGGGGAGGTGCCCAGCTTGGCGTCTCACATGGCTGACGTGGTACTCACCGGCGGCGGGGTTGTAGACGAGAGCGGTCGTTGGTCCACTGTCAAGTCTAGGAGGAAGAAAATGAAAGAGGAGATTGCTCAGGAGTTCTGGACGGACATTGGGTACCCCACGCCGGCATCACGCGTTTGGGAACGGGGCTTGCCATCGACATCCTCTTCCCTGCAGATGAGACCTAGTTTTGTTTCAGCTGATGTGCTTTGAGTGCGGTTTCATGTAGCTCGAGCTACGTGGTACCCCTTATCTTAGCCATCCATTGTTGCATCAGGATCCGTGCAAAAACATTTGTCATTTTTGTTTCTCTCAAACAGAACAACGTATAAACTTCAAACTTTGCAGGACAACAAAACATTCTAATTACTATGTGGGAAAAACTTACAGATTTTTTCATGCATTTTAAATGCTAAAAATTATTTTTTTAATCAAGAAAATTCTCATTTTCTATATTTATGTCGGTCCAAAAAATCTGAAAGTTTTTTCACACATCGAAGTTGTAAACTTTGTTTGATCTGGAAAGTTTGAAGTCTATATGTTATTTCATTTGAGAGAAACAAAAAAAAAAGAAATCTTCTTGTTGCAAGTTAGTTGAAGAGTACGGATCTCAAAGCAATGTTGAAGGGCTGAAGATAAGAGGTTCCATGTAGCTCGACCTACAGAGAAACTTTACCATGTGCTTTAGGATGATGTTCGCAGGTCTTCGCCAGATCGTATGGACGCCAGGCCCGTGTGCAGCGATCGTGAAGTACCAGCGGCGTCTCCAAGTGGTCGCTCCTCCCCGAGGGGCGCGACGTCGCCGGAGAAAGTGCTGGCAAACTCGACGGCTCCTTCAGTTTAGGTGCAGCCGAAGGGCGTTCGAATCCGGCCATGGCATGGGCCACTGCCGCGTCCTCGGGTGATGCCGCCGGTGGCCCTCGCAGCATTTCTGCCAGCGTCGACGTCCCCTACAACCGCGGTTCAGGCGCCGGACAGGTCGTCTCCTGCAGTTACTGCTTGCGTAACGGCGGTCGAGGAAGTCGCAGCCATTGCGGGCGATCCATCGACATCGCCACTGTCTGATCGGCCAGCCTTGCAAGCGAATCGTGGACGTCCACTGCGTCAAGCCGATTCAGCCATAGACCGGGTGTGGTTAGGTGTTGGGCACAACTTGCGAACCCTATTCGCTCCTTCGCATCGCCCTCAATCACCTCGCGCCGTTCCTACGCCGACGCGCTGCGCATCTCCTCGCCGGCTTCGATGGCTGGGGCGCTGCAGCACCCTTCGACGTTCGGCCTCGTCTCCAACACCATTAAGGTGTAAAGCAAAGTATTTTGGGAAACTGCTCGACACCCTAAACGGGGGTGTGGCTATCTCATTATATAGAGGTACCAAGAGGTACAATACAATGTTACAATATTTGTACAGAGACTACGTATATATATACAGTCTAACACCCTCCCTCAATCTTAACTATGGCCTGAAGTACAAAGCAAGTTAAGATTGCGCCTACAGCCTACAAACTGTGGTTGTGGAAGAGGCTTCGTGAAGATGTCAGCAAGTTGATCCTTTGACGAGATAAACTTGATACAAAGTAGGTTCTGTGCAACACGTTCCCGAACAAAATGATAGTCAACCTCAATGTGCTTCGTCCGAGCATGGAACACCGGATTAGATGAAAGATATATCGCACCGATGTTGTCACACCATAGAACTGGAGGACGAGCTGAAGAGACTCGCAATTCTCTCAATAGAGACTGTACCCAAATGATCTCAGCAGTCGCATCAGCAACAGCTTTATACTCAGCTTCAGTACTACTGCGAGACACTGTGGCCTGCTTACGAGCATTCCAGGCGATCAAGTTAGAACCCAGGAATACTGCATATCCCCCCGTGGATCGCCTGTCATCAGGGCTACTAGCCCAATCTGCGTCAGAAAAAGCGGAGAGCTCACACGACGGTGCAGGCTGAAGAAGCAAACCATAGGAGGCAGTAAGGCAGATGTAACGCAAAATACGCTTCACAGCTGACCAATGTGATGTCCTGGGTGCATGAAGAAACTGACACACACGGTTGACTGCATAGGAGATATCAGGCCTGGTAATAGTAAGGTATTGCAGACCACCAATGAGGCTGCGATACTCAGTAGCATCATCAGGTGAGAGAGAGTCTCCATCAAGAGCAGACAACCGATCAGTAGCAGACATTGGAGTGACAGCAGGTTTGCATTTCAGCATGCCAGCACGACGCAACAAGTCCAAAGAGTACTTATTCTGTGTAAGAGTCAGACCAGCAGAAGAGCGTGAAACCTCCAGACCAAGGAAAAAATGCAAAGCACCTAAATCCTTGACAGCAAAGTCAGCACCAAGAGCAACCACAAGACGATCAGCAGCAGAATCAGATGAACTGATGAGAATGATATCGTCAACATAAACCAGGAGATACATCGTAACCTCAGGACGTTGAAGAAGAAACAGCGAAGTGTCTGCAGTGGAGGGAGTAAACCCAAGAGCCCGAAGAACAGAGCCAAGGCGAGTATGCCATGCACGAGGAGCCTGTTTCAGTCCATATAGTGCCTTAACCAGACGACAGAGATGACGAGGATGTGCAGGATCAACAAAACCAGGGGGCTGACGCATATAAACCTCCTCCTCCAGAGTGCCAGGTAGGAAAGCGTTCTGCACATCAAGCTGACGAAGGAACCATCCACGAGTAACAGCAAGAGATAGGAGCAAGCGGATGGTAGTAGGCTTGATGACTGGACTAAACGTGTCTTCATAATCAAGATCATACCTTTGTTTGAAGCCCTTTGCAACAAGCCATGCCTTGTAGCGTTCTATGGAACCGTCCACATGTCTCTTGACTTTAAAAACCCACTTGGAATCAATAGCGTTGACGCTAGATACTGGAGGAACCAGCTGCCAAGTGTCATTTTTTTGGAGAGCCTGAAACTCCTGTTCCATAGCAGCACGCCAGTGAGGAATGCTCAGCGCAGCCTGAAAGTGACGAGGTTCTGCAGTTGGATCAGCAGTAGTCTGGGCCATGCACGCAGCAAGCCATGCTACAGTCCCATCCTTGCGTTCCTTCGGACGAAAAATGCCAGATTGACTCCGTGTGCGAGGACGAAGGGGGACCACACGCTGTGCCGGCACTGCTGATGCAATAGGTGACAGAGACAAAGCAGCTGCATCAGAGGAGCTCGCACCAGAGCTCCCTGGCGACGACGAGCCGGGCGAAGCCAGCCCGCTAGAGGCCGAGGCGGGGCTGACCGGATCCAGTGCAGAGACGGCCGAGGTGACAGCCGGCCTAGGTGAGGCCAGTACCGGGCCAGGGAAGGCCGGCAGCAGGTCGGGCGAGACCAGCGCCCGTGGACTGGGCGAGGCATCAGCCATCGAGCCAGGCGAGGCCAGCGGCAGGCCAGGCGAGGCCAGCACCCGCGGGCCAGGAGAGACCGGCGCCTGCATGGCAGCCTCCACGGGCGGTGTAGGAGCGGGTACGCGGGTCTCACCCGACATGCATGGCGCATGCACATCGTCGGGAACCGCCGCATCTGGTTCCTGTTCATCAAGAAGCTCAAGGCGAGCGCCACGTCCAATACCTGCAGCATGATTAGGAAGCAACGCAGGGGCATATGCAACATCCACAAATTGATCAGGCAAAGGTACGGACATGTGCACCGGTGGTGAAGGAGTGGTAGAGTCTGTCTGAAGTGCACGGAAAGGAAACACGTTTTCATCAAATACAACGTCACGAGAGATGAAGACGCGATTGGTAGGAACATGAAGGCACTTGTACCCTTTGTGAAGGGAACTATACCCAAGAAAGACGCACTTCTTAGACCGAAACTCTAGCTTACGCTTGTGTATGGACGGAGATGAGGCCAACACGCACACCCGAACACTTTGAAAAAAGTGTAGTCTGGAATTTCATTAAGCAAGAGTTCAAGCGGGGTTTGCATTTTCAGAAGTCGTGAGGGAAGCCTATTTATGAGAAAGCAAGCTGTGGAGAACGCATCACTCCAAAAGCGAAATGGAACAGATGCATGAGCTAGCAAGGTTAAGCCAGTTTCAACAAGATGACGATGCTTACGTTCGGCAGTTCCATTCTGCTGATGTGTATGTGGACAAGACACACGATGCGAAATCCCAAGTTTGCTAAAAAATGCGTTGAGGTTGTGGTATTCACCCCCCAGTCAGATTGAACATGGATGATTTTCTGCTTAAGGAGACGCTCAACATGTGCTTGAAACTGGGTAAAAACATCGAACACATCAGAATTGTGCTTAATAAGATACAACCAAGTAAACTGACTATAAGCATCAATAAAACTGACATAGTAATTGTGGCCACTAACAGACGCCTGGGCATGACCCCATACATCAGAAAAGACAAGCTCAAGAGGATGTTTCACAACACGACTAGACTCTGAAAACGGAAGTTGATGACTCTTGCCCTGCTGACAGGCATCACAAATAGTTTCAGCAGATTTATTGGACACAACTGGTAGTTCATGACGATGCAACACATGACGAACTATAGGAGCCGCAGGATGACCAAGGCGCGCATGCCAGTGGGTAGGCGACACACGAACGCCACTGAATGCCTGCGGAGAAGCCTGCATGGGAGATGTGCGTGGTGCATCAAGTGCATACAGGCCATGGCGAAGACGACCGCTAAGCAGAATGGCCCTCGTGTCCTGATCCTTGATAAAGAAACGGAAAGGATGAAACTCAGCAAGGACATTATTATCACGAGTAAGTTGAGGAATGGACAACAAACTACGTGTAGCAGAGGGTACTCTAAGGACATTGGAAAGATGCAATGTGCGCAAATTGTGTGTAAGGAGAGAAGCCTGACCAACATGGGAGATGCGCATACCTGCTCCACTGGCGGTGTGGACCTGATCATGACCATGATATGGCTCCTGAGTAGACAGCTTGCCCATCTCGCCGGTGAGGTGGTTGGTAGCTCCGGTGTCCATATACCACGTGGGATCAATGGAATAGGACGGAGTGCGACCGTGCTCATGACTCATCACTGCGGCTGCGGCCTGCTTATCATTCCCTTTGCCATTGTTACCCAGGCCCAGGAAGTCTTGCTTGTAGCGACGATGACAGCGGGAAGCAATATGGCGCTCAATGCCACACAGCTGACAGGCCTGCTGAGCACCACAGCAGGGACATCAGGCAACCGGCCGGTTACCGCCGGTGATAGTCGGTGCATTGCCCCACGAGGCCTGCTGTGAGGAGGGCGCCGCTTTGCCACCGGATGATGACGACTTCGGAGGTTTACCGCGAGTCGCGGAGTTGGCGGAGACGAAGCCGGGGGAGACACGACGCGCCTTGATGCGCTGCTCACGGCCGAGGAGTCGTGCATAAAGCTCACGAGGGGGAAGTGGATCATCGCGGCCATGAACGTTCTCAATGAGATTATCATAATCATCATTGAGCCCGTTGAGCACGAAGGTAGTGAACTCCTCATCCTGCAGTTTCTGACCAACGGAGGCCAGCGTGTCGGCGAGACCGGACATCTTGTTGAAGTAGTCGGTGATGCTGAGGTCATCAAGCTTGGTCTCTCCCAGCTCAGTGCGTATGGAATGAGCACGCGCCTGAGACTGAGAGGCAAAGCTAGTGTGAAGTGCCGCCCACGCCTCCCTGGACGTAGCGGCGAAGATGACCAGCGACGAGACGCTCGGAGTCAGCGAAGACTGGATGGCGGAGAGGATGGCCTGATCCTGGGCCACCCAAGTGTGGTACGCCGGATGATGAGGGGGCAGGCACGGGATTGACCCATCAACATATCCCTCCAAGTAGAGGCTCCGCAGAAGAGGCAACACCTGAGCGCGCCAGGACAAGTAATTATCCGGCGCAAGCTTCACCAGTAGCAGATGCGAAAAATAGAACGGCGACGGCCCGGCCGCCTGATCCGCATGAGCAGCAGGCACCGAGTACGGTGCGTAGAACCCAGGAGGGCCAGCGACGGGGGCGCCGTAGTTCGGCGCAGGCGAGACGATCGCGGCCATAGGAGGCGGCTGCTGTGAATTGTCCGCAGCCCCGTAGGACGGCTGCAGCGAGGCGGCCGCGCCCCCTGGATAGGAGGCCGCACCCCCATGTGGCGCTGGGTAGGGCGCATAGGGATGCAGGGGTGGCGATGAGTAGGACGACTGCGACGGCGGCGGTCCGTAGGGGTGGTGCAGGGGCGCCGCATAGGGTTGGTGAGGAGGCGGCGCACCATACGCCTGCCACGAAGGCGGGGGCAGCGGTGGGGCACCGTAGGGCGAGGGCGCGGTGACGCCGTAGGGCATCGAGGCGGCGCCAGACGATGGTGGTGCAGCGGCGCCGTAGGACGGCGGCGCAGCGATCTCAGCCGCGGTCGAGGCTAGGTCACCCGGGGATACACCGTACGGGTTAGATCCGACCGGTGACCCGGGCGGCAGCGGGGCTCCATAGGCCGCCGCGAGAGGCCGGGAGGCGAGGAACGGTGACGAAGGAGCGAGAACCGGCGCGACGGCGGCGGCGGCGACGGATGTCGGCGCGACGGCGGCCGCGGCGGGAGCAGCGGAATACATCGTAACCTAAACTGATACCATGTAAAGCAAAGTATTTTGGGAAACTGCTCGACACCCTAAACGGGGGTGTGGCTATCTCATTATATAGAGGTACCAAGAGGTACAATACAATGTTACAATATTTGTACAGAGACTACGTATATATATACAGTCTAACATAAGGCACATGCTACAACGAACTCCATCGGCGCCTCAACCCTGGCTGCTCCTTTCGCTGGGTTTGGTCCGGTGGCTGGACCCCCTAGGTTTGGCGCTCCAGCCAGGCAACAACACTACCAAGCTGGCTCCACATGTGCTGGTGCTGGTCAACAGGCTGCTGGCCCCAGTTTGGGCCCCTCACAAACGAGCGGGCAAGGCTTCGCTTTTGGTACTGGCGGACCATTGAAGCATGGAGGAAAGAAGAAGAAGAAGAATGGGCGTCGGCCAGGCGCACATACAACACCAACACCTCAGGCGCCCCCAGTTGCCGCAAACTTGGCCGTCTCCCACGCCATGCCACCATTGGCCGAGTCCGACGGCACGGTTGCCGCTCAATAGGATGAAGCCTCTGCCAACGTGCCTAAAACCAAGAAAGAAAAGATGCATTGTTTCAAATGCTGGTCTAATGATCACATGTCCAGAGATTGTACTGTGGTGCACTTTTGCTACATCTGCAACAATTTCAAGCACATTATGTTTCGTTGTCCCGTTCTGAAGCAGCCACGGCCCTCGGCATCTTTTTGTGGACAAGGATCTAATGCTTCCATGTTCATTCAGATCCCAGAGCACATGTGCAAGGACATCGACACTTCTCCATCAGCATCGCCAATTGCCTTAGTCATAGTTTCTGGTGGGGAGCTACCTGCAGTGGTGCTTGAAGCTAAGATTGCTAGGATCATTCGGACTCAGACTCAGTGGAAGTGGGAGGCTATTCCGCATGGCAAGGATGCCTTTTTGGTGTCATTCCCCTCCTTTGAAGATCTTCGCCGGATGGCTGACCTAGAGGTTCGAGTCAGGTCGCATGATGTTGAAATTTCTTTTAAAGAATGGAAAGTTGAAGATGTCCCATCTTATGTTTCTCTGGAGACTGTTTGGGTGCATGTTTACGGCGTTCCTCATTCACTACGACATTTCCTCAGGCTTTGGGTTGTTGGATCGGTCATTGGAGCAACTCAAGATGTTGATCTTTATGCCCTACGTCGTCATGGTATTATACGTGTTGGAAATATGCCCTAGAGGCAATAATAAAAGCATTATTATTACATTTCCTTGTTCATGATAATTGTCTTTATTCATGCTATAATTGTGTTATCCGGAAATCGTAATGCATGTGTGAATAATAGACACCAACATGTCCCTAGTAAGCCTCTAGTTGACTAGCTCGTTGATCAACAGATAGTCATGGTTTCCTGACTATGGACATTGGATGTCATTGATAACGAGATCACATCAATAGGAGAATGATGTGATGGACAAGACCCAATCCTAAACATAGCATAAGATCGTATAGTCCGTTTGCTAGAGTTTTTCCAATGTCAAGTATCCTTTCCTTAGACCATGAGATCATGTAACTCCCGGATACCGTAGGAGTGCTTTGGGTGTACCAAACATCACAACGTAACTGGGTGACTATAAAGGTATACTACGGGTATCTCCGAAAGTGTCTGTTGAGTTGACACGGATCAAGACTGGGATTTGTCACTCTGTATGACGGAGAGGTATCACTGGGCCCACTCGGTAATGCATCATCATTATGAGCTCAAAGTGACCAAGTGTCTAGTCACGGGATCATGCATTACGGTACGAGTAAAATGACTTGTCGGTAACGAGATTGAACAAGGTATTGGGATACCGACGATCGAATCTCGGGCAAGTAACATACCGATTGACAAAGGGAATTGTATACGGGGTTGCTTGAATCCTCGACATCGTGGTTCATCCGATGAGATCATCGAGGAGCATGTGGGAGCCAACATGGGTATCCAGATCCCGCTGTTGGTTATTGACCGGAGAGCAATCTCGGTCATGTCTACATGTCTCCCGAACCCGTAGGGTCTACACACTTAAGGTTCGGTGACGCTAGGGTTGTAAAGATATGTATATGCAGTAATCCAAAAGTTGTTCGGAGTCCCGGATGAGATCCCGGACGTCACGAGGAGTTCCGGAATGGTCCGGAGGTAAAGAATTATATATAGGAAGTGCAGTTTCGGCCATCGGGAAAGTTTCGGGGGTCACCGGTATTGTACCGGGACCATCGGATGGGTCCCGGGGGTCCACCGGGTGGGGCCACCCATCCCGGAGGGCCCCATGGGCTGAAGTGGGAGGGGGAACCAGCCCTTAGTGGGCTGGTGCACCCCCCTAGGCCCACCCCCTGCGCCTAGGGTTGGAACCCTAGGGTGGGGGGGGCGCCCCACTTGCCTTGGGGGGCACTCCACCCCCCTTGGCCGCCGCCCCCTTGGAGATTGGATCTCCCAAGGGCCGGCACCCCCCAGGGGGCCTATATAAAAGGGGGGAGGGAGGGGGCAGCCGGACCCTTGCATCTTGGCGCCCCCTCTCCCCTGCTACACCTCTCCCTCTCGCGCAAACGCTCGGCGAAGCCCTGCTGCATGTGACAACTGCATCCACAACCACGCCGTCGTGCCGCTGGATCTTCATCAACCTTTCCTTCCCCCTTGCTGGATGAAGAATGAGGAGACGTCATCCGCTCCGTACGTGTGTTGAACGCGGAGGTGCCGTCCGTTCGGCGCGTGGTCATCGGTGATTTGGATCACGGCGAGTACGACTCCATCATCCCCGTTCTTTGAACGCTTCCGCTCGCGATCTACAAAGGTATGTAGATGCATCCGATCACTCGTTGCTAGATGAACTCATAGATGGATCTTGGTGAAACCGTAGGAAATTTTTTGTTTTCTGCAACGTTCCCCAACAGTGGCATCATGAGCTAGGTCTATGCGTAGTTCTCTTTGCACGAGTAGAACATAATTTGTTGTGGGCGTAGATGTTGTCAACTTTCTTGCCGCTACTAGTCTTATCTTGCTTCAGCGGTATTGTGGGATGAAGCGGCCCGGACCAACCTTACACGTACGCTTACGTGAGACCGGTTCCACCGACTAACATGCACAAGTTGCATAAGGTGGCTGACGGGTGTCTGTCTCTCCCACTTTAGTTGGAGAGGATTCGATGAAAAGGGTCCTTATGAAGGGTAAATAGAAGTTGACAAATCACGTTGTGGCTTTCACGTAGGTAAGCAAACGTTCTTGCTAGAACCCTATTGCAGCCACGTAAAACTTGCAACAACAATTAGAGGACGTCTAACTTGTTTTTGCAGCAAGTGTTCTGTGATGTGATATGGCCAAAGTTGTGATGAATGATGAATGATATATATGTGATGTATGAGATCATGTTCTTGTAATAGGAATCACGACTTGCATGTCGATGAGTATGACAACCGGCAGAAGCCATAGGAGTTGTCTTTATTTTTTTGTATGACCTGCGTGTCATTGAGAAACGCCATGTAAATTACTTTACTTTATTGCTAAGCGTGTTAGCCATAGTAGTAGAAGTAATAGTTGGCAAGCAACTTCATGGAGACACGATGATGGAGATCATGATGATGGAGATCATGGTGTCATGCCGGTGACAAGATGATCATGGAGCCCCAAGATGGAGATCAAAGGAGCTATGTGATATTGGCCATATCATGTCACTATTATTATTTGATTGCATGTGATGTTTATCATGTTTTGTACATCTTGTTTACTTAGAACGATGGTAGTAAATAAGATGATCCCTCATAATAATTTCAAGAAAGTGTTCCCCTTAACTGTGCACCGTTGCGACAGTTTGTTGTTTCGAAGCACCACGTGATGATCGGGTCTGATAGATTCCAACGTTCACATACAACGGGTGTAAGACAGATTTACACATGCAAACACATAGGTTGACTTGACGAGCCAAGCATGTACAGATATGGCCTCGGAACACAGAAGACCGAAAGGTCGAGCATGAGTCGTATAGAAGATACGATCAACATGAAGATGTTCAGCGACGTTGACTAGTTCGTCTCACGTGATGATCGGACACAGCCTAGTTAACTCGGATCATGTTATACTTTAGATGACTGGAGGGATGTCTATCTAAGTGGGAGTTCATTGAATTATTTGATTAGATGAACTTAATTATCATGAACTTAAGTCTAAAATCTTTACAATATGTCTTGTAGATCAAATGGCCAACGTTGTCCTCAACTTCAACGCGTTCCTAGAGAAAACCAAGCTGAAAGACGATGGCAGCAACTATACGGACTGGGTCCGGAACCTGAGGATCATCATCATAGCTGCCAAGAAAGATTATGTCCTACAAGCACCGCTAGGTGATGCACCCGTCCCACAGAACCAAGACGTTATGAATGCTTGGCAGACACGTGCTGATGATTACTCCCTTGTTCAGTGCGGCATGCTTTACAGCTTAGAACCGGGGCTCCAAAAACGTTTTGAGAGACACGGAGCATATGAGATGTTCGAAGAGCTGAAAATGGTTTTCCAAGCTCATGCCCGGGTCGAGAGATATGAAGTCTCTGACAAGTTTTTCGGCTGTAAGATGGAGGAAAATAGTTCTGTCAGTGAGCACATACTCACAATGTCTGGGTTACATAGCCACTTGACTCAGCTGGGAGTTAATCGCCCGGATGACGCAGTCATTGACAGAATCCTCCAGTCGCTTCCACCAAGCTACAAGAGCTTTGTGATGAACTTCAATATGCAGGGGATGGAAAAGACCATTCCTGAATTATTTGCAATGCTGAAATCAGCAGAGGTAGAAGTCAAAAAGGAACATCAAGTGTTGATGGTGAATAAAACCACTAAGTTCAAGAAAGGCAAGGGTAAGAAGAACTTCAAGAAGGACGGCAAGGGAGTTGCCGTGCCCGGTAAGCAAGCTACCGGGAAGAAGCCAAAGAATGGATCCAAGCCTGAGACTGAGTGCTTTTATTGCAAGGGAAGTGGTCACTGGAAGGGGAACTGCCCCAAATACTTAGCGGACAAGAAGGCCGGCAAAAAAAAGGTATATGTGATATACATGTAATTGATGTGTACCTTACCAGTACTCATAGTAGCTCCTGGGTATTTGATACCGGTGCAGTTGCTCACATTTGTAACTCAAAGCAGGAGCTGCGAAATAAGCGGAGACTGGCGAAGGACGAGGTGACGATGCGCGTCGGGAATGGTTCCAAGGTCGATGTGATCGCCGTCGGCACGCTACCTCTACATTTACCTATGGGATTAGTTTTAAACCTCAATAATTGTTATTTAGTGCCAGCTTTGAGCATGAACATTGTATCGGGATCTCGTTTAATTCGAGATGGCTACTCATTTAAATCCGAGAATAATGGTTGTTCTATTTATATGAGAGATATGTTTTATGGTCATGCTCCGATGGTGAATGGTTTATTCTTAATGAATCTCGAGCGTAATGCTACACATGTTCATAGTGTGAACACCAAAAGATGTAAGGTTGATAATGATAGTCCCACATACTTGTGGCACTGCCGCCTTGGTCACATAGGTGTCAAACGCATGAAGAAGCTTCATGCAGATGGAATTTTAGAGTCTCTTGATTATGAATCATTTGACACGTGCGAACCATGCCTCATGGGTAAAATGACCAAGACTCCGTTCTCAGGAACAATGGAGCGAGCAACCAACTTATTGGAAATCATACATACTGATGTGTGCGGTCCAATGAGCGTTGAGGCTCGCGGTGGCTATCGTTATGTTCTCACCCTCACTGATGACTTGAGTAGATATGGGTATGTCTACTTAATGAAACACAAGTCTGAAACCTTTGAAAAGTTCAAGGAATTTCAGAGTGAGGTTGAGAATCAACGTGACAGAAAAATCAAGTTTTTGGGATCAGATCGTGGAAGAGAATACTTGAGTCATGAATTTGGCACACACTTAAGAAAATGTGGAATAGTTTCACAACTCACGCTGCCTAGAACACCTCAGCGTAATGGTGTGTCCGAACGTCGTAATCGCACTCTATTAGATATGGTGCGATCTATGATGTCTCTTACCGATTTACCGCTATCCTTTTGGGGCTATTCTTTAGAGACTGCCGCATTCACTTTAAATAGGGCTCCGTCGAAATCCGTTGAGACGACACCGTATGAATTATGGTTTGGGAAGAAACCTAAGCTGTCGTTTCTAAAAGTTTGGGGATGCGATGCTTATGTCAAGAAACTTCAACCTGAAAAGCTCGAACCCAAGTCGGAAAATGTGTCTTCATAGGATACCCTAAAGAAACTATTGGGTATACCTTCTACCTCAGATCCGAAGGCAAGATCTTTGTTGCCAAGAATTGATCCTTTCTAGAGAAAGAGTTTCTCTCGAAAGAAGTAAGTGGGAGGAAAGTAGAACTTGATGAAGTATTACCTCTTGAACCGGAAAATGGCGCAACTCAAGAAAATGTTCCTGAGGTGCCTGCACCGACTAGAGAGGAAGTTAATGATGATGATCATGAAACTTTGGATCAAGTTGCTACTGAACTTCGTAGGTCCACAAGGACACGTTCCGCACCAGAGTGGTACGGCAACCCTGTCTTGGAAATCATGTTGTTAGACAACGGTGAACCTTTGAACTATGAAGAAGCGATGGCGGGCCCGGATTCTGACAAATGGCTAGAAGCCATGAAATCCGAGATAGGATCCATGTATGAAAACGAAGTATGGACTTTGACTGACTTGCCCGTTGAGAGGCGAGCCATAGAAAATAAATGGATCTTTAAGAAGAAGACAGACGCGGATGGTAATGTGACCATCTATAAAGCTCGGCTTGTCGCTAAGGGTTATCGACAAGTTCAAGGGGTTGACTACGATGAGACTTTCTCACCGGTAGCGAAGCTAAAGTCCGTCCGAATCATGTTAGCAATTGCCGCATTCTATGATTATGAGATATGGCAAATGGACGTCAAAACGGCATTCCTTAATGGTTTCCTTAAGGAAGAATTGTATATGATGCAGTCGGAAGGTTTTGTCGATCCTAAGAATGCTGACAAGGTGTGCAAGTTCCAACGCTCGATTTATGGGCTGGTGCAAGCATCTCGGAGTTGGAACATTCGCTTTGATGAGATGATCAAAGCGTTTGGGTTTACGCAGACTTATGGAGAAGCCTGCGTTTACAAGAAAGTGAGTTGGAGCTTTGTAGCATTTCTCATATTATATGTAGATGACATACTTTTGATGGGAAATGATATAGAACTCTTGGACAACATCAAGGCCTACTTGAATAAGAGTTTTTCAATGAAGGACCTTGGAGAAGCTGCATATATATTAGGCATCAATATCTATAGAGATAGATCAAGACGCCTCATAGGTCTTTCACAAAGCACATACCTTGATAAGATATTGAAAAAATTCAATATGGATCAGTCTAAGAAGGGGTTCTTGCCTGTGTTACAAGGTGTGAAATTGAGCTCCGCTCAATGTCCGATCACGGCAGAAGATATAGAAGAGATGAGTGTCATCCCCTATGCCTCAGCCATAGGTTCTATTATGTATGCCATGATGTGTACCAGACCTGATGTAAACCTTGCCGTAAGTTTGGTAGGAAGGTACCAAAGTAATCCCGGCAGGGAACACTGGACATCGGTCAAGAATATCCTGAAGTACCTGAAAAGGACTAAGGAAATGTTTCTCGTTTATGGAGGTGACGAAGAGCTCGTCGTAAAGGGTTACGTCGACGCTAGCTTCGACACAGATCTGGATGACTCAAAGTCACAAACCGGATACATGTATATTTTGAATGGTGGGGCAGTAAGCTAGTGCAGTTGCAAGCAGAGTGTCGTGGCGGGATCTACATGTGAAGCGGAGTACATGGCAGCCTCGGAGGCAGCGCATGAAGCAATTTGGGTGAAGTAGTTCATCACCGACCTAGGAGTCATACCCAATGCGTCGGGGCCAATCAAACTTTTCTGTGACAACACTGGAGCTATTGCACTTGCCAAGGAGCCCAGGTTTCACAAGAAGACCAGGTACATCAAGCGTCGCTTCAACTCCATTCGTGAAAATGTTCAAGATGGAGACATAGATATTTGTAAAGTACATACGGACCTGAATGTAGCAGATCCGTTGACTAAACCTCTCCCTAGAGCAAAACATGATCAACACCAGAATTCCATGGGTGTTCGATTCATCACAATGTAACTAGATTATTGACTCTAGTGCAAGTGGGAGACTGTTGGAAATATGCCCTAGAGGCAATAATAAAAGCATTATTATTATATTTCCTTGTTCATGATAATTGTCTTTATTCATGCTATAATTGTGTTATCCGGAAATCGTAATACATGTGTGAATAATAGACACCAACATGTCCCTAGTAAGCCTCTAGTTGACTAGCTCGTTGATCAACAGATAGTCATGGTTTCTTGACTATGGACATTGGATGTCATTGATAACGAGATCACATCATTAGGAGAATGATGTGATGGACAAGACCCAATCCTAAACATAGCATAAGATCGTATAGTTCGTTTGCTAGAGTTTTTCCAATGTCAAGTATCCTTTCCTTAGACCATGAGATCGTGTAACTCCCGGATACCGTAGGAGTGCTTTGGGTGTACCAAACGTCACAACATAACTGGGTGACTATAAAGGTATACTACGGGTATCTCCGAAAGTGTCTGTTGAGTTGACACGGATCAAGACTGGGATTTGTCACTCCGTATGACGGAGAGGTATCACTGGGCCCACTCGGTAATGCATCATCATTATGAGCTCAAAGTGACCAAGTGTCTGGTCACGGGATCATGCATTACGGTACGAGTAAAGTGACTTGCCGGTAACGAGATTGAACAAGGTATTGGGATACCGACGATCGAATCTCGGGCAAGTAACATACCGATTGACAAAGGGAATTGTATACGGGGTTGCTTGAATCCTCGACATCGTGGTTCATCCGATGAGATCATCGAGGAGCATGTGGGAGCCAACATGGGTATCCATATCCCGCTGTTGGTTATTGACCGGAGAGCAATCTTGGTCATGTCTACATGTCTCCCGAACCCGTAGGGTCTACACACTTAAGGTTCAGTGACGCTAGGGTTGTAAAGATATGTATATGTAGTAATCTGAAAGTTGTTCGGAGTCCCGGATGAGATCCCGGACGTCACGAGGAGTTCCGGAATGGTTCGGAGGTAAAGAATTATATATAGGAAGTGCAGTTTCGGCCATCGGGAAAGTTTCGGGGGTCACCGTTATTGTACCGGGACCACCGGATGGGTCCCGGGGGTCCACCGAGTGGGGCCACCCATCCCGGAGGGCCCCATGGGCTGTAGTGGGAGGGGGAACCAGCCCTTAGTGGGCTGGTGCGCCCCCCTAGGCCCACCCCCTGCGCCTAGGGTTGCAACCGTAGGGTGGGGGGGCGCCCCACTTGCCTTGGGGGGCACTCCACCCCCCTTGGAGATTGGATCTCCCAAGGGCCGGCGCCCCCCAGGGGGCCTATATAAAGGGGGGGGGGACGGGACAGCCGGACCCTTGCATCTTGGCGCCCCCTCTCCCCTGCTACACCTCTCCCTCTCACGCAGACGCTCGGCGAAGCCCTACTGCACGTGACAATTGCATCCACCACCACGCCGTTGTGCTGCTGGATCTTCATCAACCTCTCCTTCCCCCTTGCTGGATCAAGAAGGAGGAGACGTCATCCGCTCCGTACGTGTGTTGAACGCGGAGGTGCCATCCGTTCGGCGCTTGGTCATCGGTGATTTGGATCACGGCGAGTACGACTCCATCATCCCCGTTCTTTGAACGCTTCCGCTCGCGATCTACAAAGGTATGTAGATGCATCCGATCACTCGTTGCTAGATGAACTCATAGATGGATCTTGGTGAAACCGTAGGGAAAATTTTGTTTTCTGCAACGTTCCCCAACAATACGCATTCAGGTTGATGTGCGCTCTTTGGATATATTCACCTATAATAATTACTTGGGAGGAGATTCCACAACCGCAGAGGCATTTGTCAAGCTTGATGGGTATAACTTTTGTTGCCAGGTTGAATAGGATGACTATATTCCAGATGCAAATTTCATACCTCTAATCTGGAAGCAACATGATGATGGCCCAGATAGAGGTCATGGCCGTGATGATGAAATTAACGATGGTGATGTTAGCAAAAAAGCAAAGAAAGGAAACTCTGCAAGTGTGAATCCTCCTCCGAACTCGAGCTCGAGCACTCCAGTTCCTATGCTGAGTTGCTGACTGCATCTCTCGCCGCGCCGTTGTCTGAACTACAGCACACTACAGGGCCTTCGAACATGCTTGGCGAGATTGTTGCAGGTTACACTTCACCGTCGTTGTTGCCGGCGCCGCCTCCGGTATCCGTCAACCTTGGTACACCGCTGCACCAACCTCTTCTACAGAATGAGCTGCCTTTGCTCAAGACACCGCGAGTGGCGGCCGTGGAATCTCCATGCATGGAAGTGCATGCTTGCATGGGTGCAACCGTAGCTGCATGTGTATGTACTGATACTTGCATGGATGCTCTAGCCAACAAGAACTCGCCCGTGGGGTTGCATGGCTGTGTGCAACCGACGCTATAGGAGGCCGCTGTCACTGAGCTAGGCTCGTGAACAACTACAGGCGATGCACGCCTAGTATAGCCCATGACTGCTCAGGCAAAGGTTCTGCAATCACCTGCGTCGTCACCCTCACTACAGAGCGCGCCGAGCTGTCATCTGGCTGCTGCGGTGACACTTGGTCCAGCCACGGGGCGCAGCATGGAGCTATCCTCATCACCCATTGCTGACGTTCTAATGGAGCCAGGAGCTGCTGCACCGTTGGGATCGCCTCGGTCTTCTCCAATGCCGCAGCTGGCGCTCCATTCTACTCCAACCAAGCTGACGGATACTCCGTTACGGCGCAGTGGTCGTCACTTCACCTCTGCTGATGGGTCCTCGGCCACTGATGAGTGCTCTGAAGGAAATATGCCCTAGAGGCAATAATAAAGTTATTATTTATTTCCTTATATCATGATAAATGTCTATTATTCATGCTAGAATTGTATTAATCGGAAACATAATACATGTGTGAATACGTAGACAAACAGTATGTCACTAGTATGCCTCTACTTGACTAGCTCGTTGAATCAAAGATGGTTAAGTTTCCTAGCCATAGACATGGGTTGTCATTTGATTAACGGGGTCACATCATTAGAGAATGATGTGATTGACTTGACCCATTCCGTTAGCATAGCACTTGATCGTTTAGTTTGTTGCTATTGCTTTCTTCATGACTTATACATGTTCCTATGACTATGAGATTAGGCAACTCACGTTTACCGAAGAACACTTTGTGTGCTACCAAACATCACAACGTAACTGGGTGATTATAAAGGTGCTCTACAGGTGTCTCCGAAGATACTTGTTGGGTTGGCGTATTTCCAGATTAGGATTTGTCACTCCGATTGTCGGAGAGGTATCTCTAGGCCCACTCGGTAATGCACATCATTATAAGCCTTGCAAGCATTGCAACTAATGAGTTACTTGCAGGATGATGTGTTACGGAACGAGTAAAGAGACTTGCCGGTAACGAGATTGAACTAGGTATTGAGATACCGACGATCAAATCTCGGGCAAGTAACATACCGATGACAAAGGGAACAACGTATGTTGTTATGCGGTTTGACCGATAAAGATCTTCGTAGAATATGTAGGAGCCAATACGAGCATCTAGGTTCCGCTATTGGTTATTGACCAGAGACGTGTCTCGGTCATGTCTACATAGTTCTCGAACTTGTAGGGTCCGCACGCTTAAAGTTCGATGACGGTTATATTATGAGTTTATGTGTTTTGATGTATCGAGGGAGTTCAGAGTCCCGCATGACATCGGAGACATGACGAGGAGTCTCGAAATGGTCGAGACGTAAAGATCGATATATTGGACGACTATATTCGGACATCGGAAAGGTTCCGAGTGATTCAGGTATTTTCGGGAGTACTGGGGAGTTACGGGAATTTGTTTTGGGCCTTAATGGGCCATACGGGAAAGGAGAGAAAGGCCTCAAAGGGTGGCCGCACCCCTCCCCATGGGCTGGTCCAAATTGGAATAGGGAGGGGGGGCCTTCCTTCCTTCTCCTTTTCCCTTCCCTTTCCTTCCCTCCTACTCCTACTACTTGGAAGGGCTCCTAGTTCTACTAGTAAAGGGGGAATCCTACTCCCGGTGGGAGCAGGACTCCCCTAGGGCGCGCCATAGAGAGGGCCGGCCCTCCCCCTCCTCCACTCCTTTATCTACGGGGGCAGGGGGCACCCCGAAGACACAACAATTGATCTCTTAATCTCTTAGCCGTGTGCGGTGCCCCCCTCCACCATAATCCACCTCGATCATATCATAGCGGTGCTTAGGCGAAGCCCTGCGTCGGTAGAACATCATCATCGTCACCACGCTGTCGTGCTGACGAAACTCTCCCTCAACACTCGGCTGGATCGGAGTTCGAGGTACATCATCGAGTTGAACGTGTGCAGAACTCGGAGGTGCCGTGCGTTCAGTACTTGATTGGTCGGATCGTGAAGACGTACGACTACATCAACCGCGTTGTGCTAACGCTTCCGCTTTCGGTCTACGAGGGTACGTGAACAACACTCTCCCCTCTCGTTGCTATGCATCACCATGATCTTGCGTGTACGTAGTTAACTTTTTGAAATTACTACGTTCCCCAACAGTGGCATCCGAGCCAGGTTTTATGCGTTGATGTAATATGCACGAGTAGAACACAAGTGAGTTGTGGGCGATATAAGTCATACTGCTTACCAGCATGTCACACTTTGGTTCGGCGGTATTGTTGGATGAAGCGGCCCGGACCGACATTATGCGTACGCTTACGCGAGACTGGTTTTACCGCCGCGCTATGCACACAGGTGACTAGCGGGTGTCAGTTTCTCCAACTTTAGTTGAACCAAGTGTGGCTATGCCCGGTCCTTACGAATGTTAAAACAGCACCAACTTGACAAACTATTGTTGTGGTTTTGATGCGTAGGTAAGAACGGTTCTTGCTAAGCCCGTAGCAGCCACGTAAAACTTGCAACAACAAAGTAGAGGACGTCTAACTTGTTTTTGCAGGGCATGTTGTGATGTGATATGGTCAAGACGTGATGGGATATAAGTTGTTGTATAAGATGATCATGTTTTGTTGAAGTCATCGGCAACTGACAGAAGCCTTATGGTTGTCTCTTTATTGCATAAGATGCAAGCGCCAAATAATTGCTTTACTTTATCGCTATGCGATAGCAATAGTTGCAAGAGCAATAGTTGGCGAGACGACCATGTGATGACACATTGATATAGATCAAGATGGTGGAGATCATGGTGTCATGCCGGTGATGATGGAAATCATGACGATGCTTTGGAGATGGAGATCAAAGGCACAAGATGATGATGGCCATATCATGTCACACATTTTGATTGCATGTGATGTTTATCTTTTATGCATCTTATCTTGCTTTGATTGATGGTTGCATTATAAGATGATCTCTCACTAAATTTCAAGATAAAAAGTGTTCTCCCTGAGTATGCACCGTTGCCAAAGTTCGTCGTGCCCAGACACCACGTGATGATCGGGTGTAATAAGCTCTACGTCCATCTACAACGGGTGCAAGCCAGTTTTGCACACGCGGAATACTCAGGTTAAACTTGACGAGCCTAGCATATGCAGATATGGCCTCGGAACACTGAGACCGAAAGGTCGAGCGTGAATCATATAGTAGATATGATCAACATAGTGATGTTCACCATTGAAAACTACTCCATTTCACGTGATGACCGGTTATGGTTTAGTTGATTTGGATCACGTGATCACTTAGAAGATTAGAGGGATGTCTTTCTAAGTGGGAGTTCTTAAGTAATATGATTAATTGAACTTAAATTTATCATGAACTTAGTCCTGGTAGTATTAGCATATCTATGTTGTAGATCAATAGCTCACGTTTAGCTCCCCTGTTTTATTTTTGATATGTTCCTAGAGAAAACTAATTTGAAAGATGTTAGTAGCAATGATGCGGATTGGATCCGTGATCTTAGGTTTATCCTCATTGCTGCACAGAAGAATTATGTCCTTGATGCACCGCTAGGTGACAAACCTATTGCAGGAGCAGATGCAGATGTTATGAATGTTTGGCTAGCTCAATATGATGACTACTTGATAGTTTAGTTCACCATGCTTAAACGGCTTAGAATCGGGACTTCAAAGACGTTTTGAACGTCATGGACCATATGAGATGTTCCAGGAGTTGAAGTTAATATTTCAAGTAAATACCCGAGTTGAGAGATATGAAGTCTCCAACAAGTTCTATAGCTAAAAGATGGAGGAGAATAGCTCAAGCAGTGAGCATGTGCTCAGATTGTCTGGGTACTACAATCGCTTGAATCAAGTGGGAGTTAATCTTCCAGATAAAATAGTGATTGACTGAATTATCTAGTCACCATCACCAAGTTAGTAGAACTTCGTGATGAACTATAATATGCAAGGGATAACGGAAACGATTCCCAAGCTCTTCGTGATGCTGAAATTGACGAAGGTAGAAATCAAGAAAAGCATCAAGTGTTGATGGTAAACAAAACCACTAGTTTCAAGTAAAGGGACAAAGGGAAGAAAGGGGAACTTCAAGAAGAATGGCAAACAAGTTGCTACTCAAGTGAAAAAACCCAAGTCTGGACCTAAGCCTGAAACTGAGTGCTTCTACTGCAAATGGACTGGTCATTGGAAGCGGAACTACCCCAAGTAATTGGCGGATAAGAAGGATGGCAAAGTGAACATAGGTATATTTGATATACATGTTATTGATGTGTACTTTACTAATGTCTATAGCAACCCCTTAGTATTTGATACTAGTTCAGTTACTAAGAATAGTAACTCGAAACGGGAGTTGCAGAATGAACACAGACTAGTTAAGGGTGAAGTGACGATGTGTATTGGAAATGGTTCCAAGATTGATATGATCATCATCGCACACTCCCTATACTTTCGGGATTAGTGTTAAACCTAAAATAAATGTTATTTAGTGTTTGCGTTGAGCATGAATATGATTGGATCATGTTTATTGCAATACGGTTATTCATGTAAGTTAGAGAATAATTGTTGTTCTATTTACATGAATAAAACCTTCTATGGTCATACACCCAATGAAAAATGGTTTGTTGGATCTCGATCGTGGTGATACACATTTTTATAATATTGAAGCCAAAAGATGCAAAGTTAATAATGATGGTGTAACTTATTTGTGGCACTGCCGTTTAGGTCATATTGGTGTAAAGCGCATGAAGAAAATTCATGCTGATGGGCTTTTGGAATCATTTGATTATGAATCAGTTGATGCTTGCGAACCATGCCTCATGGGCAAGATGACTAAGACTCCATTCTCCGGAACAATGGAGCGAGCAGCAGATTTGTTGGAAATCAAACATACTGATGTATGTGGTCCGATGAATATTGAGGCTCGCGGCAGGTATCATTATTTTCTGATCTTCACAGATGATTTGAGCAGATATGAGTATATCTACTTTATGAAACACAAGTCTGAAACATTTGAAAAGTTCAAAGAATTTCAGAGTGAAGTGGAGAATCATCGTAACAAAAATAAAAGTTTCTACGATATGATCGCAGAAGTAAAATATTTGAGTTACGAGTTTGGCCTTCAGTTAAAACAATGTGAAATAGTTTCACTACTCACGCCACCTGGAACACCACAGTGTAATGGTGTGTCCGAACGTCGTAACCGTACTTTATTAGATATGGTGCGATCTATGATGTCTCTTACCGATTTACCACTATCGTTTTGGGGTTATGCATTAGAGACAGCTACATTCACATTAAATAGGGCACCATCTAAATCCGTTGAGACGACACCGTATGAATTATGGCTTGGCAAGAAACCTAAGCTGTTGTTTCTTAAAGTTTGAGGTTGCAATGCTTATGTGAAAAAGTTTCAACCTGATAAGCTCAAACCCAAATCGGAGAAGTGCATCTTCATAGGATACCCAAAACAAAATGTTGGGTACACCTTCTATTACAGATCCGAAGGCAAGATATTCATTGCTGAGAATGGATCCTTTCTAGAGAAGGAGTTTCTCTCGAAAGAAGTGAGTGGGAGGAAAGTAGAACTTGATAAGATAATTGTACCTGCTCCCTTATTGGAAAGTAGTTCATCACATAAATCTGTTCATGCGACTACTACACCAATTAGTGAGGAAGCTAATGATGATGATCATGTAACTTCAGATCAAGTTACTACCGAACCTCGTAGGTAAACCAAAGTGAGATCCGCACCAGAGTGGTACAGTAATCCTGTTCCGGAGGTCATGTTACTTGACCACGACGAGCCTACGAACTATGAGGAAGCGATGATGAGCCCAGATTCCGCGAAATGGCTTGAGGCCACGAAATCTGAGATGAGATCCATGTATGAGAACAAAGTATGTGAAGGAAATATGCCCTAGAGGCAATAATAAAGTTATTATTTATTTCCTTATATCATGATAAATGTTTATTATTCATGCTAGAATTGTATTAACAGGAAACATAATACATGTGTGAATACATAGACAAACAGAGTGTCACTAGTATGCCTCTACTTGACTAGCTCGTTAATCAAAGATGGTTAAGTTTCCTAACCATGAACAATGTGTTGTTATTTGATTAACGAGGTCACATCATTAGTTGAATGATCTGATTGACATGACCCATTTCATTAGCTTAGCACCCGATCGTTTAGTATGTTGCTATTGCTTTCTTCATGACTTATACAAGTTCCTATGACTATGAGATTATGCAACTCCCGTTTGCCGGAGGAACACTTTGGGTACTACCAAACGTCACAACGTAACTGGGTGATTATAAAGGAGTACTACAGGTGTCTCCAATGGTAGATGTTGGGTTGGCGTATTTCGAGATTAGGATTTGTCACTCCGATTGTCGGAGAGGTATCTCTGGGCCCTCTCGGTAATACACATCACATAAGCCTTGCAAGCATTATAACTAAGATGTTAGTTGTGAGATGATGTATTACGGAACGAGTAAAGAGACTTGCCAGTAACGAGATTGAACTAGGTATTGGATACCGACGATCGAATCTCGGGCAAGTAACATACCGATGACAAAGGGAACAACGTATGTTGTTATGCGGTCTGACCGATAAAGATCTTCGTAGAATATGTAGGAGCCAATATGGGCATCCAGGTCCCGCTATTGGTTATTGACCAGAGACGTGTCTCGGTCATGTCTACATTGTTCTCGAACCGTAGGGTCCGCACGCTTAACGTTACGATGACAGTTATTATGAGTTTATGCATTTTGATGTACCGAAGGTTGTTTGGAGTCCCGGATGTGATCACGGACATGACGAGGAGTCTCGAAATGGTCGAGACGTAAAGATTGATATATTGGAAGCCTATGATTGGACATCGGAAGTGTTCCGGGTGAAATCGGGATTTTTCCGGAATACCGGGAGGGTTACCGGAACCCCCCGGGAGCTAGATGGGCCATAATGGGCCTTAGTGGAAAAGAGAAGGGGCTGCCCTAGATGGGCTGCGCGCCTCCCCCTTCCCCTAGTCCTATTAGGACTAGGAAAGGGTGGCCGGCCACCTCCTCCTCTTTTCCCCTCCGAGGAATCCTAGTTGGACTAGGATTGGAGGGGGAATCCTACTCCCAGTGGGAGTAGGACTCTCCTGCGCCTCCCCCCTTGGCCGGCCAGCCCCTCCCCCTTGGATCCTTTATATACGGGGGCAGGGGGCACCTATAGACACACAAGTTGATCCTTGAGATCGTTCCTTAGCCATGTGCGGTGCCCCCTGCCACCAAATTCCACCTCGATCATACCGTTGTAGTGCTTAGGCGAAGCCCTGCGTCGGTAGAACATCAAGATCGTCACCACACCGTCGTGCTGACGGAACTCTTCCTCGACGCTTTGCTGGATCGGAGTCCGAGGATCGTCATCGAGCTGAACGTGTGCTAAGAACTCGGAGGTGCCGGAGTAACGGTGCTTGGATCGGTCAGATCGGGAAGAAGACGTACGACTACTTCCTCTACGTTGTGTCAACGCTTCCGTTGTGATCTACAAGGGTACGTAGATCAGACTCTCCCCCTCGTTGCTATGCATTACCATGATCTTGCGTGTGCGTAGGAAATTTTTTGAAATTACTACGTTCCCCAACAGTGGTATCAGAGCTAGGTTTTATGGTTTGATGTTATTTGCACGAGTAGAACACAAGTGAGTTGTGGGCGATACAAGTCATACTGCCTACCAGCATGTCATACTTTGGTTCGGCGGTATTGTTGGACGAGACGACCCGGACCAACCTTACGCGTACACTTACGCGAGACCGGTTCCCTCGACGTGCTTTGCACATAGATGGCTTGCGGGCGACTGTCTCTCCAACTTTAGTTGAACCGAGTGTGGCTACGCCCGGTCCTTGAGAAGGTTAAAACGGAGTCTATTTGACAAACTATTGTTGTGGTTTTGATGCGTAGGTGAGATGAGTTCTTACTTAAGCCCGTAGCAGCCATGTAAAACATGCAACAACAAAGTAGAGGACGTCTAACTTGTTTTTGCAGGGCATGTTGTGATGTGATATGGTCAAGACATGATGCTAAATTTTATTGTATGAGATGATCATGTTTTGTAACCGAGTTATCGGCAACTGGCAGGAGCCATATGGTTGTCGCTTTATTGTATGCAATGCAATCGCGATGTAATGTTTTACTTTATCACTAAGCGGTAGCGATAGTCGTGGAAGCATAAGATTGGCGAGACGACAACGATGCTACGATGGAGATCAAGGTGTCGCGCCGGTGATGATGATGATCATGACGGTGCTTCGGAGATGGAGATCACAAGCACAAGATGATGATGGCCATATCATATCACTTATATTGATTGCATGTGATGTTTATCTTTTTATGCATCTTATCTTGCTTTGATTGACGGTAGCATTATAAGATGATCTCTCACTAAAATTATCAAGAAGTGTTCTCCCTGAGTATGCACCGTTGCCAAAGTTCGTCGTGCCCAGACACCACGTGATGATCGGGTGCGATAAGCTCTACGTCCATCTACAATGGGTGCAAGCCAGTTTTGCACACGCAGAATACTCAGGTTAAACTTGACGAGGCTAGCATATGCAGATATGGCCTCGGAACACAGAGACCGAAAGGTCGAGCGTGAACCATATAGTAGATATGATCAACATAACGATGTTCACCATTGAAAACTACTCCATCTCACATGATGATCGGTTATGGTTTAGTTGATTTGGATCATGTGATCACTTAGAGGATTAGAGGGATGTCTATCTAAGTGGGAGTTCTTAAGTAATATGATTAAATTGAACTTAAATTTATCATGAACTTAGTCCTGGTAGTATTTTGCAAATTATGTTGTAGATCAATAGCTCGCGTTGTTGCTTCCCTGTGTTTATTTTGATATGTTCCTAGAGAAAATTGTGTTGAAAGATGTTAGTAGCAATGATGCGGATTGGATCCGTGATCAGAGGTTTATCCTCATTGCCGCACAGAAGAATTATGTCCTTGATGCACCGCTAGGTGACAGACCTATTGCAGGAGCAAATGCAGACGTTATGAACGTTTGGCTAGCTCAATATGATGACTACTTGATAGTTTAGTGCACCATGCTTAATGGCTTAGAATCGGGACTTCAAAGACGTTTTGAACGTCATGGACCATATGAGATGTTCCAGGAGTTGAAGTTAATATTTCAAGCAAATACCCGAGTTGAGAGATATGAAGTCTCCAACAAGTTCTATAGCTAAAAGATGGAGGAGAATCGCTCAACTAGTCAGCATGTGTTTAGATTGTCTGGGTACTACAATCGCTTGAATCAAGTGGGAGTTAATCTTCCAGATAAGATAGTGATTGACAGAATTCTCTAGGCACCATGACCAAGTTAGTAGAACTTCGTGATGAACTATAGTATGCAAGGGATGACGAAAACGACTCCCGAGCTTTTCATGATGATGAAATCGATGAAGGTAGAAATCAAGAAAAACATCAAGTGTAGATGGTAGACAAGACCACTAGTTTGACGAAAAGGGCAAAAGGGAAGAAGGGGAACTTCAAGAAGAACGGCAAGCAAGTTGCTGCTCAAGTGAAGAAGCCCAAGTCTGGTCCTAAGCCTGAGACTAAGTGCTTCTACTGCAAAGGGACTGGTCACTGGAAGCGGAACTACCCCAAGTATTTGGCGGATAAGAAGGATGGCAAAGTGAACAAAAGTATATTTGATATACATGTTATTGATGTGTGCTTTACTAGTGTTTATAGCAACCCCTCAGTATTTGAAATTGGTTCAGTTGCTAAGAGTAGTAACTTGAAACAGGAGTTGCAGAATAAACAGAGACTAGTTAAGGGTGAAGTGACGATGTGTGTTGGAAGTAGTTCCAAGATTGATATGATCATCATCGCACACTCCCCTATACTTTCGGGATTAGTGTTGAACTTAAATAAGTGTTATTTGGTTTTGCGTTGAGCATGAATATGATTTGATCATGTTTATTGCAATACGGTTATTCATTAAAGTCAGAGAATAATTGTTGTTCTGTTTACATGAATAAAACCTTCGATGGTCATACACCCAATGAAACAAGTTCATTGGATCTCGATCGTAGTGATACACATAATCATAATATTGAAATCAAAAGATGCAAAGTTAATAATGATAGTGCAACTTATTTGTAGCACTGTCGTTTAGGTCATATTGGTGTAAAGCGCATGAAGAAACTCCATGCTGATGGGCTTTTGGAATCACTTGATTATGAATCGGTTGATGCTTGCGAACCATGCCTCATGGGCAAGATGACTAAGACTCTGTTCTTCGGAACAATGGAGCGAGAAAAAGATTTGTTGGAAATCATACATACTGATGTATGTGGTCCGATGAATATTGAGGCTCGCGACAGGTATCATTATTTTCTGATCTTCACAGATGATTTGAGCAGATATGAGTATATCTACTTAATGAAACATAAGTCTGAAACATTTGAAAAGTTCAAAGAATTTCAGAGTGAAGTGAAAAATCATCGTGACAAGAAAATAAAGTTTCTACGATCTGATCGCGGAGACAAATATTTGAGTTACGAGTTTGGTCTTCAGTTAAAACAATGTGAAATAGTTTCACTACTCATGCCACATGGAACACCACAGCATAATGGTGTGTCCGAACGTCATAACTGTACTTTATGGGATATAGTGCAATCTATGATGTCTCTTACCGATCTACCACTATCGTTTTGGGGTTACGCATTAGAGACAGCTGCATTCACGTTAAAAGGGCACCATCTAAATCTGTTGAGACGACACCGTATGAACTGTGGTTTGGCAAGAAACCAAAGTTGTCGTTTCTTAAAGTTTGGGGTTGCAATGCTTATGTGAAAAAGTTTCATCCTGATAAGCTCAAAACCAAATCAGAGAAATATGTCTTCATAGGATACCCAAAAGGATACTGTTGGGTACACCTTCTATCACAGATCCGAAGGCAAGACTTTTGTTGCTAAATTCGGAAACTTTCTTGAGAAGGAGTTTCTCTCGAAAGAAGTGAGTGGGAGGAAAGTAGAACTTGATAAGGTAATTGTACCTTCTCCTTTATTGGAAAGTAGTTCATCACAGAAATCTGTTCTTGTGACTCCTACACCAATTAGTGAGGAAGCTAATGATAATGATCATGAAACTTCGGATCAAGTTACTACCGAATCTCGTAGGTAAACCAGAGTGAGATCCGCACCAGAGTGGTATGGTAATCCTGTTCTGGAGGTCATGTTACTTGATCATGACGAACCTACGAACTATGAGGAAGCGATGATGAGCCCAAATTCCGCGAAATGGTTTGAGGCCATGAAATCTGAGATATGATCCATGTATGAAAACAAAGTATGGACTTTGATGGATTTGCCCAATGATCGGCAAGCCATAGAAAATAAATGGATCTTCAAGAGGAAGACGGATGCTGATAGTAGTGTTACTATCTACAAAGCTAGAATTGTCGCAAAAGGTTTTCGACAAGTTCAAGGTGTTGACTACGATGAGAGCTTCTCACTCGTATCTATGCTTGAGTCTGTCCGAATCATGTTAGTAATTGCCGCATTTTATGAAATCTGGCAAATGGATAAACAAAACTGCATTCCTTAATGGATTTATTAAAGAAGAGTTGTATATGATGCAACAGAAGGTTTTGTCAATCCGAAAGGTGCTAACAAAATGTGCAAGCTCCAGCGATCCATCTGTGGACTGGTGCAAGCATCTCGGAGTTGGAATATACGCTTTGATGAGTTGATCAAAGCACATAGTTTTATACAGACTTGCGGTGAAGCCTGTATTTACAAGAAAGTGAGTGGGAGCACTACAACATTTCTGATAAGTATATGTGAATGACATATTGTTGATCGGAAATAATGTAGAATTATTCTGTAAAGCATAAAGGAGTGTTTGAAAGGAGTTTTTCAAAGAAAGACTTCGGTGAAGCTGCTTACATATTGAGCTTCAATATCTATATAGATAGATCAAGACGCTTGATAAGTTTTTTCAATGAGTACATACCTTGACCAGATTTTGAAGTAGTTCAAAATGGAGCAGTCAAAGAAAGAGTTCTTGCCTGTACTATAAGGTGTGAAGTTGAGTAAGACTCAAAGCCCGACCACGGCAGAAGATAGAAAGAGAATGAAAGTCATTCCCTATGCCTTGGCCATAGGTTCTATAAAGTATGTCATGCTGTATACCAGATCTATTGTATACCCTGCACTGAATTGGCAAGGAAGTACAATAGTGATCTAGGAATAGATCACTGGACAGCGGTCAGAATTATCCTTAGTGAAATAAGGATATGTTTCTCGATTATGGATGTGACAAAAGGTTCGTCGTAAAGGGTTACGCCGATGCAAGTTTTGACACTAATCTAGATGACTCCAAGTCTCGGTCTAGATACATATTGAAAGTGCGAGCAATTAGCTAGAGTAGCTCCATGCAGAGCATTGTTGACATAGAAATTTGCAAAATACATGTGGATCTGAATGTGGCAGACCCGTTGACTAAGATTCTCTCACAAGCAAAACATGATCATACCTTAGTACTCTTTGGGTGTTAATCACATAGCGATGTGAACTAGATTACTGAATCTAGTAAACCCTTTGGGTATTGGTCACATGACGATGTGAACTATGGGTGTTAATCACATGATGATGTGAACTATCGATGTTAATCACATGGTGATGTGATCTAGATTATTGACTCTAGTGCAAGTGGGAGACTGAAGGAAATATGCCCTAGAGGCAATAATAAAGTTATTATTTATTTCCTTATATCATGATAAATGTTTATTATTCATGCTAGAATTGTATTAACAGGAAACATAATACATGTGTGAATACATAGACAAACAGAGTGTCACTAGTATGCCTCTACTTGACTAGCTCGTTAATCAAAGATGGTTAAGTTTCCTAACCATGAACAATGTGTTGTTATTTGATTAACGAGGTCACATCATTAGTTGAATGATCTAATTGACATGACCCATTTCATTAGCTTAGCACCTGATCGTTTAGTATGTTGCTATTGCTTTCTTCATGACTTATACAAGTTCCTATGACTATGAGATTATGCAACTCCCGTTTGCCGGAGGAACACTTTGGGTACTACCAAACGTCACAATATAACTGGGTGATTATAAAGGAGTACTACAGGTGTCTCCAATGGTAGATGTTGGGTTGGCGTATTTCGAGATTAGGATTTGTCACTCCGATTGTCGGAGAGGTATCTCTGGGCCCTCTCGGTAATACACATCACATAAGCCTTGCAAGCATTATAACTAAGATGTTAGTTGTGAGATGATGTATTACGGAACGAGTAAAGAGACTTGCCAGTAACGAGATTGAACTGGGTATTGGATACCGACGATCGAATCTCGGGCAAGTAACATACCGATGACAAAGGGAACAACGTATGTTGTTATGCGGTCTGACCGATAAACATCTTCGTAGAATATGTAGGAGCCAATATGGGCATCCAGGTCCCGCTATTGGTTATTGACCGGAGACGTGTCTCGGTCATGTCTACATTGTTCTCGAACCGTAGGGTCCGCACGCTTAACGTTACGATGACAGTTATTATGAGTTTATGCATTTTGATGTACCGAAGGTTGTTCGGAGTCCCGGATGTGATCATGGACATGACGAGGAGTCTCGAAATGGTCGAGACGTAAAGATTGATATATTGGAAGCCTATGATTGGACATCGGAAGTGTTTCGGGTGAAATCGGGATTTTTCCGGAATACCGGGAGGGTTACCGGAACCCCCCGGGAGCTAGATGGGCCATAATGGGCCTTAGTGGAAAAGAGAAGGGGCTGCCCTAGATGGGCTGCGCGCCTCCCCCTTCCCCTAGTCCTATTAGGACTAGGAAAGGGTGGCCGGCCACCTCCTCCTCTTTTCCCCTCCGAGGAATCCTAGTTGGACTAGGATTGGAGGGGGAATCCTACTCCCAGTGGGAGTAGGACTCTCCTGCGCCTCCCCCCTTGGCCGGCCAGCCCCTCCCCCTTGGATCCTTTATATACGGGGGCAGGGGGCACCTCTAGACACACAAGTTGATCCTTGAGATCATTCCTTACCCATGTGCGGTGCCCCCTGCCACCAAATTCCACCTCGATCATACCGTTGTAGTGCTTAGGCGAAGCCCTGTGTCGGTAGAACATCAAGATCGTCACCACGCCGTCGTGCTGACGGAACTCTTCCTCGACGCTTTGCTGGATCGGAGCCCGAGGATCGTCATCGAGCTGAACGTGTGCTAAGAACTCGGAGGTGCCGGAGTAACGGTGCTTGGATTGGTCGGATCGGGAAGAAGACGTATGACTACTTCCTCTACGTTGTGTCAACGCTTCCGTTGTGATCTACAAGGGTACGTAGATCAGACTCTCCCCCTCGTTGCTATGCATCACCATGATCTTGCGTGTGCATAGGAATTTTTTTGAAATTACTACGTTCCCCAACAGTATGGACTTTGATTGACTTGCCCATTGATCAGCGAGCCATTGAGATTAAATGGATCTTCAAAAGGAAGACGGATGCTGATAGTAGTGTTACTATCTACAAAGCTAGAATTGTCACAAAAAGGTTTTCGACAAGTTCAAGGTGTTGACTACAATGAGAGTTTCTCACTCGTATCTATGCTTAAGTCTGTCCGAACCATGTTAGCAATTGCCGCATTTTATGAAATCTGGCAAATGGATAAACAAAACTGCATTTCTTAATGGATTTATTAAAGAATAGTTGTATATGATACAACCAGAAGGTTTTGTCAATCCTAAAGGTACTAACAAAATATGCAAGCTCCAGCGATCCATCTATGGACTGGTGCAAGCAGCTCGGAGTTGGAATATACACTTTGATAAGTTGATCAAAGTATATAGTTTTATACAGACTTGTGATGAAGCCTGTATTTACAAGAAAGTGAGTGGGAGCACTACAACATTTCTGATAAGTATCTGTGAATGACATATTGTTGATCAGAGATAATGTAGAATTATTCTACAAAGCATAAAGGAATGTTTGAAAGGAGTTTAAAAAAAGACCTTGCTGAAGCTGCTTACATATTGAGCATCAAGATCTATAGAGATAGATCAAGACGCTTGATAAGTTTTTCAATCAGTACATACTTTGACAAGATTTTGAAGTAGTTCAAAATGGAACAGTCAAAGAAGGAGTTCTTGCCTGTGTTACAAGGTGTGAAGTTGAGTAAGACTCAAAACCCGACCACGGCAGAAGATAAAGAGAGAATGAAAGTCATTCCCTATGCCTCAACCATAGGTTCTATAAAGTATGACATGTTGTGTACCAGACCTATTGTATACCCTGCCATGAGTTTGGCAAGGCAGTACAATAGTGATCTAGGAGTAGATCACTGGACATTGGTCAAAATTATCCTTAGTGGAATAAGGATATGTTTCTCAATTATGGAGGTGACAAAAGGTTCATCATAAAGGGTTACGTCGATGCAAGTTTTGACACTGATCCAGATGACTCAAAGTCTCAATCTGGATACATATTGAAGGTGGGAGTAATTAGCTAGAGTAGCTCCGTGCAGAGCATTGTTGACATAGAAATTTGTAAAATACATACGGATCTGAATGTGACAGACACGTTGACTAAACTTCCCTCACAAGCAAAACATGATCACACCTTAGTACTCTTTGGGTGTTAATCACATAGCGATGTGAACTAGATTATTGACTCTAGTAAACCCTTTGGGTGTTGGTCACATGAGGATGTGAACTATGGGTGTTAATCACATAGTAATGTGAACTATTGATGTTAAATCTCATGGCGATGTGAACTAGATTATTGACTCTAGTGCAAGTGGGAGACTGAAGGAAATATGCCCTAGAGGCAATAATAAAGTTATTATTTATTTCCTTATATCATGATAAATGTTTATTATTCATGCTAGAATTGTATTAATCGGAAACATAATACATGTGTAAATACATAGACAAACAGTATGTCACTAGTATGCCTCTACTTGACTAGCTCGTTGAATCAAAGATGGTTAAGTTTCCTAGCCATAGACATGGGTTGTCATTTGATTAACGGGGTCACATCATTAGAGAATGATGTGATTGACTTGACCCATTCCGTTAGCATAGCACTTGATCGTTTAGTCTGTTGCTATTGCTTTCTTCATGACTTATACATGTTCCTATGACTATGAGATTATGCAACTCACATTTACCGGAGGAACACTTTGTGTGCTGCCAAACGTCACAACGTAACTTGGTGATTATAAAGGTGCTCTACAGGTGTCTCCGAAGGTACTTGTTGGGTTGGCGTATTTCGAGATTAGGATTTGTCACTCCGATTGTCGGAGAGGTATCTCTGGGCCCACTCGGTAATGCACATCACTATAAGCCTTGCAAGCATTGCAACTAATGAGTTAGTTGCAGGATGATGTGTTACGGAACGAGTAAAGAGACTTGCCGGTAACGAGATTGAACTAGGTATTGAGATACCGACGATCGAATCTCGGGCAAGTAACATACCGATGACAAAGGGAACAACGTATGTTGTTATGCGATTTGACCAATAAAGATCTTCGTAGAATATGTAGGAGCCAATATGAGCATCCAGATTCGGCTATTGTTTATTGACCGGAGACGTGTCTCGATCATGTCTACATAGTTCTCAAACCCGTAGGGTCCGCACGCTTAAAGTTCGATGACAGTTATATTATGAGTTTATGTGTTTTGATGTACCGAAGGAGTTCGGAGTCCCGCATGAGATCGGAGACATAACGAGGAGTCTCGAAATGGTCGAGACGTAAAGATCGATATATTGGACGACTATATTCGGACATCGGAAAGGTTCCGAGTGATTCGGATATTTTCGGGAGTACCGGGGAGTTACGGGAATTCGTTTTGGGCCTTAATGGGCCATACGGGAAAGGAGAGAAAGGCCTCAAAGGGTGGCCGCACCCCTCCCCATGGGCTGGTCCGAATTGGACTAGGGAGGGGGGGCGCCCCCTTCCTTCCCTCCTACTCCTACTACTTGGAAGGGCTCCTAGTTCTACTAGGAAAGGGGGAATCCTACTCCCGGTGGGAGTAGGACTCCCCTAGGGCGCGCCATAGAGAGGGCCGCCCCCCCGCTCCTCCACTCCTTTATATACGGGGGCAGGGGCACCCGAAAGACACAACAATTGATCTCTTGATCTCTTAGCCGTGTGCGGTGCCCCCCCCGACCATAATCCACCTCGATCATATCGTAGCGGTGCTTAGGCGAAGCCCTGCGTCGGTAGAACATCATCATCGTCACCACGCCGTCGTGCTGACGAAACTCTCCCTCAACACTCGGCTGGATCGGAGTTCGAGGGACGTCATTTAGTTGAACGTGTGCAGAACTCGGAGGTGCCGTGCGTTCGGTACTTGATTGGTCGGATCGTGAAGACGTACGACTACATCAACCGCATTGTGCTAACGCTTCCGCTTTCGGTCTACGAGGGTACGTGGACAATACTCTCCCCTCTCGTTGCTATGCATCACCATGATCTTGCGTGTGCGTAGATTTTTTTTTTTTGAAATTACTACGTTCCCCAACATGCCCCCTCTCCAAGGCGATGCGGCGTCAGGTGGAGCGTAACCTCGACCCTCCTACAGGTACACCTTGCAATAAATCATTTCTTTTTCTTTCGGATTCTCGTATTTCCTCTAGTTTAAATAACATTGGAATTAAAATTGGAAAAAATGATAATGATGTGTGCATTTCGGTGGGGTGCTTAAACACATGGAGATAGACCGATTAAAGGTTTCTCCAAAGTGTTCGAGCCCCTTACCCTACCCTGAAACCGAGGAGGAGGAACCGGCGGCTGCTTATGACGGTCCGCTTCTCTCCCACTTAGTTGGTGTGGTTACTGAGGTCAGATTAGATGACACACGACTTGGGTCCATGTTTTGTGACTTCACCGCGTCCTCGCGTAAATCAAAATCCCACTCCTCAAAAAAGAAGCAAAAACCACCCAAGAAGGCGAAGGTATCCACCCTGACCCGAGTTTCCACATGAGAGGCATGTTTTGGAATAGCAGAGGTCTTTTAGAGTTGGCTAAACATAAACACATCGGTGACTGTGTGCGTGACCATGGGTTAGATTTTGTGGCAATTTCCGAGGCTGGTAAATGTGACTTTCGTGCACATGTCTTTGATCACCTATCAGGTGGTTTGGAATATACATGGCATTGATTACCACCATGTGGAAGGTCCGGAGGAATCTTACTTGGGATACAGACCACAACCATGGACTTGTTAGCTTTTTCGGTTGGTGAATTTCACATCAAATTCCACCTACGAAATAGAGCTGGCAATTATACATGGAGCCTGGTTGCAGTCTATGGGGCTGCCCAAGATGAGAATAAATCCGCTTTCCTTCGAGAATTGGTGAACTTGGCTAAGGATAACCCCCATCCAATGCTTATTAGAGGCGACTTCAATATCCTTAGATACCAGGAAGAGAAAAATAATGACCGTTTTGACACACACTGGCCTTTCTTATTCAATGCTATAATTGACAGTTTAAATCTTCGAGAAGCTAGTATGTCGGGGCGACAGTTCACTTGGGCCAACAACCGTCCGGTGCCGACATACGAGAAGCTCGATCAGGTACTCATGGATACCGAATGGGAATTAAAATTCCCTATGGTAACAGTGCGTGCCCTAGAGCGTATTGAGTCACTTTCGGACCATACACCCATCATTATTGATTCTATCTCTACTAGCTCTCCAACCGTTCGCCGTCCATTCAAATTTGAATTGGGATGGTTACATCGGGATGGTTTTGCGGATATGGTTAAGAATTTATGGGAGAGGCCTGCCGTTGGTCGCACACCGATTCAAAGATGGAACTTCAAAATTCGAGCCATGAGGCGGTTCCTAACTAGATGGGCCAAACACACAAGTGGTATATATAAAAAAGAAAAGAAACGCCTTTCCACTATTATAGATGACCTCGACAAAATAGCAGAGACTCGCATTTTTTCTCAACAGGAGATTGATATAAAAAATCAATCCAATGAGCAGATTGCACGTCTATTGCGAGAAGAGGAAATCAAGTGGTATCGAAGATCAGGTGCCCAATTCATTTTGTAGGGAGACAACAATACACGATATTTCCAAATGGTCGCCAATGGGTGGCATAGGAAGAAGTGTATTTTTAGCCTCCAACAGGATGAGGGACGGATCGAGGGCCAGGCAGAGCTCAAGCATTATATAACCAAATACTACAAGTGTCAATTTGGGGCTCCAGAGGAAGGGAACTTCACTCTAGATGAGACCCGAACAGATGACATTCCACAAGTGACAGAAGAAGAGAATGATATCCTGATGGCACCTTTCTCTGAAGAGTAGGTGCGAGCTGCGGTGTTCCAAATGGAACATAAAAAAGCTCCAGGCCCTGATGGTTTCCCCGCGGAGTTCTATCAGAACTTCTGGGATGTCATCAAGGCTGACCTAATGGAGTTGTTCAATTTTTTTCATGCCGGCCAACTAGACCTATCTAGGGTTAATTTTGGCGAGATTGTTTTGTTGCCAAAGACTAAGGAGGCTGAACAGATTCAACAGTTCAGACCGATCTACCTCCTTAATGTCACCTTCAAAATCTTCACCAAAGTTGCAACTAATAGGCTCAACACGGTCGCCGATCATGTTGTTCAGTCATCCCAAACGGCTTTCATGCAAGGACGAAATATACTCGATGGAGTAGTAATCCTTCATGAGACCGTCCATGAGATGCACCGGAAGAACATGAGTGGAGTAGTATTTAAAACTAACTTTGAAAAGGCATACGACAAAGTCAAATGGTCATTTCTCCAACAGACCCTAAGAATGAAAGGTTTCTCAGATAAATGGCGCGACTGGGTCCAAAATTTCTTTACTGGAGGTAGTGTGGATATAAAAGTCAATGATGATGTAGGTCATTACTTCCAGACGAAAAAGGGATTACGATAGGGTGACCCAGTGTCTCCAATGTTATTTAACATTGTCGCTGACATGTTGGCTACTTTGATCAAACGCGCCAAACAAGACGGTCAAATTGCACGAGTAGTGCCACATCTTGTGGATGGCGGACTCTCTATCTTGCAATATGTCGATGAAACAATTATTTTTATGGAACATGACCTAGATAAGGCTAAAAATATGAAACTATTGCTTTCAGCTTTTGAGCAAATGTCAGGTCTGAAAATTAACTTCCATAAAAGTGAATTGTTCTGTTTTAGAGAAGCCAAGGAGGCGGCTGCATGATATCCTGACTTGTTCGGTTGTGCACAAGGCCAATTCCTGATTAAATATTTGGGAATTCCGATTCATTATCGGCGTCTCACTAATGCGGAGTGGAAACATGTTGAAGAGCGATTGGAGAAACGATTGAGCAGTTGGAAAGGCAAGTTGCTTTCCGTTGGAGGGCGACTAGTTTTGATCAATTCTGTTCTCACAAACATGGTTCTCTACATGCTCTCATTTTTCCAAATTCCCAAAGGGGTTCTGCAAAGACTGGATTACTTCAGATCCAGATTCTTTTGGCAAGGAGATAGTGAAAATAAAAAGTATAGGCTAACCAAATGGAGTGTTGTTTGTCGACCAAAAGACCAGGGAGGTTTAGGTGTTCAAGACCTCCAGGTTAAGAATGATGCCTTGCTCAGTAAATGGCTGTTCAAGCTACTTACCGAGGATGGTGTTTGGCAAACCCTGTTGCGCAATAAGTATCTAGGCCAAAAAGCGTTGTTCCAGGCGTATTGGAAACCTGGTGACTCACATATTTGGTCTGGTCTGATGGCGGTAAAAACATCTATTCCGCTTTGGATCATTTGCGATAAAGGACGGCTCTGAGATACGTTTTTGGGAGGACAGGTGGCTAGGAAACACCACTCTTCAGGAAAAGTATCCGGCCTTGTACCGAATTGTACGCGATAAGAATGACACTCTTGCGCACGTGCTCAGCTCCTCCCCACCGAATGTATCATTTAGGAGGGATTTGATTGGCCTCCGCCTTGCGTCATGGCAACATCTTCTATCCCGTTTGGATTCGGTTAACTTGACACAAGGGAGGGATGTGTTTCGCTGGAATCTCACTACATCTGGGTCCTACACAGT
The DNA here is from genome assembly GCA_034509565.1 of Triticum monococcum. Classification (NCBI taxonomy): domain Eukaryota; kingdom Viridiplantae; phylum Streptophyta; class Magnoliopsida; order Poales; family Poaceae; genus Triticum; species Triticum monococcum. The sequence goes on from CM067846.1 coordinate 48,857,835, forward strand.
TGACTCTATGTACCATGCACTCTCGCACTAAGAGGCTCCATTGAATAATAATAAACTAATATGGAAATCAAAGATGCCACTAAAAAATAAGATTTTCATGTGGTATCTTCGGAGAGGAGTTGTGCTAACAAAAGACAACCTCACTCGACGCAACTTGCAAGGATGTAAGAAGTGTAGCTTTTGTACTCATGACGAGACAATTAAACACCTCTTCTTTCAGGGCAAGTTCGCGTGTTCTATATGGTCAGTCATCCAAATAGCATCCAATTTGTATCCACCAACAAGTGTTGCCAATATATGTGGTCACTGGCTTGATGGAATACCAAATACTTTTAGTACGCTAATACGGGTGGGAGCGTCTGCCTTATTATGGCCGCTTTGGCTATGTAGAAACGATTGTGTTTTTAATTGCAAAACCTCTTCTTCTATGCAGGTTATTTACCGTTGTACGCACTGGCTTCGTATGTGGTCTACGCTACAGCAAACGGAGTATCAATCGCTGTTCAAGGCGGTGTGTATGTGGTTGGAGCGGGTGGCCAGGGAAGTTTTTACCCAACATAGGTGGCAACATAATCTCCGGATCGGTCCACCACCTCTATCGATATTGGCATAGTTTTGGATTCATATGGCTTTACTATTGCCAACTTGTCATTTTTTATACATACTTTGCTATACTCTTCGTTAAGGCTGTGTGCATCTTAGCTATGCAGAGGCCGGGTATCGCTCATTATGCTTTGTATCCACTTGATGCTACATTATGAGTTAATAAAAGCGCCCTTTATCGAAAAAGGCTTCTATGATGTGGTCCACAAGGCATGGGCCAAGCCAGTTGAGCATACCGACCCATACATGATCCTTTTACACAAGCTCAAGAAAACGGCGACGCGTCTCATGGAATGGAGTAGAGGCCTCTTCTCTAAAGCCAAGATCCACCTCCATGCCGCCCTCTTGGTGATCCTCCGCCTCGATATTGCTCAGGAGGGAAGGTTGCTCTCCCCTGGGGAGTGCAACCTTCGAGCTCGGCTTAAGAGAAGGGTCATAAGCTTGGCCGCGCTGGAGAAAGCACGTAAAAAGCAGGGTGCTAGAATCGCAAACATTAAGGAAGGGGATGCCAACACCAAATTCTTTCACCGTCGCGTTAACGTGAGAAGGAGGAAAAACTATATTCACCGGATTATGAAGGATCAAGGGTGGGTGACCGAACACAATGCCAAGTAGAATATAATCCATGACCACTTCTCGCAAGTAATGAAAAGAGGAAGCGGGAGCACGAAGGACTTCAGTTGGGAGGAGCTCAATCTGGAGTCGCATGACCTGCGTGAGCTTGATGCTCCCCTCTCTAAGGCGGAGGTCATCAAGGCGATTAATAGCATGCCTAGCGACAAGGCGCCTGGGCCAGATGGCTTCACCGGCCTCTTCTACAAAAAGTGTTGGGGCATCATCAAGCACGACCTCATGAGGGTGATTCAACGCTTTGACTCCCTCCACACAACAAACCTACACTGGCTCAACTCTGCGAATATTGTGTTGCTTCCCAAGAAGGATGGGGCAGAGAGCATCATCGACTTTAGGCCCATTAGCCTCATCCATGTAATAGCCAAGATCATCACGAAGGTGCTCGCTATCCGGCTTGGCCTGCACATGTCCGCCCTTGTCTCCAACGCTCAAAGTGCGTTCATCAAAACACGGAGCATCCACGACAACTTCATGTATGTTAGAAACCTTGCGCGACGCCTACATAAGAGCAAGACTCCCTCTCTCCTTTTCAAGCTGGACATCCGCAAGGCATTTGACTTTGTCAAATGGGAGTACTTGCTTGACCTCCTTCGGAGGCGAGGTTTCCCAAGCAAATTTCGAGAGTGGATTGCGGCTCTGCTATGCTCCTCATCTTCGAGGATCCTCTTGAATGGGGTACCTGGTACCCCCATCAAGCATGGCCAGGGTCTACGACAAGGGGACCCCGCCTCTCCCCTCCTTTTTGTGATAGCTATTGACCCATTGAAGCAAATCCTTTATGCGGTGACAAGGAAGGGCCTTCTTCACAAGGTCCGAGGGAGAGGGGTCATGGTGCGAACCTCTCTCTATGCAGATGATGCGGCTGTGTTTGTAGCGCCGATCAAAAGAGACGTGGACAACCTCACGGCCATTATGCGAGGTTTTGGTGAAGTCACCGGCCTTTGCACCAACTTCCATAAGAGCTCAATGGTCCCCATTCGGTGCGACAACCTTGACTTGGGCCACATCACGCAAGGGCTACCGGCTGTCAGGGCTTCCTTTCCGCTCCGCTACCCGGGACTCCCGCCATCTGTGTGGAAGCTGAAGCTCGTCGACCTACAATTTCTTGTCGACAAAGTGGCAAGTAGACTGACTACATATGACGGCCAAAACATCACCACCATTGGCTGCGCGGCCCTTGTTAAGTCGGTCCTCTCTTCCCAAGTGATCTACTTCATCATGTCACTTGTCATACAACCCACCATTCTGCAAAACATCGACAAGCTTGAGCGGGCCTTTCTATGGTTGGGCTCGGATACGACATCCGGGGCAAAGTGCAAGGTCAATTGGGATCTTGTCAGCCGACCGCTCGCCTATGGTGGACTAGGGGTCCTCAACACCAACAAGTTCACGCGGACTTTGCGTTTGCGATGACCTTGGTACGAGTGGAAGGAGCCCACAAAGTTGTGGATCGGGAGTGGGAACCCGTGCGATGAGGAGGACCTCAACTTTTTCTATGCCTGTACCACCATCACGATTGGGAACAGTGCAGAGACTCCATTTTCAGACTCCCCTTGGCTCCTTGGTTGCAAGCCCAAATACATTGCTCCGCTCATTTATGAGACTTCCTCCCGGAAGCACTGAAAGGTACGGGAGGCCCTCAAGGACAATGCGTGGATCCTCAAAATTAGACGGCCCACATCGGTTTCCATCGAGCATGTTGCGCAATTCTTCACCCTTTGGATGCTACTGCACGAGGTGCACCTGGATGAGCTCACTGAGGATGACATCCTATGGAAGCACACGGAATCTGGGCACTACTCCGCGGCCTCCGCTTACAAGGCACAATTTTTGGACTTGGTCCTCTCCCCCATGGACCAAATGGTCTGGAAGGCTTCGGCCCCACCAAAAGTCAAGTTCTTTGCTTGGCTCGCGCTTCAGGATAGGATCTAGACTGCTGACAGATTGGAGAAGGGAGGATGGCCTAACTGTGGCCCCTGCCCCTTGTGCCGACGGGTGCAGGAATGTGGCCCTCATCTTTTCTTCAGATGCCGCTTCACTCTCAGGCTTTGGAACATGGCTATTCAGAAATTTTGCATCCACGACATGGACACGTCCACATGGCACATGTTTGACTCTGTTCATGCCTGGTGGGCGAGCACATGCACCACGGGCACCACCGACAGAAAAGCAAAGACATCGATTACCATGCTAGTGTCATGGGTCATCTGGAATGAGCGCAACACAAGAGTGTTCTGGCAAAAGAGCGCACCTCCGCAAATCTTGCTCAGCATCACTGAAGACGAGGCAAACCTTTGGATCAAAGCTGGGGCAAAGAAACTAGGGTCTTTTTTATTGCAAGAATAATTGTTATGCCGTAACTTGGGTGTGTATTGTAACAAACTCTCTCTCCTCATTTAATATGTGAGACAAATCTTTTGCCTTCATTTCAAAATAAAAACTGAAAATTGCACATGTTTGACGTAATATCCATGTTTCTAAAATAAATCCTTGAGCACCTGAGCGGTAGCGGTTGCCATGCAATGAGCTTGGCTCCACTCAACAGCATTCCTACAAGATTGTATTCAAAAGAAAAGAAAAAACTGTGCCCACCGCAATTGGTACAGTAGCATTCTTATTCCCAGCTATCTTGCACTAATTAGTACTAGTAAGCTTGCACGTGCAATGCACGTCTTGCTTGCACATGCAAAGGTAAATAACGACAAACCATGATTAGATCAATGGTAGGCATAGGGTCCATTGATTTCTCAAGAAACATACTATGAGCAGAAAATAAATGTAATATAAATGAATAAAGAATTGGTAAGAAAAAATATGATCCGAATAAAGGTTGCATTATGATGGAGAAAAATGTAACATATGTTTTGGATAACAGTGCCCAACCATGTTATGAGTTTCGTACAGGCACTTGAAATTTGATTGTGAGATATTCTCTATTCCTAGTCGATAATGCATAAAAATACAACTGAAAAGGGATATAAAAACCAAGCAATAATCAGCTTGGGCAACATTATCTCATCTCTGTTGAGATGTCTTCACCAAGATTCCGTTCTCTGCTTTCTCTTTACCCAACTTAATTACTGGAAAGGTATTTAAGTTGCTCATTGGTCAGCACACTACATGGGAGATCAATAATACTACCACTGTAAATCACTAAAAGGAGAGGACACTTCGCAAACATGTCTCATATTTCAGTATACTACTTTAGTACTTACCGCAGGTGTGGGAAGATGACAACAACAATCAAAAAAAGGTTTCTTGTCCCTGTAAAATCGGTGAATTGTTATATCTAAATCACATATTTTCTCCATTTAGTTGAACTAATTTTGACGAAGATCAATTTCAGGTCTAAAATTTCAAGCCTAATGAAAAACAAAATGCAATAGACATAACTGAATAATGGGTACATGATAGTAGGTTAAATAAGCCCATACAACTTGTGATCTATGGAAATAAGAATTAGAATTCAAGCTCATACAAGTAAATAAATAGATTATCAAAAAGCTATATCAGGTTACAGAGCAACAATAGTGCTACCATGAGGTTGCAGTGAGGAATAGTGGAAAAGGAATAAAAAATTGTGTAAGCATGAGAGCAAACTTCCTCCAATAATTTTTGTGTCAGTCACATAGCAGGTGTATTCCTGTTCGGATTAAATCAGATAACCAATGATGGAATAATCCCATTAAAGGGGATAGTTGCATTATTGTTCATGTTTTTCTTCACCGCAAAGATCATATATCTGAGTGTAGCCTCTGCAGCTAACTTTCATCGCCTCCCGGACCGTCATGGTAGGTTGTTGATAACAACAACAGTAACACAATCGCCGCGAGAAAAATGTGTGATGTAGCACAATGGTGACACCAACGCCTCCCGGCTGTGCCCAGCTGTGGCAACTGCCACACCCCACTGCCACCGGACGGCGCCCCCATCCAGGAGTACACAAGTTGCCCCACGCCAAGTGAGATCTTTCAAATCTTCTCTATCATTGTCATTGCAAAAGGACTTTCATCAGTGGCTCGCTGACAATCTCCCCCAAACCCTACAAGAGATTCAAGTAAGTTTAAACTTCCATTTTGCACATGTGCAATTGAGTCACTCATCTTGCTAGATTAGGTCAGATCTATTATCCATACCTAAGCCCTCCGAATTATTGTATTTTCCTGGCCAGATAATGGATCAACAAGCTTGTCCCTTCATATTGTCAAACACGGGCTGACTGGATCATCTACTTTGGTCATTCAAATTATAAAACACAATCATGATATTGAAATCTCATCTCATTCCATCACGTGAGCTTTTCCAAGTTTTTTTAAAGAGCTTTTCTCAGTTTTGGACAAACTGAATGACGGTGACGATTTGTATATTGTAGCTTTTTCTTTCATACGCTTCACTGGGTAGATGGGAGAGCGCGTTGTGCCCTATGTTCAACCCCAGAAACCTTGATTCAAGGTTTGTAGGTCATAGTAGTTGTCATCACTCGCAAGCTTGCCTGTGCACTTTAAAAAACTGCATGACGAAGCACATCAAGAGCAGCAAAGGTGCTCTCAAGTTGTTATGCATATCATATGGCACATGTAGGACAATAAAATGACAGTCATCAAGGAAAATATATAATTACCAAATCAACCCCAAATCAGCACTCGCATCTCCATCTATGTATCAGACTACTTGGAACTGAACTGAATGTAAAGCAAGATTTAAGTGTTGACCATTAGTCCTCAATGTCCCATGTGTTCTCCATCCTGCTCCTGATTTTACTGTCCTACTCTAGTTCGTAGTCTAAATTTAGTTACTGGTTGCACTCACCCCTAAGTGAACACTAAAAGTTTTAACAGGATAAATCACACAGATATATCATTAATTACCTTAGTCAATAGAGTCCTGGAATTGGGTCACAAGATCCTGACAAAACTGACCGGAGTTTTCGTAGTTCTCTGAAACTTTTCATGTCTGGTTCGCTACTACTCACAGTTCTTTCTTGGATTAAATAAGCCCCATGAAAGCAAATTTTCTTGGGGTATACGACTGAAAAGAAGGTTGTAAAATTCATCAAAATCATCTAGAACAAAACAGTATGACATACTTTTTGCGCAAGTACTGTAAAAACAAGTATTACCTGTCCTAGCCTTTCTTTCTCAACAGTCTCTGGCTTGTACTGAAAAAACAGTATGACGTACTTGTTTACTCCTACAACTACCTTCGTGATGATCCGAAGAAAGTGTCGCAGACACTATGCACATTTATTTTGTTGGATTGTGCAGATCCAATTGAGCAGTCCCTAAAGCTGGAAGGACTTGAGAGAATTCAGTACACTATTATTAGGAGCCAACAATTCCGTTTCAGAACACAATTGCTATAGATATATGATGCTGAAAATTCCGTTCTTAAAATATCCTTCATATTTAAACTCGACATATCTAGAAAATGAGAGCTTTGGCCTTCTTCTGTTAACATGAAAGTAGCAGCTAGCAGCCATGTTGCAACTCCATATTTTAGACGCTTTCAATGAATACACAAGACATGCAAGGACCGCTCACAGTTTCGGCGGCAATGTGAGCAAAACAAGTCAAGCACATAATGATTTCTAGGCTGAGAAGAGTGTAGATAGACGTGCATAACAAGTATTCCTATATACGACACTTCACCACTTATCTGCTTCTAAAACAAACCATATACTAAAAGCTGGAATACAGATCACGAAAATGTTGCGATAATTCTGATTTTTGCAGTTGACAGAACAATATTAGTAGAAGGTAAGTAGTATTGTTCTGGAAATTTAGTGAAACGGAAGCGTGATTAGCATATCAAAATACCGTATTAATCGACCCATTGTATCTGGAAGAATAGGGCGGCATGTCTCACGGGGTCATCCATGATCGCAGTGGATGTAAATCGCTTGGTGATCGGTGATGAACTGGGGCGAGATGGATGCACCCGATGGACGTTTTGAGCATAGTACTTGACACAATAGCCTTGATCTTTGCGACCCCTCTCCAAAGCTGCCTTTCTATCATGGAATCTCCCGAAAAAACCAAACTCTGAGACAGATGGTAGCCGGTGAGGGGAACTGACCACATGCTGCTGAAGTAAGCTTCTGCTTTTTATGTTCCGAGAGGTCAAATTTCAGGCTGGTTCTAGTGATACTTATCAGCCTAAAGTCCAACTGATTGTCCGGTAGCTAAATAGTTCAAACTTTTTCACTACACGGTTTGTGACTAATAAGTCAGTCATATGTTAGTACTACACAGTGCTTAATGACATTTTAGTTTTTTTGCAAAAAAAAAGAATTATAGCAATTGGAGTTCACTTGTTCGTTTTTTCTCTAACTAATGAGAAACAAATAGGATCTGCTTTCTTGCTAAAAATTCTTTAAGCAAGGGATCAACATAACTTCCGTCAAATTCTATGAAATCATGTGATGCTAGATAACAATAACAGCATCAAACTCTACAAAATAAATGCCTCAGCATTTAAACAAAATCCATGATGAGCTCATTGATGAGAAGCAGACAAACACTATGCCAATAAATAATTACCACTACCTAAGCATCATTGAGCTACATAGTATGACACTCTTGCTTATTCAGTAGGAGAGCAAGAAAAGTCTTCCTTTCAGCGTGATAATTGGAAATATTTCAGATGCAGAAGAAGGAAAAGAATTTACCAATGGATGAACAGTTTCAATATGAAAATACTTATGTGCATTATAAAGATTATTCAGTTTATGGAACTTTAAAAAGTAATAACATGGCAAAAGCTTTTATATTGTCTTCAGAGGATAAAACAACCATGCATGTTTGAAAAAAGTTCAGAATCAAGTTGTAAACCAGATACCTTTCTAGTTGCAATACCTCCTTCAGCATCCTCTTTCTTGTTGTAGGAAAAAATAAGCTTGAATAATGATCCAAGAGCAAAGGCGTTGGGACTATCAGTGCCACCCATCAGCAGCATTGTCGACTTATATTTCTTCCTCATTGGACCATCACATACTATGTTCTTCTTAACTATCACCTACTCAAGGCAGTTGCAGAGCTTTGCATATAATTTCATATTATTTCAAGATAAATAGCACAGCTTATCAAATAACCCAGTATAAAGAGATATGCATGAATTTCAGCACAACACAAAGATCTAAACTTCATGCTTTTACAAGGGTAGTAGTAGATGAACACTATACCACTACAATAACTGACAATAGTATCTGAATTGTGGAGCACGACCACAATGTTCAGAAAAGACGCATGACATTTACCTGAACATGGATAACCTGTTCGTCAATCAAGAAGGCATGTCTCTTCAGAGAATAATATTCAGTTTCGCTGGTTAAAACTGCTTCTTGCTTTTAACTGCATTTCGCTCAAATTAGCCTAACCTCAAAACTGAGGACAGATCAGTCTACTGCTATTGCAGCAAGCAAAATGAAATTCATTCAAAAACAGAAGATAACATAGAGAGCAAGCATGACATGGTGGATAAAATGCGACAAATCGGTAGCTGGTACTCCCTCTGTAAACTACTCCCTCCGTCCCAAAATTCTTGTCTTAGATTTGTCTAAATACGGATGTATCTAGTTACATTTTTGTGTTAGATACATCCATATCTAGACAAATGTAAGACAAGAATTTTGGGACGGAGGGAGTAATATAAGAGTATTTAGATCACTAATATAAAACTGGTTCAATGTGATACGAATTGCAACAGATGTCAACACCTATGAAGCTACAGACGGGCAACTCCCAGTTCATTGAAGTATACCACAACTGTATATATACTGCTAAGGACATACAGAGATCAGAACCAAGAATAGGAAGTGGTGGTAACCTGACTGTAGCTGCGACTGCGGCGGTTTCAAGATGGCCTAGGCGAGGCGGCGGAGAACCGGCAGGCATCGTGGGGACTGGGGAGTGTGGTCGCGAAGGGGCCAGCGGTGGGGCGTCGTGGTCGCTGTTCGGGGATGGCCTGAGTTGGGAGAGGCGTGCGTTTGTGGAGTGCGAGTGGGGGTGGGCAGCAGCCGGCGTCACCGTGCGCGCCGCAAGGAAGCAGAACCCGGCGGCCACCTCGACCCTCCTCGCCGCCTTTTTTTTTGGAACGAAGACGCTAGAAGCGTCCGGCTTTAAATTAATAAAGCCCGAAAGGCAACAAGGTTCAACGGTTACATCATTGCAAGTTCAATATCACACCCAACAAAGATAGCAAAACAGCAAGGTTCATCGCAACAAAACAAAAACAAAACAGACCAGCAAGTACAATGACCACAACAACTAAACACTCCACGGAGATCTTCAAACACTTCATCAACTCGCCAGGTTCTGTTTTGCCATCGTCTGGATCGTCTTGATACGCCCCATGGCTTCTGACATACGCTCAGCATCGCGCTCCTTCCCCAGCGGGGTCCACATCTGCAGAAATAGGTGGCATTTGAAGATCACGTGTGCAGGGTGGTTAGAAAATTTCTTTTCAATCGTAATTTTGTTGCGCGTCGTCCAAAGTGCCCACATTAGCGCCCCTACGCATCGCCAGGCAAGTCTGCTAGAAGTCCCTTTCATGGACTTCAGGATAGAAACTAATTGGGTCCCCGAAGCAGGATTCCAGACCGTGTGGAAGGCCTCCTGAACTGCGCTCCACGCAAACCTGGCCAAGTGGCACCTAAAGAAAACATGATTCGCATCTTCACCTAGCCCGCAGATCGCACATGTGCCATCGGCCGGACCGTGCCGTTTGGCTACGTTATCCGATGTAGGCAGCCTATTCCTAAGCATTTGCCACATGAAGATCTTAATCTTCGGGGGCAGGCCTGCCTTCCACAGTCCCTTAGCAATGTCAAGCACTGGCCCTCCAGTAAGCTTGTTATACAAGGACTTCCCCGAGAATTTCCCAGACGCAGTCAAACTCCACTTAACAGTGTCAGCCCCCGTCCTAAGGCAATTAGAGCCTAATTGCTGGACCAGCCCGTCCCAAGATGCACGCTCTTCATTTGTTAGGGCCCTCTTAAAGTGAATCGCCGGAGGATCGATACGCATCGCCTCCCCAACTAGTATGTTAGTGTCTGTGGCGATCCGGAATAGTGTGGGATGACTTTGCCAAAGGGGGGAGTCGCCCAGCCAATGGTCAAGCCAGAACCGAGTGGATAGGCCGTTATTGGTCTGGAATTTGGCACCCCTCCTCGCCGCCTTCCGTCTCCGCTTCCACCTCGACCACGCGCACCGTAAGGAAGCAGAACCCGGCCTCCACCTCAACCCTCCGCACCGCAAGGAAGCAGGACCCGACGGCCATCTCGTCACTCCCCCGCCTCCGCCTCGCCGCCTTCCGGGACACAGCGCTCACCCTCCACCTCCTCGTGCGCGGCGGAGGAGGCCAAGCTGAGCGGCGGTGGCGGAGGAGGGCGAGGATTTAGGGCGGCGGGCGGCGGCGGAGGCCGAGTGGATAGGCGGGCGGCGGACGGGGCGGACGATGGGGGAGGATCGGCGTCCGCTGGGAGGTGGAGCGGGCGAGGTCGTGGTGTGGGTGTGGTGCGGGCGTGGCGTGCAGAGCGGTTTTTGTTTTTCGAAGCAGCGGGTAGGATTAGCGATCGATAGTGTGGGTGTGGCTTAATTCCGTGGCTTGCAGCGTTAAACACAAAACGATTAGGAGCCATTAGATTTTGATGATGGATGGATGTGATTGTTTGGATCTGCCCCTCTCTTCCTTTTATAGTGGTAGTAGATACTGAAAGAGAAGTCAGTAGCAACTACTCCATCTGTCCTATAATATAAGAATGTTTTTGACGCTTGTCAAAAGGGCAACAATCTGCGCTGGTGCGCCGGCCCAACTGTTGGGCCGGTCACATCACGGCCGTTGGATCTGAGCGCGTGGGCCACTGGATCCGCTAAAGAAAACGGTTCGCCCTATCGTCTTCTACCTCGCGCCAGGGCGCCGCGCCTCCTACCGCCCTCGCCGCTCCAAGCGTTGCGCAGCCCCTCCCCCCTGCCCTCCCCCCGTCCCCGGTCATGCTCGTCGCCGCGCTCGCCGCCGGTCGCCGTAGCTGCTCGCCATCGCTGCTAGAGCAAAAAAAGCTCCGGATCATCAAAAAAAATGGTGGCCATCGGTTCCAGCAATGGCAGGGGTGCTTCTAGCACACAAAAAATGCTTCCTCGCCATTGCCATGGTGTTGTGCTTGTAGCATCACCAGCAGTCCCAGTTGCAAAACAACAATCACACTGATTTCCAGCAAAAATCTAATGGCCGGTTCCAGCCAAAATTCTGCGGGTGTCACCATTTGAAGCAAAATAAATTACCGGTTCCAGCAAAAAATGAAGCCACTTCCAGCAAAAAAACGCGTCGTCGTCGTTGTGGTCGCCGGTTGTAGCTCGCCGTGAAGGGTCGCAACAAATTGAGTCGCTGGTTGTAGCAAACGACGCCGCTGGTTCTAGCAAAAATGACATCGTCACAGGTTCCAGCATTTTTGTTGAAGCTTTCTCGGTCTCTGGTAGACATTTTTTCATCTGCGGGATGAAGCTTTTTTTTAAAAGGTTGCAACTTTTCATGTGTATCTAAAAAGCAATTGAAACTTTTGAAGTGGCTGGTTGAAGATTTTCAATCTCTGTTTGAAGCTTTTTTATCTGCGGGATGAAACTTTTGTTAAAGTGGTTGCAGCTCTTCATGTGTTCCGAAGTTTGGTTTGAAACTTTTTTATCTACTAGATGTAGCTTTTTGCATTCATGGTTGCAGCACCAGCATTGCTGTTTGCAGCTGCAGTACCAGTACGTCCGCGCGGCCGTCGTTACTGGTTCCAGCAAAACCAGTACGCGATTGCAGCTCTCTCCCCAGACGGTTGTAGCTCGTCCCATTGATTCTTGCCGTCAGCGCTTTGCGTAGCTGGAAAAACAGTGGGCGGATGGGGTTGAGACCCAACGGTGACGGCGACTTCCGGCGACCGGCCGGCGAGGCGGTGGGGCGCGGGGCGACGGAGTTCGCGGGCGCGCGCAGCCCTCCGGCGAGCGGCCGATGAGGCGGCGGGGCGCGGGGCGACCGAGCTCGCGGACGCGGCTCGCGGGCGCGCGCAGCCCTCCGGCGACCGGCCGGCGAGGCGGCAGGGCGCGGGGCCACGGAGCTCGGGGGTGCGGCTCACGAGCGCGCATACCGGGTGGGCATGAGGGAGGAAAGGATGGATAAGATGCATGGGCCCACATTAGGGGAGAAGTTACTATATGTGCGTGTGTATTGTGCGTGCCGAGGCAGGAGCCGGCCGAAGTTTCGGCCGGTGCGCCGGATCTAAACACTTTCCTTGTCAAAAATATTCTTATATTATGAGACGGGGGAGTACCAAATGTTCACCACCCTGTTTTGGGAATACTTATGTTCTAAGGGCATGTACAATGAAATTATCTTAGGTGCACTACATAGGATAATTGTCGAGGTGTAGGGAAGAGAATCCATAAGAAAATATTTGTCTTTTTTTAAATAAGAGATGAACACTTAGCCCGATACGTGTCACCATGATTTTAGGAATAACTAGTTATTTTAGATAAGATTAAGAGATAACTCATTGTATACATATTTTATTGTCATCATACATGCAAGGTTTAAGATAAAACTATCATATCAACCATTATACATGCCCTAATAAAAACACCATAGCTCTACAACAGGCCACTCAGTACTGGAAAACTATGCACGTTCAGCAACAAAAATGGAGCCAATCTAGTCAAAACCGTTCTTTCAAGAACTCGGATCTCTTCTACCTAAGGATAGCCTACCCCACCCACAGGCCACAGTGACAAGGATCCAGCAAAAGCCTGGTTTTGCAAGCAACAAACATGTCTAGAAAAACTAAATCTCTCTGGCAGTAATGCAGAAAACAAGTTGACAAGCATGAAGCAGTACACACAAGGATCCCTGCCAAAGCCAACATTATTTTCAGGTCCTTGGGCAAATCCAATGCTTTACTTGCTCTAGGAAAGAGTAAAATTACTAGCTACTGATCTACAAGATCTTATATTTCTTTACAGAGGGAGTAGCTAATTTGTACAAGACAGATGGCACTAAGTTACATTCAGTAAACTCAAACTTCAATACAATAAGTTACTGGAACTACAAAGTAACTATACACTAGAAACAGAGCAGACAGCGGAAGATGGTGCAATCTTCAGGCATCAACACCATCTACCAAATGAGCACAAGATACTTCAATCTTCAGGCATTAACCCTGTCTAAGGCTGTCGGAAGGGGTTGGCTACTGACCGACCAATCATGGTTATGCTTATTGACATGGTACTCATTCAGTATGAAATAGTCTTGAATACAAACCGAGCGTGTCGAGAGGCTCTGTTTTCCACTTGTAGCAGCTTGTGTTCATAACCCACCATTTCAATGCCATAGTGATTATATGCTTCAAATTCAATTTTGTCTAGCACCTTTGCATTCAATACAAAGAACCTGGCAAATTCAACCTGTTTCCCATAGCCCTGGAATGGCTTAAACACCACTTTTTTGAGATGGGCCTCAAGGCATTCGATTGGATGTAGTGGGTCATGCTGAGGCTCATTTTGCTGATCCATATCATGGTGCTTACCAAACTGCGACATGGGAGGAAGAGGCATATGTTATGGCGGTAGCTAACTAGACTATAATATGTGAATCAAATCAGACACTTAAAGCAAGCAAAAATGAGTACTCACAGTGACATGGAGCCTCTCCAAACAGGGGAACCACCTGAGAATGTTAAGAACTGCATGCAACTTATCTGCAGAAGATCTAAGAGCCAAAACCTTTACGGTGCGCATGGAGTTTGCCGAGTTGACCGGGCTTACTCCCTGAAGAAAGCAAACAATGGACATAAAAATTGTCATCTGCATGTCGGTGTGGCGAATGCAAGATTAGATGACAACGTTGCTGCTACCTGAAAGAGTAGGATATTGAAAGGGCCCAATATCTCCAGCATAGGCGCCCTAGCTACCCTGATAGTCACACGATCGCTTCCGTAATAATACGGCAACAGTAGCCTTACAAGGCGAGGAGCATCCAAGATCACCAGTTGTGCCATTTCACTAGAGCTATGACTGAAGATAATGGTCCTAAGAGTCGGCGAGCTAACACGGAGGCGACCAGCAGCAGAAACTTCGGCCATGTATAGGCTCTCCAAGGCGTGGCAGCCGGAGAGCAGCGCGTGCAAGACGTCCTCCGAGATGGAAGTGTGAAACAGGGTGAGCTTCCTGAGATTGGGGAAATTCATGGCCGGCACGATCTCGCCAGGGAAACCACAACCGTTGATCTTGGCAGCCAGGATGGTGGTGGATGCGGAGCGGAGCACTGATGCCAGCAGCCGCGGGCTGGCGTGAGCTATGTCGAGCTCCTCGAGGTTGCCGAGGGCCCGGGAGTGAAGCCAGCTCTCCGCCTGGGCGCAGAGGTCGCCGGCGCCGCGGCAGTGGAAGGAGAACCGGCGCGCGGGGCCATGGTGCTGGGAGATTATCTGGGAGACGGCGGAGGGTGGGACGCGGGAGGGGGTGGGGACGGGGCCGGCGGCGCCAGGGGGTCGGGTGCTGACCTCGAGGTTGAGAGGCGCGGAGCGCCAGAGGTGGCGCCATTGGCGGGAGAGGACGGGCGTGCGGCCGCCGTCCTTGGTGGGGGGGAGGGAGATGATGATGCCGAGGATGTCGTCGGAGAGCCTGGTGATGAAATCCTCGCCGCCGCTGCTCCGTGCACGCTTCCGTGCGGTCCCATGGGATTCGCGCGCCTCCCCCGCGGCCTTCTTCTCCATGGTCGGCAACTGGCGACTGGCGAGGGGTAAGCCCGCGTCTCACACTGTCACTGGGTTTATGGGGATGGGGCGCTCGGTAACTGCAGGCAGTGGTGCGTCGTGGTAGTAACTTCTCATGTTCGTAAAGGTTCAACCTCCCATGTTCGTCTCACGCCCCGCCAGTTTTTTAACTCCTTCGGTTTGATAACCGCCACCCACGCACGAACGTCTCCTTGCTGCGATCTCCAACTGCTGCTGCACCGGGGAGAAACACCACTTCCGCACGAACGGACATGGCTGTTCGTAGCGTCGGTTCCCCTTGTGTAAATCCTGTACTAATCATCAATGGAATGTAATAGACGGTTCAACTTATTCATTCACAAATCTCAACACGCCCGGGACGCACCTTCCCGGTGGATCTCCTTCCAAGGAGAAGAATGCCGCTCCGGGATCTTCCGCTCCACGCCGGCAAGCCAGTTGCCGGTGGCACGGGATCATGGTGGCGGTGCTGGAGGGGCGCCGCTTGAATTTGGTTGGGGATGATTAGTTGATGGGAACAAGAAATATTTGGTCGCCGGTTGTCCGAATTGGCTGCTATAAAGCCATCATAATGTGCTCTTCCTATCTCATTTAGAGAGGCTTTCACGGCCTCTACTACTACCGCGGCAGGCAACAAGGAGGCCCGGCCCAAGAGAGCAGCCCAACAGGCTGTTCGACCCAGCCACCTGGGAGCTGGGTGGGTGACCGATAAGTAGGTGTGAGCCCGAGGGGTTAGGGTACGGCGTTGTAATCAGTGAATTGATCTCACCTACTCTCCCCTTTCCTCCCACCTCCTGTAACCCCTCTCCTTCGATCCCCTTTCTCTCTCAAGAACCCTAGCTACCGAATCTCCCTGTATCGCCATGAATTGAGTAGATCGAACAAGAGGGATGTAACATATGGTATCAGAGCCACCGGATTACTTAAAGAAACCGACGTTCACCACGCGCCAACAGCGACAAGCCGGCAAGATGGAGCATAGAGTGGAGGAGATGGCGGCGGCGCTCAAGGCCATCCAGGAGCATAATGCGGCCATCCAGAAGGCGGTGGCGGCGACGACCACCATCATCGCCGAGATCCAGCCGGTGGTGGCCGATCTGGCCGCCTGGAAGCCTACGTTGGAGAAATCGCTCTTCAACGTGCAGCAGGAGCTGGGCGGGGTGCACAAGGAGCTGGACGTCATCGCGCGGAACCCCGTGCTCGGTCTCAAACCGGGGGATCTGCCTCCCATCTTCCATCGACCCGGAGGCGCGCCGCAAAATCAAGCCGACAGCAGCCTCCAAGGGCCTGAAGGCCACCGCGTCGACCAAGCTCACCGGGGGGTCGGCTCTGGAGTGGTCACCACTCTAGTCCCACCTCCGGTCACGTGTATGGCACTGTCCCCAAATTTCCTTTCCTCTGCGGGGCAATTTTCGGTCGATCATCGCTCACGAGCACCAGAGCGGTCACCTTTGAGGGGCATGTCCAGATCTGGCAGTCCTCTGCCTCCATGATCTCGTAGCCCTTACCGCCACCACAATTCTGTCATTCCTAGGCCTAAGATGGATTTCCCTCAATTCTGGGGGGAACGCCCTCGCAGTTGGAAACGAAACTGCGATCGTACTTCCGCGTCTTCCATTTAGATCTGGTGCTTTGGGTGGACACAGCTGCGATGCATTTCACTGGGGCCGCAATGGTGTGGCTTGAAAACAGTGATTTCGATCTGCGACACATGGAGTGGGAACACTTTTACACCACAGTCTGTGAGCAGTTTGAGCGGAATGAGTTCACGGTGATGTTGCGTGAGTTGTTTCATCTAAGGCAAACTGACTCCGTGACTGATTACACCACTAAGTTCACGGAAATAATTCATTCTTTGTTAGCCCACAACACTACTTGGGATCCTGCTCTGTTTCCTTCGCGTTTTGTCGATGGATTGCGTGATGATATCCGCGTTGTTGTTTTGGTTCATAATCCAAAAGACCTCGATACTTGTAACGCCCTCGATGCGGCTATATCTCCCACGTGTCGAGGCACGACTTAGAGGCATAGCCGCATTGAAAGCAATGTCGCAAGTTGGGAAATCATCACACATCCCATGTACATAAATAATATAAAGGGGAATAACATAGTTGGCTTACACTCGCCACGTCACATCAAAGTACATAAATAACATCCATCATACAATTCACTCATGGCCCGACTACAACGCCAAAATAGAAAAGACCCCCCAACATGCGACAAGGCCCTGAATCTAACCCCAAATAGGCACCACTACTGATCATCAGGAAAAGACACATAGTAACAGTGAGAGTTCTCGTCGTACTCCCACTTGAGCTCGAGCGCGCCATCTGGAGCTGAATCATCTGTCCCTGCATCTGGTGTAATAGTAATCTGTGAGCCACAGGGACTCAGCAATCTCGCACCCTCGCGATCAAGACTATTTAAGCTTAATGGGTAGGAAAGGGGTAATGTATAAGTGGAGCTGCAGGAAGCGACTAGCATTTATGGTGGCTAACTTATTCGCAAAAGAGAGCGAGAAGAGGAGGCAAAGCACGAGCGAGAAACTAGAGAGCAACCTGCGCAAACATAACTCCAATACCGTGTTCACTTCCCGGACTCCGCCGAGAAGGGGCCATCACGGCAACACACTCAGTTGATTCATTTTAGGTTAATTAAGGTTCAAGTTGTCTACAACCGGACATTAACAAATTCCCATCTGCCCATAACCGCGGGCACGGCTTTCGAAAGATCAATCCCTGCAGGGGGGTCCCAACTTAGCCCATAACAAGCTCTCACGGTCAACGAAGGAATAGACCTCCACCCAGGACACACCGATCAGACTCGATATCCCGGTACAACAAGATGATTCGACGGGTTAAAACAAGTCCAGCAACACCGCCCGAATGTGCTGACAAATCCCGATAGGAGCTGCACATATCTCTTTCTCAGGGCACGCTCGGATAGGTCAAGCTACGAGTAAAACCAACCCTCGAGTTTCCCCGAGGTGGCCCCGCAGGCTGCCTGGTTCGGACCAACACTCAGAGGAGCACTGGCCCCGGGGGGGGTGGGGGGGTTAAAATAAGATGACCCTCGGGCTCCGGAAACCCAAGGGAAAAAGAGGCTAGGTGGCAAATGGTAAAACCAATGTTGGGCATTGCTGGAAAAGCTTTAATCAAGGCGAACTATCAAGGGGTTCCCATTATAGCCCAACCGCGTAAGGGACGCAACAATCCGGGAACATAACACCGATATGACAGAAACTAGGGCGGCAAGAGTGGAACAAAACACTAGGCGAGAGGCCGAGCCTTCCACCCTTTACCAAGTATATAGATGAATTAAGATAACATAGCAATATAATGATATCCCAACAAGTAAATAAAGGTTAACGGCTCCAATCTTCACCTGCAACTAACAATGCTATAAGAAGGGCTGAGCAAAGCGGTAACATAGCCAATCAACGGTTTGCTAGGACAAAGGTGGGTTAGAGGCTCAATCATGGCAATTGGGAGGCTGACAAGCAAGTGGTAGGCATCGTAGCATTGGCAAAGCAAAAGAGCGAGCAAACTAGCATAGCAAAGATAGTAGTGATTTCGAGGGTATGATCATCTTGCCTGCACAGTTGTCAGAGTTGACTGGATCCTCAAAAGCAAACTCAACGGGCTCCTCGTTAGCGAACTCGTCTCCCGGCTCTACCCAACAACACAAACAAGCAACAAGGATACAATCAACCACGTGCAAGGGCAACCAAAAAAATATGCAAAGATGATATGCTATGCGGGATGCGATGCGGGATGCAAAATGCAAGACGTGACAGGAAATGCATGAACCTGGCCTCAACTTGGAAAACCAAGTGTGCCACTGGATAGAGGGGAAGAAATCACCTGAAAAACGATATAAAGATCATTGGAATCAGAGCTACGGTTTGGAAATGGCAAGCGTTTTACGAAACGAACCGATCTGCGATATACAGCAAGTAGGCTCCTAAACGCAACGAAATGAACATGCTACAGCCACCAAACATGAAAACAAAATGCATGGCAGGGACGTACACAAGATGCTTAACAAATCACTAGGACTGAGACATAGACAAATTCATCCATTAAGGGGTCCAAACAAGCATGGCAAAACTGAATAAGCAAAACAGATTTCAGACTTAGCGAAATTAACGCTAGTCTGGAATTTCAGACCACGATGCTCTCTTCGGAGCAGCAAAACAACATGAAACATAACCTGAACATGACAAGTAAGAGCATGGCATGGAGCTATTCAACAAGCTTAACAAAACACCCAAAATGACCTGCGGCCAAAAGGGTTCACAAAATACTCTAACGAGCATACGAACATAGATGAAACACAATCAGTTTTCAGACTTAGTGAAAACTGAGACATGTTGAAACTATAACTCACGAAGGCATGTAAACGAGCTCGATGCACTCACTACGGTGCAAGTCATGGCAAGGCAAGCATATATCCATAAAGAAGGCACAAAATGCTAGCTAGACATGGCAAGAACAATGGCATAGCATGCACGAGTCACTAGCAATAACACCGGCAAAATCGCAAAAGAGTTCACGATCTGCCCAAATTAATAACTATGCAAAAGTTGAGCTCGATTGAGTCAACCTAGGGTGCTCCAACATAACAAGTAAAGACATGGATGGATAGAGCACAACAAGCATAACAAATCACTCTTACTGATCATCCTCAAAAGAGGCACGGATCACTAGGAAACAAGCTGGACATATAGCATCATGAACTAAAACATCACAGACTTAGTGAAAACCACTAAGTCCCTGAAATCAACAATCTCAAGTACCCCTCTTTGCAAGCTTGCACAAGACAACACACACATCCTAAAAATGCATGGGTGGCACCTCTGGAAAGAAGACAAAATGCTTAACAATTCATCCCAAAGGGGCACAGGCATAACATGCACACAATAATCATGGCAAAAATGACAAAAGTCAATGTTGAGCTAATGGATCTGCAGTTTAACTCACGATGCCTCCTTCTACCAGCATTTTGGGCATCAAGATGAACTCAAATGCAAATGATGCAATGGAATGAAATGATGTACTCGTCGAGACGAAGATTTTGATATATTATATGTCCAAATCGGAGCTACGGATGCAAAGATATGAGCAGTCAAAGTTAGCACGAAAGATTGGGGTTGGAGGGGAAAAGTCAACCGAATCCAAACTGGATCAGGATCTGGCGCGGGAACCGAGGTTCGACGGGGGAACTGTTCACGCCGGAGCTCCTGTAGCTGACAGCGGCGGCCGGAGAGGAAGTAGCCGGAGCGGGGAGGTGGCCGGACGGCGAGGAGGAAGCGGCGCGGCGGCGGTCGTCGGAGCCGGGAGCTCCTCTCCCTGGCGCGGGCTCCGGCGAGGCTTGTGGCGGCGGGGCGAGGGCGCCGGCGACGAGGTCGCGCGGCTCGGCAATGGCGCCGCGGCGGCCGGAGCGGCCGAGCGTCGCCGGGCGCGGGGGCGGCGACTGGAGAGGGCGGCGGGGCGCGGTGTGGCGGCTCGGGCCGCGGGGGCTCTCCCCGGGCCGAGCGGGCCGGAGCGGAGGCGGGTGGCGGCACACCACGTGGCGCCACGCCACTGGCTGCGGGCGGCGGCGGCGATCCGTCCGGTTGGAGCCGGACGTGTCCGGTGACGGCGGGGGCGATTTTAGGGTTTCGGAGAGGGAGAGAGATCCGAATTTCGGGAGGGGGTATTTATAGGCATAGAGGGAGCTAGGAGTGTCCAAATGAGGTGCGGTTTTCAGCCACGCGATCGTGATCGAACGACCGAGACTATGGAGCAGAGTTTGGTGGGTTTTGGGCCAAATTGGAGGGGTGTTGGGCTGCAACACACACGAGGCCTTTTCGGTCCCTCGGTTAACCGTTGGAGTATCAAACGAAGTCCAAATGACCCGAAACTTGACAGGCGGTCTACCGGTAGTAAACCAAGGCCGCATGGCAAGTCTCGGTCCAATCCGGAAATGTTTAATCCCCACACATGAAAGAAAGCTAGAAATGGCCAACGGAGGAGAACGAAGCGCCGGAATGCAAAACGGACAACGGGGAAAAATGCTCGAATGCATGAGATGAACATGTATGCAAATGCAATGCACGTGATGACATGATATGAGATGCACGAAAACGAAAACAACACACGGAGACAAAGACCCGAACCCGAGGAATAAATATAACTTAATGCCGGAAACGGCAAGAGTTGGAGTACAAATTGGGAAAGTCGTATCTAGGGCGTTACAATACTGTTGTTTCGTTGGCTTATTTATAGGAAGAGGCGCTGGAGATTTCCAAGCGACGGGAGCCCAGGCGCTCGGAGAGCATCACAGGCAATGGCATGAGCAGCCGGGCCCATCTCAAAGGGGCCATGCCATTGCCGGCACCTCTTGGACGGCCACCACCTGCGGTCGGTGCACCGGCAGATGAACGCCGTGGAGCAGCTGCTGATGGCCCGAAGGGAAACAACTCTGTGGAAGATCGACTGACAACGCTGCGAGCCTATCATCGAGCCAGAGGCCTCTGCTATATGTGTGGAGAGAAATGGAGTCGAGAGCACAAGTCTGCAGCAGCAGTGCAGCTTCATGTGGTGCAAGAGATGTTTGATGTGATGGGTCTGTCTAGTGGCTTAATGGGCGAGGAA
Source organism: Triticum monococcum (assembly GCA_034509565.1). NCBI lineage: Eukaryota > Viridiplantae > Streptophyta > Magnoliopsida > Poales > Poaceae > Triticum > Triticum monococcum. The sequence continues at coordinate 48,879,465 of CM067846.1, forward strand.
CATTCAGATACTGCAAGTGAATGTCACACCATCTCTAGGGCAGCAGTGCAAGGCTCAGTTGCACCACAGACTCTGCGGTTGCAAGGGAAGATTCAGAATCAGCAGGTGTTGATGCTTGTTGACTCAGGTAGTTCGCACAGTTTTGTCAGTTCAGATCTGGCCGGCCGATTGCAAGGAGTGCATAAAATCTCAAATGTTCTGAAGGTGAAGATAGCGGATGGGGGACAGCTTCTCAGTGACCAAGCCATAACAAAATGTGGTTGTTCAGTGCAAGGGCACAAGTTTGCTTCAGACCTCAAGGTTTTGCCTTTGGGATGCTATGACATGATCATTGGAATCACTACAAGAAATATGTCAACTTGTGACCACCACTATTGGTCACTGAATGGTCACAAATTTCCATTTGTGATCTTTTTGTGACCAAAAACATAAGTTCAAAAGCTGGCCGTCATAAACTGACTATAGCGACCTTTCTTCTGGAATGGTCGTAGATGTTTATGACCAAAATACATCTACTGTGGCGTTTTGGTCACTAGCAACCTCCCCAGGCCACGTAGGCATCCAGCGTGGCAATATGATGTGTCACAAGATTCAGCCCGGTCCAATTTGATTTTCTACACGGGCCTAGCCCAACAATTCGGTCTTTTTAATGTATATTTTCCTATTAATTTTTGCTAGCTACATGGGCCTGGCCTAGTAATTCAGCCTTTTTATTTCTAGATGTGGCCTTTTACAGCGTATGATCTTTTATTTTTTGCCATTTTACTTTTCACTGTTTTACATTTGTCCCAAATATCATAATATCATACACTGGTCCCACGCGTCAGAAATTTCAAATGTGCTCAAAATATTTTGATAAGTGGGTTGCATGAGTCATGTTTCCATTGCACACATTTTCAAATCACATACATAATTACTATTTCATATGAAACAGAAATTGTAGTTCTGAAACATACATGAAATTCAGAGAGAAAATACATTAAATCACATACATAATTACTATTTCATTCACAAATAGATAGAAGATACATTAAATTCCCAGATAACCCTTCCCCTACTACTGCTACTTCTGATGTACAAAAGCAGGATCATCAGGTTTTACAAAACGCCAACACTCTCCTACTCCTTGTGCTCACCCTTCTGATGTACAGACACCTTTTAGATGAATTTGTCTGTAGAAAACATCAAAGAATCTAGTAAAAAAACTGGAATCATCAGGTTCTAACAGACTGAAAGCAACACTGAAATATATTTAGATCAGGGTAAAAACAATAAACCAACAGGAAATATAGAGTTAAAAAGCATTGGAAATACACAAGAAAATAAGGGCGTTAATGTAGCTGCAATTTACAATGTCAGAAGACCAGGAAATTAGAGATAAAGCATGGAGTATGATAAATGTGGGACTTTACATTGTAATAGAAATTGAGGATATACGGTGAAAAAAATAGAGGAATTCCACTGTAAATACCTGCAGTTTATACAATGTATAAAATGGGTTATTTACAGTGTAACTCCCTAAAAAAATCTTAGGTATTCCACTGTAATACCTACAAGTTTTACAGTGACTATGCAGTAAATTACACTGTAAAACTGGGCGATATTACAGTAAAATGAAACTGAAAAAGCACACTATAGGAATGACAACAATGAAGTAGGCACAAAGACAACATTTTAGACACATCAGAGAAAATTCACTAAATAATAAGTCAGCACTCTTAAGAAACCATTTTAAACGACCATTGATCCACCACTCATGATGTAATGGGTCTACTTCCAAGTGGACGCATGATTCACTTGCAATATTGTTGCAGAAGTGAAGAAAACAAACCCACGGTGGATGACCGACAGTTGGCACTTGATGTGCGCACCCACCCTAGCTGAACAATCCAGCTCAATCGGGTCTACTAGAACAGAAGGAAAAACTAACACTGTAAATCTACGGAGGATCACCAACAACATCCCACACTTGGATGCACACCCAGCAAGCAGATAGACAGCAACAAATGGACATTCTATATGAGAACAAAACAGCATTGATCAAGCAGATGTTACGAGGACAGATATGTGACTGCTACAGATGAGTGAATTATCAAAAAAAGGAAGAGCTACAGATATGCATCTGCCTGCCAAATACACAAGACTAGTGCAGCTAAAGGATGATGGGAAATTTGCATCTAATGCTACCAATTAATTTCAGTGCATGACAAGACAAAAAGCATGGCATCAACAACATCATCAGCAGCATACTACCATCGTAAATAGCAGCACAACAGCAACAGTAGGTAGTAGAAGTAGAAGAGTGAGGGCGCTATCGTGCACAGGGGCACGACCAGGAGTCGGGGAGGACGGGGCCAGAGTAGGTGAAGAGGCCATCATCCTCCTTGTGGTGCATGCCGGCCGTTGTGACGGCCTTGACTTGCTGGCCATCGCCTGATTTTGCTCCCCCACCCGCTGCTCCGCCTGCAGGAATATATACCAATAAAGCGAGGTAAAATGAGAACCAACAGAGCACTTTCTGTATTACCAGAACAAAACTGAAATTCAAACAATAACATGGCCCTTGGTATGGAAACAATTCTGCAGGTATATACCAATAAAATGAGGTGAAATGAGAACCAACGGCACAATGTCCAAAAAAGGCCAGCAGGATGAAGCTATAGCCAGCTAGCTATGCACCATAGGTGTCTGTACGACCAAGTCAGAAGAATAACACGACTAACATAAGGAGTGACACAACAGTTGTTGTGCTACCACAGAAAAATTGGGATTCAAACCTACTGTAACTATCACTCCATCCATTATTTAAACTACCAAAACGTCCTTATATTGAGAAACATAGGTACTGGTTGCATATATAGACTAGTAGCAGTACTATGTGTGGCAGTTTTAACAAGTCAAATAATTTTACTGTAGACAAGTTGCATATATAGACTAGTAGTAGTACTGTAATCTAACAGTGGCTAAAGCATACAAGAAACATATTGCAGTGTACTCTAGCCCAAACGAATTCCCACCCATGCCTTGTTTCAGATTAGACACTTTCTTACAACTGAATTCCAGATACAATTGGTTTAAGCTCCATGTGTACTAATTAAGAAGGAGGCGACAAGTAGCCATTGCATGTGATGGCAGGCAGACAGGAAATGGTTAGGAAGAAGAGGAGCAGTGAAGCACTGACTGATCCATTGGAGGCCCTAGTCTTGTCCTTCTTGAAGACGACCCCAAATCCCCGATGCACTCGCCGTCGACCACACTAGAGGCACTGACTGAATACAAACAAGAACATAAGACAAATAGTACATATATTAGTAAGATAAGCAGCTGTAACATAACAGGAACTGGAACAAACAGTGAGCCATATGCCTGGACCCTGAACCTTGAAGAAAGCAGTACAAAATAACTGAATACTGATCCTAGAATGCACAAGGTGGTTACTGATCCTAGTGTTAACTGACAATTTCTCAATAAAGTTTCTGTACAACAGCACAAGGTGGTTAACACAAAGGGGAAACACAGAATTAACATGGCAGCAGAGCAAACCAATACAGCTTGCAACTAATAAGCACATGATATTGCTTGGCAAATCAATTAAGCTTTGGTTAATTATTAAGCGGTGAGAATTTCTTATTTGCACGTTCATGTTGATAAGCAAGTTCTAGTGTTCTACTGAACAATGACATGTCATTCGCTACGCATCTATACGTGAGATAAAAGTTGAAGGCAGGAAGCATGATGGATGGATGTATATGCGTACCTGAATCCAGGGGAAATTCCGAAAGGAGACGGAGGGCGTGACAGTGGTGTTCATGTGCGCGCCGGAGATGTGGCCGGTGGCGTAGATCACTGCGGTGATAATGAGGGCGCCGACGAAGGAGTGGCCGAGCTGGGATACGTGCGTCACATCGGTGCCGTAGATGGACGCCGCCCCGCACATCACGAACACCAGCAGGAATGTCGCCACCACCTCCAATATCACCTGCACACACGCAAGAACCCCTCAGACTGGATACTCGAACTTGTATCTTTGAACCCTATTAATCAACTTCAATTTGCAATTTTAACACTGTGCATGCGTCGACCAGAGGACGACCGACGAGGTCCCCAAACAAAGAGGAGCGACGGGAGAGGGAGGCGCCCAGGCATGTACCTTGGTGCTCTGCTGCCACTACTGTCGCGCTCGATCTGCTGCATAGCCGGGGCTGGGGGAGAAGGGGGCGGACGATCTGGTCGAAGGGGGCGACTGATCTGGTCTGAGGGAAGGACGGAGCGGAAGGGACGGGGTTGCGGTGGTGTGCTAGGAGCCGCAGATTGCCGCTGGAAGTCGCCGGGATCAGCCACCGTAGGTGGCGGCGGCGAGGAGTCGTGGGGAGAGAGAGATGGGGTTCGCGAGAGGATGGGGGTGTCGCGGGAGGTAGGGGAGACCGGAGACGGGCAATCAGGTCACCGGTGGAGCAAGGTGGCTGCCAGATCGGCGGCGGTGGGAATCACGGAATGAGGGGCGGCCTCGATCAGATCTGGGGGAAGGGTGGGTTGGGGAGTTGGGGGAGGAGAGGGAGCGTGAGAAGGTGGAGAAGGGAGCGAGGGGCTGGTGGGAAGGGTGCGATGTCGCGAGAAAGAAGACGGCGGGGAGGAAGGGGACGGGATCGAGAGGAGCTCCACCGGATCGAGAAGGGCGCGATGGAGGCGAAGAGAGCGAGGGGAAGAAAGGAGGCGGGGGTGGATGGAAAATGACCACAGAGCTAGGGTTTCAGGGTTAGTGTGGAAGGGCTGAGGACTACCATTGGATCCCCGAGTATCCGACGGTGTATGATGCACGATCCACATGAGATGTCCACGGACCAATCAGAAAGTGGTACCACGTTATGACCATTTAAATTGGTCGTGGTTGACTAAAAATAGCGTGTTAAAATCATATCAATTATTTTATGACCTGAAAAATTCAAAAAGGAAATGGAAAACCTTCTCATTGTGTCACCAAATGTGAATAAGTTTTTAGGAAAAATAACAAACATGAAATAAGATAAATATCTTTAAAAATGTGTCGTGAGAAATGAGTTTTTTGGCAAAAAATCATTTTCCATTTTCCGAGTGCCCAAAATGAGTTTTTTTGTGAAGGACCTACCATATATTTGTTTCAAAATTGTACCAAATCAATTTTATAAAATACTAGGACATATTTAATGCACAATTGACCAAATGGTCGGGTGTTAAAAGTTTTGAGCCACCTCTCGTGAAAAAGACAAATTTCCGTTGATTCAGTAGGAAGCGGGTAAAATTTGAACTGCAGCTGCCTCATAGTTTGCTCTTTATTTTTTGCAAAAATCATTTCTAGGTACATAAGTATCTATTTAATCATAGAAATATCAAAAGTTTTCCAAGATTCAACCACTAGCTAGGAACGGCCATTCCCGCCGTTTTGATCGCATTTTGAAACGTGCATAAAAATTCAAAAAAATCAAAAAATTCGGAAACCTTCGCATTGTGTCATCATATGTGGCCAAGTTCCCAGGAAAAATAACAAACTTGTAATACGGCAATTATTTTAAAAAAGTGTTCTCAGAAACGAGCTATCACATGAGGAGATCAATGGCTTTCAAGCCAAATGATCAATCTTATGGCCACGTTCATGGCATAGTTTCTTCAAATGATCTCATATTGTGCACAAGGGTGCATATTGGAATGGCAAACAATGTTGCCTAAGGAAGTTTTCTTTTTCTTTGGACGAAAAAACCATTTTCCATTTTCCGAGTGCCCGAAAGGAGGTTTTTTTGTGAAGGACCTACCAAATAATTGTTGCAAAATTGGACCAAATCATTTTTCTAAAATACTAGGCCATATGTACAATTAACCAAATGGTTGGGTGTAAAAAGTTTTGATCCACCTCTTGTGAAAAAGACAAATCTCCGCCGATTCAGGTGGAAACGGGTCAAATTTGAACTGCAGCTGCCTCATAGTTTGCTATTTATTTTTTCCAAAAATCATTTCTAGGTACATAAGTATCTATTTAATCAGATAAACACCAAAAAAATTCCAAGATTCAACCACTATCTAGGAACAGTCATTCCCGCCGTTTTGACCGCATTTTGAATCGGGCATAAAAAATTCAAAATAAAAAATAAAAAATTGGAAAACCTTCGCATTGTGTCATCATATGTGGCCAAGTTCCCAGGAAAAATAACAAACTTGTAATACGGCAATTATTTTAAAAAAGTGTTCTTAGAAATGAGCTATCATGCATGAAGATTCATGGCTTTCAAGCCAAATGATCAATCTTATGGCCACACTCATGGCATAGTTTGTTCAAATGATCTCATATTGTGCACAAGGGTGCATATTGGAATGGCAAACAATGTTGCCTAAGGGACTTTTTATTTTCTTTACACGGAAAATTCATTTTCCATTTTTTGGGTGCCCGAATTGAGTTCTTTTTGTGAAGGACCTACAGTATATTTGTTGCAAAATTGGACCAAATCAATTTTATAAAATACTAGGCCATATCTGATTCACAATTGACCAAATGGTTGGGTGTTAAATGCCTTGATCCACCTCTGGTTGAAAAGACAAAATTCCCGCCGATTCAGCTGAAAGCAGGTCAAATTTGAACTGCAGCTGCCTCATAGTTTGCTCTTTATTTTTTCAAAAAATAATTTCTAGATACATAAGTATCTATTTAATCAGGGAAACATCAAAAGTTTTCCAAGATTCAACCACTAGCTAGGAACGGTCAAACCCGCCGTTTTGACCGCATTTTGAAACAGGCATAAAAAATTCAAAAATTTGGAAAACCTTCGCATTGTGTCATTATATGTGACCAAGTTTTCAGGAAAAATAATAAGCTTTTAATACGGCAATTATTTTAAAAAAGTGTTCTAAAAAATGAGCTATCATGCGTGAAGATTCATGGCTTTCAAGCCAAATGATCAATCTTATGGCCACATTCATGGTATAGTTTGTTCAAATGATCTCATATTATGCACAAGGCTGCATATTGAAATGGCAAACAATGTTGCCTAAGGGACTTTTTATTTTCTTTGCACGGAAAATTCATTTTCCATTTTCTGAGTGCCTGAATTGAGTTCTTTTTGTGAAGGACCTAGCATATATTTGTTGCAAAATTGGACAAAATCATTTTTATAAAATATTAGGCCATATTTAATTCATAATTGACAAAATGGTTTGGTGTCAAAAGTTTTGATCCATCACTTGTGAAAAAGACAAATTTCTGCCGATTCAGTAGGAAGCGGGTCAATTTTGAACTGCATCTACCTTATTGTTTGCTCTTTATTTTTTCAAAAAATCATTTCTAGTTACATAAGTATCTATTTAATCATAAATACATGGTTTGGTGGCGATACGTCGAGGTTTGGATGTGGCCCAGGGCCCCAACTCCAAAGCGCATAAACTCGCATGCCCGCCGCATGGTCACCGCGTGACATTGGCGTTGGCATGCGTTCTGGGAGGCCTAGGCATGTCTAGCGGGTTGGGCACTCTTCGGGTAGGTGCTAGGAAGAAAATTACAATAGAAGAATCTCACGAGGAGACCGACCTATGCTCAAAGATGAATTAGCAGTCAAGTGTTTGATTGGCAGTACGAGAAATGCACATGGCCAATGGGCATGAGTTTTTGCTGAGGATGATCATCTACTAAGGAGAATGTCTTCGCAAATTTTCAGATCAAAAGGAGGATCCTAGGTGGTACTTGCTTTGCAAAGTACCACACTGGACAGAACTATGAATGTTGAAGCTGGGCTCAAAATAATGAATGGATTGAGCTGAAATTTGGTGGATGATAGTTATTTGGGCATTGGAAAGCACCGTAGAAAATTGATACCATTTGGACATGCCAAAGTGGTACTTCCTTCACAATGCTCTTCTATGGACAGAAACTTGGGAAAACTAGTGAGAGAAATTGGATGAATGAAATGAGCTCAAATTTGGTGTAGGTAAGTTACATAGGTATGGTTATGCCTTGGTAGATTTTCAGATCATTTGGGTAAGCCTAGATAGTACTTACTTCACAAAGCTTCTCTCGAGGTAGAAACTTTGGAAATTTCCTGAGAAAGATTTACTAGGAAAATGGAGCTGAATATTATCATGTGGCAATGATTTGGGTATGGAAGAGTGCCCAAAGAGTTTGAGGTTAATAGGAGGGGTATAGATAACACTTGCTTTGCAACGTGCCAATCTGGCCATAAAATATAAATTGAACCTGGGCTCACATAGTTAATTTGCCTGAGCTGCAATTTGGAGGAGGGTGATAATTTGGGCATATGAAGGAACTATATAAATTTCATGTCATTTGGATTTATAAAAAGGTACTTCCTTCACAATGCTTCTAGGTGGACAAAAACTTTGGAAATTTGCCGAGCAAGATTTGCCAGGCAAATGGAGCTGAATTTTGTCATGCGGCAATGATTTGGATAGGAAAGAGTGCCCAAGAATTCCGAGGGCAATCAAGAATATATAAATAGCACTTCCTTCATAAAGTGATGTTGTGAACAGAATAGGAAAATGAATATTGTTGAATTATTTTTGAACTAGGCAAGGAAGTATTTTTACATATTTGATGAAGATATGACCCAAAGAATTTATGAGCTTTTTTGGGAATTTTCGGAATGACAGAAATATAGGTTGCTTCACAACCTAGGGCAAAAATTGACACATGGACATGACACATAGGCAAAACTGATGAGGTGGCGCCAAGTCATACCAATCCACCACAATTGACAAGGTTATGACCATCTATATTGGTCATGATCAGCTAGAAATAAGGCAGCGGACTAGTGCTATCTGCTTTATGACCATTTCGTGTAAGGAAATTACGACCTTTCTGACCAAAATGGGGGTGAGCTGTCACATCCCTAGCCCTACTTTGGTTTTGGTCTAGCTTGGTGGCTGCATCATGTCTAAATTTCTTCTAAACTTGAAATGGGGATTGTTCAAACCCTAGCACCAGATCAAATCAAATAGGTTCAACTTAAAATAATCTTCAATGAACCCAAAATGCCTTTGGAAATGTTCATGATTTTTGATAAAGGTGAAAACCCCTGCCAAAAATGATGAGCATATTTCTTGGCCATTTATGGATTTTTGAATAAACTCATATTATATTTGAATGGGGGAATTTAAATTCTATAAATATTTTAAATGCTCTAATACTTCTGAAAACAATTGGGGGCTTTTGGAAATAATTCAAATAGTGCCCACAATTTTTGTCAGGATTTTACAAAATGAGTTAGTATTTTTACTAATTCAAAACAGATAAAAAAAATAGAAAACAGAATAAATTAGAGAGAGAGAGAGAGAGTGCTCACCTGGCGGCCCAGCTGTGGCCCAGCACTGTTGGCCCAGCCCACCTCCTTCCTTGTCTTCTTCCAGCTGCTGCCAGGAGGACGCCGGGCGTGTGCTCGCCGCGCGCGCGCCACCTCCACCCTGCCTGGCTGCCCCCTCATCGCTCTGGCCCTCCCTCGCGACGCCACGCAGCCCCCGACCTCTCTCGCACTCTCCCTCGCCCTCATCCCCTCCCCTGTCTCGATCTCTCACACACACCCGAACGCGCCGTCGCCACCGTTCGCTGCCACCGCGTCCACAGCCACCCCCTCGCTCCCTCTCCGCATCCCTGGGCTCCGCCCTGACCCCGTGGAGCTACACACCCGAAGCATGCGACCAGAGGAGGCCCCAGTCGACCCGAGCATCGTCGTCTTCATCTCCGGTGCCCGGAGATCGCCGTCGTCAATTCGCCGTTGCAGAAGCTTCCCCGAGCCCGCTGAGCTACTCATCGACCTCCCTGTGAGCTCCCGAGCATTTCCCCCTTCTCCCCGCAGTGAATCTCTTCCCCTAACTAGCCTAGCCACTGGAGCCGTGAGCTCCTCGCCACCGGCCATGGCGCCGTTGTGGCTAGACCCAAAGTGGCTCGAAGCCAAGCCCACCTTTGTGCTCAGCGCACCACCAGGAGCCCGTAGCCACCACCAGCTCCTCCTCCCGTGCACCGCAGCATCGATCCCGCGAACACCCGAACGCCGGCCGCCGCATTCGTGCTCGCCGGCGTCATATCCGGCCACCCCCGCACCCACCGCCTACACCACTCGACGCGCGAGTCCACCAGCAGCATGCAGCACGCCTCCGCCGTCGTTTTGGTCGCCGGAGCGCGATACCCACGCTGCTCCGCCGCGTTTGGCCTCGCCGGCGACTCGACGCCGGCGAGTTGACCCTGCTGACCACGTTTGACCACGGGTGGGCCCAGTTTGACCCCTAGGTCAATGACAGGTAGGGCCCAACCCTGCTGACTAATTAGGATTAGTGCTAATTAATATTTTAGTTAACAAATTACACTGACACGCGGGACCCACTGTCAGGTTTGACCTGGACCGACCAGTTGACTTGCTGACGTGGTGCTGATGTCACCCTGACATCATAAACCTTTTTCTGGAATTAAAATAAATCAGAAATGATTTATAAATTTCAGAAAATACCCCAAACTTCAAAAATTCATAGTAATTCAACCGTAACTCCAAATAAGATAAATTATATATGTAAAATGATCAGAAAAATCCAAAGAATCTGAATATGTCATTTTCATGCATGTTTGAACAATGTTTGTCCTCTGTTTTGGACAAAACAAATAATGGGCATTTAAATAATCATATATGGGGTTGGAATTTGAATCTTGCACTCAAACCAACCTCATTTAAATCATAGCTAGTTGCATTAGCTCAAACCACAGCATATTGACATGTCATGATCATGCATCATACCGTGCATTGCATTGATTGTATTTCTTTCTCTGTTGCCGGTATTTGTCCCCTCTCGATAGACGTTATACCGACGATGTGATCGTTGACACTGATGAAGACCCAATGTTATCTTCAGAAGTGCCAGGCAAGCAAAACCCCCTTGTTCATTCCGATACAATCCCCCCTCTCTCGCTCCTGCTCTCTTTTACTGCATTAGGACAACAACGATTCATCTGTTACTTGTTGCGGTAGTTGAACCCCTTATCCTCTGCATGACCTGTCATTGCCACAGTAAATAGATGAAACCCACTAGCATGAGTAGGAGTTGTTTGAGCCCTGATGTGCCTACTCATTCATGCTTGTTTGTCGTGCCTGCTACTGCTTAGAGTTGAGTCAGGTCTGATTCATCGGGGATGGATCGGAGGTGTGTAAACATGTCCTACTGTTGAGAGCTAAGTGTGTGAACATGATTTGGTAAAGGTAGCGGTGAGAGGCCATGTAGGAGTACATGGTGGGTTGTCTCATTGCAGCCGTCCTCAGGAACTGAGTTCTGTGTCTGTGATCCATGAACAGTTACTACCACGCATTGGGCCCGAAACCAATGGCCCCTCTCGGCTTCTTAATCACCCTAGTACTCTGTCCAGGAGTTGCAACTAGTTTCTGGTGTTTGTAGGATATGTGTTGGCGGCCGTGCGTAGCGCTGGCCCTAGGGGTGGGCTATGTTGCGGTATATACACTGTGGCACGGTGTACCGGGCGCCCGTTTGGTGTCTCGGGAACCCTGCACACATCGTTTGGGGCTGTGAGCGAAACTCCGGCCGGATCTCCTCGCGGATGGAACCCGAATAGGCGATAAACCTGGACTAGAGACTTAGGTGTTTAGGTAGGCCGTGGCCGACACCCTCGCCCGGTTTCCGCTTGAAGGTTGCCGAGGTACATGACGTGTACAGGGCTATATGTGGTGAGAGCGTGTGTGAAGAAGTACACCCCTGCAGGGTTATCATTATCTATTCGAATAGCCGGATTCCTCGGATATGGAAACTTGGACCCCTTGCATAGTTCCTAGACAAGTGAAAGTGGATACTCTAAAACTCGCAAGATAAGTGTGAGTGCTATGGATGGCCTTCTCGTAGGGAGACGAGAGCGGATCCATAGTGGTGTATTGATTGGTGAATGTGTGGACTCGTGTGCGCCACCTCAAAAGAGTTGCTTGCAATCGTAGTTCAGAATAGCCACCGAGTCAAAGCTGGCTTGCTGCAGTTAAACTCCACCACCCCCTTTTGTTGATACCGATGCATATGTATCTAGTTCTGATGTAAGTCTTGCTGAGTACCTTTGTACTCATGTTTGCTTAATTTATGTTTTGCAGAGAGACTTTAGTCTCGCTAGTAGTTCCGCGTGGACTTCGACATTTAGCTTGATACCTCAGCTACGATCTTGTGCCCTCGACAGGATTTGGTAGATAGTCAGGCTTCTTAGCCTTTTTCATTTATAGATGTCTGTACTCAGACATGTTAAGCTTCCGCATGTGTTTGATTTGTATGCTATGATTGTTGGGTCATGAGACCCATGCTTGTAATATCTCGCTCTTCGGAGCCTAATGAATAAATACTTGAGTTGTAGAGTTATGTTGTGATGCCATGTTGTATTCACACATATCGAGCATATTGTGTGTATGATTGAAATGCTTGGCATGTGTGGGATCCGACTATCTAGTTGTTTATCCTTCGCAGCCTTTCTTATGGGGAAATGTAGTCTAGTGTTCCTCGAGCCATAGTAGTCCGCTACAGCCCGGATCACCGGAGTCCTGCTAGCCCAGCACTACTGTTCAGGACACTTGACTGGCCGGCATGTGTTTCACTTCGTCCCTATGTCTGTCCCTTCGAGGAAATGTCACGCGGTGATCTCCGGAGTCCTGTCTAGCCTGCTACAGCCCGGGATCCCCGGAGTCCTGTTAGCCCAGTGCTACAGCCCGGAACCACTCGTTGATGACCGACATGTTCGATGTGATTCATGTATGCCTGTCCCCATGGGGTAGTGCCGCTTTGGGTTCACGACTAGCCATGTCGGCCCGGGTTCTTTGTCATATGGATGCTAGCGACACTATCATATACGTGAGCCAAAAGGCGCAAACGGTCCCGGGCCAGGTAAGGTGGCACCCGTGGAAATACCGTGCGTGAGGCCACAAAGTGATATGATGTGTTACACGCTAGATCGGTGTGACCTAGGATCGGGGTCCTGACACTCAACCAGTGAACATCAAACCCTATCGGTATAGCCCATTTCAGAAAGACGAGATAGAGAAGCAAGTACAGGCGATGCTAGATCAAGGCATCATTCAGCCCAGCTACAGTCCGTTTGCTTCACCAGTTCTGCTTGTTCAAAAGAAAGATCTGTTGTGGCCATTCTGCGTGGATTATCGGCAGCTCAATGCTATCACCGTCAAGGATCGGTTTTTCCCATGCCAGTTATTGAGGAGCTTCTTGATGAGCTTGCAGGATCCAAATGGTTCACCTGCCTGGACTTGAAGGCTGGGTACCACCAGATTCGTATGGCGCCAGAGGATGTCTACAAAACTGCATTCAAAACTCATCTGGGGCACTATGAGTTCAAGGTGATGGCATATGGACTGTGTTGTGCTCCGGGGACTTTTCAAGGGGGCATGCATTTTGTGTTGGGACCCTTGTTGCAGCATGGAGTCCTTGTGTTCATTGACGATATCCTAATCCATAATGAGACTTTGGAAGAGCACATCAAACTCCTTCGACAAGTTTTTGAACTATTGGAAAAGCATCAACTCAAGGTGAAGCTGTCCAAATGCAAATTTGCCCAGCAACAACTCACCTACCTGGGACACGTCATCAGTGAGCAGGGTGTCGCTATTGATGAGAAGAATATCGTAGCGGTCAAAGATTGGCCAACACCCACTGGAGTTAAGCAAGTCCGGGGGTTTCTTGGTCTGGCAGGTTACCATATGCGTTTTGTACGCGATTTTGGGATGATTAGTCACCCGCTGACTAATCTGCTGAAGAAACACTCTGTTTTCGTGTGGTCGGCCGAGGTCGATGAGGCGTTCAACCATCTCAAACAGTCATTGATCTCAGCACCGGTGTTGGCTCTTCCTCGTTTTGACAGGCCATTCAAAATTGAAACTGATGCATCCGAGTTTGGCGTGGGGGCTGTGTTAATCCAAGATGGGCACCCGCTAGCCTTTCTCAGCAAGGCATTGGGACCAAGGAACCGTGGTTTGTCCACCTACGAGAAAGAATACATGGCAATCTTGATGGCCGATGATCGCTGGCATTCCTATTTGCAAGGGAGCGAGTTCATCATCCGCATGGATCAAAGTGCTCTATCCCATTTGAACGATCAACGGTTGGTGACTCCCTGGCAGAGACGTGCTTACACCAAACTCATGGGGATGCAATACAAAGTGATGTACAGGAAGGGTGTTGAGAACAAGGCGGCCGACGCCTTATCGCGACGAGATGCAGAAGTTTCGGCTATGTCAGTGGCCCTGCCAGTTTGGCTTGATGAAGTAATGCAGGGCTATCGGTCTGATGCGAACGCGAAAGAGATCTTGCTTCACTGCAACGAGATGGGAGACACGACCTCAGATTACTCTGTTCGTGATGGGGTGATTCTTTACAAGGGCAGGGTGTGGATAGGAGCGAACCCAACCATGCAACAGAAACTTCTGCATGCCATTCATGCTAGTGCCACAGGGGGCCACTCCGGCATTCATGCCACCTATGACAGACTGCGACGTCTGTTCGCCTGGGCTGGAATGAAGCAAGACGTGGAGAACTTTGTGTCAGACTGTAGTGTTTGAAAGCAAGCGAAAAGTGAACGGATCCGCCCTCCTGGACTACTCGAACCACTACCCATTCCTCCCCATGCTTGGCATACAGTGACTTTGGATTTCGTGGAAGGACTGCCAGTGTCCCGGGGTTATTCGTGCATTATGGTAGTGGTGGACAAGCTGACCAGGTATGCTCACTTCATTCCGCTTGCTCATCCTTTCTCAGCCCTGCAAGTCGCAACCGCATTCATGACTCAAGTCTACAAGCTTCATGGGCTGCCTCATGCTTTGGCCTCGGACCGTGATAAGGTTTTCACCAGTCTGTTGTGGAAGGAAATGTTTAAACAAGCTGGGACCAAGCTCCGGATGCCTTCTGCATATCATCCCCAGACTGATGGGACCACCAAAAGACTGAATTAGTGCATGGAGACCTACCTTCGCTGTTTTGTTCATTCCTTCCCGCACAGATGGTTCCAGTGGCTGCACCTCGCCGAGTTCTGGTACAATACGTCCTCTCACTCTGTGTTGCAAGCTTCGCCGTTTGAGGTTCTATATGGGCATCCTCCTCGCCATTTCGGGACATGGACGTGTCTGCCACAGCTCCAGTGGATTTGGTCACCTGGCATGAGGAAAGGGCAGTGGTTTCAGCCCTATTAAAGCAGCAGTTGGAACGGTCCAGGCAGCGGATGAAAGATCGGGCGGATAAGCATCAATCGGAGCGAGTTTTTGCTGTGGGGGACTGGGTATATGTGAAGCTGCAGCCGTATGTGCAGGTCTCAGTCACGGCTCGGGCTAACCACAAGTTATCATTCAAGTACTTTGGTCCTTTTCAGGTGACGGTGCGCATTGGAGCAGTGGTGTATCGCGTCCAGCTTCCAGAAGGCAGTCGCGTTCACCCGGTGTTCCATGTTTCCCTGCTGCGGGCAGCTCTGCCACCAGGCACCAACATGGTGACCGTCCTGTCGGAACCACCATTGGCTCACGCGGCGCCGGATTTCCCTGAGCGTGTGCTCGCTCGCCGGGTCATCACCAGAGGACAGGCGCAACTTCCTCAAGTGCTGGTCAAGTGGTCTTCGCAACCGGAGGCGCTGGCGACCTGGGAGGATTTCTTCGAGCTCCGGAGCCGTTTTCCTGGAGCTGTGGCTTGGGGACAAGCCGTGTTTGAAGACCAGGGGGATGTCACGGCCTCTACTACTACCGCGACAGGCAACAAGGAGGCCCGGCCCAAGAGAGCTAAGAAGCCCAACAGGCTGTTCGACTCGGCCACCTGGGAGCTGGGTGGGTGATCGATAAGTAGGTGTGAGCCCGAGGGGTTGGGGAACGGCGCTGTAATCAGTGAATCGATCTCACCTACTCTCCCCTTTCCTCCCACCTCCTGTAACCTCTCCCCTCCGATCCCCTTTCTCTCTCAAGAACCCTAGCTACCGAATCTCCCTGTATCGCCATGAATTGAGTAGATCGAACAAGAGGGACGTAACATATGGTATCAGAGCTAAACAATGTGCCACTCATAATTCCAAACAAACTTGTTGCTCAATTATAAATCTGATATGATGCTGATATTACTAAAATAGATAACGTTTAATTGGTCAGCTAATGTTCCTACTTTACTTTCGAAAAGCACGTGCACCACATATAGAGAGACAACAGGGAGTTGCATTCTTAATGCGCTCTGGTTCATCATGTGTGGGCACTGCGCAACGAACATTTTATTATGCAAAATCTGTTTGCTCTTCTTTAGCAAGTTTCTCTTCTATTCTTCTTTAATAAGTACTCTCTCTGTTCCTAAATACAAGTCTTTGTATAGATTCCACTATAGACTACATATGGAGCAAAATGAGTGAATCTACACTCTAAAATATATCTGTATACATCTGCATGTGATCCATGGTGGAAATCTTTGCAAAGACTTATATTTTGGAATGGGGGGGGGGGGGTATGATAGTAGTACTATATGTTCCTTGTATTGAAGAGGAGTAGGGACAGTGTAGAGGTCTATTTGGTCGGTTGTGATGGACACTTTCAACTCTTCGGGCCTCTTTGATCCGTAGGATTTTGTAAACATAGGAATAGGAATTGTAGTGCCTGTCCACTTCAATCCTATAAGATTAGTAAGGAAATGTGGGGAGCTGTGTCGCCTTTGAGAGTTACACTGATATTAACAGTACCGCACCTTCAGTTGAAGAGAGGTGGTATCTGAAGCTTTTCTAGCTGTACCGACAATAGTAGCCCATATTTTCCAGCAAGTTCCACTTTCCTGATTTTACCTATGATGCTTACGGTTTTCGTGTTATATCTACACTATGATCTGTGTAGTTGCTTTGTGTCGCACTAGCAGCAGTCCACTCTTGAAGCTAAACAACACACCAATCATAAGTCCAAAGCTTACTTCTTCAAACATGAATTATGATATGATACCGATATTAGTTAACAGACACGCATTTAATTGGTCAGCTAGTGCTCCCACTTGATTTTCCAAATGCATGTGGCTACATATAGAGAGACATCATGGAATTGCATTTCTTTGGGCGCTATGATTCATCATGAGTGGGCAACCAACATTGTATGCAAAGAAGCGGAACCTCAAGAATATGCTTCCTCTTTTGTTCTTTAACATGTTCCTTGTCGATGCAACGAACCCTGGGTCCATTGCCCAGACTGTGCACAGGCGCAAGAACAAGACTTCAACACCAAGATCAGATCAGAGCACGAGAGCTCAGTTCTCTTTGAAGGATCAAAGTGCAGATCAAGAAGACCAAGACTAGCCAAAGAGGCAAGATACAACTATGAGAAGAACCTCCCTTGCCGGGCAACCAAACCTGGCGAGGATGAGATTACCCCCGGAAGCAAGCCCCAAATCATCCTGGCAGGCCCGTCGGAGCTCGCAGAGGCAAACCACTCCACCGCTCCACCTCACGAGCGACACAAGTCATCAATCAGTGTGGTGTCAAGGTGCAAAGTGACTAAGTGGCTGTTATTTGCCACATGGCAGCCACTTCCTATGGAAATATCTCCAAGCGACACCTGTCCTGAGACGTGTCAAGCAAGCAGGCGCGAAGCTGGCAAAACAGCCCGGCAGGTCCTGCCGGGCGAGCCGTGATGTGACATTGAGCGGCGCATTTAATGCGCTCTGTGAGCCTGCAGACTTAGGTATCATAGCATTGTTTGCTATCTAATCAGTATGTAAAGACTGATTTGCCACTGTGGTGACCCCTTAATCTATAAAAGGCGGCCCATGGCAACCGTAGAAAGAATTCAGACCCCCTTACACTCATTCGCGCGTAGCTCATCTCACCCCGAGGAAACCTTGCCGGGCAAGAGCGCATCGCTACTCCACCATTTTCCACTATTAATCCACCAAAGCATGAGTAGGGTTTTACACCTCGTGATGGCCCGAACCTGGGTAAAACTGCCCACGTGATCTCTGCCGTGCTGCCTTACGCTTCTTCGCTCTTTTTGCAACATGTTGATCCCCCTGCAAAACCAAAAGGGGCTATTGGTCCCATAGGTGGTCGTGGTTTCCCACGACATCTTTGGCGCGCCAGGTAGGGGGATCACTTGCGTGAACCCGAGAGCGTAAGTAGCGTGCCATCTTCACCGCCATTTTCATCATCGACAGCTCCATCGACTATGACGCCCAAGAAGAAGTCCGGTGCTTCAGCTCACACGTCCACCTTAAAGGACCCCTCGCCCATGACCGCCGACGCCACGGGGAATGCGAAGGTGCATGAGGACTGTTGGGGAACGTAGTAATTTCAAAAAATTTCCTACGCACACGCAAGATCATGGTGATGCATAGCAACGAGAGGGGAGAGTGTTGTCTACGTACCAACGCAGACCGACTGCGGAAGCGATCACACAACATAGAGGAAGTAGTTGTACGTCTTCCCGATCCGACCGATCCAAGCACCGTTACTCCGGCACCTCCGAGTTCTTAGCACACGTTCAGCTCGATGACGATCCTCGGGCTCCGATCCAGCAAAGCGTCGAGGAAGAGTTCCGTCAACACGACGGCGTGGTGACGATCTTGATGTACTACCGACGCAGGGCTTCGCCTAAGCACTGCAACAATATGATCGAGGTGGAATTTGGTGGCAGGGGGCACCGCACACGGCTAAGGAACGATCACCAAGGATCAACTTGTGTGTCTAGAGGTGCCCCCTGCCCCCGTATATAAAGGATCCAAGGGGGAGGGGTGCGCCGGCCAGGGAGAGGGCGCAGGAGGAGTCCTACTCCTACCGGGAGTAGGACTCCCCCCCTCAATCCTATTCCAACTAGGATTCCCAAGGGGGGAAAGAGAGAGGGGGGGCCGACCCCTTCTCCTAGTCCTAATAGGACTAAGGGAAGGGGGGCGCGCGGCCACCTATGGGCTGCCCTTTTCTCCTTTCCACTAAGGCCCATGAAGGCCCATATGGCTCCCGGGGGGTTCCGGTAACCTCCCGGTAATTCGGTAAAATCCCGATTTCACCCGGAACACTTCCGATATCCAAATATAGGCTTCCAATATATCAATCTTTATGTCTCGACCATTTCGAGACTCCTCGTCATGTCCGTGATCACATCCGGGACTCCGAACAACCTTCGGTACATCAAAATGCATAAACTCATAAAAACTGTCATCGTAACGTTAAGCGTGCGGACCCTACGGTTTGAGAACAATGTAGACATGACCGAGACACGTCTCCGGTCAATAACCAATAGCGGGACCTGGATGCCCATATTGGCTCCTACATATTCTACGAAGATCTTTATTAGTCAGACCGCATAACAACATACGTTGTTCCCTTTGTCATCGGTATGTTACTTGCCCGAGATTCGATCGTCGGTATCCAATACCTAGTTCAATCTCGTTACCGGCAAGTCTCTTTACTCGTTCTGTAATACATCATCTCACAACTAACATCTTAGTTATAATGCTTGCAAGGCTTATGTGATGTGTATTACCGAGAGGGCCCAGAGATACCTCTCTGACAATCGGAGTGACAAATCCTATTCTCGAAATACGCCAACCCAACATCTACCATTGGAAACACCTGTAGTACTCCTTTATAATCACCCAGTTACGTTGTGATGTTTGGTAGCACCCAAAGTGTTCCTCCGGCAAACGGGAGTTGCATAATCTCATAGTCATAGGAACATGTATAAGTCATGAAGAAAGCAATAGCAACATACTAAACGATCGGGTGCTAAGCTAATGGAATGGGTCATGTCAATCAGATCATTCAACTAATGATGTGACCTCGTTAATCAAATAACAACTCTTTGTTCATGGTTAGGAAACATAACCATCTTTGATTAACGAGCTAGTCAAGTAGAGGCATACTAGTGACACTCTGTTTGTCTATGTATTCACACATGTATTATGTTTCCGGTTAATACAATTCTAGCATGAATAATAAACATTTATCATGATATAAGGAAATAAATAATAACTTTATTATTGCCTCTAGGGAATATTTCCTTCAGTCTCCCACTTGCACTAGAGTTAATAATCTAGATTACACAGTAATGATTCTAACACCCATGGAGCCTTGGTGCTGATCATGTTTTGCTCGTGGAAGAGGCTTAGTCAACGGGTCTGCAACATTCAGATCCGTATGTATCTTGCAAATCTCTATGTCTCCCACCTGGACTAGATCCCGGATGGAGTTGAAGCGTCTCTTGATGTGTTTGGTCCTTTTGTGAAATCTGGATTCCTTTGCTAAGGCAATTGCACCAGTATTGTCACAAAAGATTTTCATTGGACCCGATGCACTAGGTATGACACCTAGATCGGATATGAACTCCTTCATCCAGACTCCTTCGTTCGCTGCTTCCGAAGCAGCTATGTACTCCGCTTCACATGTAGACCCCGCTATGACACTTTGTTTAGAACTGCACCAACTGACAGCTCCACCGTTTAAAGTAAACACGTATCCGGTTTGCGATTTAGAATCGTCCGGATCAGTGTCAAAGCTTGCATCAACGTAACCTCTTACGGTGAGCTCTTTGTCACCTCCATATACGAGAAACATATCCTTAGTCCTTTTCAGGTATTTCAGGATATTCTTAACCATTGT
Organism: Triticum monococcum; assembly: GCA_034509565.1. Taxonomy (NCBI): domain Eukaryota; kingdom Viridiplantae; phylum Streptophyta; class Magnoliopsida; order Poales; family Poaceae; genus Triticum; species Triticum monococcum. The sequence goes on from CM067846.1 coordinate 48,900,061, forward strand.
CCAGTGATCCACTCCTGGATTACTTTGGTACCTCCCTGCTAAACTTATAGCAAGGCACACATCAGGTCTGGTACACAGCATTGCATACATGATAGAGCCTATGGCTGAAGCATAGGGAACATCTTTCATTTTTTCTCTATCTTCTGCAGTGGTCGGGCATTGAGTCTAACTCAACTTCACACCTTGTAACACAGGCAAGAACCCTTTCTTTGCTTGATCCATTTTGAACTTCTTCAAAATCTTGTCAAGGTATGTGCTTTGTGAAAGTCCAATTAAGCGTCTTGATCTATCTCTATAGATCTTTATGCCTAATATGTAAGCAGCTTCCCCGAGGTATTTCATCGAAAAACTTTTATTCAAGTATCCCTTTATGCTATCCAGAAATTCTATATCATTTCCAATCAGCAATATGTCATCCACATATAATATCAGAAATGCTACAGAGCTCCCACTCACTTTCTTGTAAATACAGGCTTCTCCGAAAGTCTGTATAAAACCAAATACTTTGATCACACTATCAAAGCGTTTATTCCAACTCCGAGAGGCTTGCACCAGTCCATAAATGGATCGCTGGAGCTTGCACACTTTGTTAGCTCCCTTTGGATCAACAAAACCTTCCGGTTGCATCATATACAACTCTTCTTCCAGAAATCCATTCAGGAACGCAGTTTTGACATCCATCTGCCAAATTTCATAATCATAAAACACGGCAATTGCTAACATGATTCGGACAGACTTAAGCATCGCTACGGGTGAGAAGGTCTCATCGTAGTCAACCCCTTGAACTTGTCGAAAACCTTTTGTGACAAGTCGAGCTTTGTAGACAGTAACATTACCATCAGCGTCAGTCTTCTTCTTGAAAATCCATTTATTCTCAATTGCTTGCCGATCAACAGGCAAGTCAACCAAAGTCCATACTTTGTTTTCATACATGGATCGCATCTCAGATTTCATGGCTTCAAGCCACTTTGCGGAATCTGGGCTCACCATCGCTTCTTCATAGTTCATAGGTTCATCATGATCTAGTAGCATGATTTCCAAAACAGGATTACCGTACCACTCTGGCGCGGATCTTGCTCTGGTTGACCTACGAGGTTCAGTAGTATCTTGTCCTGAAGTTTCATGATCATCATCATTAGCTTCCTCACTTATTGGTGTAGGTGTCGCAGAAACGGTTTTCTGTGATGTACTACTTTCCAATAAGGGAGCAGGTACAGTTACCTCATCAAGTTCTACTTTCCTCCCACTCACTTCTTTCGAGAGAAACTCCTTCTCTAGAAAGGATCCATTCTTAGCAACGAATGTCTTGCCTTCGGATCTGTGATAGAAGGTGTACCCAACAGTCTCCTTTGGTTATCCTATGAAGACACATTTCTCCGATTTGGGTTCGAGCTTATCAGGTTGAAGCTTTTTCACATAAGCATCGCAGCCCCAAACTTTAAGAAACGACAACTTTGGTTTCTTGCCAAACCACAGTTCATAAGGCGTCGTCTCAACGGATTTTGATGGTGCCCTATTTAACGTGAATGCGGCCGTCTCTAAAGCGTATCCCCAAAACGATAGCGGTAAATCAGTAAGAGACATCATAGATCGTACCATATCTAGTAAAGTACGATTACGACGTTCGGACACACCATTACGCTGTGGTGTTCCGGGTGGCGTGAGTTGCGAAACTATTCCACAATTTTTCAAATGTACACCAAACTCGTAACTCAAATATTCTCCTCCACGATCAGATCGTAGAAATTTTATTTTCTTGTTATGATGATTTTCAACTTCACTCTGAAATTCTTTGAACCTTTCAAATGTTTCAGACTTATGTTTCATTAAGTAGATATACCCATATCTGCTTAAATCATCTATGAAAGTGAGAAAATAACGATATCCGCCACGAGCCTCAATATTCATCAGACCACATACATCGGTATGTATGATTTCCAACAAATCTGTTGCTCTCTCCATAGTACCGGAGAACGGTGTTTTAGTCATCTTGCCCATGAGGCATGGTTCGCATGTACCAAGTGATTCATAATCAAGTGGTTCCAAAAGCCCATCAGTATGGAGTTTCTTCATGCGCTTTACACCGATATGACCTAAACGGCAGTGCCACAAATAAGTTGCACTACATTATCAACTCTGCATCTTTTGGTTTTAACATTATGAATATGTGTATCACTACTATCGAGATTCATCAAAAATAGACCACTCTTCAAAGGTGCATGACCATAAAAGATATTACTCATATAAATAGAACAACCATTATTCTCTGATTTAAATGAATAACCGTCTCGCATTAAACAAGATCCAGATATAATGTTCATGCTCAACGTTGGCACCAAATAACAATTATTTAGGTCTAATATTAATCCCGAAGGTAGATGTAGAGGTAGCATGCCGACTGCGATCACATCGACTTTGGAACCGTTTCCCACGCGCATCGTCACCTCATCCTTTGCTAGTGTCCGCTTATTCCGTAGTCCCTGTTTCGAGTTGCAAATATTAGCAACAGAACCAGTATCAAATACCCAGGTGCTACTGCGAGCTCTAGTAAGGTACACATCAGTAACATGTATATCACATATACCTTTGTTCACCTTGCCATCCTTCTTATCCGCCAAATACTTGGGGCAGTTCCGCTTCCAGTGACCAGTCTGCTTGTAGTAGAAGCACTTAGTTTCAGGCTTAGGTCCAGACTTGGGTTTCTTCTCCTGAGCAGCAACTTGCTTGCCGTTCTTCTTGAAGTTCCCCTTCTTCTTCCCTTTGCACTTTTTCTTGAAACTAGTGGTCTTGTTGACCATCAACACTTGATGCTCCTTCTTGATTTCTACCTCCGCAGCTTTCAGCATCGCGAAGAGCTCGGGAATAGTCTTGTTCATCCCTTGCATATTATAATTCATCACGAAGCTCTTGTAGCTTGGTGGCAGTGATTGGAGAATTCTGTCAATGACGCAATCATCCGGAAGATTAACTCCCAATTGAATCAAGTGATTATTATACCCAGACATCTTGAGTATATGCTCACTAACAGAACTGGTCTCCTCCATCTTGCAGCTATAGAACTTATTGGAGACTTCATATCTCTCAATCCGGGCATTTGCTTGAAATATTAACTTCAACTCCTGGAACATCTCATATGCTCCATGACGTTCAAAACGTCGTTGAAGTCCCGATTCTAAGCCGTAAAGCATGGCACACTGAACTATCGAGTAGTCATCAGCTTTGCTCTGCCAGACGTTCATAACATCTGGTGTTGCTCCAGCAGCAGGCCTGGCACCCAGCGGTGCTTCCAGGACGTAATTCTTCTATGCAGCAATGAGGATAATCCTCAAGTTACGGACCCAGTCCGTGTAATTGCTACCATCATCTTTCAACTTTGCTTTCTCAAGGAACGCATTAAAATTCAACGGAACAACAACACGAGCCATCTATCTACAATCAACATAAACAAGCAAGATACTATCAGGTACTAAGTTCATGATAAGTTTAAGTTCAGTTAATCAAATTACTTAAGAACTCCCACTTAGATAGACATCCCTCTAATCCTCTAAGTGATCACGTGATCCAAATCAACTAAACCATAACCGATCATCACGTGAGATGGAGTAGTTTTCAATGATGAACATCGTTATGTTGATCATATCTACTATATGATTCACGCTCGAACTTTTGGTCTCTGTGTTCCGAGGCCATATCTGCATATGCTAGGCTCGTCAAGTTTAACCTGAGTATTCTGCGTGTGCAAAACTGGCTTGCACCCGTTGTAGATGGACGTAGAGCTTATCACACCCGATCATCACGTGGTGTCTGGGCACGACGAACTTTGGCAACGGTGCATACTCAGGGAGAACACTTCTTGATAATTTTAGTGAGAGATCATCTTATAATGCTACCGTCAATCAAAGCAAGATAAGATGCATAAAAGGATAAACATCACATGCAATCAATATGAGTGATATGATATGGCCATCATCATCTTGTGCTTGTGATCTCCATCTCCGAAGCACCGTCATGATCACCATCGTCACCGGCGCGACACCTTGATCTCCATCGTAGCATCATTGCCGTCTCTCCAATCTTATGCTTCCACGACTATCACTACCACTTAGTAATAAAGTAAAGCATTACATCGCGATTGCATTGCATACAATAAAGCGACAACCATATGGCTCCTGCCAGTTGCCGATAACTTGGTTACAAAACATGATCATCTCATACAATAAAATTTAGCATCATGCCTTGACCATATCACATCACAACATGCCCTGCAAAAACAAGTTAGACGTCCTCTACTTTGTTGTTGCAAGTTTTATGTGGCTGCTACGGGCTTAAGCAAGAACTCATCTCACCTACGCATCAAAACCACAACGATAGTTTGTCAAATAGACTCCGTTTTAACCTTCTCAAGGACCGGGCGTAGCCACACTTGGTTCAACTAAAGTTGGAGAGACACTCGCCCGCAAGCCATCTATGTGCAAAGCACGTCGAGGGAACCGGTCTCGCGTAAGTGTACGCGTAATGTTGGTCCGGGTCGTCTCGTCCAACAATACCGCCGAACCAAAGTATGACATGCTGGTAGGCAGTATGACTTGTATCGCCCACAACTCACTTGTGTTCTACTCGTGCAAATAACATCAAACCATAAAACCTAGGCTCGGATGCCACTGTTGGGGAACGTAGTAATTTCAAAAAATTTCCTACGCACACGCAAGATGATGGTGATGCATAGCAACGAGAGGGGAGAGTGTTGTCTACGTACCAACACAGACCGACTGCGGAAGCGATCACACAACGTAGAGGAAGTAGTCGTACGTCTTCCCGATCCGACCGATCCAAGCACCGATACTCCGGCACCTCCGAGTTCTTAGCACACGTTCAGCTCAATGACGATCCCCGGGCTCCGATCCAGCAAAGCGTCGAGGAAGAGTTCCGTCAGCACGACGGCGTGGTGACGATCTTGATGTACTACCGATGCAGGGCTTCGCCCTAGCACTGCAACAATACAATCGAGGTGGAATTTGGTGGCAGGGGGCACCGCACACGGCTAAGGAACGATCACCAAGGATCAACTTGTGTGTCTAGAGGTGCCCCCCTGCCCCCGTATATAAAGGATCCAAGGGGGGGGGTGCACCGGCCAGGGAGAGGGCGCAGGAGGAGTCCTACTCCTACCGGGAGTAGGACTCCCCCCCCTCAATCCTATTCCAACTAGGATTCCCAAGGGGGGAAAGAGAGAGAGGGGGGCCGGCCCCTTCTCCTAGTCCTAATAGGACTAAGGGAAGGGGGGCGCGCGGCCACCTATGGGCTGCCCCTTTTCTCCTTTCACTAAGGCCCATGAAGGCCCATATGGCTCCCGGGGGGTTCCGGTAACCTCCCGGTAATCCGGTAAAATCCTGATTTCACCCGGAACACTTCCGATATCCAAATATAGGCTTCCAATATATCAATCTTTATGTCTCGACCATTTCGAGACTCCTCGTCATGTCCGTGATCACATCCGGGACTCCGAACAACCTTCGGTACATCAAAATGCATAAACTCATAAAAAGTGTCATCGTAACGTTAAGCGTGCAGACCCTATGGTTCGAGAACAATGTAGATAGGACCGAGACACGTCTCCGGTCAATAACCAATAGCGGGACCTGGATGCCCATATTGGATCCTACATATTCTACGAAGATCTTTATCGGTCAGACCGCATAACAACATACGTTGTTCCCTTTGTCATCGGTATGTTACTTGCCCGAGATTCGATCGTCGGTATCCAATACCTAGTTCAATCTCGTTACTGGCAAGTCTCTTTACTCGTTCTGTAATACATCATCTCACAACTAACATCTTAGTTATAATGCTTGCAAGGCTTATGTGATGTGTATTACCGAGAGGGCCCAGAGATACCTCTCTGACAATCGGAGTGACAAATCCTATTCTCGAAATACGCCAACCCAACATCTACCATTGGAAACACCTGTAGTACTCCTTTACAATCACCAAGTTACGTTGTGACGTTTGGTAGCACCCAAAGTGTTCCTCCGGCAAACGGGAGTTGCATAATCTCATAGTCATAGGAACATGTATAAGTCATGAAGAAAGCAATAGCAACATACTAAACGATCGGGTGCTAAGCTAATGGAATGGGTCATGTCAATCAGATCATTCAACTAATGATGTGACCTCATTAATAAAATAACAACTCTTTGTTCATGGTTAGGAAACATAACCATCTTTGATTAACGAGCTAGTAAAGTAGAGGCATACTAGTGACACTCTGTTTGTCTATGTATTCACACATGTATTATGTTTCTGGTTAATACAATTCTAGCATGAATAATAAACATTTATCATGATATAAGGAAATAAATAATAACTTTATTATTGCCTCTAGGGCATATTTCCTTCAAGGACGTGGGCGCTGCGAGGGACATGGTTTGTGCAGGCGGTGTTGTCATCACCTCCCCCGCGGCCGAAGCAGGAGCGGGAGGTACAGGAGAAGGACAACATCAATAACATCCTGGCGACCATGCTCTACGAGATACAGGTAGAGAGATCATTCCTTCTGTCCCTCTTGGCCTGGTCGAGGGGCATAGTCGCGGCGGTGATGTTCGTTCTGAGGCAAATCATAACCCTATGGACGCCCCCGCCGTGGGCGCGGTTGCAAGACATGCACCGTCCCTGGAGCAAACTGGCCCAGCCAATGCTCTGAATGGAGTCGTTGGCCCGCGCGCGCCTTCACCTCGTCACCATGCCATTTCGGCGACTGGTTCCCGACGACGGGAGCCCGGCGCAGCCACCGCCGTTGTCAGGAGCCAGGCGACACTGCGGTCCACATCATCATCGTCGATGCCAAGCCCCGCTTCGGATGCTATGGCATGGGCCCAGCTGCTACTGAGGTTTCCACCGGCAGCTGGTCAAATGGATGAGTGGAGAGCCACCATTCAGAGTTCGATTGGCTTTGCTGAGGCTGGGGGCTCACAGCGAGCTTGCCCGCCATTGACTCCCCAGACGACGACGACTCATACTGCTGGCCGTGCGGAAGGGGCCACCCTCACGGTGTTGTTCCCTCCATGCCAATCAGTGCAGGAGCCGTGAAATCAAGAACCCAATGACGTCTTGATGGCCTCTTCCGACCCTCGAGTGCACCAAGGCCAATGGCGGGCCCCAGAGTACAGGCGAAGGGAAGGCGCGCGCATCGCCGTCGCGCGGCGCCGTGACAACCACCGTCAGACCAATGGGTGTGATGGACCCGACATCGACGAGCCCACGCTCGAAGATGGCGGGTGCCTGCCTTTTGAGGTTGGGTGCCCTGCCTTCACTCGTGAGTTGCGGCAAGTATGTTGGCCATCTGCTCGCACGTTCAAGCTAGAGATACCCGAGAAGTATGATGGGAGACTGAACCCGACAGAGTTATTGAGCATCTACACCATCGCTGTTCAAGCTGCCGGAGAGAGATGAGAAGGTGTTTGCCAACTACTTCCCTTTGGCACTCAAGCCAAACATGAGGTCTTGGCTGATGCACCTATCGGAGAACTCCATTTCGACCTGGGCTGACCTATGCCATGTACATTTGTGCCTTCACGGGCGGCCACCAAGAACCAGGGCAGCCCAGCGATTTGCAGCTTCTCCAATAGAAAAAAGGAGAGACTCTACGAAAGTACTTGCATAGATTCAACCGAGTCCAGAGAAATATCCCAGATATCCACCCGACAGCTATGATAGTTGCCTTCCAGTCCAATGTGCACAACCGCAGGATACGTTCCAAGATGAATGGTCGGTTGCCCAAGACTGTGAAGGAGCTTTATAACTTGGTGGACAAGTGTGCTCGGGTGGAGGAAGGGAGGAAACTTCCTGGAGAGGAAGATTGCGTCGACATCGACTCGGAGGATGACGACGAGTCCATTAGTCAGAACAAGAAGCACAAGGATAAAGTAGTGCTGACATTTGAGGGATCGGGCACGCCTAGTACCGGCAAGAAGGCTAAGGCCGAAGCCCCCGGCAAGGAAGTTGCCATGTGCACTGACTGCCGGGAGGCTGCGGCTGCCGAGAAGGCTGGGAAATGTGATAGACCATATTGCAAGATTCGTCGGACCAAGGGCCACGATCTCTAGGAATGTCATCAGGTTGAGCAGCTCGTTAAGAAGCAGAGGGCTGAATATGAGAAGCGTGATAAGGAAAAAGCTCAGAATGGCGCTGGCTGGAAGGGCCGAGGCGGTGAAGCAAATCGCCCCGGCAAGGCTCTTTGGAACCAAGGAAAACCCGCCAGGGGCCGAGAGAAGGAAGATTGCAATGAGGAAAGTGATCGAGGGGATGAAGAGGAAACCAGTGAGCAGGAGTTCCAGAAGGCCATTGACGCCCTGTGCATTGACAGGGGGTGCATCTCTGCACTCCTCTTACCGCCAACTTAAATGGTGGGCACGTGAGGTCAATGTCGTGGAGCCAGCGGAAGAGTCTCGGAAGCTGCTCAAATGGTCATGCACGCCCATCATCTTTGACGAAGAGGACCATCCTGACTGCACCACCGCGGTAGGATGCTTGTCGTTGTTGGTTTCACCAACAATCCGCAACCTCAAAGTCACAAAGATGTTGGTTGACGGTGGGGGCGGGTTGAATCTAATTGCCCTAAAGGTTATTAGCAAGCTTCAAATAGAAGAGGAAGAACTCAAGGTCACGAGCACATTTCAAGGAATCAACTCCGGTAGGAGTCATCCTAAGGGAAAGATCACGTTCCCAGTGACATTTGGAGGAGAGTTGAACTACCGGACTGAGAAGGATGTGTTTAATGTGGTCACCTCCCCCTACCGTAAAATGGAATCCTTGGATGCTCAGCTCTGGCAAAGTTCATGGCGACATCCCACTATGCCTACAACACTTTGAAGATGCCAGGGCCGGTGGGAGTCATTTCCATTCTGTCAGACGAGAAGGACGCAATTATTTGCGTGGATAAGATGTACCGGGACGCTGTCGTGGCAGAGGCCGCGGAAGCCACATTTCCCGCCAAGGAAACCAAAGAAAAGAAGAAGGCTAGTAGGGACACTGGCAAGGAGTCCGGGAAGCGTACCTCTTCGGAGTGTGTTGCACCTGTTGATGACTTTCCGGAGAGTTCCAGCAACAAGAGATCCAAAGCTACTGCACCTCATGTGAGAAAGGTCTCGACAGGGCTGGCCAACATCGATGGTACATTTACTATCAGTGTCACCCTTGATGACAAATAGGAAAGCACACTTGATGCCTTCCTGCGGGCAAATGTCGATGTGTTTGCTTGCCAACCATATGACATCCCCGGTGTTCCCAGGGAGGTAATCGAGCACCACCTTGCTGTCTGCCCACATGCCCAACCTGTCAAGTAGAAGGTTCGGAAGCAAGCTTTGGAACGACAGCAATTCATTGCAGAAGAGATCAAGAAACTTGAGGCAGTTGGTTTGGTCAGAGGAGTGCTGCATCCAACATGGTTAGCAAATCCAGTGGTCGTACGCAAGGCTAACGGGAAATGGAGGCTTTGTATAGATTTCACAGATCTCAACAAGGCCTGCCCGAAGGACCCATTTCCCTTACCGCGCGTCGACCAGATTGTGGGCTCCACTTAAGGTTTTGATTTTTCTCTCTTTTCTGGATGCATACTCTAGATATCATCAAATCTTTATCTCCAAGGAAGACAAAGAGAAGGCCTCATTCATCACCCCATGTGGCACATACTGCTTCATGCGCATGCCTTCCGGGTTAAAGAGTGCCGGGTCCACTTTTGCAAGAGCAGTCCAGATTGGTTTTGAATCACAATTGCACAGGAACATTGAGGCTTATATGGATGATATTCTGGTCTGATAACCCACAAGTATAGGGGATTGCAATAGTTTTCGAGGGTAGAGTGTTCAACCCAAATTTATTGATTCGACACAAGGGGAGCCAAAGAATATTCTCAAGTATTAGCAGCTGAGTTTTCAATTCAACCTCACCTGGAAACTTAATATCTGCAGCAACGTGTTTAGTAGCAAAGTAATATGATAGTAGTGGTAACGGTAGTAAAAGATAACGGTAGCAAAAGTAATATTTTTGGTGTTTTATAGTTATGATGACAATAGCAACGGAAAAGTAAATAAGCAAAGAACAATATATGGAAAGCTCGTAGGCAATGGATCGGTGATAGAGAATCATGCCGGATGTGGTTCATCATGTAACAGTCATAACATAGGGTGACACAGAACTAGCTCCAATTCATCAATGTAATGTAGGCATGTATTCCGAATATAGTCATACGTGCTTATGGGAAAGAACTTGCATGCCATCTTTTGTTCTACCCTCCCGTGGCAGCGGGGTCCTATTGGAAACTAAGGGATATTAAGGCCTCCTTTTAATAGAGTACCGGACCAAAGCCTTAACACATGGTGAATACATGAACTCCTCAAACTATGGTCATCACCGGGAGTGGTCCCGACTATTGTCACTTCGGGGTTGCCGGATCATAACACATAGTAGGTGACTATAGACTTGCAAGATAGGATCAAGAACTCACATATATTCATGAAAATGTAATGGGTTCAGATCTGAAATCATGGCACTCGGGCCCTAGTGACAAGCATTAAGCATACCAAAGTCATAGCAACATCAATCTCAGAACATAGTGGATACTAGGGATCAAACCCTAACAAAACTAACTCGATTACATGATAAATCTCATCCGAACCATCACCGTCCAGCAAGCCTGTGATGGAATTACTCACGCACGACGCATCATGAAATTGGTGATGGAGGATTTTTGATGATGACGACGGCGACGGATTCCCCTCTCCGGAGCCCCGAACGGACTCCAGATCAGCCCTCCCGAGAGAGTTTAGGGCTTGGTGGTGGCTCCGTATCGTAAAACACAATGAATCTTTGTCCTCTATTTTTTTCTCCCCGAACTCGAATATATGGAGTTGGAGTTCAGGTCGGTGGAGCTACAGGGGGCCCACAAGGCAGGGGGTGCGCCCAGGGGGGCAGGCGCGCCCCCACCCTCGTGGCTAGGGTGTGGGCCCCCTGGCCTTGATTCTTTGCCAGTATTTTCTATTATTTCCAAAAATATTCTCCGTGGAGTTTCAGGTCATTCCGAGAACTTTTGTTTCTGCACATAAATAACACCATGGCAATTCTGCTGAAAACAACGTCAGTCCGGGTTAGTTCCATTCAAATCATGCAAGTTAGATTCCAAAACAAGGGCAAAAGTGTTTGGAAAAGTAGATACGACGGAGACGTATCATGGTCAAGACCAAGGACAGGTCAACCCTCATCCAAGATTTGGAAGAGACATTTGCTAATCTGCACAAGATCAACTTGAAGCTAAACCCGGAGAAGTGTGTGTTTGCCGTTCCCTCCGGCAAGCTACTGTGTTTCTTTGTGTCCCATCACGGGATATAGGCCAACCCCGACAAGATCAAGGCTATCAAGCAGATTCAAGCACCCAAGACGGTTATGGATGTGAGACCTTTGATGGGGTGCGTTGCCACGCTTAGCAGATTCATCTCCAAGTCTGCCAAGCGCGCCTTGTCATTCTTCAAAATCTTGAAGAAGGCAGGACCCATGAAGTGGACCACGAAGGCAGATACAACCTTGCAAGATTTTAAGACATACTTGTCCTCTGTGCCTACTTCGGTTGCGCCAAAACCACAAGAGCCGTTGCTGCTATACTTGGCGACAACTAGTCAAGTGGTTAGCGCAGCCCTTGTAGCGCAGCGTGAAGTAGAAGAGACAAAGAGTGAGAGCAACCCGGCAAGGCCAGGTATGGATCAGGACAAAGAAGAGCACGGCAGCACAGACAACCCCAAGGACGTGGCAAAGAAGAAAGTGGTGCAACGCCCAATGTACTTCGTTAGCTCCCTCTTGGAGGGGGCTAGATCCAGGTACTCTGGCGTGCAAAAGTTGTTTTTCGGCCTCATCATGGCCTCAAGGAAACGGTGCCACTACTTCCAACCCATGAGATCATGCTTGTCACTCGCTTTCCTTTGCAAAGGATACTCCGAAACCCTGAGGCTACTGGAAGAATAGTGGAGTGGGCATTGGAGTTATCCAGATTTGGCCTAAAGTTTGAAAGCACATTAACAATCCAGAGTAGGGCATTGGCAGAGTTTATTGCAGAATGGACGCCATCCCCTAATGAAGAGGTGCTGGAGACAGTTATCCCCGGCAAGGAAGCACCCCAAGAATGGATTATGTATTTCGATGGTGCCTTCTCCCTATAAGGTGCAGGGCTGGCATGCTTTTAGTTGCTCCCACCGGAGAGCACCTGAAGTACGTCGTCCAAATGCATTTTCCCTGAGAAGAGGCGACCAACAATACAACAGAGTATGAAGGGATCCTTGCCGGGCTCAGGATTGCCACTGAATTGGGGACCGAGAAGTTGATTATTCGAGGAGATTTACAACTTTTGGTGAGACAAGTCAACAGGGATTACCAAAGTCCATTGATGGAGGCATATGTTGAGGAAGTGAGAAGATTGGAGGAGCACTTTGACGGATTGCAAATAGAGCACGTACCCCGTGCGAAAAATAGCATTGCTGATCATCTGTCAAAGTGTGATGCACAAAAACTTCATGTGGAACCAGGAACTTTTGTTGTCCATCTTACTCTGTCCTCCATATCCCCAGCAACAAAGGCATGAAAGAGGAGGAAATTGGACTCTGGTAAGCCTCTCCTGGTAGAGCCTTCTAGGGCTCCTGGCAGGGACCCTACCGGAAACAACTCCCCATCACTTGCCAGGCTGCACCCTCTTGCCGGGCCACTGGTCCCCGCGATTGAGGAACGCGCCCCTGCGAGCGGGGAGGTGCCGTTAGTCATTGTTGCCGAGCCCTAGGCTCTAACTTGGGCAAGGCACATAGTCCACTTCCACCAAACTGGAGAACTTCCCGAAGAGCAAGAAGAAACTGAAAGAGTAGCCCAGAGGGCCAGTATGTATCAGTTTGTCAATGACATACTATATAGAAGACGGCCCAACGGTGTGAAATTGAAGTGCATTTGCCGGGAAGAAGGGAACTGCTGGCAGAGATACACAAAGGCATGTGCGGCTCCCACATTGGATCAATGACATTAGTTGGGAAAGCATTTCGGCAAGGATTCCATTAGCCCACAACCCTCCAAGATGTGGTCGAGCTAGTCACCCAATGTGAAGCCTGCCAGTTCCATTCCAAGAACATCCATCCGCCTGCCCAAGATCTTTAGACAATCCCTTTGTCATGGCCGTTTTTGGTATGGGGGCTCTGAAGGAAATATGCCCTAGAGGCAATAATAAAGTTGGTATTTATATTTCCTTATATCATGATAAATGTTTATTATTCATGCTAGAATTGTATTAACCGGAAACTTAGTACATGTGTGAATACATAGACAAACAAAGTGTCACTAGTATGCCTCTACTTGACTAGCTCGTTAATCAAAGATGGTTATGTTTCCTAACCATGAACAAAGAGTTGTTATTTGATTAACGAGGTCACATCATTAGTTGAATGATCTGATTGACATGACCCATTCCATTAGCTTAGCACCCGATCGTTTAGTATGTTGCTATTGCTTTCTTCATGACTTATACATGTTCCTATGACTATGAGATTATGCAACTCCCGTTTACCGGAGGAACACTTTGTGTGCTACCAAACATCACAACATAACTGGGTGATTATAAAGGTGCTCTACAGGTGTCTCCAAAGGTACTTGTTGAGTTGGCGTATTTCGAGATTAGGATTTGTCACTCCGATTGTCGGAGAGGTATCTCTCGGCCCACTCGGTAATGCACATCAGTATAAGCCTTGCAAGCATTGTAACTAATGAGTTAGTTGCGGGATGATGTATTACGGAATGAGTAAAGAGACTTTCCGGTAACGAGATTGAACAAGGTATTGAGATACCGACGATTGAATCTCGGGCAAGTAACATACCGATGACAAAGGGAACAGCGTATGTTGTTATGCGGTTTGACCGATAAAGATCTTCGTAGAATATGTGGGAGCCAATATGAGCATCTAGGTTCCGCTATTGGTTATTGACCGGAGACGTGTCTCGGTCATGTCTACATAGTTCTCGAACCCGTAGGGTCCGCACGCTTAACGTTCTGTGACGATTTGTATTGTGAGTTCATGTGTTTTGATGTACCGAAGGTAGTTCGGAGTCCCAGATGAGATCGGGGACATAACGAGGAGTCTCAAAATGGCCGAGACGTAAAGATAGATATATTGGATGACTATATTCGGACATCGAAAAGGTTCCGAGTGGTTCGGGTATTTTCGGAGTAACGGGGAGTTACGAGAATACGGGGGAAGAATTATATGGGCCTTATTGGGCTTTAGGGGAGAGAGAGAGGCAGGCCGCGCGCCCCCCAATGACTAGTCCGAATTGGACTAGGGGAGGGGCGGCTGAGGGAGTCCTAGATTAGGGGGTCTCTGGACAGCCGGACTATATCCTTTGCCCGGACTGTTGGACTATGAAGATACAAGATTGAAGACTTCGTCTCGTGTCCGGATGGGACTCTCCTTGGCGTGGAAGGCAAGCTAGGCAATATGGATATGTAAATCTCCTCCCTTGTAACCGACCTTGTGTAACCCTAGCCCCCTCCGGTGTCTATATAAACCGGAGGGTTTAGTCCGTAGGACAACATACAATCAAACCATAGGCTAACTTCTAGGGTTTAGCCTCTAAGATCTCATGGTAGATCAACTCTTGTAATACTCATATCATCAAGAACAATCAAGCAGGAAGTAGGGTATTTCCTCGATCGAGAGGGCCCGAACCTGGGTAAACATCGTGTCCCCTGCCTCCTGTTACCATCCGCCTAGGCGCACAGTTCGGGCCCCCCTACCCGAGATCCGCCGATTTTGACACCGACATTGGTGCTTTCATTGAGAGTTCCACTGTGCCGTCGCCATAAGGTTTGATGGCTCCTTTGATCATCGGTAACGATGCAGTCCAGGGTGAGGTTTTCCTGCCTAGACAGATCTTTGTATTCTGCGGCTTCGCACTGCGGGCCAATTTGCTTGGCCATCTGGAGCAGATCGAGAGCTATGCCCCTGGCCATCAGGTCAGATTCGGAATCTTGAACTACACGGCCGATATCCATGGAGACTTGATCTTCGACGGATTCGAGCCCATGTCAGGTGTGCCGCACAGTCACGACGAGCGTGACATAACTCTGCCGTCGGACAGTATTCGGGAGATCGCATCTGCAACTACTCCGGCTGTCAATCCGGAGCAAATCACGCCATCCGAGAGCGGAGGGATAGACCCCGCCACGGAGGCCGCGCTCTCAGCGGCGATAGAGCCAGACGCTGACTTCACCCCTTACGAGAGCTGTGTTGCCGAACCACTGGATTCACCCCCGACCATGGACTCCGAGCCGCTTATATCCATGCCCGTCGAACCCGACTGGGCGCCGATCATGGAGTTCACCTCCGCGGATATCTTTCAGCACTCGCCCTTCGGCGATGTGCTAAATTCATTAAGGTCTCTCTCCCTGTTAGGAGAACCTTGGCTGAACTATGTTCGTCTAGAATGGGATGCGGATGACGAAGAAATTCGCTGCCCACCCACCACCCACTTGGTAGCCACTGTCGACGACTTAACCGACATGCTTAACTTCGACTTCGAAGACATCGACGGCATGAACGAAGATGCAAGAGACGAACATGAACCAGCGCCCACAGGGCGCCGGACAACCACTTCATCACATGACATATACATTGTGGATACACCCAAAGAGGGCAATGGCGAAGAGACAGCGGAGGAGGCCCCCTCCAAGCAACCCAAGCGCCGACGTCGGCGGTGCCGCTCTAAGTCCCGCCATAGCAAAAACAATGATAACAACGCAAGAGGAAATAACAGTCTAGTCGACTCTAGAAGAAACGACGACTGCACTGCCCCGGTGGCAGAGCGCGATCAAGATGCAAACTGCGATCATAGTGCGGATCCGGCATCCGAACACAGCGACACCAAGGATAAACCTCATCAAACCCCGTCCGGGGAGGAAAATAGTCCGGACGAAGATGCACACATCATCCCGGAAATGTACTTGGAGCAAGAAAACGTCTGCAGAAGGCTTATTGCCACAGCGAGGAGCCTGAAGAAGCAGAAGCAAAGGCTTAAGGCCGCACAAGATATGCTCAACAGCAGGTGGAACAAAGTGCTCAGCAACGAAACAAAGTATGGTGGAAGTTACCACACAAATAGCTATCCAAAGCGCAAGCTATTACCTGAATTCGATGATGAGGCCTTAGAGCCCACACAGCCGAAAAATGATACGGCCAACCGGCCGGATCCACCACCTTGTGACCGCGATAGAGCGGCTAACAAAGTCGCACATAAGTCAACACACGATCTACGTGAGAACTTGCGCCAAAAATCCGACGCGACCAGATCCATCTATGGATCTAGGAAGCGCGCTCCGGCACAAAATCAAAACCGAATACTACAACCGTCCGAACACCATGGCATATCCCAATACAGGGGTGCCGCACACCCCCTATGTTTCACCGATGAGGTGCTGGATCACGAATTCCCAGAAGGATTCAAACCAGTGAACATAGAGGCGTACGACGGGACCACAGACCCTTGAGTCTGGATCGAGGACTTTATCCTCCATATTCATATGGCTCGCGGAGACGATCTCCATGCCATTAAATACTTGCCCCTCAAGCTTAAAGGGCCAGCTCGGCATTGGCTGAAAAGCCTCCCCGAAAACTCAATTGGAAGTTGGGAGGAGCTCGAGGACTCTTTTCGGGCTAATTTTCAAGGGACTTATGTCCGACCTCCGGATGCAGACGATTTAAGTCATATAATCCAACAGTCCGGAGAGTTCGCCCGAAAGCTTTGGAACAGGTTCCTCACCAAGAAGAACCAAATCGTCGACTGTCCGGACGCCGAAGCCTTAACAACTTTTAAACACAGTGTCCGAGACGAATGGCTCGCCAGACACCTCGGCCAAGAAAAACCGAGAACAATGGCAGCCCTAACAAGCCTCATGACCTGCTTTTGCGCGGGCAAAGACAGCTGGTAGGCCCGTAGCAGCACCAGCGACCCAAGCACATCCGAAGTCAGGGATGGCAATGGAAAACCACGACGCAACAAAAACAAGCGTCGAAATAAAGAAGGTAGCCCAGATAATACGGTGGTAAACGCCGTATTTAGGGGCTCTCGACCTGGTAAGTAGAAAAAGCCTTTCAAAGGCAGCAGAGAAGGACCATCCGGCCTAAACAAGATTCTTGACAAGCTCTGTCAGATTCACGGCACCCCCGACAAACCTGCAAATCACACCCACAGAAAATGTTGGGTCTTCAAGCAGGCCGGTAAGCTAAACGTCGAACACAAAGGGGAAGAGACACTAAGCGAAGACGAGGATGAACCTCGCCAGCAAAGCACCGGAGAACCAAAAAGGTTACCACCAGAGGTTAAAACAGTAAACGTGATCCATGTGACGAAGAGGAGAAGCAAGCATGCACTCCGAGATACACGCGCCATAGAGCCCGTCACCCCTAGGTTCAACCCCCGGTTGGCCTGCCCGATCACTTTTGATCGTAGGGATCACGCGACAAGTATCCGGCACAAAGGATTGGCGGACTTGGTGTTAGACCCAATAATAAACGGGTGCCATTTCACCCGAGTCCTCATGGACGGCGGCAGTAATCTAAATCTGATATATCAGGACACAGTCCGCAAAATGGGGATAGACCCGACACAAATAAGCCACAGTAATACTACCTTCAAGGGAGTAATACCAGGCCAAGAGGCCCACTGTACGGGCTCTCTACTGCTAAAGGTTGTATTTGGTTCTCCCGATAACTTCCGAAGCAAAAGGTTAACTTTCCACGTCGCTCCATTCCGAAGTGGTTATCAAGCACTACTCGAAAGAACGGCTTTCGCTCATTTTAATTCAATACCGCATTATGCTTTTCTCAAGCTTAAGATGCCCGGTCCACGTGGCATCATCACAGTTAGTGGAAATACCGAACGTTTTTTATGTGTGGAAGAGGATGCGGCAGCTTTAACAGCCGCAAACTAAACGGCCTCACCAACCAGGAAAAATGACAGGTCGTTAAGACCACGGACACGGTTAGACGAGTCCAGCTCTTCACCACATATACATGAGATTGGTTTAATGATCAAACCCTCATAGGCGATACTAGGGGCTTCCCGCGTGTAATCAGGGCCAGCCTGGCTCAACTTGACTTCTCTTGAATTTTGATAGTTCATTGATAATAACCAATTCTTCTTTTTTTGGCACGGCAAATCTCACCTAAGTTCTTTCCTTTTACAGATGACAATCGTGCTACACCCGTCCAGGACACGACACAACAAAGACACAGACGCAGACGTGCAGCAGGGACCTGCCCAAAGGTTTCTTTTTAGATTAAGACCCTGCGTAAACCTTTTTTACTGTCTCTTGTTGCTCACATCCTCCGGATACTCCACACAACCGAGAAGGATGCTGACGTTATTGGCATGTGGCCACATCAGGATATTGCACGTACCTGGACACATGGGGTTTATTATTAAGGGCATTGTTTAACCCGGTATATGTTATAAAGACCGAACACCTTAGGGAGTGTTCAGCGTCGCGAGTTTGGCCCTATATGCATCAGCTCCGAATCATGTCTTTGGCTAAATGTTGGGTTTGCCCGGCTCCCACATTTTGGTACCTTACGTTCCCTTATATCGGCTAAGGTGGCACTGGGAGAACTACTGTGATCGTGCCCTCGTTCATCCAGATGAGCACCTTAGTAGAGAAAGTCGAAAACTGACTGTCATGATATACCGAGAGACTGATCAACCACTCGATGACTCAGCAGAATCTTCGGGATTCATCCGCATTAATGAAGGGCCGTTTCCCGGTCATGTACGTACGCGCCCCGTATTCGAACGAGCGCAGAAGTACCAGGGGCTATATACTAGCCCCACCATCAACCTCCTGTGGCTAAGTGAAAGTGTTAAAGCAATATAGTATGATTGTCTCGTTCGCTGCGCTACCACCTCCTTAATGGACCAAGACGTTGGATCAAGTGTGGATTCGCGTTTTCTGCGAACACCCCTGCATTATATGCGTTGGGGCGGAAGCTGACAACTGCAAACTTTCAGGTTATATACATATATACATAAACGGCCGCACAGGAGGCATCATAGTACTTTCGGGCAAAAGTATAAATACAGCCTTGATAACTCAATAAAACATTGTTTTTACAATGGAAATACATGTCACTAGAACATAATATTCTTTGAGCACTGAGCCTCTATCGAACGAGCACCTTCAAGAACTTCCTCAAAGTAGTGCTCGGCAGCCACTCGGCCTACGGCCGAACCCTGTGTCGCAACAATGGTGGCCTCCATCTCCGCCTAGTATGTCTTAACACGGGCAAAGGCCATCCGCGCACCCTCTATGCACGCCGATCTCTTCATAGCATCGATGCGCGGCACAGCACCAAGGAATTGTTGCACTAAACTAAAATAGCTATTCGGCCTTGGCCCTCCCGGCCACAAATGATCCACAACGGACCTCATGGCAAGTCCGGACAACCTATGGAGCTCGGCCCACACGGCCATTCGCTCATTCAACAGCAGTGGATGGACTAGAGCATGAAACTATGACCAGAAAAGCTTTTCCACTTCGCGATCTTTTTGATCCTTGAAGTACTTGGCCGCATCAGCAGCACTTGCAGCCAAATCCACATAGCCGTCCGCAGAACTCCATAGTCGGTCAAGAGGAGCATACTTTGGATCTCCGAATTTAGTCCGCAACAAGAAGGGCTTCCCAGACACGATATCTGCAGCTTGATGCAGCTCCTCCTTCGTCGCTCTAATTTTGGAGCGGGCTTCCTTGGTAGCTACCAGGGCCTTCTCCAGGTCCGTCGCCCTCGCTCGACTTTCTTCTTCAAGAAGCTGGTAACGGTCAGCGGCATCTTTTAACTCTACAGCCATTTTGGCCATTCTTTCCTTGCTCTCACAATGCGCGGCCTGTTCGGCCCTCAACTCTTCGGCCGCCTTTAGAGCGGCCGCATTGCTACTCCTTGCTTGTTCCATGGCTCGGGCAAGCTCCGCCCGAAGGGTCTCCATGGTGGCAGCTCCATCTGCAGTCACAACATATTAAAGATACTGGCGTCATGCTCCTCTTATTATGTGACAATCACCAGAGAAATCACTTACCCTATGCCTCGTCAAGCCGCTGGTTGACAAGCACGATATCGGCATCGGCCGCATCAAGTTGCCGCTTTAGCTCGGTAAACCCATCAGTTCGGCTAGCCACCGGAGCCTCAGCCGCCTGCACATAAAGTCAGTCGGGTTATTACCTGGGAATATGATCCTTGGGTTGTCACCGTTCTCGACGACAACCAAAGTCTCAAGGGCTACTATCTGCATAGGGCACACCTAACGTGTGCTGTACTATAAAAAACATACACTATTTCATGTACCTCAAAGCCTTTCAGCAGACTCATAAAGGCTTCGTGCAATCCGTTTTCAGCGGATGAAATCCTTTTAATTACCATACCCATCAGCGTATGATGCGCTTCCGAGATGGCCGCTTGCCCCAGAAGATCCTTCAGTGCGTCCGACCGCACACTATATGGTTCCGCACTCTTGCTACCGCTCTCCTTAGGAGCCGGATACTGGGGATTCCGTGTAGCCAAAGGGTTATCCTCTGGCCTTGGCGGATCCGGAGATACCCTCCGCGACGACACTTCAGGGTCGCCCGCCTCATAAGGCGGGGTGTCAGGGGGAGGCATTTCGCTCTCCATCATCTCCGGAAGAAGATCCCCCGAAGACAAACTCTGTCGAGAAGGGCTACGATCCAGAGTACAATTTGTAAGCATCGGTTATTGTCTTCGGAAGTAAGGTAGGATATTTTCACTATTAAGTACTTTTTGATTACTTACTGCTCGGTAGACGGCTGATCCCTGCGCGGACATTGTGCGGCAAGAATACCCCCCGAGGCAGGACCCTCTGGCGAAGATTTCTTCTCCCATTTGGAAACCTTAGTTTCCGGATCTTCAGAGGTAGTCCTCTTCTTTCCCCGGGGAGAGAGAATGTCAAATTCTTCCCCCTGGTTATCCTCCCTCGCGGAGGCGCTCATCCCCTCGGTTGGGACGAGTAGAGAGTGAGGCCCACTGTCGGCCTCTTTATTACCCCCTTCATCTTCCTTTGAGGGCACTTGATAAGACGCCGGCTCGAGCATTTTGTCCAGTACCGGATTGTCCAAGCCTTCAGGAAGGGGGGCCGGACACCTGATCATCTTCGCCTTTGTTATCTAGTCCTGGTCAAAGAGCGGCTTTTTAGAATGATGTCATGATAAATAAAAGGACAGTGCGTTCGGCCATGGGATTACTTACTTGGGTAGCAGGGCGGTTGCAGCTCAAACCCGCATCCTCGGCGGTGTTCGGACACTCTATTTGGGGTTCGAAGAACGATTTGTACATCTCTTCGAGCGTCATGCCGAGGAAATGCTGAATAGCTCGCGGTCCTTCTGGGTTGAATTCCCACATACGGAGGGGCCGACGCTTGCAAGGCTGGACTCGACGAACTAGCATAACTTGCATTACCATAACCAGACTGAAATCTCTCTCAAAGAGATCTCGGATACGGCTCTGCAATATTGGCATGTCCTTTGCTGGACCCTAGCTCAGCCCCCTGTTGATCCATGACATCAGTTGCGATAGGGGGCCCGGGCGAAAGGTGGGGGCGGCTACCCACTTGGCACTTCGGGAGTTGGGATGTAAAACCACTCCCGCTGCCACAACCTAGACACCTCTGGGAAGGAACCCTCTGGCCATGGAGCATCAGTGATTTTGCTTATTAAAGCACCTCCGCATTCTACGTGCCGCCCCTCGATCATCTTCGGCTTCACATTGAAGGTCTTGAGCCACAGGCCGAAGTGAGGGGTAATGCGTAGGAATGCCTCACATACGATAATAAATGACGAGATGTGAAGAAGGGAATCTGGGGCCAGATCATGGAAATCCAGCCCATAATAGAACATAAGACCCCTAACAAAGGGATCCAGAGCGAGGCCTAGTCCTCGGAGGAAGTGGGAGATGAACATGACACTCTCGGTGGGTTCGGGAGTAGGGATTACCTGCCCTCGGGCAGGCAGCCTATGTGAAATTTCGGTGGTCAGATATATGGCCTCTCTCAGCTTCTTGATGTCCTCCTCTATGACAGAGGAAGGCATCCACCGACCTTGAAGGTTGGATTGGACATAGTTGAAGGTCTGAAGCGCCTGACATGAGCTTTGGGTGTTAGAAGTCGAGGCGGGGGAATGATTCGATTGAGCACGAGAGGGAAAAAAGTGAAAGCCTTGTCCTCTTTATAAAGAGGGTGAATATCAAGCGTCCTCCTCGTGGTCGTTTTAGACTTGCCTAAGATCTAGGAGTCATACCAATAGGCACGGTTGAGTTACCCACATCCGTATTGATGAGAATCCCGTCATGAGGGGGACACTATCTCTGCTTTGATAAGACATGACAGAAAAACCGCCTCGCAATATGCGCAGCACTGGTTGAGAAAAATGGCTCAGATAAGGACCGGGCCGTGACGTGATGTTGTGCTGCCAAAACGTGTCAGCAGATTAGATTTATGGAAATATTATTCTCTCTATGGTGGGGTGTGGAACTTGTTTTGTAGAACCGAACACTATCCTTGTGTTCAAAAATCTTCCATGAAGTATTTGGAGACGAACCCGCCTTGCAATGTCGAATACAATACTGTGCGCCGGACTCGTCGTCATTGAAGCCTGGTTCAGGGGCTACCGAGGGAGTCCTGGATTAGGGGGTCTCCGGACAGCCGGACTATATCTTTGGCCGAACTGTTGAACTATGAAGATACAAGATTGAAGACTTCGTTCCGTGTCCGAATGGGACTCTCCTTGGCGTGGAAGGCAAGCTAGGCAATACGGATATGTAAATCTCCTCCCTTGTAACCGACCTTGTGTAACCCTAGCCCCCTTCGGTGTCTATATAAACCGGTGGGTTTAGTCCGTAGGACAACATACAATCATACCATAGGCTAGCTTCTAGGGTTTAGCACCTCTACGATCTCGTGGTAGATCAACTCTTGTAATACTCATATCATCAGGAACAATGAAGCATGACGTAGGGTATTACCTCCATCGAGAGGGCCCGAACCTGGGTAAACATCGTGTCCCCTGCCTCCTGTTACCATCCGCCTTAGATGCATAGCTCGAGACCCCCTACCTGAGATCCGCCGGTTTTGATACCGATAGCAGCGCCCCCTCCTTCCTTCTCTTCCCTATTCACTTTCCTTGTCTCATACTCCTACTACTTGGAAGGGGAGGAATCCTACTCCAGGTGGGAGTAGGACTCCTCCAGGGCGCGCCATAGGGGCCGGCCCTCTCCCCCTCCTCCACTCGTTTATATGCGTGGCCAGGGGGCACCCCATCGAGACAACAATTGATCTCTTGATCTCTTAGCCGTGTGCGATGCCCCCCTCCACCATATACCACCTCGATCATATCATAGCGGTGCTTAGGCGAAGCCCTACGTCGGTAGCAACATCATCATCGTCATCATGCCGTCGTGCTGACGGAACTCTCCCTCGAGGCTCTGCTGGATCGGAGTTCGTGGGATGTCATCGAGCTGAACGTGTGCTGAACTCGGAGGTGCCGTGCGTTCGGTAGTTGGATCGGTCAGATCGTGAAGACGTACGACTACATAAACCGCGTTGTGCTAACGCTTCTGCTTTCGGTCTACGAGGGTACGTGGACACACTCTCCCCTCTCGTTGCTATGCATCACCATGATCCTGTGTGTGCATAGGAAAATTTTGAAATTACTACATTCCCCAGCAATGGTATCAGACCCAGGTTTTATGCGTAGATGTTATATGCACGAGTAGAACACAAGTGAGTTGTGGGCAATACAAGTCATACTTCTTACCAGCATGTCGCGCTTTGGTTCGGCGGTATTGTTGGATGAAGCGGCCCGGATCGACATTACGCATACGCTTACACGAGACTGGTTCTACCGACGTGCTTTGCACACAGGTGGCTGGCGGGTGTCAGTTTCTCCAACTTTAGTTGAACCGAGTGTGGCTACGCCCGATCCTTGATAAGGTTAAAACAACACTAACTTGACAAACTATCGTTGTGGTTTTGATGCGTAGGTAAGAACGGTTCTTGCTCAGCCCGTAGCAGCCACGTAAAACTTGCAACAACAAAGTAGAGGACGTCTAACTTGTTTTTGCAGGGCATGTTGTGATGTGATATGGTCAAGACGTGATAAGATATATGTTGTTGTATGAGATGATCATGTTTTGTTAAAGTTATCGGCAACTGGCAAAAGCCTTATGGTTGTCTCTTTATTGCATAAGATGCAAGTGCCAAATAATTGCTTTACTTTATCGCTATGCGATAGCAATAGTTGGTGAGACGACCATGTGACAACACGTTGATAGAGATCAAGATGATGGAGATCATGGTGTCATGCCGGTAACAAAGAAGATCATGATAGTACTTTGGAGATGGAGATCAAAAGCACAAGATGATGATGGCCATATCATGTCACATATTTTGATTTCATGTGATGTTTATCTTTTATTCATCTTATTTTGCTTAGTTCGACGGTAGCTTTATAAGATGATCTCTCACTAAATTTCAAGGTAAAAGTGTTCTCCCTGAGTATGCACCATTGCCAAAGTTCGTCATGCCGAGACACCACGTGATGATCGGGTGTGATAAGCTCAACGTTCATCTACAACAGGTGTAAGATAGTTTTGCACACGCAGAATACTCGGGTTAAACTTGACGAGCCTAGCATATGCAGATATGGCCTCGGAACACTAAGACGGAAAGGTCGAGCGTGAATCATATAGTAGATATGATCAACATAGTGATGTTCACCATTGAAAACTACTCCATCTCACGTGATGATCGGACATGGTTTAGTTGATATGGATCACGTGATCACTTAGATGATTAGAGGGATGTCTATCTAAGTGGGAGTTCTTAAGTAATATGATTAATTGAACTTAAATTTATCATGAACTTAGTCCTGATAGTATTTGCATATCTATGTTGTAGATCAATAGCTTGCACATAGCTTCCCCGTTTATTTTTGATATGTTCCTAGAGAAAAATAAATTGAAAGATGTTAGTAGCAATGATGCGGATTGGATCCGTGATCTGATGATTACCCTCATTGCTGCACAGAAGAATTATGTCCTTGATGCACCGCTAGGTGGCGGACCTATTGCAGGAGCATATCCACACGTTATGAACATTTGACAAAGCTCGGTATGATGAGTACTTAATAGTTTAGTGCACCATGCTTTACGGTTAGAACCGGGACTTCAAAAATGTTTTGAATGCAGTGGAACATATAAGATGTTCTAAGAGTTGAAATTGGTATTTCATACTCATGCCCGTGTCGAGAGGTATGAGACCTCTGATAGTACTTTGCCTACAAGATGGAGGAGAATAGCTCAACCAGTGAGCATGTGCTCAGATTGTCTGAGTACTACAATTGCTTGAATCAAGTGGGAGTTAATCTTCCAAATAAAAAGGTGATTGACAGAGTTCTCTAGTCACTATCACCAAGTTACTGGAACTTCGTGATGAACTATAATATGCAAGGGATGACGAAATTAATTCCCAAGCTCTTCGCGATACTCAAATCGGCGAAGGTAGAAATCAAGAAATAGCATCAAGTGTTGATGGTTAACAAGACCACTAGTTTCAAGAAAAGGGCAAAGGGAAAGAAAGGGAACTTCAAACGAGAATAGAAAGCAAGTTGCTGCTCCCATGAAGAAGCCCAAAGCTAGACCCAAGCCTTGAACTGAGTGCTACTACTGCAAAGGAAATGGTCACTGGAAGTGGAACTGCCCTAGATACTTGGCGGATAAGAAGGATGGCATAGTAAACAAAGGTATATTTGATATACATGTTATTGATGTGTACTTTACTAGTGTTTATAGCAAACCCCTCGGTATTTGATACTGGTTCAGTTGCTAAGAGTAGTAACTCAAAACGGGAGTTGCAGAATGAACAAAAACTAGTTAAGGGTGAAGTGACGATGTGTGTTGGAAGTAGTTCCAAGAATGATATGATCATCATCGCACACTCCATATACTTTCGGGATTAGTGTTAAACCTAAATAAATGTTATTTGGCATTTGCGGTGAGCATGAATATGATTTGATCATGTTTATTGCAATACGGTTATTCATTTAAAGTTAGAGAATAATTGCTGTTCTATTTACATGAATAAAACCTTCGATGGTCATACACCCAATGAAAATAGTTTGTTGGATCTCGATCATAGTGATACACATATTCAAAATATTGAAGCCAAAAGATGCAAAGTTAATAATGATAGTGCAACTTATTTGTGGCACTGCCGTTTAGGTCATATTGGTGTAAAGCGCATGAAGAAACTCCATGCTGATGGGATTTTGGAATCACTTGATTAAGGCTCCGTTCTCCGGAACAATGGAGCGAGCAACAGACTTGTTGGAAACAATACATACTGATGTATGCAGTCCGATGAGTGTTAAGGTTCGCGGCAAGCATCGTTAACTTCTGACCTTCACAGATGATTTGAGCAGATATGGGTATATCTACTTGATGAAACATAAGTCTGAAACATTTGAAAAGTTCAAAGAATTTCAGAGTGAAGTGGAGAATCATCATAACAAGAAAAATAAAAGTTTCTATGATATGATCGCAGAGGTAAAATATTTGAGTTACGAGTTTGGCCTTCAATCAAAACAATGTGAAATAGTTTCACTACTCATGCCACCTGGAACACCACAGTGTAATGGTGTGTCCGAACGTCGTAATCGCACTTTACTAGATATGGTGCGATCTATGACATCTCTTACTGATTTACCGCTACTATTTGGGCTTATGCATTAGAGACAGCTGCATTCACGTTAAATAGGGCACCATCTAAATCCGTTGAGATGACACCGTATGAACTATGGTTTGGCTAGAAACCTAAGCTGTCGTTTCTTAAAGTTTGGGGTTGTTATGCTTATGTGAAAAAGTTTCAGCCAGATAAGCACAAACCTAAATCGGAAAAGTGCATCTTCATAGGATACCCAAAAGAAACTGTTGGGTACACCTTCTATCACAGATCCGAAGGCAAGACATTTGTTGCTAAGAATGGATCCTTTCTAGAGAAGAAGTTTCTCTCAAAAGAAGTGAGTGGGAGGAAAGTAGAACTTGATAAGGCAATTGTACCTTCTCCTGAATTGGAAAGTAGTTCATCATAGGAATCAGTTCTAGTGATCTCTACACCAATTAGTGAGGAAGCTAATGATGATGATCATGAAACTTCAGATCAAGTTACTACCAAACCTCATAGGACAACAGAGTATGGTCCGCACCAGAGTGGTATGGAAATCCTTTCTGAAAGTCATGTTACTAGACCATGACGAACCTACGAACTATGGGGAAGCGATGATGAGCCCAGATTCCGCGAAATGGCTTGAGGCCATGAAATCTGAGATGGGATCCATGTATGAGAGACAAAGTGTAGACTTTGATTGACTTGCCCGATGATCGGTGAGTCATTAAGAATAAATGGATCTTCAAGAGGAAGACGGACGCTCATAGTAGTGTTACTATCTACAAAGCTCGAATTGTCACAAAATGTTTTCGACAAGTTCAAGGTGTTGACTATGATGAGATTTTCACACTCGTATTGATGCTTAAAAGTCTGTCCGAATTATGTTAGCAGTTGCCGCATTTTATGAAATCTAGCAAATGGATGTCAAAACTGTATATGATGCAACCACCTAAAGGTGCTAACAAAGTGTGCAAGCTCCAGTGATCCATCTATGGACTGGTGCAAGCATCTCGGAGTTGGAATATATACTTTGATAAAGTGATCAAAGCATATGGTTTTATACAGACTTGCGGTGAAGCCTGTATTTACAAGAAAGTGAGTGGGAGCACTACAACATTCCTGATAAGTATATGTAAATGACATATTGTTGATCGGAAATAATGTAGAATTTTTTGGAAAGCATAAAGGAGTGTTTGAAAGGAGTTTTTCAAAGAAAGACCTCGGTGAAGCTACTTACATATTGAGCATCAAGATCTATAGAGATAGATCAAGACGCTTGATATATTTTCAATGAGTACATACCTTGACGGGATTTTGAAGTAGTTCAAAATGGAACAGTCAAAGAAGGAGTTCTTGCCTGTGTTGCAAGGTGTGAAGTTGAGTAAAGACTCAAAACCCGACCACGGCAAAAAATAGAAAGAGAATGAAAAGTCATTCCCTATGCCTCAGCCATAGGTTATATAAAGTATGTCATTCTATGTACCAGTCCTAATGTATACCCTGCCCTGAGTTTGGCAAAGGAGTACGATAGTGATCTTCGAGTAGATCACTAGACAGCGGTCAAAATTATCCTTAGAGGACTAAGGAAATAGTTCTCAGTTATGGAGGTGATAAAAGAATTCATCGTAAAGAGTTATGTCGATGCAAAGTTTTGACACCGATCTAGATGACTCTAAGTCTTGATCTAGATACATATTGAAACTGGGAGCAATTAGCTAGAGTAGCTTGATACGTCTCCAAGGTATCTATAATTTTTGATTGCTCCATGCTATATTACCTACTGTTTTGGACATTACTGGGCTTTATTTTCCACTTTTATATTATTTTTGGGACTAACCTATTAACCGGAGGCCTAGCCCAGAATTGTTGTTTTTTGCCTGTTTTAGGGTTTCGAAGAAAAGGAATATCAAACGGAGTCCAAACGGAATGAAACCTTCGGGAACGTGATTTTCTCAACAAACAAGACCCAGGAGACTTGGACCCTACGTCAAGACACAAAAGAGGAGGCCACGAGGTAGGAGGCCCCCCCGGGTGCGCCCTCCACCCTCGTGGGCCCCCTGTTGCTCCACCGGCATACTCCTTCCTCCTATATATACTTACGTACCCCCAAACGACCAGACACGGAGCCAAAAACCTAATTACACCGCCACAACTTTCTATATCCATGAGATCCCATCTTGGGGCCTGTTCCGGAGCTCCGCCGGAGCGGGCATCGATCACGGAGGGCTTCTACATCAACACCATAGCCTCTCCGATGAAGTGTGAGTAGTTCACCTTAGACCTAGGGGTCCATAGTTATTAGCTAGATGGCTTCTTCTCTCTTTTTGGATCTCAATACAATGTTCTCCCCCTCTCTTGTGGAGAACTATTCGATGTAATCTTCTTTTTGCGGTGTGTTTGTTGAGACCGATGAATTGTGGGTTAATGATCAAGTCTATCTATGAACAATATTTGAATCTTCTTTGAATTCTTTTATGTATGACCGGTTATCTTTGCAAGTCTCTTCGAATTATCAATTTGGTTTGGCCTACTAGATTGATCTTTCTTGCAATGGGAGAAGTGCTTAGCTTTGGGTTCAATCTTGCGGTGTCCTTTCCCAGTGATAGTAGGTGCAGCAAGGCACGTATTGTATTGTTGCCATTGAGGATAACAAGATGGGGTTTTCATCATATTGCATGAGTCTATCCCTCTACATCATGTCATCTAGCTTAAGGCGTTACTCTGTTTTTAACTTAATACTCTAGATGCATGCTGGATAGCGATCGGTGAGTAGAGTAATAGTAGTAGATGCAGGCAGGAGTCGGTCTACTTGTCTCAGACGTGATGCCTATATACATGATCATACCTAGATATTCTCATAACTATGCTCAATTCTGTCAATTGCTCAACAGTAATTTGTTCACCCACCGTAGAATACTTATGCTCTTGAGAGAAGCCACTAGTGAAACCTATGGCCCCCGGGTCTATCTTCGTCATATTAATCTCCTACTACTTAGTTATTTCCTTTGCTTTTTACATGCCTTTATTTTACTTTGCATCTTTATCACAAAAATACCAAAAATATTATCTTATCATATCTATCAGATCTCACTCTCGTAACTGGCCGTGTAGGGATTGACAACCCCTATTCACGTTGGTTGTGAGGATTTATTTGTTTTGTGCAGGTACGAGGGACTCGCGCGTAGCCTCCTACTGGATTGATACCTTGGTTCTCAAAAACTGAGGGAAATACTTATGCTACTTTGCTGCATCATCCCTTCCTCTTTGGGGAAAACCAACACAGTGCTCAAGAGGTAGCATAGCTCTATGCGAAGCATTGTAGACATAGAAAATTTGCAAAATACATACGGCTCTGAATGTGGCAGACCCGTTGACTAAATTTCTCACAAGCAAAACATGATCACTCTTTGGTTGTAAATCACATAGCAATGTGAACTAGATTATTGACTCTAGTAAACCCTTGGGTGTTAGTCACATGGAGATGTGAACTAATCACGTAAAGATGTGAACTATTGATGTTAAATCACATGACGATGTGAACTATATTATTGACCCTAGTGCAAGTGGGAGACTGAAGGAAATATGCCCTAGAGGCAATAATAAAGTTGGTATTTATATTCCTTATATCATGATAAATGTTTATTATTCATGCTAGAATTGTATTAATCGGAAACTTAGTACATGTCTGAATACATAGACAAACAAAGTGTCACTACTATGCATCTACTTGACTAGCTCATTGATCAAAGATGGTTATGTTTCCTAGCCATAGACATGAGTTGTCATTTGATTAACATGATCACATCATTAGGAGAATGATGTGATTGACTTGACCCATTCCGTTAGCTTAGCACTTGATCGTTTAGTATGTTGCTATTGCTTTCTTCATGACTTATACATGGTCCTATGACTATGAGATTATGCAACTCCCGTTTACCGGAGGAACACTTTGTGTGCTACCAAACGTCACAACGTAATTGGGTGATTATAAAGGTGCTCTACAGGAAGGTACTTATTGAGTTAGCGTATTATGAGATTAGGATTTGTCACTCCGATTGTCGGAGAGGTATCTCTGGGCCCACTCGGTAATGCACATCACTATAAGCCTTGCAAGCATTGTAACTAATGAGTTAGTTGCGGGATGATGTATTACGGAACGGGTAAAGAGACTTGCCGGTAACGAGATTGAACTAGGTATTGAGATACCGACGATCGAATCTCGGGCAAGTAATATACCGATGACAAAGGGAACAATGTATGTTGTTATGTGGTTTGACCGATAAAGATCTTCATAGAATATGTGGGAGCCAATATGAGCATCCAGGTTTCGCTATTTGTTATTGACCAGAGACATGTCTCGGTCATGTCTACATAATTCTCAAACCTGTAGGGTCCGCATGCTTAACGTTCGGTGATGATTTGTATTATGAGTTTATGTGTTTTGATGAACCGAAGGTAGTTCGGAGTCCTGGATGAGATCGTGGACATGACAAGGAGTCTCGAAATGGTCGAGACGTAAAGATCGATATATTGGACGACTATATTCAGACATCGGAAAGGTTCCGAGTGGTTTGGGTATTTTTTGGAGTATTGGGGAGTTACGGGAATACGGGGGAAGAAGTATATGGGCCTTATACTTCTTTAGGGGAGAGAGAGAGGCAGGCTGCGCACCCCCCAATGACTAGTCCGAATTGGACTAGGGGGAGGGGCAGCGCCCCCGCCTTCCTTCTCTTCCCTCTTCCCCTTCCTTGTCTCCTAGTCCTACTACTTGGAAGGGGAGGAATCCTACTCTCGGTGGGAGTAGGACTCCTCCAGGGCGCGCCATAGGGGCCGGCCCTCTCCCCGTCCTCCACTCCTTTATATACGTGGCCAGGGGGCACCCCATAGAGATAACAATTGATCTCTTAGCGATGTGCGGTGCCCCCCTCCACCATATACCACCTCGATCATATCGTAGCGGTGCTTAGGCGAAGCCCTGCGTCGGTAGCAACATCATCACCGCCATCATGCTGTCGTGCTGACGGAACTCTCCCTCTAAGCTCTGCTAGATCGGAGTTCATGGGACGTCATCGAGCTGAACGTGTGCTGTACTCGGAGGTGCCGTGCGTTCGGTACTTGGATCGGTCGGATCGTGAAGACGTACGACTACATCAACCGCGTTGTGCTAACGCTTCCGCTTTTGGTCTACGAGGGTACATGGACACGCTCTCCCCTCTCGTTGCTATGCATCACCATGATCATGTGTGTGCGTAGGAAAATTTTGAAATTACTACGTTCCCCAACAGGCTCGATATCCTTGGCCCTTTCCCCGAGCTTCTAGGGGCTTTGAATTCTTGTTCATTGCCATTGACAAGTTTTCAAAGTGGCCAGAAGTAGATGTCGTGAGAAAGGTGACTGCTCAGTCAGCTATCAAGTTCTTGAAAGGATTAGTGTGCCGCTTCGGGGTCCCTGCCCGGATCATCACTGACAACGGCACACAGTTCATGAGCCGCGCCTTCAAGCAATATGTTCATGCCCTCAGAAGTAAGATCACATTTGCCTCTGTTGCACATCCCAGAAGCAATGGACAAGCTGAGAGGGCAAATGCTGAAGTGTTGCGAGGACTCAAGACAAGAACATTTGATAAGATGCAGAAGTGCGGTAGGTGATGAATCGATGAGCTGCCGGTGGTTCTCTGGTCCCTCAGAACGACACCAAATCGAGCCACCGGGCAGAGTCCCTTCTCCCTAGTCTATAGGGCAGAAGTAGTTATCCCCATGGAACACATTTATGGGTCTCCTAGAGTGCTTGCCTACGATGAAATATTATAGGATCAGCACCGGCGTGACGACATTGTGCTTCTCGAGGAGAACCGTCTCCGGGATGCTACGCATGCTGCACACTACCAGCAAGCCCTGCATCACTATCATATTGCAGGTTTCATGCCCGATGTTTTGAGGAAGGCGACATTGTCCTTAGGTGTATTCAGTCCGCCAAGGGTGCAAACAAGTTAGTGCAGAAGTGGGATGGCCCTTACCAGGTAGTACGAGTCACCAGACCTGGCACAGTCCGTCTGGGGACCGGAGATGGCATTCAATTGTAAAACTCATGAATATTGAGCATCTCCGCAAGTTCTATCTGTAAGGCATAGCTGTCGGGCCCTGCCCGACATCCACCCTTTTGTACATGCCTTGCCTCAGTTACATGTAACCCCTTGTACAAAGCCAGGCGCAGACCCCGAGCAACAGAGAAATAAATGAAGCGTTGGGGGCCGGTGAGTTGCTTGCATGCATAAGGATTTCATGTGCATCGCATGTTCATGTAGATAAGATCGCACCTGACATCATTTCCATGTGCATAAACTGCAGGCTCTTGCCAAAGACTTGGCCTCCAAGAGGAGATGGAAAGATGAAGCCTACACCACGATCTCCGGCAAGCCAAACAGATAAGTTCTTTCTCTTGTCCATACATGTTCTGTAAGAAAAGACTTGTGCATAAGAAACCTCGCCGGTTTTTGAAACTTAGGTGCTCCCATCCCTTGACTCGAACATTGCTTTGGTCAGGATGGTCGTAGTAGCCTTTGGTGAAAAAAGGTTGGCGAGGGGTTGGTCCCTCTTCACGATTTGTGCCCGGTAGGCCTAACTCCCCTGCAGCAAAACAGAAGGTACCGACAGGATAGCCTGCCGGGGGAAACTCGTTTATCTAAAAATATAGAGGCACCTCACCTCTCCATGGAAATATACATGCACGAGTCCCCGGCAAGGTTTATCTTTTTCATTAACATGCCGACCAAACAAGGACAGACCTTATAGAACACAAATAAGGATTCAAGAGATTACATTATTTGAACTAAAATTTAGCAAGTGCCTATAGATTTAAGATTAAAAAAGATAAGTACCCCATAAAGTCTTCTCCTTGTCCCTCTTATCCAAGGGATTGCGGAGGGAAGAGAAGGGGCAGAAGGGGTGCCTGAGCAAACGCCATCCCAATTTCGTCAGGGCCTGCCGGGCGCAGCCTGACAAGACCGGGAGTGGAGAGACTGTGGAGGAGGAGCACACGAAGCAGCTCGGCGGTGTCCTGGTCACCACCTCCAGGACCAATCGGAAGCCCTAGCATGAGCACCGATAGAAGAGGCCACCGAAGCTCAGTTGGAAGACCGTTGGAGGAGGCGAAGGCACCAAGAGAGGGGTCCCCTCCCTGGCAGCCGGGAGGCCGGTGACAATGGTGCCAAGGAGGGAGAGGAAGAATGGAAAGACGAGGCGGCAGGTCGCCAGTACGAGACGAACGCGTTGGTGCTATTGTACTCTGACCTGATGGCCTACCTCCCGCCTTCTCCGTCTTCCCTAGCTTCATCTTCATCAACACCACTCTAGAGAAACGCCGGCCTTACGGCCCGACACCTTCCCCAGAGAAGCGGTCGATGAACAAGACGGCCAGGGGACCCAAGGTGGGCCACTCCCCACCACGGCAGGTAGGAAGGCGCCCCTTTCTTCAGCATCGACCCCGGTAAGGGAGTCCTGGACTAAGGGGTCCTCGGGCGTTCGGCCTGTTAGCCATCGGCCGGACTGATGGGCTGTGAAGAACATGAAGACCGTAGATTGCACCCGTGTCCGAATGGAACTCTCCTTGGTGTGGAAGACAAGCTTGGCAACCGAATATGTAGATTCCTTTCTTTGTAACCGACCTTATGTAACCCTAGATCCTCCCGGTGTCTATATAAACCGGAGGACTTAGTCCGAAGGGGAGATTTTTCATGATCATAGCCATACAAGCTAGACCTCTAGGGTTTAGCCATTACGATCTCGTGGTAGATTAACTCTTGTAATACTCATACTCATCAATATCAATCAAGAAGGACGTAGGGTATTACCTCCATAGAGAGGGCCCGAACCTGGGTAAACATCGTGTCCCCTGTCTCCTGTTACCATCGACCTTAGAAGCACAGTTCGGGACCCCCTACCTGAGATCCGCCGGTTTTGACACCCACATTGGTGCTTTCAGTGAGATCTCCACTGTGTCGTCCTCAAAAGTTTCGGTGGCTCCTTCAATCATCAACAATGACACTGTCCAAGAAGAAACCTTCCTCCCCGGATAGATTTTCGTGTTTGGCGGCTTCGCACTATGGGCCAACTCGTTTGGCCATCTAGAGCAGATCAATAGCTACGCCCCTGGCCATCAGGTCAAATTTGGGAGCTTGAACTATGTCGCAGACATCCGTGGAGATTTGATCTTTGCTGGGTTCGAGACCGCGGAGATCGCTCTTGGTCACCTCGATGAACATGACCTAAATCTGTCATCGGACCACATTCAGGAGATAGCTCCTATAACTGCTTCGGCCTTAGATCCGGAGCATACAGCGTCATCTAAGGACTGGAGGTTCAACCCCACCACGGAGGCCAAAAATCCCCCGGCATTGGAGCCGCACATGGACTTAAACTCACACAATATTTGTGTCACCGGAACCCCGGAGTCGTCTCTGGGTGTAAGTTCCGAACCATGTGAGTCCACGGATGCCGAACTTGATCGTTTATCGATCTTCAAGTTCAGCGCCGCAGACATCTTTCAGCACTCACCCTTGGGCGATGTGCTAAGCTCATTAAAGAACCTGTCCTTGGCGGGGGACTCACAACCGAACTATATCTGGTTCGGACTAGAAGCTGATGACAGGGAATTTCGCTCCCCACCCGCCACCCACTTTATAGCCACTGTCGAAGACTTAACTGACATGCTTGATTATGGCTCCGATGACATCGACGGTATGAACGACAATGCCGGGGAAGAAGAGGCCCAGGATCCGCCATTCACCGGACGCTGGACGGCCACTTCCTCGTACGACATGTACATGGTGGATGCACCAAAGGAGAATAGCAACGATGACAAAGAAAATCCAGTTGAGAATAAACCTCCTAATACACAACAAAAACGCTGGCGTCCTCGGCGCCGCTCTAAGTCATGTCGTTCAAAGGACAACGATACCATCACCGGAGAAGACAATACTCCGGACGTTGCCGAAAACAATGAAGACCTTGCTGAGGTAATATCCGAATAGGAGGAGCAAGAAAATGGGCAAGCCAGCCCCGACGAACAGGCCAGGCCCAACGACTCAGAGGACGGTAGTTATCATCCGCTCTCTGAAGATGAGGAAATCCTCGGCAACAAAGATTTCATCATTCCTGAGGAACCTCTCGAGCAGGAGCGCTTCAAGCGCCAGCTAATAGCCACCACAAGGAGCCTGAAAAAGAAGCAGCAGCAGCTTCAAGCTGACCAAGATCTGCTCGTCGACAGGTGGACTGACGTTCTGGCAGCCGAATAATACGGCCTCAGACGCCCAGCCAAGAGTTACCCAAAACGAAGATTGCTATCTCAGTTCGACGAAGAGGCGCCGGAGCCCATACTTCCTTCGCGTAATGCGGCCAACCGAACACTACGCGGTCGGGACAGTGCGGCAGACCGACCACCTCGTGGTTGGGATAGAGCGGCAACTCAAGCCGAATAGCAGCTCGCCCCGCCGCCACGAAAAAACAAAGACAAAACAGTTCAGGGTCATACACACGGCCTGTGGCAGACCCTGTATAGTAGAGCAGGATATACCCGATCGATTTACGGATCGCGAGGACGTTCCTTGACACGTGATGATGGCTACCTATTCGGACGTGACAAACCTAGTCACACACAAGCCGACAACCGCAGACGGACTCCATCGGAGCTACGTCGCGACGCGGCCCGATATAGAGGCACCGCACACCCTCTTTGCTTCACCGATGAAGTAATGGATCACGAATTCCCCGAAGGGTTCAAACCCGTTAACATTGAATCATACGATGGAACAACTGACCCCGCGGTATGGATCGAGGATTTTATTCTCCATATCCACATGGCCCGCGGAGATGACATCCACGCTATCAAATATCTCCCACTAAAGCTCAAAGGGCCAGCTCGGCACTAGTTAAACAGCCTGCCTGAAAACCCTATCAGCAGCTGGGAGGACTTGGAAGAAGCCTTCCTTGACAACTTCCAAGGTACATATGTTCGGCCACCAGACGCCAATGACTTAAGCCACATAGTCCAACAACCTGGAGAGTCAGACAGGAAATTTTGTACTAGATTCCTAACCAAAAAGAACCAGATCATCGACTGTCCGGATGCCGAAGCTCTAGCGGCCTTTAAACATAGCATCCGCGACGAATGGCTCGCCTGCCACCCGCGACGAATGGCAGCCCTCAGGACACTTATGACCCGCTTTTTGTGCGGGTGAAGATAGCTGGCTAGCTTGTAGTAAAAACATGGCCAGCGACGCAGGCCCCTCTGAGGCCAAAAACAGCAACGTCAAGCTCCGGCGTAACAGACACAAATGCCGAAGCAATGGTAATAATATCAACGACACTACAGTCAACACCGGATTCAGCGGCTCCAAGTACAGCCAGCGGAAGAAACCGTACAAGAGAAACAATCAGGGACCATCCATCCTGGACCGCATACTTGACCATCCGTGCCAAATCCATGGCACCCAAGACAAACCAGCCAACCATACCAACAGAGATTGCTGGGTTTTTAAGCAAGCCAACAAGTTAAATGCCGAGAACAAGGAAAAGGGATCGCAGAGTGAGGACGATGACGAGGAGCCCCTGCAGCCAAACACAGGGGGACAGAAGAAGTTTCCCCCTCAGGTCAAAATGGTGAACATGATATATGCTACACACATCTCCAAGAGGGAGCGCAAGCGCGCACTCAGGGACGTCTACGCGATAGAGCCAGTCGCCCCAAAATTTAACCCATGGTCGTCATGCCCAATCACTTTTGATCGCCGAGATCATCCGACTAGTATCCATCAGGCGGTTCAGCCCCACTGGTCCTGGACCCAATAATTGATGGGTTCCACCTGACACGAGTCCTAATGGATGGTGGCAGCAGCCTCAACTTGCTCTTTCAGGATACAGTGCGCAAAATGGGCACTCATCCATCACGGATCAAACCCACAAAGACTACCTTCAAAGGAGTCATACCAGGTGTAGAGGCCCGCTATATGGGCTCAATCACACTTGAGGTTGTCTTCGAATCTTCAGACAATTTCAGAAGCGATAAGTTAATCTTTGACATAGTCCCCTTTCGCAGCGGCTATCATGCACTGCTCGGACGGACCGCATTTGCCCGATTCAATGCAGTGCCACACTATGCTTATCTCAAACTCAAGATGCCCGGTCCACGTGGCGTCATAACAGTCAATGGAAATATGGAATGCTCCCTCTGTACAGAAGAGCACACAACAACCTTAGCAATAGAAGTACAGATCGGCCTTCTCAAGCAGAACCTTAATTCGGCTGCCGAGCCCACGGACACCGTCAAGAGGGTCCAAACTACACTGCATCAGGACAGCTCAGCTCGTCAGGAGCTAGACTAGCAATTCGGCCTCTGTCTCAGTCCCGGTCAAGTAGTGGCATTCGTACCACGCGTACATAACTACACACTCAAAATTCCATGGGTATCGACGGAGGCATAACTAGTTTGTGATCCACAGTACAGCTCAACCGACACCGGATACACACATACTTTCACTTTTATTCATTTCCTTTTCAGGTCTCAATCCCGTAGGCCCCATCGGATGGCCTGATCATCAGTCCTCCTGAAGGATAAACACACCAAGACGGCGAGAAACGCACACGTACGGGGGGATTTTCAAGGTGATTTTGTTAACAATCACTCTACCTGTTTTTCAGGACCCACATGCAGCTCTCCCTTGGTTTTTGGCATATTAAATAGCATGTTGCTTATCGCACTACTTGTATCAATGCGCCTCGACGTACTAATCAAATTACAATGAAAACAGTTCGCGGCTGGAGCTTTAAAGCCCCAGCTTATCATCTTTGCACCTTTTCTGTTTTCTTTCTTTCTTTTTCTTCCTCCCCTGTGGGTAACCCTATCAGGTAGCACCCGTACACTGTGGTACATTTGAGGTTTGCCAGGGGCTTCAAAGCACCCCACACTATGACAACAAAAGTCCGAACACTTTTTATAAGTATAGTTCGGCACCCCGAATTTAGCATTACATGTATTGGCTCCTAATCATGTCTTTGGTCAATAGTTGGGTTGCCCGGCTCTTATGCTTGCTACCTTATATTCCGCTATATCGGCTAAGGTAGTAAAGGAAGAACTACTGCGATTGTGCCTTGGTTTATCCAAAGGAGCACCCCAGTAGAGAAAGCCGAAAAATGACTGTCATGATGTGGCGAGGGCCGGTCAGCTATTTGGAGGATGCAAATCGTTGGAGATTTCTTCCGTGTTATGCGAAGGATCGATACTTCCCGATCAGATGCTTATAGCACTCTAGTTCGGATACTAGGGGTTGCGCCCATGTTTTTATTGTCGAACTCCTATGGCTAAGTGAGGGCGTTAACGCCGCATAGTCTGGTTGCCTGGTTCGTTGCGCTAAACAACTCCTTCAAGGACCATATAATTGGATTAATATTGTTTAGATACTATCCTGAACACCCCCGTACTACCTGCATGGGGGCAGAAGTAGACGACTAGCCAACCCTCAGATTTCATACAACACGGCCGCACAGGAGGTAAAATTTAAAAACATAACAAGCATTATATTACAAACCCACTTTGTTTAATCATACAAGGTAAAAAGGAACTTGAATACCTTCATTCAAAGATCGTGTCTTTTGCACACTGATCCGCAATAATGCGGGACCCTCCAAGACATCGCCAAAATATCGCTCGAGTGTGCGGTGCTCCTTGCCCTCGGCGGCCCCTCGGTCGCCAACTTGACGGCGTCCATCTTCGCCCACCAGACCTTGACATAGGAGAAGGCCATACGCGCGCCTTCGATGTAGACGGACTGCTTGATGACGTCCAGCCGAGGACAGGCATCTACCAGCCTCTTCATGAGGCTGAAGTAACTGCTGGGTATAGCTTCGGCTGGCCACAACCGGATTATTAAATCCTTCATGGCCAGTTCGGCCACCCTGTGCAACTCGACCAGCTATTTTAGTTGATCGCTGAAGGGCACCAGATGTTCAGGCACAAGATATTGCGACTAGAACAGCTTCTCCGTGGAACTCCCTTGTTCGGCTTGGAGGAACTCCACGGCATCGGTCACAGTGCGTGGCAGATCAATAAAAGCCCCTGGAGAACTCCGAATCCGGGCCAGTAAAAGATAGTTCCTCTTCACATTCTTGCTTTGCATATTGAATGCCTTACCCGCCGTGATCTTCCTGGCCTCTTGGATCTCCTGGAGGGCGCCCTGGGCTTCACTCCGGGCCGTCTCTGCACTCTTACAAGCCTTGGCGAGTTCGGCCTCTTGAGCCGACGCATTGTGCTCCAAGGTCTCGCACTTCCTCACCGCGTCTTGGAGCTCCTGTTGGACTTTGCTGACCCAGGCCTTGAGCTTCTTACGAGTGGTCTGCTCCTTGACAGCCTTCCCCTCGGCTTCGACCAGGGTCTTTCTCAGGGCCTCGACCTCGGTTGTCTCTTCTGTACATATCATGACACTTCGGTCAAA
The DNA here is from genome assembly GCA_034509565.1 of Triticum monococcum. Classification (NCBI taxonomy): domain Eukaryota; kingdom Viridiplantae; phylum Streptophyta; class Magnoliopsida; order Poales; family Poaceae; genus Triticum; species Triticum monococcum. The sequence continues at coordinate 48,940,328 of CM067846.1, forward strand.
TGCATATCATTTTACTTTTTTCAAATACATAACGGGTTATCACATACCTTGTTTTTCTTGGAGCTGCCTCCTCACCTGGCCTAGCTCCTCCTCGGCCTGCTCCAGTATCCGCTTTAGTTCGGACACCTCGGTAGTATGTGAGGCGGCAACCAATAGAGACGCCTGCGTATTTATTTCAGACAATTTAGTTAGTTTCCTACAATAAAGGGTTGATCCTCTATCTGGCTTTTCTTTCCAAACATCGGGCAGTGTCTTAGGGGCTACTGTCTATATTGGAATTTTCTATTTTTGCATCGCTTACCTCAAAACCTGTCAGTAAGATGCTGCAGGCTTCGGTTAGTCCGCTCTTGCTGGACTAAACCCTTTCAATCAGCATGTCCATAAGAACACGGTGCTCATCCACAATGGAAGCGCCTCGTAGCGCTTCCAACAGATTATCTGGTGCCCCTAGTTGGACAGGGGTCACCGGTGGAATAGGCATACCTCCTTCTCTCGAAGGAGGTTGCATACCTGAGTCCGGAGCTGTATCGGTCTCCGGAATCGAGTCCGGTTGCGGGCCGAACTGAATATGTCACTCACCCCCAGTCTCCATGGGGATTGTCTCCCCCTCGTGTTCGGCGATGGAGGCTTCGCCTTCTGGCGCCTCCGGAGCCTCTCCCTGACTTGGGAAGGTCCGTTGGGAGAGCACTTCGTTGTCTCCCTTGGCCTTGGGAGAGTAAGCGGCCGGCGGTGTCTCGCCAGCCATCTCCTTTGAGTCCAACGAGTCATCTGATGAGGATCGTTGGGAGCTGTCGCGGGCCGGACTGCAGTAACATGATTAAACCATGTAAATATCATAAAGTGGAAGGGCCGAATAAATGGGCATGTACGAGTTCTTAGTACTCACGATGCGCCCAGGGGCTTGTTCCGGGGGCGTCGCTCCAGATTGCTATCGATGTCCCATGCGGAGCTGCCCGCGAGAGGGCCTTTCCCCCTTTTGGGCGCCTCTGCCTCCAGATTCATGGAGGCCGCCCTCTTCTTTCTACTCCCATCAAGGGGAGAGTCGCTCTCCTCCTCCTCGTCGTCGTCTTCGGTGGTAGAGGAACAAGTCTTGTCTTCGGACATTTTGTCCGAAGTGACCTTGCGGTGGGGGCCACTCCGGACCCCCTTGGCCTTCCTCATGGCCTTCTTCTCTGGCGCCTTGTAGGGCGCTGGCACCAACATCTTCGCTAGACGCGGGATGACTGGTTCTTTAGGTAGCGGAGCCGGACATTGGATCCACTTCGCCCTCTTCATCCATTCCTGGAGAAGCAATGATGATAAAGTTCAGACACCCTCCTTGAAATAAACAGGTAGAGGATGTGTTAAAAACTTACCTCACTGGCGGGGTGGTTAATGTCGTGCCCGCGGTCCGAATCTGTGGCTGGCAGTGTCTCTTTGCCCTTGAAGAGCAACCTCCATACATCTTCGTGAGTGGTCTCGAAGAGCCTCTTCAGGGTATGGTGCTTTTTCGGATTGAACTCCCATAAAGGGAGACTTCGGCTTTGGCACGGAAGAATCTGGTGAACTAGCATCACCTGGATTACGTCGACGAGCTTGATGTCTTTGTCGACCATGCTTTGGACGCGCGTCTGTAGCGCTATCAGCTCATCTGATGAAGACCAATTCGGGCTCTTCTCTACCTAGGAGGTGAGCCGCATTGGAGCGCCAGAGTTGAATTCGATAGCTGCGGCCCAGCCGGCATCGCGGGGTTCTGTGATGTAGAACCACCGTTTCTGCCATTCCTTGACAGTCTCCACGAAAGTACCTTTCAGCCATGAGACATTGGTCAGCTTACTCACCATGGCGCCTCTGCACTCCGTGTGCTAGCCATCCACCACCTTTGGCTTCACATTGAAGACCTTGAGCCATAGCCCGAAGTGGGGTTGAATGCGGAGGAAGGCCTCACACACAACGATGAACACCGAAATGTTGAGGAAGGAGTTCGGGGATAGATCGTGGAAGTCTATCCCGTAATAGTACATCAGCCCGCGGACGAAAGGGTGGAGTGGAAACCCTAGCCCACGGACAAAGTGAGGGATGAATACCACCCTCTCATTGAGCTTCAGTGTGGGGAAGACTTGCCCCTGGGCTGGAAGACGGTGGGCGATTTCCTTCGCCAGATACCCGGCCGCCTGAAGCTCGGTAATGTCCTCCTCCTTGACGGAGGAGACCATCCACTTGCCTTGACCTACGGATCCGGACATGGTTGAGTGCTAGCTTGAGTGGGAAGAAGATGGGAACTTGGGCGCTGGAGCTCAAGAGTGGAAGGGCAGAGGAAGAGAGAAGGCGTGGGAGAAGAAGGGGGAGTCCTTATCCCCTTATAAAGGCAGTGAATATTGAACGCCTCCCCACTCGCCCTAAAACTCGCCTGTTCTCAAGGGTTGTGTAAACGACACAGTTGGGTTACCCACGCCCGCATTGATGAAAATCCCGCAATAAGGGGACATGATCCCTGCTTTGACAAGACGTGCCAATGGAAACCGCATCTCGAAACGCGGGGCAACGGACAAAAACGGTTCGATATAGTGACCGAACAGATGTGATGTCATCTTGCAAAAAGTTGTCAGCAGATGGGACTCGTGGAATATTATATTCCCTCTGCAGTTGTGTGTGGTGCGTGTGTTACCGGTCCGCACATTTAATACGTCCGAAGACTATCTTGGAGTTCGGAAGGAGGAACCCGCCTTGCAATGCCGAAGACAGATCTACGCGCCGGATACCTTGTCATTGAAGCCAGGTTCAGGGGCTACTAAGGGAGTCCTGGACTAAGGGGTCCTCGGGTGTCCGGCCTTTTAGCCATGGGCCGGACTGATGGGCTGTGAAGAACACGAAGACCAAAGATTGCACCCGTGTCCGGATGGGACTCTTCTTGGCATGGAAGACAAGCTTGGTGACTGAATATGTAGATTCCTTTCTTTGTAACCGACCTTATGTAACCCTAGATCCTCCCGGTGTCTATATAAACCGGAGGACTTAGTCCGGAGGGTAGATTTTTCATGATCATAGCCATACAAGTTAGACCTCTAGGGTTTAGCCATTACGATCTTGTGGTAGATCAACTCTTGTGATACTCATATTCATCAATATCAATCCAGCAGGACGTAGGGTATTACCTCCATAGAGAGGGCCCGAACCTGGGTAAACATCGTGTCACCTGTCTCCTATTACCATTGACCTTAGACGCACAGTTCGGGACCCCCTACCCGAGATCCGCCGGTTTTGACACCGACACCCGGTTCTACTGGAAGGGGCAGGGCTGGGATTACCAACAACTCCTAGACTTGCGTCTCGGACGAGCGTCAAAGGCTCCAAGAACCTGGTCACCGGGTCGATGAGCTGCAGTGGTTCACGGCAAGGTCCCACGCTCCACGTCAGACGGCCGATCGAGGTGGAGGAGACAAGCATTCCATCACAATGGGAAATCTTGATATCTCCTGCACCGTGGGCAGCTCGCCCGCCGCACCTCCTCCAGACCTAGACCAGGCTCACTCCCCAAGCATCAACACGAACATTCAACATCGCCAACTCCAAGCTACTGCCTGGGGCTTGGCCCCAAGCTTTCACCTTCAACATAACCAGCAGAAAATAAAGGATGGAGGAGAAGGGATGTGAGGACGAATGCCTCCGCTCCTCCCTCGCCCCTCCTTTTATAGGCGGGTCAGGGAAGAGAGCCGATCCCTCGATGGGTAACCGCCATCCTCCTCCACCAATTCGAGAAAACCGGGCCCCTGCCATGATACTCTCCTGCACCACACGCCTCCGTTACCTACCCCACTCGATGCATGCAGCATACGTGGCTAAGAATAAGGGCGTGGTGGGAAGAGTGAATTGGTAGTTACTCGCCCGTGCATTGAAGTCATTCATGGGCCATTACAAGAGTGGACCCACCATGATTAGCTTTACACGATGGGCGGAAGAACCGGAAACTGGCCCGGGCTCAAGTTACTAAAGAAGCAAAGAAGATCTCAAGGGACCAGCCACTTCCACGCCTCTGCATGTGCACTAGTTAGGGTCTACCTCGACAACGCCCGACAGCGCGTTCGGGCAAGGCCCGAGGGCTCCTATTGGTGCAACAAACCCTGGGTCTGTTGCCCAGACTATGCACAGGTGCAAGAACAAGACTTCAGCATCAAGATCATATCAGAGCACGCGAGCTCAGTTCTTTGAAGGATCAAAGTGCAGATCGAGAAGACCAAGACTAGCAAAAGAGGCAAGATACAACTATGAGAAGAACCTCCCTTGCCGGGCATCCAAGCCTGGCGAGGATGAGATTACCCCCGGAAGCAAGCCCCCAAATCATCCCGGCAGGCCTGCCGGGGCTCGGGGAGGCAAACCACTCCACCGCTCAACCTCACGAGCGACACAAGGGCCTGCTGGGCGAGCCATGATGTGACATTGAGCGGCACATTTAATACGCCATGTCAGCCTGCAGAGTTAGGTATCATAGCACTGTTTTCTATCTAATCAGTATGTAAAGGCCGATTTGCCACTATGATGACCACTTAATCTATAAAAGGAGGCCCATGGCAACTGTAGAAAGGATTCGGACCCCCTCACACTCATTCACACATAGCTCATCTTGCCTCAAGGCAACCTTGCCGGGCAAGAGCGCAGCGCTTCTCCACCATTTTCCATCATCAATCCACCAAAGCAGGAGTAGGGTTTTACACCTTGTGGCGGCCTGAACCTGGGTAAAATTGCTCGCGTGATATCTGTCATGTTGCGTTACGCTTCTCCGCTCTTTGTGCAACGTGCCCATCCCCTCGCTGAACCAAAAGGGGCTCTTGGTCCCATAGGTGGCTGTGGTTTTCGACGACATTCCTCTTTTGTTATTCTGTATTTAGTACGTATAGTATGTTCCTTGTCAGGAAGGGGAGCAGGGACATCTGCAGTCAACAACTGATAGAGCTGGCCTGTACGTGATCGATAGGCTTTCAATTAGTAGCGGCAATACAACACCGTATTTTCCAGCCAGTTCCACTTTCCCGATTTATATATGGCGGTTATGGTGTACCCCTTTTATGTGCACCACGATCTGCCTAGTTGTTGTGCTCTCTTGTTATCATGGTTTGGCAATAAACTCTCTATACTGTATATTATGAACCTATCATCTGCCAACTATCCTTACTTCTGGAGCCTATTTTTTGTGTACTTGTACCAGATTATATTAATGCACGCACTATTACAGCACACATTGATACGTTTCCAATGTATCTATAATTTTTAATTGTCCCATGTTGTTATATTATCATTCTTGGATGTTTTATAATCATTTTATATAATTTTTGGGACTAACCTATTGACATAGTGCCAAGTGCCGGTTGCTGTCTTTTTGCTTGTTTTTTACATCCTAGAAAATCAATATCAAACTGAGTCCAAATGCAGCGAAACTTTTTGTGGATTTATTATGGACCAGAAGACACCCAATGGGCCAGAGAAGCACCTGGGGGTGCCCCGAGGGGGGCACAACCCACCAGGGCGCACCTTGGGGGCCCTAAGGCGCGCCCAAGCTTTGACACTGATCCGGATGACTCAAAGTCGCAAACCGGATACGTATTTATATTGAATGATGGAGCCATAAGTGCTGCAGTTCCATGCAGAGCGTCGTGGCGGGATCTACATGTGAAGCGGAGTACATAGCTGCTTCAGAAGCAGCAAATGAAGGTGTTTGGATGAAGGAGTTCATATCCGATCTAGGTGTAATACCTAGTGCATCGGGTCCAATAAAAATCTTTTGTGACAAATACTGGAGCAATTGCCTTAGCGAAGGAATCCATATTTCACAAGAGAATCAAACACATCAAGAGACGTTTCAATTCCATCCGCAATCAAGTCAAGAAGGGATACATAGAGATTTGCAAAATACATACATATCTGAATGTTGCAGACCCATTACTCTAAGCCTCTTTCACGAGCAAAACATGATCATCACCAAGACTCCATTGGTGTTAGAATCATTACTATGTAATCTAGATTATTGATGTTGGGGAACGTAGTAATTTCAAAAAATTTCCTACGCACACGCAAGATCATGGTGATGCATAGCAACGAGGGGGAGAGTCTGATCTATGTACCCTTGTAGATCGCAATGGAAGCGTTGACACAACGTAGAGGAAGTAGTCGTACGTCTTCTTCCCGATCCGACCGATCCAAGCACCGTTACTCCGGCACCTCCGAGTTCTTAGCACACGTACAGCTCGATGACGATCCCCGGGCTCCGATCCAGCAAAGCTTCGGGGAGGAGTTCCGTCAGCACGACGGCGTGGTGACGATCTTGATGTTCTACCGACGCAGGGCTTCGCCTAAGCACTACAACGATATGATCGAGGTGGAATATGGTGGCAGGGGGCACCGCACACGGCTAAGGAACGATCTCAATGATCAACTTGTGTGTCTAGAGGTGCCCCCTGCCCCCGTATATAAAGGATCCAAGGGGGAGGGCTGGCCGGCCAAGGAGGAGGGTGCAGGAGGAGTCCTACTCCTACCGGGAGTAGGACTCCCCCCCTCAATCCTATTCCTAATAGGATTCCGAGAGAGAGAGAGAGAGAGAGAGAGAAAGAGAGAGAGAGAGAGAGAGAGAGAAGGGGGCCGGCCACCTCTCCTAGTCCTAATAGGACTAGGGGAGGGGGGAGGCGCGCAGCCCACCTTGGGCTGCCCCTTTCACCTTTCCACTAAGGCCCAATAAGGCCCATATGGTTCCCGGGGGGTTCCGGTAACCTCTCGGTACTCCGGTAAAATCCCGATTTCACCCGGAACACTTCCGATATCCAAATATAGGCTTCCAATATATCAATCTTTATGTCTCGACCATTTCGAGACTCCTCGTCATGTCCGTGATCACATCCGGGACTCCGAACAACCTTCGGTACATCAAAATGCATAAACTCATAATAACTGTCATCGTAACGTTAAGTGTGCGGACCCTACGGTTCGAGAACAATGTAGACATCACCGAGACACATCTCCGGTCAATAACCAATAGCGGGACCTGGATGCCCATATTGGCTCCTACATATTCTATGAAGATCTTTATCGGTCAGACCGCATAACAACATACGTTGTTCCCTTTGTCATCGGTATGTTACTTGCCCGAGATTCGATCGTCGGTATCCAATACCTAGTTCAATCTCGTTACCGGCAAGTCTCTTTACTCGTTCCGTAATACATCATCCCGCAACTAACTTATTAGTTGCAATGCTTGCAAGGCTTAAGTGATGTGCATTACCGAGAGGGCCCAGAGATACCTCTCCGACAATCGGAGTGACAAATCCTAATCTCGAAATACGCCAACCCAACATCTACCTTTGGAGACACCTGTAGTACTCCTTTATAATCACCCAGTTACGTTGTGACGTTTGGTAGTACCCAAAGTGTTCCTCCGGTAAACGGGAGTTGCATAATCTCATAGTCATAGGAACATGTATAAGTCATGAAGAAAGCAATAGCAACATACTAAACGATCGGGTGCTAAGCTAATGGAATGGGTCATGTCAATCAGATCATTCAACTAATGATGTGACCTCGTTAATCAAATAACAACTCCTTGTTCATGGTTAGGAAACTTAACCATCTTTGATTAACGAGCTAGTCTAGTAGAGGCATACTAGTGACACTCTGTTTGTCTATGTATTCACACATGCATTATGTTTCCGGTTAATACAATTCTAGCATGAATAATAAACATTTATCATGATATAAGGAAATAATTAATAACTTTATTATTGCCTCTAGGGCATATTTCCTTCAGTCTCCCACTTGCACTAGAGTCAATAATCTAGATTACACAATAATGATTCTAACACCCATGGAGCCTTGGTGCTGATCATGTTTTGCTCATGGAAGAGGCTTAGTCAACGGGTCTGCAACATTCAGATCCGTATGTATCTTGCAAATCTCTATGTCTCCCACCTGGACTAGATCCCGGATGGAATTGAAGCGTCTCTTGATGTGTTTGGTTCTCTTTTGAAATCTGGATTCCTTTGCCAAAGCAATTGCACCAGTATTGTCACAAAAGATTTTCATTGGACCCGATGCACTAGGTATGACACCTAGATCGGATATGAACTCCTTCATCCAGACTCCTTCGTTCGCTGCTTCCGAAGCAGCTATGTACTCCGCTTCACATGTAGATCCCGCTACGACGCTTTGTTTGGAACTGCACCAACTGACAGCTCCACCGTTTAAAGTAAACATGTATCCGGTTTGCGATTTAGAATCGTCTGGATCAGTGTCAAAGCTTGGATCAACGTAACCTCTTACGGTGAGCTCTTTGTCACCTCCATACACGATAAACATATCCTTAGTCCTTTTCAGGTATTTCAGGATGTTCTTGACCGCTGTCCAGTGATCCACTCCTGGATTACTTTGGTACCTCCCTGCTAAACTTATAGCAAGGCACACATCAGGTCTGGTACACAGCATTGCATACATGATAGAGCCTATGGCTGAAGCATAGGGAACATCTTTCATTTTTTCTCTATCTTCTCCAGCGGTCCGGCATTGAGTCTGACTCAACTTCACACCCTGTAACACAGGCAAGAACCCTTTCTTTGCTTGATCCATTTTGAACTTCTTCAAAATCTTGTCAAGGTATGTGCTTTGTGAAAGTCCAATTAAGCGTCTTGATCTATCTCTATAGATCTTTATGCCTAATATGTAAGCAGCTTCCCCGAGGTCTTTCATCGAAAAACTTTTATTCAAGTATCCCTTTATGCTATCCAGAAATTCTATATCATTTCCAATCAGCAATATGTCATCCACATATAATATCAGAAATGCTACAGAGCTCCCACTCACTTTCTTGTAAATACAGGCTTCTCCAAAAGTCTGTATAAAACCAAATGCTTTGATCACACTATCAAAGCATTTATTCCAACTCCGAGAGGCTTGCACCAGTCCATAAATGGATCGCTGGAGCTTGCACACTTTGTTAGCTCCCTTTGGATCGACAAAACCTTCCGGTTGCATCATATACAACTCTTCTTCCAGAAATCCATTCAGGAATGCAGTTTTGACATCCATCTGCCAAATTTCATAATCATAAAATGCGGCAATTGCTAACATGATTCTGACAGACTTAAGCATCGCTACGGGTGAGAAGGTCTCATCGTAGTCAACCCCTTGAACTTGTCGAAAACCTTTTGCGACAAGTCAAGCTTTATAGACAGTAATATTACCGTCAGCGTCAGTCTTTTTCTTGAAGATCCATTTGTTCTCAATTGCTTGCCGATCATCGGGCAAGTCAACCAAAGTCCATACTTTGTTCTCATACATGGATCCCATCTCAGATTTCATGGCTTCAAGCCACTTTGCGGAATCTGGGCTCACCATCGCTTCTTCATAGTTCGTAGGTTCATCATGATCTAGTAGCATGACTTCCACAATTGGATTACCGTACCACTCTGGTGCGGATCTCACTCTGGTTGATCTACGAGGTTCAGTCGTATCTTGTCCTGAAGTTTCATGATCATCATCATTAGCTTCCTCACTAATTGGTATAGGTGTCGCGGAAACAGTTTTCTGTGATGTACTACTTTCCAATAAGGGAGCAGGTACAGTTACCTCGTCAAGTTCTACTTTCCTCCCACTCACTTCTTTCGAGAGAAACTCCTTCTCTAGAAATGATCCATTCTTAGCAACGAATGTCTTGCCTTCGGATCTGTGATAGAAGGTGTACCCAACAGTCTCCTTTGGGTATCCTATGAAGACACATTTCTCCGCTTTGGGTTCGAGCTTATCAGGTTGAAGCTTTTTCACATAAGCATCGCAGCCCCAAACTTTAAGAAACGACAACTTTGGTTTCTTGCCAAACCATAGTTCATAAGGCATCGTCTCAACGGATTTTGATGGTGCCCTATTTAACGTGAATGCGGCCGTCTCTAAAGCATAACCCCAAAATGATAGCGATAAATCAGTAAGAGACATCATAGATCGCACCATATCTAGTAAAGTACGATTACGACATTCGGACACACCATTATGCTGTGGTGTTCCGGGTGGCGTGAGTTGCGAAACTATTCCACAATTTTTCAAATGTACACCAAACTCGTAACTCAAATATTCTCCTCCACGATCAGATCGTAGAAACTTTATTTTCTTGTTACGATGATTTTCAACTTCACTCTGAAATTCTTTGAACTTTTCAAATGTTTCAGACTTATGTTTCATTAAGTAGATATATCCATATCTGCTTAAATCATCTGTGAAAGTGAGAAAATAACGATATCCGCCACGAGCCTCAATATTCATCGGACCACATACATCGGTATATATGATTGCCAACAAATCTGTTGCTCTCTCCATAGTACCGGAGAACGGTGTTTTAGTCATCTTGCCCATGAGGCACGGTTCGCAAGTACCAAGTGATTCATAATCAAGTGGTTCCAAGAGCCCATCAGTATGGAGTTTCTTCATGCGCTTTATACCGATATGACCTAAACGGCAGTGCCACAAATAAGTTGCACTATCATTATCAACTCTGCATCTTTTGGTTTCAACATTGTGAATATGTGTATTACTACTATCGAAATTCATCAAAAATAGACCACTCTTCAAAGGTGCATGACCATAAAAGATATTACTCATATAAATAGAACAACCATTATTCTCTGATTTAAATGAATAACCGTCTCGCATCAAATAAGATCCAGATATAATGTTCATGCTTAACGCTGGCACCAAATAACAATTATTTAGGTCTAATATTAATCCCGAAGGTAGATGTAGAGGTAGCGTGCCGACCGCGATCACATCAACTTTGGAACCGTTTCCCACGCGCATCGTCACCTCGTCCTTTGTCAGTGTTCGCTTAATCCGTAGTCCCTGTTTCGAGTTGTAAATATTAGCAACAGAACCAGTATCAAATACCCAGGTGCTACTGCGAGCTCTAGTAAGGTACACATCAATAACATGTATATCACATATACCTTTGTTCACCTTGCCATCCTTCTTATCCGCCAAATACTTGGGGCAGTTCCGCTTCCAGTGACCAGTCTGCTTGCAGTAGAAGCACTCAGTTTCAGGCTTAGGTCCAGACTTGGGCTTCTTCTCCTGAGCAGCAACTTGCTTGCTGTTCTTCTTGAAGTTCCCCTTCTTCTTCCCTTTGCCCTTTTTTCTTGAAACTAGTGGTCTTGTTGACCATCAACACTTGATGCTCCTTCTTGATTTCTACCTCCGCAGCTTTTAGCATCGCGAAGAGCTCGGGAATAGTCTTGTTCATCCCTTGCATATTATAGTTCATCACGAAGCTCTTATAGCTTGGTGGCAGTGATTGGAGAATTCTGTCAATGACGCAATCATCTAGAAGATTAACTCCCATCTGAATCAAGTGATTATTATACCCAGACATTTTGAGTATATGCTCACTGACAGAACTGTTCTCCTCCATCTTGCAGCTATAGAACTTATTGGAGACTTCATATCTCTCAATCCGGGCATTTGCTTGAAATATTAACTTCAACTCGTGGAACATCTCATATGCTCCATGACGTTCAAAACGTCATTGAAGTCCCGATTCTAAGCCGTAAAGCATGGCACACTGAACTATCGAGTAGTCATCAGCTTTGCTCTGCCAGACGTTCATAACATCTGGTGTTGCTCCAGCAGCAGGCCTGGCACCCAGCGGTGCTTCCAGGACGTAATTCTTCTGAGCAGCAATGAGGATAATCCTCAAGTTACGGACCCAGTCCGTGTAATTGCTACCATCATCTTTCAACTTTGCTTTCTCAAGGAACGCATTAAAATTCAACGGAACAACAGCAAGAGCCATCTATCTACAATCAACATAAACAAGCAAGATACTATCAGGTACTAAGTTCATGATAAGTTTAAGTTCAGTTAATCAAATTACTTAAGAACTCCCACTTAGATAGACATCCCTCTAATCCTCTAAGTGATTACGTGATCCAAATCAACTAAACCATAACCGATCATCACGTGAGATGGAGTAGTTTTCAATGGTGAACATCGTTTATGTTGATCATATCTACTATATGATTCACGCTCGACCTTTCGGTCTCTGTGTTCAGAGGCCATATCTGCATATGCTAGGCTCGTCAAGTTTAACCTGAGTATTCTGCGTATGCAAAACTGGCTTGCACCCGTTGTAGATGGACGTAGAGCTTATCACACCCGATCATCACGTGGTGTCTGGGCACGACGAACTTTGGCAACGGTGCATACTCAGGGAGAACACTTCTTGATAATTTAGTGAGAGATCATCTTATAATGCTACCGTCAATCAAAGCAAGATAAGATGCATAAAAGGATAAACATCACATGCAATCAATATAAGTGATATGATATGGCCATCATCATCTTGTGCTTGTGATCTCCATCTCCGAAGCACCGTCATGATCACCATCGTCACCGGCGCGACACCTTGATCTCCATCGTAGCATCGTTGTCGTCTCGCCAATCTTATGCTTCCACGACTATCACTACCGCTTAGTAATAAAGTAAAGCATTACATCACGATTGCATTGCATACAATAAAGCGACAACCATATGGCTCCTACCAGTTGCCGATAACTTGGTTACAAAACATGATCATCTCATACAATAAAATTTAGCATCATGCCTTGACCATATCACATCACAACATGCCCTGCAAAAACAAGTTAGACGTCCTCTACTTTGTTGTTGCAAGTTTTACGTGGCTGCTACGGGCTTAAGCAAGAACTCATCTCACCTACGCATCAAAACCACAACGATAGTTTGTCAAATAGACTCCGTTTTAACCTTCTCAAGGACCGGGCGTAGCCACACTTGGTTCAACTAAAGTTGGAGAGACAGTCGCCCGCAAGCCATCTATGTGCAAAGCACGTCGAGGGAACCGGTCTCGTGTAAGCGTACGCGTAAGGTTGGTCCGGGTCGTCTCGTCCAACAATACCGCCGAACCAAAGTATAACATGCTGGTAGGCAGTATGACTTGTATCGCCCACAACTCACTTGTGTTCTACTCGTGCAAATAACATCAAACCATAAAACCTAGGCTCGGATGCCACTGTTGGGGAATGTAGTAATTTCAAAAAAATTCCTACGCACACGCAAGATCATGGTGATGCATAGCAACGAGGGGGAGAGTCTGATCTACGTACCCTTGTAGATCGCAATGGAAGCGTTGACACAACATAGAGGAAGTAGTCGTATGTCTTCTTCCCGATCCGACCGATCCAAGCACCGTTACTCCGGCACCTCCGAGTTCTTAGCACACGTACAGCTCAATGACGATCCCCGGGCTCCGATCCAGCAAAGCTTCGGGGAGGAGTTCCGTCAGCACGACGGCGTGGTGACGATCTTGATGTTCTACTGACGCAGGGCTTCGCCTAAGCACTACAACGATATGATCGAGGTGGAATATGGTGGCAGGGGGCACCGCACACGGCTAAGGAACGATCTCAATGATCAACTTGTGTGTCTAGAGGTGCCCCCTGCCCCCGTATATAAAGGATCCAAGGGGGAGGGCTGGCCAGCCAAGGAGGAGGGCGCAGGAGGAGTCCTACTCCTACCGGGAGTAGGACTCCCTCCCTCAATCCTATTCCTAATAGGATTCCGAGAGAGAGAGAGAGAGAGAGAGAGAGAGAGAGAGAGAGAGAAGGGGGCCGGCCACCTCTCCTAGTCCTAATAGGACGGGCTGCCCCTTTCACCTTTCCACTAAGGCCCAATAAGGCCCATATGGTTCCCGGGGGGTTCCGGTAACCTCTCGGTACTCCGGTAAAATCCCGATTTCACCCGGAACACTTCCGATATCCAAATATAGGCTTACAATATATCAATCTTTATGTCTCGACCATTTCGAGACTCCTCGTCATGTACGTGATCACATCCGGGACTCCGAACAACCTTCGGTACATCAAAATGCATAAACTCATAATAATTGTCATCGTAACGTTAAGCGTGCGGACCCTACGGTTCGAGAACAATGTAGACATGACCGAGACATGTCTCCGGTCAATAACCAATAGCGGGACCTGGATGCCCATATTGGCTCCTACATATTCTACGAAGATCTTTATCGGTCAGACCGCATAACAACATACGTTGTTCCCTTTGTCATCGGTATGTTACTTTCCCGAGATTCGATTGTCGGTATCCAATACCTAGTTCAATCTCGTTACCGGCAAGTCTCTTTACTCGTTCCGTAATACATCATCCCGCAACTAACTTATTAGTTGCAATGCTTGCAAGGCTTAAGTGATGTGCATTACCGAGAGGGCCCAGAGATACCTCTCCGACAATCGGAGTGACAAATCCTAATCTCGAAATACGCCAACCCAACATCTACCTTTGGAGACACCTGTAGTACTCCTTTATAATCACCCAGTTACGTTGTGACGTTTGGTAGTACCCAAAGTGTTCCTCCGGTAAACGGGAGTTGCATAATCTCATAGTCATAGGAACATGTATAAGTCATGAAGAAAGCAATAGCAACATACTAAACGATCGGGTGCTAAGCTAATGGAATGGGTCATGTCAATCAGATCATTCAACTAATGATGTGACCTCGTTAATCAAATAACAACTCCTTGTTCATGGTTAGGAAACTTAACCATCTTTGATTAACGAGCTAGTCTAGTAGAGGCATACTAGTGACACTCTGTTTGTCTATGTATTCACACATGCATTATGTTTCCGGTTAATACAATTCTAGCATGAATAATAAACATTTATCATGATATAAGGAAATAATTAATAACTTTATTATTGCCTCTAGGGCATATTTCCTTCAATTGACTCTAGTGCAAGTGGGAGACTGAAGGAAATATGCCCTAGAGGCAATAATAAAGTTGTTATTTATATTTCCTTATGTCATTATAATTGTTTATTATTCATGCTAGAATTGTATTAACCGGAAACTTGGTACATGTGTGAATACATAGACAAAATAGAGTGTCCCTAGTATGCCTCTACTTGACTAGCTCATTAATCAAAGATGGTTAAGTTTCCTAACCATAGACATGTGTTGTCATTTGATGAACGGGATCACATCATTAGAGAATGATGTGATGGACAAGACCCATCCCTTAGCTTAGCATAATGATCATTAAGTTTTATTGCTATTGCTTTCTTCATGACTTATACATATTCCTCTGACTATGAGATTATGCAACTCCCGAATACCGGAGGAACACCTGCTATCAAACGTCACAACATAATTGGGTGATTATAAAGATGCTCTACATGTGTCTACGAAGGTGTTTGTTGGGTTGGCATAGATCAAGATTGGGATTTGTCACTCCGAGTATCGGAGAGGTATCTCTAGGCCCTCTCGGTAATGCACATCACTATAAGCCTTGCAAGTAATGTAACAAATGAGTTAGTTGCAGGATGATGCATTACGGAACGAGTAAAGAGACTTGCCTGTAACGAGATTGAACTAGGTATGGTGATACCGACGATCGAATCTCATGTAAGTAACATACCGATGACAAAGGGAATAACGTATGTTGTTATTGCGGTTTGACCGATAAAGATCTTTGTAGAATATGTAGGAACCAATATGAGCATCCAGGTTCCGCTATTGGTTATTGACCGGAGATGTGTCTCGGTCATGTCTACATAGTTCTTGAACTCGTAGGGTTTGCACGCTTAACGTTCAATGACGATTTGTATTATGAGTTATGAGTTTTGGTGGCCGAAGTTTGTTTGGAGTCCCGGATGAGATCACGAACATGACGAGGAGTCTCGAATGGTCGAGAGGTAAATATTCATATATTGGAAGGTAGTATTCGGACATCGGAATGTTTCGAGTGATTCAGGTATTTTACCGGAGTACCGATGGGTTACCGGAACCCCCGGGGGCCATAGGAGGGAGGCTAACCAGCCCACAAGGGGCTGGCGCGCCCCCACAAGGGAGGAGGCCGAATTGGTTTAGGGAAGGGGGCGCCACCCCCCTTTCCTTCTCCTACTCCCTCTCCTTCCCCCTTTCCACCTCCAAGATAAGGAAAAGAAGGGGGCCGAATCCTACTAGGACTACGAGTCCTAGTAGGACTCCCCCCTTGGCGCGCCCCTCCTGGCCGGCCTCCTCCTCCTCCCCTCCTTTATATACGAGGGCGGGGGCACCCCCAAGGGCACATCAATTGTTCTCTTAGCTGTGTGCGGTGCCCCCTCCATAGTTTACTCCTCCGGTCATAGCGTCGTAGTGCTTACGCGAAGCCCTGTGCGGATCACATCATCAACACCATCACCATGCCGTCGTGCTGACGGAACTCTCCCTCGACCCTGTGTTGGATCAAGAGTTCGAGGGACGTCATCGAGCTGAACGTGTGCTGAACTCGGAGGTGCCGTACATTCAGTACTAGATCGGTTGGATCATGAAGATGTTCGACTACATCAACCGTGTTAACCTAACGCTTCCGCTTTTGGTCTACGAGGGTAAGTGGACACACTCTCCTCCTCTCGTTGTTATGCATCTCCTAGATAGATCTTGCGTGATCGTAGGAAATTTTTGAAATTTCATGCTACGTTCCCAACATGCCCCATGGTGGGCACCAATTGTCGTGGGAACGGATCTGATAGTAGAGGTAGGGGGTACGTAGGAGAGGGTAGAGCCTAGCTACGATGAGATTGTACACTCGGATTTACAAGTTCGAGCCCCTCTCGAAGCAGGTAATAGCCCTATGTCTCGGTGCCGCGGAGGCTTTGTTTGATTGCAGTGTTGAGTTACGGGGGGTGCGAACCCTTGTGCAAGAGGGGAGGGGTGGCTTATATAGAGTCTGCTGACCCCTAGCGGTCCTCAGTTACGCAAGGGTTCTATGAGAGAATAAAGGCACAAATGTTCCTGGAAACGCCCGTGTTTAATCGTCTTTATAGCGATGGAGTGATTGCCTGACCGTTGCCATCCTGGGGTGGCTCTAGGTCTTCTGTTCTTCGAGTGAAATCAGATACTCCGAGTGAATAACGGTGGTCGAGTAGAGATGAGATAACCGAGTGGACCTTCTGTCGAGTGAGTTGCACTCTGTGGTCATTTCAGTCGGTACCTCCTTTCTAACTTTGTAGGTCTTGGCCTCTTGTGTAGTGTCCTTGGGTAGGGCATGTAGGTCAGGCCTAGGGTAGTGTTCTTGGGTAGGGCATATAGGTCAGGCCTAGGACCCTACCCTAGGTACATGTAGTCATGAGATCCACACTCAGTTTTCATTCTTATCTACATATAGCCTTTATTATGTCTGCCTTGCTACTCTGAACTGGAGAGATGTTTTTTATTGGAATGTATGCAAACAAATAGATGATAGTACATCAAGTGTCTTAATATTTGTACCGTGACTAATATTTGAAGTTCTGCGTTTGTTGAAACTCACAGAGGTGTTGCATGCGAACTTTACAAAATGCATTTGGATTTCAAAGTTGATTTGTGCATTGAAGTGTAACCGTAGCTGGAGTGACCATACGCGCATGCAACACTATAGTTTAAGATCTCGAAAGGTTGGCCTGGCAACTTCTTCTCCTGATGTGAGCTTTTGTGCCCCGAGTAAGCATCAACGGCATCCCTAGGCCCAACAACAATGACACGAGCAATCAATGGTGGCAGATGTTTTGCATAATTTAACTTGAATTATGGTGTGACTGGTCGATTCATTTATGTATCCTGCTACTTTTGTAACAAAGTTTCTGGATAATGTAACTTGAAATGACTTCCTTGCAACTAACTTGTGAGTAATGTAACTTGAAATGACTTCTTTGCAACTAACTTCTGAATAAACAAATTGTTGCCTCGCATATTGACATTTTATCTTGAACATTTTGTATTTTCTTAGTTCCGATTCAATTGTGTTTCACAATAATAACATGCCAGAAAACCATGTGCTTATCTTGGAATAAATTGTAAAGCTTCTTTGTGCTAAAGAACATATTCCTATTGGCTCTTTTGTTTAGCGTTGCGTCCGTCAAACAACTTTAGTTCTTGAAAGAACAGTTACCAGCGCCCCATCCCCACACACCCAAACCCAGTGAGAGCGTGAGGCACGGCGCCGGTCGCCGACCATGGAGAAGGAGGCGCGCGAATCCCATGGGACCGCACGGAACCGGGCACGGAGCGGCGACGGCGGCGAGGATTTCATCACCAGGCTCCCCGACGACGTCCTCGGCACCATCATCTCCCTCCTCCCCACCCAGGACGGCCCTCTCCCGCCAATGGCGCCACATCTGGCGCTCCGCGCCTCTCAACCTTGAGGTCAGCACCCGAGCCCCCGACGCCGACGGCGCCGGCCCCGTCCCCACCGTCCGACCCCCCGCCGTCTCCCAGATAATCTCCCAGCACCATGGCCCCGCACGCCGATTCTCCTTCCACTGCCGCGGCGACGACGACCTCTGCCCCCAGGCGGAGAGCTGGCTTAGCTCCCGAGCCCTCGCCAACCTCGAGCAGCTCGACATCGCCTACGCCTGCCCGCGGCTGCTGGCATCAGTGCTTCGCTCCACATACACCACCATCCTAGCTGCCAAGATCAACGATTGTGCTTTCCCCGATCTCAAGATCGTGCCGGCCATGAATGTCCCCAATCTCAAGAAGCTCACCCTGTTTGACACTTCCATCTCAGAGGACGTTTTCCACACACTGCTCTCCGGCTGCCATCTAGGTTGCACGGATACTTGGATATGTATCGGATACGCCTGATACGCCAATTTTCTGAAAACATGGATACGGGGATACGTTTATATATAGGTATTACATATATTAATTATAAAAAAAGATTGAAAACAAAATAGAGCTTCTAGGTCAAAACATGCCTCAATAGGATTATTCCCTTTGTTTGCTTGCACTTGGTCCACTTCCATTAATTGGCAGTGGGATTTTTCTGGGTTTGTTGTTCCAATCAGTGCATTGACTTTCTCTTGCTCACCTTTCAATTGAACAAGAACATTGACAGTCATGTTTTGGCATGAACTTACACCCATGTTAGGTCTCTTCAAAAGGTGTGCCTTTACTATTGAGGGAATTTCACGTCAAAAGAGGGGTTTCGGGTATCCAAAAAGTATCACAGAAGTATCTTAGGAGTATCAAACATTATTTTCTTTTTTTAAAATCAAAAAATCAAGGGATACTTACGGGATATGTATTGGGCCGTATCGGGGCAGTATCCGGCTGGGTACGCGCGCTTTCTGAAGTATCTGCGCAACGTAGGCTGCCATGCCTTGGAGAGCTTATACATGGCCGAAGTTTGCGCTGCTGGTCGCCTCCGTGTTAGCTCGCCAACTCTCAAGACCATTATCTTCAGTCATAGCTCTAGTGAAATAGCAGAACTGGTGATCTTGGATGCTCCTCGCCTTGTAAGGCTACTGTTGCCGTATTATTACGAAAGCGATCGTGTGACTATCAGGGTAGCTAGGGCGCCTATGCTGGAGATATTGGGCCCTTTCATAGCCGCCGCCTCCAATATCCTACTCTTTCAGGTAGCAGCAATGTTATGGTGGAATCTTGCATTCGGCACTCTAGCATGAAGATGATAATTTGTATGTTCATTGTTTGCTATCTTCAGGGAATAAGCCCGGTCAGCTCGGCAAACTCGATGTGCACCATCAAGGTTTTGGCTCTCAGCTCTTCTGCAGATAAGTTGCATGCAGTTCTTAACATCCTCAGGTGGTTCCCCTGTCTGGAGAGGCTCCATCTCACTGTGAGTACTCATTTTTGCTTGCTTTAAGTGTCTGATTTGATTCACATATTATAGTCTAGTTAGCATGAACATATACCTCTTCCTCCCATGTTGCAGTTTCGTAAACACCATGATAGGGATCAGAAAAATGAGCCTCAGCATGACCCACTACATCCAATCGAATGCCTTGAGACCCATCTAAAAAAAGTGGTGTTTAAGCCATTCGAGGGCTATGGGAAACAAGTTAGCTTTGCCAGGTTCTTTGTGTTGAATGCAAAGGTGCTAGACAAAATTGAGTTTGAAACACATAATCACTACGGCACTGAAATGGTGGGTTATGAACACAAGCTGCTACAAGTGGAAAACAGAGCCTCTCGACACGCTCGATTTGTATTCAAGACTTACTAACTGAGTACCATGTCAGTAAGCATATCCATGATTGGTTGGTTAGTAGCCGACCCCTTCCGACAGCCTTAGAAAGGGTTAATTCCTGGAGATTGAAGTGTCTTGTGCTCATTTGGTAGATGGTGATGATGCATGAAAATTGCGCTATCTTCCGCTGTCTGCTCTGTTTCTAGTCTATAGTTCCTCTGTACTCTTGTAGTTCCAGTAACTTATTGTATTGAAGTTTGAGTTTACTGAAATGTAACTTAGTGCCATCTGTCTTGTACAAATTAACTACTCCCTCTATAAAGAAATGTAAGATCTTTTAGATCACTAGCTAGTAATTTTACTCTTTCCTAGAGCAAGTACAGCATTGGATTTGGCTAAGGACCTGAAAACAATGTTGGCTTTCGCAGGGATCCTTGTGTGTACTGCTTGATGTTTGTCATCTTGTTTTCTGCATTGCTGCCGGAGAGATTTATATTTTTTAGACATGTTCGTTGCTTGCAGAACCAGGAGGCTTTTGCTGGATCCTTGTCACTGTGGCCTGTGGGTGAAGTAGGCTTTCCCTAGGTAGTACTCCCTCTGTAAAGAAATATAAAAGCATTTAGATCACTAGTGATTAGAGTAGAAGAGATCCGAGGTCTTTCAGTTCTGACGAGATTGACTCCATTTTTGTTGTAGAGCTATGGTGTTTTTAGAGCATAAGTATTCCAAAAAAGGAGTGGTGAACACTTGATGGCAGTTACTGAAATCTCTTTCAGTATACTACTCCCTCCGTCCCATAATGTAAGACGTTTTTTGACACTATTGCAAGATGGCTGTGAATATTGATTAGATCACTTGTAGGAATGCTGTTGAGTGGAGCCAAGCTCATTGCATGGCAACAGGTACCGCTCAGGTGCTCAAGGATTTATTTTAGAAACCTGGATATTGCGTCAACATGTGCAGTTTTCAGTTAGAAGCATGACGAACGAGAGGTTCAGCTTCCTCCCAGTTTTATGTCCTACTGATGCTCTTGCTATCTCATTTGGATAGGCCTGCAGATTTATTTATTTATTTTGTGAAAAGAACTCAGATCTATTATAAAAAGTTGACCAGAAATACAAAGCACCCAAACACATAGTAAAAATTACACAAACGAGCCACCGTCGCGTCTTTGTCGCCGCTCCCAAAACGGATCCAGGCCGACCTTATAGATGACAACCTACAAATCTTCGTGCATGTGCGACCAGCATCCCGAAACCGCAGTTGTGGTCGTTGAACCCTCGAATTGATCTAAAGAACTTCACACCAAAACTTGTGGTCGTGAACACATGACAAAAAACCCCAACCTCGTCATCCCGAGGAGGTGTCAGGAATCTACACTGGAGCTTCATCTAATCCATACCGACAGATGAATTTGAGGAGGATCAGAGCCCAGAAGATTGAATCGAGGAAGAAGCGCTGCCATTCATCCGGGCGCCACCCCTGCAAGGATTAAAACCCTAACCTATTTACTAGCCGGAGCCGAAGCACCATGATTGCCCTCCCCGCCACTACCTTCCGGAGTGGCAAGCAAATGGGAAATGAATCCACAGGAAGGCTTTGCCCTAGACGATTTGGGAGAGGGCAAAGAAAGACGTAACATGCAGAATGTTATTGGCTTCAGCTCAACCGTAGCCGAATATGATTCCTCGCGATTATGTTGTTGTCTTCAGTCATTCCCTACCGTCACTCCATGCCAGCCAAACCATCATTTCCCCGGTGAATTTCTCCAAGACGAGGGTTGGTCCGTCGGTAGTGGCGTCAGCGTCAAACAAAGAAGATGATCGTGGTGAGAAAATCATATTGTCCATGCATTGGAAACTGGCCAACAATTACGACGAATTTGTTTCCGCATGCTTGGATTAAAGCATCCCCAACAGATGACCAAACATTTGATGCCCTAAACATGGTCTTAGGTGAGAGAAGGTTTCTGGAACCAGCAAAGTTTTGTTTTCCCAGTAAAGCCCTATAACGAGTGCTCCCAACATTTAGAAAACAATTGAGACATGAGACTCGACGGTAGGGAGGGGAGTATACCTCGTCATGGGATACCCGGCCCGACCCATCCCAGTCTTGTCCGTGGGCCGGGGCTGGGCCTGAGTTTTGAGCCCGAAGCACACGTCAGGCCGGGCCTGGGCTTGACATTTTCGCGTTTTAGGGAAGGGGCTTGGCCCGAGGCCTGAGGCCCAGCAGGCTTTATCACTGTTGGCCCAGGCTTGGGCCTAAAAAAACAGGCCTTGAAGGCCGGGCCAGGCTCGGGCCTAGGTTTTCTTCCTCGGGCCTGAGTTTGGTTTGTGAGAATGAATTCCTATTCCTATGTAGGATATGAATCAATCATTCATATTTTAGAGGAAAAGAAAAAACATTAACTTAGACTCAATGAAACAAATTCTATCATATGCATCAAATGACATTTTTTTTATAGAAATTGAGATGCGTATCATCTCACTTTCTATAATTTTCCTATTTCTATAGCATCTCTATTCCGTAAACTAAAAGAGGCCATAGAGAGAGAGGCAGGGAGGCGGAGTGGAAGGTTGACGGATGCCGTCGGTGCCGAGACAGCAAACAATGGCGTTGGGGCCTTCCAGGGGCCAAGGGGTCAGTGGGACTCAACAAAATGGTAGTAGTTTATTTTAGCACGGCCGCCATTTCTGGCATCCGTTGGAGACGCTCTTACCCTGCACAGAGTTTTTTGCGCGAGCGAAGCACGTACCATCCGCGTGAAGGCCTGAATGGCATTCATTCACGAATCATGAACCGTGATCATGGCCTACAGCACGCGCAGGATATGCGTGACTTTTCCTCATCCCGCTCTCCACCGAATAAAACGATTCCGGGCCAAACGCCGGCGAAGCGCGCGCGGGCGGGCGGGCGGCGCCGTTTGACTATCGCAGTACTCCGCGGGAAGGCGATCCGATCCCGTCACCAAACGGGCCCGAAAACAGCCCGTGACGGCACCGCCGCTGACAGCGGGCCGGGTCGAACGTGGTAACCGGGGCCAGCCAGCCCACCCCGCTACGCCGGGTCCTTGTGGACCTGACCAGGGCCGCGCGACGCGGGGCGCCGCGGCGCACCTGGACCAGGCACACGCACGCGCTGACCCCGCGATTAGTTCGCGTCAATGGGCGTCCTTCCCGCTCTTCACCCGCGCCCGAAAAGACAGAGCGGCAGTTTGCGCTCCCATTCCCCGTCTCCCGCTCGCGCTTGACAGCTTCCGTGGACTCGGCGTACCACTGCCGCTGATGATGGTGTTCCGTGGACCGTGGACCGTGGACCGTGGCCTTTGCTCCTGCCATGCGCAGATATGAAATTGACTATCCAAAATACATTTGTGCTGAATTGTGTACGCTGGGAAAAAAGATTCAATACTATTCAGCCAATATGTTTATTGATTTCGTATGTGAACTTATAAATTTGATGCGTTTGAAGCTCCTGGAAGAGAGATTTCTATAGAAACGATGGTTGATCCCTCGCAAGGGAACAAAAGAAATGGCTGTTCATCCACATATCCGAGTTGCGACAAGAGAGGCAAAACGGGCCCTGCGATGCCTTTAGACCAAAATTTCCGACGATCCAGGCAGGTATTAGAAGTCCTACTAGATAATCCATCAAACTTATGGCAATAACTAAAAAAAAACTTTCAGGGATCCTGACCTAAATGTATTTCTCCAAAGTGTTAGGATTGCGCCTTGCGCAAGGAGAGGTATTGACAACACAACATGACGTTGACCTTTTGTTTTATGTAATCTTTTTTTTCTTTTTTTGTTTTATGTAATCTAACATGTTTTGCACGGAGTTTTCATGGCAACTTGGTTTTCACTGGACATTCTCTCGTGACCAAACACTCTGCCACGTGGAAATGGCCTGGAAGGCTAAATTTAGGCGAAAGGGAGTAAATCCCTACATAACAAGATTTCCGCAATCTTTCGTGTAGTGCAATCAATAAGCATCGAGCGCAATGATGGACCATAGATAGCCCAAATCTACCAGTACAACCTGGTGCTTTGTTTCAAACGTTGCGGTTTTCTTCCGGTTCACGGTGCGTGAAACAATTTGTTTTCTCCATACCGTTATCAATATCAACAAACCAAACCAAACCAAACCAATGCGGTTATATAACGAATTTACGAGCAAACACTAGAAAACCAACTTTAAAAATCAGTGGAATGCGCCAGAAAACTCGATTGTGGTCGCCAAAACTTAGTGGCAGAATATAAATATAGAATCATAATGTGCAATCAAAGATGCCAAACCAAAGAATTCATTTCGTGCACGGGCGGTCCATGACATTCTGACCTGGCAGGCCAGGGCAGAGCCGGACCGGAGGGCATCACGAACGAACGCGCGAGCGATTTAATTTCTGACAGCGACGACGCCGCACACACGACACCACAAACCCAACCCAACTCCCGAGTCCACCACCACACACTGCCCTCCCTCCCTCCCTCCCCCCACCCCGCTCCTCCCCGCCGCCGCCGCCGCCGCCGATCCGCGGCCGCCGCCCCGCTCCGACCCGCCCCGCGCCGCGCGGATCGCCGCGCCATGGACCAGGTGAGCCCGCCCGGCCCGTCCGATCGCCGCGCCGCTCGCTCCCCTCCCCTGTGTGCCTCCCTGCCCCCGTCCGTGCCGGCGCCGGCCGTAATGTCAGCTTGTGTTTGCGTTGAGCGCAGTACGAGAAGGTGGAGAAGATCGGGGAGGGCACGTACGGGGTGGTGTACAAGGCCAAGGACCGCTACACCAACGAGACGATCGCGCTCAAGAAGATCCGGCTGGAGCAGGAGGACGAGGGCGTCCCCTCCACCGCCATCCGTGAGATCTCCCTCCTCAAGGAGATGCAGCACCGGAACATCGTCAGGTACCCCTCCCCTCCCCCGTCCCGTCTCTCCTCCCCGGCGCCAGGGTTTGGGCTGGATTTGTCCGCCGCGGCGGAGTGGACGGACCGGCTGACCGAGTGAGTGTTCGACCCCTTTTGCTGCTGCTGCGCAGGCTGCAGGACGTGGTGCACAACGAGAAGTGCATATACCTCGTCTTCGAGTACCTCGACCTTGACCTCAAGAAGCACATGGACTCCTCTGCGGACTTCAAGAACCACCACATAGTCAAGGTCACAGCCGCCCCCCTCTGATTCTGTTTACTTCGATTGTCGGCTGTCAGTTAGTTCATCTGGGGCTTGCCAACCGCTCCATTTGGCTGCGATCCATGTGGAAATGTAATGCTGTTTTGTGCACTGCCTGCAGTCCTTCCTCTACCAGATCCTGCGCGGCATCGCCTACTGCCACTCGCACCGTGTGCTTCACAGGGATCTCAAGCCCCAGAACCTGCTGATAGATCGCCGTACCAATTCATTGAAGCTTGCTGACTTCGGATTGGCGAGGGCGTTCGGCATTCCTGTCCGGACATTTACTCACGAGGTACGTTTTGCAGCACTGACATGTCGTTGGTCATTTATGGTGCATGTACATTGGTGATGGCAGTTGGAAAATTGTTCTGCTATGCTTTTATCAGGGGCAGAATGCACTTAATTTTAGGTAGTTACAGTGATACCTATCAATCCCTCCTTCATTTCAAGTCTGGAATGCATTTTGTACTTGAATTCAGTAGACCACATGTGCACACATTTGCTGGCGTACGTACTACTATCTGTCTCATTTGGCTATCAAAGTGTGCGTGTCTTCATAGAAAAGAGATAACTGTGTCTGTGTACCATGTCTTGTTCAAACTGAGGTTGATATCTCCCACTCACAAACAAAAGAGAGGTTGATGTCTCCCATTAGTGTTCACTGTTGTTTGGTACTACATCTTAAGACTGTTCGCTTACCGCCTTCCTCTTTAGCCTTTATCAAGTGTTTCCATAATCAACGGTAGATGATTTTGCTAGTCTCTTGTCGTAGTGCTACCTTGCCAATTTAGCTTTACTCTCCTGTATGACGGATCACGTGACAAAAGGCAAGATAATCTAGGAAAGGTACAGAACAATTTGCTACATTCCCAGAACATACGGTATTTGTTACTATGGGCAAAAGAGAAGGAAACATTAAGTTTCTGTTTTATGAAAAATTTCAAATTGTAGGCAAGCATAGCTCCAAGCTTTATTTAATCGAAGCTGGTATTCATATGTTCATATTAATGAGCTGTTCTCATGTTACAATTCTGCTCCTGCCTTTTGTGTTTGTTTTTTGATCTGAACAGAATGTTGTTTATAGGTGGTGACATTATGGTACAGAGCACCAGAAATTCTTCTGGGCGCGAGGCAGTATTCTACCCCTGTTGATGTGTGGTCGGTTGGTTGCATTTTCGCCGAAATGGTGAATCAGAAACCTCTGTTTCCTGGTGATTCTGAGATTGATGAACTCTTCAAGATTTTCAGGTCTCTCTCTTATAAATCTTGTGTGGTCTCGCTTTAAGCTCTTCCATGCATCTGAAGAAACAGCTAATCTTGTTTGCCAAATCCTTTACTTTCATGCAGAATTATGGGCACTCCTAATGAAGAAACCTGGCCAGGTGTTTCTTCGTTACCTGACTACAAATCAGCTTTCCCCAAGTGGCCATCCGTGGTAAGTCATAAATGTTCTTTCATTATTCTTATGAAAAAGGGGTTAAAATCTTAAGTTGCCATTAGGGGTCAGACCTTGTAGTTCTCCTTGCTATTGAATCAGTTGTGTACTGTTATTGTGCAAGTGTATGGTGATTATACAACATCATACTTATTGTGACTCTGGGATTTTGGTTCTAACTCGAGGAGTTTGCTGCAGGACCTCGCAACTGTGGTTCCAACACTTGAACCTTTGGGACTTGATCTTCTCTCTGTAAGTTTCACAATCAAATGTTATTTGTTTCCATAATGCGTCACGTTTGTGCATTTGTGCTTATTATCTTGCTGTCCGCATTCATTTTGCTTAGTGAGTGGATAACATGGTGCTTCCTTTGTGAGGGTTTAGCAATGCCTTATTTTTAATAGCATTTCAATAATCTCAGGTGAACAATGTAGTTTCTGCATTTATTGCTGTGATCTTATCTGTGCTAATATATATTCCTGTTGTTGCAGCCTTTAGACTGCGTAGCAGGGTTCTAAGTTTTGTTTCCCGCATAAGTTGCCATGTTAGTATAGTACAAACTGAAGTTGCCATTGTTAGAAACACATTTATACTCCCTCCGTTCCAAAATAGATGACCCAACTTTGTACTAAAATTAGTAAAATTAGTACAAAGTTGGGTCATCTATTTTGGAACGGAGGGAGTAGATTGTAGGTGCATATGCTAATTTATTTAGGTTGCTAAGCATTGAAACCCTTCTGATTAGATATTGCAGCCAGTCCATTCTCATCATGGCTCTTGCACGATTTGTACTGCTGCATATGCAGTCATGAGTTATACATGTGTGCTTCCTGTGATGTGATTATGTCACGAGCATAATACCACACAACACCATTGCTGATATATGCTCCTTATGACGGATTTATTTTGTTTCTACCTTTTCTGTTCTCTGCCATGAGTGTATGGTTCTACTCATGTGCATTCGTAACCTTGCTTGCTAACTTCTCTCCACACCCTCATGCAGAAAATGCTCTGCTTAGATCCAACCAGAAGAATCAACGCCCGAACCGCTCTCGAGCACGAGTACTTCAAGGATCTCGACGTATCCTCGTAGATCATGTCCCCTGCTCCTCTGTAAATTAAGATTGCGTCGGTTGCTCGACAGCTTCCTGAAGAATCCCCCCGGACTGTGTGCTCCTTTCTCTCCTATTCTTTCTGACTCTGGCTGTGTAGAGAGAAATGAGAACGGAAGGTACCTCCTGGTTCACCCTTCTGTGCCCAGTCCAATTGAAAAACATCCTGGTGCTTTGGGAGCTCTGCATTGCGATTTCGCCCGTATTTATATGGACGTCGACGCCGGCACCAGACTTGTGCATGTACGATGAATTTTGGAGCAGTAGCAGATAGTCAAGGGCTGCAGTGTTTCATGAACTACCAACTGATGTGACAATGTTTGGTAGTGTACTACTACTTGTACTTGGTAAACATCGTTATCATCATGAATGGAATCAGTTGTGGACAACTACATGCTGCTACTTAGCTTACACAGTGGTCGCGATATTCTACGCTTGGTGCTAAATTGATGTTATAGCGTGCTAAATGGTGCCATAGCGGTTTAGATGACGCTAAGTTGTACACAATGCATTTAGTGTGAGGCCCCTCCAGACGCTATGACACCGAGATAGCATGCTATTAAAAACTACTCCCTTCATTTACAAATACTAGTAAGTTTGCACGTGCAATGCATGTCTCAACCAATGCTAATTTCAACAAATAGTCCTACTGTGAATGACACCCGCGTAAGTAAACCATAACAAACAAGCATTCAAAGATACAAAGAAATACACTTAAAGAGCTTGAAGATGAACATACCCACCATAAATGGTTCGCTATCATCATGTAAGTTGAGGAAAATTCAAAGAACACAACGACACATCAATTTCTATCTGCACAGCTCCTCTGTGAATTGGACTTTCATGTTTCTTGCTATCTTTCTCACAACATGCCTGGCTTGAGAAAAAACACCTAAAGTAACCTCCAGAAAGAGCTAAACTAAGAAGTTTTGCACATGATAAAGGTATACGAAACAAGAAAAACCAGGGCTATCCCTCGCGCCAAGCAGCCCTGAAGGCCTTAACCTTGTCCCTAATCAGGGAGAAAACCACATTAGCCGATGCCTCTTTTGCTTTAAAAGTTCTCCTGTTGTGTTCTTTCCACGGATTCCAAACTGTGTCCAGGCCGGGCTCAATCCAGCGGCCTCCTTTTATTGACAACCGGCGCCATTGCAAATACCTTGGCCCATCACAACATAACTGAGTTCTCAATTAAATCTGCAGCCGCAATGGAAGGGGTCACCAGGGACAGCAACTGCCAGATCTCATTCGCAAAAGCACAACTTAAATGAGCCGCAGCTTCGATTCTTAAAAAAAATAAAAAAAAAATGAGCCGCAGCTTCAGGCATCAGATTGCACGTCTTGCACATCGGCGAGTGGGGACTTCCCCGGATCGCAAGCTGGTCAGCAGTTCAGATTTTGTTCCGCACTTTGTGCTTCCAGACTCTCTCAAGGCCTGGCTTCAGAATTCTCCCAGTGGGCTGAACTCCATATGCAGAAGCAGCCGAAGACATCAGCAAAAGAAATCCAATGAATCTTATCTTCATCAGTTGACACTTGGAAGGACTGTACAAATATTGATAGAACTTTATGTCTAAGTGCTGCAACATACAACTTATTTTCGGTATTTAAAATCATTTTTATATGAAAATATCAAAATGGGTGCCAGCTTCAGGCTTTTCACCTAGTCTCTAACTCTAAAGTCTTTGTATTTGTTCCTCTCCTGATTAATCAATGAAATGTGGCTCTAGGGCCGTCTTTTCGTCAAAAAAAAGGGAGCTGAGCCAGTATGTATATGGCTACGACTCAATCATTTCTGAACTTCTAATCCTCTACGTACATACCACTCCTCCCGTGTCGCCCCTGCGCAGCGACCGAGGGGAACCC
This sequence comes from Triticum monococcum, assembly GCA_034509565.1. Classification (NCBI taxonomy): domain Eukaryota; kingdom Viridiplantae; phylum Streptophyta; class Magnoliopsida; order Poales; family Poaceae; genus Triticum; species Triticum monococcum. Next base: position 48,969,881 of record CM067846.1, read on the forward strand.
TAGCGCCGCCGCGTCCTCGTCCCTCCCCCGACCTCTCCTCCTCGCCGCCGCCGGGCAAAGTCCGGTCGGCGGCGGGGAGATATCTTCTCTCACGACTCGCTGGATCTGTCGCGGGCGGATCGCAACAGTTTTTGGCGGCGCACTGGAGGCAGGGCGCACCGGCGCGGGCTTGGGGGCGACGGTAGGGCTCACGCTCGCGGTTTCCCCTGGTTTGCGTGGGACCGCTCGGGGCGCGTGGCGGCGGCCCTCGGCAAGCGGTGGCGGGCACCGGGCTCTCGGCGGCGCTCCGGCATGTGCAGGCGACGGTGGTCCCTGTGAGCGGTCGGCGGCTCTGTCTTTGACCCGGACGACACGGGGGATGGCGGCGGTCCGACGTGGCCGGCGATCTGGATGCGGTGGTGCCGGCGGCTCGCTGATCTGCCGGTGCTCCAGGGTTTTGCCTGATGGTGCTGGTGGTGACGGCGGCCCGTGCACAAGAGTTGGATCCCTTCAAACTGATCTGGGTGAAAACGTGCCTTCGGTGTCTGCTAAGGCCAGCGGTGGCGGCGCTATCTGCGTCGTCCCCTTCTTGAAGGCATCACCGTGGAGAAGTTCAAGGCCACTCGATCTCTGCTACCTTCGGGGGAAACCCTAGATCGGATGATCGGATGACGGCGGCGCTCTGGTGTCATTCCTCCCTTGGGGGCGTCATTCTTGTAGGTACACACGTGATCGAGGGACCAGAGGACGGATTCTTTGGTGGAGCGGTGATTCATCCTACACACTGATGGCGACGGATCTTGACGGCGTGGCGCAGTGCAGATTCAGAGTTCGTTGTGGGAGGATGGACTCGCGCAGGAGGATGACACTGTCGGGCGTCGTGGTGGCGTCGATGGCAGAGAGACCTGGCACGGTACATGCAACAATACAACTCTGAAGATGGATTGATGGCAGGTCGCTGCGACGGCCTTGTACTCGGCAGGCGTCCTGGTTGAGGAGTGCGCCGGACTGGTAGGTGCCCCATACCCGGCAAGCGTCCTGGTTGAGACCTCGGGTCTTAAATGTTTAGGTTTGGCTGCGATATCTGTTTGGTAGGCCCAGACTATCTGCGCCCCTTCATCAATTGAATAGGTGTAGCGACAGTTGTTGCTTATACGGTGGTTTTAGTCTTGCTGTTGTATGGCTTTGTAAGGTTTTGTGAGAATAATTAAGAAAGTGGCTGTATGCATCGCCCATATGCAGAGGCCGGGGGTTATCCTCCTTTTCTAAAAAAAAGTGAAATATATAGCAAATTTCCTACATGCACAGCCAAAAAAATATAATTCCATGATTTTTTTTGCAAGTATACCAATCCGTTATCTCTGTACCTGAAATACATATTCAGTTAGACGGCAAGTGAACATAACTATATTCCCCCGCAAAAAAAATATAACTATATTAAACTGTTCATATGTCAAGTTTTGACAACATGTAAAGGAATGAAATTTCATAAGCAAAACAAAGGGTCACAACACCTCTGCGGAAGCCGGTTGGGGGTTTCAATGACAACATCGTGCAGCTTATGCTCAGCGTTTGCGGTGGCCTGTGGCGAGGCGTAGGTGCTCAGAATGGCTGAGATGGCCCTGAAGTAGCAACGAAGGAAGTTGAGTTAGTTCAGAGTATGTGTCATCTCCAAGCTGTGCCGGACTTCCATCACGAGCTACAGCCGGACTTGCACAGCTGCAAAAAAATTAGTCGAACGGATGATCAAATGTAGGACCATTGAGCCAAAAGAAGCACCGATTACAGAGTAAGTATTATGGCTTTCAAAATTTGCAACTTGTGATTGAACAAGTGTCCTTTATGATGAAATTCGACAGTAAAGGAGCAGGCTGATCCAAAAATTCTAGGATGGACCAACACATTCAGGATAATAAGAAGACATGGAAAATCTGAAATTGTTCGAGGCACGCCACAAGAGACGGACACTACAAAATGTACATTGTGGGGCAACACATCTCTGCTTAAATTCTGCAGGTAATCTGCAACCAATCGGAGCAACAACGGGACGCATATATTGGAAATAGTGAGCCAGAGATGGGATGGAGACAAAGATACATACTCGGTATGGACAAACCGGTGAAGCTCCTCCCCACGAAGCACCGCCGGACGCAGGATTCTCGTCGCCGCCGCACGGAGAGACGCGCCATCGTCGCTGGCCCGGAAACAACAAAGGTGGGGGAATGAACCAGTCACCGCCGCACACTCGCTCGAGAAATCAGGTTGGGTTCGACGCATGAAGCTACAGGTACCTACCTTGCCCATCAGAAACGATTAGGGTTCCTGGCTCGCTTGCCCGCCTGCCCGCCGCCAAGGAGAAGAATGGGGCGTGATCCTGGTGCGGGTGGTGAGGCAGCCTACGGGGTCGGCGGCCGACGGATGCAGTCTGGCTCTTGCCTACTCGATGGCTTGTAGCTCCGCCATTCCATCCGCGATGTCCCAGTAGAAATCACCATCGTCATGTCTCTGTAGAAATCACCATCGTCATGGGCGGCGTGGCCACCAGATCAAAGGTTGGGTGGAGTATGGAGCTGGCGGCGGTGTTTGGCTGAGGGAGATCATGGTCCGATCTATCGCAAGGGGCAGACGTGCACGTTGATTGAGATGGCAGAACATTGAACCCGAGTCGTCGGATTGAATGGCAGACCACGGACGCAATATGTGCGGTTAGATTTTGTTAAATGAAGTTGATCGTATGGTGCTGATTGTCCTGTGTATACTTTGCGGTGTGTCTGTAGGGGAATTCATGTTTACTCTTTTAATAGTAGTATAGATAAGATGCCCTAACTGTATATGTAGAGATGTTTTAGTGTATTCACTTATTTCAGTCTTTATATAATCCATATTAAAATATCAAAAACATCTTATATTGATGAACGGAAGGAGTATGATCTTAGCACCTCAATCTCAATGGTTTTGAGGATGGAGGAGAACACCAACCTGGCCTTCACCACCATCGGAGAGGACAAGGGGCTCCGGGTCGATCGTTACCACCTCCAAGGCGCTGCTGAAGTACGCACCTGCACAACTCGAAATGCGGAGCCGTCTCGTGGTGGCACTCGCACACCATGATAAAGTTGGCGATGTGCAAGATGGGGTTGGGTGTGAAATGGTACAGCTGACACCCATAGAAGAAGAGAACGCCGAAAACTTGTTGGTGTGCGACGTGCTCCTCCCCGACCAGTGCCGAGACGGCCTTGTTTCTCGGCATCCTCCATCGTAGCACTCCTTGCGGCGACAATGGCTTCTTGGCCTGTAGGGCCTCCAGGTTGTGGCCGTGAGTGGAGGAGGGAAACCATTTCCCAAGCGCCTCGCTCGGCTCCTTCTCTCCGGCGCCTGCATTAGCCTTCTTCTTGCGCTTGTCGGCATGGTGGCCTTGGACCTGCTCCGGCCACGGTTCTGGCCGCAACCTGTCTTGCCTTCGCCATCACCCCAAGCTTGATAAAAGGAGGAAGAGAAAGGGGGCCCAGACATTGAGGAATGCACATCAATGGCGTCAGGAACGGAGGCTAGTTGCCCATTGGGATTATACGATCAGTGTATACATATGTATAGTTTTTCACATGTTCCGAGGTAGGCTTAGTACATACTTCTTTCGTTCCAAAATATTTATCGTTTTAAGTAAAACCATGATAAGTATTTTGGGACGGAGGAAGTAGCAGTTTATTCAACCACATGACATGTGTGGACAGCTATCTCGAGTTAAGTTATGACAAGTATTTGAAGAAGAAGAAGGAGGAGGAGAAGAAAAGAAAAATCTGTTTTCAATCGATTCATTTTTATATTCTTTCAATGTGCTCGGATACGCGTGTTTATAGGTGTTGTAACATCCCAAATTTTCAATTTGTAATGTTATACATAGATCATCCATGCATATCATATTTTACTGCATTTCGTTTCGTAATCCTCAAAATCCTAAACAACTCAAGGACCCTCGGAAAGAGTTGGGGATTTCCCCGTTTTCATATTTGGGTTTTACCAAATATCGAAACGAGGATTTTTGGTTTTAATTATTTTTCTCTCCGAAAATATTTCATGTTAAAATATATGAGAGGAGATAATATGACTTCTCCAAAATAAATGAAATATTGGAGGGAAAATATTAAAATCAAATATTTGATTTCATTCGGAGTTTATTGCTATTTTATTTGAATTAGAAAAATTACACGTTTTCTCAAAGTTGCATTTTAGGGCTAAGAAAATGTTCATCTTGTTCTAAATATTTTATTTAGATGGTGAAAATTTGTTTTGGAATTTTTAGTTTTTTATTTTATTTTCTAGGATTTTTTTAGTTTCGGCGGAATTATTAAAAAAAAAACGCGCAGCGCCCGACTGGCCCGAAGCCCAGCTGAGCCGGCCTGCTTCCCCGCCGCCGTCTCCGAGCGGGAGACCGCGCCGCCGCCGCCGCCGCGAACCGGAGTCCGGCCGGGACTCCGTTTCCCCCGCGCCTTGCCCCCTCCTCCAAGTCGCCGCCCCCGTCTCTAATAAGCCCCCCGACCCCCCCCCCCCTAGAGCCTCGAGCCACCCCGCCGCCGCAAGCCGCCAACCCCGCCGCTGCAAGCCGCTCCCGCCGCCCCGCAGCCTCGCTGCCGCGCCGCCCCGCTTGCCGCCGCTGCCGCTTGCCCGCGCCGCCGCCCCGCACTGCCCCGCCGCTCGCCGGAGCCGCCGCTGCGCCGGACCTCGCCGGAGGTATAGCGTCGTTCATTTTTTTAAAAATGATTCGGTTTTTTTAGAAACCCTAGTTTTTTTGGATAGATCGGTTCGCCCGTTTTTTTCCGGTTTAGTTACTTTGCGGACGTTCGTCCGTACGTTCGTTTTAACAAACGGAGTTCACTCGTTAGCCGCAGATAACGAACGCTCGTTCGTTAGCCTGTTCGTCAGTTTTCTTTTTCTCGGATTTTCCGCGATTATTTTCAATCGCGATTTCTGATCCGATTTTCGTTTTAGTTTATCTTTCCGCTCGTTTGTCGGAATCAGGAGATTCAAGCGCCTAGATCTTCGTCTCGAAACCCTCTTTCCGTTTAACCAACTTGAACAAGCTTTTGCTACTGTAAAATTTGAGCTTAGTCTAGATTAGCAAACGGATCTTGTTTCTTTCGCAGTTTGAATTTCGTTGCTCCTTTCAATTTGATTCTTTTCGCAAACCGGAGTTCTTAAGTTGAACTTTCTGGTTAGATCTTCTTGTTTGAAATTTACCCGTGTTTCTTTGCTTGTTTGCTTATGTATGCTATTGTTTGTTTGCGATAGAACACCCGGAGTGTGAAGCGTGCTACTACGAATCCTTAGGTTTTGCGGATCATCAGCAAGGTAAGTAACACTTTGATCATACCCCTTTATCACCCAATTTTTATGCATTAGTTCCAATCCTCAAACATTGCATGGTTAGGTTGTGATTAACATGTGGGTTGGGAAGTAGTTGATGAGGTAGAACCTATTGCCTTGTTATTATCAAACCCTTGGGAGTTACTTCTATGAATTGCTTATATTGCTATGCTATGCTCGTAGACGTGGTTTGGGTGAGTGAAATCCATGACATATGTGAGATTGTTAATTAATGGTTCAACTTAAGGTGGCAACTTGAATACACATCTGGGTGGATTGTTTGTTGGGCACCTGGAGAACCCAGTGTTGTCCTAGGATATCTCGGAGTACCCGTGTGATAATCCTATGGTCCGCCACCCAGGCTCAAAGGGAACTGAGATATTTTCATGCTAGAAACTTCCGTGTGCAGCCACAAGCTATTATGGGCTCTAGCATAATTGAGTAAGTTGCGTGAAGATCCCGAAGAGGTGGATCAGCAGGTAGAGGGATGTAGGTTGGTATGGTCTGCCCGGAGTAAGGGGTTAATGCTTCTGAAAAACTGTGTCTCAGTCATCCGTTTCTCAAACACCCTGTAGTGCGAGAAATCTAACGGAGGAGATCGAGTCTTGTGGGGAAAAATGCGCAAACCTCTGCAGAGTGTATAAACTAATCATGGTTAGCTGTGTCCCCGGTTATGGGCATCTTGAGTATCTAGTACGTGGAATATCCTAAGTATCTCATCACTCTAAAATAATATTGTTGGGTTGTTAATTACCTTAATTGGGATTGAGTTGGAGGAACCTTCTCAATGATGTTTCAACTACCATAATAGTTAAATAAAATCTATTCCTTTGTTGTAGGGAAAAATTGGCTTTTTGCAAAACCATAACCATAGAGCTTTCCACCAGCCAAATATGCATGTAGTGATAGTATTATTATGTTCGCTCTACTGTGTTACTTTGCCAGCATATTCCATGTGCTGGCCCGTTTTCGGGCTGCAACGTATTATGTTGCAGACTTTTCAGACAAGGAGTAAGTTTCGTTAGGTCGTTGCCGTGCAACTCAGCTATGCCGTTGGAGTTGATGGACTCACTTTATCTTCCAAGCCTTCCGCTGTTATCGTATTAGATGGCCTTAAGCCATATTTATTGTAATAAGTTCTCTTTTGAGACATTCGATGTAATAAGTGTGTGATTGCTACTCTGTTATAAATCCTCGAGTACTATGTGTGTCAGCATTACCGATCCAGGGATGACACTGAAGCACTGGGACTTGACCGTTTGAGGTCGGGTCGCTACAAGATGGTATCAGAGCACACGCTGAGTGTAGGACACGACCACTAAGCTAAAAGCCCTAGATCACTATTCTCTTCTCATTTCTGACTCCTCTCCATTTCCTACTCTTTAGGATGGTGGACGCAAGGAACAAGTTTGCACAACCGGATGAAGAAGCACCTTTTGGACGACACTTGAAGGAAGTCACTAGGTAGCTGAACATTGGAATACCAAGCTTCACCGGAACTTACAACGCCACTCTACCAGAAGAGGAGCGATGGATGATTCAAGTTCAAGTTCCAGGAAGGACATTCACGCCAGTCACTAAGCCCATAGAATTTTCCTTCGATGCACCAACCTGGAGTCTAGGAAAGAGTATGGCAGCTCACATCACCATGGGACGCATTGGAGAAGTTTATCAGAAGGAGCTTAAGGATACTATCCATCAGATTTGTGGGCGCCGCGATGAGCAATGGGAGATGATCAGCACCAGGAAGGATAGATCAATTACAGCTTTCATCCAGGAGTTAAACCAACATATTCGTCGCCAGGAGAACCATATGTGCGCAGGAATGATAGATTTGAAGAAGGCAATGACTAGGATCACGGAACTGGAGGAAGAACTCAAGGCTACACGTGAAGATTATGAGGAGGAAATTGTCGTACTAGTGGATAAGAATGCCGACCTAATAATGAAGCTAGGAGTATTCCTGGGAGACCCCGCACCAAGAGAAGAAGACGAAGAACCCAATGAGATTCGCCCGGAGGACTACATCATCATCGACGACACCGACTCGGACCCCGACAATAGCGATGATGACTATGAAGACGAAGCGGGAGCAGACATCATGGAGTCTTCAACCGGAGAATATTTTTAGTAGACCACCACATGAGTAGTGGTATTCCACCATGTAAATAGTATAGCCCGAGCACTTTTGTAACGATAGTTAGATCAATTGTATGCCCTTGTTTGATTGATTGAGTGAAATGTTTGTGTTTGTCTCATGTGCATATGGGTAGTGCTTTCTCATTAGACCTCATTCTATTATAATCTCTCCCCTCTAAACCCATCAGATGCCTCCGAGATGTGACCCCAGACACCAGAGCTCAATTAGTTGATCCAGCAGCAGAATACCCTGATGCAATTGTTAGTTCAGAACCAAGGCAACAACAATAACAACAATCCACCGCCACCACCACCAGTTGACAACTTAGCCCGCTTTCTGAGGTTGCAGCCGCCGGTGTTTTCCAGTAGCACCGAGCCTAGTAGCAGATGATTGGCTCCGCAAGATTGGAAGGGAGTTAACCACTGTAGGATGTACCGATGCTGAGAAGGTACGTTTTGCCGCACATCAGTTGGATGGACCAGTAGCCTCATGGTGGGAGAATTACACCGTCACCTACCCTATAGCCACGGTGACATGGGATCAGTTTCAACAAGCTTTCCGACAGCTCATGTCTCAACTGGAGCTATGAGTATGAAGAAGCGTGAGTTTCACAACTTATGCCAGGGGAACCGTACTGTGGCTTAGTATGCGGATGAGTTTAGCAAGTTATCTCGTTAAGCCCCTGATGATGTGGCCACAGATGCCGCAAAGTAGGAGAAGTTTATGAAAGGGCTGAATGATGAGACGAGCATGCAGTTGATGGTGGCAACATTCAACAACTACCAGGAGTTGGTAGATAAAGCTCTCATGATTGAAGGGAAGCAGCAACAGATTGAGAACCGTAAGAGGAAGTATGGACAAGGAAGGTATAATTCAGGAGCTCAGCAGAAGCCTCCCTAACCCCGAACTCGGGAGAAATTGTTCATAACCATGGAGGCCACACCCATAATGGAGGAAGTAACCATAATCATACTGGTCCAAGGAATGGGAATGGGAATGGAGTAAGCAACAATCATAACCGCTCCAATCCAGCCACACTCGCGAAGAGAGACCTAAGCCACGTTACTTGTTTCAAGTGCGGGAAGACTGGACACTATGCCACGGAGTGCCCTGAAGCGAAGAATGGAAATGACAATGGGAGCGCTGGAAAGAAGCCCAATCCATTCAACAAAGGACAAGTGAACCACGTCAACGTGGAGGAGGTTGAAGAGCAGCCAGATGCGGTGATTGGTAAGTTTTCGGTCAAGTCTTTTACCGCCCTTGTTCTTTTTGATACTGGTGCATCACATTCATACATATCAAGGGAATTTGTGGATAAGTTTAAACTACCAACCAAAACCCTTAGGACCCATCTATTAGTAAGTTCACCTGGAGCAGAGTATATGGCTAGTCGATGGTGCGACCAGATACCCTTAACCATTGGTAGCCATGTTTTTCCATCCGACCTAATAATCTTGGAGTCACAAGGATTGTATGTGATATTAGGAATGGACTAGATGTCAAAGTATGAAGGAAGCATTGACTGTGTTAGTGAGACAATTTGTCTCACCACCCCGGAGGGAAAAAGGATCAAGTATGTATCTAGGCATGCGCCAAGGAGTAGCCAATTAAATACCCTCACGGGAGTTGTTCAGGAGGAAGTGTGTGTAGTCAAGGATTACCCGGATGTTTTTCCAGAAGAGTTACCAGGTATGCCACCGGATCGAGACATCAAGTTTTTGATAGAGTTATTGCCAGGCACCGGGCCTATATCGAAGAGACCATACCGAATGCCCGCAAATGATCTAGAGGAGATTAAGAAACAGACCAAGGAGTTATTTGAGAAAGGTTACATTCGACGGAGCTCATCACCGTGGGGAGCACCAGTGCTTTTGGTCAAGAAGAAGGATAAGTCCCTAAGAATGGTTGTTGATTATCGTGTGTTAAATGAGGTGATGATCAAGAACAAATACCCACTGCCGATGATCAATGATTTGTTTGATCAGCTGCAAGGAGCCAAGGTGTTTTCAAAGATCGATCTGCGATCTGGATATCACCAACTAAAGATACAAGAGAAGGACATACCAAAGACAGCATTCACCACACGGTACGAGTTATATGAATATACGGTCATGTCATTTGGACTGACTAATGCCCCTGCCTACTTCATGAGCATGATGAACAAAGTGTTCATGGAATATTTGGATAAGTTCGTTGTGGTGTTCATTGATGATATAATGGTATACTCGAAGAACGAGGAGGAGCACGAAGAGCATTTGCGTTTAGTTCTCGAGGAACTCAGGGAACATCAGTTGTATGCCAAGTTCAGCAAATGCGAGTTTTGGATGACGGAAGTTGGATTCCTTGGACATGTTATATTAGGAGAAGGTGTAGCAGTAGATCCTACCAAGGTTCAGTCAGTCACTGAATGATTGGCACCCACTTCGGTTAGCGAGATCCACAGTTTTCTTGGACTCGCAAGATACTATTGGAGATTCATTGAGAATTTTTCCAAAATTGGGAAGCCAATGACAGAGTTATTGAAGAAGGATACCAAATTTAAATGGACAGAAGAATGTGAAGCAAGTTTTCAGGAGTTAAAGAAACGTTTGACTACAACCCCAGTGCTGATTCTGCCGGATATACATAAGGAGTTTCAAGTGTATTGCGATGCCTCTCGCCTAGGACTTGGAAGTGTGCTTATGCAGGACGGTAGAGTTGTTTTGTATGCCTCGTGACAACTGAAACCGCACGAGTTGAATTATGCCACGCATGATTTGGAGTTGGCTGCCGTAGTGCATGCGTTGAAGACCTGGAGGCACTACCTTATTGGAAATCGTTGTGATGTGTACACGGATCATAAGAGTTTAAAGTACATTTTCACACAGAAAGAGCTGAACCTTAGGCAAAGGAGATGGTTGGAGCTTATAAAGGATTATGACATGAAGCTTCACTATCATCCAGGCAAGTAAAATGTCGTAGCAGACGCCTTGAGGCGGAAGAATTATGCTAATACCCTAGTGAGCACCCGATTGCCGAAGGAGTTAGCAGATGATCTCAGGGAACTTCGATTGGCGATTGTTCCTAGAGGTTTTGTGGCAACAATGGAGGTACAGTCTACATTGTTAGGAAAGATTCGAGAAGCTCAGAAGGATGACAAAGAGGTTGCCGAGATAAAAGAGAGAATGAGCGAAGGAAATGCCAAAGGTTTTCGTGAGGAGGAGGACGACACCTTATGGTTCGAGGACCGCGTTTATGTGCCCAATAACACAGAGATCGGGAAGTTAATACTTCAGGAGGCTCATGACTCACCATACTCGATACACCCCGGAAACACCAAGATGTATTTGGATTTTAAGGAGCATTTCTGGTGGACTGGTATGAAGAAGGATATTGCCGAGTATGTAGCCGTATGTGATGTATGTCAGAGAGTGAAGGCTGAGCATCAAAAGCCAGCAGGATTTTTACAGCCTATGCCGATACCCGAATGGAAGTGGGATAAACTTGGCATGGATTTTATCACCGGATTACCCAGGACCAAATCAGGATATGATTCTATATGGTTAGTAGTGGATCGCTTGACCAAAGTAGCTCACTTTATCCAAGTGAAAACCACCTATACAAGTGCAAAGTTGGCCAAGATATATATGACCTGGATCGTATGTCTGCATGGAGTTTCAAGGACCATCGTATCAGATAGAGGGACACCGTTTACTTCAAAGTTTTGGCATCAGCTGCACCAAACTTTGGGGACAAGGTTGGAGTTCAGTACAGCATTCCACCCGTAGACGGATGGACAAACCGAGAAAGTCAACCAGATTCTGGAGGATATGTTGAGAGCCTGTGCGCTAGATTATGGATCTAGTTGGGACGACAATTTTCCCTACGTGGAGTTCTCATACAACAATAGCTACCAAGCCAGTTTGAAAATGGCACCGTTTGAAGCCCTGTACGGACGAAGGTGCAGAACACCGTTGATGTGGGATGAAGTCGGAGTTCGACAGTTGTTTGGACCAGATTTGATCAAAGAGTCTGAAGAGAAAGTCAAGTTGATCAGAGATAGACTGAAGATAGCTTGGTCCAGGCAGAAGAGTTATGCAGATTCGAAACGCAAGGAAATAACCTATGAAATTGGAGATAGAGCATATCTACGAGTGTCACCCCTGCGAGGAGTGAAACGTTTTGGAGTTAAGGGAAAGTTAGCCCCGAGATTTGTAGGACCGTATCGAATTTTGGAACGTATGGGAGAAGTTGCCGACAAGTTGGAGTTACCTGAAGGACTGTCAGGAGTTCATGATGTATTTCATGTTTCACAGTTGAAGAAGTGTCATGCTGAGATGGCCGATAAACCGTTAAGAGATACAGTACCCTTGGAGGCGATTCAGTTGGACAGTGATTTGACCTATGAGGAGAGGCCAGTCAGGATTCTCGAATTTGCCAACCGAGTCACCCGTAGCAAGGTTATTAAGTTTTGCAAAGTTCAGTGGAGCCACCATACCGAGGATGAAGCCACCTGGGAACGAGAGGATGATCTTCGCAAAGACCACCCACACCTATTCTCTAGCCAACCCGAATCTCGAGGGCGAGATTCATCTTAAGGGGGGTAGGTTTGTAACATCCCCAATTTTCAATTTGGAAATGTTATACATAGATCATCCATGCATATCATATTTTACTGCATTTCGTTTCGCGATCCTCGAAATCCTAAGCAACTCAAGGACCCTCGGAGAGAGTTGGGGATTTCCCTGTTTTCATATTTGGGTTTTACCAAATATCGAAACGAGGATTATTGGTTTTAATTATTTTTCTCTCCAAAAATATTTCATGTTAAAATATATGAGAGGAGATAATATGACTTCTCCAAAATAAATGAAATATTGGAGGGAAAATATTAAAATCAAATATTTGATTTCATTCAGAGTTTATTGCTATTTTATTTGAATTAGAAAAATTGCAAGTTTTTTCAAAGTTGCATTTTAGGGCCAAGAAAATGTTCATCCAGTTCTAAATATTTTATTTAGACGGTGAAAATTTGTTTTGGCATTTTTAGATTTTTATTTTATTTTCTAGGATTTCTTTAGTTTCGGCGGAATTATTAAAAAAACGCGCAGCGCCCGACTGGGCCGAAGCCCAGTCGAGCCAGCCCGCTTCCCCGCCGCGGTCTCCGAGCGGGAGACCGCACCGCCGCCGCCGCGAACCGGAGTCTGGCCGGGACTCCGTTTCCCCCGCGCCTTGCCCCTCCTCCAAGTCGCCGCCCCCGTCTCTTATAAGCCGCCCCGACCCCCTAGAGCCCCGAGCCACCCTGCCGCCGCAAGCCACCAACCCCGCCGCCGCAAGCTGCGCCGCCCCGCCGCCTCGCTGCCGCTTGCCCGCGCCGCCGCCCCGCGCTACCCCGCCGCTCGCCGGAGCCGCCCGCCGCGTCGGAGGTATAGCGCCGTTCGTTTTTTTAAACCGATTCAGTTTTTTTAGAAACCCTAGTTTTTTGGATAGATCGGTTCGCCGGTTTTTTCGGTTTAGTTACTTTGCAGACATTCGTCCGTACGTTCGTTTTGACGAACGGAGTTCACTCGTTAGCCGCAGACAACGAACGCTCATTCGTTAGCCTGTTCGTCAGTTTTCTTTTTCTCGGATTTTCCGCGATTATTTTCAATCACGATTTCTGATCCGATTTTCGTTCGTTTGTCGGAATCAGGCGATTCAAGCGCCTAGATCTTCGTCTCGAAACCCTGTTTCCGTTTAACCAACTTGAACAGGCTTTTGCTACTGTAAAATTTGACCTTAGTCCAGATTAGCAAACGGATCTTTTTTGTTTCGCAGTTTGAGTTTCGTTGCACCGTTTGAGTTGATTCTTTTTGCAAACCGGAGTTCTTAAGTTGAACTTTCTGGTTAGATCTTCTTGTTTGAGATTTACCCATGTTTCTTTCCTTGTTTGCTTATGTATGCTATTGTTTGTTTGCGATAGAACACCCAGAGTGCGAAGCGTGCTACTACGAATTCCTAGGTTTTGTGGATCATCAGCAAGGCAAGTAACACTTTGTACATACCCCTTTATCACCCAGTTTTTATGCATTAGTTCCAATCCTCAAACATTGCATGGTTAGGTTTTGATTAACATGTGGGTTAGGAAGTAGTTGATGAGGTAGAACCTATTGCCCTGTTATTATCAAGCCCTTGGGAGTTACTTCTACGAATTGCTTATATTGCTATGCTATGCTCGTAGACGTGGCTTGGGTGAGTGAAATTCATGACAGATGTGAGATTGTTAATTAATGGTTCAACTTAAGGTGGCAACTTGAATACACATCTGGGTGGATTGTTTGTTGGGCACCTGGAGAACCCAGTGTTGTCCTAGGATATCCCGAAGTACCCGTGTGATAATTCTATGGTCCGCCACCCAGGCTCAATGGGAACTGAGATATTTTCATGCTAGAAACTTCCGTGTGTAGCCACAATCTATTATGGGCTCTAGCATAGTTGAGTAAGTTGCGTGAAGGTACCGAAGAGGTGGATCAGCAGGTAGAGGGATGTAGGTTGGTATGGTTTGCCTGGAGTACTGGGTTAATGCTTCTGAAAGACCATGTCTCGGCCATCCGTTTCTCAAACACCCTGTAGTGCGAGAAATCCAACGGAGGAGATCGGGTCTTGTGGGGAAAAGTGCGCAAACCTCTGCAGAGTGTTTAAAATAATCATGGTTAGCCGTGTCCCCGGTTATGGACATCTTGAGTATCTAGTACTTGGAGTATCCTAAGTATCTCATCACTCTAAAATAATATTGTTGGGTTGTTAATTACTTTAATTGGGATTAAGTTGGAGGAACATTCTCAATGATGTTTCAACTACCATGATAGTTAAATAAAAAATTTATTCCTTTGTTGTAGAGAAAAATTGGCTTTTCGCAAAACTGTAACCATAGAACTTTTCACTTGCCAAATATGCATGTAGTGATAGTATTATTCTGTTCTTGCTCTATTGTGTTACTTTGCCAGCATATTTCATGTGCTGGCCCGTTTTCGGGCTGCAACGTATTATGTTGCAGACTTTTCAGACAAGGAGTAAGGTTCGTTAGGTCGTTGCCGTGCAGCTCAGCTATGCCGTTGGAGTTGATGGACTCACTTTATCTTCCAAGCCTTCCGTTATTATCGTATTATATGGCCTTAAGCTATATTTATTGTAATAAGTTCTCTTTTGAGACATTCGATGTAATAAATGTGTGATTGCTACTTAGTTATAAATCCTCGAGTACTGTGTGTGTCAGCATTACCGATCCAGGGATGACACTGAAGCACTGAGACTTGACCGTTTGAGGTCGGGTCGCTACAGGTGTAGGAATGCTCACCTGGCCGGTGCACACACACACACACACACACACACACACACACACACACACACACACACACACACACATATATATATATATATAAATATAAAGTAAGGGTGTTTCTCCAATTTTATCATCCGTTCACCGTTGGAAATATTTTTTTTTCTATCCGACTTTTGTACGTCTATCTTCTACAAAAGGAAAAAGGTTTCCAGAATTCCATAACTGGGCCACGCCCTCCGGCCCAACGAAGCTAGCCCATTTATTATTGTGCACACCGTTGGAAAGACCTTATTTGTCGCATCAACCAATAAATAGTAGAAGCTGCCCACAGGGCGCCTAAGACTGGGCCAGCCCGTTTTCCCTTTTTTGATGTTCTATTTCAATTTTTTGTTCCTTTTATCTTTCTCTTTTATATTTCAAAATATTCAGAATTTACAAAAATATTCAGAATTTCACTTTTGTTCAAATATTTTAAAAATGGCCAGAGTTCATTTTTTCTTGATTTGAAAATTGTTTGAAACTTTTTAACAATTCCAGTTTTGATTATTTTTTCTTATTTTTGTGTTTTAACAGTTCTTCCAGATTTTTTAATAAAAAATACTTTTTATAAAATGTTCCATATTGTAAAATATTCCTGTTTTAGTGACATGTTCACAAATCCAAAATAATATTTACGTCTAAGAAAACATTTTCTAAAATTGTTTCGAATGTTCCCCTTTAAAAAAATCAAAAATTCAAAACATAATTCTGTTTCTATAAATTTTTATGTTTTCAAAATATTGTTTGTGAATTTCAAAAACTATTAACGTTTCTATTTTTTTCATGTTATGACAAAAGTATTGGAATTTTCAGAAAACAATTGTTCATTTTCTGAAAATTGTTTGGTTTTTTTAATAAATGTTCACATTTCCAAGAATATTCACCAATTCATATTTTTTATAATGTTCCAAAAATAGAAATATTTCTAATCTGACGTTATAGTATTTTTATAAAATATTCGTGATGGCCATTGTTTAGCGGTGTGTGGTCATTCGATGTTGGTTGATTATAAATGAAAGAAATTATGGGCACATGCCCATAAAAGTGAATATGTTGTTTATTTAGCTTTAATTAGAGGAAAATTATGGGCACTTGAGCACTAAAATAATCAAAGAGAATAAAGCCTAAAAAAGAAGGGACATTCATGCCTGATTAGGCTAATGAAATCGGATTTATGCGTTGTAATTAATTATCCACCTAATTACGCTGTCGTAGAATAGAGTGGTCGAATCAATCATGTTCCGAAGGTCGCCGCGCTACCACCAAATGAGGAGGAGGCACAACCCGAAGATGAAGGCAGATCCGAAGGAAAAAGAAGCATGAATTGGGTGCTCGTCACCCGCCGACCAACCCCATCACTATCAAGATGTCCAGTGTCAAACATGTCCAACGAGAACACCATAACTCCTTGCTCTGTCGCCTACCATTGTGGAGACCCCTTTCTTGGATGACACATCAACTATCTTTCCCGTTGCTTCTCCTAAGAAAAAATCTTTCCTCTTGCAACGCACGGAATATCTGCTAGTATTTTATTAAATCTCAGTTGATCAAATATCGCTCTATTTTAACCTAAGTACAAATGGCTTAATTACATATATTATTTTTTCTACGGGATATAACTACATATTTTCTCTTCTATAATCTATTCATATTATAAAGGAGGAGTAATGTACTGATAACAAATTGAGGAAAAACAGATTTCATTTCTAGAACACGCCGTGTACATAATTGTAAGCCATGCACCACAAAAATTTCTAAGTCTCATCTAAGAGCATCTCCGGCAGCGTCCCCAACAAGCCCCCCAGGGCGTTTTTTTTCACGCCGCCGCCACCCCCCCCCCCCCCCAGTCATGCCCTCAAGACACCGAAATCCGCCGGCTCGGCCCGTTTTAGGGCCTGACGATCACAGGCCGAACCCAACGTACTGGGGAGGGGGGCGCTCGGGGGCTCCGACGGAAGGGGAAACACGCCTGGGCCACACTGTCAAGCGAAAAGTCAAGGCAATCGTCCAGATTCTCCCCCACCCCCACACACTCACCCACCACCTTGACAATCCCGGTGCCGCCCACCACCCAGCACCGCTAGATAGGCCATTCCCCGCCGGAAAAGGGAGAACACGGCAACCTCTTCACTACCTTCCGAGCGAGCTTTCCGGCGCTCTGGCCGCGCAGGGCGGTATACAGGCGGTTTTCCGCTCACGACGCCCGCCAGGTGTTCAGCGATTTGTCTGCTCGGCGATGGACTCGGATAACGAGGAGGCGCTCGCGGCACTGCTGGAAGAGGAAGCCGGTGCCGACATCTAGGATGAGGAGCATCTCATGGTCCTCGTAGCCCTCGTTGGCCTACTCGCGAGCAATAAAAAGTCGCGACGAGGTGGCTTGGCGCCGAGGTGGCTGAAAGCAAAGAACCGACATCGTCTGGAAGGCTATTGCATGCTCTACTCCGACTACTTCGCCAACGCTCCACTGCACGGCTACAAAGTATTCCGGCGTCGTTATCAGATGAGCCGAAAGCTTTTCCTCAGGATTGTGAATTCCATCCGAGAGTTCGACAGTTACTTCAAGTGCAAGAAGGATTGCACCAGAAAACTTGGATTCACCTCAATCCAGAAGTGCATGACAGCTATGAGGATGCTTGCATACAGAGCTCCCATTGATTCACTCGACGACTATGGGCGCATGGCCGAGTCCACGACCATTGAGTGTTTCTACAAGTTCTGCAGGGCAGTGGTGGCAGTGTTTGGACTGCAATACTTGCGATCACCCAATGTTGAAGACACTGCTCGGATCCTAACACAGAGTGCAGTAATAGGATTTCCTAGGATGCTTGGAAGCATCGACTACATGCATTGGAAATGGAAGAACTGTCAATTTGCTTGGCAGGGGATGTACAAAGGCACAATGCAGCAAGGGGATTTCCTGGATGCTTGGAAGCATCGACTGCATGCATTCGAAATGTAAGAACTATCAATTTTCTTGGCAGGGGATGTACAAAGGCGCCAAAGGCGGTTGCAGTGTGGTACTTGAGGCAGTGGCCACACAGGACCTCTGGATTTGGCACTCCTTTGGTATGCCAGGAACTCACAATGACATCAACGTGCTGCAGTGCTCCCCTAGCTTTGCCAAACTTGTTGAAGGTCATTCTCCTCCGGTGAACTTCGAGTCAATGGGCGGCACTACAACAAGTGATACTGCCTAGCTGATGGCATCTATCCGATATGGTCTACATTTGTGAAGACTATCTCAAATCCTATGCCAGGAGGCAAGAACTCCCACTTTACGAAGGTTCATGAGGCTTGAAGGAAGGATATCGAGCGGGCATTTGGTGTGCTGCAATCTCGATTTGCTGTTGTTCGATACCCTGCTCAGACCTAGTCGAAAGATCAAATGTGGGAGATCATGATTTGTTGTGTCTGTGACGCCCCCGATTTGACCGTACACTAATCATACACACAAATGTGTATGACCAAGATCAGGGACTCACGGGAAGATATCACAACACAACTCTAGACACAAATAAAATAATACAAGCTTTATATTACAAGACAGGGGCCTCGAAGGCTCAAATACATATGCTCGAAGACACAAGAGTCGGCGGAAGCAATAATATCCGAGTATAGACATAAGTTAAACAAGTTTTCCTTAAGAAGGCTAGCATAAAAGTAGCAACGATCGAAAAGGCAAGGCCTCCTACCTGGGACCTCCTAACTACTCATCGAAGCCGAACTCCATGTAGAATCATCCTCGGGATCCTCTGGCTCCTGGACTCCATCATCTGGTCGCAACAACCGAGTATAGAAAGGGGAAAAAGGGGGAGCAAAGCAACCATGAGTACTCATCCAAAGTACTCGCAAGCAAGGAGCTACACTACATATGCATTGGTATCAATGAAATGGGTAGTATCCGTGGACTGAACTGCAGAATGCCGGATTAAGAGGGGGGTAGCTAGTCCTATCGAAGACTACGCTTCTGGCAGCCTCCATCTTCAACCAGTAGAAGAGAGTAGATGGTAAGTTAAGCAAGTATCATCGCATAGCATAAACCTACCCGGCGATCCTCCCCTCGTTGCCCCTGTGAGAGAGCGATCATTGGGTTGTATCTATCACTTGAAAGGGTGTATTTTATTAGTTATCCGGTTCTAGTTGTCATAAGGTCAAGATACAACTCCGGGTCGTCCTTTTATCGAGGGACACGACTATTCGAATAGATAAACTTCCATGCAGGGGTGCACCACATTTTCCAACACGCTCGATCCCCTTTGGTCGGACACACTTTCCTGGGTCATGCCCGGCCTCAGAAGATCAACACGTCACAACCCCAACTAGGCACAATAGAGAGGTCAGCACGTCTGTCTAAATCCTATGGCACAGGGGTCTGGGCCCGTCGCCCATTGCACACCTGCACGTTGCGTGGGCGGCCGAAAGCATAACTAGCCTCCCTAATACAAGAGCAGGTGTTCTAGTCCAATCCGGCGTGCGCCGCTCAGTCGCTGACGTCAAGAAGGCTTCGGCTGATACCACGATGTCGAGTGCCCATAACCGTTCCCGCATAGTTGGTTAGTGCGTATAGGCTAGTGGCCAGACTCAGATGAAATACCCAGATCTCGTTAAGCGTTTTAATTGAATTAACTGCGGACGCCAACCAGGGCCAGGCCCACCTCTCTTCTAGGTGGTCTCAACCTACCATGTCGCTCTGCCACAAAGGTTCACTCAGAGGGCCGTCAGGACAAACGTCCTTTCGGTCCCAATCCATGAATCACTCGCGGGTACTCTATGAGCCGACCCGTCTTTAGTCACCACAAGTATCATATATTATATATAAGTATATACCCGTGATCACCTCTCGAGTGATCACGGCCCGATAATATAGCGTGGTAGACGGACAAGATTTTAGGGCCACTGATGAATACTAGAATCCTATACTAAGCATTTAGGATTGCAGGTAAGGTATCAACAACTGTAGCAATAATGACAGGCTATGCAACAGAATAGGATTAACCGAAAGTAGTAACATGCTACACTACTCTAATGCAAGCAGTAGAGAGAAGAATATGCGGTATCTGATGATCAAGGGGGGGGGGGAGGGCTTGCCTGATTGCTCTAGCAAGTAGGGGTCGTCAACAACGTAGTTGATCGGGGCACCAGCAGCGGCGTCAATCTCGTAGTCTACCAGAGAGGAGAGGGGGAAGAAACAATGAATACAATGCAAACATATGCATACGGATGCATGGCATGACAAGTAACAATGCTAGGTGTGCCCTAACGCGGTAGGAAGTGATACCGGCGAAGGGGGAAAACATCCGGGAAAGTATCCCCGGAGTTTCACGTTTTCGGACAGATGAACCGAAGGGGAAAAGTTGCGTGTTCACTATGCTAGGGATGTGTGGTGGACGAACGGGCTGCGTATTCGGATTTGTCTCGTCGTTCTGAGCAACTTTCATGTACAAAGTTTTTCCATCCGAGCTACAGTTTATTTTATATTAATTTTAAAAGATTTAAATCATTTTTAGGATTTATTTAATTATCTTAAATCAACATTATCCAGAATAGTGCTTGTTGACGTCATCATGACGTCATCAGTCAACATGGCGTTGACTGGGTCAATCTAACATGTGGGTCCCAGCTGTCATACACCGTTTAGTTAATTAACAATAGTTAATTAGGTTAATTAGACAATTAGGTTAATCTAATCAAGATTAAATTAATAAATTAATTAATATTTATTTAATTAATTCTTTTTTTATTTTCTGTTCTAGGCGTGGGCCCCGTTTGCCATTGTCACAGGGGCCATAGCGGGCATGGGCGCCAACGGGTGCAGGCGAAGGGGTGCCCGCACACCAGGCCACTAGGGGAGGGAGCGCCGACCATGATGGGCTGGAGTAGGGTAGCGCGGCAACGGGCGCCGGCGGCCGGAAGCATGCACGGTGAGCGGTAGAGATGGGGTCGAGCGGGCGCGACCAAGTAGCAGCGGGCTACGGCGGAACACCGAGCACGCGTCGGGCTCCTGGGAAGCGGGGGTGGAGGTAGGCAGCGGTGGGGCGCCGGCACCGGCAAAGCAAGATGCAGGCGCAGGCCAAATGAGGGGCACGACCGGCGAGTGAGGCACACGGGCGCGAAGGCGGTCGCGGCGGAGGCAAGCAGAAGCAGAGCAGTTGCAGCAGGGGGCGAGGCGCGGGCAGGAGCAGCGGGACGGCGCGGCAACGGGCACAGAGGCAGGGCCGTGGCGGTGCACGGTGAGCGGGAGAGGAGAAGGAGGGGGGACTCACGAGGTAGCTGTAGGGCACGGGGCAGCGGGTGTCGAGGAGGTCGACGGGGATGACGACGATGGGGAGTGAGGGAGTCCTGAATTAGGGGGTCTCCGGACAGCCGGACTATATCCTTTGGCCAGACTATTGGACTATGAAGACACAAGATTGAAGACTTCGTCTCGTGTCCAGATGGGACTCTACTTGGCGTGGAAGGCAAGCTAGGCAATACGAATATGGATATCTCCTCCTTTGTAACCGACCTTGTGTAACCCTAACCCTCTCCGGTGTCTATATAAACCGAAGGGTTTTAGTCCGTAGGACAACAATCACAACATACAATCATACCATAGGCTAGCTTCTAGGGTTTAGCCTCTCTGATCTCATGGTAGATCTACTCTTGTACTACCCATGTCATCAATATTAATCAAGCAGGACGTAGGGTTTTACCTCCATCAAGAGGGCCTGAACCTGGGTAAAACATCGTGTCCCCTGCCTCCTGTTACCATCCGGCCTAGACGCACAGTTCGGGACCCCCTACCCGAGATCCGCCGGTTTTGACATCGCCATTGGTGCTTTCATTGAGAGTTCCTCTGTGTCGTCGCTGTTAGGCTTGATGGCTCCTACTATCATCAATAGTGATGCGGTCCAGGTGAGACTTTTCTCCCCGGACTGATCTTCATATTCGACGGCTTTGCACTGCGGGCTAATTCGCTTGGCCATCTGGAGCAGATTGAAAGCTACGCCCCTGGCCGTCAGGTCAGATTTGGAAGTTTGAACTACACGGCCGACATCCGCGGAGACTCGATCTTCGACGGATTCGAGCCACAGCCGGGCGCGCCGCACTGTCGCGATGGGTATGACCTAGCTCTGCCGCTGAACAGTACCCCAGAGGCCGCGCCCGCATCAGCTCCGACCCTTAGCTCGGAGCCAACTGCGCCAATCGAGGATGGGTGGTTAAACACAGCCTCAGGGGCTGCAGTCTCAACAGCAATCGAGCCAAACATCAACATAATCCTCTACGCAGCCCGTGACTCCAAGGTGCCGGACTCTTTTTCTGACTCCGAACCGCCCACGCCCCTGCCAATCGAATCCGATTGGGTGCCGATCATGGAATTCACCGCTGCGGATACCTTTTAGCACTCGCCCTTCGGCGACATTCTGAATTCACTAAGGTCTCTCTCTTTGTCAAGAGAGCCCTGGCCGGATTATGGCCAACAGGATTGGGATACGAATGACGAAGAAATTCGACGCCCACCCACCACTCACTTAATAGCCACTGTCGATGACGAAACTGACATGCTCGACTTCGACTCCAAAGACATCGACGGTATGGATGATGATGCGGGAGGCGAAGAGGAACCACCGCCCACAGGGCGCTGGACATCCACCTCATCATATGACGTATACATGGTGGACACACCAAAAGAAGACGACGACGAGGAACGGAAGGACGCACCGAAGGCTTGTTCCCTCGAGAAGTAGTTAAAGCGGCGGCGCCCCAAATCCCGCCTCGGCAGAAATAACGATCATACAGACCCAGCGTTGGAGCAGGTGAACCACTGTCGGACCACGACAATACGGAGAATCAAACCGAACAAACCAATTCTGTCAAAGACAACAGTCCGGACGACATAACGCCGGACAGGCACCCGGAGCAGCAGAATGCCCGTCAAAGGCTTGTTGCCACCGCGAGGAGTCTGAAAAAGCAGAAGCAAAGGCTCAAGGCTACGCAGGACACACTCCAAATCAGATGGAGTAAAGTACTCAACACAGCAGCAAAGTACGGCGACAATCGCCCCACCAAGAGCTACCCAAAGCGGAAGTTGCTACCTGAATTCGATGAGGAGGCCTCAGACCCCCCACAACCAAAAATCAAAACAGCCACCTGACCGGATAGACGACCTCACGACCAACATAGAGCGGCAAACAACGCCACTCACAAGCCAATACGCGATCCACGCGAGGGCTCGCACCAAAAGGACGACGCGACCAGATCCATCTATGGACCACGCAAGCGCGCTCCAGCATACGATGTAACACAACAAACATCTGAACAATGCGGTACACCCAGATACAGGGGTGCCACACACCCCCTATGTTTCACCGATGAGGTGCTGGACCATGAATTTCCAAAGGGATTCAAACCCGTAAACATAGAGGCATACGACGGAACAACAGACCCTGGGGTCTGGATTGAGGACTATATCCTCCACATCCATATGGCTCGAGGAGATGATCTCCACGCCATCAAGTACTTACCCCTCAAGCTCAAAGGGCCAGCTCGTCACTGGCTTAAAAGCCTCCCCGAAAACTCCATTGGAAGCTGGGAAGAGCTCGAAGACGCTTTTCGGGCAAATTTTCAAGGGACTTATGTCCGACCTCCGGACGTGGATGATTTGAGTCATATAACTCAACAGCCCGGAGAGTCAGCCCTAAAGCTTTGGAACAGGTTTCTTACTAAAAAGAACCAAATTGTCGACTGTCCGGACGTCGAAGCCTTGACAGCTTTTAAGCATAGCGTCCGTAACGAATTGCTTGCCAGATACCTCGGCCAAGAAAAGCCGAGAACAATGGCAGCATTAACAAGCCTCATGACCCACTTTTGCGCGGGTGAGGACAGCTGGCTAGCCAGATGCAGCACCAGGGACCCCAGTACATCTGAAGTTAGAGATGGAAATGGGAAATCACGGCGCAACAGCAATAACAAATGCCGGAATAAAGAAGACAGCACGAAGAGCACGGCAGTAAACTCCGGATTCAAAAGCTCTCGGCCGGGTCAGCAAAATCCACCCTCTAAAGGCGCCAGAGACGAACTGTCCAGCCTAAACAAAATTCTGGACCAAATATGTCAGATCCATAGCACCCCTGGTAAACCAGCTAATCATACCCACAGAGAATGTTGGGTCTTCAAGCAGTAAGGCAAGCTCAACGCCGTACACAAGGGGGAGGATACACCAAGCGAAGACGAGGATGAGCCTCTCAAGCAAGACACTGGGGACCAAAAGAAATTTCCACCAGAAGTCAAAACGGTAAACGTGTTACACGTGATCAAGGGGAGAAACAAAACGGCACTCCCAGAAAAATATGCCCAAAGGCATACCACCGCGGAGTCCTGCCACTGGTCGTCTCAACGATCACTTTCGACCATCGTGATTACTCAGCAAGTATCCGGCGTGCAGGATGGGCTGCCCTGGTATTAGACCCAATAATTGATGGATACCACTTCACACGAGTCCTGATGGACGGTGGCAGCAGTCTCAACCTGATATACCAGGATACAATCCGCGAAATGGGGATAGACCCAACGAAAATTTGCCATAGCAACACCACCTTTAAAGGAGTAACGCTAGGCCCAGGGGCTCATTGCACGGGCTCCCTGCTACTAAAGGTTATATTCGGCTTCCCCGATAACTTCCGTAGCGAACATTTAACCTTCCACATCGCTTTGTTCCAAAGTGGCTATCAAGCACTACTTGGATGCGAAGCTTTTGCTCGCTTTAATGCAATACCACATTACGCTTCCCCGACGCTCGAGATGCCCGGATCACGCGGCATACTTATAGTGAATGAAAGTATTAAGCAATCTTTGCGTGCCGAAGAGAATGCGACTGCCTTGGCAGCCGCACACTAAAAACGGCCTCACCAACTAAAGCATTTGATAGGTCGTCAAGACCACGGACACGGTTAGACGAGTCCGGCGCTGGTATATATAATTTGTACCGGCTTGATGGCCACACCCCTATTACAAATACAAGGGGCTCAGCGCGCGCAGACAAGTGGCAATTTCTACTCATTTTTAGTTATATATGGTTTCTTTAAAAACTATCTTTTCGCACGACAACTTTTTCACCTAAGTTCCTCTCTTTTACAGATGATCATCGTGCTACACCCGTGCAGGATGCGGCACAACGGAGACACAGGCGCAGACGTGCAGCAGGGACCCGTTCCAAGGATTCTTTTTAGATTAAGACCCTACGTAAACCTTTTTTACTGTCTCTTGTTGATACACATCCACCGAATTCTCAGCACAATTGGGAAGGATGCTGACGTCTTGGCATGTGGCCACGTCAGAATAATGCACATACCTGGACACAAGGGGCTTCTTACAAAGGGCACTATTTAGGCCCGGTTTATACCATAAAGACCGAATACCTTAGAGAGTGTTTGGCATCGCGAGTTTGGCCTTACATGCATCAGCTTCGAATCATTGTCTTTGGTCAAATGTTGGGTTTGCCCGGCTCCTTGTTTTGGTGCCTTACGTTCCGCTTTATCGGCTAAGGTAGCACCAGGAGAACTACTGCGATTGTGCCCTAGTTCACCTGGACGAGCACCTCAGTAGAGAAAGCCGAAAACTGACTGTCATGATATAGCGTAAGACTGGTCAACCACTCGATGACCTATCGGAATGTTAGAATTCCTCCGCCTTAACGAAGGGCCATTTTCCGGCCAGGCATGTACGCACCCCGAGATCGGGAGAGTGCGGAGCCACCAGTGGCTATCTAGTAGCCCCACTGTCAAACTCCTATGGCTAAGTGAAAGTGTTAAAGCATTATAGTCCGGTTGCCTTGTTCGCTGCGCTATCACCTTCTTAATAGGACCAAGATGTTGGGTTAAGTGTGAACACGCGTTTTTTGCGAGCACCTCCGCATTATATGCGTGGGGGTTGAAGCCGACGACTGCAATCTTCCAGGTTATATACATATATACACAAACGGCCGCACAGGAGGCATCACATTACTTTCTGACAAATGTATAAATACAGTCTTACTATATTTCATAAAAACATTGTGTTTACAATGGGAATACATGTCATTCAAACATAATATTCTTAGAGCACTAGGACTCTATCAAACGAGCACCCTCAAGAACCTCTTCAAAATAGTGCTCGGCAGCTACTCGGCCTATGGGCGAACCTTGCGCCGCAACAGTGGTAGCATCCATCTCCGCCCAGTATGCCTTGACATGGGCAAAGGCCATCCGCGAGCCTTCTATGCACGCCGACCTCTTTGTCGCGTTGATGCGCGGCACCACACCAAGGAACTGCTGCACTAAGCTGAAATAGCTGTTCGGCTTCAGCTTCTCCGGCCACAAATGATCTACAAGAGACCTCATGGCGAGTCCGGACAACCTATTAAGTTCGGCCCATTCGGTTAGCTGATCAGTCAAGGGAAGCGGACGCTTTGGAACATTGAATTGCGACCAGAATAGCTTGTCCACTTCACGATCTGATTGATCTCAGAAGTATTCGACCGCATCGACAGTGCTCACTGCCAAGTCCATATATGCGTCTACCAAACTCCACAGCCGATCCAGAGGGGCATAACGCGGATCTCCGAACTTCCTCCGCAGCAGAAAGGGCTTCCCAGCCGCAATATCTCTGGCTTCACGCAGCTCCTCCTTCTTCGCCCTCATAGCAGAGCGACTGTCTTTGGTTGCCATAGTGGCCTTCTCAAGGTCCGCTGCCTTCACTCGGTTTTCTTCTTCAAGGAACTGGCAACGGTCGGCAGTGCCTTTTAATTCTACGGCCATCTTGGCCATCTTTTCTTTGCTTTCGCAATGGGCAGCCTTCTCGGCTCTTAACTCTTCGGCCACCTTCAAAGCAGCCGCATTACTAACCCTCGCTTGTTCCTTGGCTCGGGCGAGTTCCGCCCGAAGGGTCTCCACGGGGGCAGCTCCGTCTGCAGTCACAACATTTTAAAGATACTGGCATCATGCTGCTCTTATTGTGTGACATATACCAAAAAACATTACTTACCCTATGATTTGGCAAGCCGCTTATGAACAAGCTCGATGTCGGCATCTGCCGCATCCAGTTGTCGTTTTAATTCGGCAAACTCACTAGTCCGGCTAGCCACCGGAGCTTCCACCACCTGCACATAAAGGCAGTCTGGTTATTGCCTGGGACTATGAGCCTCTGTTCGCCGCCGTTCTCGACGACAACCAGAGTCTCAGGGGCTACTATCTACACAGGGCACACCTAATATGTGCGGTACTATCACATATTATTTCACGTACCTCAAAGCCTCTCAGTAGACTCATAAAGGCTTCATGTAATCCGCTTTCGGCGGACAAAATTCTCTCCACCACCGTACCCATCAGTGTACGATGCTCTTCTGAGATGGCCGCTCGCCCTAACAGCTCCCTCAGAACATCCGACCGCATACCAGACGGTGCCGGACTCTTTTGTTTGCTCTCTTCGGGAGCCAGACGCTGAGGACTTCGGGAGTCTATGGGATTATCTTCTGGACTCACCGGATCCGGAGAGGCCCTCCGTGACGACACTTCGGGGTCGCACGCTTCTTGAGCGGAGGAGTCCGGGGGAGGCGTTTCGCTCTCCATCATCTCCGGAAGAAGATCCCCCGAAGACGAGCTCAGCTGAGAAGGGCTAAGACCCGAACTGCAAGATATATGCGGCGATTATTTTCTCAGAAGAAAGATAGTACACCTTCACTATTAAAGTATTTTTTTGGATCACTTACGACTCGTTGGAGGGCTGTCCCCCCCCCCCCCCCGCGGACTTTGTGCGGCAAGAGCACCCCCCGAGGCAGGACCCTCTATTGGAGACTTCTTCTCTCGTTTGGAGGCCTCGGCTTCCGTATCCTCGGAAGCAGTCCTCTTCCTCCCCCGGTTATCCTCCTTTAAGGAGACGCTCATTCCCTCGGTTGGAACTGGCAACGATGGGGGCCCGCTTCCGCCCACATTATTCCCCCCTGTATCTTCCTTCGAGGGCTCCGGGCAAGGTGCGAGCTCGAGCATCTTTTCCAATACCGTATTTTCCAAACCCTCAGGGAGGGGGGCCGAACACCAAATCATCTTCACCTTTGTTAGCCAGTCCTGGTCAAAGAGCGATCTCTTGGAAATAACTTCATGATGAATAAAGGACAGTGTGTTCGGCTAGAGGATTTCTTACTTGTTCGGCGGCGCGGTTACTGCTCAGGCCCACGTCCTCAGTAGCATCCGGACACTCTATTTGAGGTCCGAAGAATGACTTGTACATCTCCTCGTGCGTCAGGCCGAGGAAACTTTGAATGGCACGCGGTCCTTATGGGTTGAACTCCCACAAGCGAAGGGGCCGGCGTTTGCAAGGCTGGACTTGACGAACCAGCATAACTTGTATTACCACGACCAAATTGAAATCTCCCTCAAAGAGATCTCGAATGCGGCTTTGCAGTATAGGCACATCCTTGGCTGGACCCCAGCTCAGACCTCTGCTAATCCATGACATTAGTCGTGGTGGGGGGCCTGAGCGAAAAGCGGGGGAAGCCGCCCACTTGGCACTTCTGGGAGCTGTGACGTAAAAACCATTCCCGTTGCCATAATTCGGACACCTCTAGAAAGGAACCTTTCGGCCATGGAGTTCCTACCATCTTGCCTATTGATGCACCTCCGCACGCTGCATGTTGCCCCTCGATCATCTTCGGCTTCACTTCCAAGGTCTTGAGCCACAGGCCGAAGTGAGGGGTAGTGCAGAGGAAGGCCTCACACATGACAATAAATGTCGAGATGTGGATAAAGGAGTCCGGAGCTAGATCGGGGAAATCTAGCCCGTAATAGAACATCAAACCCTTGACGAAGGGATCCAGAGTGAGGCCTATGCCTCGGAGGAAGTGGGAGACGGACACGACGTTCTCGTTGGGTTCAGGAGTAGGGACGACCTGCCCTCGAGCAGGAAGCCGATGCAAAACCTTGGCGGTCAGGTATCTGGCCTCCCTCAACTTCTTGATGTCCTCTTCCGTCACGGAGGAGAGCATCCATCGGCCTTGAAGGCCAGATCCGGACATGATTGAAGATCCGGAGCACCTAACCTGGGCTTTGGGTGTTGGAACTCGAGGTGGGGGAAGGGTTCGATTGAGCATGAGAGGGAAAAAGCGAAAACCTTGTCCCTTTATAAAGAGGGTGAATATCAAGCATCCTCTCCGTAGCCGTTTAGGACTTGCCTATAATCTAGGAGTCCTAGACACGGTTGGGTTACCCACGACCGCATTAACGAGAATCCTGTAATTGGGGGAACACGATCTCTGCTTTGACAAGACGTGTCAAGAAACCGCCTCGCATTATGTGTGGAGCTGGTTGAAGAAAAACGGTTCGAATAATCACCGGGCCATGACATAACGTCATGCTGCCAAAACAAGCCAGCAAATTAGATCTGCGAAAATATTATTCTCTCTATGGTGGAATGTGGAACTTATTTTGCAGGGTCGGACACTATCCTCGTATTCAAATTCTTCGGTGATGTATTCGGAGAAGGAACCCACCCTGCAATGCCGAAGGTACTGCGCGCCGGACTCATCGTCATTGAAGCCTGGTTCAGGGGCTACTGAGGGAGTCCTGGATTAGGAGGTCTCCGGACAGCCGGACTATATCCTTTGGCCGGACTATTGGACTATGAAGATACAAGATGGAAGACTTCGTCTCATGTCCGGATGGGACTCTACTTGGCGTGGAAGGCAAGCCAAGCAATACGAATATGGATATCTCCTCCTTTGTAACCGACCTTGTGTAACCCTAACCCTCTCCGGTGTCTATATAAACCGAAGGGTTTTAGTCCGTAGGATAACAATCACAACATACAATCATACCATAGGCTAGCTTCTAGGGTTTAGCCTCTCTGATCTCGTGGTAGATCTACTCTTGTACTACCCATATCTTCAATATTAATCAAGCAGGACGTAGGGTTTTACCTCCATCAAGAGGGCTCGAACCTATGTAAAACATCGTGTCCCCTGCCTCTTGTTACCATCCGGCCTAGACGCACAGTTCGGGACCCTCCGCCGGTTTTGACACCGACAGGGAGGTAGTCCGGCGAGTGGGGGCTCCGGCGAACGGCGAGGTCCACCGATGGCGGCGTTGCGGCGCGTGGTCGATCCCAATCCTGTTTGGGTCGAGAGGGGGGGGGGGGGCGGGAGCCGTGCGGGACGGGACAGAGAGGCGGGCGCCGGCAAGGTGGGCAGCGCACCAAGGATGGGGCGCCGTTCGTCGGCGGGGTCGGGCCGATCTCCTCGACCGCGACTGGGAGGAACAGAAGAGGGGTGGGAAGAGTGGGGGGTAGCGGTTTAGGGTTTCGGGGGGATAGGGCCATATAGGCCAGGGGAAGTGTGGGGTGGGCCGGACTGGTTGGGACGGCCAGCTGGTCTGAGGTCCACCGAGGGGGTTCCTTTTCATTTATTTGTTTTCGGTTTTGTATTTTCCTTTTCTTTTATTTATTTCCTATTTTATTTACTGGTTGGTATTTTCTTTTAGTAGCAAAAGATTTTTAGTTCTAGTTGAAACTTGGGACATAAATACCAAGTTTTTAACCTACAGCCACCCAAAAAGTTTAGACCCAAAGGGGACTTGTTCAAATATTTTTAAAATTGAAAAGGCCAAGTAGTTTGATGCTGGACCACTTAATAAATCCCTAGGTATTACTAGGTGAGTCAAATATTGTTGGTTTCAACATAACAATGATCAAGGGAATTTTTAGAATAAGGTGAACATTTTAGTTTTTTCTATTCGAAGAAATAATTTATTTGACTTTAATTTGAATTGAAAATGGCTTTGATTTTTATCAAGTGGGAATTTAGCTTGGCTAGCCTGGTGACACGGCATCATTAGGGTGAGGTTACTGTAGCTAACCACTGGGTGTGTTACAAATATCCTCCACTACAAGAAATGTCGTCCCGAGATTTAAGAGGTGGAATAAGGGGGAGAGTGTTGGTTACGAAATTCTAACGAATCTTCTCGGTCATGGTTGCTCTTCTCGAAGAGATCGATCCATTACATTGATGTCTTCATTCCACTGCTTTAGGTCATCATGATGAAGTCATCATCCTTTCTTCGAAAATTTCATCATAGTAACAGAAGGACAAGGGGTAACTTCGGAAGAACGGACCTTACAAGGTTGACTATCTGGCAGATAACTCAGGGAATATGGTAGAAAGTAACTCTTGAATAGATAGTTAAAAATATCGAGAGTAAAGTAAGAAGGTACCATGAGATGTTTTCAATGGGCAAGCAATCGTTCGATGGCCTAATTAGAAGGTGAAAGGGGTTCAGAGCAATGAGAACAAGTATTGCGTCTAATACCAGAATATTTCACTAGGCAGGTGGCCCGTGAATTACATATGAAGTCAAGCGCGAGGAATACCTTTGACAATAGGGTGTATAGGAGAGTCAGGTTTCGATCCTGTCGAACTATGGGTTATGGGCCCACCATGTGAGTTAACGGTAGGAAGGGCGGTGACGTCTTGTATGCCCATGTAGCCAAGACTGTCAGCGGATAGCCTGTCAGTTATATCGGCAACAACGTCAGTACCAAGGGCGAGGGACAAAGAGAACCATCTTCCTGCTTGTTGAACGAGGCGGGACAATAGGCAAAGTTCTCGTCCATCGGTGGTTGCCGGAATGTCATCATCAATAGTAACAGGGTCTTACCAACACGATTATACACCTAGGCGTTTACATAAGCAGAAGAATATTACTGCTTAGATCATATAGATCACTCGAAAGGTTAAACAAACCAATGTAAAGGAAATGTGATCATCAGATTAAACAGAACAATGGAAAGGAAAATGTGTTTAAACACATATTTCAGGGGTATATCCTTTCCAAGAGCAAGCAGAGCATGATATCCATGACGGGATATAACATAGAAAACCCTTTAGGAAAGGGGAGAGAAATTTCATGCCATTACCCATACAACGGTGTTTGGATAATTGATAAAGAAAATGTAGCTTTGTGCTTCAAATGTTCTTATTGAAAATCGGAGTACCAGTGACATGCTTCGAGATAGCATTGCCATGGTTTTCAAGCAAAGGTCAGACTCTGGATACACAAAGGATCCACCAGGAACAACTTGTAGAATAAGTCTTACAATTTCCTCATGGATGAATGGATAACCTTGCAGAAAAGGAAACTATAACACTAGGTGCTCCGGCCAGGCGTGCTAGGCATGACATCACCTTACTCGGTCATGTAAAGGTGTTATAACTCCTGGAAATATGTTCCAACCATCTTATCTGACCGGGATTCAGATCTGATTGGTGTCAGGATACCTCAGACTCAAGATGCATGAGAAGAAAAAATGCAACACAAATTGACAAGATGACATTGTAAGATCCTCGGGAAATGAACTATGGAAGCGAGTTCCGAAACAAGAGTTCGTCATTAAATCAAGGAGAGGGTGAGGAGGTGGTTGATGGACTCAACGCCAATTCATTGAGATTTCCAAAAAGATGGATTTCCACAATTATATGAACAAGGACATAACATTTGCCATATCAAATGATATAATGATGTATGCTCGAGGAAAACATACACAATTAACATTGGTTGAAGGGTGCACCCGAAATATGGGCTTAGGTAGCAGAATCAATGTTAGAATGGTGATTCAATAATCAATGGCCTAAGGGTGTAATGTTGACCATCAACTCAAAAGCAATAGGGTTGATAGAAGGGAAGAATCCAAATAACACCATTCACCTGTTGGTATCCCGGTTAGAAACAACACAAGAATGAATGGTAATGGTGAGAAGTATCACTATACGAAGAATTCTTAAGAGGTGGAGCAATTCTCACAACATCCGATTCTCCGACTTAGGTTCAGCTGGCATGAGTACCTAGCCAAAGCCTCCGATTCAGCGGACCAAATTGCGGCCATGGCGGACCTCACACCGTGCAGCTCCATTGACAATATCACAAGACCGGCAATGATGGCGACGACGAGCGACGACGGTGACTGTTGCAAGAGCCTAAATTTGGATTACAAGTTCTATGGACAATAATTCTAAACACACGGACGTTTACAGGGCCCAAATTTGGGGGGTGGTGATGTAGTTCGACGCAAAGGAGCTTACCTGCTTCCAGGTCCAGCTCATCAGGTCCCTGGTGCGCAATGCGGTAGATCTCGAGGAGGTGGTCGTCCATGGCAGGAAGGGGTATGACTCGAGCCTCATGACCGAAAGGTGGGGAGGTGGCAGCGAGGACAAAGAGTGTAACACCCCGGATGTAACTTTCCCTATTTGTACTCCAACTCTTGCCGTTTCCGGCGTTAAGTTATTTTATTTTCTCGGGTTCGGGTTTTTGCCTCCGTGTGTTGTTATCGTTGTCATGCATCTCATATCATGTCATCATGTGCATTGCATTTGCATACGTGTTCGTCTCATGCATTCGAGCATTTTCCCCGTTGTCCGTTTTGCATTCCGGCGCTTCGTTCTCCTCCGGTGGTCATTGCTACCTTTCTTTCGTGTGTAGGGTTTAAACATTTCCGGATTGGACCGAGACTTGCCAAGCGGCCTTGGTTTACTACCGGTAGACCGCCTGTCAAGTTTCGTATCATTTGGACTTCGTTTGGTACTCCAACGGTTAACCGAGGGACCGAGAAGGCCTCGTGTGTGTTGCAGCCCAACACCCCTCCAATTTGGCCCAAAACCCACCTAACCCTTCTCCATCATCTAGAGCATTCGATCACGATCACGTGGCCGAAAACCATGCTCAATTTGGACTCTCCTAGCTCCCTCTATGCCTATATATAGACCCCTCCTCTAAATTCGCGGATCTCCTCTCTCCCTAACCCTAAAAATCCCCCCACATCGCCGCCGGACACGTCCGTCTTGGGCGGACGAAATCGCCCCGCTAACCGCGAGCCGCCATGTGGGC
Organism: Triticum monococcum; assembly: GCA_034509565.1. NCBI lineage: Eukaryota > Viridiplantae > Streptophyta > Magnoliopsida > Poales > Poaceae > Triticum > Triticum monococcum. Next base: position 49,003,581 of record CM067846.1, read on the forward strand.
GCACCGCCTCCTCCTGCCGCCGGCCCGCTCGGCCAGCGAGGGGCCCTCCCGGCCCACACGCGCGCACCGCCGCCTGCCTCCTCGCTCCGCCGCCTGCCTCCTCGCCCCCGACGCCGGCGCCGCGCCCCGCCGCCCACCGCCACCGCGTCGACCTCTACCTCCGGCGCCGCCCCGCCGCAGTGGACTCCGGCGCCGCCCGCGACACCTCGCCGCGCCCGAGCCCCGTGGCTCCCTCTCCGGCCACCCTCCGCCGTCGTCCAGCCTCGTCGCCGGCCGCGCCCACGACGGCCCCGCGACCCCGAGCCGCCGGCGAGCTCTCTCCGGTCGGATCCGTCACCGGCGACCTCGAGCCCGTCGGCTACAGTAACCGCCGAAGAAACCCTAGATCTGGTGGTCCTTTTTTTTTTCTAAGTCCCCGGAATTTCCTAGTCCATATGCTCCTGTTCATGGCATCGTATCTTTGCACCCGTAGCTCCGATTTGGGCATATAGCATATCAAAATGTTCGTCTCAGGGAGTACATCATTTCATTCCATTGCATAATTTTAATTTGAGTTCATCTTGATGCCCGAAGTGCTATTAGAAGAAGGCTACTTGAGATAATTGTCAGATCTGGTACTCCATTTAGAGATTTGTCATTTTTGCCATGATTGTTGTGTGCACGATATGCCCATGAGCTCTACATATGTTTTGTTAAGGGTTTTGCCATCTTCCCAGAGGTGCAACCCATGTATTTTTGTGATGTGTGTGGTGACTAGCACAAGCTTGCAAAGTGAGGCACTTGGTAATTCTGTTTTCACGGACTTAGCATTTCCTTGAGCTGTTTAGTTCATGATGCCATATGTTCATGTTGTTTCCTAGTGATCCATGCCTCTTTTGAGGATGATCAGTAAGTATGTTTTGTTAATCTTGTAGTGCTCTATCCATCCATGTATTTGTTTGAAATTTTGGAGCACCCTAGCTTGAGTCAATCGAGCTCTACTTTTTCTACTTTGTGAATCTGGGCAGATTGTCTACTAGTTAGCAATTTTGCTGATGATGTTGTAGTTGATCCGTGCATGCTATGCTATTGTTCTTGCCATGTCTAGCTTGCATTTTGTGTATTCTTGATAGATGTATGCTTAGCTTATCATGACTTGCTCCGTAGTGAGTGCATCGAGCTCGTAAACATGCCTACTTGAGTTATGTTTTCAGCATGCTCCAGTTTTCACTAAGTCTGAGAACTGATTATGCTTTTGCTATGTTCACATGCTTGCAAATGTATTTTGTGATCCTTTTTGGCTCAAGGTCACTAAGGGACTTTTGTTAAGCTCTTTGAGTAGCTCCATGCCATGCTTTACTTTGTCATGTTCAGGTCCTGTAGCATGTAGTTTTGTTGCTCCGAAGAGTGCTATCTGATCTGAAATTCCAGACAAGTGTTAATTTCACTAAGTCTGAGATCTGTTTACCATATGCATTTTTGCCATGCTTGTTTGAACCTGTTAATGGATGAATTGGCCGTAGCTCAGTGCTAGACTTTTGTTAAGCACCTTGAATGCATCCCTGCCATGTATTTTGTTGCCATGTTTGGGTGCTGTAGCATGTTCATCTCGTTGCATTTAGATGGCTACTTGCTGTAAATCGCAGATCGTGGTCATATTTGAATCGCTTGCCATTTCCAAACCATAACTCCGATTCCGGTGATCTTTATATTGTTTTCAAGCAATTTCATCTCATCTTTCCAGTGGCACACTTGGTTTTCCAAGTTGAGGCCAGGTTCTTGCATTTCCTGCCACATCTTGCATATGCATCCCGCATTGCATCCCGCATAGCATACCATGCTTGCATCATATTGTTTGATCATTGCACGTGGTTGATTGTGTCCTTGTTACTTGTTTGTCTTGTTTGGGTAGATCCGGGAGACGAGTTCGCTAACGAGGAGCCCGTTGAGTTTGCTTTCGAGGATCCAGTCAACTCTGACAACTTTGCAGGCAAGATGATCATACCCTCGAAATCACTACTATCTTTGCTTTGCTAGATGCTCGCTCTTTTGCTATGCCAATGCTACGATGCCTACCACTTGCTTTCAAGCCTCCCAAGTTGCCATGTCAAACCTCTAACCCACCATGTCCTACTAAACCGTTGTTTGGCTATGTTACCGCTTTGCTCAGCCCCTCTTATAGCGTTGCTAGTTGCAGGTGAAGATTGGAGACCGTTCCTTGTTGGAACATTATTTACTTGTTGGGATATCATTATATTGCCATGTTATCTTAATGCATCTATATACTTGGTAAAGGGTGGAAGGCTCGGCCTCTCGCCTAGTGTTTTGTTCCACTCTTGCCGCCATAGTTTCCGTCATATCGGTGTTATGTTCCCGGATTTTGCGTTCCTTACACGGTTGGGTTATAATGGGAACCCCTTGATAGTTCGTCTTGATTAAAGCTTTTCCAGCAATGCCCAACCTTGGTTTTACCATTTGCCACCTATCCCTTTTTCCCTTGGGTTTCCGGAGCCCGAGGGTCATCTTATTTTAACCCCCCGGGCCAGTGCTCCTCTGAGTGTTCGTCCAAACTAGAGTCCTGTGCAGCGCCCCCTCGGGGAAACTCGAGGTTTGGTTTTAGTTGTATGGAGCGCTCATCTGAATGTGCCCTGAGAACGAGATATGTGCAGCTCCTATCGGGATTTGTCGGCACATTCGAGCGGTGTTGCTGGATTTGTTTTGACCTGTCGAAGTGTCTTGAAGAACCGAGGTACCGAGTCTGATCGGAACGTCTCGGGAGGAGGTCTATTCCTTTGTTGACCGTGAGAGCTTGTCATGGGCTAAGTTGGGACTCCCATCCAGGGATTTGAACTTTCGAAAGCCGTGCCCGCAGTTATGGGCAGATGGGAATTTGTTAATGTCCGGTTGTAGATAACTCAAATCTTAACTTAATTAAAATGAATCAACTGTGTGAGTTACCGTGATGGCCTCTTCTCGGCGGAGTCCGGGAAGTGGACACGGTGTTGGAGTAATGTTTGCCGCAGGATTGCCCTCTTTAGTTATGCGTTCACGCTTTGCCTTCTCTTCTCGCTCTCTTTTGCGAATAGGATAGTCACCATATATACTAGTCGCTTGCTGCAGCTCCACATATTTACCTTGCCTTACCTATTAAGCTTAAATAGTCTTGATCGCGAGGATGCGAGATTGCTGAGTCCCTGTGGCTCACAGATTACTATTACACCAGATGTAGGGCCTGATGATACCGTTCCAGATGGCGCGCTTGAGCTCAAGTGGGAGTTCGACGAGGACTCTCAACGATACTATGTTTCTTTTCCTGATGATCAGTAGTGGTGCCCAATTGGGGTGATCGGGACCGTGTCGCATGTTGGGTTGTCTTTTATTTTGGCGCCGTAGTCGGGCCATGAGTGCTTGAATGATGTAATGCTATTTTTGTACTTGATTGATGTGGCGAGTGTAAGCCAATTATGTTATCTCCCCTTTTATTAGTTATATTACATGGGATGTTGTGAAGATTGCCTAACTTGCGACATATGCCTTCAATGCGATTATGCCTTTAAGTCGTGCCTCAACACATGGGAGATATAGTCGCATCGAGGGTGTTACAAAGAGGCTCCCCTTCGGCAACAACAGGTCCTGCTCTACTATGTCCGCCTTCGCTGTCTGGGTTCCCTCCGCCGCTAAAAGCGCCGGCACTTGCACCGGCGCCTCTGGCCAAGCTTTGCTCTGACAAGGTCCGCGATGGGTCGCACTTTTATGACGACGATGTCGGTGATGAGGTCAAGGAGAATCTATCCCCTAGGCATTTCGTGTGTGGTGGTAGGAAGAAGAAGTGAGCCTCGCTGGAGTGTTTTCATTTGAGACTGAAGGCGAAGGGCAGCTTGGTCATGGCAGATTGGAGGAGAGGAGTTGCCAGCCGCTACCATCGTCGTCATAATCGTCAGAGTTGGCTTAGCGAAGAAGGGGAAACCGATTAACCGATCAAGGGTCGTCCCCGTCTCTGACTTTTGCTCCACAGAGGGTGGCATCGTCATTTGTATTCCCGCCGCTCAGTTGAGTGAGGAGTGAGGACCCTCTTCTGCTCCACGGAGTGATGGAGTCCATCATCTATATAATGTTTTCAGAATTCAGCTGACTTGCTTTAAGAATTGTCTCCTCTGTTTGGTTAAGGCCCTGTTTGGTTCGGCTGTGGATTTCTAAAAGTAGCTGTGAAAAATCTGCTGTGGAAAAACAACTGTGGAAAATCTGATGTGAAAAACATGTAGGTCATTTGGCAAACCAACTGATACAACTTTTTTCAGATTTTGGCCTGCAGCGGAATCAGATTTTGGAAAGCACGTCCTGGGCTGCTTCCGCTTTTGGTTCAGATTTTGGCAGCGGATTTCTGAAATCAGATTCTGCTGGGTTCACCATTTGGTTCAGATTCTGCTGCGCGGCAGTGGAATCCGTCGATAAAAGCTGAACCAAATAGGGCCTAAAGCTAGCTAACTTCTCTATTTCTCCACTGTTTTGGCTAGGACAATTCAAAAGAAAGTACAACATATAAATGTTCATTTCTCTGTGTGTATATATGCTTGTAAACTTCTATTTAAAAGGGAAAAAATGTGCCCTAAGAAAAAAATTGAATCCGGGTAGAGGGTAGTCAAATATTAGCATGTCTGATGTGATACAAACAAGCAAGAACTATGTCTATGATTTTGGTAGGCAGGGTTGCTGTTGAATTCTCAGTTTCTTGGCATGGCAAGAAGACGAAATCCCTGATTGGTCTGCTGCAATCTGAGATCTTGTAGGATTATGTCAAACCCTCTTTAATGAACTGCGCCCCAGAATGTCTTAACAAATGAATATCTCTTGGTTTGTTTCTCCAAATTTCTTAACTAGTCGAGGTTTGTAGGGAGATGATAGTTACTCTGTTTTCAAATCACTCATGTTGCTTTTGTAGGCTTGAAATTACCCTTATATGAAGATCGATCTCATGATTAAATGCCCCAACCTCTCCTAGGGACAGTTTTGGCGATGGACCCGAGAAGTGGCGAAAGCCTCATATTGATGAGGTATCTTATATTTATAAAAAATGTTTCTTGCCAATAGGCCAATGGCGGAGCCAGGATTTAAGTAAACCCTGGGCCAAAAAAAAGTTTGGTGTGAGGAAAAAACTTAGCATCCATAAAACTACAGAACTGAATTGCGTAATAAATTTAGAACTTAAACACAATACTTAACAATACAACAAAATAAATAAAACATGGCAAAAACTGTTGGGGAACGTAGTAATTTCAAAATTTTCCTACGCACACGCAAGATCATGGTGATGCATAGCAACGAGAGGGGAGAGTGTTGTCTACGTACCAACGCAGACCGACTGCGGAAGCGATCACACAACATAGAGCAAGTAGTCGTACGTTTTCTCGATCCGACCGATCCAAGCACCGTTACTCCGGCACCTCCGAGTTCTTAGCACACGTTCAGCTCGATGACGATCCTCGGGCTCCGATCCAGCAAAGTGTCGAGGAAGAGTTCCGTCAGCACGACGGCGTGGTGACGATCTTGATGTACTACCGACGGAGGGCTTCGCCTAAGCACTACAACGGTATGATCAAGGTGGAATTTGGTGGAAGGGGGCACCGCACACGGCTAAGGAACGATCTCAAGGATCAACTTGTGTGTCTAGAGGTGCCCCCTGCCCCCGTATATAAAGGATGAGAGGGGGAGGGCTGGCCGGCCATGCAAGGGAGGCGCAGGAGGAGTCCTACAACTACCGGGAGTAGGACTCCCCCCTCCAATCCTATTCCAACTAGGACTCCAAGGGGGAAAGAGAGAGAGAGAGGTGGCCGGCCACCTCTCCTAGTCCTAATAGGACTAGGGGAGGGGGGAGGCGCACAGCCCTCCATGGCAGCCCCTTTCACCTTTCCACTAAGGCCCATGTAGGCCCATTTGGCTCCCGGGGGTTCCGGTAACCCTCCCGGTAATCCGGTAAAATCCCGATTTCACCCGGAACACTTCCGATGTCCAAACATAGGCTTCCAATATATCAATCTTTATGTCTCGACCATTTCGAGACTCCTCGTCATGTCCGTCATCACATCCGGGACTCCGAACAACCTTCGGCACATCAAAATGCATAAACTCATAATAACTGTCATCGTAACGTTAAGCGTGCGGACCCTACGGTTCGAGAACAATGTAGACATGACCGAGACACGTCTCCGGTCAATAACCAATAGCGGGACCTGGATGCCCATATTGGCTCCTACATATTCTACGAAGATCTTTATCGGTCAGACCGCATAACAACATACGTTGTTCCCTTTGTCATCGGTATGTTACTTACCCGAGATTCGATCGTCGGTATCCAATACCTAGTTCAATCTCGTTACTGGCAAGTCTCTTTACTCGTTCCGTAATACATCATCTCACAACTAACATCTTAGTTATAATGCTTGCAAGGCTTATGTGATGTGCATTACCGAGAGGGCCCAGAGATACCTCTCTGACAATCGGAGTGACAAACCCTAATCTCGAAATACGCCAACCCAACATCTACCATTGGAGACACCTGTAGTACTCCTTTATAATCACCCAGTTACGTTGTGACGTTTGGTAGTAACCAAAGTGTTCCTCCGGTAAACGGGAGTTGCATAATCTCATAGTTATAGGAACATGTATAAGTCATGAAGAAAGCAATAGCAACATACTAAACGATCGGGTGCTAAGCTAATGGAATGGGTCATGTCAATCAGATCATTCAACTAATGATGTGACCTCGTTAATCAATTAACAACTCTTTGTTCATGGTTAGGAAACATAACCATCTTTGATTAACGAGCTAGTCAAGTAGAGGCATACTAGTGACACTCTGTTTGTCTATGTATTCACACATGTATTATGTTTCCGGTTAATACAATTCTAGCATGAATAATAAACATTTATCATGATATAAGGAAATAAATAATAACTTTATTATTGCCTCTAGGGCATATTTCCTTCAGTCTCCCACTTGCACTAGAGTCAATAATCTAGATTACACAGTAATGATTCTAACACCCATGGAGCCTTGGTGCTGATCATGTTTTGCTCGTGGAAGAGGCTTAGTCAACGGGTCTGCAACATTCAGATCCGTATGTATCTTGCAAATCTCTATGTCTCCCACCTGGACTAGATCCCGGATGGAGTTGAAGCGTCTCTTGATGTGTTTGGTCCTTTTGTGAAATCTGGATTCCTTTGCCAAAGCAATTGCACCAGTATTGTCACAAAAGATTTTCATTGGACCCGATGCACTAGGTATGACACCTAGATCGGATATGAACTCCTTCATCCAGACTCCTTCGTTCGCTGCTTCCGAAGCAGCTATGTACTCCGCTTCACATGTAGATCCCGCTACGACGCTTTGTTTAGAACTGCACCAACTAATAGCTCCACCGTTTAAAGTAAACACGTATCCGGTTTGCGATTTAGAATCGTCCGGATCAGTGTCAAAGCTTGCATCAACGTAACCTCTTACGGTGAGCTCTTTGTCACCTCCATATACGAGAAACATATCCTTAGTCCTTTTCAGGTATTTCAGGATGTTCTTGACCGCTGTCAAGTGATCCACTCCTGGATTACTTTGGTACCTCCCTGCTAAACTTATAGCAAGGCACACATCAGGTCTGGTACACAACATTGCATACATGATAGAGCCTATGGCTTAAGAAGAGGGAACATCTTTCATTTTCTCTCTATCTTCTACAGTGGTCGGGCATTGAGTCTGACTCAACTTCACACCTTGTAACACAGGCAAGAACCCTTTCTTTGCTTGATCCATTTTGAACTTCTTCAAAATCTTGTCAAGGTATGTGCTTTGTGAAAGTCCAATTAAGCGTCTTGATCTATCTCTATAGATCTTTATGCCTAATATGTAAGCTGCTTCCCCGAGGTCTTTCATCGAAAAACTTTTATTCAAGTATCCTTTTATGCTATCCAGAAATTCTATATCATTTCCAATCAGCAATATGTCATCCACATATAATATCAGAAATGCTACAGAGCTCCCACTCACTTTCTTGTAAATACAGGCTTCTCCAAAAGTCTGTATAAAGCCAAATGCTTCGATCACACTATCAAAGCGTTTATTCCAACTCCGAGATGCTTGCACCAATCCATAAATGGATCGCTGGAGTTTGCATACTTTGTTAGCTCCCTTTGGATCGACAAAACCTTCTGGTTGCATCATATACAACTCTTCTTCCAGAAATCCATTCAGGAATGCAGTTTTGACATCCATCTGCCATATTTCATAATCATAAAATGCGGCAATTGCTAACATGATTCTGACGTACTTAAGCATCGCTACGGGTGAGAAGGTCTCATCGTAGTCAACCCCTTGAACTTGTCGAAAACCTTTTGCGACAAGTCGAGCTTTATAGACAGTAATATTACCGTCAGCGTCAGTCTTTTTCTTGAAGATCCATTTATTCTCAATTGCTTGCCGATCATTGGGCAAGTCAACCAAAGTCCATACTTTGTTCTCATACATGGATCCCATCTCAGATTTCATGGCCTCAAGCCACTTTGCGGAATCTGGGCTCACCATCGCTTCTTCATAGTTCGTAGGTTCATCATGATCTAGTAGCATGACTTCCAGAATTGGATTACCGTACCACTCTGGTGCGGATCTCACTCTGGTTGATCTACGTGGTTCAGTAGTATCTTGTCCTGAAGTTTCATGATCATCATCATTAGCTTCCTCACTAATTGGTTAGGTGTCGCAGAAACAGTTTTCTGTGATGTACTATTTTCCAATAAGGGAGCAGGTACAGTTACCTCGTCAAGTTCTACTTTCCTCCCACTCACTTCTTTCGAGAGAAACTCCTTCTCTAGAAATGATCCATTCTTAGCAACGAATGTCTTGCCTTCGGATCTGTGATAGAAGGTATACCCAACAGTCTCCTTTGGGTATCCTATGAAGAAACATTTCTCCGCTTTGGGTTCGAGCTTATCAGGTTGAAGCTTTTTCACATAAGCATCGCAGCCCCAAACTTTAAGAAACGACAACTTTGGTTTCTTGCCAAACCATAGTTCATAAGGCGTCGTCTCAACGGATTTTGATGGTGCCCTATTTAACGTGAATGTGGTCGTCTCTAAAGCATAACCCCAAAACGATAGCGGTAAATCAATAAGAGACATCATAGATCACACCATATCTAGTAAAGTACGATTACGACGTTCGGACACACCATTACACTGTGGTGTTCCGGGTGGCGTGAGTTGTGAAACTATTCCACAATTTTTCAAATGTACACCAAACTCGTAACTCAAATATTCTCCTCCACGATCAGATCGTAGAAACTTTATTTTCTTGTTACGATGATTTTCAACTTCACTCTGAAATTCCTTGAACTTTTCAAATGTTTCAGACTTATGTTTCATTAAGTAGATATACCCATATCTGCTTAAATCATCTGTGAAGGTGAGAAAATAACGATATCCGCCACGAGCCTCAATATTCATCGGACCACATACATCGGTATGTATGATTTCCAATAAATCTGTTGCTCTCTCCATAGTACCGGAGAACGGTGTTTTAGTCATCTTGCCTATGAGGCATGGTTCGCAAGTACCAAGTGATTCATAATCAAGTGGTTCCAAAAGCCCATCAGTATGGAGTTTCTTCATGCGCTTTACACCGATATGACCTAAACGGCAGTGCCACAAATAAGTTGCACTATCATTATCAACTCTGCATCTTTTGCCTTCTACATTATGAATATGTGTATCACTACTATCGAGATTCAACAAGAATAGACCACTCTTCAAAGGTGCATGACCATAAAAGATATTACTCATATAAATAGAACAACCATTATTCTCTGATTTAAATGAATAACCGTCTCGCATTAAACAAGATCCAGATATAATGTTCATGCTCAACGCTGGCACCAAATAACAATTATTTAGGTCTAATATTAATCCCGAAGGTAGATGTAGAGGTAGCGTGCCGACCGCGATCACATGGACTTTGGAACCGTTTCCCACGCGCATCGTCACCTCGTCCTTTGCTAGCGTCCGCTTATTCCGTAGTCCCTGTTTCGAGTTGCAAATATTAGCAACAGAACCAGTATCAAATACCCAGGTGCTACTGCGAGCTCTAGTAAGGTACACATCAATAACATGTATATCACATATACCTTTGTTCACCTTGCCATCCTTCTTATCCGCCAAATACTTGGGGCAGTTCCACTTCCAGTGACCAGTCTGCTTGCAGTAGAAGCACTCAGTTTCAGGCTTAGGTCCAGACTTGGGTTTCTTCTCCTGAGCAGCAACTTGCTTGCTGTTCTTCTTGAAGTTCCCCTTCTTCTTCCCTTTGCCCTTTTTCTTGAAACTAGTGGTCTTGTTGACCATCAACACTTGATGCTCCTTCTTGATTTCTACCTGCGCAGCTTTCAGCATTGCGAAGAGCTCGGGAATAGTCTTGTTCATCCCTTGCATATTATAGTTCATCACGAAGCTCTTGTAGCTTGGTGGCAGTGATTGGAGAATTCTGTCAATGACGCAATCATCTGGAAGATTAACTCCCATCTGAATCAAGTGATTATTATACCCAGACATTTTGAGTATATGCTCACTGACAGAACTGTTCTCCTCCATCTTGCAGCTACAGAACTTATTGGAGACTTCATATCTCTCAATTCGGGCATTTGCTTGAAATATTAACTTCAACTCCTGGAACATCTCATATGCTCCATGACGTTCAAAACGTCGTTGAAGTCCCGATTCTAAGCCGTAAAGCATGGCACACTGAACTATCGAGTAGTCATCAGCTTTGCTCTGCCAGACGTTCATAACATCTGGCGTTGCTCCAGCAGCAGGCCTGGCACCCAGCGGTGCTTCCAGGACGTAATTCTTTTGTGCAGCAATGAGGATAATCCTCAGGTTACGGACCCAGTCCGTGTAATTGCTACCACCATCTTTCAACTTTGCTTTCTCAAGGAACGCATTAAAATTCAACGGAACAACATCACGAGCCATCTATCTACAATCAACACAAACAAGCAAGATACTATCAGGTACTAAGTTCATGATAAGTTTAAGTTCAGTTAATCAAATTACTTAGGAACTCCCACTTAGATAGACATCCCTCTAATCCTCTAAGTGATCACGTGATCCAAATCAACTAAACCATAACCGATCATCACGTGAGATGGAGTAGTTTTCAATGGTGAACATCGTCATGTTGATCATATCTACTATATGATTCACGCTCGACCTTTTGGTCTCTGTGTTCCGAGGCCATATCTGCATATTCTAGGCTCGTCAAGTTTAACCTGAGTATTCTGCGTGTGCAAAACTGGCTTGCACCCGTTGTAGATGGACGTAGAGCTTATCACACCCGATCATCACGTGGTGTCTGGGCACGACGAACTTTGGCAACGGTGCATACTCAGGGAGAACACTTCTTGATAATTTAGTGAGAGATCATCTTATAATGCTACCGTCAATCAAAGCAAGATAAGATGCATAAAAGATAAACATCACATGCAATCAATATAAGTGATATGATATGGCCATCATCATCTTGTGCTTGTGATCTCCATCTCCGAAGCACCGTCATGATCACCATCGTCACCGGCGCGACACCTTGATCTCCATCGTAGCATCGTTGTCGTCTCGCCAATCTTATGCTTCCACGACTATCACTACCGCTTAGTAATAAAGTAAAGCATTACATCGCGATTGCATTGCATACAATAAAGCGACAACCATATGGCTCCTGCCAGTTGCCGATAACTTGGTTACAAAACATGATCATCTCATACAATAAAATCAGCATCATGCCTTGACCATATCACATCACAATATGCCCTGCAAAAACAAGTTAGACGTCCTCTACTTTGTTGTTTCAAGTTTTACGTGGCTGCTACGGGCTTAAGCAAGAACTCATCTCACCTACGCATCAAAACCACAACGATAGTTTGTCAAATAGACTCCGTTTTAACCTTCTTAAGGACCGGGCGTAGCCACACTCGGTTCAACTAAAGTTGGAGAGACAGTCGCCCGCAAGCCATCTATGTGCAAAGCACGTCGAGGGAACCGGTCTCGCGTAAGCGTACGCGTAAGGTTGGTCCGGGTCGTCTCGTCCAACAATACCGCCGAACCAAAGTATGACATGCTGGTAGGCAGTATGACTTGTATCGCCCACAACTCACTTGTGTTCTACTCGTGCAAATAACATCAAACCATAAAACCTAGGCTCTGATACCACTGTTGGGGAACGTAGTAATTTCAAAATTTTCCTACGCACACGCAAGATCATGGTGATGCATAGCAACGAGAGGGGAGAGTGTTGTCTACGTACCAACGCAGTCCGACTGCGGAAGCGATCACACAACGTAGAGGAAGTAGTCGTACGTTTTCGCGATCCGACCGATCCAAGCACCGTTACTCCGGCACCTCCGAGTTCTCAGCACACGTTCAGCTCGATGACGATCCTCCGGCTCCGATCCAGCAAAGCGTTGAGGAAGAGTTCCGTCAGCACGACGGCGTGGTGACGATCTTGATGTACTACCGACGCAGGGCTTCGCCTAAGCACTACAACGGTATGATCGAGGTGGAATTTGGTGGCAGGGGGCACCGCACACGGCTAAGGAACGATCTCAAGGATCAACTTGTGTGTCTAGAGGTGCCCCTTGCCCCCGTATATAAAGGATGAGAGGGGGAGGGCTGGCCGGCCAAGCAAGGGAGGCGCAGGAGGAGTCCTACTCCTACCGGGAGTAGGACTCCCCCCTCCAATCCTATTCCAACTAGGACTCCAAGGGGGAAAGAGAGAGAGAGAGGTGGCCGGCCACCTCTCCTAGTCCTAATAGGACTAGGGGAGGGGGGAGGCGCGCAGCCCTCCATGGCAGCCCCTTTCACCTTTCCACTAAGGCCCATGTAGGCCCATTTGGCTCCCGGAGGGTTCCGGTAACCCTCCCGGTAATCCGGTAAAATCCCGATTTCACCCGAAACACTTCCGATGTCCAAACATAGGCTTCCAATATATCAATCTTTATGTCTCGACCATTTTGAGACTCCTCGTCATGTCCGTGATCACATCCGGGACTCCGAACAACCTTCGGTACATCAAAATGCATAAACTCATAATAACTGTCATCGTAACGTTAAGCGTGCGGACCCTACGGTTCGAGAACAATGTAGACATGACCGAGACACGTCTCCGGTCAATAACCAATAGCGGGACCTGGATGCCCATATTGGCTCCTACATATTCTACGAAGATCTTTATCGGTCAGACCGCATAACAACATACGTTGTTCCCTTTGTCATCGGTATGTTACTTGCCCGAGATTCGATCGTCGGTATCCAATACCTAGTTCAATCTCGTTACTGGCAAGTCTCTTTACTCGTTCCGTAATACATCATCTCACAACTAACATCTTAGTTATAATGCTTGCAAGGCTTATGTGATGTGTATTACCGAGAGGGCCCAGAGATACCCCTCCGACACTCGGAGTGACAAACCCTAGTCTCGAAATACGCCAACCCAACATCTACCATTGGAGACACCTGTAGTACTCCTTTATAATCACCCAGTTACGTTGTGACGTTTGGTAGTACCCAAAGTGTTCCTCCGGTAAACGGGAGTTGCATAATCTCATAGTTATAGGAACATGTATAAGTCATGAAGAAAGCAATAGCAACATACTAAACGATCGGGTGCTAAGCTAATGGAATGGGTCATGTCAATCAGATCATTCAACTAATGATGTGACCTCGTTAATCAATTAACAACTCTTTGTTCATGGTTAGGAAACATAACCATCTTTGATTAACGAGCTAGTCAAGTAGAGGCATACTAGTGACACTCTGTTTGTCTATGTATTCACACATGTATTATGTTTCCGGTTAATACAATTCTAGCATGAATAATAAACATTTATCATGATATAAGGAAATAAATAATAACTTTATTATTGCCTCTAGGGCATATTTCCTTCAAAAACTACAAAGAACAGTATGGGATGCAAAACAGTACCAAGTCAATGGTTTGCTTCATCGTTGCCTTGATTCCCTCGAGCTGAAACCTTGGGCGTAGACACTTCCGCTGCGGGCTTCTGTTGAATTTCTACAACATGAAATGAATTTGACACAAAAATGAATCAATTTTGAGTTCAGAAATACAGCAATCTATTCACACACAGATCTTTCAATTAAACTTTAGCTGAATTCAACAGTACACATGACACTAGAGTAGTAGAGTGTACACAAACAAACTATGGAGGGAATCAATTAACCTGTCCTGAAAGAAGTTGAGTCATCTGGTTTGCAATTGATTTTTAGATGCAAGATTGACTAGTGGTTCCATTTGTAGTAGCCTTGCAACCGTCTGTTTTACACACCGATTCTTTTGGTGGAAAGAAAATTAGGCTGGTCATAGTGGGGAGTAACTTATACTAGTGTCATGTATATGACACTAGTCTAAGTTACTACCTTCATAGTGCAAAGTAACATAGTACTAGTATCATAGATAGCTTCATTTATTAGCTTGTAGACTCATCTTGTATTGGGAAGCGCTATGTTACAGTAACATATTATGTTACTACTTCTCATTAACTACTTGCCACATGAGCAAAATTTTCTTGAAATGCGCTACGTTACTAGCTAAGTTACTCCCACTATGACTAGCCTTACCAAGGGGGCAGCGGCCAGGAAGGGGAGCGGGCAGCCGACCATTGGCACGCGCGGGGGAGGGGGTAGGGAGGGAGGGGGACAGCCCCCCAGCCATGCACAATTTTGTGAAGGAAAAATAGCTTAGATGGGAGGAAAATTAGTATTTTGGCCCTTCAAATGTTAACATCGTGTGCCCTCCAAAGGAATTTGTTGTAGCTCTGCCACTGCAGCCGACGGTCGAATGGGAGCATCGAAGCAGCGATTGCGAGCAACAACACTTGCGCAAAAGATGGCGGGTGCCAGCAGCTGTGCTGGAGTGTGACACCCCCAAATATTAGTCATGTCATTAGCCTAATTAATAGGCCATGCCACTCTTATTGTCATAATTAAATTGCATTTAGAAAATAATCCCACTCTCAAATTTGGTTCAAATTCAAATTCAAAAACATATAATAAAAGATGTTTTCTCAAATGGCCATTTAAAAATGTCCGCACCATTGCATGAATTCCCCAAACAATTTTAAAAGTGAAATAAACTTTATTTGGATTACTAGTTTGACCGTAGCAACCAATATGTGCACCAACAACATTTATCTATGACCATTTAAATTTAAACATAAATGAACATCCCTAGTTACCTAAAACTTTGTGTGTTTCACCAAAATATTGTATTTGAATTATATGTGTTGCACCAAAACATAAATTTGAACATCCCCTAGTAACCTAATCTAGCTCCGAGCAAGCTTTGGGGTCACCAATTACATTGTGGAGATTACCCCGACCAATATTTACGGGTTCGGTGACTGCCCCAAGGGTTGCCATTTGTACGGGTTCAGTGACCGCCCTCAAGAGTCCCTTAGTGAAATCACGACACCTTACATTCTGCGAGGGCATGAGGAGCATACGGTGGCCCTAGTGGCATTTTGAGGAGCATTGTGCCTTCACACCACTCTACGGAGATTAGCATCTGCAAGGGTGTGAACTTCGGCATACATCATCGTCTCAGTGTGCCTCGGTTGTCTCTTACCTGAACTCTTTACTTATGCACTTACTTTGTGATAGCCTTCGCGCTTGAAGTTATATATTTTGCTATCACTTGGTTGTTTATCTTGCTTAGCATAAATTGTTGATGCACATTGCTTAGCCTAGTATATTTAGGTTTTGTGCTTGATAAATTAAACGCTAGTTTTTTTCTGTATTTGTTCAAGCCTAAACTGTAATTATTTTAAAGCGTCTATTCACCCCCTCTCCCTAGGCGGCATCCACGTCATTTCAGTGCCCCTGATAAGGACCAACACCTCGAAGCCGTAATCGTCACCGTAGAACCCTTGAATCGGTCTGAATAACCTAACACCGATTCTCGTTGTCGCATACGCCTGACACGAAACCCTAAGCTTGCGCCCCGTGCGGAGCCGGCATGAATCTATGTCGAAGCTCCGTCTAATCCGACGAAGTTGAGGAGCATCGGAGGCCGGAAGACTTAGATCGAGAATTTTGAATTGCTAGTTTATCCAAACCCATAGAGGCTGTACTTTGATGATCAAACTGTATTTAGGCAAATCCGTGTGCATAATTTTGCAACATTGCTTAGTCATGACATTGCAACACCTACAAGCTTGCTCATATGTCATCCCAACAACAGTGTCCCAAAAGAATTTCTTAAAGTTACAGTATATTAATTGACTTGCATCAGTGCAACTGCATTCATGCATAAAATTCTACAACAGCGATTCGAGGCTATGACGGTCTAGATATGCATCAGTGCTTAAGTGCAATATAAGCTCCGGTCCCGGCGATGGCGCCGAGCGGCGGCGCAACCATGTAAACCCAGATCTTGGTGTACGTCCCCGTGGCGATGGCCGTTCCCAGTGTCCTCGCCGGATTCATCGATGCTCCTGTTGATTCTCTGCATGATCACAACTAAACATTTTCAATTGTGATCATATGAAAACAACTGTAGAATGATCATTCCACTTACGCGGCGATGAGAACGTTCATCATCAGTGCTGCCCCAGCTGCAACTGCTACCAGCTCCTTCACCTATTTAAAGATCATTTGGCAGTTCGAGTAAGTCAGTGAGTGAGTGAGTGAGTGAGTGAATGAGACTGAGAGATAATATAATCTGGTCTTCCGTACTGCTTTGGGATCGGTGGCGACGGCGATGATGGCGAAGAGGAGGATGAACGTGATGATGAACTCGACGGCGAAGGCCTCCAAGGTGCCTATGGACGGCACGGTCGTGACGACGGCGCTGAGGTTCACCGCCGGGCCCGGGTGGTAGATCGCCTTGGCCACGAACGACGCGGTGACGGCGCCCATGAACTGAGCGGACACGTAGGGCGCGAGGTGCGCCCACGGGAGGTGCCCGAACACGGCCATGGCCACGCTCACCGACGGGTTCAGATGGCTCCCCGACACGTGGAAGAGCGAGGCCACGATCACGAGCACGGCCGCGCCCGCCGTCGCCGCCACGCCAAGCAGGCCCAGCGCGCCGCCGTGCATCTCGTTCATGATGGCCGCCGACAGCACGATGAAGACGAGCAGGAACGTCCCCAAGAACTCGGCCATTGCCTGACAAGAAACATCCAAAATCAGCAAAGCCCCATCTCATGCGCGCGCATGAATTTCATGGCAAAAAACGCGGACCTTCTTAACCAGATGAACGACCGCCGTCTTCGGGTCGGGCGACGGAGATTTCTCATTCTCGTCGTCCGACGCGATTGGCACGATCTTCACCGAAGTCGACCTCCGAGGCATCATGGCTGGCGTTGCCCTTGCGTCGCTCATGCTGTCCATGGAGAAAGCTGGGTTGATGTTCAGAGAAATGTCGGCGCTGCCGCGAGCCCTGCTCTCCTCCATCCTCTCAAATTTAATCACCGATGCAGCGACCTAATTATGCTGTTGCACCGTGTCGAGTGACCAGTTGATGCTTGGTGAGGACTGAGGAGAGAACTGGTGAGAAGGGTATAGTGGAGAAGCGTATATATAGTCGTCTATAATGGAGGTGGAGCCCTAGAATCGATTTGATTCTAACGAGCCTGCAATGTTTTGGCGGGCACGGCATACGTGTGATGCTTGTTCAAATTAAGAAGCTGTGATTTCACTGGCTAACCAGGCAATGATTAGTTCATTGTCCAATCAGAAAACTGATGACAATATGATATTACTTCTGTCAATGTCGCTGGTTCATTCTCCATTTTACTTGGTCAAGCTGTCTGCGCTCCAGGCCACCAAGATAATCAAATGCTGTCGGGAATTCTACTTCTGCTGAGTCTTCACTTCTTTTTTTGTCCTTATTCGATATGTATCTTCTTGGTGTGCCTCATCTGCTGGCTAACTCCACATGCGAATGCCGTTTCGGTATCTGAATTCTTAAGATTCTACTATAATATTTTCGTAGCAAAAATTACTATAAGATTTTCCGAAAGAGGAAATTACACAAATATACAATATTAAGGGCTGAGGTAACGAATAATCACAAATTTAGGGATTTTTAACAAGAAAACCACAACTCAAGGACTAATAAGCTACAAAAGACACAAATTCCTTCCATTAGTCACGTAATGAGAAATATGACGTGCATGTCTCAAGCCGAGATGTCCCTCTAGTCACTTAGCATATGGAACCCATCCGCCACATTCCTCGTTAAGTGACAAATCGAAGTAATTCGTGTCTTTAGTTTCTGATTAGTTCTAGAGTTGTGGTTTTCCGTTACCTCAGCCCTAAATATTGTGTATTTGTGCAAATTCCTCTTTCCGAAAACTCATGTGTCGGAGACAAGCCTAGTGTGCCATTGTGATGTTGATTATATTCTTTGTTCGTTTGCCTTTAGTAACATACGGGCACCCAGAAACCGTTGGATTTTGAATGGACGTTAAGACCTATAATCCAAACATGCTAATATGAGATGGTTTCTTGAAGTTGACACCGATGGATCTGTTTGTAAGTAGGAGTAGTACATATCAGGTAATAGCTCAAATCACCAAGTATATCAAATCCACGTGCCGGCTGGTATGCAGCTAAGACATAGAGTCCATTCCAAAAGCATATTGTCCTCTTTTTCTCCCTTGATTTTGTTGACCGGTCCTCTCTTCTCAGCTGCTCAACACTGTCTAACCATTGCTCCATATGGTTGTAGGAGAGCACCTCATCTCCTCATCCTTGTCATCTCCCATTTGTCCGCGTACGAGGAGAGCACCCTAGTGCGAGTGAAATATGCCTATGACCGATGAGCCTATCATTGTCATCATACCTCCTCCCTGTGCCTATCATTGCTCTAGACATCTTCCAGTTACCATCAACTCCCATTCTTTCTCCCATTTTTGGAGGTGTGCATAGGCTTGAGGCATGGACGGCTTCTATGGTGGAGCGGTGCTTCCTATGACGCATCGACGACGTCGAGTCTCAGCATGGTGGAGCCGCAGGGTCTCGGCGACGGATGTGTGATGATGAACGCGCGTAGGGTGCTAGCGTTGTCTGACGCCATGGTGACGTCGACGGCAGGTCTGGCAACGTGGATGCGTCAGTACTTGCTCTGTAGATGGATCGGTGAAAGACGGTGGCGACGGCCTCTGCAGTGTGCGCATGCGGTGCATGTGTTGGGGAACGTAGTAATTTCAAAAAAATTCCTACGCACGCGCAAGATCATGGTGATGCATAGCAACGAGAGGGGAGAGTGTTGTCTACGTACCAACGCAGACCGACTGCGGAAGCGATCACACAACGTAGAGGAAGTAGTCGTACGTCTTCCCAATCCGACCAATCCAAGCACCGTTACTCCGGCACCTCCGAGTTCTTAGCACACGTTCAGTTCGATGACGATCCTCGGGCTCCGATCCAGCAAAGCGTCGAGGAAGAGTTCCGTCAGCACGATGGCGTGGTGACGATCTTGATGTACTACCGACGCAGGGCTTCGCCTAAGCACTACAACGGTATGATCGAGGTGGAATTTGGTGGCAGGGGGCACCGCACACGGCTAAGGAACGATCTCAAGGATCAACTTGTGTGTCTAGAGGTGCCCCCTGCCTCCGTATATAAAGGATCCAAGGGCAGGGGGCTGGCCGGCCAAGCAAGGGAGGCGCAGGAGGAGTCCTACTCCTACCGGGAGTAGGACTCCCCCTCCAATCCTATTCCAACTAGGACTCCAAGGGGGAAAGAGAGAGAGAGGTGGCCGCCACCTCTCCTAGTCCTAATAGGACTAGGAGAGGGGGGAGGCGCGCAGCCCTCCATGGCAGCCCCTTTCACCTTTCCACTAAGGCCCATGTAGGCCCATTTGGCTCCCGGGGGGTTCCGGTAACCCTCCCGGTAATCCGGTAAAATCCCGATTTCACCTGGAACACTTTCGATGTCCAATCATAGGCTTCCAATATATCAATCTTTATGTCTCGACCATTTCGAGACTCCTCGTCATGTCTGTGATCACATCCGGGACTCCGAACAACCTTCGGTACATCAAAATGCATAAACTCATAATAACTGTCATCGTAACGTTAAGCGTGCGGACCCTACGGTTCGAGAACAATGTAGACATGACCGAGACACGTCTCCGGTCAATAACCAATAACGGGACCTGGATGCCCATATTGGCTCCTACATATTCTACGAAGATCTTTATCGGTCAGACCGCATAACAACATACGTTGTTCCCTTTGTCATCGGTATGTTACTTGCCCGAGATTCGATCGTCGGTATCCAATACCTAGTTCAATCTCGTTACTGGCAAGTCTCTTTACTCGTTCCGTAATACATCATCTCACAACTAACATCTTAGTCATAATGCTTGCAAGGCTTATGTGATGTGCATTACCGAGAGGGCCCAGAGATACCTCTCCGACAATCGGAGTGACAAACCCTAATCTCGAAATACTCCAACCCAACATCTACCATTGGAGACACCTGTAGTACTCCTTTATAATCACCCAGTTACGTTGTGACGTTTGGTAGTACCCAAAGTGTTCCTCCGGTAAACGGGAGTTGCATAATCTCATAGTTATAGGAACATGTATAAGTCATGAAGAAAGCAATAGCAACATACTAAACGATCGGGTGCTAAGCTAATGGAATGGGTCATGTCAATCAGATCATTCAACTAATGATGTGACCTCGTCAATCAAATAACAACTCTTTGTTCATGGTTAGGAAACATAACCATCTTTGATTAACGAGCTAGTCAAGTAGAGGCATACTAGTGACACTCTGTTTGTCTATGTATTCACACATGTATTATGTTTCCGGTTAATACAATTCTAGCATGAATAATAAACATTTATCATGATATAAGGAAATAAATAATAACTTTATTATTGCCTCTAGGGCATATTTCCTTCAGTCTCCCACTTGCACTAGAGTCAATAATTTAGATTACACAGTAATGATTCTAACACCCATGGAGCCTTGGTGCTGATCATGTTTTGCTCGTGGAAGAGGCTTAGTCAACGGGTCTGCAACATTTAGATCCGTATGTATCTTGCAAATCTCTATGTCTCCCAGCTGGACTAGATCCCGGATGGAGTTGAAGCGTCTCTTGATGTGTTTGGTCCTTTTGTGAAATCTGGATTCCTTTGCCAAAGCAATTGCACCAGTATTGTCACAATAGATTTTCATTGGACCCGATGCACTAGGTATGACACCTAGATCGGATATGAACTCCTTCATCCAGACTCCTTCGTTCGCTGCTTCCGAAGCAGCTATGTACTCCGCTTCACATGTAGATCCCGCTACGACGCTTTGTTTAGAACTGCACCAACTGACAGCTCCACCGTTTAAAGTAAACACGTATCCAGTTTGCGATTTAGAATCGTCCGGATCAGTGTCAAAGCTTGCATCAACGTAACCTCTTACGGTGAGCTCTTTGTCACCTCCATATACGAGAAATATATCCTTAGTCCTTTTCAGGTATTTCAGGATGTTCTTGACCGCTGTCCAGTGATCCACTCCTGGATTACTTTGGTACCTCCCTGCTTAACTTATAGCAAGGCACACATCAGGTCTGGTACACAGCATTGCATACATGATAGAGCCTATGGCTGAAGCATAGGGAACATCTTTCATTTTCTCTCTATCTTCTGCAGTGGTCGGGCATTGAGTCTGACTCAACTTCACACCTTGTAACACAGGCAAGAACCCTTTCTTTGCTTGATCCATTTTGAACTTATTCAAAATCTTGTCAATGTATGTGCTTTGTGAAAGTCCAATTAAGCGTCTTGATCTATCTCTATAGATCTTTATGCCTAATATGTAAGCAGCTTTCCCCGAGGTCTTTCATCGAAAAACTTTTATTCAAGTATCCCTTTATGCTATCCAAAAATTCTATATCATTTCCAATCAGCAATATGTCATCCACATATAATATCAGAAATGCTACAGAGCTCCCACTCACTTTCTTGTAAATACATGCTTCTCCAAAAGTCTGTATAAAGCCAAATGCTTTGATCACACTATCAAAGCGTTTATTCAAACTCCGAGATGCTTGCACCAGTCCATAAATGGATCGCTGGAGTTTGCACACTTTGTTAGCTCCCTTTGGATCGACAAAACCTTCTGGTTGCATCATATACAACTCTTCTTCCAGAAATCCATTCAGGAATGCAGTTTTGACATCCATCTGCCATATTTCATAATCATAAAATGCGGCAATTGCTAACATGATTCTGACGGACTTAAGCATCGCTACGGGTGAGAAGGTCTCATCGTAGTCAACCCCTTGAACTTGTCGAAAACCTTTTGCGACAAGTCGAGCTTTATAGACAGTAATATTACCGTCAGCGTCAGTCTTTTTCTTGAAGATCCATTTATTCTCAATTGCTTGCCGATCATCGGGCAAGTCAACCAAAGTCCATACTTTGTTCTCATACATGGATCCCATCTCAGATTTCATGGCCTCAAGCCACTTTGCGGAATTTGGGCTCACCATCGCTTCTTCATAGTTCATATGTTCATCATGATCTAGTAGCATGACTTCCAGAATTGGATTACCGTACCACTCTGGTGCGGATCTCACTCTGGTTGATCTACGTGGTTCAGTAGTATCTTGTCCTGAAGTTTCATGATCATCATCATTAGCTTCCCCACTAATTGGTATAGGTGTCGCAGAAACAGTTTTCTGTGATGTACTATTTTCCAATAAGGGAGCAGGTACAGTTACCTCGGAAATGCTGTAGTGCTCCCACTCACTTTTTTGTAAATACAGGCTTCACCGCAAGTCTGTATAAAACTATATGCTTTGATCAACTTATCAAAGCATGTATTCCAACTCTGAGATGCTTGCACCAGTCCATAGATGAATCGCTGGAGCTTGCATATTTTGTTAGCACCTTTAGGATTGACAAAACCTACTGGTTGCATCATATACAACTCTTCTTTAAGAAATCCATTAAGGAATGCAGTTTTGTTTATCCATTTGCCAGATTTCATAAAATGCGGCAATTGCTAACATGATTCGGACAGACTTAAGCATAGATACGAGTGAGAAACTCTCATCGTAGTTAACACTTTGAACTTGTCGAAAACCTTTTGCGACAATTCTAGCTTTGTAGATAGTAACACTACTATCAACGTCCGTCATCCTCTTGAAGATCCATTTATTTTCTATGGCTTGCCGATCATCGGGCAAGTCAACCAAAGTCCATACTTTGTTCTCATACCTGGATCTCATCTCAGATTTCATGGCCTCAAGCCATTTTGCAGAATCTGGGCTCATCATCGCTTCCTCATAGTTCGCAAGTTCGTCATGGTCTAGTAACATGACTTCCAGAACAGGATTACTGTACCACTCTGGTGCGGATCTCACTCTGGTTTACCTACGAGATTCGGTAGTAACTTGATCTGAAGTTTTATGATCATCATCATTAGCTTCCTCACTAATTGGTGTAGTAGTCATAGGAACAGATTTCTATGATGAACTACTTTCCAATAAGGGAGAAGGTACTATTACCTTATCAAGTTCTACTTTCCTCCCACTCATTTCTCTCGAGAGAAACTCCTTCTCTAGAAATGATCCATTCTTAGCAACGAATGTCTTGCCTTCGGATCTGTGATAGAAGGTGTACCCAACAGTCTCCTTTGGGTATCCTATGAAGACACATTTCTTTGCTTTGGGTTCGAGCTTATCAGGTTGAAGCTTTTTCACATAAGCATCGCAGCCCAAACTTTAAGAAACAACAACTTTGGTTTCTTGCCAAACCATAGTTCATAAGGCGTCGTCTCAACGGATTTTGATGGTGCCCTATTTAACGTGAATGCGGCCATCTCTAAAGCATAACCCCAAAATGATAGCGGTAAATCAGTAAGAGAC
This sequence comes from Triticum monococcum, assembly GCA_034509565.1. Taxonomy (NCBI): domain Eukaryota; kingdom Viridiplantae; phylum Streptophyta; class Magnoliopsida; order Poales; family Poaceae; genus Triticum; species Triticum monococcum. The sequence goes on from CM067846.1 coordinate 49,027,495, forward strand.
ATCATAGATCACACCATATCTAGTAAAGTACGATTACGACGTTCGGACACACCATTACACTGTGGTGTTCCGGGTGGCGTGAGTTGCGAAACTATTCCACAATTTTTCAAAAGACACCAAACTCGTAACTCAAATATTCTCCTCCACGATCAGATCGTAGAAACTTTATTTTCTTGTTACGATGATTTTCAACTTCACTCTGAAATTCCTTGAACTTTTCAAATGTTTCAGACTTATGTTTCATTAAGTAGATATATCCATATCTGCTTAAATCATCTGTGAAGGTGAGAAAATAACGATATCCGCCACGAGCCTCAATATTCATCGGACCACATACATCGGTATGTATGATTTCCAATAAATCTGTTGCTCTCTCCATAGTACCGGAGAACGGTGTTTTAGTCATCTTGCCTATGAGGCACGGTTCGCAAGTACAAGTGATTCATAATCAAGTGGTTCCAAAAGCCCATCAGTATGGAGTTTCTTCATGCGCTTTACACCGATATGACCTAAACGGCAGTGCCACAAATAAGTTGCACTATCATTATCAACTCTGCATCTTTTGCCTTCTACATTATGAATATGTGTATCACTACTATCGAGATTCAACAAGAATAGACCACTCTTCAAAGGTGCATGACCATAAAAGATATTACTCATATAAATAGAACAACCATTATTCTCTGATTTAAATGAATAACCGTCTCGCATTAAACAAGATCCAGATATAATATTCATGCTCAACACTCGCACCAAATAACAATTATTTAGGTCTAATATTAATCCCGAAGGTAGATGTAGAGGTAGTGTGCCGACCGCGATCACATCGACTTTGGAACCGTTTCCCACGCGCATCGTCACCTCGTCCTTTGCTAGCGTCCGCTTATTCCGTAGTCCCTGTTTCGAGTTGCAAATATTAGCAACAGAACCAGTATCAAATACCCAGGTGCTACTGCGAGCTCTAGTAAGGTACACATCAATAACATGTATATCACATATACCTTTGTTCACCTTGCCATCCTTCTTATCCGCCAAATACTTGGGGCAGTTCCGCTTCCAGTGACCAGTCTGCTTGCAGTAGAAGCACTCAGTTTCAGGCTTAGGTCCAGACTTGGGTTTCTTCTCCTGAGCAGCAACTTGCTTGCTGTTCTTCTTGAAGTTCCCCTTCTTCTTCCCTTTGCCCTTTTTCTTGAAACTAGTGGTCTTGTTGACCATCAACACTTGATGCTCCTTCTTGATTTCTACCTCCGCAGCTTTCAGCATTGCGAAGAGCTCGGGAATAGTCTTGTTCATCCCTTGCATATTATAGTTCATCACAAAGCTCTTGTAGCTTGGTGGCAGTGATTGGAGAATTCTGTCAATGACGCAATCATCTGGAAGATTAACTCCCATCTGAATCAAGTGATTATTATACCCAGACATTTTGAGTATATGCTCACTGACAGAACTGTTCTCCTCCATCTTGCAGCTATAGAACTTATTGGAGACTTCATATCTCTCAATTCGGGCATTTGCTTGAAATATTAACTTCAACTCCTGGAACATCTCATATGCTCCATGACGTTCAAAACATCGTTGAAGTCCCGATTCTAAGCCGTAAAGCATGGCACACTAAACTATCGAGTAGTCATCAGCTTTGCTCTGCCAGACGTTCATAACATCTGGCGTTGCTCCAGCAGCAGGCCTGGCACCCAGCGGTGCTTCCAGGACGTAATTCTTCTGTGCAGCAATGAGGATAATCCTCAGGTTACGGACCCAGTCCGTGTAATTGCTACCATCATCTTTCAACTTTGCTTTCTCAAGGAACGCATTAAAATTCAACGGAACAACAGCACGAGCCATCTATCTACAATCAACATAAACGAGCAAGATACTATCAGGTACTAAGTTCATGATAAGTTTAAGTTTAGTTAATCAAATTACTTAGGAACTCCCACTTAGATAGACATCCCTCTAATCCTCTAAGTGATCACGTGATCCAAATCAACTAAACCATAACCGATCATCACGTGAGATGGAGTAGTTTTCAATGGTGAACATCGTCATGTTGATCATATCTACTATATGATTCACGCTCGACCTTTCGGTCTCTGTGTTCCGAGGCCATATCTGCATATGCTAGGCTCGTCAAGTTTAACCTGAGTATTCTGCGTGTGCAAAACTGGCTTGCACCCGTTGTAGATGGACGTAGAGCTTATCACACCCGATCATCACGTGGTGTCTGGGCACGACGAACTTTGGCAACGGTGCATACTCAGGGAGAACACTTCTTGATGATTTAGTGAGAGATCATCTTATAATGCTACCGTCAATCAAAGCAAGATAAGATGCATAAAAGATAAACATCACATGCAATCAATATAAGTGATATGATATGGCCATCATCATCTTGTGCTTGTGATCTCCATCTCCGAAGCACCGTCATGATCACCATCGTCACCAGCGCGACACCTTGATCTCCATCGTAGCATCGTTGTCGTCTCGCCAATCTTATGCTTCCACGACTATCACTACCGCTTAGTAATAAAGTAAAGCATTATATCGCGATTGCATTGCATACAATAAAGCGACAACCATATGGCTCCTGCCAGTTGCCGATAACTTGGTTACAAAACATGATCATCTCATACAATAAAATCAGCATCATGCCTTGACCATATCACATCACATCATGCCCTGCAAAAACAAGTTAGACGTCCTCTACTTTGTTGTTGCAAGTTTTACGTGGCTGCTACGGGCTTAAGCAAGAACTCATCTCACCTACGCATCAAAACCACAACGATAGTTTGTCAAATAGACTCCATTTTAACCTTCTCAAGGACTGGGCGTAGCCACACTCGGTTCAACTAAAGTTGGAGAGACAGTCGCCCGCAAGCCATCTATGTGCAAAGCACATCGAGGGAACCGGTCTCGCGTAAGAGTACGCGTAAGGTTGGTCCGGGTCGTCTCGTCCAACAATACCGCCGAACCAAAGTATGACATGCTGGTAGGCAGTATGACTTGTATCGCCCACAACTCACTTGTGTTCTACTCGTGCAAATAACATCAAACCATAAAACCTAGGCTCTGATACCACTATTGGGGAACGTAGTAATTTCAAAAAAATTCCTACGCACACGCAAGATCATGGTGATGCATAGCAACGAGAGGGGAGAGTGTTGTCTACGTACCAACGCAGACCGACTGTGGAAGCGATCACACAACATAGAGGAAGTAGTCGTACATCTTCCCAATCCGACCAATCCAAGCACCGTTACTCCGGCACCTCCGAGTTCTTAGCACATGTTCAGTTCGATGACGATCCTCGGGCTCCGATCCAGCAAAGCGTCGAGGAAGAGTTCCGTCAGCACGACGGCGTGGTGACGATCTTGATGTACTACCGACGCAGGGCTTCACCTAAGCACTACAACGGTATGATCGAGGTGGAATTTGGTGGCAGGGGGCACCGCACACGGCTAAGGAACGATCTCAAGGATCAACTTGTGTGTCTAGAGGTGCCCCCTGCCTCCGTATATAAAGGATCCAAGGGGAGGGGCTGGACGGCCAAGCAAGGGAGGCGCAGGAGGAGTCCTACTCCTACCGGGAGTAGGACTCCCCCTCCAATCCTATTCCAACTAGGACTTCAAGGGGGAAAGAGAGAGAGAGGTGGCCGGCCACCTCTCCTAGTCCTAATAGGACTAGGGGAGGGGGGAGGCGCGCAGCCCTCCATGGCAGCCCCTTTCACCTTTCCACTAAGGCCCATGTAGGCCCATTTGGCTCCCGGAGGGTTCCGGTAACCCTCCCGGTAATCCGGTAAAATCCCGATTTCACCCGAAACACTTCCGATGTCCAAACATAGGCTTCCAATATATCAATCTTTATGTCTTGACCATTTCGAGACTCCTCGTCATGTCTGTGATCACATCCGGGACTCCGAACAACCTTCGGTACATCAAAATGCATAAACTCATAATAACTGTCATCGTAACATTAAGCGTGCGGACCCTACGGTTCGAGAACAATGTAGACATGACCGAGACACGTCTCCGGTCAATAACCAATAGCAGGACCTGGATGCCCATATTGGCTCCTACATATTCTACGAAGATCTTTATCGGTCAGACCGCATAACAACATACGTTGTTCCCTTTGTCATCGGTATGTTACTTGCCCGAGATTCGATCGTCGGTATCCAATACCTAGTTCAATCTCGTTACTGGCAAGTCTCTTTACTCGTTCCGTAATACATCATCTCACAACTAACATCTTAGTCATAATGCTTGCGAGGCTTATGTGATGTGTATTATCGAGAGGGCCCAGAGATACCTCTCCGACAATCGGAGTGACAAACCCTAATCTCGAAATACGCCAACCCAACATCTACCATTGGAGACACCTGTAGTACTCCTTTATAATCACCCAGTTACGTTGTGACGTTTGGTAGTACCCAAAGTGTTCCTCCGGTAAACGGGAGTTGCATAATCTCATAGTTATAGGAACATGTATAAGTCATGAAGAAAGCAATAGCAACATACTAAACGATCGGGTGCTAAGCTAATGGAATGGGTCATGTCAATCAGATCATTCAACTAATGATGTGACCTCGTCAATCAAATAACAACTCTTTGTTCATGGTTAGGAAACATAACCATCTTTGATTAACGAGCTAGTCAAGTAGAGGCATACTAGTGACACTCTGTTTGTCTATGTATTCACACATGTATTATGTTTCCGGTTAATACAATTCTAGCATGAATAATAAACATTTATCATGATATAAGGAAATAAATAATAACTTTATTATTGCCTCTAGGGCATATTTCCTTCAACATGAAGGGTGCATCGGACCGTTGTGTGACCCAGATCCGATAATTCGGCTTGGTCGGGCCGTCCGGCTTTAGATGTTGTGCTTTGATGAGGTCCGGGTATATGGCCCCGACAATCTGCACCCTTTTATGAAGTAGATAGAAGTAGCGACAGATGTCATCAAAATGATGGCTTCAAGTATATTGATGTATTAGGTAAGGTCTCAATAAATAATTAATAAAATGCTTGCATGCATCGCACTGATGCAGAGGCCATGAGTCATCCTCCTTTTCGAAAGAATGAGATATTAGATTAAACTGCCATGTAGTACTACCCCAAGAAATCAATAGTCAGATTAGATGTTTATTGCCAAAAGTGTCCTTCCCAGCTCAAGGTCATGTGAGCTTGGTATGACCAGTAAAATTGAAAATTTGAAAAGAAATTTGAATATTTTTTGGGAAACTTTGAAAAATGTTTTGAATGCTTGCAAAGTTTCATCGTCAAATGACATTGGTGGAAGTCGTGGCAAAAAAAAGACTCCAACATGTTTTTTTAGGAACCGTCGGGAGAACTGCCTTTTCTTATAGAAGGAGAGAAAAAAATATGATGTACAGAGTGGCCCAAGTTTTTAGGAAACGTGGCAAAACCGCCAAAATTCAAAACACACCCAATGTAGCTTAGCCAATACCCACTATTGGCATGGCTCCAGCAAAAGCCAGCTTGTGTTGTTTAATTGCCTCGAATGCCAACGTCGCAACCTCATGGTGTGTTAGATGTAGTCCATTGACGACGCGCCTATTTCATTCTTTTCAGATCGACCATAAAGTGTAGATGATCCTTCTGTTGCGCCACCGGCGCACCTGCTTTGACTGGTTTGCAAGCATCTCATGTCCCACCATTCCGACACATTTCCTGACTCAAGGAGGTAACCCGATATCGGTAAACCCTCGTTCGTCCATGTGTTCTTCTGGTTCCAAACCGCGACCGAGAAGGGGCAATCCTTGCAGAGGTGATTTGCTGTTTCCGGCTCCTGAAGGCACAGTAGACAAGTGGGGTCATGTGGCCAACCACGCAGAGCCAACATGTTCGCAGTGAGGATTCTTCCGTGGAGAGTGAGCCAGGCGAATAATTTGCACTTGGGCTCAGTGTGGGTGGACCAAACCTTGGCCGGGTCGAACCTTGGGTGGAGCCAAAAAATTGTGCCGCATAGCCCGAAGCAGAGGAGAAAGCTCCATTGGTGGTTAAGTTCCAAGAAATGCAGACTTCTTGGGCTGGTAATAGGGTTTTCTGAAAGACCCGCCACTCCTAGAGAATGATGAATTCTCCCAGCTATTGCAAGGTATGTAGGTGGGCCACCGCCCTAATCCAGTTCTTGTTCGTCAACTAGTTGTGCACAGATCTGTTCTTTCTAGAAGCGATCTTGTAAAGCTCGGGGGGCAATGAACTTGAGAGGGCCTCTTCCGCTCTAGTTGTCATGCCAAAAAAGGGCCTTTTGCCCATTGCCCATTGAAATGGTAGTGCAGGCACGGAAAAGGTTCAGGTCAGCTTGGTCGCACGGCAGTTCAGTACCCATCCATGGCCTCTCAGCCAAGGTCTATCCATTGTATCCAGGGCCAACGAAGGCGAAGGGCGCGGCCAAATCTCTCAAGGTCCATAATCTCGAGGTCACCCAAATGCTTCGAGCGATAGACGGTCTTCCAGTTAACCAGTGAGTGCCCTCCCGAGGTATGATCTTAGTCCTCTTTCTACTAGACAAAGGCAAATATGATTTTGTCAATCTTTCACAGGACCCCCTTCAACGGGTTGAGAGCGGTGATGTGCAAAGTCGCCATGGCCGTGAGAACTGACTGAGCAAGGGCCACCCTGCTGGGCTTGTTCAGTAGTTTTCCTTTCCATCCCAACAGTCTTCCAACAATCTTGTCGATGAAGGGTTGTAGCCCGATCCCTCGCAGCCAGCGATAGTGCAAGGGCAGCCTTAGGTAACGCCCCGGGAAGGTAGCGATCTTGGAAGGGAAGACAGATAGCACATTTTGGAGGTCAACACCACCACATCTGATAGGAAAGACCTCGCTCTTGGACAAGTTTGTGATTAGGCCGATGGCCCCAAAGGCCGAGAGAATAGCAGAAATCGCTCGTAGCTCCTCCTTGTTCGGGTTTGCAAAAAATGCCCGCATCATACCGTAGAGAGATATCCTGGATCTAGCTGAGCGCGTGTGAATGGGCTTGAGAATGCCTTGTTGGGAGGCGAGTCGAAGGATCTGTTGCAGCGGATCTATGCCCAAAATGAATAGCATCGGTGATAGCGAGTCACCTTGGTGTAGGCCCTTTGCGTGTCTGAATTGCATGCCCGGGGGGTTCCGTTAAGAAGGATCCTTGCCGATTAAGAGGGACAGGAAAATCCAGTCGCGCCAACGCTGACCAAACCCCAGGCATTGGGGAACCTCCAACAGGAAAACCCAATTGACATACTCGAAAGCATTTGAAATATCGAGCTTGAGAAAAAGGTCGGTGATGTTCTGGCGTGCAATTCTTTCATGAGGTTCTGAACATGCATGAAATTGTCGTGTATGGAATGCTTCTGCACAAAAGAGCTCTAGGACTTGGATACTAGTGTGGGCAGAATCGGAACCAGCCTTTCGCCAAAAGCTTGGAGAAGATCTTGGAAATGCTATGAATGAGGCTAATCTGTCTGTAATCCCCAACAACACGGGTGTCGGCTATCTTTGGAAGTAGAATAATGTTTGCCGAGTTGATGAGGGAAGCACAGTTTCCATGGAGGCTTCCAAACTGTAAGATTGAATCAACGGTGTCTCGCCTAATAATCTCCCAACAGGACATGAAAAATGCCCCTATGAAACCATCCGGGCCCGACGCTTTTACTAAGGGAAGTGAAAATACCATGTATTTGATCTCGTTCTCGTCAAATTGTGCGTCAAGCTCTGATAGGTCATGCAACGTCATTTCCAGGTTGTCCCAAATTAGGGTCGTGGTCTGGGGCATCGGAGATCCAAGGTGGTTCCGGAAGTGTGAGAGGAGCACCTCCTCCTTGTCTTCGGTCGTCATGGAATCAAAACCGTGCCTCTCATGGGATGAAAAAGATGAAAGTACTTGTTATTTTCTGTTTTTAAGAGGCACATCTTGTGAAAGAAAAAAACATGTTTTGTTTTTGTTTTCGAGAGGCACGGCCATGCCTCTCGCGGAAGCAAAACCGTGCCTCTCGCGGGATGAGAAAAAAATGAGAACAACCTTTTTTGTTTTCAATAGGCACGGGCGTGCCTCTCGTGAAAGCAAAACCATACTTCCCACGAAAGAAAAAAAACATGTTTTTCATGCAAAAAAGTATATTTTTTCAAACGAATTTTTTTATCCAAAAGCTAGGAAAGACCGTGAAAAACCGATAAAAACCATCTAAAAAGCCGAAAACACCTGCAAAAAAATAAAAAGAAAACAAAATTCAAAGAGAGCGCCCAGAGTGCGACACATGGCGGTGACTGAGTGACCCTTGGGGAGGTTGCGAACGAGGGCTCCTCAGCTAGTTGCCCCCAGAGGGGTGCTCTATGTAAAAAAAACAATAGGAACTCCCAAACCCTATTTGGCGCCTCAAGCACCATTTATAGGTTTTAACTGTAACTGGCTTGGGCTTGCCCGTCTATTTTTTTCCTTCATTTCACTAGTGTAAAATTTGAGTTAGCGTCGGTTTCACAAATCAAGGTTTGCCGGTTTATTTTTCTTTTGGTACTCTCTTAAAATTCAAATTTTTTTGTCAAATCCTTGATTTCTTTTTAAAAACCTTCCATTTTTTTCAAATTTAATTTCTTTTATTATTTTTTTTGATTTTTTTAAAATTACCAACTCTTTCATACCCATGAACTTTTTCCATTTCCATGAAGTATTCTCGAATTCGTGAACTTTTTAAAGTGCATGAACATTTCCAAATTCACAAAGTTATTTCAAATTGTGTGAACTTTTTTCAAAATCAACTAAAATCTGTTTAATTATGCGAAATTTTTATTTCAAAATCCATGAACTTTATTTCAACTTTTTAAAATAAATTTAAAATCAGTAGAACTTTTCTAACCACTGTACCTTTTCATATGTATGGTTTTTGAGAAAATTTATAAACATTTTTTAAATATATAAATTGTTTTAAATCCGCTAAATTTTCCTTTCAATTTTACGATTTTTTGAAATCGGTTTTCAAATGTCAACCGTTCAACTGTCAACTAGCGTGGCTGGCCGGCCGACCGGGTGAGCGTTATTCCGCTTAGGTAACGCCGTAAGCGCTGCACAGCACCCTTTCGTGGGTAATTCGACCGGCCTTTTTCGTTTGGTTCTATTTCCTTTCGTGCATCTCCCATTTATTTTATTTTTCTAATTTCCTTTTTCCTTATCTTTTATATTTAATTTTTTAACTTTTGAAATGTATACTAGATTTAAAACAAATGTGTGGGAACTAAAAAACTCTTTTTTGAAATTTTAGAAAATGTTCACTTTTTCGAAAATTATTAAGACATTAAAACAATGTTTCCATTTTTCAAATTTTGTTCGTAATTTCGAAAACTGTTTAACTTTTGAAAAAAACGAACTTAGAAAATAATCCTGCTTTTCATAAAATATTCCTATTTTTTAAAAAATCAAAATTTTAAGATTCTCACGTTTTAAATTTTTTGGCAATTTTCTAAAATGTTTGTGTTTTCTGGAAAAGTTGTTCAAATTTTCAAAAAATGTTCCAGGTTTCAATCTTTCTCCACATATTTAGTGTTTTTAATTTTTGGGGGAATTTGAAAAATGTTCTCATTTTCCAAAAAAAATTAGAGTTTAAAAATGTTTATTTTTCTCAAAAATGTTCGCCATTTCAAAATTCATTCACGATTCAAAATTTGAATGTGTCCCACAACTCCATTAGCGCTGATCGTCAACGTGTTGCCTGGGCTCTATGGTTAGGACGAACCACGGCTGCGTCAGCACCTGTTGCCTACACCATGCTTGGGTGTCGTGGCAGGGACGATGTACTACCTGCGCCTAGGTTTATTAACTGCCCTCATATTTTTGTTGAAATTTGACTATAAATTTAACTATTTATGTATTTAAAATAATACTCCCTTCATCCTGAATAGTTGCTTTAGATTTGTCTAGATGTGGGACACGTTTTAGTGTGTGATGCATCCGTGTCTAGACAAATCTAAGACAACTAAGTTTGGACGGAGGTAATACCATTCAATTTTTTTAATACAAATCCAATGCTATAAATTTTGCTAGTTAGATCTACGGTCAAAGTTTGATCCAAAATATAATGGGGACTTATAAACCCGGACGATGCGAGTATCACAACCACTTGAACAAAAATACTCCCTTGGTCCAAGTGCATAGGGCGTCTAACAAAAATTTTGTACCAAATATATAAGTCACAATGCATGAAAGGAGCTCCTCATTCCCTGTGACCATTCAGTTCCATTGTACATGCTACTACATCCATTGTTTGATGCATTAAATAGGATTTGCATGTTCCTCTTAAGGAATTAATGAGATGGAAAACCAACATAGTGGTTGGCTCTTCCCAATTTTCCAAGCGAGCCAAAGAAGGGTAATTATTGTCATTGATTATTGATTTAACATCCTCCATCCAATCTCCATGCAAAGGTTGCGATGCAGCTCCTTGGACGGATGCAGCTCATTGATTATTGATAGAACTTGGGGATGCTTTAATAGACTTGACAACGCCAACTGTTGCCTTGTCGCCACTATCGTGCGTCTTGCCAACTCCCGGAGGCCATGCAACGGAGACAAACTTTCTGCTTCCTCCACATACTCGCATTGGTTCAGGTTGCGTCCTATCGAGAAGAAAGCTAGCCCCTGGTCATTTCTAGTGATAGCCCAACATACACTAAATCCGGAGACATCATCAAACGCAACTCAATTCGTGTTTTTCTTTAAGTGCTTTTACATCATTTTTTGTGCACAGTTTATCCCATGCAACACGAGGGTGAAGTTCAACGGTGCAACATGTGACTGTGCTAAAAAAACAGGTTCATGAGCAAACATACGGCATTGGAGTGAATAAATAATAGAAAAGGGTTCGCATATATCCTTCTCCTTCATTACACATCTCATCGAGGAATAATATATATGCTTCATTACACATCTCCTTGAGGAATAATATATATGATTCTCCTTCAAAAGAATGGAAGAACTTCATTACACATCTGCATATTTTAAAGGGTTCTACAATCTTATCAATAATTTATTCTCCTTCAAAAGAATGGAAGAACTTCATTACACATCTACGGTGAAAGAATGGAAGAACTTCATCACACATCTCATCAGGAATAATATATATGCTTCTCCTTCAAAAGACCGGGGCCCAAGTTAAGGATTGTGTATGTCAGGTACTCAGGTCCCTAGCTATAGGCTGGTTAGTATTTGCATGTGCATATTTCTCCTAAAGAATGCACCTTAACAAAGAGGAGGCGGCCAAAACTCGTTGACATCTACGTAAGATAGAGTTGGGTGTTGGGGGTTTCGGAATATCTATACCTCCCCTTACTGCCCCATGAATGGCACTTCTCGGCCATGTCTCCGATAGGCAATTGAACGACATAGGTAGTAAAGTAGTGATCTTGGGTCCAATGCATCTTTTTTTTGGCTTGACAGGGATTTGAACCGATTGATTTATCATCCTCATTAGGACATTTGGGGCGAGGGGGGGGGGGGGGGGGGGAGGTCATTTTGCCAAGTTCCTTCGACATGGTTCTCTTGACGTGCCCGACTTTGCTCATTGTTTTGAGGTAAGTATAAAAGAGTGGTTCGTTCGGAGAAAGAAAGGGACCAAAGAGGGGATAGCTTTGGGACCTCATACCAACAGCTACATGGGGTGCCTTTTGTGCACTGTTTGACAAGGATAAACATCCTCAAGCACGCGATGGGATGTTTTTTTAGTATTTATTAGTGTTGGTATTGATCTAAGGCCCAACGGGCTGAACAGAAAAGAAAAGAAAAGAAAAACAAAGGATAAGTTAACGTAAGGGAAGGGGTAACGAACCAACGTACGTTCCCCTCGACCCCAACTTACACGCCTTGGTCGGGGGCACCCTAACCAATAAGTGGTTTTGGTCCCCTGTCGCCAGCGCACATAAAAAAGATGGGGGAGCAGCCGACACCTACGTCAGACTAGTTCTCGTATGGTTTACTCTTGCTCCCCACATCCCTAAACCCTAACCGATCTGGGGGAGTGCTGCACGACGGGAAGATCATCTCCAAGCTCTACCCCTGTCCCAGGGCAGTGCCGATGGCGCCCGGAGGGACGCCGCTACCTGCAGCGAGCATCTTCACCGAGCCTGCATCAAGCCTGCATCGAGCAGGCACGGGACTTCGCACCGTCGACACCAATGGCTGCTTCCATTGATGGTAAGAACCTAATCCATCTCTCTGATATGTGCTATTAGGTGATCTAATACCTGGCTTACGATCTGTTAAGTAGATCCTACGGGATTAAAAGTCTAACAATGGTATCTTGAGCATGGTTAAGCCTAGATTAGATCCCTAAGATGATCTGTTTAAGTTTGATGATCATGATTACGTACGGATGATTAAGGCTTAAGATTATGGTTCATGATTAGATTGTTTGCCCACTGTTCAAGTTAATAATGCTAGATTAGGGTTCATTGCTTTCGGTTAAAGGACTATTTGCTACAGGATTAGTGCTAATCAAATAACAGAAATTATGATGATTAACATGTTCTGCTAGTCTAGCTATGCCACGTTTCCGCATCAAGATATGTCAATTAGCACTGGTTTTAGTTCCTGATAGCAATTAGAACATGATGAATTGGCGAAGTTAAAGTCAGCCGAACCCTAACTCTAGAAAATCCCCAAATTTGAAACCCCAGTTTTCCTTTTGTGAAATCCTCCATTGGTGAGTCCAAATGATGAATGAAATTGAAATTAAGAGAAAAGGTGACGGGCTCACCCAGATGACGCCGGCCTTCGGGGTCCGCACGGCCGTCGCCGTACGCGCACGCCATGGCCGGGACGCCGCTGCCCTTCGGGGTGGCACGCGGAATGAAGCAGCAGCCGCCGCTGCTGCGCTCAGGCACGCGCGTGTCGCCTGGCCTCCGCGCCTTGCACGCCGCCGTCGCCGCCGAACGCCTGCGCCGGCAGCAGCCGGCGAAATGACCCTCCCGCCGCACAGGCGTCGTGTGCGCGACGCCGGAGCTACGCTCGCCGGAGGAGCGCGCGGGACTCGGTCCATTGCACGCTGCTTCGGCGAGGGCAGCCCCCGCGCCGCCATGGGCCGGCGTGGAGCCGCCGCACGGCCGTCACTCCTCTGGAGTGAGCGAGTGGATCGGGAGGGGTCAGTGGGAAATGGGGATAGGGTTTGACCCGGCACCAGTTTTGCCCCGCTCTGGTTCGACCGGGGCCGTCGGCTCGATCCGACGAACGAAACCGATGCGCTACTCTGGGCGGGCCTTCGGCCGCCTAAACGGGCCGCTTTCGCGGCTGGGTTTCGGCCCAAGTTGTCTTAGCCCGCAGAAAAGGTGTTTTTTGCTTGCTGGGCTAGAATTTAAAGAGCTGCCGTGGGTCTTGGGCTAAAATTAAAGTTCTGTGCATTTTTTTCAGTTGATTCAGTGCATTTCACGTATTATGATTATCCTCAAAATGTTCTGCACTGTTATAAATAGAAAAATTGCCAGAAAAATGATGCTGAAAATTACATTTTAGTTTTCTGAATGAAATGGGACAAACGAGAAATTTTATTTAGAAAACTTTTATGAATTAATGTTTGTGTCATTTTATGGCATATTTATGTTCATCTCATGGTAATATCAATAAATGATGAATTATTAATGTTGGAAAATTGATATTACACATGAGATTAATGTGATCTTTTTTGTAATACAGACCAACGTTGTTTTACATTTTTGAATCACTCCGTTAATTCCTTATTATTTTCTGCCCAACGGTGATATAATTTGGAGTTAATTTTTGCATGAAAATTGATCAAACCAACGTAGGTTAATTTTTGTGCAATTTAATTTAATTATGATGTTCTTTTCCTTTACTTATGATATTTTGAAATCATGACAGCTTCCGGTTCTCGTGGCCTCGAGATCGAGCCACTTACTAGGAATAACTTCCAATTGTGGAAGGACTCGTTGCTTTTGCACCTCGGATGGCATGAGGTTGACCTCGCAGTGAAGGAAAGTAAACCAGTGGAACCTGCAAAGGGTGCCACTGGGAATGCTGAGCTTAAGAAAGACTATGATGCTAAAGTTGAGAAGTGGGAGAGGTCAAACAGAATGGCGCTCCTAATTATGAACTTCTCCATCTCGACTGAGATTAAAGGGGCTATTCCTGCCAATGAAAGTGCCGTATTTGAAATAGGTGGAAGAACAATTTAAGGGCTCGGAGAAAGTATATGCAGATGAGCTTTTGCACAAGCTACTTGCAAAATATGACGGGCATGGAAATGTGAGGGAGCACATCTTAAGTATGAGCAATGCCCCGGCAAAGCTTAAAACCATGAAGTGTGACTTGAACGAAGAGCTTCTTGTGCTCCTAGTTTTTAGGTCACTACCCTCACAATTCAATCCATTCAAGATAAACTATAACTCTCTTGAAACCAAATGGAAACTATCTGAACTCATTGCCTATTGCATTCAAGAGGAAGAGAGAATGAAGAGTGAGTAGAAAGATCAAGCTCTCCATGTTAACTCTGCAAAGAGGAAGCATGAGAACCATGCTCATAACAATAATGTGCCCAACAAAAAGCAGTATTCCAAAAAGGAATCCTCCAAAGCCTAAGCAATGCAACGAGGCAAGTTATTCACGTCCTGCACCTTCAGCGGCTACTTCAGTTAATCTTAGAAATGCCGCTGGAGAAAGACTTTACAATTTTTGCAAGCAGCCAAATCATGTCAAGGCGTACTGTCCAGGTTTTCTTAAGTGGCTGAATAAAAAGGGTAAGGATGAGATCACTCTTGTAGATGAATCTCTATATGTTGATTTTTCTGAATCTACATGGTGGATTGACTCAGGTGCGACTATTCATGTCACGAATTCTTTGCAGGGATTCCATATAAGCCACACCCTAAGGGGTACAAGAAGACTTAATGTCGCGAATAGGAAGGAGGCTGAAGTTGAAGCCGTGGGCTCCCTCACCTTGAAGTTGCACACTGGCTTCCTACTTCAGCTGAAGGACGTTCTTTATGTGCCTACTTTGAGTAGTGATTTAATTTCAGTTTCATGCTTAGATGATTTTGGATTTCATTGTACCTTCGGGGAGAAACAATGTTTTTTAAAGTATTGTAATAAGGATGTTGGTCTCGCCGTCCGACGAGGCAAACTTTATATGTTAAATCTTTCCGGTTATCCTATGTGTGTGAATATCTGTGAGATGAATATGAATGAATGCAATCATAAAAAGAATGGGAGAAGTATCAATCCTTCTTCGAAATTGTGGCATCATCGCTTGGGCCACATTTCGAGGGGGAGAATGGAACGATTGATTAAAGAAGAAATACTTCATCCGCTAGATTTCTCTGATGCGGGAAATTGTATTGACTGTATTAAGGCAAAATATGTGAAAACAATTAAGAAAGGGGCAGTAAGAGCCACATCGGTCCTTGAACTTATTCATACTGACATATGCGGACCTTTTAATGTAAAGTCTATGGATGGTTTTGATTCCTTCATTACCTTCACATATGATTTCTCTCGCTATGGCTACATTTACCCCATACGTGATCGATCCGAAGCTTTGGACAAATTTAAGATTTATAAAACCGAGGTTGAAAATCAACTCAACCTAAAGATCAAAATAGTACGGTATGATCGCGGGGGAGAATATTATGGCAGGCATGCTCCTTATGGGCAAATTCCAGGACCGTTCGCAAAATATCTTGCTGAAAATGAAATAATTGCCCAATATTCAATGCCTGGTGAACCTCAGCAAAATGGCGTAGCTGAGCGTCGCAACCGCACTCTTATGGATATGGTACGTAGCATGCTTAGTCATGCGAACTTACCAGCAAGCCTTTGGATGGAGGCATTGAAAACAGCTGCACACATCCTAAATCTTGCTCCAACTAAGTCAGCACCGAGCACACCTTACGAGATGTGGGCGGGAAAGAAACCAAGCTTGAATTACTTACGAGTGTGGGGCTGCCCGGCTGAAGCTAAAGTATTCAATCCACATATTAAGAAATTGGACCCAAAGACAGTTAGTTGTTTTTTTTCATTGGGTATCCTCATAGAGGAAAAGGATATCGCTTTTATTGCCTAGGTCATACCACCAAGTTTGTGGAAACCAGGCAAGCGGTGTTTTTTTGAGGAAAATGAAGTCACTGAGGTTAGGGCGATTGATCTTGAGGAGAAGCGGGTGTACGTTCCATCCCCGACTATCCAACATAACTTTATCCCTATGCCTAATATGCACGAGACACCTACTGGTGATCCCGAACCTGAAGTGGATCCTCAATCCGACGAGGAGCCTCAGCATAATGAAGATCCTCAGCATGGTGAGGATCCTCAGCCAAATGATGATCCTCAACCCAATGTTAATCCTCAACCTTCTCGGGCAAGAGAAAATGCACATACTAATGAGCCTACGAGAAGATCACAACGGGAAAAGAAAAAGGCCATCTCTAGTGATTATGTCACTTTCATGTGTGAGGATGAGAATGACATAGGGAAGGCACAAGATCTGACCTCATATAAAGAAGCCACTAAAAGTGAAGACTCGTCCAAATGGTTGGTAGCCATGGAAGACGAATTGAAATCTATGAGCTCGAATGATGTTTGGGACTTAGTAGAAGTTTCTGATGGAGACAAAAGGGTAGGCTGCAAGTGGGTCTACAAAACCAAATATGATTCCAAAGGGAACGTCAAAAGGTTCAAAGCGAGACTTGTAGCAAAAGGTTTTACACAGAGAGAAGGAATCGATTATAAGGATACCTTCTCTCCTGTGTCATCCAAAAATTCTTTCAGAATTGTCATGGCACTTGTAGCTCATTATGATTTGGAGTTGCATCAAATGGATGTCAAGACAACATTTTTGAATGGTGACTTAAAAGAAGAAGTTTACATGACTCAACCTGAAGGTTTTGCTGTGGAAGGAAAAGAACAGATGGCATGTCGTTTAAAGAAATCCATATATGGCTTGAGGCAAGCTTCAAGGCAGTGGTACCTCAAGTTCGACGAGATTATTAGAAATTTTGGTTTTAAAGAGAATGAAGTGGACAACTACATATATGTTAAATTTAAAGGCAGTAGGTTCACATTTTTATTCCTATATGTGGATGATATTCTATTGGCTTGCAGCGATAAAGATATGTTGCATGAGGCCAAGAGATTTCTGTCCTCAAAATTTGACATGAAGGATCTCGGTGAAGCCTCGTATGTCCTTGGCATCGAGATTCATCGAGATAGGTCCAAAGAAACATTAGGACTATCACAAAAGGCATACTTTGAGAGAGTACTAAAGAAATTCAATATGCATAAGTGCTCTTCCTCACCTGCCCTCATAGTTAAGGGCGATAAGTTTGGGACATTCCAATGTCCGAGGAACCAAAATGAAACTGATCAGATGAAGTCGGTTCCTTATACTTCAGCTGTCGGAAGCATCATGTATGCTCAAGTATGTACACGCCCTGACTTAGCTTTTGTAACCGGGATGCTTGGCAGATTTCAATCTAATCTAGGACCGGACCACTGGAAGGCCGCAAAGAAAGTCTTACGTTATATGCAAGGTATTAAAAATTTCATGCTTACATATAGAAAGTCTGATAACCTGGAAGTTATTGGTTATTCGGACTCTGATCTTGCCAGGTGTGTGGATAGTATGAAATCCACATCAGGTTATATATTCACGCTCGCTGGAGGAGCCATATCGTGGAAAAGTTCCAAGCAAAAGATAGTTGCCTCATCTACGATGATGGCAGAATATCTAGCATGTTTTGAGGCCACCGGGCAGGCTGTATTCCTAAAGAATTTCATTCCCGGACTTAAAGTGGTTGACAGCATTTCCAAACCACTGACATTATACTGCGATAATGAACCCACAGTTTTCTATGCGAATAACAACAAGTCAAGTGTTGCTGCCAGGCACATTGACCTAAAGTACCATGTTGTTCAATATAGAATCCAGGATCAAACTATTAATGTTAAGCATATCAGTACGACACGTATGCTTGCGGATCCGCTTACTAAAGGCTTACCACCCAATATATTTCGTGAGCATGTAGCCGGCATGGGATTATTGGAAGCCTCTTGATTTTGGAATTATGGGACCGCTAATTAATATAAACCACTCCCAATAAGTAAAATGTTTTCCACTTTGAAATAGGATGTGTGCTATGAGTATTGAGGTTCAATGGCTTTTCATCGGCTGTTGTAACACCTTACTCTGGTATATTATTCCTATGGAGGATGGGCATAAGTTATTGAGCCTAACGATTAAGGGGAAGAATGTTGGTATTGATATAAGGCCCAACGGGCTGAACAGAAAAGAAAAGAAAAGAAAACCAGAGGATAAATTAACATAAGGGAAGGGGTAACGAACCAACGTACGTTCCCCTCAACCCCAACTTACGCGCCCTGATCGGGGGCACCCTAACCAACAAGTGGTTTTGGTCCCTTGTCGCCAGCACACATAAAAAAGATGGGGGAGCAGCCGGCACCTACGTTAGACTAGTTCTCGTATGGTTTACTCCTTCTCCCCACATCCCTAAACCCTAACCGATCTGGGGGAACGCTGCACGACGGGAAGATCATCTCCAAGCTTTGCCCCTGTCCCAGGGTAGTGCCGGTGGCGCCCGGAGGGACGCCGCTACCTGCAGCGAGCATCTTCATCGAGCCTGCATCAAGCCTGCATCGAGCAGGCACGGGACTTCGCACCGTCGACACCAATGGCTGCTTCCATTGGTGGTAAGAACCTAATCCATCTCTCTGATCTGTGCTATTAGGTGATCTAACACCTGGCTTACGATCTGTTAAGTAGATCCTACGGGATTAAAAGTCTAACAATTACTCCCTCCGTCCACGAATAAGTGTACATCTAGCTTTTGTCCTAAGTCAAACATTTAAAATTTTGATCAACTTTATAGAAAAGAGTAGTAGCATATATGACATCAAATTGTTATACTATGAAAGTACATTTCAAAATGAATCTAGCGATACTAATTTAGTGTCATAAATGCTGCTACGTTTTTCTATAAAATTGGTCAAAGTTTTAAAATTTTGACTTAGGACAAAACATAAATGTACACTTATTCACGGACGGAGGGAGTAGTACTATTTTCCATTTTCCTGTCCTTCAATAACCGTGTGCCGATGTCCACAATCAGTATGCCCTTTGCATGAGAGAAAGGAAAAGACGTCCGCAAGAGAGGGAAAAAAACCGCGTCAATTTGAATTAGCGAAATCATTTATTCAAATTTCATTACAACGTAAAGCACATGTCGTGTTGATTATTTCAATACATATAGTGTGATATGCCATCACACCGTGAAAGAGAGATGACTAAAAGTCCATTCAGCCTCCGAACTTGGCTTTGTAGTCCTGCCACAGCTGCTGCACGTTCTTGCCGAGAATCTGCGCGAAGAAGTCGTCGCTGTACCCGCTCTTCATCTTGGCGTTGAGCTGCGCGACGAACCCGGGCTTGAGCGAGTCGCAGTAGTCGAGGAACCTCGCCGTGATGTCGTATCCCTCGTCCCACCGGCTGCCGCTCCCCTGCGGCCTCCAGTGCCCGGGCGCGAGCCCGGCCTTGAGCCGCACGTAGTCGGCGATCCCCTCGATGAGCCCGCCGTTGGCCGCGCCCTGCCCGTTCCACTGCCACACGTGCGTCGCCTCGTGGTACAGCACGCCGGTCACCTCCTTCTTGACGTCGCCGGCGGTGTAGCCGCCGACGTAGCTGGCGCTGAGGTGGATGCCGTTGGCACTGGTGAAGGCAACGCCGTCGATGTCCTCCACGACGAGGGTGACGGCGTCGACAGGCTTGCGGTCGGCAGCGGCGCGCTGGTTGAAGGTGCTCCAGATGAAGGTGGAGGCGTCGGAGAGGACCTGCTTTGAGTACGCGAGGCCGACGGCGTTGTCGAAGCGCTTGCCGCCGGCGGTGCCCGACGCCGTGTTCGACGCGTCCAAAGTCACGGCCCGGGCCGTCGCGGCCATGGTCACCAGGAGGAAGAAGGCTACCTGAAGCTTCATTTCGTGGTGTGGATGTCTGCAGCTCGTGACTGTGTCACTAAGCTATCGGTGTGGGTGTGATTTTGCTGCCTGTGGTAGTGGATATATATAGTACTCAAATAGGGTGCTGATGGTAGTATACGTATTAGGTTCAGTCAAAAGCATTGACTGGTACTTCGTCTGCTTTGGTGGTCGCCATCTCTGCATAAATGTGATGCAAGAAAGTTCGAAGGGCCACCATGTCTCCATATGAAAAAGTCACGTATTTGTCTCCTGATTTCACTATACGCCTTATCTTTCTTTATCGGTCAGATCAACGTGTATCAATAATGGCCAAGCATCCAAATCTAGTTGCTAGAAAGTATTTTCTTAGAGCAACTAGTATAGCAGAGTTGGCATAATTTGAATCACTACAAAATGCTATGCAGGCGATCACAGGCTTTGACAAAGTTAGAAATTCTCCAAAAAATGAACTTGCATAAATTCCGTGCAAGTAGGACCTGTCTGTCGTGCTGATTTTCCACCGATATCCCTGATTTAGAAGAAATTTGATTCATAGAACACATTCAGAGACATCGATTTCATTCTATAAATAGGGTTGGAAAATTAATTGCACTATGACTTACATTCATAGAACAACTAACTGATTTAACTAATGTGTAGCCCAATACTAATTACTTGCCACTACCACGGTGGCAATGGGGAATGTGACATTTGACGCTGCAATCTCATGGAAATGCGCCTCTACGGCCTCAGTGTAGACCGACCATGTGCGGACAACGGCATTGCTGGCCTCAATGGCCGAGAAATGGGGCACAACGGCCTCATTGCACACCGGTCATGCCTTGGTGACGGCGGCGGCAGGGATAGGATGGGCGCCGATCCAAAATCCGCCGCTCCATTTTCGTGCCCCCCTTTCGACCTTTCTCCATGGCAATGTCGTACGAGGCCCAAAGTGAGGCTAGTTCATCTAGCTGCTCTTGCTATTGCTCCTCCTTATCCCAAAGATGAAGGGATGCTCCTTCTGTTGCGCCATTGACGAGGAGGTGGTGTATTGGAGGTGGGCGAGAGAGCGGCGGGGAGGGGATTGCATAAGGGAGAGAAGGGCGGGCGTTGGCCGTTTGTAGGCCGACGAAGACACCTTTAAGGGAGGCGCTAGGGAGGCGGCAAGCGGGAGGCGGCCATCAAGTAGTGTGTTTCCCGATGAGAAACGTGGCCTACTCACATGCCTCCTTCTGGATTGCTCACCGCATCCTGGCCTCACAAGCAAGCAAGAGGATATGATGTCATGTGGGGACCATTCGAATGGCCGCCACGAAAATCCAAGGGAATGGGCGCACCATTTAATGGTCGAGTGGTTGACGATCACGTCTCCCCCCTTGCCCCCAGTGTGTGGGAGGTCGCGCTGCTTGAAATCAGTTTGTGGGAGGTCGCGCTGCTTGAAATCCTTACTGTGGTGCAAGGAGACAAAAAAAATGAAACTTTAAAAGATGGAACTTCCTTCCCGCGCTGGCAGTTGGGTTTGGAGCAAGCTCCAAACATTGCCTCTAGACCATATTTGCAGAATATGAGGTAGTTTTTGAAACAAGCTCCATAATATATAGTGATCATGACACATGGCAATTTTTCTAGAGAGCCATTTTGTGTGTTGATCATCATCGTAACGGTTACAATGACAATGGGTCACCTATGGTGCATCAGCTAGAGTTGTTATTAGGCTTGAGAGAAGAGAAAATCAGGCAATTTACATGTAGTACAAGGACCGAAGGTATTGCATTTTATGACTATCGATTGTCACTTGTAGATGTATGTTGCATGTTCATGTAAATGTTGCTTGAACAATTTAGTTTGAGTGCCTTTGAAACAAATTAGATATCTATCACAAATTAGATTGTGCGCCTTTAGATGTATGGCTCTGATGCCAGCGATCCCTATCCCGGCTGACCAGAAGCCGGCTTACGTCCTCAACATCCTCCTAAGTGTGGCCAAGAGCGCTGGACCGCTCGTCGCCCTGCCCACTGTTGGGGAACGTAGTAATTTCAAAAAAAATCCTACGCACACGCAATATCATGGTGATGCATAGCAACAAGAGGGGAGAGTGTTGTCTACGTACCCTCGTAGACCGGAAGCGGAAGCGTTAGCACAACGCGGTTGATGTAGTCGTACGTCTTCACGGCCCGACCGATCAAGCACCGAAACTATGGCACCTCCGAGTTCTAGCACACGTTCAGCTCGATGACGATCCCCGGACTCCGATCCAGCAAAGTGTTGGGGAAGAGTTCCGTCAGCACGACGGTGTGGTGACGATCTTGATGTTCTACCGTCGCAGTGCTTCACCTAAGCACCGCTACAATATTATCGAGGATTATGGTGGAGAGGGCACCGCACACGGCTAAGAGATCAAGAGATCAATTCTTGTGTCTATGGGGTGCCCCTGGCCACGTATATAAAGGAGTGGAGGAGGAGGGAGAGGGCCGGCCCCTATGGCGCGCCCTGGAGGAGTCCTACTCCCACCGGGAGTAGGATTCCCCCCTTCCAAGTAGTAGGAGTAGGAGTCAAGGCAAGGGAAGGGAGAAGAGAAGGAAGGAGGGGGCGCAGCCCCTACCCCTAGTCCAATTCGTACTAGGCCTTGGGGAGCATCCTCTCTTCTCTCTTTGCCCTAAAGCCCAATAAGGCCCATATACTCCCCGGCGAATTTCCGTAACTCTCCGGTACTCCGAAAATAGCCGAATCACTCGGAACTTTTCCGATGTCCGAATATAGTCGTCCAATATATCGATCTTTACGTCTCGACCATTTCGAGACTCCTCGTCATGTCCCCGATCTCATCCGGGACTCCGAACTCCTTCGGTACATCAAAACTCATAAACTCATAATATAACTGTCATCGAAATCTTAAGCATGCGGACCCTACGGGTTCGAGAATAATGTAGACATGACCGAGACACGTCTCCGGTCAATAACCAATAGCGGAACCTGGATGCTCATATTGGCTCCCACATATTCTACAAAGATCTTTATCGGTCAGACCGCATAACAACATACGTTGTTCCCTTTGTTATCGGTATGCTACTTGCCCGAGATTCGATCGTCGGTATCTCAATACCTAGTTCAATCTCGTTACTGGCAAGTCTCTTTACTCGTTCCGTAATACATCATCCTGCAACTAACTCATTAGTTGCAATGCTTGCAAGGCTTAAGTGATGTGCATTACCGAGAGGGCCCAGAGATACCTCTCCGACAATCGGAGTGACAAATCCTAATCTCGAAATACGCCAACCCAACAAGTACCTTCGGAGACACCTGTCGAGCACCTTTATAATCACCCAGTTACGTTGTGACATTTGGTGGCACACAAAGTGTTCCTCTGATAAACGAGAGTTGCATAATCTCATAGTCATAGGAACATGTATAAGTCATGAAGAAAGCAATAGCAACATACTAAACGATCAAGTGCTATGCTAACGGAATGGGTCAAGTCAATCACATCATTCTCCTAATGATGTGATCCCGTTAATCAAATGACAACTCATGTCTATGGTTTAGGAAACATAACCATTTTTGATCAACGAGCTAGTCAAGTAGAGGCATACTAGTGACACTCTGTTTGTCTATGTATACACACATGTATTATGTTTCCGGTTAATACAATTCTAGCATGAATAATAAACATTTATCTGAAGGAAATATGCCCTAGAGGCAATAATAAAGTTATTATTTATTTCCTTATATCATGATAAAAGTTTATTATTCATGCTAGAATTGTATTAACCGGAAACATAATACATGTGTGAATACATAGACAAACAGAGTGTCACTAGTATGCCTCTACTTGACTAGCTCGTTAATCAAGGATGGTTATGTTTCCTAACCATGGACAAAGAGTTGTCATTTGATTAACGTGATCACATCATTAGTTGAATGATCTAATTGACATGACCCATTTCATTAGCTTAGCACCTGATCGTTTAGTATGTTGCTATTGCTTTCTTCATGACTTATACATGTTCCTATGACTATGAGATTATGCAACTCCCGTGTGCCGGAGGAACACTTTGTGTGCTACCAAACGTCACAACATAACTGGGTGATTATAAAGGTGCTCTATAGGTGTCTCCAAAGGTACATGTTGGGTTGGCGTATTTCGAGATTAGGATTTGTCACTCCGATCGTCGGAGAGGTATCTCTGGGCCCTCTCGGTAATGCACATCACTTAAGCCTTGCAAGCATTGCAACTAATGAGTTAGTTGCGGGATGATGTATTACGGAACAAGTAAAGAGACTTGCCGGTAACGAGATTGAACTAGGTATTGGATACCGACGATCGAATCTCGGGTAAGTA
Source organism: Triticum monococcum (assembly GCA_034509565.1). Classification (NCBI taxonomy): domain Eukaryota; kingdom Viridiplantae; phylum Streptophyta; class Magnoliopsida; order Poales; family Poaceae; genus Triticum; species Triticum monococcum. Next base: position 49,051,802 of record CM067846.1, read on the forward strand.
ACATACCGATGACAAAGACAACAACGTATGTTGTTATGCGGTCTGACCGATAAAGATCTTCGTAGAATATGTAGGAGCCAATATGAGCATCCAGGTTCCGCTATTGGTTATTGACCGGAGACGAGTCTCAGTCATGTCTACATTATTCTCGAACCCGTAGGGTCCACACGCTTAAGGTTTCGTTGACAGTTATATTATGAGTTTATGAGTTTTGATGTAGCGAAGGAGTTCGGAGTCCCGGATGTGATCACGGACATGACGAGGAGTCTCGAAATGGTCGAGACATAAAGATTGATATATTGGAAGCCTATGTTTGGATATCGGAAGTGTTCCGGGTGAAATCAGGATTTTACCGGAGTACCGGGAGGTTACCGGAACCCCCGGGGAGGTATAGGGGCCTTAGTGGGCCTTAGTGGAAGAGAGGAGAGGTAACCAGAGATGGGCCGCGCGCCTCTCCCCCCGCCTTGGTCCGAATAGGACAAGGAGAGGGGGCCGGCCCCCCTTCCTCCTCTCTCTCTCTCCTCTTTCCCCCCTCCACGAATCCTATTCCAAATAGGAAAGGGGGGGGGGGTCCTACTCCCGGAGGGAGTAGGACTCCTCCTGGCGCGCCTCCTCTTGGCCGGCTGCCCCCCCCTTTGAGCCTTTATATACGGAGGCAGGGGCACCCCTAGAGACACAAGTTGATCCACATGATCATATTCTTAGCCGTGTGCGGTGCCCCCTTCCACCATAATCCTCGATAATATTGTAGCGGTGCTTAGGCGAAGCCCTGCGACGTTAGAACATCAAGATCGTCACCACGCCATCGTGCTGACGGAACTCTTCCCCGACACTTTGCTGGATTGGAGTCCGGGGATCGTCATCGAGCTGAACGTGTGCTAGAACTCGGAGGTGCCGTAGTTTCGGTGCTTGATCGGTCGGGCCGTGAAGACGTACGACTACCTCAACCGCGTTGTCATAACGCTTCCGCTGTTGGTCTACGAGGGTACGTAGACAACACTCTCCCCTCTCGTTGCTATGCATCACCATGATCTTGCGTGTGCGTAGGAAATTTTTTGAAATTACTACGTTCCCCAACTGTGGCATCCGAGCCTAGGTTTTATGTGTTGATGTTATATGCACGAGTAGAACACAAGTGAGTTGTGAGCGATATAAGTCATACTGCTTACCAGCATGTCATACTTTGGTTCGGCGGTATTGTTGGACGAAGCGGCCCGGACCGACATTACGCGTACGCTTACGCGAGACCGGTTCTCCCGACGTGCTTTGCACATAGGTGGCTTGCGGGTGACAGTTTCTCCCACTTTAGTTGAACTGAGTGTGGCTATGCCCGGTCCTTGCGAAGGTTAAAACAGTACCAACTTGACAAACTATCGTTGTGGTTTTGATGCGTAGGTAAGATTGGTTCTTGCTTAAGCCCGTAGCAGCCACGTAAAAACTTGCAACAACAAAGTAGAGGACGTCTAACTTGGTTTCGCAGGGCATGTTGTGATGTGATATGGTCAAGACATGATGCTAAATTTTATTGTATGAGATGATCATGTTTTGTAACCAAGTTATCGGCAACTGGTAGGAGCCATATGGTTGTCGCTTTATTGTATGCAATGCAATCGCGCTGTAATGCTTTACTTTATCACTAAGCGGTAGCGATAGTCGTGGAAGTATAAGATTGGCAAGACGACAACTATACTACGATGGAGATCAAGGTGTCGCGCCGGTGACGATGGTGATTACGACGGTGCTTCGGAGATGGAGATCACAAGCACAAGATGATGATGGCCATATCATATCACTTATACTGATTGCATGTGATGCTTATCTTTTATGCATCTTATCTTGCTTTGATTGACGGTAGCATTATAAGATGATCTCTCACTAAATTATCAAGAAGTGTTCTCCCTGAGTATGCACCGTTGCAAAAGTTCTTTGTGCTGAGACACCACGTGATGATCGAGTGTGATAGGCTCTACGTTCAAATACAGCGGGTGCAAAACAGTTGCACACGCGGAATACTCAGGTTATACTTGATGAGCCAAGCATATACAAATATGGCCTCGGAACACAGAGACCGAAAGGTCGAGCGTGAATCATATAGTAGATATGATCAACATAGTGATGTTCACCAATGAAACTACTCCATCTCACGTGATGATCGGACATGGTTTAGTTAATTTGGATCACGTAATCACTTAGAGGATTAGAGGGATATCTATCTAAGTGGGAGTTCTTAAGTAATATGATTAATTGAACCTAAATTTATCATGAACTTAGTACCTGATAAGTATCTTGCTTATGTATGTTTGATTGTAGATAGATGGCCCGTGCTGTTGTTCCGTTGAATTTTAATGCGTTCCTTGAGAAAGCAAAGTTGAAAGATGATGGTAGCAATTACACGGACTGGGTCCATAACTTGAGGATTATCCTCATTGCTGCACAGAAGAATTACGTCCTGGAAGCACCACTGGGTGCTAGGCCTGCTGCTGGAGCAACACCAGATGTTACGAACGTCTGGCAGAGCAAAGCTGATGACTACTCGATAGTTCAATGTGCCATGCTTTACGGCTTAGAACCGAGACTTCAACGACGTTTTGAACGTTATGGGGCATATGAGATATTCCAGGAGTTGAAGTTAATATTTCAAGCAAATGCCCGGATTGAGAGATATGAAGTCTCCAATAAGTTCTATAGCTGCAAGATGGAGGAGAACAGTTCTGTCAGTGAGCATATACTCAAGATGTCTGGGTATTGTAATCACTTGATTCAACTGGGAGTTAATCTTCCGGATGATAGCGTCATTGACAGAATTCTCCAATCACTTCCACCAAGCTACAAGAGCTTCGTGATGAACTATAATATGCAAGGGATGAATAAGACTATTCCCGAGCTCTTCGCGATGCTGAAAGCTGCGGAGGTAGAAATCAAGAAGGAGCATCAAGTGTTGATGGTCAACAAGACCACTAGTTTCAAGAAAAAGGGCAAAGGGAAGAAGAAAGGGAACTTCAAGAATAACAGCAAGCAAGTTGCTGCTCAAGAGAAGAAACCCAAGTCTGGACCTAAGTATGAAACTGAGTGCTTCTACTGCAAGCAGACTGGTCACTGGAAGCGGAACTGCCCCAAGTATTTGGCGGATAAGAAGGATGGCAAGGTGAACAAAGGTATATGTGATATACATGTTATTGATGTGTACCTTACTAATGCTCGTAGTAGCACCTGGGTATTTGATACTGGTTCTGTTGCTAATATTTGCAACTCGAAACAGGGACTACAGATTAAGCGAAGATTGGCTAAGGACGAGGTGACGATGCGCGTGGGAAATGGTTCCAAAATCGATGTGATCGCGGTCGGCACGCTACCTCTACATCTACCTTCGGGATTAATATTAGACCTAATAATTGTTATTTGGTGCCAGCGTTAAGCATGAACATTATATCTGGATCTTGTTTGATGCGAGACGGTTATTCATTTAAATCAGAGAATAATGGTTGTTCTATTTATATGAGTAATATCTTTTATGGTCATGCACCATTGAAGAATGGTCTATTCTTATTGAATCTCGATAGTAGTGACACACATATTCATAATGTTGAAGCCAAAAGATGCAGAGTTGATAATGATAGTGCAACTTATTTGTGGCACTGCCGTTTAGGTCATATCAGTGTAAAGCGCATGAAGAAACTCCATATTGATGGACTTTTGGAACCACTTGATTATGAATCACTTGGTACTTGCGAACCGTGCCTTATGGGCAAGATGACTAAAATGTCTTTCTCCGGTACTATGGAGAGAGCAACAGATTTGTTGGAAATCATACATACAGATGTATGTGGTCCGATGAATATTGAGGTTCGTGGCGGATATCGTTATTTTCTTACCTTCACAGATGACTTAAGCAGATATGGATATATCTACTTAATGAAACACAAGTCTAAAACATTTGAAAAGTTCAAAGAATTTCAGAGTGAAGTTGAAAATCATCGTAACAAGAAAATAAAGTTTCTACGATCTGATCGTGGAGGAGAATATTTGAGTTACGAGTTTGGTGTACATTTGAAACAATGCGGAATAGTTTCGCAACTCACGCCACCCGGAACACCACAATGTAATGGTGTGTTCGAACGTCGTAATCGTACTTTACTAGATATGGTACGATCTATGATGTCTCTTACTGATTTACCGCTATCGTTTTGGGGTTATGCTTTAGAGACGGCCACATTCACGTTAAATAGGGCACCATCAAAATCCGTTGAGACGACGCCTTATGAACTATGGTTTGGCAAGAAACCAAAGTTGTCGTTTCTGAAAGTTTGGGGCTGCGATGCTTATGTGAAAAAACCTTCAACCTGATAAGCTCGAACCCAAATCGGAGAAATGTGTCTTCATAGGATATCCAAAGGAGACTATTGGATACACCTTCTATCATAGATCCGAAGGCAAGACTTTTGTTGCTAAGTTCGGAAACTTTCTGGAGAAGGAGTTTCTCTCGAAAGAAGTGAGTGGGAGGAAAGTAGAACTTGACGAGGTAACTGTACCTGCTCCCTTGTTGGAGAGTAATGCATCACAGAAACCTGTTTCTGTGACACCTACACCAATAAGTGAGGAAGCTAATGATAATGATCACGAAACTTCAGAACAAGATACTACTGAACCTCATAGATCAACCAGAGTGAGATCCGCACCAGAGTGGTACGGTAATCCTGTTCTGGAAGTCATGCTACTAGATCATGATGAACCTACAAACTATGAAGAAGCGATGGTAAGCCCAGATTCCGCAAAATGGCTTGAAGCCATGAAATCTGAGATGGGATCCATGTATGAGAACAAAGTGTGGACTTTGGTTGACTTGCCCAATGATCGGCAAGCGATTGAGAATAAATGGATCTTCAAGAAGAAGACTAACGCTGATGGTAATATTACTGTCTACAAAGCTCGACTTGTCGCAAAAGGGTTTCGGCAAGTTCAAGGGATTGACTACGATGAGACCTTCTCACCCGTAGCGATGCTTAAGTCTGTCCGAATCATGTTAGCAATTGCCGCATTTTATGATTATGAAATTTGGCAGATGGATGTCAAAACTGCATTCCTGAATGGGTTTCTGGAAGAAGAGTTGTATATGATGCAACCAGAAGGTTTTGTCGATCCAAAGGGGCCTAACTAAGTGTGCAAGCTCCAGCGATCCATCTATGGACTGGTGCAAGTCTCTCGGAGTTGGAATAAACGCTTTGATAGTGTGATCAAAGCATTTGGTTTTATAAAGACTTTCGGACAAGCCTGTATTTACAAGAAAGTGAGTGGAGCTCTGTAGCATTTCTGATATTATATGTGGATGACATATTACTGATTGAAAATGATATAGAATTTCCGGATAGCATAAAGGGATACCTGAATAAGTCTTTTTCAATGAAAGACCTCGGTGAAGCTGCTTACATATTAGGCATTAAGATCTATAGAGATAGATCAAAACGCTTAATTGGACTTTCACAAAGCACATACCTTGACAAGATTTTGAAGAAGTTCAAAATGGATCAAGCAAAGAAAGGGTTCTTGCCTGTGCTACAAGGTGTGAAATTGAGTCAGACTCAATGCCCGACCACTGCAGAAGATAGAGAGAAAATGAAAGATGTTCCCTATGCTTCAGCCATAGGCTCTATCATGTATGCGATGCTGTGTACCAGACCTGATGTGTGCCTTGCTATAAGTCTAGCAGGGAGGTACCAAAGTAATCCTGGAGTGGATCACTGGACAGCGGTCAAGAACATCCTGAAGTACCTGAAAAGGACTAAGGATATGTTTCTCGTATATGGAGGTGACAAAGAGCTCATCGTAAATAGTTACGTTGATGCAAGCTTTGACACTGATTCGGACGATTCTAAATCGCAAACCGGATACGTGTTTACATTAAACGGTGGAGCTGTCAGTTGGTGCAGTTCTAAACAAAGCGTCGTGGCGGGATCTACATGTGAAGCGGAGTACATAGCTGCTTCGGAAGCAGCAAACGAAGGAGTCTGGATGAAGGAGTTCATATCCGATCTAGGTGTCATACCTAGTGCATCGGGTCCAATGAAAATCTTTTGTGACAATACTGGTGCAATTGCCTTGGCGAAGAAATCCAGATTTCACAAGAGAACCAAGTACATCAAAAGACGCTTCAATTCCATCTGGGATCTAGTCCAGGTGGGAGACATAGAGATTTGCAAGATACATACGGATCTGAATGTAGCAGACCCATTGACTAAGCCTCTTCCACGAGCAAAACATGATCAGCACCAAGGCTCCATGGGTGTTAGAATCATTACTGTGTAATCTAGATTATTGACTCTAGTGCAAGTGGGAGACTGAAGGAAATATGCCCTAGAGGCAATAATAAAGTTATTATTTATTTCCTTATATCATGATAAAAGTTTATTATTCATGCTAGAATTGTATTAACCGGAAACGTAATACATGTGTGAATACATAGACAAACAAAGTGTCACTAGTATGCCTCTACTTGACTAGCTCGTTAATCAAAGATGGTTATGTTTCCTAACCATGGACAAAGAGTTGTCATTGGATTAACGGGATCACATCATTAGTTGAATGATCTGATTGACATGACCCATTTCATTAGCTTAGCACCCGATCGTTTAGTATGTTGCTATTGCTTTCTTCATGACTTATACATGTTCCTATGACTATGAGATTATGCAACTCCCGTGTGCCATAGGAACACTTTGTGTGCTACCAAACGTCACAACGTAACTGGGTGATTATAAAGGTGCTCTACAGGTGTCTCCAAAGGTACATGTTGGGTTGGCGTATTTCGAGATTAGGATTTGTCACTCCAATCGTTGGAGAGGTATATCTGGGCCCTCTTGGTAATGCACATCACTTAAGCCTTGCAAGCATTGCAACTAATGAGTTAGTTGCGGGATGATGTATTATGGAACGAGTAAAGAGACTTGCCGGTAACGAGATTGAACTAGGTATTGGATACCAACGATCGAATCTCGGGCAAGTAACATACCGATGACAAAGGGAACAACGTATGTTGTTATGCGGTCTGACCGATAAAGATCTCCGTAGAATATGTAGGAGCCAATATGAGCATCCAGGTTCCGCTATTGTTTATTGACCGGAGACGAGTCTCGGTCATGTCTACATTGTTCTCGAACCCGTAGGGTCTGCACGCTTAAGGTTTCAATGACAGTTATATTATGAGTTTATGAGTTTTGATGTACCAAAGGAGTTCGGAGTCCCGGATGTGATCACGGACATGACGAGGAGTCTCAAAATGGTCGAGACATACAGATTGATATATTGGAAGCCTATGTTTGGATATAGGAAGTGTTCAGGGTGAAATCGGGATTTTACCGGAGTACCGGGAGGTTACCAGAACCCCCCGGGAGGTATATGGACCTTAGTGGGCCTTAGTGGAAGAGAGGAGAGGTAACTAGAGATGGGCCACGCGCCTCTCCCCCCCTTGGTCCGAATAGGACAAGGAGAGGGGGCCGGCCCCCCTTCCTCCTCTCTCCCCTCTTTCCCCCCTCCACGAATCCTATTCCAACTAGGAAAGGGGGGGAGTCCTACTCCCGAAGGGAGTAGGACTCCTCCTGGTGCGCCTCCTCTTGGCCAGCCGCCCCCCCCCCCCTTTGAGCCTTTATATACGGAGGTAGGGGCACCCCCTAGAGACACAAGTTGATCCACGTGATCATATTCTTAGCCGTGTGCGGTGCCCCCTTCCACCATAATCCTCGATAATATTGTAGCGGTGGTTAGGCGAAGCCCTGCGATGGTAGAACATCAAGATCATCACCACGCTGTCGTGCTGACGGAACTCTTCCCCGACACTTTGCTGGATCGGAGTCCGAGGATCGTCATCGAGCTGAACGTGTGCTTGAACTCGGAGGTGCCGTAGTTTCGGTGCTTGATCGGTCGGGCCGTGAAGACGTACGACTACATCAACTGCGTTGTCATAACGCTTCCGCTGTCGGTCTACGAGGGTACGTAGACAACACTCTCCCCTCTCGTTGCTATGCATCACCATGATCTTGCGTGTGTGTAGGAAATTTTTTGAAATTACTACGTTCCCCAACATTATCATGATATAAGGAAATAAATAATAACTTTATTATTGCCTCTAGGGCATATTTCCTTCAGTCTCCCACTTGCACTAGAGTCAATAATCTAGTTCACATCGCCATGTGATTTAACATCAATAGGTCACATCACCATATGATTAACACCCATAGTTCACATCGACATGTGACCAACACCCAAAGGGTTTACTAGAGTCAATAATCTAGTTCACATCGCTATGTGATTAACACCCAAAGAGTACTGAGGTGTGATCATGTTTTGCTTGTGAGAGAAGTTTAGTCAACGGGTCTGCCACATTCAGATCCGTAAGTATTTTGCAAATTTCTATGTCAACAATGCTCTGCACGGAGCTACTCTAGCTAATTGCTCCCACTTTTAATATGTATCCAGATTGAGATTTTGAGTCATCTGGATCAGTGTCAAAACTTCCATCGACATAACCCTTTACAACGAACCTTTTGTCACCTCCATAATCGAGAAACATATCCTTATTCCACTAAGGATAATTTTGACCAATGTCCAGTGATCTACTCCTAGATCACTATTGTACTCCCTTGCCAAACTCAGGGCAGGGTATACAATAGGTCTGGTACACAGCATGACATACTTTATAGAACCTGTGGCTGAGGCATAGGGAATGACTTTCATTCTCTCTCTATCTTCTGTCGTGGTCGGGCTTTGAGTCTTACTCAATTTCACACCTTGTAACACAGGCAAGAACTCTTTCTTTGACTGTTCCATTTTGAACTACTTGAAAAACTTGTTAAGGTATGTACTCATTGAAAACTTATCAAGCGTCTTGATCTATCTCTATAGATCTTGATGCTCAATATGTAAGCAGCTTCACCGAGGTCTTCCTTTGAAAAACTCCTTTCAAACACTCCTTTATGCTTTGCAGAATAATTCTACATTATTTCCGATCAAAAATATGTCATACACACATACTTATCAGAAATGATGTAGTGCTCCCACTCATTTTCTTGTAAATATAGGCTTCACCGCAAGTCTGTATAAAACTATATGCTTTGATCAATTTATCAAAGCGTATATTCCAACTCCAAGATGCTTGCACCAGTCCATAGATGGATTGCTAGAGCTTGCATATTTTGTTAGTATCTTTAGGATTGACAAAACCTTCTAGTTGCATCATATACAACTCTTCTTTAATAAATACATTAAAGAATGTTGTTTTTGTTTATCCATTTGCCAGATTTCATAAAATGCGGCAATTGCTAACATGATTCGAACAGACTTAAGCATAGATACGAGTGAGAAACTCTCATCATAGTCAACACCTTGAACTTGTCAAAAACCTTTTTGCGACCATTCTAGCTTTGTAGATAGTGACACTACTATTAGCGTCCGTCTTCCTCTTGAAGATCCATTTAATCTCAATGGCTCGCCGATCATTGGGCAAGTCAATCAAAGTCCATACTTTGTTCGCATACATGGATCTCATCTCATATTTCATGGCCTAAAGCCATTTCGTGGAATCTGGGCTCATCATCGCTTCCTCATAGTTCGTAGGCTCATCATGGTCAAGTAACATGACCTCCAGAACAGGATTACCGTACCACTCTGGTGCGGATATCACTCTAGTTTACCTATGAGGTTCGGTAGTAACTTGATCTGAAGTTACATGATCATCATCATTAGCTTCCTCACTAATCGGTGTAGTAGTCACAGGATCAGAATTCTGTGATGAACTACTTTCCAATAAGGGAGCAGGTACAGTTACCTCATCAAGCTCTACTTTCCTCCCACTCACTTCTTTCGAGAGAAATTCCTTTTCTAGAAAGGATCCATTCAAAGCAACTAATATATTGCCTTCGGATCTGTGATAGAAGGTGTACCCAACATTTTCTTTTGGGTATCCTATGAAGACGCACTTCTCCGATTTGGGTTAGAGCTTATCAGGTTGAAACTTTTTCACATAAGCATTACAACCTCAAACTTTAAGAAACAACAGCTTAGGTTTCTTGCCAAACCATAGTTCATAAGGTGTCATCTCAACGGATTTAGATGGTGCCCTATCTAACGTGAATGCATCTGTCTCTAATGTATAACCCCAAAACGATAGTGGTAGATTGGTAAGAGACATCATAGATCGCACCATATCTAATAAAGTACGGTTATGACGTTCGGACACCATTACACTGTGGTGTTCCAGGTGGCGTGAGTAGTGAAACTATTTCACATTGTTTTAACTGAAGGCCAAACTCATAACTCAAATATTTTACTTCTGCGATCATATCGTAGAAACTTTTATTTTTGTTACGATGATTCTCCACTTCACTCTGAAATTCTTTGAACTTTTCAAATATTTCAGACTTGTGTTTCATCAAGTAGATATACTCATATCTGCTCAAATCATCTGTGAAGATCAGAAAATAATGATACCTGCCACGAGCCTCAGTATTCATCGGACCACATACATCAGTATGTATGATTTCCAACAAATCTGTTGCTCGCTCCATTGTTCCGGAGAATGGAGTCTTAGTCATCTTGCCCATGAGGCATGGTTCGTAAGCACCAACTGATTCATAATCAAGTTATTCCAAAAGTCCATCAGCATGGAGTTTCTTCATGCGCTTTGCACCAATATGACCTAAACGGCAGTGCCACAAATAAGTTGCACTATCATTATTAACTTTGCATCTTTTGGTTTCAATATTATGAATATGTGTATTACTACGATCGAGATCCAACGAACCATTTTCATTGGGTGTATGACCATAGAAGGTTTTATTCATGTAAACAGAACAACAATTTATTCTCTTACTTAAATGAATAACCGTATTGCAATAAACATGTTCAAATCATATTCATGCTCAACGCAAACACCAAATAACACTTATTTAGGTTCAACACTAATCCCGAAAGTATAGGGAGTGTGCGATGATAATCATATCAATCTTGGAACCACTTCCAACACACATCGTCACTTCACCCTTAACTAGTCTATGTTCATTCTGCAACTCCCGTTTCGAGTTACTACTCTTAGCAACTGAACCAGTATCAAATACCGAGGGGTTTCTATGAACACTAGTAAAGTACACATCAATAACATGTATATAAAATATACCTATGTTCACTTTGACATCCTTCTTATCCGCCAATTACTTGGGGTAGTTCCGCTTCCAGTGACCAATCCCTTTGTAGTAGAAGCACTCAGTTTCAGGCTTAGGTCCAGACTTGGGTTTTTCACTTGAGCAGCAACTTGCTTGCCGTTCTTCTTGAAGTTCCCCTTTCTACCCTTTGTCCCTTTACTTGAAACTAGTGGTTTTGTTTACCATCAACACTTGATGCTTTTCTTGATTTCTACCTTCGTCGATTTCAGCATCACAAAGAGCTTGGGAATCGTTTCTGTTATCCCTTGCATATTATAGTTCATCACGAAGTTCTACTAACTTGGTGATGGTGACTAGAGAATTCTGTCAATCACTATTTTATCTGGAAGATTAACTCCCACTTGATTCAAGCGATTGTAGTACCCAAACAATCTAAGCACATGCTCACTGCTTGAGCTATTCTCCTCCATCTTTTAGCTATAGAACTTGTTGGAGACTTCATATCTCCCAACTCGGGTATTTGCTTGAAATATTAATTTCAACTCCTGGAACATCTCATATGGTCCATGACGTTCAAAATGTCTTTGAAATCCCGATTCTAAGCTGTTAAGCATGGTGCACTAAACTATCAAGTAGTCATCATATTGAGCTAGCCAAACGTTCATAATGTCTGCATCTGCTCCTGCAATAGGTTTGTCACCTAGCGGTGCATCAAGGACATAATTCTTCTGTGCAGCAATGAGGATAATCCTCAGATCACGGATCCAATCCGCATCATTGCTACTAACATCTTTCAACTTCTCTAGGAACACATCAAAAATAAAACAGGGGAGCTAAACGCGAGCTATTGATCTACAACATAGATATGCTAATACTACCAGGACTAAGTTCATGATAAATTTAAGTTCAATTAATCATATTACTCAAGAACTCCCACTTAGATAGACATCCCTCTAATCCTCTAAGTGATCACGTGATCCAAATCAACTAAACCATGTCCGATCATCACGTGAGATGGAGTAGTTTCAATGGTGAACATCAATATGTTGATCATATCTACTACATGATTCACGCTCGACCTTTCGGTCCACGTGTTCCGAGGCCATATCTGTTATATACAAGGCTCGTCAAGTTAAACCTGAGTATTCCGCGTGTGCAACTGTTTTGCACCCGTTGTATTTGAACGTAGATCCTATCACACCCGATCATCACGTGGTGTCTCAGCACGAAGAACTTTCGCAACGGTGCGTACTCAGAGAGAACACTTATACTTTGAGAATTTAGTGGGGGATCATCTTATAATGCTACCGTCAATCAAAGCAAGATAAGATGCATAAAAGATAAACATCACATGCAATCAATATAAGTGATATGATATGGTCATCATCATCTTGTGCTTGTGATCTCCATCTTCAAAACACCGTCATGATCACCATCGTCACCGGCGCGACACCTTGATCACCATCGTAGCATCGTTGTCGTCTCGCCAATCTTATGCTTCCACGACTACCGCTACCGCTTAGTGATAAAGTAAAGCATTACACCGCAATTGCATTGCATATAATAAAGCGGCAACCATATGGCTCCTGCCAGTTGCCGATAACTCGGTTACAAAACATGATCATCTCATACAATAAAATTTAGCATCATGTCTTGACCATATCACATCACAACATGCCCTGCGAAACCAAGTTAGACGTCCTCTACTTTGTTGTTGCAAGTTTTACGTGGCTGCTACGGGCTTAGCAAGAACCCTTCTTACCTACGCATCAAAATCACAACGATAGTTTGTCAAGTTGGTGTTGTTTTAACCTTCGCAAGGACCGGGCGTAGCCACACTTGGTTCAACTAAAGTTGGAGAAACAGACACCCGCCAGCCACCTGTGTGCAAAGCACGTCGGTAGAACCAGTCTCGCGTAAGCGTACAGATAATGTCGGTCCGGGCCGCTTCATCCAACAATACCGCCGAACCAAAGTATGACATGCTGGTAAGCAGTATGACTTATATCGCCCACAACTCACTTGTGTTCTACTCGTGCACAACATCAACGCATAAAACCTAGGCTCGGATGCCACTGTTGGGGAACGTAGTAATTTCAAAAAAAATCCTACGCACACGCAAGATCATGGTGATGCATAGCAACGAGAGGGGAGAGTGTTGTCTACGTACCCTCGTAGACCGGAAGCGGAAGCGTTAGCACAACGCGGTTGATGTAGTCGTACGTCTTCACGGCCCGACCGATCAAGCACCGAAACTACAGCACCTCCGAGTTCTAGCACACGTTCAGCTCGATGACGATCCCCGGACTCCGATCCAGCAAAGTGTCGGGGAAGAGTTCCATCAGCACGACGGCGTAGTGATGATCTTGATGTTCTACCGTCGCAGGGCTTCGCCTAAGCACCGCTACAATATTATCGAGGATTATGGTGGAGGGGGGACCGCACACGGCTAAAAGATCAAGAGATTAATTGTTGTGTCTATGGGGTGCCCCTTGTCCACGTATATAAACGAGTGGAGGAGGGGGGAGAGGGCCAGCCCCTATGGCGCGCCCTGGAGGAGTCCTACTCCCACCGGGAGTAGGATTCCCCCCTTCCAAGTAGTAGGAGTAGGCGTCAAGGCAAGCGAAGGGAGAAGAGAAGGAAGGAGGGGGCGCAGCCCCTCCCCCTAGTCCAATTCGGACTAGGCCTTGGGGGGGGGCGCCCAACCTCTCTTCTCTCTTTCCCCTAAAGCCCAATAAGGCCCATATATTCCCCGGCGAATTTCCGTAACTCTCCGGTACTCCGAAAAATACCCGAATCACTCGGAACTTTTCCGATGTCCGAATATAGTCGTCCAATATATCGATCTTTACCTCTCGGTCATTTCGAGACTCCTCATCATGTCCCCGATCTCATCCGAGACTCCGAACTCCTTTGGTGCATCAAAACTCATAAACTCATAATATAACTGTCATCGAAACCTTAAGCGTGCGGACCCTACGGGTTCGAGAACAATGTAGACATGACCGAGACACGTTTCCGATCAATAACCAATAGCGGAACCTGGATGCTCATATTGGCTCCCACATATTCTACGAAGATCTTTATCGGTCAGACCGCATAACAACATACGTTGTTCCCTTTGTCATCGGTATGTTACTTGCCCGAGATTCGATCGTCGGTATCTCAATACCTAGTTCAATCTCTTTACCGACAAGTCTCTTTACTCGTTCCGTAATACATCATCCTGCAACTAACTCATTAGTTGCAATGCTTGCAAGGCTTAAGTGATGTGCTTTACCGAGAGGGCCCAGAGATACCTCTCCGACAATCGGAGTGACAAATCCTAATCTCGAAATACGCCAACCCAACAAGTATCTTTGGAGACACCTGTAGAGCATTTTTATAATCACCCAGTTACGTTGTGACGTTTGGTGGCACACAAAGTGTTCCTCTGGTAAACGGGAGTTACATAATCTCATAGTCATAGGAACATGTATAAGTCATGAAGAAAGCAATAGCAACATACTAAACGATCAAGTGCTATGCTAACGGAATGGGTCAAGTCAATCCCATCATTCTCCTAATGATGTGATCGCGTTAATCAAATGACAACTCATGTCTATGGTTTAGGAAACATAACCATCTTTGATCAATGAGCTAGTCAAGTAGAGGCATACTAGTGACACTCTGTTTGTCTATGTATACACACATGTATTATGTTTCCGGTTAATACAATTCTAGCATGAATAATAAACATGAATAGTAAACATTTATCATGATGTAAGGAAATAAATAATAACTTTATTATTGCCTCTAGGGCATATTTCCTTCACCCACACCCCTGCCGGCCCCATCTATTCGCAAGACCGACCAGCTAGAATGTACCAAGTCGGGTTGTGGTGCTGATGAAGTCGACCACCCATCACAGCGAACTATGACGCGCAACCTGGATCCAACAATGAGAATCATTGGCTGGCAGTGGCACGAGAACTTGCTAGGCGGCATGGTTGATGGTCTTTTGATGGTCGATCCTCTCGTCGTCTGCCTAGCAGTTGACACCTCATCCTCGTGGCATCATGTACCCTTCATTTTCTTTTACTTTTGACATGTTTGTGATGTTCAATGTATTACTCCATCCGATTCATATTAATTATGTAGTTTTAGTACAACTTTGTACTGA
This sequence comes from Triticum monococcum, assembly GCA_034509565.1. NCBI lineage: Eukaryota > Viridiplantae > Streptophyta > Magnoliopsida > Poales > Poaceae > Triticum > Triticum monococcum. The sequence continues at coordinate 49,067,111 of CM067846.1, forward strand.
AATTATACAAAAGTTGCGGCAATTAATATGGACCAGAAGGAGTATTTGTTTTTCTTTCATACATGTTCTTGCTAATTGTATGGATTCTGGTTCATGTTTTATCTATAAATTGATATCAAAGCCTGTTTTAAGCACGTATGTAGCATCTCTTACTTGTTGAAATCCCTTTAGGAGTACTTGATTATGCACGGTTTTTCCAAAAAAAAAACCATGATGCTTGCTAGCTGGTGATGCCTGTTCAAGGCCTCGCTGCATTTCTTGGTTGGATAAAAGGATGTGGCATGACGCATCCCAACCCTAGCCGCTGCCGTTGCCACAAAGTCCGCCAACACCTCGGTCCTCCCCCCCCCTCCCCCCCCCCCCTCCCCCCCCCCCCCACTTCCTCTTTCCCGTCTGACAGCCTCACCGGCGGCAAGAGGAGTGGGGATCTGTTTATCTCGTTTTATTTTTCTTATTAGGTTTTGCCTTCTCCGGTGACATCGACGACGTGTGGCGACGATGATGTGTTGGAATAAGGTCTCTTCGGTCTCTCCCTACTCCGATGATGTTCGATTCGACGCTGATGAAGGGCCTACGAGAGTTTGTGTCCCTGGATCTGTTGGTTCCCTTCAAATCTTGGCAGTTCGTGTGTCTTTTGAGAAGAGTTTTTGACTGACTATTGGTCTAGGAACTACGACATCTTCTTCTGTGTTATTTTGTGGCTTGACTCGGTTTCTCCAACCTATTTGTGTTGTTGGTGATGAATTGCAAGCCTATTCTGCATGAGGTCATGCTTCAACCGATGTTGCTTCAACGATTTTTAGATTGCAAGTGTCTCAAGGCACGAGTGGTTATTGCGGTCTTCCAAGCCTTATATGGCAGGGGCGTTCGCTTCTCCTCACTATTAATCAGATTTGAGATGCCCTTTTGGTGTTTTATTTAAAGATGTGCCCACGTGGCGGGAAGGAAATGTACACCGGCCCTTTGACTGATAATACCGGTCAGGGACATGAATTCCAACAAGCGTCAAGTCAAATTTCCATGCTTCCGTCAGACTTTTCCTGCACTACTAGACATATGGATGTACCTCCTGTACGTGATGGGGGCGTTTGGTGATGTGCCATGTCGCCGAACGGTCACCGATTGTTCAGATTTCTTCCGTGTTTGGCTCTGTCTACCGTATACTAACGTGTGATTCTCGTTCTTCGCTTAGACTGCAGCGAATTAATTAATTTAAACCTGCCGGCCCCAAGTCCAGGTTGTTATGACTATGATAGTATGATCTGTCCATCGGGCGAACGAGCTGGGTCAATGCTCACGTCGTGATAGCGAGGGAATTGAATGGGTCCAATCGCAAACCCTGCCGACAGCGGAAAAAACCTACTCTCTCCGTCTGGAAATACTTGTTGAATAAATGAATGTATCTTGACATAATTTAGTTTTAGATACATCCGTTTCTAACCATTTTTGTGACAAGTAATTCCGAACGGAGGGAGTAACTGGGAAGCAAGAACAGTGGACGTGACCTATTCCTGAATCGCCGACAGTAATCAACAATCAACCCACGCCTGAACTATGGGTTTTGCTAAGTCTAAGTTGTCTGTTTCTAAGTCGACTTTGAAAAAGTGACAAGTTATGTTCAGTGAAAAAAAATGCAAGTTCAATTGCATGTTTTCTACAAAATGCAAACGAAAACGCTAAAAGTCTGACATCAAATTTTTAGGCATGATAAATCTGGGAGCTCCTACACGCCGCTCTCTGCGGCAAACAGCTGCAGTTTCGCATAGGCAAGTCTCTGCGGCACATGAAGGAAACAAATCGGTATCGAGCACGTACTGTAGTAGCTAATTAGAAAGACGTCATACGATGGGATCGAACAGAGGATCTCAGGCAACAGATCAGGCGCCCTGACAGGTTGAGCTACAGAAGGTTACTCAACATTAAGCAGCGTAAATGTTTTAGAACCAACATCCAGCACCGATCCAACATATATTTAAAATTTCGAAAGCAAATTTTTTTCTAAAAAAACCTGAGTTGTTTATTGAACACAAATTTTTTTAAACTGAAACATTTTCAAAAACAAAAACATTTTCTGAATTTCTGAATAAATTTGCAAAACAGGAACATTTTCTGAAATTCCTGAACATATTTTAATGTGTCAACAAATTTGGAAACCTGAACATGTTTTTGAATTTGTGAACATATTTAGCAAAAGAGGAACATTTTTTTAGAATTCCAATTTCCTTGAATTGTTGAAAAAAAATAAAAATGTGGAATTTTCTGAATTCGTGAACAAATTATGAAAATGGGAACATTTTTCGAATTTTGTGGACAATATCAAAAATGGAAAAAACAATCCTGAGCAATTTCTAATTTGTGAACAAAATTTTCAAACACAAACATTTTTTGAATTTGTTAACAAATTTTAAAATAATATTTTCAACAATTTGATTTTTTCTAAAATGGGAACATATTTTTGAAACCGAAAATTTCTTAGTTTTTGAACAAACTTTAAATAGGCGAACACTTTTTGAAATTTATAATATTTTTCAAAATTAAGCGAACAATTTTTAAATTATAAACTTTTATGAAATTTCTCAACAAAATTTTGAAAACAGGAAAAATTTCTGAAAGATTGAACAAAATTTAGAAATTACATTTTTTAAAGGTTGAACAATTTTCTAATTTTTGTACAAATTTGATAACCAGAACAATATTTAAGTTTGTGAATAAATTTTCAAGCATGCAAACAAATTTTGAATTCTAATTACAAACAAAATTCAAAACAGGCATTGTTTTTGAAACTTTGAACAATTTTTTGAAAAATGCAATCTTTTTTGAAATTTGTGTACAGTTTTGTGAAGGAAATAAACTTGAAAAAAAAGATAAAGGAAAAGGAAATGAAAGAAAAAGAAAATATAAGAAACAGAAAAAAGAAAATGGAAAAAGAAAAAAGAAAAAGAAGGAAAAGGAAAAACGGAAAATAAACCAAATAACCGAAAAGGAAAGAACACAGAAAAAACCCGGTTTAGTGAACCTTCTAGAAGGTTCCTAAAACCGTAAGGCCGCACCTGTGTAAATCTCGAAATGGGGTGGCCTATGTTTGTCGCTCGCATCACTGCCATGTGCGGTAGCCCGACAGTTTGCCGCAGCGAGCGGCGAATAGGGACTTCCGATAAATCTGACGTTTTTCATGATAATTTATGTTGGCGCGATGATGATAAATTTAGTTTGTAAGGACGGCAATTTTCTAGAATAAAAATAAACTGAGACAGATTTGCCATGCTCGTCAACTAAACTTGTCATCCTCGACAAATATAATTTGCCATGAGAAAACATTTGATATGTCATGTCTAAAAATCTAACATTAGCTGGATATTTGGGTTTGATGCAAATTTACTAAACTGAAATTACACTTTTTACAATTGACTTAGAAAATAAAAATACTTAGTTGATTTGATATCGAGGCATGACATGTGGCGTCGTGAGAGGGGTGCTAATCCCCAAGTGCAAGGATCATCGTAGCACTTTTCAAAGATGCGTGTGGTAAGCATTAGCTCTCGTCTCCTCCGGTTCTCCCCCGCTCCGACGCTCCCCGCCCCGGTCATGGCTGAGTTTTCCCTGACTGCTAGTGCTAGATCATGTTTGTTATATGATGTATGTAATGTTGCAGCTTTGTAGTGTTGTTTCTGAATTTCAATTAGATAATGTTGTTAGCAGAAGTGAAGAACATGAGCAAGCTGCGTTTTTTAGGAATTTTTGTTTTGTGAACAAAAGGAGCTCCAGAGGACTAGGGATGTGCTATTTTTGCTTCTGCTCTTTGTTCGCATCTATGATCTAGTATTGCTGACATTATGTTCTAATTGTAGAACTGAAGATGAAGAGGAATGGTGACATTAAGTCCCTTTTCGGAATTATGAGGAAAAAAACAAGAAAGGTTGCAGCCGAAGAGCAACCTGAACCTGGCATTGATCCACCTGCAGTCCATTAAGTCCTTTTTCGGGATTATGAGGTCTCATGGTTGGGAAGAATTTCTTGCAAAGGTTACCTTATTTTGCAACAAAGATGACATTGAAGTTCCTTTGTGGGAGGATACTTATGAGCCTCATGGCAGATCACATCACTATTATGAAGTACAAACAAATGGTGATCATTATAGAAGAGACGTATATCTCAATGTCATTGATCAAATAATTCAAGAGCTAGACAATCGGTTGATGAGGTTAATACGAAGTTGCTTATTTGCATGTAGGCTTTGAATACCCTCAATGCATTTGCTTCTTATAATGCACTCAAGGTAATGAGACTTGCCGAATTCTATCCCATGGACATATCAAGCACAGATTTGATAAGGCTGGAATTCCAACTTGCTAATTTTATTGAATATGAGACAAGATGATATGTCTCTACTATGCTTGTTGCAACAAAGAAGCGTGTTCTTTATGGTTTGGTCTACTTACTCATCAAATTGATATTGATTTTACCGGTGGCAACGACGAGTGTTGAAAGGGTATTTTCGGCAATGAATCTAGTGAAAAGTAAATTGAGGACTAGTATGCATGATGATCGCTTGAATGATTGCTTGGTGACATTTATTGAGCGAGATGTGTTCATGAAAGTAAGTGAATATGACATAGTTGATGCTTTCATGGCAATGCAACGATGTAGAGTTACCTAGTGTTGCAATTTTCTACTTCTGCTTCTTTCATGTAAGACTATTCGTATTGCAATTGAGTACATTTGGGATATATTTTTTGAACTAAATTGTTGTGAGATTTGAATTGAGCTATTCATGTTATTATTTTCCCATATTCTGTGACACCTAGATTAGGTACAAAAAATTTAAGAGTGTGCACACCCGTTATTTTATTCCTAGGTTCGCGACTTGTGGTAAGTATGGGTGTCGAAATCACAAGCAGTTAAAGGTAAGATCATGTCCTATCCACCACATATACAACCCTACTTACACCGAGCATTTGCTTCATCTAGAAAACGAAATTATAACTACTTTGTGGGTATAAAATGTTGGGAAACGTTGCATGGAAAACAAAATAATTTCTATGCACACGCAAGATCTATCCATGGATATGCATAGCAACGAGAGGGGAGAGTGTGTCTACGTACCCTCGTATCCATAAGCGGAAGCGTTTAGTAACGCGGTTGATGTAGTCGAACTTCTTCGCGATCCAACCGATCAAGTACCGAACGTACAGAACCTCCGCGTTCAACACACGTTCAGATCGGTGATGTCCTTGCCTTCTTGATCTAGAAAGACATGCGAAGTAGTAGATGAGTTCTGCAGCACGGCAGCATGGTGACGGTGGTGGTGGTGCTATCTCCGCAGGACTTCGACTAAGAACTACGTAAATATGACCGAGGGACGAAACTTAGAGAGGGGCGCCGTACACGGCTAAGAGATTGCTGTGGGTGTGTGGCGCCCCTCCCTCATGTATATATAGGTGGAAGGGAGGGGAGGCAGCCTTGGGTGCGCCCCAAGGTGGCCGGTCGGCCCCCTTGGGCGCCTGCCCTGACTGCCCCCCTGCCATGTATGCTCCTAGGGGAAAGGAAAGTGGGGAGAGAAAGGAAGGGGAGGCTGAATCCCCCCTTTCCTTTCCTCCCCTAGGCCGACTGACATAGGAGGGGGCGCGCCAGCCCCTAGTGGGCTGGTGTGCTCTCTCCACTTGGCCCATATGGCCCAATATCCTCCCGGGGCCTCTCGAAACCCCTTCTGGTGATCCGATGACTACCCGGTACTACCCGAAACACTTCCGGTGTCCAAATATCATCGCCCTATATATCGATCTTTACCTCTGGACCATTTCGGAGCTCCTCATCATGTCCATGATCTCATCCGAGACTCCAAACAACATTCGGTCACCAAATCACATAACTCATATAACATTATATCATCAACTAACGTTAAGCGTACGGACCCTACGGGTTCGAGAACTATATAGACATGACCGAGACACTTCTCCAGTCAATAACCAATAGCGGAACCTAGATGCCCATATTGGTTCCTAAATATTCTATCAAGATCTTTATCGGTCGAACCGTTATGACAACATACATAATCCCTTTGTCCATCGGTATGTTACTTGCCCGAGATTCGATCGTCGGTATCTTCATACCTAGTTCAATTTCATTACCGGCAAGTCTCTTTACTCATTCCATAATACATCATCTTCTAACTAACTCCTTAGTCACTTTGCTTGCAAGGCTTCTTATGATGTGTATTACCGAGAGGGCCGAAAGATACCTCTCCGATACACGGAGTGACAAATCCTAATCTCGATCCATGCCAACTCAACAGACACGTTCGGAAATACCTGTAGAGCATCTTTATGATAACCCAGTTATGTTCTCACATTTGATAGCACACAAGGTATTCCTCCGGTATCTGGGAGTTGCATGATCTCATAGTCGAAGGAATATGTATTTGACATTAAGGAAGCAATAGCAATAAATTGAACGATCATATGCTAAGCTAACGGATGGGTCTTGTCCATCACATCATTCTCCTAATGATGTGACCCCGTTATCAAATGACAACACATGTCTATGGTTAGGAAATCTTAACCATCTTCGATCAACGAGCTAGTCTAGTAGAGGCTTACTATGGACACGATATTTGTTTATGTATTCACACATGTATTTAAGTTTCCGATTAGTACAATTCTAGCATGAATAATAAACCTTTATCATGAATAAGGAAATATAAAATAACAACTGTATTATTGCCTCTAGGGCATATTTCCTTCAGTCTCCCACTTGCACTAGAGTCAATAATCTGGATTACATTGTAATGAATCTAACACCCATGGATTCTTGGTGTTGATCATGTTTTGCTCGTGGAAGAGGCTTAGTCAATGGGTCAGCCACATTCAGATCCGTATGTATTTTGCAAATCTCTATGTCTCCATCCTTGACCTTTTCACGAATGGATTTGAAGCATCTCTTGATGTGTTTGGTTCTCTTGTGAAACCTGGATTCCATCACTAAGGCAATTGCTCCAGTATTGTTTTCATTGGAACCGATGTACTCAGTATTACACCCAGATCGGATATGAACTCCTTCATGTGCTGCTTCCGAAGATGATATGTACTCCGCTTCGCACGTAGATTCCGCCACAATGCCCTGCTTGGAACTGCATCAACTGACAGCTCCACCATTCAATATAAATACGTGTCCGGTTTGTGACTTAGAGTCATCCGAATCAGTGTCGAAGCTAGCATCGACGTAACCGTTTACGACGAGCTCTTCATCACCTCCATAAACGAGAAACATATCCTTGGTCCTTTTCAGGTACTTCAAGATGTTCTTGACCGTTGTCCAGTGATCCACTCCTGTATTACTTTGGTACCTCCCTGCTAAACTTATAGCAAGGCACACATCAGGTCTGGTACACAGCATTGCATACATGATAGAACCTATAGCTGAGGCATATGGAATGACTTTCTTTTTTTCTCTATCTTCTGTAGTGGTCGGGCATTGAGTTTGACTCAACTTCACACCTTCTAACACAGGCAAGAACCCTTTCTTTGACTGACCCATTTTGAAATTTTTCAAAACTTTATCAAGGTATGTGCTTTGTGAAAATCCTATTAAGCGTCTCGATCTATCCCTATAGATCTTGATGCCGAATATATAAGTAGCTTCACCGAGGTCTTTCATTGAGAAATTCTTATTCAAGTATCCTTATATGCTATCCAAAAATTCTATATCATTTCCAATCAACAATATGTCATCCACATATAATATCAGAAATGCTATAGAGCTCCCACTCACTTTTTTGTAAATACAGACTTCACCGTAAGTCTGTATAAAACCATATGCTTTGATCACCTCATCAAAGCATATGTTCCAACTCCGAGATGCTTGCACCAGTCCATAGATGGATGGATGAAGCTTGCACACTTTGTTAGCACCTTTAGGATCAACAAAACCTTCTAGTTGTATCATATACAACTCTTCTTTAAGAAATCCATTAAGGAATGCAGTTTTGACATCCATTTGCCAGATTTCATAATTATAAAACGCGGCAATTGCTAACATGATTCGGACAGACTTAAGCATCGCTATATAAAGTCTCATCATAGTCAACCCCTTGAACTTGTCGAAAACCTTTTGCGACAAGTCGAGCTTTGTGGACAGTAACATTACCATCAGTTTCGGTCTTCCTCTTGAAGATCCATTTATTCTTAATGGCTTGCTGATCATCGGGCAAGTCCACAAAAGTCCACACTTTGTTCTCATACATGGCTCCTATCTCAGATTTCATGGCCTCAAGCCATTTGTCAGAATTTGGGCTCATCATAGCTTCTTCATAGTTTGAAGGTTCGCCGTTGTCTAACAACATGACTTCCAGGATAGGATTACGATTCTAGTTCTTGCTGTTCTCTTTGAGAGCGAGTTGCAGCAAGCAATGGAGCAATTGGAGAAGAGGATGGATGTTGCAAAACAACAAATCAAAGAGTTGCGTGAAGATCTTAATCAGAGATTTGACCAGATGGTTGAGATGATAAGAAAGGGTGTCCCCCTGCTGCCACTGAAGGAGATTCATCTAAATAAGAAGAAGATGTTCAATAAAGAAGAAGGAGAGGTCATCTCGGAGCAAGACCGCCACAACAACGTGTTGTTCAACATACTTCAAGAAGGCCAATTTATGTTGAAGCTTCTGAATGTGAAGAATATGATGATGCCCCTGAAGAACTTGGTCTATATGCATCTCGGAGAGTACCCAACCCTACATATACAAGGGATACATACAAGGTGAAAGCTGAGATCCCAACTTTTAATGGAAATATTGATAAGGGTGCCTTGATTGGCCATATGAAGTGGAGACTTTCTTTGAGGTCATGGAGGTTCCGGAAGATCGTAGAGTTTCTTTGGTCGCGTACAAGCTGAAAGGAGGAGTCGATGTAGGGTGGCATTACATTCAAGAAGAACGCAGACTAAGAGGAGAACCTCGTATGAGAACTTGGCGATAAATGAAAAGTCTTTTCAAAGGGAGATTTTTTACCCATCGATTATGACCAGATCCTATTTATCCAATTCCAAAACCGTGCCCAAGGAAATAGGACAATTTCAGATTACATAGAGGAGTTTCTAAGGCTACATGTGAGGTGCAACCTTGCTAAAACTGAAGATCAACAAGTTGCAAGGTACATCAATGGTCTCAATGATGCTATTCAAGATCGATTGATGATGCAACAAATCTGCTCCATTGATCAAGCACAAGCTCTAGCCTTAAAGGTCGAGAGGTTTTTGAGGACAAGAAATACAACTAAGGCTCCATCTCCTCCATATCCTCATATCGATGGCTCGTCTAGGGATCATATTAATAGAGTGGAAGGAAAGACCACTCCACCAAAGGCAAAACGACCCATCATGAAGCAAACTAGAGGTAAGGGTAAGGCAAATTAAGGCCCAAAGTGTTATAAATGTGGTAAAGAGGGGCACATATCCAGCAGTTGGCCACTAAGAAAATTTGTTAACACAACTATCCATGATGGTGAAGACGATGAGAAAGAATACGAATCTGAAGTTCTAGAGGGATAAGAGGTTTGTCAAGAAGAAGGTGAGGAGGTGGTATATGTGATTCAGTGTCTCCTATGCTCCACAACATGATGACACACAACAAAAGAAAATATTTGAGAGCAACTGCACGGTTAATGGCAAGGTATGCAAATTAGTGATTGATAGTTGTAGTTGCGAGACTCTTATCTCCCAGAAGTTGGTGAACCATTTAAAGCTTGATACTCATGATCATCCAAACCCCTACACTATTGGGTGGATCAAGAAAGGAGTGAATATGAGGATGACCAAACAATGCAACCTGCCACTTTCTTTGGGCAAGCATTATCGCTCAAATGTGTTGTGTGACATAGTTGATATGGATGCTAGCCATGTTCTTCTTGGGAAACCTTGGCAATTTGAAGTGGATACTACACACAAGGGCAAGGAAAATTCTTACTCTTTCATTTGGAAAAAGAGAAAGATCATTATTTTACCAAACAATATTGAAGGTAATACCTCTAAGGAGGAGGGGAAATTATGTTAACTATCTCCCATACCTCTTATGTATTTACGGAAGACTTGAAGGAGGCAGATTTGTGTGCTGCACTTGTTGTAAAAGGAGAAGAGCACCTGCCTATTGAAATTCCAGCAAAGGTACATGGTTTATTGGCAGAATTTCTGAACATACTTGAAGAGCTACAAGGCCTGCCACCGATGAGAGGAATTCAACATAGAATTGACTTAATTTTGGGAGCAAGTCTCCCTAATTTTCCACACTATTAAATGAGCCCAAAGGAGCATCATATATTGATGGAAAAGTGGAGGAATTGCTACAGAAGGGGCACATTCGAGAAAGTATTAGCCCATGTGATGTACCAGCCCTACTCGCGCCAAAGAAAGATGGATCTTGGCACATGTGTATGGACAGTAGAGCCATTAACAAGACCACCGTAAGGTTTACATTCCGGATTCCGCGTCTAGATGAAATGTTCGGTTAGTTTAGTGGAGTAAGATTGTTCACAAAGCTAGATTTAAGAAGTGGATATTATTAAATCAGTATCACACCCGGGGATGAATGGAAAACCACCTTCAAGACAAACGAAGGGTTGTTTGAATGGCTAGTCATGCCATTTGGACTCTCAAATGCACCAAGTACCTTTATGCACTTAATGAATCAAGTCCTTTGGCCCTTATTATCCTACTTTGTTGTGGTCTATTTCGATGACGATCTATAGCAATGATGAGAATGAACACTTTGATCACATTCGGAAGGTGCTAGAAGTACTAACGGAAACTAAGCTCTACATCAACTTGAAGAAATGTGTTTTCCTGCAAACACAACATATTTTCCTAGGATTTGTCATAACATGTGACGGTACTCGTGTTGATGATGCTAAGATTGAAGCAATCCGAGAATGGCCAACTCTAAAGACCATTTCTGAGGTAAGAAGTTTTCGTGGCCTTGCAACTTTCTATAGGCGATTTGTGAAGAATTTCAGCACTATCATGGCACCAATTACCATGTGTTTGAAGAAAGGAAAGTTCCAATGGAGAGAAATGGCTGAAGCTAGTTTCAGTGAGATTAAACAAAAACTCTCACAAGCTCCTATCTTGGTGCTACCTGATTTCAACAAGACTTTTCAGTTGGAGTGTGATGAAGTGGAGTAGGCGTGTGAGTTGTTTTATGTCAAGAAAGGAAGCCCATTGCGTTCTTTAGTGAGAATTTAAGCAATGCTAGACAGAAATGGAGTACCTATCAGCAAGAATTGTATGTTGTTTTCAGAGCTTTGAAAACTTGGGGAGTCTATTGCTGCCTAAATAGTTCATTGTTTATAGTGACCATCAATCCTTGAAGCATTTTACAAATCAAAAGCATGTTGACCGCATGCTAGCAAGATGGGCAGCATATCTGGAGAGGTTTAACTATCTCATTGTGCATAAATCTGGAATGACTAACCGACTGGCCGATGCTTTGAGTCGTCGTGCATGCCTCTTGACTTCTTTTGAGGCTGAACTTCAAGCCATGGATAAAATAAAGGAGTTTTATGAGGATGGCGAAGACTTTGGTCGTGTTTGGGTGAAGCACACAAGGGGCCAGCCGTTAGGTGATGACTATTTGATGCAAGATGGCTATCGCTGAAGGAAATATGCCCTAGAGGCAATAATAAAGTTGTTATTTATATTTCCTTTTATCATGATAAATGTTTATTATTCATGCTAGAATTGTATTAACCGGAAACTTGATACATGTGTGAATTGATATGTTTCCAACGTATCTATAATTTTTTATTGTTCCATGCTATTATATTATCTGTTTTCAATGTTTAATGGGCTTTAATATACCTTTTTATATTATTTTGGTACTAACCTACTAACCAAAGGCCCAGTGCAAATTGCTGTTTTTTGCCTATTTCAGTGTTTCGCAGAAAAGGAATATCAAACGGAATCCAAACGGAATGAAACCTTCAGGAGAGTTATTTTTGGAACGAACGTAATCCAGGAGACTTGGAGTGGACATCAAGGAAGAAACAAGGCGGCCACGAGGTAGGTAGGCGCACCGCCCACCCTCGTGGGCCCCTCGTGGCTCCGCCGACCTACTTCTTTTGCCTATATATACTCATATACCCCGAAAACATCTGGGAGCACCATGAAACCCTATTTCCACTGCCACAACCTTCTGTACCCGTGAGATCCCATCTTGGGTCCTTTTTCAGCGCTCCGCCGGAGGGGGAATCGATCACGGAGGGATTGAACATCAACACCATAGCCTCTTCGATGATGTGTGAGTAGTTTACCACAGACCTTCGGGTCCATAGTTATTAGCTATATGGCTTCTTCTCTCTCTTTGGATCTCAATACAAAGTTCTCCTCGATTCTCTTGGAGATCTATTCGATGTAATTCTTTTTGCGATGTGTTTGTCGAGATTCGATGAATTGTGGGTTTATGATAAAGATTATCTAAGAACAATATTTGATTCTTCTCTGAATTATTTTATGCATGATTTAATATATTTGCAAGTCTCTTCGAATTATCAGTTTGGTTTGGCTTACTAGATTGATCTTTGTTGCAATGGGAGAAGTGCTTAGCTTTGGGTTCAATCTTGCGGTGTCCTTTCCCAGTGACAGCACGGGCCGCAAGGCATGTATTGTATTGTATTGTATTGTTGCCATTGAGGATAAAAATATGGGGTTTATATAATATTGCTTGAGTTCATCCCTCTACATCATGTCATCTTGCCTAATGCGTTACTCTGTTCTTATGAACTTAATACTCTAGATGCATGCTGGATAGCGGTCGATGTGTGGAGTAATAGTAGTAGATGCAGAATCGTTTTAGTCTACTCGTCACGGACGTGATGCCTATATACATGATCATGCCTAGATATTCTCATAACTATGCGCTTTTCTATCAATTGCTCGACAGTAATTTGTTCACCCACCATAGAATTTGCTCTCTTGAGAGAAGCCACTAGTGAAACTATGGCCCCCGGGTCTATTTTCCATTATATTATTTTTCCTATCTACTTGCTATTTCTATCGTTGTTTATTTTCCAATGTATACAATAAAAATACCAAAAATATTTATCTTATTATCTCGATCAGATCTCACTTTCGTAAGTGACCATGAAGGGATTGACAAGCCCTTTATCACGTTGGTTGTGAGGTTCTTATTTGTTTGTGCAGGTACTAGGGACTTGCATGTTACCTCCTACTGGATTGATACCTTCGTTCTCAAAAACTGAGGGAAATACTTACGCTACTTTGCTGCATCACCCTTTCCTCTTCAAGGGAAAACCAACGCATGCTCAAGAGGTAGCAAGAAGGATTTCTGGTGCCATTGCCGGGTAGGTTGCAGCAAGTCAAGTCAAGATTTGATCTCCCGTCAACAAGCCATTTCTGGCGCCGTTGCTGGGGAGATCTATGCACAAGTCAAGACATACCAAGTACCCATCACAAACGCTTATCCCTCACATTACATTATTTTCCATTTGCCTCTCATTTTCCTCTCCCCTACTTCACCTTTGCCGTTTTATTCGCCTCTCTTTTCGTCCTTCTGTTTTCTCGTGTTGCCATGTACCTTCTTTTTGCTTGCATCTTCGCTTGCTAAAAGTTTATGGATCCTCATCCACTTGCTAATCTCTTTAAGAGATCCAATTATGATGAACCTATTGCTAGTGAGTTGAGTGCACTAGATTATATTTATGAGGTTTTGCTTGAAATTCGTGAACCTGAAAAGTGTGATGAATTACTTTATGAAGCGATTCATGATAGATCTTTGAATAAAAAGCATGATTGCAATGATTTTATTATAAATTCTATTGATGTAAATTGTGCTAATAATATGCAAAACCCAAAGCTTGGGGATGCTATTTTTCTATATCCTCTACTTGTTGCAATGATCATGATTGGGGTGATAGTGCTTCTTATGATCTTGAAAGTTTATTTAAGCCCCATGATGAATATGAGATTGATAATAATGTTTACAATAATATTGAACGTGGGTTTGGAAGAGTGTCAACTTTAGATCCCGCATATTTGGAGAATGTTCAATCTTATGAAATTTTTGATAAAAGTGAGTTTGGAGAGGTCATGACTTTAGTTAATGTTAATCCCACTATTTTGGAAGAGTGTCAACTTTGCATGCATGTGGATCGTGTTGAAAATATTTTATGTGATAGTTATATTGTTGAATTTTCTTATGATCCTACATGTAATTATTATGAGAGAGGAAAAATGGTTGTAGAAATTTTCATGTTACTAAATTACCTCTCGTCATGTTGAGATTGCTATTGTTTCTTTCCGCTTCCTTGCATATGCTAGTTTTTGCTTGTCTTGATAATTTGTTTGCCTATAAGATGCCTATTCATAGGAAGTATGTTAGACTTAGATGTGTTTGTCACTTGTTTTATGATGCTCTCTTTGTGCTTCAATTCTTGTCTTTCATGTGAGCATCATTGAAATCTCTTTGCCAACTAGGGGCGTTAAACGATAGCGCTTGTTGGGAGGCAACCCAATTTTATTTTTGTTCCTGTTTAGTAATAAATAATTCATCTAGATTCTGTTTAGATGTGATTTTATGTTTTAATTAGTGTTTGTGCCAAGTAGAACCTTTGGGAAGACTTGGGGGAAGTCTTTGCGATCTTGCTGTAATAAACAGAAACTTTAGCACTCACGAGATTAGCCACCATTTTTTTTACTAGAGAGTGAGATTAGGTTGATTCTTCTTGCAGATGATTAATAGACAAAGTCCTCTCGTCCACCAATTTATTTCAGAATTTTTGGAGTTACAAAAGTATTCGAAACCTACAGATTACTACAGACTGTTCTGTTTTTGACAGATTCTGTTTTTCGTGTGTTGTTTGCTTATTTTGATGAATATATGGCTAGTGTCGGGGGGGGGGGGGGTATGAACCATAGAGAAGTCGGAATACAGTAGGTTTAACACCAATATAAATAAAGAATGAGTTCATTACAGTACCTTGAAGTGGTGGTTTGTTTTCTTATACTAACGGAGCTCATGAGATTTTCTGTTGAGTTTTGTGTTGTGAAGTTTTCAAGTTTTGGGTAAAGATTTGATGGATTATGGAATAAGGAGTGGAAAGAGCCTAAGCTTGGGGATGCCCAAGGCACCCCAAGGTAAAATTCAAGTACAAACAAAAGCTTAAGCTTGGGGATGCCCCGGAAGGCATCCCCTCTTTCGTCTTCGTCCATCGGTAACTTTACTTGAGACTATATTTTTATTCACCACATGATATGTGTTTTGCTTGGAGTGCCTTGTATGATTTGAGTTTTTGATTTTTAGTTTACCACAATCATCCTTTCTGTACACACCTTTTGGAGACACACACATGAATCAGAATTTATTAGAATACTCTATGTGCTTCACTTATATCTTTTGAGCTAGATAAGTTTGCTCTAGTGCTTCACTTATAGCTTTAAGAGCACGGTGGTGGTTCTATTTTATAGAAATTATTGATCTCTCATTATTCACTTATATTATTTTGAGAGTCTTATAGAACAGCATGGTAATTTGCTTTGGCTATAAAATTAGTCCTAATATGATCGGCATCCAAGATGGGTATAATAAAAACGTTCATAAAAAGTGCATTGAATACTATGAGAAGTTTGATAGTTGATGATTATTTTGAGATATGAAGATGGTGATATTAGAGTCATGCTAGTTGAGTAGTTATGAATTTGAGAAATTCTTGTTCTAAACTTTGTGATTCCCGTAGCATGCACGTAAGGTGAACCGTTATGTGATGAAGTCGGAGCATGATTTATTTATTGATTGTCTTCCTTATGAGTGGCGATCGGGGACGAGCGATGGTCTTCTCCTACCAATGTATCCCCCTAGGAGCATGCGTGTAGTACTTTGTTTCGATAACTAATAGATTTTTGCAATAATTATGTGATTTCTTTATGACTAATGTTGAGTCCATGGATTATACGCACTCTCACCCTTCCACCATTGCTAGCCTCTCTAGTACCGCGCAACTTTCGCCGGTACCATACACCCACCATATACCTTCCTCAAAACAGCCACCATACCTACCTATTATGGCATTTCCATAGTCATTCTGAGATATATTTCCATGCAACTTATCATCGTTCCGTTTGTTATGACACGTTACATCATTGTCATATTGCTTTGCATGATCATGTAGTTGACATCGTAATTGTGGCAAAGCCACCTTTATAATTCTTTCATACATGTCACTCTTGATTCATTGCATATCCCAGTACACCGCCGGAGGCATTCACATAGAGTCATATTTTGTTCTAGTATCGAGTTGTAATTTTTGAGTTGTAAGTAAATAAAAGTGTGATGATCATCATTATTGGAGCATTGTCCGAAGTGAGGAAAGGATGATGGAGACTATGATTCCCCCACAAGTCGGGATGAGACTCCGGACAAAATAAAAAAAGATAAAAAAAGAGGCCATAAAAAACAGGTAAAGGCCCAAATAAAAAAATGAGAGAAAAAGAGAGAAGGGACAATGTTACTATCCTTTTACCACACTTGTGCTTCAAAGTAGCACCATGATCTTCATGATAGAGAGTCTCATATGTTGTCACTTTCATATACTAGTGGGAATTTTACATTATAGAACTTGGCTTGTATATTCCAATGATGGGCTTCCTCAAAATGCCCTAGGTCTTCGTGAGCAAGCGAGTTGGATGCACACCCACTTAGTTTATTGTTGAGCTTTCATACACTTATAGCTCTAGTGCATCCGTTGCATGGCAATCCCTACTCACTCACATTGATATCTATTGATGGGCATCTCCATAGCCCGTTGGTATGCCTAGTTGATGTGAGACTATCTTCTCCTTTTTTGTCTTCTCCACAACCACCATTCTATTCCACCTATAGTGCTATATCCATGGCTCACGCTCATGTATTGCGTGAAGATTGAAAAGTCTGAGAACATCAAAAGTATGAAACAATTGCTTGGCTTGTCATCGGGGTTGTGCATCATTAGATACTTTGTGTGATGAAGATAGAGCATAGCCAGACTATATGATTTTGTAGGGATGACTTTCTTTGGCCATGTTATTTTGAGAAGACATGATTGCTTTGTTAGTATGCTTGAAGTATTATTATTTTTATGTCAATATTAAACTTTTGTCTTGAATCTTTTGGATCTGGACATTCATGCCACAATAAAGAAAATTACATTGAGAATTATGCTAGGTAGCATTCCATATCAAAAATTCTATTTTTATCATTTACCTACTCGAGGACGAGTAGGAATTAAGCTTGGGGATGCTTGATACGTCTCCAATGTATCTATAATTTTTTATTGTTCCATGCTATTATATTATCTGTTTTGGATATTTAATGGACTTTAATATAACTTTTTATATTATTTTTGGGACTAACCTACCAACCAAAGGCCCAATTCAAATTGCTGTTTTTTTTTGCCTATTTCAATTCTTCGCAGAAAAGGAATATCAAACGGAATCCAAACGGAATGAAACCTTTGGGAGAGTTATTTTTGGAACAAAGGCAATCTACGAGACTTGGAGTGGACGTCAAGGAAGAAACGAAGCGGCCACGAGGTAGGTAGGCGCGCCCCCTCCCTCGTGGGCCCCTCGTGGCTCCACCGACCTACTTCTTTCGCCTATATATACTCATATACCCCGAAAACATCCGGAGCACCATGAAACCCTATTTCCACCGCCGCAACCTTCTGTACCCGTGAGATCCCATTTGGGGCCTTTTTCGGCGCTTCGCCGGAGGGGGAATCGATCATGGAGGGCTTCTACATCAACACCATAGCCTCTCCGATGATGTGTGAGTAGTTTACCACAGACCTTCGGATCCATAGTTATTAGCTATATGGCTTCTTCTCTCTCTTTGGATCTCAATACAAAGTTCTCCTCGATTCTCTTGGAGATCTATTCGATGTAATTCTTTTTGTGGTGTGTTTGTTGAGATCCGATAAATTGTGGGTTTATGATTAAGATTATCTATGAACAATATTCGATTCTTCTCTGAATTATTTTATGCATGATTTAATATCTTTGCAAGTCTCTTTGAATTATCAGTTTGGTTTGGCCTACTAGATTGATCTTTCTAGCAATGGGAGAAGTGCTTAGCTTTGGGTTCAATCTTGCGGTGTCCTTTCCCAGTGACAGCAGGGGCAGCAAGGCATGTATTGTATTGTTGCCATCGAGGATAAAAAGATGGGATTTATATCATATTGCTTGAGTTTATCCCTCTACGTCATGTCATCTTGCGTAATGCGTTACTCTGTTCTTATGAACCTAATACTCTAGATGCATGCTGGATAGTGGTCGATGTGTGTAGTAATAGTAGTAGATACACAATCATTTTGGTCTACTTGTCACGGATGTGATGCCTATATACATGATCATGCCTAGATATTCTCATAACTATGCGCTTTTCTATCAATTTCTCGACAATAATTTGTTCACCCACCGTAGAATTTGCTATCTTGAGAGAAGCCATTAGTGAAACCTATGCCCCCCGATCTATTTTCCTATCTACTTGCTATTTCTATCGTTGTTTATTTTCCAATGTATACAATAAAAATGCTCCTACCTCTTGAGCACTTGTGTTGGTTTTCCCTTGAAGAGGAAAGGGTGATGCAGCAAAGTAGCATAAGTATTTCCTTCAATTTTTGAGAACCAAGGTATCAATCCAGTAGGAGGCCACGCACGAGTCCCTCGCACCTACACAAACAAATAAATCCTCGCAACCAACGTGATAAGGGGTTGTCAATCCCTACACGGTCACCTACGAGAGTGAGATATGATAGATATGATAAGATAATATTTTTGGTATTTTTATGAGAAAGATGCAAAGTAAAATAAAAGGCAAAGGAAATAAATAAGTATTGGAAGATTAATATGATAGAAGATAGACCCGGGGGCCATAGGTTTCACTAGTGGCTTCTCTCGAGAGCATAAGTATTCACGGTGGGTAGACAAATTACTGTTGAGCAATTGACAGAATTGATCATAGTTATGAGAATATCTAGGTATGATCATGTATATAGGCATTACGTCTGAGACAAGTAGACCGACTCCTGCCTGCATCTACTACTATTACTCCACACATCGACCACTGTCCAGGATGCATCTAGAGTATTAAGTTCAAGAGAACAGAGTAACGCTTTAAGCAAGATGACATGATGTAGAGGGATAAACTCATGCAATATGATTAAAACCCCATCTTGTTATCCTCGATGTCAACAATACAGTACGTGCCTTGCTGCCCCTACTATCAATGGGAAAGGACACCCGCAAGATTGAACCCAAAGCTAAGCACTTCTCCCATTGCAAGAAAGATCAATATAGTAGGCCAAACCAAACTAATAATTTGAAGAGACTTGCAAAGATAACCAATCATACATAAAAGAATTCAGAGAAGATTCAAATATTGTTCATAGATAAACTTGATCATAAACCCACAATTCATCGGTCTCAACAAACACACCGCAAAAGAAGATTACATCGAATAGATCTCCACAAGAGAGGGGGAGAACTTTGTATTGAGATCCAAAAAGAGAGAAGAAGCCATCTAGCTAATAACTATGGACCCGTAGGTCTGAGTTAAACTACTCACACTTCATCGGAGGGGCTATGATGTTGATGTAGAAGCCCTCCGTAATCGATGCCCCCTCCGGCGGAGCTCCGGAACAGGCCCCAAGATGGGATCTCATGGATACAGAAAGTTACGGCGGTGGAATTAGGGTTTTGGCTCTGTATCTGGTAGTTTTGGGGTACGTAGGTATATATAGGAGGAATGAGTACATCGGTGGAGCAACAGGGGGCCCACGAGGGTGGAGGGCATGCCTGGGGGGGGGGGGGGGGGGGGTAGGCGCGCCCCCCTACCTCGTGGCCTCCTGTTTGATGTCTTGACGTAGGGTCCAAGTCCTCTAGATCATGTTCGTTCCGAAAATCACGTTCCCAAAGGTTTCATTCCGTTTGGACTCCGTTTGATATTCATTTTCTTTGAAACCATAAATAGGCAAAAAAACAGCAATTCTGGGCTGGGCCTCCGGTTAATAGGTTAGTCCCAAAAAATAATATAAAAGTGTATAATAATGTCCAAAACAGAATATAATATAGCATGGAACAATCAAAAATTATAGATACGTTGGAGACATATCAAGCATCCCCAAGCTTAATTCCTGCTCGTCCTCGAGTAGGTAAATGATAAAAACAGAATTTTTGATGTGGAATGCTACTTGGCACATTTTCAATGTAATTCTTCTTAATTGTGGTATGAATATTCAGATCCGAAAGATTCAAGACAAAAGTTCAATATTGACATAGAAATAATAATACTTCAAGTATACTAACTAAGCAATTATGTCTCTTCAAAATAACATGACCAAAGAAAGTTATCCCTACAAAATGATATAGTCTGGCTATGCTCTATCTTCACCACACAAAGTATTTAAATCATGCACACCCCCGGCGACAAGCCAAGCAATTGTTTCATACTTTTGGTGTTCTCAAACTATTTCAATCTTCATGCAATACATGAGCGTGAGCCATGGACATAGCACTTTAGGTGGAATAGAATGGTGGTTGTGGAGGAGACAAAAAAGGAAGATAGTCTCACATAAACTAGGCATATCAACGGGCTATGGAGATGCCCATCAATAGATATCAATGTGAATGAGTAGGGATTTCCATGCAACGGATGCACTAGAGCTATAAGTATATGAAAGCTCCACAAGAGGAACTAAGTGGGTGTGCATCCAACTCGCTTGCTCACGAAGACCTAGGGCATTTTGAGGAAGCCCATCATTTGAATATACAAGCCAAGTTCTATAATGAAAAATTCCCACTAGTATATGGAAGTGATAACATAGTAGACTCTCTATTATTAAGATCATGGTGCTACTTTGAAGCACAAGTGTGGTAAAAGGATAGTAGCATTGTCCCTTCTCTCTTTTTCTCTCATATTTTTTTATTTGGGCCTTTTCTCCTTTTTATGGCCTCTTTTTTTCGTCCGGAGTCTCATCCCGACTTGTGGGGGAATCATAGTCTCCATCATCCTTTCCTCACTTGGGACAATGCTCTAAAATGATGATCATCACACTTTTATTTTCTTACAACTCAACAATTACAACTCAATACTTAGAACAAAATATGACTCTATGTGAATGCCTCCGGCGGTGTACCGGGATATGCAATGAATCAAGAGTGACATGTATGAAATAATTACGAATGGTGGCTTTGCCACAAATACAATGTCAACTACATGATCATGCAAAGCAATATGACAATGATGGAGCATGTCATAGTAAACGGAACGATGGAAAGTTGCATGGCAATATATCTCGGAATGGCTATGGAAATGCCATGATAGGTAGGTATGGTGGCTGTTTTGAGGAAGGTATATGGTGGGTGTATGATACCGGCGAAAGGTGCGCGGTATTAGAGAGGCTAGCAATGGTGGAAGGAAGAAAAGTGTGTATGATCCATGGACTCAACCTTAGTCATAAAGAACTCATATACTTATTGCAAAAATCTACAAGTTATCAAAGCAAAGTATTACGCGCATGCTCCTAGGGGGATAGATTGGTAGGAAAAGACCATCGCTCGTCCCCGACCGCCACTCATAAGGAAGACAATCAATAAATAAATCATGCTCCGACTTCATCACATAACGGTTCACCATACGTGCATGCTACGGGAATCACAAACTTTAACACAAGTATTTCTCAAATTCACAACTACTCAACTAGCATGACTCTAATATCACCATCTCCATATTTCAAAACAATTATCAAGTATCAAACTTCTCATAGTATTCAACACGCTCATAAGAGAATTTTTATTATTAATCTTGAATGCCTAACATAATTAAAGCAAATTACCATGCTATTTTGTAGGACTCTCAAAACAATCTAAGTGAAGCATGAGAGAACAATAGTTTCTATAAAAAAATCCACCGACGCGCTCTAAAAGATATAAGTGAAGTACTAGAGCAAAACTATATAACTCAAAAGATATAAGTGAAGCACATAGAGTATTCTAAAAATTTCCGAATCATGTGTGTCTCTCTCAAAAGGTTTTTACAGCAAGGATTATTGTGGAAAACTAACAAATAAAGACTCAAATAATACAAGACGCTCCAAGCAAAACACATATCATGTGGTGAATAAAAATATAGCTCCAAGTAAAGTTACCGATAGAAGTAGACGAAAGAGGGGATGCCTTCCGGGGCATCCCCAAGCTTTGGCTTTTAGGTGTCCTTAGATTATCTTGGGGTGCCATCGGAATCCCCAATATTAGCCTCTTGCCACTCCTTGTTCCATAATCCATCAAATCTTTTACCCAAAACTTGAAAACTTCACAACACAAAACTTAAAGTAGAAAATCTCGTGAGCTCCGTTAGCGAAAGAAAAAAACACCACTTCAAGGTACTGTAATGAACTCATTATTTATTCATATTGGTGTTAAACCTACTTTATTCCAACTTCTCTATGGTTTATAAACTATTTTACTAGCCATAGATTCATCAAAATAAGCAAACAACACACGAAAAACAGAATCTGTCAAAAACAGAACAGTCTGTAGTAATCTGTAGCTAACGCAAGATATGGAACCCCAAAAATTCTAAAATAAATTTCTGGACGTGAGGAATCTATCTATTAATCATATTTAAAAATAATTAACTAAATAGCCCCTTCCAAATAAAAATGGCAGCAATTCTCGCGAGGCTAAAGTTTCTGTTTTTTACAGCAAGATTAAAAAGACTTTCCCCAAGTCTTTCCAACGGTTCTACTTGGCACAAACACTAATTAAACACAAAAAACACAACCAAAGCATAGGGTAGATAAATTATTTATTACTAAACAGGAGCAAAAAGCAAGGAATAAAAATGAAATTGGGTTGCCTCCCAACAAGCGCTATCGTTTAGCGCCCCTAGCTAGGCATAAAAGCAAGGATAGATCTAGGTATTGCCATCTTTGGTAGGCAATCCATAAGTGGCTCTCATAATAGATTCATAAGGTAATTTAATTTTCTTTCTAGGGAAGTGTTCCATGCCTTTCCTTAACAGAAATTGGAATCTAATATTTCCTTCCTTCATATCAATAATTGCACCAATCGTTCTAAGGGAAGGTCTACCAAGAATAATAGGACATGAAAGATTGCAATCTATGTCAAGAACGATAAAATCTACGGGCACATAATTCCTATTTGCAACAATAAGAACATCATTAATTCTTCCCATAGGTTTCTTAATAGTGGAATCTGCAAGGTGCAAGTTTAGAGAGCAATCATCAAAATCACTGAAACCTAACAAATCACACGAAGTCTTGGGAATCGTGGAAACACTAGCACCCAAATCACACAAAGCATAGCATTCATGATCTTTAATTTTAATTTTAATAGTAGGTTCCCACTCATCATAAAGTTTTCTTGGTATAGAAACTTCCAACTCAAGTTTTTCTTCATAAGATTGCATCAAAGCATCAACGATATGTTTAGTAAAAGCTTTATTTTGACTATAAGCATGAGGAGAATTTAGCACGGATTGCAACAAGGAAATACAATCTATCAAAGGGAAATTATCATAATTAAATTCCTTGAAATCCAAAATAGTGGGTTCATTAATATTTAAAGTTTTGACTTCTTCAATCCCACTTTTAACAATTTTAGCATCAAGATCTAAAGATTCCGAATTCTTGGAACGCCGTCTAGGTAAAGGTGGATCATATTCAGTCCCATAATTATCAAGATTCATATTGCAAAACAAAGATTTAATAGGGGACACATCAATAACTTTTAGATCTTCATCTTTATTATCATGGAAACTAGAAGAACACGCTTTTATAAAGCAATCTTTCTTAGCACGCATCCTAGCGGTTCTTTCTTTGCACTCATCAATGGAAATTCTCATGGCTTTGAGAGACTCATTGATATCATGCTTAGGAGGAATAGATCTAAGTTTCAAATAATCAACATCATGAGAAATTCTATCAACGTTCCTAGCCAACTCATCAATCTTAAGCAATTTTTCTTCAATCAAAGCATTGAAATTCTTTTGCGAAGTAATAAATTCTTTAATATTAGATTCAAAATCAGAGGGCATCTTATTATAATTTCCATAAGAATTGTTGTAGGAATTACCATAATTATTAGAGGAATTACTAGGATACGACCTAGGATTAAAGTTTCCTCTACACGCGTTGTTACCAAAATTATTCCTACCAACAAAATTCACATCCATAGATTCATTATTATTCTCAATCAAAGTAGACAAAGGCATATCATTAGGATCAGAAGAAACACTTATATTAGCAAATAATTTCATAAGTTCATCCATCTTTCCACTCAAAACATTAATTTCTTCTATCGCATGCACTTTCTTATTAGTAGATCTTTCGGTGTGCCACTGAGAATAATTAACCATAATATTATCTAGGAGTTTAGTCGCTTATCCTAAAGTGATTTCCATAAAAGTGCCTCCCGCAGCCGAATCTAAAAGATTTCTAGAAGAAAAATTCAATCCAGCATAAAAAATTTGTATAATCATCCACAAATTCAAACCATGCGTAGGAAAATTATGTATCACTAATTTCATCCTCTCCCAAGCTTGTGCAACATGTTCATGATCAAGTTGCTTAAAATTCATAATATCGTTTCTAAGAGTGATGCTCTTAGCGGGAGGAAAATACTTAGAGATAAAAGCATCTTTGCACTGATTCCATGAATCGATACTATTTTTAGGCAAAGACGAAAACCAAGGTTTAGCGCGATCTCTAAGAGAAAACGGGAATAGCTTCAGTTTAACAATATCATTATCCACATCTTTCTTCTTTTCAATATCACACAAATCAACGAAGCTATTTAGATGGGTAGCGGCATCTTCACTAGGAAGGCCAGAAAACGGATCTTTCATGACAAGATTCAGCAAAGCAACATTAATTTCACAAGATTCAACATCGGTAAGAGGAGCAATCGGAGTGCTAATAAAATCATTGTTGTTGGTATTGGTAAAGTCACGCAGTCTGGTATTATCTTGAGCCATAGTGACAAGTAAGCAATCCTACACACAATCAAACAAGAAACGGGCAAAAAGAGGCAAATAGAGAAAGAGAGGGAGGATAGAGAGAGAGGGGGCGAATAAAACGGCAAGGGTGAAGTGGGGGAGAGGAAAACGAGAGGCCAATTGCAAATAATGTAATGCGGGAGATAAGGGTTTTGTGATGGGTACTTGGTATGTTGACTTTTGCGTAGAACTCCCCGGCAACGGCGCTAGAAATCCTTCTTGCTACCTGTTGAGCACTTGCGTTGGTTTTCCCTTGAAGAGGAAAGGGTGATGCAGCAAAGTAGCGTAAGTATTTCCCTCGGTTTTTGAGAACCAAGGTGTCAATCCAGTAGGAGGCCACATACGAGTCCTCGTACCTACACAAACAAATAAATCCTCGCAACCAACGTGATAAGGGTTGTCAATCCCTACACGGTCACCTACGAGAGTGAGATCTGATAGATATGATAACATAATATTTTTGGTATTTTTATGATAGAGATGCAAAGTAAAATAAAAGGCAAAGGAAATAAATAAGTATTGGAAGATTAATATGATAGAAGATAGACCCAGGGGCCATAGGTTTCACTAGTGGCTTCTCTCGAGAGCATAAGTATTCACGGTGGGTAGATAAATTACTGTTGAACAATTGACGGAATTGAGCATAGTTATGAGAATATCTAGGTATGATCATGTATATAGGCATCACGTCCGAGACAAGTAGACCAACTCCTGCCTGCATCTACTACTATTACTCCACACATCGACCGCTATCCAGCATGCATCTAGAGTATTAAGTTCAAGAGAATAGAGTAACGCTTTAAGCAAGATGACATGTGATAACCCACAAGTATAGGGGGTCGCAACAGTTTTCGAGGGTAGAGTACTCAACCCAAATTTATTGATTCGACACAAGGGGAGCCAAAGAATATTCTCAAGTATTAGCAGCTGAGTTGTCAATTCAACCACACATGGAAACTTAATATCTGCAGCAAAGTGTTTAGTAGCAAAGTAATATGATAGTGGTGATAACGGTAGCAAAAGGTAACAGTAGTAAAAGTAATGTTTTTGGTATTTTGTAGTGATGATAGCAATAGCAATGGAAAAGTAAATAAGCGAAGAACAATATATGGAAAGCTCGTAGGCAATGGATCGGTGATGGAGAATTATACCGGATGCGGTTCATCATGTAACAGTCATAACCTAGGGTGACACAGAATTAGCTCCAGTTCATTGATATAATGTAGGCATGTATTCCGAACGTAGTCATACGTGCTTATGGAAAAGAACTTGCATGACATCTTTTGTCCTACCCTCCCGTGGCAGCGGGGTCCTTATGGAAACTAAGGGATATTAAGGTCTCCTTTTAATAGAGAACCGGAACAAAGCATTAACACATAGTGAATACATGAACTCCTCAAACTACGGTCATCACCGGTAAGTATCCCGATTATTGTCAGTTCGGGGTTAAATGGATCATAACACATAATAGGTGACTATAGACTTGCAAGATAGGATCAAGAACACTCATATATTGATGAAAACATAATAGGTTCAGATCTGAAATCATGGCACTCGGGCCCTAGTGACAAGCATTAAGCATAGCAAAGTCATAGCAACATCAATCTCAGAACATAGTGGACACTAGGAATCAAACCCTAACAAAACTAACTCGATTACATGATAGATCCCATCCAACCCATCACCGTCCAGCAAGCCTACGGTGGAATTACTCACGCACGGCGGTGAGCATCATGAAATTGGTGATGGAGGATGGTTGATGATGACGATGGCGACGGATTCCCCTCTCCGGAGCCCCGAACGGACTCCAGATCAGCCCTCCCAAGAGGTTTTAGGGCTTGGCGGCGGCTCCGTATCATAAAACGCGGTGATTTCTTCTCCCTGAATTTTTTCTCCCCAAAACTCAATATATGGAGGTGGAGTTGGAGTCTGAGAGGCAACATTGGGCCCACGAGGTAGGGGGCGTGCCCCCCACCCTCGTGGCAAGGTGGTCGCCCCCTGGCCTTCATCTTTGGCAGGTATTTTTCTTATTTTCTGAAAAGTGTCTCCATGAAGTTTCAGGTCATTCCGAGAATGTTTTCTCCTGCACATAAATAACACCATGGTAATTCTGCTGAAAATAGCGTCAGTCCGGGTTAGTTCCATTCAAATCATGCAAGTTAGAGTCCAAAACAAGGGCAAAAGTGTTTGGAAAAGTAGATACGTTGGAGACGTATCAACTCCCCCAAGCTTAAACCTTTGCTTGTCCTCAAGAAATTCAGTTCACAAAATGAAAGTGGTAAAGAAAAAACTTTTACAAACTCTGTTTGCTCTTGTTGTTGTAAATATGTAAAGCCAGCATTCAAGTTTTCAGCAAAGATTATAACTAACCACATTCACAATAACGCATAGGTCTCAAGTTTACTCATATCAATAGCATAATCAACTGGCGAGCCATAATAATAAATCTCGGATGACAACACTTTCTCAAAACAATCATAATATGATATAACAAGATGGTATCTCACTAGCCCTTTCTGAGACCGCAAAACATAAATGCAGAGCACCTTTAAAGACCAAGGACTGATTAGACATTGTAATTCATGGTAAAAGAGATCCAGTCAAGTCATACTCAATGTAAACTAACAATAATGAATGCAAATGATAGCAGTGCTCTCCAACTGGTGCTTTTTAATAAGAGGATGATGACTCAGCATAAAAGTAAATAGATAGGCCCTTCGCAGAGGGAAGCAGGGATTTGTAGAGGTGCCAGAGCTCGCTTTTAAAACAGAGGTGAATGATATTTTGAGTGGTATACTTTCATTGTCAACATAACAACCAAGAGATGGCGATATCTTCCATGCTACACACATTATAGGCGATTCCCAAACAGACTGGTAAAGTTTATACTCCCCCTTCCACCACACGCATCAATCCATGGCTTGCTCGAAACAACGAGTGCCCTCCAACTAACAAGAGTCCCAGGGGGAGTTTTGTTTGCAATTATTTTGATTTAGTTTGCATAAAGCATGGGACTGGGCATCCTAGTGACCAGCCATTTATCTCGTGAGTGAGGAGCGGAGTCCACTCCTCTTGAGAATAACCCGCCTAACATAGAAGATACAGACAGCCCTAGTTGATACATGAGCTATTCGAGCATACAAAACAGGATATTTATTTGAAGGTTTAGAGTTTGGCACATACAAATTTACTTTGAACGGCAAGTAGATACCGTATATAGGTAGGTATAGTGGACTCATGTGAAATAACTTTGGGGTTTAAGGGATTGGATGCACAAGCAGTATTCTCGCTTAGTACAAGTGAAGGCTAGCAGAAGACTGGGAAGCGACCAGCTAGAGAGCGACAATAGTCATGAACATGCATTAAAATTAATCATCACCGAATGCAAGCATGAGTAGGATATAATCCACCATGAACATAAATATCATGAAGGCTATGTTGATTTTGTTTCAACTACATGCGTGAACATGTGCCAAGTCAAGTCACTTAAATCATTCAGAGAAGGATACCACCCTACATACCACATCATAACCACTTTAATAGCATGTTAGCACACAAGGTAAACCATTATAACTCATTGCTAATCAAGCATGGCACAAGAAACTATGATCTCTAGTTGTCATTGCAAACATGTTTATTCATAATAGGCTGAATCAGGAACGATGAACTAATCATATTTACAAAAACAAAAGAGGTCGAGTTCATACCAGCTTTTCTCATCTCAGCCAGTCCACCATATATCATCATAGTTGCCCTTCACTTGCATGACCGAACGATGTGAATAATAATAATACTGCACGTGCATTGGACTAAGCTGGAATCTGCAGGCATTCAATAAACAGGAGAAGACAAGGCAATATGGGCTCTTTTGTCAGATCGACAATAATGCGTATAAGAGCCTCTTCAACAATTTAATTATGGTCTTCTCCTATCAACCCCCAAGGAAAAGAAAAGAAATAAAACTATTTACACGGGAAAGCTCCCAACAAGCAAAAGAAGAACAGGAAATCTTTTTGGGTTTTATTTTTAATTACTACTACAAGCATGGAAAGTAAACTAATTAAAAGCTACAACTAATTTTTTTGGTTTTTCTTAAGGTTTATTGAACACACAAGAAGAAAGCATAAAAAGTAAAATAAACTAGCATGGATGATACAATGGAAAAGTATGAGCACCGACATCTAGCAATGAGTGTGTGAACATAAAAGTAATGTCGGTGGGAAATACGTACTCCCCCAAGCTTAGGCTTTTGGCCTAAGTTGGTCTATGGCCACGGCTAGCCTGGATGATATCCATAATAGTAGCTGGGGTCATACTATGATGCAGACGAGGAAGACTCTGATTGCCACTGGCTGACAATCATCTCCGTATCCCACTGGTAATTAGACTATTGTGAAGGATCAAATTGTGGTCCCGGCTCTGGCTCCTCGGCTGGTGCAGGGTTCCGGTAGGCGTGGATAGCCGTCAACGGAACAAGGTACGTGCCTACAGTCAAATCAAACAAAGAAGGAGCAGGCAAGGTAATAGTCTCAGGATTATGTTAAAATGTGCAGCTAGGCGTGTAGCATAGATGCCTCCAAAGATGGGGCCCTTGGTACGGTTTCAGACTTAACCGTTTGGCAATAATGCCGCCCATACTAAAAGAGTTATCACCGTATAAACTGTGATGCAAAATAATAATATCAGGGATACTCATGTTTCCATAGTTTCTGTGACCAATTAAGCAACGACTAGCAAATAATGCAAAATAGCGTAAAACAGGAAAGTGTATGCTAGTGGTTCGTGCATCGGAAACCTTCCTTGTTTCCTCTACAGTGATAGTGTCAATAAATCCCTCCACATCATCACGATGTGGTTCTTCTGTATTGCCCTCAAAAGGGACTAAACAGACCCGACAGAAGTCATAAAGTGGCATCTCCTTATGCTCATCATATAAATAAAACTCCACCATAGGTGGTGAGCTCCTAGAATGGAAATGAAAGTTTTGCACAAAGATATTTGTGAGCAAGAGATACTGATCGCATTGGTCGTGGAGGAAAGCGGTAAGGCCTGCAGTTTGAGCCAATTCATGAAAATATTCATAAATCCCGGCTGCTCTTAAGAAATCCTTGGAAGGCCATTCACACGCCCGAACCTCCGTGGTGCGAGGCAGATTATACTTAGGCTTCAGTGCCTTTTCCATCAAGCTTTGGCTCGATGAGCCCCTCAAGAGTCTCCTCATCATTTTCTGAAAAATTCTGAAATTTTTAGTAACTTCAAAATAAAAGTAAACCAAACTCAATAATATTGATAGTAACTACTCCTACAAGTGCCTATGGCCTATATCATGCATCAAAACTACTTTTGACCATATAAATTTGACATGCAAGCTCAAGAACAGGGTCACCTAAGTAGCAAAAATTTGCAATGAATAAAGCACTAGAACAAAAACTAATTGGACCAATGGGGGAGTCACATACCAAGGAACAATCTGCCCAAGCAGTTTTGTGAGAGGTGCTTTGAGCAAGGAGATCGAAAATGGCAGCAAAACGAGCTTGGACTCTGGTTTGAGGTGGTTATTCGTGTTTGGGGGAGGAATAAGGAGTGTATGGGTGAAAGGATAAGTGGAGGAGGGCCACCGTGGGCCCACGAGGCAGGGGGGGCCTAGAGGGGTAAGCGCGCCCTCCACCCTCGTGGGCAGGTGGTTGGCCCCCCTGGTGTGTTCTTAGTTCCATAAATCCTCAAATATTCTAGAAAAAATCATATTTAATTTTCAGGGCATTTGGAGAACTTTTATTTTCGAGGTATTTTTATATTGCACGGATAATCAGATAACAGACAGACAAATATTTATTTTTATTTTATTTAATATAAATAACAGAAAGTAAAAGTGGGGTACAGAAGGTCGTGCCTTCTAGTTTCATCCATCTCATGGTCATCAAAAGGAATCCACTAACAAGGTTGATCAAGTCTTGTTAACGAACTCATTCCGAATAACATGGAACCGGAGAAATTTCGAATAACACTATGTTACCTCAACGGGGATATGCACATCCCCAATAATAAGAATATCATATTTCTTCTTGACAGTAGGAAAAGGAAATTCAAAACCTACAAATATAATCGATGGAATTTTTCCAATAGGGTTGATACTATGAACTTGAGGTTGTTTCCTCAGAAAGTGTACCGTGTGCTCATTACCATTAACATGAAAAGTGACATTGCCTTTAGTGCAA
The DNA here is from genome assembly GCA_034509565.1 of Triticum monococcum. NCBI lineage: Eukaryota > Viridiplantae > Streptophyta > Magnoliopsida > Poales > Poaceae > Triticum > Triticum monococcum. Next base: position 49,098,374 of record CM067846.1, read on the forward strand.
TCAATAACAGCCCTTGCAGTATTCAAAAAGGGTCTTCCAAGAATAATAGACATACTATCGTCCTCGGGAATATCAAGAATAACAAAGTCCGTTAAAATAGTAACATTTGCAACTACAACATGCACATCCTCACAAATACCGACAAGTATAACAGTTGATTTATCAGCCATTTGCAAAGATATTTCAGTAGGTGTCAACTTATTCAAATCAATTCTACGATATAAAGAGAGAGGCATAACACTAACACCGGCTCCAAGATCACATAAAGCAGTTTTAACATAGTTTCTTTTAATAGAGCATGGTATAGTGGGTACTCCTGGATCTCCAAGTTTCTTTGGTATTCCACCCTTAAAAGTATAATTAGCAAGCATAGTGGAAATTTCAGCTTCCGGTATCTTTATTTTATTTTTAATAATATCTTTCATGTACTTAGCATAAGGATTGGTTTTGAGCATATCAGTTAATCGCATACGCAAAAAGATAGGTCTAATCATTTCAGCAAAGCGCTCAAAATCCTCATCATCCTTTTTCTTGGATGGTTTGGGAGGAAAGGGCATGGGTTTCTGAGCCCAAGGCTCTCTTTCTTTACCGTGTTTCCTAGCAATGAAGTCTTTCTTATTATAATGTTGATTCTTTGACTATGGGGTATCAAGATCAACAACATGTTCAATTTCTATATCATTATCATTACTAGGTGGAGCATCATCATGAACATTATTATTAACATTATCACTAGTTTCAGTTTCATTACCAGGTTGTGTTTCAGCATCAGAAATAGAAATATCATTTGGATTCTCAGGTGTTTCAACAATAGGATCACTAGAAGCATGCAAAGTCCTATCATTTTTCTTTTTCTTCTTGTTAGAAGAACTAGGTGCATCTAAATTATTTCTCTGAGAATCTTGCTCAATTCTCTTAGGATGGCCTTCAGGATATAAAGGTTCCTGAGTCATTCTACCACCTCTAGTCATAACTCTAACATCATTATCATTATTCTTATTATTCAATTCATTGAGCAAATCATTTTGAGCTTTAAGTACTTATTCTACTTGAGTGGTAACCATAGAAGCATGTTTACTAATAAGTTTAAGTTCACCTTTGACATTATCCATATAAGCACCCAGGTTTCCAAGCATATTTGAATTGTATTTTAATTGTCTACCAAAATAAGCATTAAAATCTTCTTGCTTAGCCATAAATTTATCAAACTCATCTAAGCATGGGCTAGCAATTTTAGTAAATGGGATTACAGCTTTATCATATCTATAGAGAGATTTTACCTTTACTACCTGTGTCGGGTTATCAAGACCATGAGTTTCTTCAATAGGTAAAGGATTTGGATTATATGTTTCTTCAACATGCGGTAAATTAAGACCATGTATTTCTTCAATAGGAGGTAAATTCTTAACATCTTCAGCTTTAATACCCTTTTCTTTCATAGATTTCTTTGCCTCTTGCATATCTTCAGGACTGAGAAATAGAATACCCCTCTTCTTCAGAGTTGGTTTAGGAATAGGCTCAGGAATTGGCTCCGGAGGTGTCCAATTATTTTCATTTGTCAACATATTATTCAATAGAATTTCTGCTTCATCCGGTGTTCTTTCCCTGAAAACAGAACCAACACAACTATCCAGGTAATCTCTGGAGGCATCGGTTAGTCCATTATAAAAGATATCAAGTATTTCATTTTTCTTAAGAGGATGGTCAGGCAAAGCATTAAGTAATTGGAGAAGCCTCCCCCAAGCTTTCAATTTGCACAAAATTATATATATATCCCTTAAAGCGGCTTGTTTCTTATGAGTAGGGAAATATTTAGCAGAGAAGTAATAAATCATATCCTGGGGACTATGCACACAACCAGGATCAAGAGAATTAAACCATATCTTAGCATCACCCTTTAATGAGAACGAAAATATTTTAAGGATATAAAAGTAGCGACTTCTCTCATCTTTAGTGAACAGGGTAGCTATATCATTCGGTTTAGTAAGATGTCCCACAACAGTTTCAGAATCATAACCATGAAAAGGATCAGATTCAACCAAAGTAATTATATTAGGATCAACAGAGAATTCATAATCCTTATCAGTAACAAAGATAGGTGAAGTAGCAAAAGCAAGGTCAGGGTTCATTCTAGCATTTAGAGATTGCTTACTCCATTTAGCTAATAATTTTTTAAGTTCAGTTCTATTTCTGCAAGCTAAAATAGCTAAAGAAGCATCTTGATCAAAAACATAACCCTTAGGAATAGCAAGTGGTTCTTCATCATCACTTTCATTAGTATCATCAGATTCAATATTTTCTATCTCTCTAGCCCTGGCAAGTTGTTCATCGAGAAAATCACTAAGTGGCATAGTAGTATCAGGCATAGAGGTAATTTCATCATAAGTATCATGCATAGCAGAAGTGGCATCATCAATAACATGCGACATATCAGAACGAATAGCAGAAGCAGGTGTAGGTGTCGCAAGCTTACTCAAAATAGAAGGTGAATCAAGTGTAGAGCTAGATGGCAGTTCCTTACCTCCCCTCGTAGTTGAGGGATAGATCTTGGTTTTTGGATCTCTCAAGTTCTTCATAATGATAAGCAGATATATATCCCAAGTGACTCAAAGAATAGAGCTATGCTCCCCGGCAACGGCGCCATAAAATGGCCTTGATTACCCACAAGTATAGGGGGTCGCAACAGTTTTCGAGGGTAGAGTATTCACCCCAAATTCATTGATTCGACACAAGGGGAGCCAAAGAATATTCTCAAGTATTAGCAGCTGAGTTATCAATTCAACCACACCTAGAAACTTAATATCTGCAGCAAAGTGTTTAGTAGCAAAGTAATATGATAGTGGTGATAACGGTAGCGAAATGTAACAGTAGTAAAAGTAATGTTTTTGGTATTTTGTAGTGATGATAGCAATAGCAATGGAAAAGTAAATAAGCGAAGAAAAATATATGGAAAGCGCATAGGAAATGGATCGGTGATGGAGAATTATGCCGGATGTGGTTCATCATGTAACAGTCATAACCTAGGGTGACAGAGAACTAGCTCCAGTTCATTGATATAATGTAGGCATGTATTCCGAACATAGTCATGCGTGCTTATGGAAAAGAACTTGCATGGCATCTTTTGTCCTACCCTCCCGTGGCAGCGGGGTCCTTACGGAAACTAAGGGATATTAAGGTCTCCTTTTAATAGAGAACCAGAACAAAGCATGAACACATAGTGAATACATGAACTCCTCAAACTACGGTCATCACCGGTAAGTATCCCGATTATTGTCACTTCGGGGTCAACGAATCATAACACATAATAGGTGACTATAGACTTGCAAGATAGGATCAAGAACACTCATATATTGATGAAAACATAATAGGTTCAGATCTGAAATCATGGCACTCGGGCCCTAGTGACAAGCATTAAGCATAGCAAAGTCATAGCAACATCAATCTCAGAACATAGTGGACACTAGGGATCAAACCCTAACAAAACTAACTCGATTACATGATAGATCCCATCCAACCCATCATCGTCCAGCAAGCCTACGATGGAATTACTCACGCATAGCGGTGAGCATCATGAAATTGGTGATGGAGGATGGTTGATGATGACGATGGCGATGGATTCCCCTCTCCAAAGCCCCGAACGGACTCCAAATAAGCCCTCCCGAGAGGTTTTAGGGCTTGGCGGCGGCTCCGTATCGTAAAATGCGATGATTTCTTCTCTCTAATTTTTTTCTCCCGAAACTCAATATATGGAGGTGGAGTTGGAGTCGGAGAGGCAACAGGGGGCCCACGAGGTAGGGGGCGCGCCCTAGGGGGGCAGGCGCGCCCCCCACCCTCGTGGCAAGGTGGTGGCCCCCTGGCCTTCATCTTTGGCAGGTATTTTTCTTATTTTCTAGAAAGTGTCTTCGTGAAGTTTCAGGTCATTCCAAGAACATTTGCTCCTACACATAAATAACACCATGGTAATTCTGCTGAAAACAGCGTGAGTCCGGGTTAGTTCCATTCAAATCATGCAAGTTAGAGTCCAAAACAAGGGCCAAAGTGTTTGGAGAAGTAGATACGTTGGAGACGTATCAACATGATGTAGAGGGATAAACTCATGCAATAGGATGAAAACCCCATCTTGTTATCCTCGATGGCAACAATACAATACGTGCCTTGCTGCCCCTACTGTCACTGGGAAAGGACACCGCAAGATTGAACCCAAAGCTAAGCACTTCTCCCATTGCAAGAAAGATCAATCTAGTAGGCCAAACCAAACTGATAATTCGAAGAGACTTGCAAAGATAACCAATCATACATAAAAAATTCAGAGAAGATTCAAATATTGTTCATAGATAAACTTGATCATAAACCGACAATTCATCGATCTCAACAAACACACCGCAAAAGAAGATTACATCGAACAGATCTCCACAAGAGAGGGGGAGAACTTTGTATTGAGATCCAAAAATAGAGAAGAAGCCATCTAGCTAATAACAATGGACCCGTAGGTCTGAGGTAAACTACTCACACTTCATCGGAGGGGCTATGGTGTTGCTGTAGAAGCCCTCCGTGATCGATGCCCCCTCCGGTGGAGCTCCGGAATAGGCCCCAAGATGGGATCTCGTGGATACAGAAAGTTACGGCAGTGGAATTAGGGTTTTGGCTCCGTATCTGGTAGTTGGGGTACGTAGGTATATATAGGATGAAGGAGTACGTCGATGGAGCAACAGGGGGCCCATGAGGGTGGATGGCGCACCTGTGGGGGTAGGCGCGCCCCCTACCTCGTGGCCTCCTGTTTGATGTCTTGACATAGGGTCCAAGTCCTCTGGATCATGTTCGTTCTGAAAATCACGTTCCCGGAGGTTTCATTCCGTTTGGACTCCGTTTGATATTCCTTTTCTTCGAAACCCTAAAATAGGCAAAAAACAGCAATTCTGGGCTGGGCCTCCGGTTAATAGGTTAGTCCAAAAAATAATATAAAAGTGTATAATAAAGCCCAACAATGTCCAAAATAGAATATAATATAGCATGGAACAATCAAAAATTATAGATACGTTGGAGACGTATCAAATACCAAAAATATTTATCTTATTATCTCGATCAGATCTCACTTTCGTAAGTGACCGTGAAGGGATTGACAACCCCTTTATCGCGTTGGTTGCGAGGTTCTTTTTTGTTTGTGCAGGTACTAGGGACTTGCATGTTACCTCCTACTGGATTGATACCTTGGTTCTCAAAAACTGAGGGAAATACTTACGCTACTTTGCTGCATCACCCTTTCCTCTTCAAGGGAAAACCAACGCATGCTCAAGAGGTAGCATGAATACATAGACAAAACAAAGTGTCCCTAGTTTGCCTCTACTTGAATAGCTCGTTAATCAAAGATGGTTAAGTTTCCTAACCATAGACATATGTTGTCATTTGATGAACGGGGTCACATCATTAGGATAATGATGTGATGGACAAGACCCGTCCGTTAGCTTAGCATAATGATCGTTAATTTTTATTGCTATTGCTTTCTTCATGACTTATACATATTCATCTGACTATGAGATTATGCAACTCCTGAATACCGGAGGAACACCTTGTGTGCTATCAAACGTCACAATGTAACTGGGTGATTATAAAGACTAGTAGAGTGCCCGTGCGTTGCCACGGGCTCTTGAAAAAGTTTGCAGGAGTTACATGTTAAATTCAACATGTACAAACAATATAACAAAAAACATAATTATTTAATAACTGAACTTTATTTTTGCAATGTAAATTGATAACATAAGAAAAATTAAAGACATGTCCATGTAACAAACTAAGCGATGTTCCAACTAAACATCTATTACAAAGCTATTAATATCTAGATGATGCGCTTAAGAAATTCTTGCACAATATCCGGTAAGTTTCCTTTAGCCTCATTCCCACGATGTTTTAGCAAGTATAACAAAAACTGCTTCCTCAATTCATACCCATCCTGCACAAACGCATACATGTAGTTAGTATGAAAATTTCATGCCGAAGGTCTTAAAACATGTAACGGACAATACTCACTGCGCAAATCGGCTTGACCAAATCTTCACCGTTCCATCAGAGCATAAAATGAAAAACAAAATAGCCAGACAAATTCCTGTAAAACATTAAATTAACAATGTAAAGAATATAGTAATAACAAAAGTAAATGTTTTTATTATGAATTCATTACTCATCTATACTCGTTGGAACATCGGACGGAAATAAACGTTGCCATTTAGATAGATCATAATTCCAACCGGGCAGCTTAATTTCAAGTGCTTCTTTGAAATCCCTTGCAAAACTTTTTAATTTCAGTGCATGCCTCAAATTTTTCTCCTCTAACGATTGTGATGTTTGAATAGGATCCATAATATATAGACGATGTGCCTCTTTGTCGATGACGTACAAAATGTATCGGCCGATGGATGCATAGGGAAGATAAATCTACAAGTGCAGGTATTAGAAACAACAATAGACCATGATAACAATTGACAAAATAATTTACTTACCTTGTTGCACGATGAGATGTCATTGTCCATCTCAGGCCAGCTATCAAATAATGTTGCCAAACTCTGAATAGTTTCCTTCTCGCAAAACTTCTGACCTCGTGTTGACTCTAACATCATGGACTAAGTAAAAAAAGAAATATTGTTTCAACATGTTGATAATAATGACACATAGAATGAAGAGTTAAGGTAATTTACACAAAATCATAGATCCATGTAGTGCACAGGAGGGTATGTGAACAATACTCCCTCGTCACATGCCAGCATACGCACGGCTGTGTTGAAGCAGTCATTGTCCATGGTCTGCTCCATGTTAAGTATGCACTGAAGTTTCTTAAAACTTAAGCCCATTGGATCAGGTGTCGAGCTCCGGACCCATACCTTACTATAAATTGGATGATAAGAAGAATAATATTATAAATTCGCACATTAAATATTGATGCATGATACTTACTCCAAACACCCAGCATCATCGATAGACATGATGTAGTTGCAGAGGCCGGCAAGTAATTCACGTTGGTCCGTGGGTATGATAGTGATTGGGGCAGGACGTTTGTCTTTGACTACGTCAGATGGATTCTCCAGGATCTCGATATCAGAATTAGCTAAAGTTTCTTCATCGTCAGGTTGATGGTATATGGGATCTCCTTTTAGCTTATTCAGCTCTGAATCGAGCAAAATGACAGCCAATTTTTTCCTAAAATGTTTCATATCCTCCTACAAAATATATATATAATAAATTTATATAATATTTTGAGATAAAATAATGAGAGAATGTATAAAAATGGAATACCTGGGTGAACGTGTCTGACAGTCCATGAGATGTCTAGTATTCCATATAATTTAACATGAACAATCCACATGATACGCTATAATATTATAAAACAATCATTTACAATACCACACAGATAAATCGAATAAACAAACCATTGTAACATGTGCTTACCCACCGGTTTGTATTGCCTCATGAAACTGCTCTACAACCGTCCATTTTGTAACATTAAGATCGGGCCACTTATGACCTCTGATAAACTCTGGACTATGCTCTACAAGTTTTAGACACTTATCAAGTCCTAGTAACTATTTTATATATGAGAAATATTAGGGAACAAGGCAAACAAAACATATGTTAAGATGAGTAAAAAATATATACTTACCATAGTAGCAAGGTCATTGCGTTTGACCCGAGAACCAAGTGAGTCCAATACTTGAATCTCACGTTTTTTGGCATTGGCGACTGCTAGATACCAATGGTAGCCCGGCATGTTAATCGGAATGAATAACTGGTGTAAATATCATACAAGTCACGATCGCAATTAGATATAAATATTAATAATTCATTATAACTATGAATTAAATAAAAACAATCCATAATTATATGCATGGATAACGAGACAAAAACTAACCATATCTTGTCGTAGGTAAGTATTGACATGATGCACGATGCGGTGATATTTTGATGGGTCTATGTCTCTTTCCCCGTCTTCTTTTAACTGGCCAGATACGAACGTGCTAACAATTTCTACCTTTTCGCCCGCCCTGACTTTTAGATGGTCGTGAGCAAGCATGCAATATATGTAAGCATTTATCACCTGTAATCAACATTTACATTATATTTACAATTTATGATATTATATTTTGTTCAAATTATTAATTACAAAGTTTGTGCATTTGGTCTTACACCGTCATGTAAGAACATACCATCTTTCATAAGGCATTCCAAATCGTCGGTTGATAACAAGGCATCTCCAATGTCCACAAACTGGGTATTCTTGGGGGCAGACTTGATTGATTCGATGACTGTAATATCTCTAAGGGTACAAACATAGTCTGTCAAATTCATAAAAAAGTGAGCCAACTTAGCAATCAAAATGAGCAAAATTAGTTGAATACAAAAGGAAATATCAAAAAAAATTGATAATGATATAAAAAACCTTGTGGGAGAACATGTAAATTGGCATCCTTTTTTGGTTTGTTATGACATATAACCTCGTCGACATTTTTATGTTGTGAATTTTCGTCCCCTTTCAGCGACATCGCATCCGAACCATCAATGTATTCTTTCCGTGCATCTCCAAAGTCCATATCCATGACTTCTGTATTCTGAAATAACAAAAATACAAAATTAGACCTTCTGTATTATCATCTATAATATACGTACAAAGGAAGTTTAGCTATACACTAGTGCAGAACCGGGCAATAGCACCGGTTCGTAAGGCCCTTTAGTGCCGGTTAGGTAACCGGCACTAAAATTTCGGCACTAAAGCCCCCCCCCCTTTAGTACTGGTTCAGCACGAACCGGTGCTAAAGGGCAGCCACGTGGCACGAGCCAGCTCCGGGGGCCGGGAGCCCTTTAGTACCGGTTGGTAACACCAAGCGGTACTAAAATGTTGGGGGGGTTTTGGTTTTATGATTTCTTTTTCATTTAATTTTGTGTTTTCCATTTTAATTCTTTTTCGTTTGCCGGTATTTTACAGTACTACACATTGTACACGTTATGCATATATATATATAAATAGAATTTCTAGTAGAACCAATCATATATATATCATCAATCATGTCTCACAAACCACCATATTAATTCACACATACACACATGTATAGCTATATACAATTTCTCCTACATATGCATGTTGCCTTCGGAGCCAGTGGCATTAGCCTGATTGGTGCCTTCGGAGCACGATGACAATTGGAAGTGGTTCATGTCTTTTTCGATGAAGGCGGTAGCGGGTAATACTATTCTCCCTTCGGATTTATGACCTGGTCGAGCAAAAATCCCGCTATTTCCTCTTGAAGTGCTTCTACGCGCTCCGTTGGTAGGAGCTTGTCCCGCACCTCTTTGAACTGTTAAAAAGGAGATCAATATGCATGTGTATTAGTTGTGTGACTAGATATCGATAATGGTGTAAAAAATGTGAATATTGTTCTAACAAACGTACCCATTCCTGTCTTTGAGATCTGCTCCTTTCGGACGTCATCATGCGAATGTTCTCGCAAACGTAGTATGCACACAGATCAGTCCCCTGCGCCTGCTGAAGGGCCTTTACGAGAATGGAATTTGATTAGATAATAATTAATCAAGCATGATAATTAAAGAGATGGCAGGTAGCAAGCTAGCTAGCTAGCTAGTACTACTTAATTACTTACCTTGGGTCGAAACCATTTCAGCTTTTGTTTCCATTCGCCTGGAGTGACGCTGATGAACCTTGCCCAAGCCCTGCCCGCCGACAAAGAAAATGAATAAAGGGGTTATTAAATAGTTCATATCATGAAATGACGAACTAAATAGGCCGAGATATATAGTTAATAATGATTGAAATTACCTGTTGACTATCCCAAACAAGATGTTATAGTCACTATTTGCTTTGAGTAGCGAGTCCAGTATTTCAACTGTTCCGGCATCAACTTTAATGATACACAAGATCCAGTGAAATCTGCATGCACACACGTTTGCATGTCTTAATTAAGCGGGCATATGTAAGCAAAAACATGTAGCTAGCTAGTAGGCAAAAACAGAGAATTTGTAATACAAGAAAGTGTGACTCACTCGAAGTTGTAAGGAAGTAGTATATCTTCATTGTATTTGAGGCACTTCAAGAACTCTAGCATGCTGTCCTCTACCTCTTTTTCATAATATGCATATAATTTCCATGTATATTCATTAACGGTGTTTGGGTCAATGAACCCAATGCCATAGCGTCCACCTTTTCTCATTTCATACATCTTCATCCTGTATAATACCACAGAAAAGAATATAGTGAGGATAATTACACGTAATGATTGATCAAAAGGATCACTACAGCTAGCTTGAGACTTAAATTACAGAAAGAAATCACTTACAGACAATAGCACCTGACTATAGATTTGTCGAGTGCGTCTTGATTGTATAACTGAAACAGTTCAGAATACTCAACGGCCACATCTTTCTCATGGTAGTAATCATCCTTCTTGACATACACCATGAGGGACTCTCGATCGGATCTCTTGCTAATGTCCATGTACCATTGATGCTATTCATACATTCTCGTTGGGAGCTTCTTGACATCTTCTGGCTCGACCAAAGGTTGGCCCCGGACAAATTTCCGTTTTATTTCCTCCTCTCTAATCAGAGGCATGTCCTCGATCTCGAGGAGTTGTCCAACAGTGATCTTGAGTTCTTCAGCCTGCATTATATGCTCCTGGGTTATTACCACATCGCCCACGTCGGGAACGTAAACTGTTTGGCCACAATAATATTGGGCGCGCGTACTGTCACGTGTTGTTGGTGGCACAACAAGCGGGGGGATCGATTGCGCCGCCTATTTTCCCAGCTGGGCAACGGTTTTCCCGCATTTTTTGACAGCTGCTTGTTGTTTGCTCGAGCTCGAGCTCGCCTCCTTCTGTAGACGTTGTCGATGTAACTTCCTGATGTGGCGCTCATAGTCTGAGTCAACAGGCTTAGGAGCTGGTGGTTGAGACATACGAATTAAGTGGTCAACTACTTCCACAGGCACTTTCTCCCTTGGCGGCGGTGGCGGTTTCGGTCCAAAATGGGCGTCGACTTTTGCCCGCACTATGGCATTGGTTTGCTCCCCGGTCCTGTCATAAGCCCTCACAGGAAGAGGAGTACTGAGGTTTGGACCATATTTATATCGCTTGCCTCCGCCTGTACTTCCTGTACTATCACCTTGACTCGTACCGCTACGCACCATAGCTGCGGGGTGTCTCTTCTGCGATTGCTGAGGCGGCGGAGACGGCTGACGGGGCTGAGTTGGACGAGGAGGAGTGGCCTGAAGCTGTGCCGGACTTGGAGGAGGAGTGGCCTGAGGTTGTGCCGGACTTGGAGGAGGAGTGGACGTCTGACGCTGTGTCGGACTTCGAGGAGGAGTGGCCTGACACTTTGCCGCACTTGGAGGAGGAGGAGTGGCCTCACGCGTTGATGGACTTGGAGGAGCGGGAGTCTGCTGACTCGGTGGCGGACTTCGACGAGAAGTCGGGTGACACGGTGTAGGTGGCCTTCGAAAGTTGATGCAATCCTTTCTCCATAGGATGATACGATGTTTGGCATCTCCGAGTGTGTGCTCCTCGTCACCTCTAGGAATGTCAAGCTCTAGCCCCGAATATTGGTCCACCACCTCATCAACCACGACACGAGCATAGCCTGCTGGAATCGGGTTGCAATGGAAGGTTGCATCGGGGGAATTTGTATAAGCAACACCGTCCGCCACCTTCAAGGATATGTTCTTAATTTTGAAGTGTAGCTCGCAATTAGTGTTCTCCGTGATATCATCCACGGGGTATCTATCCAGCAGTGCGTCGCCCGGGGCAGAACCCACGCTACTTCTCGGCATGGATGGGGCGGTGGTATCCAATGCTGGATCATCCGCTAGCTGCTACAGCTGCTGAGACCCCCTTTGCTGGCTAAGTGAGTCGATCTGCTCCTACTGCCGATGGAATTTAGCTGCCAATTCCGCTTGACTTGCTTCTAGGCCTTGAAGGCGTTCATAGTCCCGCTTTCTCTGCTCCTCCTCCATCTTCCTCTTCTTCTCCTCCGCAATCTTCTTTCTCGCACGGGTTCTGTAGTCGGCGTTCCAGTCCGAAAACCCCTCATACCACGGAATAGCGCCCTTGCCTCGTATTCTTCCCAGGTGTTCAGGATTTCCCAGGGCACGCGTAAGCTCGTCGTTCTCTCTGTTGGGCTGGAACACCCCCGATCGAGCCTCTTCTATTGCAACAAGTAGCGCATCGTCGGCTCCGTTCAGACATGCCTTCGTCGAAACATTGCCTGTCTTCGGGTCCAACTCCCCCCCATGCGCATAGAACCAAGTCCTGCACCTGGGGGGCCACCTCTTAGTAACCGGAGTGACACTTGCATCCTCCATCTCTTTCTCAGACTTATCCCACTTAGGCATTGCCACCGCGTAGCCACCTGGCCCCGGCTTATGGAACTTATCCTTTTTTCGGCATTCTTCTTGTTTATTCTCGACCATTCCTTAGCTAATTCTGAATCCTTGAATTTCACGAAATCGTCCCAATGAGCACTTTGATTCTCTAGTATCCCCTCGAATACTGGAGTCTTCCTTCCTCCCTTGACGTACTTCTCCCACGTCGTTCTCTTGTGGTTCTTGAATGCAACCGCCATCTTCCTAAAAGCAGCGTCCTTGACTTTCCGCACATCTGCTTCTGTGAAATGATCTGGTAGGGTGAAATGTTCCATGAGAGTATCCCAAAGCAGTTTTTTTATTCTCGTTGACAAAAGTAACATTTGGACGTGGCTTTGCTGGCTTTCTCCATTCTTGAAGGGAGATCGGGAGTTGGTCCTTCACAAGAACTCCGCACTGACGAACGAACTTGTCCGCAATCTTCTTAGGCGCTAATGGTTCGCCATTAGGTTTGAATGCCTCGATATTGTACTTTACGCCCTCCTTCAACTTTTTGTTCGGGCCTCGTTTCGTCCTTTTGCCTGAAGATTTGCTCGATCCGGATGGCTGAAAGAAAAAAGATCGATTCGTTAATATATCTTCAACTCATTTAAAACATGCGATGCTCACCAGATTCCTGCTTATATAAATATATATACCTCGCCGGTGTTTGTTGTTTCAGGATCAACATGTTCTTCGTCGTACTTCATGACTTCATCTTCTCGGTCGTCGCGATCGAATATCATATCACCCTCTCTGGTGTTGTTTAGAAATTCGGAGGCGTCAAAATCTTCTTCATTCTGATCATCATCTGGCCCGCGTATGATATCGAACATGGTCTGTTCTCTCTCTCTATCGGTATTGTCCGCCATAGCTTTTATTTAACTATGCCAAAAGATATATAAAACAATTTAGTATAATCTCGAATAATAGATATAATCTCGAATACATCGTCTCGAATAATAGATATAATCTCGAATACATCATCTCGAATAATAGATTTAATCTCGAATACATCGTCTTGAATAATAGATATAATCTCGTCGAATACCTCGTCTCAAATAATATATATAATCTCGAATAAATCATCTCGAATATTATATATCGAATACATCACTAGCTAGCTAGCTAGCTAATAAAGATCGAATACTAGAGAGTAATCTAGGCGGTGGACAACCAAAGTGAAGGAACCATCACTGGAACATAGCTCGGGTGATCTCCCCGAAGAACCTGCCAGGTATTGGAGAACCTGACGTCCATAGCAGCCATGTAGCGATGGACGTGCTCGTCCTCCTCCCTGACACGGCGACGTACCACCTCCGGCGGGGCTGGCTCCCTCCGCACCGAAAGTGGCCCACGCGAATGCCACCAAAGAAGATGAGGGTCGACGACGGGACCCGGGGCCGGGTTCCTCACCAAGCGTCGCGCCCCTGAAGGTAGCACCTCCCAGTGCCAGCCCGGCGGAGCCCAGTCCCGGACATGGGTCCTCTGAAGCAGGACGTCGTCGCGGACGTGTCGACGGCGAGGATGCGGGCCGGGCATCGTCGACAACAAAATACTATATGCCGCAAAAGTAAAGTAACATTTTTTAAATGATGGATTGTGATGATTTCATATATGCAAATTCTAAATTTTATAACTAAAAATATAAGAAACTAAAAAAACATCGATCATCGTCTAACAATTTGAAATTAATCTAATTCATCTAGCTAGCTAAAACTAACATTTCTATATAACTAACATTTCTATAACATTTGACATTATATATATTATAACTAACATTTCTACATACTATTTGACATTAATCTAATCTAATTAATTAATTCATCTAAAACTTTGTATGAAAAACAGAAAAAACTAAAAGCTAAAAACAGAAAAATTGTGTGTGTGCGCGTCTAGTGTGTGTGTGTAGTGTGTGTGTGTCCATGTAGTGTGTGTGTGCGCGCGCGTGTGTGTGTGCTATGGTCGGCGCCGGCGCCGGCGCCGGTGTGCGCTACGATCAATTGGAGGGAGGAGAGGGGCCGGGGGAGGGGCTCACAGCGCGCGCGGGCAAGGTCGAGGCGACGGCGAAGCGAGGGGATCGGCGACCGGGACGGCGACGGGGGTGCCGCGGAGTCGACGGGGACGACGCGACAAGGACGGGGGCGTCGCGGAGTCGACGGGGACGGCGCGACGGGGGCGGCGACGGCGCAGGACGGGGCGGCGACAGAGAGAAGTGGGAGAGAAACTGAAAATTTTCGAAGTGTTTCTTATATAGGGGACACCTTTAGTACCAGTTGGAGCCACCAACCAGTACTAAAGGCCTGTTTTGGCCAGGCCAAGCGGCGGGAAGCAATCCCCCTTTAGTACGGGTTCTTGGCTCCAACCGGTACTAAAGGCCCCCCCTTTAGTACCGGTTGGTGCCAGGCGAGGGGCGCAAAGTTTAGTCCCACCTCGCCTAGCGAAGGGCAGCCGCACTGGTTTATAAACCCAGCCGCGGCTGCTCCTTCGAGCTCCTCTCAAATGCAGGCCTTCTGGGCCTACCTGTGCTGTGCTGCCCCGTGGGCCTATCGGGCCTCTGCGGGCCTGCATCCTGGCCCAACAATGGGTTGGGTTTCTAGTCGTATGCAGGCCGCTCTAGCCTAGTAGGTGGGCTTTTTTTATTTATTTATTTTGCTTTATTTATTTTGAGTTGTTTTTTGTGTATTTAGAGTTTCTTTGTGAATATTTTTGCTTTAGGTACAAAAAATTACAAATTTTCTGTTAGTGCCTGTAGTTTTCAAATTTGAATAGTTTAAATTTTGAATTATTTGAAATTAGTGTGAATCACTAGTTTGTGAATAACTTAACTTTAAAAATCAGTAAAGGCATGAAAGAATTTGTTTGCACATAAAATTTCTTCGTGTTTCAAGTGCGAAAACACATAATTAACTACCCTAACTATTACAGAGATTCCCTTCTGGGTGTGAAACACAGAAGAAAGTGATGATAGCTAGTGAAGCCGATCACATCCCAGATCTTTGGGTGTGAAACTTTTTCTTCGCGTGTGTCCCTTTGCACCGTAACCATGGAAAATCTTCATCATTTAACGGGATGCTCGGGTCAATATTCACTATGAATGGAGCAATTTCATCAAACTTTTCATAATCTTCTGACTTGTCTGTCTTGTCATCCACTCCCACGATGTTTCTCTTCCCAGAAAGAACTATGTGCCGCTTTGGCTCATCGTACGATGCATTCGCTTCCTTATGTTTTCTTTTTCTTGGCTTGGTAGACATGTCCTTCACATAGAAAACCTGTGCCACATCATTGGCTAGGACGAATGGTTTGTCTGCATACGCAAGATTGTTGAGATCCACTGTTGTCATTCCGTACTGCGGGTCTTCCGTTACCCCGCCTCGTGTCATATTGACCCATTTGCACCGAAACAAAGGGACCTTCAAACCACGTTGATAGTCAAGTTCCCATATGTCCTGTATATAACCATAATATCTTTCCTTTCCCATCTTGGTTTCTGCATCAAAGCGGACACCACTGTTTTGGTTGGTGCTCTTCTTATCTTGGGCGATCGTGTAAAATGTATTACCATTTATCTCGTACCCTTTGAAAGTCATTATATTCGAAGATGGTAACTGGGACAGCAAGTACATGTCATCTTCAATAGAGGTGTCATGCATGGTACGTGCTTGCAACCAGCTGGCGAAACTCCTGGTTTGTTCACGTGTAATCCAGTCATCAGACCGGTCCGGGTGTTTGGAGCGTAGCAAATTCTTGTGTTCATCCATATACGGAGCCACCAAGGCGGAATTCTATAGAACTGTGTAGTGTGCTTCAGTGAGAGAATGTCCGTCCATACATATTATTTGTTCCCCTCCTAGAGTGCCTTTTCCATCCAGTCTGCCCTTATGCCGCGATTTAGGAACACCAATCGGCTTAAGGTCAGGAATAAAGTCAATACAAAACTCAATGACCTCCTCATTTTGACGGCCCTTGGAGATGCTTCCTTCTGGCCTAGCACGGTTATGAACATATTTCTTTAAGACTCCCATGAACCTCTCAAAGGGGAGCATATTGTGTAGAAATACAGGACCCAAAACGTTAATCTCTTCGCATAGGTGAACTAGGACATGCGTCATGATGTTGAAGAAGGATGGTGGGAACACCAACTCGAAACTGACAAGACATTGCACCAAATCATTCTGTAACCTTGGTATGATTTCTGGATCGATTACCTTCTGAGAGATTGCATTGAGAAATGCACATAGCTTCACGATGGCTAATCGAACATTTTCCGGTAGAAGCCCCCTCAATGCAACCGGAAGCAGTTGCGTCATAATCACGTGGCAGTCATGAGACTTTAGGTTCTGGAACTTTTTGTCTGCCATGTTTATTATTCCCTTTATATTCGACGAGAAGCCATACGGTACCTTAATACTGAGCAGGCATTCAAAGAAGATTTCCTTCTCTTCTTTGGTAAGAGCGTAGCTTGCATGACCCTGATGTATGCCGTCTTTTCCGTGCATACGTTGCTGGTCCTCCCGTGCCTCGGGTGTATCTTTTGTCTTCCCATACACGCCTAAGAAGCCAAGCAGGGTCACACAAAGATTCTTCATCACGTGCATCACATCGATTGTGGAGCGGACCTCTAGGTGTTTCCAATAGGGCAGGTCCCAAAATATAGATTTCTTCTTCCACATGGGTGCGCGTCCGTCAGCATCATTCGGAACAGGTTGTCCACCAGGACCCTTTCCAAAGACCACCTTCAAATCCTTGACCATATCATGTACATCAGCACCAGTAAGGTGGCCAGGCTTCGTCCGGTGATCTGCCTCACCTTTGAAATGCTTGCCTTTCTTTCTTACGGGATGCCTGCTCGGAAGAAATCGATGATGTCCCAGGTACACATTCTTCTTACAATTAGCCAAATATATACTGTCGGTATCGTCCAAACAGTGCATGCATGCGCGGTATCCCTTGTTTGTCTGTCCTAAAAGGTTACTGAGAGCAGGCCAATCATTGATGGTCACGAACAGCAACGCCTTTAGGTCAAATTCTTCCCCCATGTGCTCATCCCACGCACATACACCTCTTCCACTCCACAGTTGTAAGAGTTCTTCAACTAATGGCCTTAGGTACACATCAATATCGTTGCCAGGTTGCTTAGGGCCTTGGATGAGCACCGGCATCAAAATGAACTTCCGCTTTATGCACAACCAAGGAGGAAGGTTATACAAACATAGAGTCACAGGCCAGGTGCTATGGTTGCTGCTTTGCTCCCCAAAAGGATTAATGCCATCTGCGCTTAGACCAAACCATACGCTCCTTGCGTCATCTGCAAACTCCTTCCCGTACTTTCTTTCGATTTTTCTCCCCTGCGACCCGTCAGCGGGTACTCTCAACTTTCCGTCTTTCTTACGGTCTTCTCTGTGCCATCGCATCGCCTTGGCATGCTCTTTGTTTTGGAACAAACGTTTCAACTGTGGTATTATAGGAGCATACCACATCACCTTGGCAGGAATCTTCTTCCTGGGGTGCCGGCCCTCGACATCACCAGGGTCATCGTGGCTGATCTTATAGCGCAATGCACCACATACCGGGCAAGCATTCAAATCCTCGTACTCACCGCGGTAGAGGATGCAATCATTAGGGCATGCATGTATCTTCTGCACCTCTAACCCTAGAGGGCAGACAGCCTTCTTTGCTTCGTACGTACTCTCGGGCAATTCGTTGTCCTTTGGAAGCATATCATTTATCATTACCAACAACTTTCCAAATCCCTTGTCAGATACACCATTCTCTGCCTTCCATTGCAGCAATTCCAGTGTGGTGCCCAGCTTTTTCTTGTCACCTACGCAATTTGGGTGCAACAATTTTTTGTGAGCCTCTAACATGCGCTGCAACTTCTTCTTCTTCAAATCACTCGCGCAGTTTCTCTTTGCATCGGCAATGGCCCGACCTAGATCATCAACGGGCTCATCTGATGCCTCTTCTTCAGCTTCTTCCCGCATTGCCGGCTCATCTTCTTCCCGCATTACCGGCTCAGCTTCTTCCCCCATTGTTGTATCATCGTATTCAGGGAACCCATGGCCAGGATAGCTGTCGTCGTCCTCTTCTTCTTCATTGTCTTCCATCATAACCCCTCTTTCTCCGTGCTTGGTCCAAACATTATAATGGGGCATGAAACCGGACTTAAACGGGTGGACGTGAATGGTTCTTGACGTAGAGTAATTGTGACCATTCTTACAGCGAGCACATGGACAAGGCATAAAACCATCCGCCCGCTTGTTTGCCTCAGCCGCAAGCAGAAAAGTATGCACGCCCTCAATGAACTGGGGAGAGCATCGGTCATCGTACATCCATTGCCGGCTCATCTTCATTACACAACACCGAATAGACCAAATTAATACAAGTTCATACATAAAGTTGATACAATACTTAAATGCAACAAACAAATAACTCTCTAGCTAAAGCATTTAAATGCAACAACAAATACGATCAAGATCGCAACTAAGGTAACAATGGATCCAACATCATAATGATACCAAGCCTCACAATCGATGGCATATTTTCTAATCTTTCTAATCTTCAAGCGCATTTTCTCCATCTTGATCTTGTGATCATCGACGACATCGGCAACATGCAACTCCAATTCCATCTTCTCCCCCTCAATTCTTTTCAACTTTTCTTTCAAGTACTCGTTTTCTCTTTCAACTAAATTTAACCTCTCGGCAGTAGGGTCGGTTGGAATTTTCGGTTCACATACCTCCTAGAAAAAATTTCTATGTCAACTTGATGGGCATAATTTGTCATAAACACGAAATGCAACTAGTTTTAAAAAAGAATATGCATACCACATCCGAATCATAACAAGGACTAGGGCCGACAGGGATGATATCAAAACCATGGCACTATATGTATAACAAACAACGTACGGGTAAGATAATTATACGAGTAACTATATATACAAATCACACAAACATCAATTTTTATATAAAATTTCATGAACAAGAGGCTCACCACAAGGTGGTGCCGGCGATGGGACGGTGCGGGCGATCGACGGTGGCTACGATGGAGATTTAGAAGGCACTAAGTAAACCACACCTACATATGCAAACTAAGTGTTATTTTTGACCTCAAATTGCATATAAATCAAATACTAGCACATATATATATATATATATATATATATATATATATATATCCTCCCAAATTACTAAACTCACAAATTAATCACTATATAAAGCATTGCAAGAGCTAATCTAGCAATGAGAGATGAAAGGACAAAGTTGCTAACCTTTGTGATCATTTGAATGGATGGGGGCCTTCAAATCTTGACAAATTTTGGGCAAAATGTGTGATGAGCTCGAGAGGAAGAGGGGAAGAACAGAGAGGAGAGGAGAAAGGGGAAGAACAGAGCGAGCTCGGGTGGACGAAGGGTTTATGTAGGACGACCTTTAGTACCGGTTTGTGCCAAGAACCGGTACTAAAGGAGCTGGAGGGGCCCCATTCTGACAACATCCTGCCACCACTCTCATTAGTACCGGTTCGTGGCATGAACCGGTGCTAAATGTTCGCCACGAACCGGTACTTATGAAAGCGGCCCGGCTAGCCGTTGGAACCGGCACTAATACAAACCGGCATTAATGTGCTTCACGTTTGACCCTTTTTCTACTAGTGATACGCACCTCTTCTCGTGGTGTTTCAGCATGGTCTGTCATCGTTGCATCAGTGCGTATGTCGAAACCCATCAATTTATATCTATGCTAAAATATAATTAATAATTTTTACTGCATCATAATATTATTTAAAATATATAATAAAACTGAATGTGAAACCGACACAAATGTTTTATCTGCTAAAAAAAGGCATTTGATTTTATTAGAAAAATAAATATTAAAAATCATTTTACTAACACAACATTTTAGGGAAAACAACAAACTATAATGTTTATATATAAGTAAGTAGGGGTCTGAAATTGCTTAAATTATTTTTAATTAATTGTATAGCATAGCGAAAATTGTCAAACAAAAACTAAAACAAACAAACCAACATTAACAAAGTATATTCGGGAAAAACAACTAAATATAATGTTCTTATATAAGTAAGTAATCATTTGAAAATTATTTAAATTATTTATGTAGGCTGTGGAAATCTGTCCAACAAAAGAAAGTAAAACATGCAAACAAACCTTCTTTAACAAAGTATATTTGTGTTTTCTATTATTTACCCCCTCTTATTTTTTTTGTGATGGCCTTGGTTTATTTAATAAGTATAAAAAATGTATATTAGTATGAACCATGTATATTATTATACACATTTATTGATTTTGTGAGGTATGTATAGTTTATATATATATATATATACATATATATATATATAATTTTTATCTACAGTATTACACAGGGCCAGAACAAGCTGGGCCAGGCCCAGCACAAGTGCATCACAGGCGACGGCCCACCTCCCTACCCGACGGTACACCTCCCCGCGCGACGGGAGAGCTCCTGTTCGCCGCCCGCGAGCGGCAAACCGTTGAGCCTTCGCTGAAACGAGCCAGCGTACGGGCCAGCCCATTCGCAAGCGCCGAAGGAAATATCAAGAAAAATAAAAACAGGAAGTGGAGCCGAGGAACCGGCTACCTCAATAGCGACAGCAGCAAGCAACACCAGTCGAACTAGCAACCATTGATAGCTCAACTGCAGCTTTAATGTTAAAGTACTTATTACAGCGGCAGATCCGGTTTTATTTCTCCATTTCCTGTAGAAAATGTGAATAACTTTTCTTAAAAATATGAATAATGTTTGAAAATTGTGACCAAATTTCAAACTTGAACATTTTTTTGGAAAAGTGAAAACAAATTTTAAAACCTGAACAGAAATTTGAAATTCCGAAACAGTTATTGAAACTTTTTATATAGGATGAACAAGTTTTCTATAGACATTGAGCATTTTGGTAATATATGTTGAGCAATATTTAAATACACATCGACCATTTTGTATGTACGCTGAACAATATTTGAATACACATTGAACACTTTATGATATACGATAAACAATATTTAAATATGCAGTGAACATTTTTGGGATATATGCTGAACAATATTTAAATACACATTAAACATTTTGTGATATACGATGAACAATATTTAATTATGCAGTGAACATTTTGGGATATACGTTGAACAATCTTTAAATACACACTGAACATTTGGTGATATACAATGAACAATACATAAATACACAGTGAACATTTTTAGGATATACGTTGAACAATTTTTAAATACACATTGAATAATTTATAAAAAGTACAATGAACATTATTTTAGTATACGGCAAACAATTTCTTAAATGTATGATGAGCATTTTTGTAAATACACGTGTGAGCTCTTTGTATAATACACAGAAAAGAGAAGAAAACGGAAAAAAAATAAACAAAAAACCGAAAGAATAAACCAAAGAAAAGGATATCTGAAAAGAAGGAAAAATTCGAAACAAAAACCAGTGGAGAAACCAAACCTGGAAGAGAGAAAAACCCACAAAAATAGAGTAAAGAAAAATCTAAACAGAAAACGAAAGAAGAAACCCAGAGAAAGAAAAACAAAAGAAACGCAGCAGAGTGTACGAAACAGAAGCGAGCTGCCACCGAACAGCTAACGAAAAAGAACCCCGCATGTGAAACCCAAACTGGGCAGGCCCAACTGATATCGCACGTGAGCGTCGCGGCTTCCTTCTGACACCTGCGGGCGTCAAATAGGATCCGCCGCGCGACGGCCCACCTCCCCAGCGCGACGGCACATCTCCCCCGCCTCCCGCATAACTCGTGGCCACCTACCCCGCCCCATTCACCTTATCCCATTCACTCCTCACTCCACTCACTTCAACTCCTCCTTTCCCCTCCGCCGCCGCATCGCCGCATCGTCGCACGCGTCGACGAGCTGCCGGCTGCGCTCCTCCACCCGCTCATGCCGCATCAGTCCCTCCCCTCTCCTCTCATCTCACTCGCCAGTCGCACATCTAACCCGCTCACCTCCCCCAGCCGCATCGTCGCGGAGCTCGCAACCACCACGACCCCGCCAGCCGACCACCGCACCATTCTCCGGCGACCCGTGTGCGACAGATGTTGACGACCACGGGCACATCAACCAGGCGCGGGTGTTGGATCTGGTCGCCGTTCGGATCCGCGGCGGTGCTGGTCTTCGGCGAGTTCCTTGCTCAGATCCGAAGCGGGGTGCCTCGATCTGCAACGCTAGAAGCCCCGGTACACCGATCCGAACCATTTCCTCCTCTACTTCTTCCATTTGTTGCTTCCCTAACCTGATCTCATCCTCGTTGTTCTATCGAGGCACCATGGCACGGCCGCACATGGAGGGCCAGGGCGAAGACACGGCCACGGTGGTGCAGCCTGTGGTCCACATCGCCGGCAAGAAGAACCACCACGAGGTCGGGGTCACGGTGGTGCATCCTGTGGTCTTCATCGTCTACCACTCCGCCGTCTTCGGCAACCCCCACCACTTCTGCGTCCACATGTCCTTCAAGGGCCGCACCGTCCTGGTTCGCATCCAAACCCATCCTCCCTCTCCCCGCTTAGCTCTCCTTGTTCTTGTTGGGGGAATCCGACTGACTGGCTCTTCGCTGGTGCCCAGTTCGACTGTGGCATCCACCCGGCCTACTCCCGCATGGCGGCGCTGCCCTACTTCGACGAGATCGACCCCTCCACCATCGACGTCCTCCTCGTCACCCAGTAAGCAACCGCCCCTCCATCCCCACCTGCGCATATCTATGTTCCTAACGCCTAATTTCCAGCCTTGGATTGGAATTGCAGCTTCCACTTGGACCACGCCGCCTCGCTGTCCTACTTCCTCGAGAAGGTAGGTAGGTAATACGCGTCAGAGGTCGATGTTGTTATGCTGTTTGGTACCTGAATTTGCTCTGTTTTTGTTTGCAGACGACGTTCAAGGGCCGCGTGTTCATGACCCACGCCACCAAGGCCATCTACAGGCTGCTGCTGTCGGATTACGTCAAGGTCAGCAAGGTGTCGGTGGAGAACATGTTGTTTGACGAGCAGGAAATCATCCGTTCCATGGACAAGATCGAGGTACAGTACCTTATTTTTTCTTATCTCGTTGTTTCCGGCATGTGTAAATGTGAACGACTTGATCCATTTGGTTTGGTATGAATTGCCTGTAGCCAATACGATGATGATTAATAAAGCCTGGTCGGTAGAAAACTGGAAACACTATATTTAGAGGAGAAAAAGAAAAACAAATAAAGATACTACTCCCCCTGTCTCTCAAAAGAAGGCATATAAATGTTGTCCGAAGTCAAATGGTGCATAGTTTGATCATGTTTGTAGGAAAATTCATCAACAACTACAATACTAAATAGATATAATAAGAAAATATATTTTTGTTGCGTCTCCAATGATATTAATTTGGTATCGTAGTTCTTGATAGTTTTTCCTACAAGTTCAGTCAAACTCTATTCTTTAGGTAGATGGAGTTGTTGCCTACATGTATATTACATGCTTGGGTAATATTTTAAAGTGAACTTAGATTCAGTCCCCCCCCCATCTAGCTAGCTCCTGCTTCCTGCCTTTGGAGCACTTATGTGTCAGTATTAATTCTGAATTGTCAAAACATTTAAAAGTTGTTGTGATGTTGGTAAAATTAAGATTTAAGAACCCTATATTATCTGGGCATTGCTTCCAAATAGCAGGATTTTTTACCTTTACAGCTGAGGCCTGATTCTGCTTGTGAGGATTGAAAGTCCACAGGGAGAATGGACATTGTATTAACATATAATTGTGATGCATGTCATAGACTTCCACCAGACACTTGAAGTTAATGGCATACGCTTCTGGTGCTATACTACTGGCCATGTACTTGGTGCTGCCATGTTCATGGTGGATATTGCCGGTGTTCGCATTCTTTACACCGGTGACTACTCCCGTGAAGAAGACCGGCACCTGAAAGTTGCTAAGATCCCCCAGTTCTCCCCTGATATTTGCATTATTGAGTCAACTTATGGCGTGCAGCAACACCAACCCCGCCATGTCAGAGAAAAGCGCTTCACTGATGCCATCCACAACACTGTTTCTCAAGGGGGGCGTGTTCTTATCCCGGCATATGCTCTTGGTAGAGCACAGGAACTATTGCTTATCCTGGATGAGTATTGGTCTAACCACCCAGAGCTCCATAAGATTCCATATTAGAAAAGGTACGCCGATCTGCAACGCCAGAAGCCCCGGTACGCCGATCCGAACCATTTCCTCCTATACTTCTTCCATTTGTTGCTTCCCTAACCTGATCTCATCCTCGCTGTTCTATCAAGGCGCCGTGGCACGGCCGCACATGGAGGGCCAGGGCGAAGACACGGCCACGGTGGTGCAGCATGTGGTCCACATCGCCGGCAAGAAGAACCACCACGAGGTCGGGTCACGGTGGTGCAGCCTTTGGTCTTCATTGTCTACCACTCCGCCGTCTTCGGCAACCCCCACCACTTCCGCGTCAAGGTGAGACAAACGGCCCCTCCCCCTGCCTAGTACCCGTGAATGGACTACGGTCCGCGTTTTGCTGTAATTTGTGGCTAGCTATGTGAGCGTGTACTGCTATTAGTATTAGGAGAAGAGAGAGGTAGAGGTAGAGGGAGATATACAAATGTATGTGCTAGCTATTGTGAGCGTGTACTGCCACTATTAGCTTTAGGAGAAGAGAGAGGGAGAGGTAGAGGGAGATAGACAAATGTATGTGCTAGCTAATGTGAGCGTGTACTGCTACTATTAGCTTTAGGATAAGTGCTGTGGACGGCGACAAACTTTGGACGATACACACACGATGGTTAAAAATGGCAAGTCGCCGTCCACAGGTATGAGCTACGTATAGGAGAACAAGGATAAGCAAGGTCTGTGTGATTTTCTATGACTGATATAAATTGCAAGAGTGCTAATTTACATATTGTTGTAAACTTGATATTATCAAATATCTCGCTAATACAGTAAATGAGGACATGTTTGATTATTTTTCTCCTGTATTCTCCATGCAATAGTTCTTATTTAGAAACCAGATAGACACAATACTATTTGGATTTTTTGTAGAGCATGCAATCATATTTAATCAATACAATGTTTTTGCTGATTGGTTAACTCCAATGATTGTATTTGTTCATCCAAAAAAATGTGGTCTTATCAGAAATAGAAAAATGCAATGTTTGCAGCACTACATATTTCTGTATATATTCTGTCATATTGTGTTTTGTGAGGGTAAAATTAGGAAGCACTGCCATTAATAAATTTGGCTTTATGAATACTTTTAGACTATTCCATCGAAGCATTATGTCTCATGCAATTTCTATTACATGTAATGATTTAATATTATGACTCTGATGATATCTATCTTCAGAAGATGATTAAATTTGTTTGTTTTCTGGCATGTTGAAACACTTAAGAAGTTAATTGTTTGTTTTTCTGGCTCAAATATATTTATTAGATTTCATTAAAAAGTTAGGCAATCAACTATGGTCATAACTTAAACAGTTAGGTGTATGCCACACTTGCGATGTCCAGAATAGACTGTTAGCCTATAATATCTGAAATAACTGTTTGTATTTAGTTGCAGCCCATCTAATAGGACTGCTTGATTAGATCTAAAATCAATTGTATTGGCTATGATATTTTTCTAACCTGGCACTATCTCCAATGGTGTTCTTTTTTTGGATTTTGATGGTATGCCTGACCAAAGCATGATCCTAATCTAGTAACTGTTGCCCTTTTACAGAATACAAAGATCCAGAAATTTTCACATACCTAGAGGACCTCGCCTTCTTGGTGCTCCTTGCTTACATAAGGTACTCCTAGGGAATTAGTGCTCCAAGTATGGGTATTATGACCCTTTGCTATCTGTGATGGGCGAAGGGAGAGTAAGGAGGGGGGTGAGGGATGGCAGAGGAGGTTAACATATATAGGTAGGCCATGCAGGGGAAGGCTGAGTAGCAGATATATTTCCAGTTTTACCATATATACTTACGTATGTTGTAGATATCTTTCCTTTTTTCATCAAACACACCTCATAATAAATTAGAAAAGATGTCAGAAATCAGAACTTACTAAAAAATTAAATTGTTGTATTAATTAAATAAACAACTTATCCTGGCAGATAATTTACTCATTGCATGCCATATAAAAACAAAATATGTTATTTGTCTATTTAAATATTGATTCTATTTTTATTATTGTTCAGTTTGAATAGGTAAACATGACTTTTCATACGGTTAAATCAAGTTAAATAAACATTAAAATAATCTAAAATGTTTTGTTTCTGAAAGATGGCAATTAACAACCTTCAGTATTTGTTGTATGCACAATCAAAACACAGATGCACCTAATGCATCATCGACCTGTTACAACGTCAACATCGACTGGGTACGAGCGGCCGTAGGTCACAAGGGGGCGTGGAACTGTTGCAGACCATTTGTGACAGAGCATAATCCAGCGACTTTGCCCAGCTCGGTACATCCTCTACACGACTACATGGTAGCAACTTGAAGAAAATTATTCCTTTTTTGCTTCCAAGACCTGATATCCTCCTCGATGATGTATCGAGGTGCCGTGACCCGGCCTCAAAGGCAGGGCCTGGGCGAAGAGGTATCCCCGACGGCCAAGACAAGGCCACGGTGGTGAAGACTATGGTGAGACAGAGCTGACTCCAGCGAATTTGACCAGCCAGGTACATCCTCTACACGACTAAACGGTATGAACTTGAACAAAAAATGTCTTGTTTAGTATAGTAGCTTAGTAGTAGTATTGTGAGTGGTCTTGTTTATGTCGAACAATCACTGAACTGGATATGCAGGCCTGGGATAATATATGTGGGGGTCTTGATATTGTTAGTGGACTTGTATATGTTAAGCTTGATGATAAATGCACAAATTGTGTAAGACAAACAGATTGTTTGCTTTGTTAAAATCTCATTGACGTGCAAAGCAAGATGCATCGTTGTCTTGGTTTGCTAGGATCCAATTAGCCAACCCAAATTCCGTATATAAAACATTAGCAGGATAGTCTGTTTAGTAATAAGAGCCATAGAGTTAATTGTTTTCCAAATAATTTATAACAAACACTATGAATTTAATTAAATGAGAACTAAAACCTAAATTGCTTGATGATTTCCTCATTTGAAATATTAAAATTGCTAAGCTCAGTTATGGCATAACCGCATTTTTTAAAAATAACAATGGCGTCAATCAAATTTATAATTTCAAATGTATCTGGTTGTTGAATATCAGTCTCTTTTTTTAATCAAAATTCTTATACTTTGGTGTCATGGTGGCTATTTGATTTCCCTGTACAAATGTCTGTTTTCATTGCAAATGTGTCCCTTGATCAACTAAACTGGGTGAATGTAAAATCATGGGGAGCCTTGAAGCCTTCTAATGTAAGAGTATGCTCAACTCAATTTTGATAAGTGAGTCCATTACATCATTCCAATAGGGTCCATCACTAATGATCGTTGGATTTCAGTAACACTTGAACATGAGGTACATAGGTTCCTTCACTCTATAAATATGTAAAATTTATAAAGAACATGTTTGTATAAATGTAAGAGTAATTTTGAACATTATTTTGTTTAATACATGTTGAATTTTTCTTGAATGCATGATGAACATATTTCAAAACACATATACAATTTTTTAATAGGAATGACAAAATTTTAAAAATAAGTTGAGTAGTTTTTTCTTCGGCGGGAAAAAACATGAATGTGGGAAAAGCATAAAAAGAAACCTTCTGCGGGCCCATAAGAGTGCCATACATTAGAATAAAAAATAAGGCAAACACTTGAAGAGGTAAATAGCAACATGATAAATAGACATCTAGCTCACAAATAGGATTCGTTTTCGTCCAATATACTTAGTCAAAGATGATATATATATATATATATATATATATATATATATATATATATATATATATATATATATATATATATATATATATATATATATATATATATATATATACGTCTGGCTCTAACATACCTACTATTTTAGTTTTAGGTTTTATCTATATGTACTGATCAATAAGAAAACCCATTGCTCTCTCTAATTTTTGTTTTCTATTCAGGAACACATAAAAGATAATCAGCGTTTGTTTGCAAGGATGGAATTGAAGGAATCGGCGAGAGAGGCAGATAAAGGAGAACTTGGAACTTATATAATATATGCAAGGTACGTGCCGTATGACAATCATATTTTTATTGACTACTCGCTAGCTAGAATGTGTTTTTTACTATGAAAAAAACCTCGTATAGTATAGCAGTGCGTGTATGGATGGAGTTATACTATACGAGGTAGTATATGTTGCGAGGCACTGAATATCTGAAAACATCACCTGCCGGTCTATGAGTACGTTGTGAACCTATCATGGTCTAACACAAAAGTATTCCGGTGCACCTGGAGCACCAAACCTGGTCCAAACTAATATGGCCTTCTTCCCGTAAAATTTAGATGGATGGAAGGATAGATATATAACCAACAAAGCTAGGGGATGCCAACATCAATCTATAGCTAGTGGATACCAACCAACATAAATATAAGAGAAAATGTCAACTGATCATCTGATTAGCACGGGCATTGAAACAGATATTTCCTAAACAGCAACTAAACATCATTTTATTATAAGGTATTTATCGATGCAGAAGTCCTCCTTAGCCACCAATAAATCTCAACGCTGCTCTAACTTGCTCTGGAATGTTATCCTTTGCTTCGTTATCCCTAACCATCAACAGCTGGACCATTAGTCGCTTCCTGAGACTTTGTGGATCCTACAAATTGTGCATAAACAAAGCCAGAAGATATATTTAGCAAATATATGCAATCTGTAACCTCATTACAAAATCACTTACGTCAGTCCTAGGCATGTTATGAACCATGTCATTACCGATGGTTTCATACAGATGGGCCATCTCCTATAGAACTTTGAATCCGGAGTCCATACTGTCACCAAAAAAACATATTGTATTAGCTATATTAGAGCACACACTAATATGCAAGCCAATTTAGAATAGTACCGCCGAGGTGAAACATGAATGTTATCTTGTTCGGGCCATTCCACAAGTTGGCTGTTCCTATCAGGGGCCTCCTATTGCAATACAGAGCTGAATTCTTGCTTCACTAAAAGGGATTCCCTCTGAAGTTCAGTGCCATGGGGGTCCTCCTCAAAATGAAACACATCCTGGTTCGAATAATCAATAACGATAGTCCTCTCCATTTCCATGTTCACTGCTAAAAGACCGTAGGACGAATCCACGAGTGACAGTGGTAGAAGATACTGCATTTGGTAGACAAAGGTAAATGTCAAACAAAGTAACCAACTAATTTGTAAGAATGAGAACACTTACAATTGTAGGGGTGTGAAACACGTCGTATCTTGGAAAAGGCTCAAGCACGACATTGTTAATCAGTGCATTGGTGCGTTGTTCTTGGCTTAACCAAGTCTGCCTTAGCGCCCGTGCTTGCACATGGAATCCCAGATTGAGAAAATGTGTCTTTCCAACAGAGTTGGTGCCTGCGCTCCTCTCTGCTGCGTCGGTAGTAATCTTACACACAGCTAGACTGAAGCATAACGGATGGACAAGTCCATCTCCTAGGATGGTGTCTCGGATGATCCGTAGGCTAATCTCGATAGGGAATGGGCGCGAGCTCCTAATCCAGATTGTGCTGTAAAAAATGAAGATCAAGGTTCATACCAATGATATGACTTCAAGTAATCCTAAACTCAAACGATAAAACTGTGTTGCTGTCTATAAGATATGAATAATTAAACAATAGTATATATCACATTAAATGACCTAAAAGATATTGTAATCTCTACCAAGTTAAGTATTTTAATATTATGTACGGGCAATAAACTAACAGATTGAAGTGTTTTCGTAGTAGTACATGGACCTGCATAAAAATTGTTGTAGATTTTGGATGAAAAAATTCAACATGTAGTTTATAGCTTGTTCAACATTGTTGTAAAAGTTGTTAGACCCCATAGTTTTGGACCACAGTTTCATACGTATTTCGTTTCATACTTATCAGCTATTTATGTTAGACGCCGCAAAACACTGGTTTTAGACACAATTTACCAATACAAATATAATATCTGGTAACAACCATTGAATATGTATTTATATACTTGTATAAGAAAAATAACTACACATTCAGCCTTTGTAACAGACGTCTGAACTTAGACAAAGACCACGTGATCCTAACCAGGGTATATCTTCTAATCTAAACATAAAGTATATATGTACAGGGCAGGAAGATTTTTTATGGGGGTATATCTTCTAAATGCAAAGTATACATGTACATGGCAGTGGACTTAGACGATGAAGAGCAAAAAATATTAGATCTATCGGGCCGTGAGAACTTACTCTAGTAGTTCTTTGTCTGAGGAAAGTGCTATGAAATCATACACGTAGTCGACGGCGTGTCACACTCCCCCAAAATTCGCCATTGCTTCCATTGACGGGGCAAAAAGTCGGTCGTACAACTGGTAAAGCGAGAGAGGAAGGAGCCTGTAGGATTTTATTAAGTATATATGAGGCCATGGGGAATTGTGCGACAACAGTTAGGAAGGTGCACCCTGTCCTTCCTTATTTGCATGTCTCCATAAAAAAATACTATCAACAAAATCGGCAAGATACTTGTTTTGATTAGACTATGCAAAAAACCAGTAACAGATTAAAAGTTGCCTAAATTATGTCTCCCTTACCCCATAACTTTCCCAAACGAAAAAAATCAAAGAAACCGGACTTACTCTGTCGTGAGGAAGTGCAACACTCGATGTCCACCCAGAAAGCGTTGTTGGCTGCGTGTTTTGTGGGGCCCAGTGTTTGTCCCCCTCTAAATAAATCTCCGACCCCCTGATTTGAATGGTGGGGCCCTAATTTATTTCCCTATCAAATTTGCCCCCCCTGATTTCAACTATGGGGGCCGGTGCCTTTCCTCTAATAATTATTTTCCCCACATTTCTTTTGTGGCGGGAATCAAGCTTACCATTAACCAGACAGCTCAGCAGAGTCGCTAGCTACAAGAGCGTCCACAAACTCAGGTGCTTGATCCTGCCACATGATTGGGGCTAACGCATCCATTACTTTATTACACATCCTGAGGCAAAACGAAAATACCACTTGGTTAAAGTTTAATCTAGCAAAGAATATTATTTCTTTCAACAACACTCCATTGGCAGCGAGGTCAAGGTCGCTCGTGTTAACAGCCTGGACCTAGTTGAGTGAATCTGTCTGAGCTTGCACTCCCGTCATAACCCAGCCGCCTCGGGAAAAATTATCAGGAAAGCGCTACACGCTAATCATGCATTTGTCCAACAATTATTTAGATATCTACGTCACAAGCGTTAGGCTTTAATTCTTTAGTGTGAGGAAATAGCCCAGATGGTTTGCCCTGGCCCACTTAAACACAGGGACATATTGTGGTTCCCCTACTAAAGATCGGTATGTGCATAGTCTACTGATGCCACCTCTCCCCCTCGTCCTCTATCCTTGATGCATCATGGCGCCTCTCTCACTCATCCTCTATCGATTGCAACACTGATCGGGAACCGGAATGTGAAGCTCGATTTCTAGCTTGAGAAGCTAGACCCCTCGCCGGAATAAGTTGCTTTGTCGTCGGAGCAGTTGAATCCTCGTAGGGTAGGAGATATGATTGTGGGTGAGATTGTTTTTTAGCTATCAAATGTGGCTCAATGATCATTGACGTCAGACAAACAGAAATTACCAAAACAACAAACATAATAGCAAAACCAACTTGTAGTAGTACCAAAACTCCAATTAGTTCTTAAATATTGTAAACCCAAAAAAAATTATAGTTTCAATCCATAACCAAACATGACAAGATGATTGAAGTATTCCTGACGGTTCTGCATGCATAGAAGCATTTTTAGTTGTTCAAAACCCTCAAGGCCGCCATAATCTCCTGAGGGATGTTTCCAGCAGCTAGATTGTCTTTGACCATGAGCCTAGACTACCACTTGGCTCCTGACCATAATTGGATCCTAGAAACAATGAAACAAATTGACCATGAAACGCCGAAGTGGTTGGATTATAAATGGCACATTAAAACTCGTCATAAAGATAATTATTGTAGTGTTCATCCAGGTCATGCTACACAAAGAACCTAGCTGGTGGGCCATCTCTTGTAGAACTAAGAAACCCGAGTCTTTGCTGTGACAAACAGAATAAAAACTTGAGATTTGTACATACTGCATCTTATTCATCTGAAAAAATTATTAAATTACCGCCAAAAATTGAATGACATGTTGTCTTGTTGCCAATCCATGAGTTCGGTGTTCCATTCAAGGACCCTAGCCTGCAACACTTCATTGAGTTCTTGCTTCAAAATAGTGATTTCCTTCATCATCTCTTTGTTGTGAGAGCTATTTCCCACTTGTCGTACATCTAGTGATGGATTAAATACGATAACCCTTCTCCTCATCCGATTTACCACAAGTAGACCATACGAGGAATCCGGGATAGACAACGGAAGTAGATACTACATAAGGTCAACACAGGTTAATTGCTATCAGGAAAGAAAAAATAATTTAGGAATTAAAAACTCTTACAATTGTGGAGTTGAACACATCATATCTAGGAAAGGGCTGTAGAACAGCATTGTTGATCAGCGTCGAGGTGCGCTGCCCTTGTGGCATCCATGAATACCTTAGAGCTCGTGATTGAGCATGGAGCTGCAAGTCAAAATAATGTTTTCCTCCAACCATGTTAGTGCCTGCATGCCTCTCTACTTCAGCGCTAGCAAGCTAACAGCGAGATTGAAGCAATCGGGATGTAGACTTGCGGACGTTACAAATAGTGTGTCCTTCAGCATTCTGAGGCTGATTTCGATATGGTACGGTGTATCGCTTCTTATCCAGATTGAGCTGCACGTAAAAATACATAAAAATGGTTAGCAATATGAGTGGTACTTTAAAACATAAAATTGTTCATATGGTAACATTTTCTAGATAATCTAATAGCTATGAGCAGAACGTAATATTTTGATAAACTATAGAGCATGAAAATTGTTTCAGCACCTTCTAGCAAAAGCTAAAATTAAATAATAACTTATCTGTAAGAACAATATTAATTTGTTAGAAATTAAGAGCAGGAAAATTTAGGTAGCACCCATTATACCAAGTTTGCTGGCTGTTCAAAAACAATATTAAATTGTTGTACAATATAGTAAGGACATTAAGTTGTTCAACATTTGTACTGCAAATAATATTAGAATTTTGTTATTCATTACATACTGTAGATGTGCAACAGAAATACTGCCAAAACATTTAACAAGAAATAATTTTGTACTGCTGGCCGCAAAAAGTAAGAATTAATCTAAAGAAAAACAAATCAAGCAATATCATACTCCTATATCAAACAGAGTCTGCTATGTACGACCTAGTTCTAATAAGATTTCTTTAGAGAAAATTAACATACAATACCATAACTTACTCTAGTGTCTGCTCATCATGAATGCCGTTCATGAAGCCGAATATATATTCGAGTGCATCTTCCACGAAATGCCTTGGTGGGGGAAGAAGATGCAGGGGTGCGGGCAAATCCTCCTGGGGGTCGGCCACATCATCGTGTATCTGGAGGGCAGCCTCATTGGGGTTGGGGGCAGCGGCATCTAGGGGCCTGGGCACAGAAACCTCATGGTAAGTGTGCGCTGCCACAACCTGGACCGTCGGTGCATTGTTTCCAATGATGGGCTCCATCGCTGATCCATACGCATGAGTGATCGTTCTATGAGGTGTCTTGGCAATTAGGATGTCTATGCAGCATATATATAAACGGATGTATTTTTAATGCTTTTTATTGCCTGCCAAATATATCAAGTCATTTTTAAGACGTAGATGATTCTTTCTAATTATAAAAAAACGTGACGGGGGCGTATCAGATCTTTCTCCTTTTTTATAGTTGAATATAGTGTTACTAAGGCATGCCATATTTACAGTTCAATCTCAAAGAATCGAAAAAATCAACCTTTGTATAAAACCAGATATCCCGAATTAAGTAAGCGTACAAAAAATACATACTGCCATAATGGCTACACTTAGAGTTGACAAGCAAAAAGAAAACACACTTTAACAGAAATGATTGTTCTGTGTGAATACATTATTATTCCAAATGTAGATAAAAGGACCGAGGGAAACGAGCTTTTTATTGAGCCGTGTTGAAAAACAAAGTCATCTATTGTCCATTTTTCTTGGCTACAACTGCAGCATTGACGTATGATAGTTATATATAGCTCGTATTGCCAATTATGTAGTTCATGACTTTACAGTTATAATTGACGTGATATTTCAAGATCAAGGGTGCGTCGCAAAACATATGTTTAATATATCCAAAACAAAAAAAGTATTTAAATATATATAGTTCATGCTCCCCTCCATTTTGGACGCTGGCTTAAACCAACATATGACCTCTTCGCCCTTCCAATTCGATGCTTCCTGGCTTCTAGTGGAGGGATTCATCAATAATCTTGCCACCTAGATTTCTAGCCTTCTTAACCCTTCACATCGATCCTTTGGGCCCATGGACGACTGGCACAAATGCTCGTATGAGCTTCGTAAGTTTCTTAGGGGCTGGTCTCTTAACAGAGCAGGCAGATATATATTGGCGTCAGCGTGGTACCCTCAATTGGACTCTTAAAGGGGACTCCCCAATGACCCACTTCTTTGCCATTGCCAATGGTAGAAGAAGATGTTTTAGATAGCCTCATCATTAATGGAGTTAGGGCTTCAGATCAATCCGTATTAGCACTGATGTAGATAAGTAGGCATTGACGGGTTAGTTATATATAGTTTGTATTGCCAATTATGTAGTTCATGACTTTACTGTTATAATTGACGTTAACGCACGAGAGTTATAGGGTGCGTCGCGAAACAAATGTTTAATATATCAAAAACAAAAAAAAGTATTTAAACCTATATATACCATCCAATGCATTTTATAGATATCCGTATTGCCAAGTAGATAATTCTCAATACGATCCCTAACAAAGATGTAGTAGCGATTTATTTGCGACATACGAAAATGCAATGGACCATATTCAGTCGTTTAAAACCCTCAATGCCGCTTTAATTTCATCTGGTATGTTTCCAGCTGCTTCATTGTTTTTTATCGTCAGCATCTGGACCAGCAGGTTCTTTCTGAGATGTATTGAATCCTAGAGAAGATGAAAAAATAGTAATTTATAAATTGCTGCAAAACAAATCGCATGATAAACCTCGTTATTGTGTACTTACGTGAGTGGTCTTCCTACCAGCATTAGTAGTACCATTCTGGTGGGCCATCTCCTGTAGGACAAGGAAAGCGGAGTCTTCCCTGTTACAAACAAAATTAACTATATTAAAACTATAATGGTTTGCTTATTACACGTGTGATCGATTTATTATATTACCGCCTGCTGGTTGAAGAGATGCCGTGTGTTGACCAGTCCATGAGATTGGTATTCCAACCAGGGATCCTCATCTGCAACACATCGTTGAACTCTTGTTTCAACATTGTGATCTCCTTCCTCGTTTTAGTGTTATGAAAGTTGTATGGTCCATCATAGACGTCGATTGATGGATCAATTGGGAGAACCCTCCTAGTTTCCTTGCCGACTACAAGTAGTCCGTACGAAGAATCCACAGAAACAAATGGTAGTAGATACTGTCATAAATAGACACATGTTAGTACAAAATAGAATAAACAAATTAAATTATAATAATGAGTCTCTTACAATGTTAGAGTTGAACACATCATATTTAGGAAACGGCCGAACAATGGCATTGTCAATCAGCACTGCGGTGCGTGTTTCTTGCTCCATCGAAGAGTGTCTGAGGGCCAGTGCCAGAGAATGAAACTGCAAGTCGAAAAAATGTTTGTTTCCAAGCATTCTTGTACCTGCAGTGCTCTCTACTTCAGCGCTTGCAAGCTTACGAACTGCAAGATTGAAGCACTCAGGATGAATTATTCCAAAAAGTCTAATTGTTTCCTGGAGCATCCGTAGGCTGATTTCAATCTGATATGGTCGTTCGCTTCTAATCCAGATTGTGCTTCCCAAAAAATGCAGACCAATCTTTACCAAATAACATCCATCCATATCTGTATCACATTTAGACTAACTCTTTTGTATAATATAAAGCAGTAAAAAGGGTTACTTAATAATGTTATAACCTGGTAGCTATTTTGTCTTTAATAATGTTATAGATGTATAAAAATAACATAGGCACATGTACCATATGTAAAAAGGTGTGATACAGAGGCAAACATAAAATTTTTAACAACGGTGTAACAGTGCAAATAATATATACACTAAAATATATAACACCTAGACAACCAAACATAATATAGTAGACTATCATGGATAATTATGTCTAGCCTGCTATGTTGCCCAACTGATATCTAGCCTGATGTGTACGAGAGTAATATGAAGAGCAATACAACTTACTTTAGTGCCTCATCGTCCTGGACAACAGTGATAAATTGAAAAATGTATTCAACGGCATCTTCTACGGCATTAACGTTGCCCGCAGCCTCCTGAGGGGCGGGCAAAGCCTCTTGTGGTGCGAGCTGAACATCAACTGGCTCGTGCACAGCCTCCATTGATGAGAGTCGCGAGTGATCGAAAATTGGTGAAGACTGGGGTGGGTGTTCAAACAGGAGATCGTCGGACGTTATATGAAGGGATCAGTTCCTGTTTGGCAGCTGCATCATATAGACTTATGTGTCTTCCAAATAATACGGCAACTTCCATTGTTGAAAGCCAAATAATAAGCAAACTTTTAATTACGCCTGATTTTCAGCATCGGATTTTACCTAAGGCAAATGGAAGGTGCCCATATCATTCCATCCGTGCATCTATATTATTCATTTCCTACTATATAATATTTTCAGCTGCGGACGGATGATATCTTGCTCCCTGATATATATTCACTGAGGTGTCTTGGCAATTAGGATGTCGATGCAACATATATATAAACGGATATATTATTAATGCTTTTTATTGCCTGCCAAATATATCAAGTCGTTTTTAAGACGTACATCGTTCATTCTAATTATAAAAAAAGTGACGGGGGCGTATTAGATCTTTGTCCTTTTTTATAGTTGAATATTTACAGTTCAATCTTAACGAATCGGAAAAAATCAGATATCCCGAATTAAGTACGCGTAAAAAAATACAATCTGCCATAATGGCTACACTTAGAGTTCACAAGCAAAAACAAAACACACTTTAACATAAATGATTGTTCTGTGTACATTATTATTCCAAATGTAGATAAAAGGACCGAGGGAAACGAGCTTTTTATTGAGCCGTGTTGAAAAACAAAGTCATTTACTGTCCATTTTTCCTGGCTACAACTGCAGCATTGACGTATGATAGTGTTTCGTCAAGTGACATTAAGCAGGCTTCGTGGATATCTATGAAAAAACAGTTTTTTAGTACTAATAACATCATAATACAGAAAAGAACAAAAAGCCATAAAAATCGAAATAGTTTATAGAACTTACCTTGAAGATGATGAACATCATCATTAATATCGGGGGAGAACAAGAATGTGCTCTCCCTCATAGTCTTCATGCACTTATCCCTCCGGTTTACCTGTATATACGTAACTGTAATTTTCTCGAACAAATTTTCAGTCCGCTGCAAGTGGTACAAGTGACGACCAACATGCTCTTGACTTAGGCGTATAAAAAGTATATCCCGTCTGCAATGATAAAGATATGTTGATGGTAGGCAACTATCAAATATTAATAATCATATAAAACCAAGTACTGATTGGAGTTTACCGAAAATTCATGATGCCTATCTCAACAAAATGGACCTGCCGTCTATATACTGAATCCCACCTATGTTGTATCCTACCAGCATAAACAAGAATACCAAGAATGTCTGGAAAAAATTATGGGTGAGACAAAAATGTTAAATCGATATATATATATATATATATATATATATATATATATATATATGCAAAAATAAACTAAAAGATGTTGCACCGGTAATGGATTTGTCCCGTAGCAAGGATATGGCACCAAGTTGTGGGGAAAAAGGTGGACAGATTGTCGATGCAATACTGTGCACCGATGTCCTAACCGTGGTTATAGAATTTAGTTCAATGATAAACTCCATGCATAGATACCAGAAGTGACCATCTGGCATTTCCGTGGGGTTTATCCTGACGCTACTGAAGTCATATGTTAGCCCGGTCTGCAGAATGGCGTTGAATCGATAAGCTTGGTTGCTGAAGGCAATTGCTTCAATCTTTGTTCCCTAGAAATTTTTACAAATTCAGACAACAAGACTTTAGAACACATGTGTATATACATTAAAAAGGTTGCTATATGTAGTGATCACTAATCTCATACTTCCTGGTCCAGAAGTATGCAACGAAAGTATGGGTTTCCCATTGCATGCACCCTGATATGGGACTTTCACATCACCTTAGCTCGAATGATCCAACATCTTTGATAGATATGTTCCATCTGTACACTTTGAAAATTCAGGTACCTACATAAAATAACCTAAAATGATGGGATAAACAAATGGTGATGTCAGATAAGAGTGCATGAACATCTGTACACTTGCCTATTCATCAGAGGGATGGTAGGCAGAGGCATGATGGGATCCGGTGGATTCGCCATCACCCTCCTCGAGGGCCTCGAGCTGTATGATATCACCATGTCAAGGAGCTAATGGATGAAGTGTTAAAGAAAGATAGAGGGGCGCATGGGCACGGGTAGTGGCGTTTATATATATAGTCCAAGGGGCCCACAGGCGGGAAAATCACAATTCTTTCAATATTTGCATGTGGCAGTCTAGCGGAAAAAACCTCTACTATCGAAACTATTATAAATATTAAGTTATGAGAGTTCTTTGGCAACAAAAAATTTATTGGTAAAACTTTTTGAATCAATTAATTATTTATAGATATTTGAGATTCTTAATCTGATCGAAATAATGTCAATTATCTCACCAGTATGATTGTTTCCTTTTCGCCTGTGAATACGCTATATTCAATATAACAAACTGCAGGAATATAATGATGACTTCAGAATTTTAGTTAGGAAAGCAATAATTGGATATATCAAATTAATTAAGGTGATAGTGCGTTAATGTAAGTGTAGTCACACAATTAATATATTACCATGGATTCGCCAATATTTCGTCGATTAAATATATTACCATTAATTACCAACATGCTGCAATTTCAAAAATAGATTATTTTCGCAGCTTTTATTATACTATATGTTATTTTATAAAATCCCAACATATTTGATTTTATTACATGTGATGAGACGTCGTTGTGTTACTTTGCAAATGACTATTTTACTGGCATTTTAAAAAAGTAACAAAAAATTAAATCAAAGTTATTATCAATAGTAATAATTTGTTTAGTGGGTCTTTGATGGCTTGATTCGTTGGTCGCGGTTGCATGCACAATTGAGTATGCGCGTGAAAAGCTAACTTCGATCTGTTTTTAATTTGCGTCTATTTTGTAATTTGATTCTGTATGCACAGTGTAGTGACAGCCACACTTTCAAAACCAGCATGATTAATTGAGAAGCCTGTGCATTCTGTGATGTAAGTTAGTTAATATATCACAAACGCAGTCAATGCCATTTGTAATAAAAAGAAAATTTTGAGGGAAGTATGGATTACAGCATTTGTACCGCGTATTCATATAAGAAAAAGAAGAATATAACATGTTAGGCGACAAAGCTCAAAGGGAAGATCAAAAACAGAGAGTAAGAAAGCAAGCATTAAACAATATATGTTCTTTATTCATACTTTCATAGTTTCGCTCCAAATCGATTACAATGCAAAATGCTCTTACGGAGCATTGGAACATAAAATTTCCTTATACACGGGATTTTGTTAGAACTATGTTGAATATTGTTTTCTTCAAATGCATTAACACTTCATTCAAGTTTGTCCCAGCTATAACATTTACTTACATTTCCTTGTTCAAAGAGGAATGAGAACATCAATGAATGAACATGAATTAGGGAAATAAATAAAAAGAAACCTTGATAGCTACATCTGTACATGAAAAATGTACAGAATTTAAAACTGGGTGGAACAAAAGAAATATTACACACTCATACACACTCATAAAGCTCAAGGCAGTAGGCCAACATGTAAGATTTTAGCCATTTAATGAGCATGTAAATAAATGTATCACACACACTGAAATTCAATGTACCAAATATAACCTGCATGCTAAATGATGACATGACATGCATGCTACAGGTTTTAATCAAACTGTATAAAGTAAATGTAACATGTAGCGGCTCTATATGAAGCCAAACATTATTTCAGAATATCAGATTACAAATAACACGGTACGCTGTGTGACATGTACATTGCCAGAAACATTGCGATAGTGGAAAGCAAATAACAGTGATAAAGGTAAAAAAATTAATTAAACATGATGCAGATCTTCATGAAGCCAATCATTATTTGTGATCCTAGTATTACACATAACACAGTACGCTGTGTGACATGTACAATGTCAGATTACACATAACAGAGTATAAATTTATTGAAATGTAGTTATTACTTGAACTTATTGGTGTATACCTCTGACAACGAAGATACCAAATGAAAAAATATGTCATAGAACCGAATTTCAACAATTCTTGAACATCGGAAGAGTAAATTGCATATATAAATCCAGCAGGTCTTATAAGACCAGACTTTAGCCTCTAAGTATTTCCTTGTAGACAATGTTCTTCATTGAGGTCAGCAAGGACACGGTCGGTCTTTTACGCTTCTTCGGGTTGTTATGTTGCTTGTTGGCCTTATCCTTTGGCTTCTCCTTCTGAATAAGTATTTTAATGTTTCTCTTTGCGGTGGCTTGAGACAAAGCAACATAGAGT
This sequence comes from Triticum monococcum, assembly GCA_034509565.1. Lineage (NCBI taxonomy): Eukaryota > Viridiplantae > Streptophyta > Magnoliopsida > Poales > Poaceae > Triticum > Triticum monococcum. Next base: position 49,139,665 of record CM067846.1, read on the forward strand.
TGACCATGAGAGAACACTGGATTAGGTAGATACACACCAACAATGTGGATGGTCTGCCCTTGAGCCTTGTTAATCGTCATAGCAAAGCTAAGCCTTATAGGAAATTGCTTTCTCTTAAACTTGAAAGGAAACATGTCGTTGTCAGATGGGCATAGAGGTATTCGAGGAAGGAAGACCCTCCTACCACCGTGTTTTCCAATCACGATTTCTGCATCAATGGTGTTCCTCTCAAAACTTCTAACAACAAGCCTACTCTCGTTACACAGACCATTAGCTGGATCAACGTTCCTTAGAAGTATCACAGGGCAGTTCAGCTTTAGTTTGAGTGCATGCGGAGGAAGACCATTGGGAGTCAATCCGTTTAGAAACTCAGGAGCGTAGTAGCCATATGGGCCGTCCTCCGCACTGTCAAAGCTATGGTAGATTACTTCATCTCCTTGGAAACGCTCTATCATGCGGATGTTTATCTTGTCGACGTTGTCATTTGTCGTGGAAAGGATTGCGCAAGATGTCATGTAACTCAAATCTGCCATGTTGTCATCTAGACTTGGAAACACGTGGTCAATCAGCTTCTCCAGGTCGTCAACCTCGCCTGTAGATGGCAGACAAATATCATCAGGGAGTAGTATGTTGCCTTGGTCGTCGGCTTCCTCAGTGCCATTGCCGACCCTGAGCAAGTAATCTGCAAACCACATGTCATTACCAGCCCTCATGTTGGTGATGAGCCGAAGCTGCCGCATACTCTTCCATAGATGAGAACTTCGGAGGCTTGCATCAATTATCTGGCCCCGTGACCCCCTTCTGACGACCGGAAGCACCTGCCTAAAGTCCCCACCAAAAACAACAGTCTTTCCTCCAAAGGGTTGATGGCGTATTCCCATGATGTCGCGCATGCTATTGTCTAATGCCTCAACCGCTTGTCGCTTAGTCATGCTGGCCTCGTCCCATAGTATCAATGAGGCCATCCTCAGCATCTTGGCGGTCCCACTCTGCTTGGTGAAGCTGCATGATGCTCCATCATCGCAACTCAGTGGGATTTTGAACCTTGAGTGGGCAGTCCTGCCGCCAGGTATGATAGAAGCAGCGACACCCGATGCCGCGGTAGCGATAGCAATCTTGCCCTCGCGCCTCACCTTGGCGAGCATCGCCCTGTAGAGGAAGGTCTTCCCCGTACCTCCAGGGCCATCAACAAAGAACATACCCCCATCACGGCGTTCAACAGCCGCTAGTATTTCGTCGTATGCAGCCCTTTGCTCAAAATTCAGGGAAGATGACAATTTAGTGTCACTTTCGTCAAACTCAACAGTTGATTCCTCGATGATCTCTCTGGCCTTGCCCTCGGTTGGGTCAAACACATCATCGATCGTTGGAAGAGCAAAATCAATAATGTCTTTACCCATAGACTGCAACATACCCCTAATGTCAAGCAACACCATCTGCTCCACCTTGTTCGGGGACGTGTGTGTCCGACGGTAGTCATCGGACATAGGCTCGAGGTGTCTATCCCATAAACCGCGCTTGTCGCCTGGCTCGCAGTGCACCAATATTGTTGCAAAGAGCCTCCTAAGAGAACATGGCATAGCCCACTCCTCCGCCTTACTAAGGCAGTCGTCAAGCGTGTTGTCTGCCTCGATGAGTCCCAACCTTTCACCAGCCTCTCTAAAGCTCCCACATACCACGCCGTCGATGGTGAGCAAGTTCTCAAATGATGTTTTCCCCGGAACATGGTTCAACAACACACGAAGGTAGTATCGCTCCCCCTCGGCAGGATTGGCAGACACGATACGACCTAATTGAAAACGCTCCACCCGCCTCTTCCAGAACTTCTTTTTCTTCTCCCACGTGAAGCTTCCGGGAAAATCCTTGTACAATATATGCCTTGCCCAAGGGTGTACTTCGTTTGCCTTGAAATACCCCGTTAACATGGATTTTGAAGCATTCTCGGAGGATACAACATTCTTCAAGTCAGCCTATGCATTGAATGCAACCCTGTGCATATTCGGGAGATGAAGAGGCAACTGCAAGACAGACGGGTAATTGGCACACAGTGGGAACCAAATATCCTCCACATAGCCTCCGGAGGGGTGACCCATGTTGCGTCAACGTATCTCTTGATCTCATCAATGTTGCCATCAGCGTCTGGCTGGTCGATGCTGAAAGAAGCCTTATCATGTCCCTTATAAATGTACTTATATATGTATTTTACAGCCTTTATGCTAGAGCAGACCTCAACGTTGATGTGGCAATTAAACATCCGCAGAAGGTAAGGGTTATATGGCACAACCCATCGGTTGTCCAACATTTTCCCTCGAACCTTAGCACGTCTACCATCGTCTCTGCGCCGATAAACTGGGTATGAGTTCTTGCCTTGTATTGTGTTCTCATTGAACGACCGCAGGTATCTGCACTTCATTCATTATCTTGCATGCAAATATTCTTCGGGTTGAGAGCACCGCATGGTCCGTGCATCATATGTTTTACCACCATTGCATACAATTCCGGATACTTCTGTTTGTCTAGGAGCTCTGCGGAAATGAGCCGGTCATACAGCTCTAGGACAAGAAGCTTATAATTTGAATCCATGATCAACAAAAAATGTGCATGGGGAAGGCCTCTCTTCTGGAACTCGACTACGTAAACATAAGCAACAACAACACCAGGACCATCTTCTTGAGCAACAAGTCTTTCATAGCCTCTAGTTTGCCATAGAACACGCGAGCCACAATATCAGGCCGGTCTTGCGCCGTCTGTTCAGGAAGCAACTCATTTGTTATCTCTTCCCATTTAGGGTTGCAAGTCATGGTCAAGAAGATGTCAGGCTTCCCGTATGTATGGACAATTGCCATGGCATCCATATGTCTCTTCTTCATGTCGCGGTCGCCACCAGGGTAAGTTCCAGGGAGCACTATTCTCACCCCAACAGCGCTTGCTCGCGTCTCCCCCGATGTGATCGCATCAACAACTCCTTTATACAAATCGACACGGATCTGCGTCTGGTTCTTCCTGTACCACCTCAACCGACAGCTCTCAATCTTGATGTACATGTCAACCGCCCATTGCTGCAGTAGGCGTGCTCCACAGAGTATTGGATTGAAGATCGCAGGCCGTGTTTGCAGCATGTAACAGTAGTAGTCTCTCACAGAGATGCATAACCTGCTATTCCCCTCTGCACAAGTTTGAGTGCCATCGCGTGAGCATTATTTTTAGAAACAAGAAATTATTTATAACAAATTGATACACAAAAGACATACCTGCATCATCCTCATCATCATGACACAAGTGAGGATTTTGTACAAGCTCCCAAGAAACATTACGTTTAGGTAGCTTCGGATGCCAACCTAGCTCCCCCATTGGATAGAATAATGGATAAGACAACGGGTCATATGCCCCTGGGGTCACACGTATACTATGACTTTCGTTGTTGTTACCACAAAGTGGTATCCTGTGGTCAAACCTTTTTGCTAGGTCAGTGCCCTCAACCCAAATAGCAGCGACCTCAGATGACACCGGTATATTATATCTTCTTTGGTCAAGCCTCTTATCGGTGTTTAGGTCTATCCTATAATCATCAAGGTTGTCCTTGTGTGAACCCAAACTCCTAAATTGCTGGGAGTATGGGTTTTCTTTGAGTATGTTTACTAAAATCTTGACAACATCCTGGTCTAATTGCTTGGTGGCTGCCTTACGATGATTTAGGTTAGGGTCGTCGTCATAGAAGTACAACTTTAGATGTTCTGTACGGGAGCTAGGCCCGAAAGAATGGACATTGTGGTAGATGGTACCATGTGCTCGGAATGTGTACACCCCAGACTTCATGTTCGTGTAGTTTTCATCTAGGCTGACGCCAAGGGTTGTGAAGGCAAAATGCCCATTGAAGAACCGTATGTTAGCTCGAAAATGTCTAGAATCTGCATCCATGCTAGACCATAGCCTCATAAGCTCTAGGATTGGTTTCGGCTGCTTAAGCTAGATCTGGCCATTGCGACAGCAGAAGCCGTCAGTCTCAGACTCAAACTTCCTGGCATTGCAGTGTTTGCAATCTTCGTCAAGTTTCAGGATGTGAGTGCGGTCTGGAATGTTTGAGTAGACAGCGTCAAATGGATCAATCTCGATAGGTTTAGCGGGACAAATGCTCGCTTCCTCGTCATCATCCAACATGTCATTATCGGATCATACGGGCAATTGTTGAAAAATTAAGTTGAAAACAGTAAAAAATAATACAGGACACAACAATAAATATACACAGTGTCATAGCGTAGAATTGGCAATACCTTCGTTGCAAAACATGTAGTACTCCTCATCAATCACGTCGTGTGTTTCCTGCTCATCGCCCATGGTGCCGCGTTGGAATGCATCAACTTCTTCTGCATTGTCGTCGTACAGAATGCGGCAAAAGACAAGATCATGTTAGAACGACATGGTGAGAAAGAGCATAAGAAACTGACAATCGCAATTTCATACCATCAGCACCGGCAGTGTATCTCGGCATGTTCGTCCCAGGATCACCATCAGATGAATCATCTAGTGCGGCCCGGGAGACGGGTGATGCCCGGATTGGGGAAGTGGGACATTCAGAGGTTGAGTTTGCTAGGCCTGTAAGGGGGATTGCGATGCATTCTTTACACGGTGTTTTTTTTCCTTAATTCATAATTGTCCTTCCTATGTGCACTTGACTCCCCCTTCTCAATCACCGACATGCTTTTGCGGCGCTGCATGCGCTTCACTCGTATATTTTCATTCATTGTTTCTCTGTCCTCCACTGTTAAATCGTCATTTTTATTCTGATGGAATGCGTAGCTACTTGCGTTTTTCTGCTCCCTTTGCTTGTTTGTTAAGTTACATTTCCTCTCATTGTCTCTTTGCCTCCTTGCTAGAATAGTGTCCTGAATGACAGACGCGTCTACAGTTGAAGGGGGACGCGTCTGGTTCAATCATATTTTTCAAAACATAGTTAGACTAGATTGATTTATCGGCTCTGAGGAGTGCCATCTTGATTAGTATGGCCTGACAACGAAAGGGATACTGAACGTAAGCGTATACCTGAAGTATCAGATGGACATTTGTTTGGATCTTCGATACGCCTAGCCTTGTTCCTCCAATAAGCAGCTCGCCGCAGGGCGTTTCTATGATCTCTCTTGCGTTCATCTTCTGTTTTCTGCTCTGTTACTTGTGTGTCATTCAAATTCACATCTGGATACATTTCACACAATCCCGAAAATGAGTGAGCATACCAATGAAATTTTTGCAATTGCTGCTTTAGTAGGAAAACAATTGATTACCATGTAGATCGTTGTAATTAAAGATCCCAGATGATATAGTAGTTGTATCAGGAAATTCTGACGCCTCATACTCGATTGAGGTATAGTTAGAGCTAGTGGGGTTGTCTGTTGAACCAGACAATCCAAACATATTAATGCTGAATTAGTAAGACAGTTCTGACCATAATGGTTAAATCATAATAAGCTTACCTGATAAATTAAGGGTCTGTGCATGTTCAACTTGGACATTATGTTGTTTCTTCCGCCGATAGGAAGCCCTCCTCAGAGTCTCTCTTGCGTTCTTCTTCCATTTGTTGCTCTGTTTCTGTGGTGTCAGGCAAGATTACACTCATATCTGGTGTCATTCAGAACATTCCCAAAAATTAGATAATAAAACAGATACATGCAAGCAATGTTTACCTTGATGCTCGTTATCATTGATTAGTCCAGATGAGACAACATTTGAACTCGGAAATGTTGTAGTGCTGGTTGGGTTGTCTGGTGAACCAGATATTACAAAACATAGTAATGCTTAGTGGTTAAGACGGTACCGAGTACAATGTTTTAACATTTTAAAATTACCTAATAATAGAAGGGTCGGTGCATTTTCATCTCGCACATTGGGTTGTTTTTTTCGCCGATATGAAGCCCTCCTCATTGCATTTATATGGTATCTCTTGCGCTCTTCTTCCGTTTTATGCTCTGTACGTCTGGTATCATTCAAGATTACATTTGCATCTGGTGTCATACAGGGCAAACCCCAATATTAGATAATATAATAGATACATGAGAGGCATTGCTGCAAGAGTAGGCAAAATATGTTTACCTTGTAGCTCTATGTCATTAATGAGACCAGAAGTGACGGTAGTTGTACCAGGAAATGTTGACGCGTCATGCGAGATTGATGTATGGTTAGAGCTAGTTGAGTTGTCTGGTTAAACGTGGATGTCCAATCATATGTCAGCTTAATGGTTTAGATGGTACGGACCCTCATGTTAAAACAATATAAGCTCACCTGATGAATAAAGGGCATGTGCATTTTCATCTCGCCGACTGAAAGCCATTTCCAGTGCGTTTATTTGGTCTATTTTGCAAAAATCTTCTGTCATTCGCGTATATAGTTTGATGCCATTAAAGTCGCCAAATGAGAAAATAGAGACTTTGCATCTAATGAACATGGAGATTATGATATCATATTACCTTCTTTATCTCTCACACAACGGGCATCGGATGCGCCCGTAGCTTCATGAGGGTATGTTGCATCATTAGGCAAGACTGAGGTATAGTCGGAGCTAGCTGAATTATATGATTCAACAAGCTAGGTCAGTAATAATTATTTAAGTTGCGTAAAAAGTGACTGCCTTCGTGCAAACACAGCACAGACGGGACGTGGATCAATTTACCAACCATGATAATCTTGTCTGGGTTTATTTATCTCCCTGTCTTCGAGAACATTTGTGATATCACATAGAGATTGGCAACGGGCTGACTGCTCATTGAAACTATGTTTATCCTAACAACCTGGCTTGATATTGCGATAAGCCGCCCGCCTACGAGCGTTGATAAGATCCCTATGATCTGATGTGCAACATAGTATTAGCATCATATCATCTCTAATCAAGGATGTAGGTTAATACAACGTATCTTGTGCAAAATATATATATATGAACATCAAACTAAGAGCAGCCAGCAACATCACGTTAATCAACTCACCAGTTTTAGCAAGTACAGGCTGATTCTCATCTTGTAAGTTGACAATATCATTATCTTTTTTCTTCCGATAAGCAACACGCTTCCGTGCATTGTACTGCTCCCTTGCTTCCTCGGCGTATTTTCTACATTCATTAATTAAAGATCCAGTTTTAGCCTTTTCGGAAGCTGTGTTGTCTGCATCATGTTGTCCAGGTATTACCCATTCTGATCCATATGTAGAGCTCAAGTCAGCATGATTACAAAACCAATGTATGCCTCGTATGCATGCAGAAAAAAAGTATATCTTCAATGAAGTAGCTAACTGTATGAAGTAGCTACCTGTTTCGGTCGTGTATATTGGGTCAACAATTGCAGCCACTGTTACATTGCTTTGATTATATTCTTCCAGATTTTTCTCGTTCATAGGGGCTGCGGAACATTAAGCATGATGCATGACATTGTCAGATATGCACGTCAGGCAATACCAGCCAGTTTATTTCATACAGTTATATACCATGTTGCGTCGCGTAAATAGCTTCATGTTTCTCATCAAAGGGTATCAAGGTTGGACTGTATTCTACATTTTGTTCACTCGCTTGACCTATACATTATTATGCAAAAAGCTTGTTACTGTCAGAAATGCATGTAAAACTGGTGCAGTGCTTAATACCTGTAGCTACGTCCTCTTCTTTTTGATGTTCACTGGCTTTGCTTTTTGCATTACCCATTCGCAACTGGAATGGCCGCTACCTCCGTCTTGAGGCCTGGCAGACACATAAAGGAAACCTGACTCGGATGGAGATAGTAGATTCAAGATGAAAGCAAGAGAGATGGTGCATGCACAATATGGTAAATTACTTGAACGCTTTCATAGTTCCTCATTCTGTTCCTAGTCACGGTTGCTTATGCACCCATGGAGTGCTTGGCTTGCTTCATGCATTATAGGTAACTGCGTTTGCATTGTATTATATACTGCTGTAGTATGTAACTAAAAATAGGCTATTTGACATACTGTATATAGTTAAGTTGCAAAAATGTATCTCTACTCCAAACCCTAAGATGTGTAGAACAGAAAACAAACTTGCAGTATTGCAGTGTTTCTTAATAAGCTGGAAGATTTCTAACTGATTTCATTTGGTATGGCAGAAGCACAAGCTTTTGGATGTCTTCAAGTGGTGATTAGAGATAAAGTACTTATGGAAGCCATGAAATTTGCATCTACTATGTGAAAGCATCTCTGTGAAAGCACTCGCAAGAGGAGTAAAATGATAACGCCATGGCTGTATGACATGCGATGGATGTACGAGATGTGAGATGTGTGAGATGCGAACAATGCTCAAGTATGTGACTGCTGTATGAGATGTGTGAGATGTGAGATGTATGAGATGTGTGAGATGTATGTGACTGCTGTATATAATAATACCTGTAGATCGGATCCCGGACGTGTTCGGGATGGAGGCCGGCGGCGTATCTGGTACAGGATCAGCGCCGGATCCTTGAGGTGTTTTGCGGCGGATCCTTGACGCCTTCGGCGACGGGTCCTCTTAGGGATCGGCGCGATCCTGTAAGCGTTCAGCGAAAGGGTCTTGAATGTGACCAGCGCCGGATCAGTGGAGTCCGGCGGTTTTGACGTGCGGTGACGCAGGGATGGAGCGGTGGCGGTGAAGGAACGGAAGGCGGTGGCGGGCGAAGGAGGGCAGAGTCGGGCCAGTGTTCCTCGCACAAGGAACAGGAGACCTCGATCGAAGGGCGGAGGCGGACGCAGATTCGGGCGTTTTTTGTCGCTGGTTATTTTTCACCGGCTTGTTTTCGATGGTTTTTTTGAACGAGGTGGTACAATTGCGATGGGAGATTGGGAGTGTTTGGCACACGAGCGCGGGGTTTTCTTCGGTTTTTCAGGGCTGAGCAGGAGGTGGGAGCAAGTACCAAAAAAGTACCAAAAAAGACCGGGTGTGGTCGGACGAAAATAAAACCCGGAACGCGGACTACCAACTGAGACATTAGGAGTAGAGATGATCTACAGGTGTCTCCGAAGGTGTTTGTTGGGTTGGCATAGATCAAGATCAGGATGTGTCACTCCGAGTATCGGAGAGGTATCTCTGGGCCCTCTCGGTAATGCACATCACTATAAGCCTTGCAAGCAATGTTACTAATGAGTTAGTTGCGGGATGATACATTACGGAATGAGTAAAGAGACTTGCCGGTAACGAGATTGAACTAGGTATGAGGATACCGACGATCGAATCTCGGGCAAGTAACATACCGATGACAAAGGGAATAACGTATGTTGTTACTGCGGTTTGACCGATAAAGATGTTCATAGAATATGTCGGAACCAATATGAGCATCCAGGTTCCACCATTGGTTATTGACCGGAGATGTGTCTCGGTCATGTCTACATAGTTCTCGAACCCGTAGGGTCCGCACGCTTAACGTTTGATGACGATTTCTATTATGAGTTATGTGTTTTTGGTGACCGAAGTTTATTTGGAGTCTCGGATGAGATCACGGACATGATGAAGAGTCTCGAAATGGTCGAGAGGTGAATATCGATATATTGGACGCTGATATTCGGACACCGGAATGGTTTCGGAAAGGTTCGGGTATATTTCGGAGTACCTAGGGGTTACCGGAACCCCCTGGGGAAGTATTGGGCCTATATGGACCTTAGGGGAAAGAGAGGGGAGCCCACAAGGGGTGGCCCCGCACCCCCATGGTAGTCTGAATTGGACTAGGGGAGGGGGCGGTGCCCCCCTTTCCCTCTCCCTATCCGTCCTTTTCCCCTCCGATGAGAAAGCAAAAGGGGGGGGGCGAATCCTACTAGGAGTGGAGTCCTAGTAGGACTCCCCCTTGGCGCCCCCCATTGGTGGCCGACCTCCTCCTCCCCTCCTTTATATACGGGGGCAGGGGCACCCCATAGCACATAAATTGTTCTCTTAGCCATGTGCGGTGCCCCCCTCCACAGTTTACTCCTTCGGCCATAGCATCGTACTGCTTAGGCGAAGCCCTGCGCGGATCACATCACCATCACCGTCACCACACCGTTGTGCTGATGAAACTCTCCCTCGACCCTCTGCTGGATCAAGAGTTCGAGGGACGTCATCGAGCTGAACGTGTGATGAACTCGGAGGTGCCGTACATTCGGTACTTGATCGGTTGGATCGCGAAGACGTTCGACTACATCAACCGCATTAACCTAACGCTTCCGCTTTCGGTCTACGAGGGTACGTGGACACACTCTCCCCCTCTCGTTGCTATGCATGTTTCGTAAAAGTTACCGGCAACTGGCAGGAGCCTTATGGTTATCGCTTTATTGTATGAAATGCAATCGCGATGTAATTGCTTTACTTTATCATTATGCGGTAGTGATAGTTGTAGAAGCAATAGTTGGCGAGATGACAACGACGCTATGATGGAGATCAAAGTGTCAAGCCGGTCAGGATGGAGATCATGACGGTGCTTTGGAGATGGAGATCAAAGGCACAAGATGATGATGGCCATATCATGTCACATATTTTGATTGCATGTGATGTTTATCTTTTATGCATCTTATTTTGCTTAGTACAGTGGTAGCATTATAAAATGATCCCTCACTAAATTTCAAAGTATAAGTGTTCTGCCTGGGTATGCACCGTTGCTACAGTTCGTTGTGCCGAGACACCACATGATGATCGGGTGTGATAAGCTCTACGTTCACATACAATGGGTGTAAGACAGTTTTGCACGTGCAGAATACTTGGGTTAAACTTGACGAGCCTAGCATATGCAGATATGGCCTCGGAACACTGAGACCGAAAGGTCGAACGTGAATCATATAGTAGATATGATCAACATAGAGATGTTCACCATTGAAAACTACTCCATCTCACATGATGATTGGACTTAGTTGATATGGATCACGTGATCATTTAGATGACTAGAGGGATGTCCATCTAAGTGGGAGTTCTTAAGTAATATGATTAATTGAACTTAAATTTATCATGAACTTAGTCCTGATAGTTTTTGCATATCTATGTTGTTGTAGATCAATGGCCCGTGCTACCGTTCCCTTGAATTTTAATGCATTCCTAGAGAAAGCTAAGTTGAAAGATGATGGTAGAAACTGCACGGACTGGGTCCGTAACTTGACGATTATCCCCATTGCTGCACATAAGAATTACGTCCTGGAAGCACCGCTAGGTGCAAGACCCGCTGCAGGAGCAACTTCGGACGTTATGAACGTTTGGCAGACTAAAGCTGGTGACTACTCGATAGTTTAGTGTGCCATGCTTTACAGCTGAGAATCGGGACCTCAAAGACGTTTTGAACGTCATGGAGCATATGAGATGTTCCCAGAGTTGAAGTTAATATTTCAAGAAAATTCCCAAGTTGAGAGATGTGAAGTCTCCAACAAGTTATATAGCTACAAGATGGAGGAGAATAGTTCTGTTAGTGAACACATACTCAGAATGTCTGGGTACCATAACCACTTGACTCAGTTGGGAGTTAATCTTCCTGATGATAGTGTCATTGACAGAGTTCTTCAATAACTGCCACCAAGCTATAAAGCTTCGTGATGAACTATAACATGCAAGGGATGGAAAAGACAATTCCCGAGCTCTTCGCAATGCTAAAGGCTGCGGAGGTAGAAATCAAGAAAGAGCATCAAGTGTTGATGGTTAAAAAGACCACTAGTTTCAAGAAAAAATGCAAAGGGAAGAACGGGAACTTCAAGAAGAATAGCGAGCAAGTTGTTGCTCCCGGGAAGAAGCCCAAGTCTGGACCTAAGCCTGAAATTGAGTGCTTCTACTACAAAGAGACTGGTCACTGGAAGCGGAACTACCCCAAGTATTTGGCGGATAAGAAGGATGGCAAAGTGAAAGGTATATTTGATATACATGTTATTGATGTGTACCTTACTAATGCTCATAGTAGCGCCTGGGTATTTGATACTGGTTCTGTTGCTCATATTTGCAACTCAAAATAGGGGCTATGGATTAAATGAAGATTGATTAAGGACGAGGAGACGATGCGCGTCAGAAATGGTTCCAAGGTCGATGTGATCGCCGTCGGCTTGCTACCTCTACAACTACCTTCGGGATTAGTTTTAGACCTAAATAATTGTTATTTGGTGCCAGCGGTGAACATGAACATTATATCTGGATATCGTTTGATGCGAGACGGTTATTCATTTAAATCAGAGAATAGTGGTTGTTCCATTTATATGAGTAATATCTTTTATGGTCTTGCACCCTTGATGAGTGGTTTATTTTTGTTGAATCTCGATCGTAGTTATACACATATTCATAATATTGAAGCCAAAAGATGCAAAGTTAATAATGATAGTGCAACTTATTTTTGGCACTGCCATTTGGGTCATACTGGTGTAAAGCGCATGAAGAAACTCCATGCTGATGGGCTTTTGGAATCACTTGATGCTTGCGAACTATGCCTCATGGGCAAGATGACTAAGAGTCCGTTCTCCGGATCAATGGAGCGAGACACTGACTTATTGGAAATAATACATACTGATATATGCGGTCCGATGAGTATTGAGGCTCGCGGCGGGTATCGTTATTTTCTGACCTTCACAGATGTTTTGAGCAGATATGGGAATATCTACTTAATGAAACATAAGTCTGAAACATTTCAAAAGTTAAAAGAATTCAGAGTGAAGTAGAAAATCATCGTAACAAGAAAATAAAGTTTCCATGATCTGATCGCGGAGGCGAATATTTGAGTTACGAGTTTGGTCTTCATTTGAAACAATGTGGAATAGTTTCACAACTCTCGCCACCTGGGACACTTCTACCTCTTTTAGCACTGCGTTGGTTTTCCCCGAAGAGGAAGGGATGATGCAGCAAAGTAGCGTAAGTATTTCCCTCAGTTTTTGAGAACCAAGGTATCAATCCAGTAGGAGGCTACGCCCGAGTCCCTCGTACCTGCACAAAACAAATAAATCCTCGCAACCAACGCAAATAGGGGTTGTCAATCCCTATAGGGCCACTTACAGGAGTGAGATCTGATAGATATGATAAGATAATATTTTTGGTATTTTTATGATAAAGATGCAAAGTAAAATAAAAGCAAAGTAAATAGCAAAGTAAATAACTAAGTAGTAGGAGATTGATATGATAAAGATAGACCCGAGGGCCATAGGTTTCACTAGTGGCTTCTCTCGAGAGCATAAGTATTCTACGGTGGGTGAACAAATTACTGTTGAGCAATTGACAGAATTGAGCATAGTTATGAGAATATCTAGGTATGATCATGTATATAGGCATCACGTCCAAGACAAGTAGACCGACTCCTGCCTGCATCTACTACTATTACTCTACTCATCGACCGCTATCCAGCATGCATCTAGAGTATTAAGTTAAAAATAGAGTAACGCCTTAAGCAAGATGACATGATGTAGATGGATAGACTCATGCAATATGAAGAAAACCCCATCTTGTTATCCTCGATGGCAACAATACAATACGTGCCTTGTTGCCCTTACTGTCACCGGGAAAGGGCACCGCAAGATTGAACCCAAAGCTAAGCACTTCTCCCATTGCAAGAAAGATCCATCTAGTAGGCCAAACGAAACTGATAATTCGAAGAGACTTGCAAAGATAACCAATCATACATAAAAGAATTCAGAGAAGATTCAAATATTATTCATAGATAGACTTGATCATAAACCCACAATTCATCGGTCTCAACAAACACACCGCAAAAAGAAGATTACATCGAATAGATCTCCACAAGAGAGGGGGAGAACATTGTATTGAGATCCAGAAAGAGAGAAGAAGCCATCTAGCTACTAACTATGGACACGTAGGTCTGATGTAAACTACTCACACTTCATCGGAGAGGCTATGGTGTTGATGTAGAAGCCCTCCATGATCGATGCCCCCTCCGGCGGAGCTCCGGAACATGCCCCAAGATGCGATATCGTGGATACAGAAAGTTACGGCGCTGGAATTGGGGTTTTTGCTCCTGTTCTGATCGTTTGGGGGTACGTGCATATATATATAGGAGGAAGAAGTACCTCGGTGGAGCAACAGGGGCCCCACGAGGGTGGAGGGCGCGCCTGGGGGGGTAGGCGCGCCCCTACCTCGTGGGCTCCTGTTACGTTTCTTGACGTAGGGTCCAAGTCTCCTGAGTCTTATCTGATGAGAAAATCACATTCCCGAAGGTTTCATGCCGTTTGGACTCCGTTTGATATTCCTTTTCTTCGAAACCCTAAAACAGGCAAAAAAAACAATTCTGGGCTGGGCCTCCGATTAATAGGTTAGTCCCAAAAATAATATAAAAGTGGATAATAAAGCCCAATAATGTCCAAAACAGTAGATAATATAGCATGGAGCAATCAAAAATTATAGATACGTTGGAGACGTATCAAGCATCCCCAAGCTTAATTCCTGCTCGTCCTCGAGTAGGTAAATGATAAAAACAAAATTTTTGATGCGGAGTGCGACTTGGCATAATTTTAATGTAATTCTTCTTGATTGTGGTATGAATATTCAGATCCGAAAGATTCAAGACAAAAGTTCATATTGACATAAAAATGATAATACTTGAAGCATACTAACTAAGCAATTATGTCTTCTCAAAATAACATGGCCAAAGAAAGTTCATCCCTACAAAATCATATGGTTTAGTCATGTTTCATTTTCGTCACACAAGAATGCTATCATCATGCACAACCCCGATGACAAGCCAAGCAATTGTTTCATACTTTAGTAATCTCTAACATATAAACTTTCACGCAATATATGAGCGCGAGCCATGGACATAACACTATAGGTGGAATAGAATATAATGAGGGGGTTATGTGGAGATGACAAAAAAGGAGAAAGTCTCACATCAACGAGGCTAATCAATGGGCTATGGAGATGCCCACCGATTGATGTTAATGCAAGGAGTAGGGATTGCCATGCAACGGATGCACTAGAGCTATAAATGTATGAAAGCTCAACAAAAGAAACTAGTGGGTGTGCATCCAACTTGCTTGCTCACAAAGACCTAGGGCACTTGAGGAGGCCCATTGTTGGAATATATAAGCCAATTTCTATAATGAAAAATTCCCACCAGTATATGAAAGTGATAACATGAGAGACTCTCTACTATGAAGATCATGGTGCTACTTTGAAACACAAGTGTGGCAAAGGATAGTAACATTGTCCCTTCTCTCTTTTTCTCTCATTTTTTTCTTTTTTCGGGCCTTTTCTCTTTTTTTATGGCCTTTCTCTTTTATATATATATTCCTCACTTGGCACAATGCTTTAGAAAATGATGATCATCACACTTCTATTTATTTACAACTCAATTATTACAACTCGATACTAGAACAAAGATGACTCTATATGAATGCCTCCGGCGGTGTACCGGGATATGCAATGAACCAAGAGTGACATGTATGAAAGAATTATGAACGGTGGCTTTGCCACAAATACTATGTCAACTACATGATCATGCTAAGCAATATGACAATGATGAATGTGTCATGATGAACGGAATGATGGAAAGTTGCATGGCAATATATCTCGGAATGGCTATGGAAATGCCATAATAGGTAGGTATGGTGGCTGTTTTGAGGAAGATATAAGGAGGTTTATGTGTGAAAGAGCGTATCATATCACGGGGTTTGGATGCATCGGCGAAGTTTGCGCCAACTCTCAATGTGAGAAAGGGCAATGCACGGTACCGAAGAGGCTAGCAAGGATGGAAGGGTGAGAGTGCGTATAATCCATGGACTAAACATTAGTCATAAAGAACTCACATACTTATTGAAAAAATCTACAAGTCATCAAAAACCTCGGTACTACGCGCATGCTCCTAGGGGGATAGATTGGTAGGAAAAGACTATCGCTCGTCCCCGACCGCCACTCATAAGGAAGACAATCAAATAACACCTCATGTTTCAAATTTGTTGCATAATGTTTACCATACGTGCATGCTACGGTACTTGCAAACTTCAACACAAGTATTTCTCAATTTCACAACTACTCAACTAGCACGACTTTGATATTATTACCTCCATGTCTCAAAACAATCATCAAGCATCAAACTTCTCTTAGTATTCAACACACTCATAAGAAAGTTTTATTATTAATCTTGCATACCAGCATATTAGGATTTTAAGCAAATTACCATGCTATTAAGACTCTCAAAATAATATAAGTGAAGCATGAGAGATCAATAGTTTCTATAAAACAAATCCACCACCGTGCTCTAAAAGATATAAGTGAAGCACTAGAGCAAATTTATATAACTCAAAAGATATAAACGAAGCACATAGAGTATTCTAACAAATTCCAAATCATGTATGGCTCTCTCAAAAGGTGTGTACAGCAAGGATTATTGTGGTAAACAAATAAGCAAAGACTCAAATCATACAAGACACTCCAAGTAAAACACATATCATGTGGTAAATAAAAATATAGCTCCAAGTAAAGTTACCGATAGAAGTAGACGAAAGAGGGGATGCCTTCCGGGGCATCCCCAAGCTTTGGCTTTTAGGTGTCCTTACATTATCTTCGGGGTTACATGGGCATCCACAATCTTAGGCTCTTGCCACTCCTTGTTCCATAATCCATCAAATCTTTACCCAAAACTTGAAATCTTCACAACACAAAACTTAAAGTAGAAAACTCGTGAGCTCCGTTAGCGAAAGAAAAAAAAGGCCACTTCAAGGTACTGTAATGAACTCATTCTTTATTTATATGGGTGTTATACCTACTGTATTCCAACTTCTCTATGGTTCATAAACTATTTTACTAGCCATAGATTCATCAAAATAAGCAAACAACACACGCAAAACAGAATCTGTCAAAACAGAACAGTCTGTAGTAATCTGTAGCTAGCGCAAGATATGGAACCCCAAAATTTCTAAAATAAATTTCTGGACGTGAGGAATTTATCTATTAATCATCTGCAAAAATAATTAACTAAATAGAACTTTCCAAATAAAAATGACAGCAGTTCTCGTGAGCGCTAAAGTTTCTGTTTTTTACAGCAAGTTCAACAAGACTTTCCCCAAGTCTTCCCAACGGTTCTACTTCGCACAAACACTAATTAAACACAAAAAACACAACCAAAACAGAGGCTAAATAATTTATTTATTACTAAGAAGGAGCAAAAAGCAAGGAATAAAAATAAAATTGGGTTGCCTCCCAACAAGCGCTATCGTTTAACGCCCCTAGCTAGGCATAACAAGCAAGAATAGATCTAGGTATTGCCATCATAATAAGGTAGATTGTTAAAAATCATTTCATATTCTCTACGTTCAGCAGCAAGGTTTCTTTGAGGCAAGCAAAAGTAATCAAAAGGGCTAAATTTTTTGGGACAAAAGTCTCCAAGATCAACCTTGGGAGGTATAGGTTCCTCCTTTGGTTCTTCACATTGCACAACCAATTCATCATTATAAGCATTCTTTTGACAGAACTTTGTGAGCCTACATTCAATATAATATCCCAATTCATTATCTCGAATAGCTAAATCATCATTAAGTTCAGAAATTCTATCAACTAAAGCATTGGTAGGAACCCTTTTTCTAAGATTTTCATTGAAAGCAACATAGTTTAGAGATTGAAAACACATTATTTCTTCTTGATCAAAGAGGATAGTCTCTATGGGAGGATGGCAAGCGTCCACCCTATAATGCGCAAAGATTTCTTTGGCCTCTTTTATTATGAATCGAAAGTCATGAGCCAAAAAGGTAGTAATGACACGCTTAACAGAAGAATGCTCGATATTAGAAAATTCTAGGAAAATCCTTTGTATAGAAGGATGCAAGTGCATGAATTGTCTCTGAAGTTCAACTACAAGCATGGCAATAGCGTCCACAAGACTACTAGTTCTATGAAGAATATAACTACCCATAGAAGGTAAAGCACCAGCACAAGTAAAGAAATCTTGAATAACTCCCTTTCCAATAATATTACCGCTACCAACACGGAATCTTTTTATATGTGAGATAGTGGGTTCTTTAGTAGGAGCATCAAAATTATTATCGACAATAGTATCCCCAATTTCAGACATAGAGGCAGAAGGTAAAGAACTAGCCATAACGACAAGCAAGCAAACTAACACACAAACAAACAATGGGACCTTTTATCGAAAAACTCTGGATCCCGAGAAGTTTTGAAGATGGTGCTCCTATTACATTACTTCGAATGGAATCGTTTAAGAAGAAGTAAATAGTTCAGCTTGAATCCAAAGTCCAGAGTTCTTCCTTCATGCTTGCTTCCCAGTCGATGCCCCTACTTTCACCTTCCTCATCGATTTAGTGAACGATTGTTCAATTTTGGACAAAAAAGAAAAGGAAAAAATGAATTTATAGGGACGCATTGGAGCTGCTGGAATATGATACGAAAATACAGATTGATGTTTCTGCTTCTCCTCTATCGGGCGTTTACCTAGCCAACACTTAGATCCGACTCTACCCAAACTTTTTTGGTTCACCCCAACATTACCCACTTGGGACTTTTTTAAAGCAGCTGAAAGGAAATGCTGCTTCCTTTCTATATGCTAATTCTTGCTTTGAAGAGATGTTCCAGACAAGGCATTCTTAAGTCCCACCTCACCTATATCCAACTTGAGGTATTCCATTGTTTCTAGTATAATAAGCAGGTTTAAGCCATGGAAGAACCTTGATACTAAACCAGATCGTACAAGGGATCTTCTTGGAAATGGGAAGATCTAGGATAGGCAGCCAACCTCCTGGAAAGAGCGATGTGCATAGACCGGGTGAGTAGGGATGCAGCTCCGTGGACCGCTCGTCGGGCTTGATAGGTGGTGGTATCACACCCTTCTCAAAGGAACCGTACGTGAGACTCTCGGTAACCTGCTACTAATTCTTCCTCCGCTTCTGGTAAATCAAAGGGTGGAACAAACACACTAGGCTTTCCCTTTCAAATAGACGACCTGGAGACAGATCAACACAGCCAAAAAGCAAGCGGACAAAAAGAGGCAAATAGAGAGGGAGGATAGAGAGAGAGAAAGGGCGAATAAAACAACAAGGGTGAATTGGGGGGAGAGGAAAACGAGAGGCAAATGGCAAATAATGTAATGCGGGAGATAAGGGTATGTGATGGGTACTTGGTATGTTGACTTTTGCGTACACCTCCCCGGCAACGGCGTCAGAAATCCTTCTTGCTACCTCTTTTAGCACTGCATTGGTTTTTCAAAAAGAGGAAGGGATGATGCAGCAAAGTAGCGTAAGTATTTCCCTGAGTTTTTGAGAACCAAGGTATAAATCCAATAGGAGGCTACGCGCGAGTCCCTCGTACCTGCACAAAACAAATAAATCCTCGCAACCAACGCAAATAGGGGTTGTCAATCCCTATAGGGCCACTTACAAGAGTGAGATCTGATAGATATGATAAGATAATATTTTTGGTATTTTTATGATAAAGATGCAAAGTAAAATAAAAGCAAAGTAAATAGCAAAGTAAATAACTAAGTAGTAGGAGATTGATATGATAAAGATAGACCAGGGGGCCATAGGTTTCACTAGTGGCTTCTCTCGAGAGCATAAGTATTCTATGGTGGGTGAACAAATTACTGTTGAGCAATTGACAGAATTGAACATAGTTATGAGAATATCTAGGTATGATCATGTATATAGGCATCACGTCTGGGACAAGTAGACCGACTCCTGCCTGCATCTACTACTATTACTCCACTCATCGACCGCTATCCAGCATGCATCTAGAGTATTAAGTTAAAAACAGAGTAACGCCTTAAGCAAGATGACATGACGTAGAGGGATAGACTCATGCAATATGAAGAAAACCCCATCTTGTTATCCTCGATGGCAACAATACAATACGTGCCTTGCTGCCCTTACTGTCACCGGGAAAGGACACCGCAAGATTGAACCCAAAGCTAAGCACTTCTCCCATTGCAAGAAAGATCAATCTAGTAGGCCAAACCAAACTGATAATTCGAAGAGACTTGCAAAGATAACCAATCATACATAAAAGAATTCAGAGAAGATTCAAATATTATTCATAGATAGACTTGATCATAAACCCACAATTTATCGGTCTCAACAAACACACTGCAAAAAGAAGATTACATCGAATAGATCTCCACAAGAGAGGGGGAGAACATTGTATTGAGATCCAAAAAGAGAGAAGAAGCCATCTAGCTACTAACTATGGACCCGTTGGTCTGAAGTAAACTACTCACACTTCATCGGAGAGGCTATGGTGTTGATGTAGAAGCCCTCCATGATCGATGCCCCCTCCGGCGGAGCTCCGGAACAGGCCCCAAGATGTGATATCGTGGATACAGAAAGTTACGGCGGTGGAATTAAGGTTTTTGCTCCTGTTCTGGTCATTTGGGGGTACGTGGATATATATAGGAGGAGGAAGTACGTCGGTAGAGCAACAGGGGCCCCACGAGGGTGGAGGGCGCGCCTGGGGGGGTAGGCGCACCCCCTACCTCGTGGGCTCCTGTGACGTTTCTTGACGTAGGGTCCAAGTCTCCTGAGTCTTATCTGATGATAAAATCACGTTCCCGAAGGTTTCATTCTGTTTGGACTCTGTTTGATATTCCTTTTCTTCGAAACCCTAAAACAGGAAAAAAACAGCAATTCTGGGCTGGGCCTCCGGTTAATAGGTTAGTCCCAAAAAATAATATAAAAGTGGATAATAAAGCCCAATAATGTACAAAACAGTAGATAATATAGCATGGAGCAATCAAAAATTATAGATACATTGGAGATGTATCAAACACCACAGCGAAATTGTGTATCCGAATGTCGTAACCGTACTTTATTAGATATGGTGCGATCTATGATGTCTCTTACCGATTTACCACTATCGTTTTGAGTTTATGCTTTAGAGACGGCTACATTCACGTTAAATAGGGCACCATCTAAATCCGTTGAGATGACACCATATGAACTGTGGTTTGGCAAGAAACTTAAGCTGTCGTTTCTTAAAGTTTGGGGTTGCGATGCTTATGTGAAAAAGCTTCAACCTAATAAGCTCGAACCCAAATCAGAGAAATGCGTCTTCGTAGGATACCCAAAGGAAACTGTTGGGTACACCTTCTATCACAGATCCGAAGGCAAGATATTCGTTACTAAGAATGGATCCTTTCTAGTGAAGGAGTTTCTCTTGAAAGAAGTGAGTGGGAGGAAAGCAGAACTTGATGAGGTAATTGTTCCTTCTCCCAAATTGGAAAGTAGTTCATCACATAAATCAATTCCAGTGATGCCTACACCAATTAGTGAGGAAGTTAATGATGATGATCATGGAACTTCAGATCATGTTACTACCTAACCTCGTAGGTCAACCAGAGTACGTTCCGCAACAGAGTGGTATGGTAGTCCTATTCTGGAAGTCATGTTACTAGACCATGATGAACCTACGAACTATGAGGTAGCGATGATGAGCCCAGATTCCGTGAAATGACTTGAGGCCATGAAATCTGGGATGGGATCCATGTATGAGAACAAAGTATGGACTTTGGTTGACTTGCCCAATGATCAACAAGCCATTGAGAACAAATGGATCTTTAAGAAAAAGACTGACGCTGACAGTAATGTTACTGTCTACAAAGCTCGACTTGTTGCGGAAGGTTTTCGACAAGTTCAAGGAGTTGACTACGATGAGACTTTCTGACCCACAATGATGCTTAAGTCTGTCTGAATCATGTTAGCAATTGCCGCATTTTATGACTATGAAATTTGGCAAATGGGTGTCAAAACCGCATTCCTTAATGGATTTCATATAGAAGAGTTGTATATGATGCAACCAGAAGGTTTTGTTGATCCTAAAGGTGATAACGAAGTGTGCAAACTCCGGCGATCCATTTATGGACTGGTGCAAGCATCTCGGAGTTGGAATATATGCTTTGATAGTGTGATCAAAGCATATGGTTTTATACAGACTTTTGGAGAAGCCTGTATTTAGAAGAAAGTGAGTGGGAGCTCTGTAACATTTCTAATATTACATGTGGATGACATATTGTTGATTGGAAATAATACATAATTTCTGGATAGCATAAAAGGATACTGGAATAAGAATTTTTCAATTGAAGACCTCGGTGAAGCTGCTTATATATTCGGCATCAAGATCTATAGAGATAGATCAAGGCTCTTAATTGTACTTTCACAAAGCACATACCTTGATAAAGTTTTGAAGAAATTCAAAATGGATCAGTCAAAGAAAGGGTTCCTGCCTATGTTACAAGGTGTGAAGTTGAGTCAGACTCAATGCCCGAACACTGTAGAAGATAGAGAGAAAATGAAAGTCATTCCCTATGCCTCAGCCATAGGTTATATCATGTATGCAATGTTGTGTACCAGACTTGATGTGTGCCTTGCTATAAGTTTAGCAGGGAGGTACCAAAGTAATCCAGGAGTGGATCACTGGACAGCAGTCAAGAACATCCTGAAATACCTGAAAAGGACTAAAGAAATCTTTCTCATTTATGGAGGTGACAAAGAGCTTGTCGTAAATGGTTATGTTGATGCGAGCTTTGACACTAATCCGGATGACTCTAAGTCACAAACCAGATACGTATTTATATTGAATGGTGGAGCTATAAGTTTGTGTAGTTCCAAGCAGACCGTCGTGGCGGGATCTACGTGTGAAGCAGATTACATAGCTGCTTCGGAAGCAGCAAATGAAGGAGTCTGGAAGAAGGAGTTCATATCCGATCTAGGTGTAATACATAGTGCATCGGGTCCAATGAAAATCTTTTGTGACAACACTGGAGCAATTGCGTTAGCGAAGGAATCCAGATTTCACAAGAGAACCAAACACATCAAGAGACGCATCAATTCTATCCGTGATCAAGTCAAGGAGGGAGACATAGATATTTGCAAAATACATATAGATCTGAATGTTGTAGACCCGTTGACTAAGCCTCTTCCACGAGCAAAACATGATCAACACAAAGACTCCATGGGTGTTAGAATCATTACTATGTAATCTAGATTATTGACTCTAGTGCAAGTGGGAGACTGGAGGAAATATGCCCTAGAGGCAATAATAAAGTTGTTATTTATATTTCCTTATATCATGATAAATTTTTTTTCTTCATGCTAAAATTTTATTAACCGGAAACTTGATACATGTGTGAATACATAGAAAAAAGAAAGTGTCCCTAGTATGCCTCTACTTGACTAGCGCGTTAATCAAAGATGGTTAAGTTTCCTAACCATACACATGTGTTGTCATTTGATGAACGGTATCACATCATTAGGAGAATGATGTGATGGACAAGACCCATCCGTTAGCTTAGCATAATGATCGTTAAGTTTTATTGCTATTGCTTTCTTCATGACTTATATATATATACGTATATATATATATATATTCCTCTGACTATGAGATTATGCAACTCCCGAATATCGGAGGAACACCTTGTGTGCTATCAAACGTCACAACGTAACTGGGTGATTATAAAGGTGCTCTACAGGTATCTCCGAAGGTGTTTTTTGGGTTGGCATAGATCAAGATTAGGATTTGTCACTCCGAGTATCGAAGAGGTATCTCTGGGCCCTCTCGGTAATGAACATCACTATAAGCCTTGCAAGCAATGTGACTAATGAGTTATTTGTGGGATGATACATTACGGAACGAGTAAAGAGACTTGGCGGTAACGAGATTGAACTAGGTATGAGGATACCGATGATCGAATCTCGGGCAAGTAACATACTGATGACAAAGGGAATAACGTATGTTGTTATTGCGGTTTGACCGATAAAGATCTTCGTAGAATATGTAGGAACCAATATGAGCACCCAGGTTCCGCTATTGGTTATTGACCGGAGATGTGTCTCGGTCATGTCTACATAGCTCTCGAACCCGTAGGTTCCGCACGCTTAATGTTCGATGACAATTTGTATTATGAGTTATGTGTTTTTGGTGACCAAAGTTTGTTGGGAGTCCCGGATGAGATCACGGACATGACGTGGAGTCTTGAAATGGTAGAGAGCTGATATTGGACGATGATATTCGGACATCGGAATGGTTTCAGAAAGGTTCGGGTATATTTCGGAGTACCGACACTACAAAAAAAGACACATCCGTGACATTTTGGGTCGAACGAAACTTTTTTTCTGTCATACATATGACACTTCTATGACGATAATTGTGACAAAACCCGGTATCATCATAGATGTGGTGGGCTCCTACTTCTATGACAAAAAATCATGACAGAAAATGGGCTTTTTGTCCTGGGCGGGCCGGAGACGCAGCTGCATGACATTCTTTGGGCCGTCCATGACAGAAAAAACCGTGGTAGAAGCGAGGGGGAAGAAAATTTCGGGGAGTTCCCGGTTACGGTGGGAGGTCGGGGGCCGAGCAATGCGTGTTTCTCTCGTACACGTACGCACGTGTGTGCGAGGCGTTGGCTCTAACTGAACCCGAGTGGGCGTTGGGCTAACTGAACCTGAGCGATTGCACTGCAGGCTACGCATTACTGAACCCGAGCGATCGATCGATGGCTGTTAACCGAACCCGATCGAGCGATTCCTTCGCTACTGCTGCTAACTGAAGCCGATCGATGCTGCCTCTGGATGAACAGTGAGCGTTGCGGGGGGGGGGGGGGGGGTTGGATGAACAGTTCCCAATGGGGGTGGATGAACAGGACCCCGTGGTGTTGCCTCTGGATGAACAGGACCCCGATCGATCAAGCCGGTTGGGGCTGGATGAACAGGACCCTGTGGAGGGCTGGATGAACAGGACCACCCCGTGGAGGGCTGGATGAATAGGACCACCCCGTGGAGGGCAGGATGAACAATAGACGGTGGAGGGCAGGATGAACAGTAGCCCATGGAGGGGTGGTTGAACAGGAGCCCGTGGAGAGGTCTGGTTGAACAGTAGCCAGTGGAGTAGCGCGCGGTGGAGGCTGGATGAACAGGAGCCCATGGATGAACAGTCGCAGGTGGAGGCTGGAGGAGGTCGACGGTGGATGAACAGTAGCTCGTGGATGTCGGATTTCGGGTTCCGGCAGACCCTTAAGGTTCGAACACTGGGGTGCGCGCGGAGATTATGCCTTCTACCTCTCCGTCTCGCAAAGATCTAAACTACTGAAAGAACTGCACAAGAGACACAAGGTTTATACTGGTTCGGGCCACCGTTGTGGTGTAATACCCTACTCCAGTGTGTGGTGAGTGGATTGCCTCTTGGGGCTGATGATGATGAACAATACAAGGAAGAACAGC
This sequence comes from Triticum monococcum, assembly GCA_034509565.1. NCBI lineage: Eukaryota > Viridiplantae > Streptophyta > Magnoliopsida > Poales > Poaceae > Triticum > Triticum monococcum. The sequence goes on from CM067846.1 coordinate 49,164,775, forward strand.
CTCGCGAGGGTCTGTTCTTGGCTGGGGTGATGAACTGTTGGGGAACGCAGTAATTTCAAAAAATTTCCTACGCACACGCAAGATCATGGTGATGCACAGCAACGAGAGGGGAGAGTGTTGTCTACGTACCAACGCAGACCGACTGCGGAAGCGATCACACAACGTAGAGGAAGTAGTCGTACGTCTTCTTCCCGATCCGACCGATCCAAGCACCGTTACTCCGGCACCTCCGAGTTCTTAGCACACGTTCAGCTCGATGACGTTCCTCGGGCTCCGATCCAGCAAAGCGTCGAGGAAGAGTTCCGTCAGCACGACGGCGTGATGACGATCTTGATGTACTACCGACGCAGGGCTTCGCCTAAGCACTACAACGGTACAATCGAGGTGGAATTTGGTGGCAGGGGGCACCGCACACGGCTAAGGAACGATCTCAAGGATCAAGTTGTGTGTCTATGGGGTGCCCCCTGCCCCCGTATATAAAGGACCAGGGGCAAGGGGGTCGGCCGGCTAGGAGGGAGGCGCAGGGAGGAGTCCCACTCCTACCGGGAGTAGGACTCCTTCCCCCAAATCCTATTCCTAATAGGACTCTTCGGGAGAAAGAGAAGAGAGGGGGGCCGGCCCCTTCTCCTAGTCCTAATAGGACTAGGGAAGGGGGGTTTGGCCGGCTAGCCTGTGGGCTGCCCCTTCTCTCTTTTCCACTAAGGCCCAATAGGCCCATTTGCCTCCCGGGGGGTTCCGGTAACCCTCCCGGTAATCCGGTAAAATCCCGATTTCACCCGGAACACTTCCGGTGCCCAAACATAGGATTCCAATATATCAATCTTTACGTCTCGACCATTTCGAGACTCCTCGTCATGTCCGTGATCTCATCCGGGACTCCGAACAACCTTCGGTACATCAAAATGCATAAACTCATAATAACTGTCATCGTAACGTTAAGCGTGCGGACCCTACGGTTCGAGAATGATGTAGACATGACCGAGACACGTCTCCGGTCAATAACCAATAGCGGGACCTGGATGCCCATATTGGCTCCTACACATTCTACGAAGATCTTTATCGGTCAGACCGCATAACAACATACGTTGTTCCCTTTGTCATCGGTATGTTACTTGCCCGAGATTCGATCGTCGGTATCCAATACCTAGTTCAATCTCGTTACCGGCAAGTCTCTTTACTCGTTCCGTAATACATCATCTCACAACTAACATATTAGTTGCAGTGCTTGCAAGGCTTATGTGATGTGCATTACCGAGAGGGCCCAGAGATACCTCTCCGACAATCGGAGTGACAATACCCTAATCTCGAAATACGCCAACCCAACATCTACCATTGGAGACACCTGTAATACTCCTTTATAATCACCCAGTTACGTTGTGACGTTTGGTAGTACCCAAAGTGTTCCTCCGGTAAACGGGAGTTGCATAATCTCATAGTTATAGGAACATGTATAAGTCATGAAGAAAGCAATAGCAACATACTAAACGATCGGGTGCTAAGCTAATGGAATGGGTCATGTCAATCAGATCATTCTACTAATGATGTGACCTCGTTAATCAAATAACAACTCTTTGTTCATGGTTAGGAAACATAACCATCTTTGATTAACGAGCTAGTCAAGTAGAGGCATACTAGTGACACTCTGTTGGTCTATGTATTCACACATGTATTATGTTTCCGGTTAATACAATTCTAGCATGAATAATAAACTTTTATCATGATATAAGGAAATAAATAATAACTTTATTATTGCCTCTAGGGCATATTTCCTTCAGTCTCCCACTTGCACTAGAGTCAATAATCTAGATTACACTGTAATGATTCTAACACCCATGGAGCCTTGGTGCTGATCATGTTTTGCTCGTGGAAGAGGCTTAGTCAACGGGTCTGCATCATTCAGATCCGTATGTATCTTGCAAATCTCTATGTCTCCCACCTGGACTAAATCCCGGATGGAGTTGAAGCGTCTCTTGATGTGTTTGGTCCTCTTGTGAAATCTGGATTCCTTTGCCAAGGCAATTGCACCAGTATTGTCACAGAAGATTTTCATTGGACCCGATGCACTAGGTATGACACCTAGATCGGATATGAACTCCTTCATCCAGACTCCTTCGTTTGCTGCTTCCGAAGCAGCTATGTACTCCGCTTCACATGTAGATCCCGCTACGACGCTTTGTTTAGAACTGCACCAACTGACAGCTCCACCGTTTAAAGTAAACACATATCCGGTTTGCGATTTAGAATCGTCCGGATCGGTGTCAAAGCTTGCATCAACGTAACCTCTTACGGTGAGCTCTTTGTCACCTCCATATACGAGAAACATATCCTTAGTCCTTTTCAGGTATTTCAGGATGTTCTTGACCGCTGTCCAGTGATCCATTCCTGGATTACTTTGGTACCTCCCTGCTAAACTTATAGCAAGGCACACATCAGGTCTGGTACACAGCATTGCATACATGATAGAGCCTATGGCTGAAGCATAGGGAACATCTTTCATTTTCTCTCTATCTTCTGCAGTGGTCGGGCATTGAGTCATACTCAACTTCACACCTTGTAGCACAGGCAAGAACCCTTTCTTTGCTTGATCCATCTTGAACTTCTTCAAAATTTTGTCAAGGTATGTGCATTGTGAAAGTCCAATTAAGCGTTTTGATCTATCTCTATAGATCTTTATGCCTAATATGTATGCAGCTTCCCCAAGGTCTTTCATCGAAAAACTTTTATTCAAGTATCCCTTTATGCTATCCAGAAATTCTATATCATTTCCAATTAGCAATATGTCATCCACATATAATATCAGAAATGCTACAGAGCTCCCACTCACTTTCTTGTAAATACAGGCTTCTCCAAAAGTCTGTATAAAGCCAAATGCTTTGATCACACTATCAAAGCGTTTATTCCAACTCCGAGATGCTTGCACCAGTCCATAAATGGATCGCTGGAGTTTGCATACTTTGTTAGCTCCTTTTGGATCGACAAAACCTTCTGGTTGTACCATATACAACTCTTCTTCCAGAAATCCATTCAGGAATGCAGTTTTGACATCCATCTGCCATATTTCATAATCATAAAATGCGGCAATTGCTAACATAATTCTGACGGACTTAAGCATCGCTACGGGTGAGAAAGTCTCATCGTAGTCAACCCCTTGAACTTGTCGAAAACCTTTTGCGACAAGTCGAGCTTTATAGACAGTAACATTACCGTCAGCGTCAGTCTTTTTCTTGAAGATCCATTTATTCTCAATTGCTTGCCGATCATCGGGCAAGTCAACCAAAGTCCATACTTTGTTCTCATACATGGATCCCATCTCAGATTTCATGGCCTCGAGCCACTTTGCGGAATCTGGGCTCACCATCGCTTCTTCATAGTTCGTAGGTTCATCATGATCTAGCATCATGACTTCCAGAACTGGATTACCGTACCACTCTGGTGCGGATCTCACTCTGGTTGATCTACGTGGTTCAGTAGTATCTTGTTCTGAAGCTTCATGATCATCATCATTAGCTTCCTCACTGATTGGCATAGGTGTCGCAGAAACAGTTTTCTGTGATGTACTATTTTCCAATAAGGGAGCAGGTACAGTTACCTCGTCAAGTTCTACTTTCCTCCCACTCACTTCTTTCGAGAGAAACTCCTTCTCTAGAAATGATCCATTCTTAGCAACGAATGTCTTGCCTTCGGATCTGTGATAGAAGGTATACCCAACAGTTTCCTTTGGGTATCCTATGAAGACACATTTCTCCGCTTTGGGTTCAAGCTTATCAGGTTGAAGCTTTTTCACATAAGCATCGCAGCCCCAAACTTTAAGAAACGACAACTTTGGTTTCTTGCCAAACCATAGTTCATAAGGCGTCGTCTCAACGTATTTTGATGGTGCCCTATTTAACGTGAATGCGGCCGTCTCTAAAGCATAACCCCAAAACGATAGCGGTAAATCAGTAAGAGACATCATAGATCGCACCATATCTAGTAAAGTACGATTACGACGTTCGGACACACCATTACGCTGTGGTGTTCCGGGTGGCGTGAGTTGCGAAACTATTCCACAATTTTTCAAATGTACACCAAACTCGTAACTCAAATATTCTCCTCCACGATCAGATCATAGAAATTTTATTTTCTTGTTACGATGATTTTCAACTTCACTCTGAAATTCCTTGAACTTTTCAAATGTTTCAGACTTATGTTTCATTAAGTAGATATATCCATATCTGCTTAAATCATCTATGAAGGTGAGAAAATAACGATATCCGCCGCGAGCCTCAATATTCATCGGACCACATACATCGGTATGTATGATTTCCAACAAATCTGTTGCTCTCTCCATAGTACCGGAGAACGGTGTTTTAGTCATCTTGCCTATGAGGCACGGTTCGCAAGTACCAAGTGATTCATAATCAAGTGATTCCAAAAGCCCATCAGTATGGAGTTTCTTCATGCGCTTTGCACCAATATGACCTAAACAGCAGTGCCACAAATAAGTTGCACTATCATTATTAACTTTGCATCTTTTGGCTTCTACATTATGAATATGTGTATCACTATCTTCGAGATTCAACAAGAATAGACCACTCTTCAAAGGTGCATGACCATAAAAGATATTATTCATATAAATAGAACAACCATTATTCTCTGATTTAAATGAATAACCGTCTCGCATTAAACAAGATCCAGATATAATGTTCATGCTCAACGCTGGCACCAAATAACAATTATTTAGGTCTAATATTAATCCCGAAGGTAGATGTAGAGGTAGCATGCCGACCGCGATCACATCGACTTTGGAACCGTTTCCCACGCGCATCGTCACCTTGTCCTTTGCTAGTGTCCGCTTATTCCGTAGTCCCTGTTTCGAGTTGCAAATATTAGCAACAGAACCAGTATCAAATACCCAGGTGCTACTGCGAGCTCTAGTAAGGTACACATCAATAACATGTATATCACATATACCTTTGCTCACTTTGCCATCCTTCTTATCCGCCAAATACTTGGGGCAGTTCCGCTTCCAGTGTCCAGTCTGCTTGCAGTAGAAGCACTCAGTTTCAGGCTTAGGTCCAGACTTGGGTTTCTTCTCTTGAGCAGCAACTTGCTTGCTGTTCTTCTTGAAGTTTCCCTTCTTCTTCCCTTTACCCTTTTTCTTGAAACTAGTGGTCTTGCTAACCTCAACACTTGATGCTCCTTTTTGATTTCTACCTCCGCAGCTTTCAGCATTGCGAAGAGCTCGGGAATAGTCTTGTTCATCCCTTGCATATTATAGTTCATCACGAAGCTCTTGTAGCTTGGTGGTAGTGATTGGAGAATTCTGTCAATGACGCAATCATCTAGAAGATTAACTCCCATCTGAATCAAGTGATTATTATACCCAGACATTTTGAGTATATGCTCACTGACAGAACTGTTCTCCTCCATCTTACAGCTATAGAACTTATTGGAGACTTCATATCTCTCAATTCGGGCATTTGCTTGAAATATTAACTTCAACTCCTGGAACATCTCATATGCTCCATGACGTTCAAAACGTCGTTGAAGTCCCGATTCTAAGCCGTAAAGCATGGCACACTGAACTATTGAGTAGTCATCAGCTTTGCTCTGCCAGACGTTCATAACATCTGGCGTTGCTCCAGCAGCAGGCCTGTCACCCAGCGGTGCTTCCAGGACGTAATTCTTCTGTGCAGCAATGAGGATAATCCTCAGGTTACGGACCCAGTCCGTGTAATTGCTACCATCATCTTTCAACTTTGCTTTCTCAAGGAACGCATTAAAATTCAACGGAACAATAGCACGAGCCATCTATCTACAAGCAACATAAACAAGCAAGATACTATCAGGTACTAAGTTCATGATAAGTTTAAGTTCAGTTAATCAAATTACTTAGGAACTCCCACTTAGATAGACATCCCTCTAATCTTCTAAGTGATCACGTGATCCAAATCAACTAAACCATAACCGATCATCACGTGAGATGGAGTAGTTTTCAATGGTGAACATCATCATGTTGATCATATCTACTATATGATTCACGCTCGACCTTTCGGTCTCTGTGTTCCGAGGCCATATCTGCATATGCTAGGCTCGTCAAGTTTAACCTGAGTATTCTGCGTGTGCAAAACTGGCTTGCACCCGTTGTAGATGGACGTAGAGCTTATCACACCCGATCATCACGTGGTGTCTGGGCACGACGAACTTTGGAAACAGTGCATACTCAGGGAGAACACTTCTTGATAATTTAGTGAGAGATCATCTTATAATGCTACCGTCAATCAAAGCAAGATAAGATGCATAAAAGGATAAACATCACATGCAATCAATATAAGTGATATGATATGGCCATCATCATCTTGTGCTTGTGATCTCCATCTCCGAAGCACCGTCATGATCACCATCGTCACCGGCGCGACACCTTGATCTCCATTGTAGCATCGTTGTCGTCTCGCCAATCTTATGCTTCCACGACTATTACTACCGTTTAGTAATCTAGTAAAGCATTACATCGCGATTGCATTGCATACAATAAAGCGACAACCATATGGCTCCTGCCAGTTGCCGATAACTTAGTTACAAAACATGATCATCTCATACAATAAAATCAGCATCATGCCTTGACCATATCACATCACAACATACCCTGCAAAAACAAGTTAGACGTCCTCTACTTTGTTGTTGCAAGTTTTACGTGGCTGCTACGGGCTTAAGTAAGAACTCATCTCACCTACGCATCAAAACCACAACGATAGTTCGTCAAATATACTCTGTTTTAACCTTCTCAAGGACCGGGCGTAGTCACACTTGGTTCAACTAAAGTTGGAGAGACAGTCTTCCGCAAGCCATCTATGTGCAAAGCACGTCGAGGGAACCGGTCTCGCGTAAGAGTACGCGTAAGGTTGGTCCGGATCGTCTCAACCAACAATACCGCCGAACCAAAGTATGACATGCTGGTAGGCAGTATGACTTGTATCGCCCACAACTCACTTGTGTTCTACTCGTGCATATAACATCAAACCTAGGCTCGGATGCCACTGTTGGGGAACGCAGTAATTTCAAAAAATTTCCTACGCACACGCAAGATCATGGTGATGCACAGCAACGAGAGGGGAGAGTGTTGTCTACGTACCAACGCAGACCGACTGCGGAAGCGATCACACAACGTAGAGGAAGTAGTCGTACGTCTTCTTCCCGATCCGACCGATCCAAGCACCGTTACTCCGGCACCTCCGAGTTCTTAGCACACGTTCAGCTCGATGATGTTCCTCGGGCTCCGATCCAGCAAAGCGTCGAGGAAGAGTTCCGTCAGCACGACGGCGTGATGACGATCTTGATGTACTACCGACGCAGGGCTTCGCCTAAGCACTACAACGGTACGATCGAGGTGGAATTTGGTGGCAGGGGGCACCGCACACGGCTAAGGAACGATCTCAAGGATCAAGTTGTGTGTCTATGGGGTGCCCCCTGCCCCCGTATATAAAGGACCAGGGGCAAGGGGGTCGGCCGGCTAGGAGGGAGGCGCAGGGAGGAGTCCCACTCCTACCGGGAGTAGGACTCCTTCCCCCAAATCCTATTCCTAATAGGACTCTTCGGGAGAAAGAGAAGAGAGGGGGGCCGGCCCCTTCTCCTAGGACTAGGGAAGGGGGGTTCGGCCGGCTAGCCTGTGGGCTGCCCCTTCTCTCTTTTCCACTAAGGCCCAATTGGCCCATTTGCCTCCCGGGGGGTTCCGGTAACCCTCCCGGTAATCCGGTAAAATCCCGATTTCACCCGGAACACTTCCGGTGCCCAAACATAGGCTTCCAATATATCAATCTTTACGTCTCGACCATTTCGAGACTCCTCGTCATGTCCGTGATCTCATCCGGGACTCCGAACAACCTTCGGTACATCAAAATGCATAAACTCATAATAACTGTCATCGTAACGTTAAGCGTGCGGACCCTATGGTTCGAGAACAATGTAGACATGACCGAGACACGTCTCCGGTCAATAACCAATAGCGGGACCTGGATGCCCATATTGGCTCCTACACATTCTACGAAGATTTTTATCGGTCAGACCGCATAACAACATACGTTGTTCCCTTTGTCATCGGTATGTTACTTGCCCGAGATTCGATCGTCGGTATCCAATACCTAGTTCAATCTCGTTACCGGCAAGTCTCTTTACTCGTTCCGTAATACATCATCTCACAACTAACATATTAGTTGCAGTGCTTGCAAGGCTTATGTGATGTGCATTACCGAGAGGGCCCAGAGATACCTCTCCGACAATCAGAGTGACAATACCCTAATCTCGAAATACGCCAACCCAACATCTACCATTGGAGACACCTGTAATACTCCTTTATAATCACCCAGTTACGTTGTGACGTTTGGTAGTACCCAAAGTGTTCCTCCGGTAAATGGGAGTTGCATAATCTCATAGTTATAGGAACATGTATAAGTCATGAAGAAAGCAATAGCAACATACTAAACGATCGGGTGCTAAGCTAATGGAATGGGTCATGTCAATCAGATCATTCTACTAATGATGTGACCTCGTTAATCAAATAACAACTCTTTGTTCATGGTTAGGAAACATAACCATCTTTGATTAACGAGCTAGTCAAGTAGAGGCATACTAGTGACACTCTGTTGGTTTATGTATTCACACATGTATTATGTTTCCGGTTAATACAATTCTAGCATGAATAATAAACTTTTATCATGATATAAGGAAATAAATAATAACTTTATTATTGCCTCTAGGGCATATTTCCTTCATGAACTGCTGGGAGGAGTTCAGCCACCTCTCTCTTTCTCTCTCTCTCTCTCTCTCTCTCTCTCTCTCTCTGCCTCTTACTTACTCTTTTTCCCACAACCGAACGAACCAACCCCCTGCTACATGGGCGGCTGGTCCTATTTATAGAGGCCCTGGTCCTCTTCCCAAATATCAAGCGGGAAGGGAGCCAACAATGGCGAGCTAATTTGAAGGGGGACATCAAGTATCAACTATCCTGACAAAAGCAGTCTTCGCCTGCGCAAAGCTCTGGTGATGACCGCGTCCTGGGCTCCACGGCGACCTCCGCCTCGTAGTCCTCCTGGTCTTGGTCTCGTTGCACCGAAATGGCAACCTTTGCCTGATGCCTCGGTACTCCGCGGCTGCGCTTGCCCCCTTTGCACCAAAGAGGAAAGGAGGACGTTGCGCGGGCTGGCACCCGCCTGGCGCCCTGAGTCGTCATGGCTTGCGTCACGGGCACCTCGCGAGGTACCCCGCCTTGATCTCTCCGCCTCCTCGCGAGCCAGCCTGACGAGGCCGTGCCTGAGGAAACTCCGTGTCGTCCGCCTTGCGAGGCTTGGCCCCTCGCGAGGGTCTTGAGTCTTGTGTTGATGAAGATGGGCCGTGCTGGGCCCCCTTTGAGCCACACCGCAGGCCGCAGGCAAGCAAGTCTGGGGACCCCCGTTCCCAGAACGCTGACAGTAGTCCCCGGACCCAAGGTGCGCCCGGACTTGGCCTTGCCGAGAGGCGAAAGGGAAAGGGCGAAGCGCCGCGGGCCCTAACAGCCTGCGGCCTTGGGCGCCGAGTGGCGGTTGATGGGACGTGGGCGTCTCCACTTACCCACGACGCCTTGGTGACCGCGCGAGTTGGACAAGTCCCTGCATGCAAATCGTGTCATGATTACCTGTGATCGTGGAGGCCGGCGGTTGGCCTTCGCCGACTATAAGTACGGAACTGCGCGTGCCCTTCCAGTTCATCCCCTCTTGCTCCTCCTTTTTCTTCATGGCCCCGTCGAAGAGGTTCTCGGCCGCCGAGAAGGGGAAGGCTCGCCGGGTTGAGCCCGCCTCTCCCCCACCCAAGCACGGCAGAGGGCGCCCTCGTAAGCATCCTATGACCACCACTGTAGCTCCCCGCGGGCGTGGAGGTGATCTTTAGCACGGCGACGGGCGGATTGCCGCAGCCGGGGGGGCGCGCTCCGGCTGCGCCTCCCCCCAGGCCGCGCGTTCGTGCTGCTGAAGTTCTGCCAGAGTTCGTCGTGTGGTCGGCGAAGCCGGCTAGCACCCAGCTCCCGCTTCCTCGCTTCCTCCTTGGCGAGCTCCCGGTCGGCGCCCCGGGCGGCCTCTGGCTCCAGGCCGACGGCTGCTGCAGCCGGGCCTCATGGGTCTCCCTGGAGGTCTCCATGGCCGGGAGCCTGTCCTTGGCCCGCGGCTGGCAGACGTTTGCCCGTGCGCGTGGCCTGGGCCGTCGGTGCACCCTACACTTCAAGTTCGACGGCGACGCCACCCTCTATGTGAGGGTGTTTCGGGAAGATGGTCGCCGTGCGGGGTGTTGCCCCGAGGGTGACGACCGCGGCTGGGAACCCAGCTCCGGCGATGATGGAGGGAGCAGCGCTCGCGCGGCTGGCGGCGTTCGGTGTTCCTCGAGCTTCTCTAGTTCTTCTTCAGGCGGCGACTCCTCCAGCGACGGCCACGATCAGCCTCAACGCCGCCACGCCCTGGTGAGGCGCGAGAGGGAGTCTGCCTGAGCCCCGGAGGTAGCTTGGGCCTTGCCCGCGGGCCGGTGTGAGGCGAGCCGCGACGGATTTGTTCTTCCTTTTCCCTTTTTCCTGCGTAACAAAGACAATAGCGCGGAGCCCCACGGGGGCGTGTTTGGGTTATTGCTGTTAATCATCGTTTTGCTTTCGTTACCGTTCCTTCCGGCTATGTGCCCGAGCATGGATAGTTCCCGACCCCGGCCGCGGGGGGGGGGGGGGGGGGCGACCGACCCAGGCCCTTTGTTTGTGTCACGATGCCCGTGGGGCACGGACTGGAGGGGTGCTCCTGTAAGGGGCCCAGGTCACAAACTCTTTGAATGACTAGGGTAGGAGCGCTCGCGAGGGTGCTTAGCTGCCCCCCTCGCGAGGCTTTGCACAAGAGAAATCGAGGCAGGAGAGCGAAAAGCCGAAGAACCGCAAGCCAAAGACGGCAACAACTTCAATAAAACTCCAAATGAGAAGGAACAAGCCAACTACGGAAAGCAAATGAAAAGCCACGTTCGGCACCTAATCTAGTCTTCGACGTCTTCTCACCAGCGCGGAGCTAAGTGCTGCCACTAGGCATGGGAGGGAGCCCCAGGGCCTGAGGCCGGCGCTCCTGAGACTCCGGGGCGTGTACAGCCCCACTCATTATTACGTGAGAGTGTCACGGGCGGCGAGCTTCATAGGCATTGGCCTTCTTCACAGGCTCCGGGCCTTTTCCAAAAACGCGATGGCTTCACAGGCTCTGGGCCTTTTCCAAAACGCGATAGCTTCATAGGCACTTGCCTTGCTTCACAGGCTCTGGGCCTTTTCCAAAACGTGATAGCTTCACAGGCACTCGCCTTGCTTCACAGGCTCTGGGCCTTTTCCAAAACGCGATAGCTTCACAGGCACTCGCCTTGCTTCACAGGCTCTGGGCCTTTTCCAAAACGCGATAGCTTCACAGGCACTCGCCTTGCTTCACAGGCTATGGGCCTTTTCAGGGGTAGAACCTCCGGAGGTGCTGGATGTTCCATGCATTCTGGATCAGCACTCCCTCCTGAGTCTCCAAGCGCGCGGAGCCGGGCCTGGAAACATGAACAACCTTGAACGGGCCCTCCCACATGGGAGAGAGCTTGTGCAGTCCCTCCCTGGAGAGAACCCGCCTGAGCACGAGGTCTCCTACCTCAAGAGTCCTGGGGCGGATGTTGCGGCAGTGATATCGCTGCAGAGCTTGCTGGTACCTCGCCGCTCGCAGCACGGCTTCTCGGCGATGTTCCTCCCCCAACACGAGGTCCATCCCTCGCATGGCGTCCTGCTGCGCCTCGTCGAACGCCACGACCTGTGCAGAGCGACGTCTGACCTCGTGAGGGAGGACCACTTCCGCTCCGTAGACCAGGAAGAATGGGGTCTCTCCAGTCGGTTTGGTCGCGGTGGTGCAGATGGACCATAGCACGGACTGAAGCTCGTCGTACCAACCTCTGCCACTAGCCTCCAGCTTCTTCTTGAACGTCCTGGTCTTGAGGCCCCTCAGGACCTCCGCGTTGGCTCGCTCGGCCTGGCCGTTGCTTCGAGGGTGCGCCACTGAGGCGTAGCATATCTGCGTTCCAAGGTTAGCATAGTATGTTTTGAAGAGGTTACTAGTGAACTGCGAACCATTGTCTGTGATGATGCGATTCGGCACCCCGAACCAGCTTATGATGCCTTTGATGAACTTGACCGCGGAACCCGCGGGAATGGTGCAGACAGCCTCTACTTCAGCCCACTTGGTGAATTTGTCCACGGCAACGTAGAGGTAGCGGTAGCCCCCTGGCGCCCAAGGAAACGGGCCCAAGATGTCCAGCCCCCAGACTGCGAATGGCCACGAAAGGGGGATAGTCTGCAAGCCTCCTGCTGGCTGATGGATCTGCTTGGCGTGGAACTGGCAGGCTTCACAAGCTTTCACTAGTTCCACGACGTCATTGAGCGCGGTGGGCCAATAAAACCCACTGCGGAACGCCTTGCCGATGAGGGTACGTGATGATGAATGATGTCCGCAGTCTCCGCCGTGTATATCCTCCAGTAGTTCCTTCCCATGCTCCCTGGAGATGCAGCTCAGGGATACATCATTTGGTCGCTTCCGGTAGAGCTCTCCGTCTCTAATGCAGTATGTCGTGGCCTGGCGTGCCACTCGCTCCGCTTCCTCCTCCTTCTCCGGCAAGGTCCCTTGCGCTAAGTAGCTCCGGAGCTTTGTGATCCAACATCCCTCCTGAGGTTCCATCGTCAGGAGCAGGCGCGCTCCCGAGGCCGGGCCACAGGCCGGTGCTCCTGAGGCTAGTGGCTGGGGGAGCTCCTCCCAGGGCTGAGCCGAGTTTGATAATGACGGCAGAGCTGAGGGCTTGAAGAGCCGCTCCTCGGAAACGCCAGGCTCCTGGGGTAACCGTCTGGACGCGCGTTTGGTGATATCATCGGCCTCTTGATTGGTGCCACGGGGCACATGCTGCAACTCCAACCCCCAGAATTGCTTCTCCATCCCGCGGACTTCCGCAAGGTAGGCTTCCATGTGCTCATCCTTCGGCTCGTACACCTTGTTGGAGAAATTGACGAGGAGCTGTGAATCGCCCTTGATGGTGAGGCGTTTCACTCCCAGGGCGGCCGCGGCCTTCAAGCCTGCTATTAAACCTTCATACTTTGCTATGTTGTTGGAGACCTTTTCGCCTTGCTGGAAACAGAGTTGCACGGCGTAGTATAGCTTGTCCTGTGTGGGCGATATAAGCACCGCCCCTGCTCCAGCGCCATGCCTGGAGAACGCCCCATCGAAGTACATGACCCAGCCTTCTGGCGCCTCGCTTCCCGGGGATAGGGACCGATCCTCATCGGCCTTGAGGCCTGGCGCCTCCGTCCACTCTGCCACAAAATCCGCCAACGCTGCTCCCTTGATGACCCTGGTCGTGCTGAATTCGAGCTGAAACGCTTGCTGTTCTATGTTCCACTCAGCGACCCTTCCAGCTGAATTAGGGCTCTTGAGCACTCTCTCCAGGGGGTATGACGAGACGACCTTGATGGGGTGACCCTGGAAATAGTGCCGCGGCTTGCGCGAAGCCACCAGTAGCGCGAGGAGGAGTTTCTAAGGCATGGGGTACCGTGCTCTTGCATCCCGCAGCACTGTGCTGACGAAGTACACTGGGTGCTCAACGAGGTGGAGTGCGTCAGTGCTGGTGGCTCCTTCCGGAGATCGTGGCGCCTCTTGAGGCAATGAGGCCTCCTGAGACTGGCCATCTGGAAGAGGGGCCTCTTCCGCCTCTGGTGCACCCCTCTGCGGCGGCTGATCCTCCTCAGCTGCGGTGGCGGTTTCTGTAGGCCTTCCTTGTCCCTGTTCTGCCTTGTCCCAGGCTGCTACCGTGGTTTTGATTCGGCGCTCCTCTCTGACTGCCACCAAAGCTGCGCTAGCAGAGTAGGGAGTGGCGGCGAGGTAAAGCACCAGGGGCTCTTGAGGGCGCGGTGCCACCATGACCGGTGGGCTGGTCGGGTATCTCTTGAGATATTGGAACGCCTTGTCGGCCTCTTCAGTCCACTCGAAGGGCCCTTTTTTCTTCATTACCCGGAAGAAGGGCAGGGCTCATTCCCCCAACTTGGAGATGAAGCGCCCTAGCGCGGTCACGCGCCCTGTGAGATTCTGCATTTCTCTGAGGGTCTTTGGCGGGCTCATGTCTTCCACCGCCTTGACCTTCTCTGGGTTAGCCTCGATGCCTTGGTGGGACACGAGGAAACCCAAGAGCTTGCCCGAGGGGACTCCGAACACACACTTCTCTGGGTTAAGCCGTAGGTTCACTGCGTTGAGGCTCGCGAAGGTTTCCTCCAGGTCCTGTATCAAGGTCCCAACCACCCGAGACTTTACCACAATGTCATTGACGTAAGCTTCAACATTCTTCCCGAGCTGCGGGCCCAAGGTGATGTGCATCAGCCGCTGAAAGGTCACCCCTGCGTTATGCAGCCCGAACGGCATGCACGTGTAGCAGTATACCCCACACAGAGTTAGGAAGGCTGTCTTCTTGATGTCTTCTACCGCCATCTTGATCTGGTGATACCCAGAGAAGGCATCCAGAAAGCATAACAGGTCGCATTCCGCAGTGGAATCGATGATCTGGTCGATGCGGGGGAGCGGGAACGGATCTTGCGGGCATGCTTTGTTGAGGTTGGTGAAGTCTACACACATACGCTCCTTCCCTCCCTTCTTTGGCACAACGACAGGGTTGGCCAACCAATCTGGGTATCGTACCTCGCGGATGACCCCAGCGGCCTCTAATTTGCGGGTTTCCTGGACGATGAAGGCCTGCTTTTCTATGCACTGCCGCCTGCACTTCTGCTTCACAGGGCGCACGCTGGGGCACACATTGAGGTGATGCTCGATTACACTCCTGGGGATCCCTGCCAATTGGTCCGGCTCCCAAGCAAATACCTTCTTGTTTGCACGCAGGAACCTGACCAGGGCCTCCTCCTGCTCGGGCTTGAGGTGGGCGCCTATGGTGAAAGTGGCGTTGGTGGACCCGTCCTTATCGACGGGTATCTGCTTGGTTTCTGCCTTGTCTTGGGTGAACAACTGCTTCTTCTTGGTGGGTGCAGCCCCCTTGGCCTCGGGGGTCTCCAAGTCGGCGGGTTGTGCCGACGCTGCCGTCTTGAAAGCGAGCTTGAGCGCCCGCAGCGCGTCCCCGGTATCCCCGTGCACAGTGAGGACACCGTTGCTCCCGGGCATCTTCATGAGGTTGTACGCCGGGTGCGTCGCGGCCATAAATTGGTCCAACGCTGGGTATCCGAGGATGGCGTTGTAGGGAAGGCCGATGGGGGCGATGTCGAAGTCAACCAACTCCGTGCGGAAGTTGTCTTAGGTGCCGAAGGTCACAGTGAACCGGATCTGCCCCAAGGAACTGGACGACTTGCCCCCGACGCCTGAGAAGGGCCGGCTGGGTTGCAGTCGTTCCAGGGGTATGCGGAGGAGGTTGAAGGCCTCGACCGAGAGCACACTGAGGCCCGCGCCGCCATCAATGAGGGTTCTGGTGACGGCCACCTCGCAGATGGTGGGGGTGCACAACATGGGGAGCGCGCCCGAGCAGGCAGAGTTGGAGGGGTGGTCTTCCGAACTAAAGGTCAGGCCGGTCTCGGGCGCCGTCCGATCCGGGGGAGCCCCCTGCCGCGTGGAAGCGGCGCTGACCCTGCGGATGAATGGCTTGACGTGGTGACTTGTGGGCGGCGCCTGCGAGCCGCCCAGGAGGGCCGCGACCACTGGGGGTGTTGGTGTAGCGCGATGGGACGGCGCAGGAGAGCCCCCTGCGGCGCGGACAAGCTTGGCGATGCGGTCGAGCCATTCCCCGTAGACGTCATCGGCGGGGCGGCAGCGCAGGAGCTCGTTTGCTGCGATGAGTGCAGCCCGAGCCTCCATGGGGGCGCGGAGTGTGCGGGACGAAGAACCAGCTGGTGCGAGCGATGGCGTAGCGGTGCGGCCGTCTTGCCGCATGGACGGATGCTGAGACGACGCTTGCTGCTCGCCCCCCCCCCCCCCCCCCCCCCCCCCCGCCGGGCTGGTGGCGGCGTTGACGGTGGGCGACGAGGAACGACGAGGACGTCCGCCGACGGGCGCCGTCTGGGCGACGCGGGAAGCGATGGCGGCCCGGCGCTCGGCGCGGGCCCGACGAGCGTCGGACATGGATGCGACGGTCGGAGGAGAACGGGGCAGTGGACGACGAATTCCGGCGCACCCCTACCTGGCGCGCCAAATGTCGGATTTCGGGTTCCGGCAGACCCTTAAGGTTCGAACACTGGGGTGTGCACGGAGATTACGCCTTCTACCTCTCCGTCTTGCAAAGATCTAAACTACTGAAAGAACTGCACAAGAGACACAAGGTTTATACTGGTTCGGGCCACCGTTGTGGTGTAATACCCTACTCCAGTGTGTGGTGAGTGGATTGCCTCTTGGGGCTGATGATGATGAACAATACAAGGAAGAACAGCCTCGCGAGGGTCTGTTCTTGGCTGGGGTGATGAACTGCTGGGAGGAGTTCAGCCACCTCTCTCTTTCTCTCTCTCTCTCTCTCTCTCTGCCTCTTACTTACTCTTTTTTCCCCAACCGAACGAACCGACCCCCTGCTACGTGGGCGGCTGGTCCTATTTATCGAGGCCCTGGTCCTCTTCCCAAATATCGAGCGGGAAGGGAGCCAACAATGGCGGGCTAATTTGAAGGGGGACAGCAAGTATCAACTATCTTGACAAAAGCAGTCTTCGCCTGCGCAAAGCTCTGGTGATGACGCCGTCCTGGGCTCCATGGCGACCTCCGCCTCGTAGTCCTCCTGGTCTTGGTCTCGTTGCACCGAAATGGAAACCTTTGCCTGATGCCTCGGTACTCCGCGGCTGCGCTTGCCCCCTTTGCACCAAAGAGGAAAGGAGGACGCTGCGCGGGCTGGCACCCGCCTGGCGCCCTGAGTCGTCATGGCTTGCGTCACGGGCACCTCGCGAGGGACCCCGCCTTGATCTCTCCGCCTCCTCGCGAGCCAGCCTGACGAGGCTGTGCCTGAGGAAACTCCGTGTCGTCCGCCTCGCGAGGCTTGGCCCCTCGCGAGGGTCTTGAGTCTTGTGTTGATGAAGATGGGCCGTGCTGGGCCCCCTTTGAGCCACGCCACAGGCCGCAGGCAGGCAAGTCTGGGGACCCCCGTTCCCAGAACGCCGACAGTGGAGGCTGGAGGGGGTCGATGGTGGAGATGAACAGTATCCCGTGGAGTCCCGTTTTACGATACGCCACACCCCTCCCGATGAACAGGACCCCCGTTTCGACCGTAGCGCTCCAACACAAGTCTGTTTCGTCCGTTTTGTGGTACGCCACACCCGTCCCGATCAACAGGACCCCCGTTTCGACCGTAGGAGGTCCGTTTCCTCCGTTTTGCGGTACGCCAGACCCCTCCCGATCAATAGGACCCCGTTCCAAACGTAGGAGGTTCGTTTCCTCCGTTGTGCGGTATGCCAGGCCTTGTTTCCATCGCCTGTTCCGTCCAAGCCCTCCCAATGAACACGACCACGCATTTCGTTCGGACCTAGCCGGTTGGCTCCCACGCGTTCCGTTGCCTCCCCATGAACACGATGCATTCCGTTGCCTCCCCATGAACACGACGATGACGATGTTTCTCTGTTCCGACCCAGCAATGTACATGAGCCCTGGCCGTACGTATGCGCGAGTAGGCGTTCGAGACCCCGCCCATATGTACACATACGTGGCCGTATTTTCTTTCTTGCACCTTGGCCGCTGTACGTACGTGTACATGCTACGTGCGCGCCTCTACTACGACACGTGCGCGCCTCTACTACGACACATGCGCGCCTCTACATCGACAAGTATGTACGTACACGTTCGCAACCAGAATGACAACGCTACGTACGCTTCGACCAGGTGGGTCCCGACTGTCAGGCACTTCCTTGCCTGCGAAGATGTAGCTGGTGGGTCCCAGCAGTCAGGGGGCGAATCGTTTTTTTTTGCCCGGACGCACTTCCTTGCGTGCGAAGATGTAGCTGGTGGGTCCCAACAGTCAGGGGGAAACGTTTTTTTCGCGAAATATAGTGGCCCGTCCGATGGGTCCTAGCTGTCAGGTGGAGGAATCATTACTTTCCGCGTAATAAGGAGGCACTTCCTTGATGCGGCCGTGGACCCAGCTGTCAGCCTCTCCACGTACAGTCCACGTCCTATGGAAGTCGTTCCTTGACCATGTTGACCACGCCGCACCGATAGCACCAGGGCGGTGGACGACGGCGAGGCTAGGAAGGGGACGACACGGAGGCAGGGAAGACTCGACAGTTGTTTCCCACACGGAGGGGAGTACGACTGTACGAGGGTTTACTGGTTCGTCTGCCGTCACCGGAGAATAACAGCAGGTGTGGGTGAGTAGAGGGATGGCTAGGCCAGCGATGGGAGTACGATCGGGCGGTGAGGCCTGCGCGGCAGCACAGCCGGCCACGAGGAGGAGGGAGCAGGCAGTCCAGCCGGCGCTTGTTTGAGCGGCTGGAGCAGGAAGAGCAAAAATTGAAGAAGCACGACGGCCGTTGGATGGACATCCAACTGTCAGTGCTTGTGCGTCAACCTTTTTTTAGGAAAGCCTCAAATCTGTGGAAAACAGCATACAGCGCATCTGCCATTATTTCTAATAATTTACAGCCCATTTGCTAATTCTTAAGGTTTTTTGGAGCCCATATTCTTTTTGTTAGCATTACAGCCCATATTGTGGCAACGGTTAAAAAATTATACGAAATTTTGCATATTTCGGTGCGGTCCGAACTGTTTTTAATCCCGAAATTTCGACTCACATTCAAACTAATTTTAAAAATAAATGTATATCAATATAAAATCCAACAAATTCTCCACGCATAAAAATTAATGTAATTTAAAATCTTGAAATGAAAAAAAAAGATATTTGAAACTAATTGTCAGTTTGATGTGTTTTAAAAATGTACAGCCCATTTCTCATTACTGATGGGCCATTTTCTCGGCCAGCCGAATGAAAGCTCTCCTCGTCTTGAAAGATTTGCAGCCCAACAGGCCTGACAAAGCAACTTACTTGCCAAATCACAAAAAAACTATGTTGTGGCCGTGGACCCAGCTGTCAGCCTCTTCGCGTACAGTACTCTTCTGATGGAAGTCATTCCTTGACCATGTTGACCACGCCGCGCGGAGAGCACCATGGCGGTGGACGACGGCGAGGCCTAGGAAGGGGACGACGCAGCAGTGGAAGCCCGCGCGGAGAGGACTACGAGGGTTCACTGGTACGGCTGTGGTGTGAGGCTGCCGTCGCCGTAGGGTCTGGCCAGCGGTGGGAATAGTAGGGACGAGGAGGCCTCTGCGGCGGCGCAGCCGGCCACGGGAGGCAGGAGCATGCGGCACGACCGGCGCTGCTTTGGGCGGCTGGAGCAAGAAGACCAGAGGTTGAAGAAGCACTACGGCCATTGGATGGACATCGTACGGTCACTGGAGCTAGAATCATTCATATTGACTAAGTTGACAAAGCCCTTCGTCCCCGTCAACTTAGTAGGCCCACAAGTCAGCCTCCCAGCAAGGTGGGTCCCGGCTAGCCGGGGGAGTATTCATTTTTTTGTGCGTAATAAGGAGGCACTTCCGGTGGGTCCGAGCTGACAGCGGGGGGAATGTTTTTTCGCGAAATACGGTGGCCCGTCTGGTGGGTCCCAGCAGTTAGGGGAAACAATTTTTTCGCAAAATACTGGTGGCCCGTCTGGTGGGTCCCTGCTGTCAGGTGGAGGAATCATTATTTTCCACGTAATAAGGAGGTGCTTCCTTGATGCCGCCGTGGACCGAGCGGTCAGCCTCTCCACGTACAGTCCACGTCCGATGGAAGTCCTTCCTTCCACGTTGACCACGCCGCGCCGAGAGCACCAGGGCGGTGGACGACGGCAAGGCCTAGGAAGGGGACGACGCGGAGCCGGTGAAGACGCGGCAGTGGATGCCCACGCGGAGAGGAGTATGAGGGTTCACTCGTTCGGCTGCGGTGTGAGGCTATCATCGTCGCAGGGCCTGGCCAGCGGTGGGAATTGTAGGGGGCGGTGAGGCCTCCACGGCAGCACAGCCGGCCACGGGAGGCAGGAGTAGGCGGCACGACCGGCGCTGCTTTGGGCGGCTGGAACAAGAAGACCAGAGGTTGAAGAAGCACTACGACCGTTGGATGGACATCGTATGGTCACTGCAGCTAGAATTTTTTATATTGACTAAGTTGACAAAGCCCTTGGTATGTCAACTTAGTAGGCCCACAGGTCAGCTTCCGAAACGGTGCGCCCCAGATGTCAAGGGGAGGAATCATTTTTTGGGCGGGTGAAGCTAGAATATCCGAGATTGAAGAAGAAGCACGGCATCCGTTGGATGGACATCCAACGGCCACTGCTGCTAGAACTGTGTGTTGACTATAAGTTGACAAAGCCTTGCATACGCGTCAACTCTGTTTTTTTAGGGGACGCGTCAACTTAGTAAGGCCAGAAGTGTGTGGCAGAGAACTTATAGCCCATTTGAGATTTGTAAGAATGTGTAGCCCATTTTTGAATTCTAATGGAATTTACTATAGCCCATTTACAGTTTGTTAAAAGTACAGCCCATTTCAACCAACCGTTCAAAACAGAATTCAATAAGATTTCCCACATTTTGATGGGATCCGAAATATTTTTATCCCGAAATTCTAGTCAGATTAAATACAATTTAAATATAAATTTATATTATGTAAAAATCCAATGAAACATTGCGCTCGCAACAATTAATGAAATTAAAATTTTCAATATCCAAAAATAATATTTTATAAAGTAATCACGTGTGTGGTGCATTTTTTTATAGTTACTGCCCAGTTTTTATAATTACATCCCTTATTATTTCTTAAAGCCCATTTTCTTGTTAAGCCTAATGCATCCCTCCTAGGAAAGATTTGCAGCCCAGCGGGGCGGAGAATAACAACTTGACCTTGCCTGGGTATTCCTAAAAAAGTATAGCTGGGCTAGCCATTTTCAGCTTGAAAAAAATTAATATCTGGGCTGGATATCTGGCCTGGGCTAGACGGGCCACAGCCCGCCCAGTTAATACCTGCAGCGATGTTTTCGTTGTTGTTCAGAGGAGAAAAATTAATATCCGGGCTAAACATCGAAATACTCTGCAGTGCTCACACCTCAAAAACACAAATACTGCTCGAGCTACTTGGTATATAAACTGTTGCGCCGGCCATAGCCGCGGTCATCCGCATCCGTTCCCTTTCTCCTGTCCACACCACTACTGCCCACCATGGCTTCCTCGTGCTCCAGCGCTCTTCGGGACAGGCGGACGACGGACCACAAGGAGATGGCAGCCATTGCTGCCGACCGGCTGGCCGGCAGGCAGCCGGAGGACGACGACGTCCCAATGGAGAACATGGTAGTCGACGATCCGGCGCCAACCCCCTGCTCCGCGCCATCCTCGCCGGTGCATTGCACCATGACCATCGGCGAGGCCCGTTCCCAATATATGGACAATGTGAGGCAGATGCGTCAGGAGCAATTTTGGGAGGCGCAGGCCGACACCGCCTATAACCACCATCTCATCCAGGAGCATCTGTAGGCAGAGGAGCAGATCGCCGCAGAGCGGGCGGAACAGGAGGCGCTGCTCGACTCATACCGCTCCGCCCGCAAGGGCCACCTCGAGCGCTGGCGGGAGCGCATGCGGGTGGCGGAGGCTGCGGCCGCCTACAAAGAGGCTAGCAAAGAGGGCGATGAAGCGGGCGAGGCGCTGTTTGGCGAGACCTAGGACGAGGCAGAGGACAATGCCGGCTCCGCGGAGGCCCCGCCCCGCCAACAACGAGGCAGAGGACATCGCCGGCTCAGCCAAGGCCCCACCCTGCCGGCAACACAGGGGAGGATTTCCACCGCTTCGCTGAGGCGCCACCCGCCGGCAACGAGACAGAGGACATCGCCAGCTCCGCCGAGGCCCCGCCCCGCTGCCAACGAGGCCGCGCCACACAGAAAACAAGGAAGAGTAGAACACGGTAGGTCACCGGCGCTCGGGTCTAAGTAAGGCCACCGCTGCTACCCTCCTGTTGAAGCCAAGCTAGGCGGGTTGACCATTGACGGCCGGTTAGCTTCTTGGCAGTGACGTGGAGTCGGGGAGTTCTGCTAGAGAATAACGCTGCTTCTACTTAACTGCTGGTGCAGTTGGCTGACTGACACGTGGGCCCAACAGGCCACATGTCAGTTACGCAACTGCACCTGCAGTTAAGTCACTGAAGCTTCTGTTCGGCTCAGCGGGACATAGGTGGGTAGCTTCGGTTAATTAATTATACCTCCAGCGCACCCCTTTTTAGTTGAAGAATGTATGAAATGTAATGAACTCTGGCATGTTTATATGAAATCCGACCGTGTATGAATGAATTTATTTCGATTAGTTCAAATTCCTGTATCACTGGCATTGGATGAACATGCAAAACAATATGTACTAGCATTATTCCCAGGGTGATCACCTCGTTTGCAGAAATTTCACATGTACTCCCTCCGGTCCTTTCTAGTCTGCATACAAGTTTTGTCTGCAGTCAAAGTATCTCTACTTTGACCAATCTTATACAAAAAATATGCACTTTCACAATGTGCGAAGTAAAAAGGAACAGAAGGAGTACAAAGAGTTTGAGCAGGTTTTTAGCATTTCTGTACATTGCAATCAAACACACTTGCCTGGCAATTCATAGAGAACATTCAAAACAATCGATGATTATGCATCTCAGCGACTCACATGTCAGAGGCAATATTTACTTCACAACTAAAGAATAAAGAAAAAATTGATCGACGCTGCTGACAGCAAGGGCGTCCCATTCGAAAATATCAAACGCATGTCTTGCTAAAATCAATGAGCAAAATTTGACAAGGTTGTCCCATTCCAAAATATCAAATGCCTACGATTGTGGAATGGGCAGGGTTTGCCATCAGTTCGGACATTGACATGGCACCTCGTGCTAAATAAACCAGCTGTTCTTTTTGTGCAGTTCCACCAAAATCAACCAAATTCGCGTGTAGCTTGTGTGATTTCGCCCTTATATGCTGCAACGCCTTGAACTTATTGGCACCTCCTTTCTTGTGGTGGAAATGAATGATTCGATGTATTCATGAACATTTTGTGCAGTTCCCATTGAAAGCAAGCTGAGCACCCCTGTTTGCACAAATACAAAAAAGTGATTAGTATAGAGCAAACTGTACTATGAATTGACAGTTTCAACAGGCACATACATGGTCCATGTAGAGCACACTTTTAGAAAAATGGAACTCACCAGAAAGAATCCTAGAACAACATTGTACTCACGCATCACAGCAAAAAAATGGAGATTTTGTCAGTCCTTCTGAGCTAAAGTTAGTTTGGTCTTGTGGGGAGTAATGTAACCATCCTTCAACTGCTCCTTCTGATGATAAGATAGACAAGGCTTCTTCATCCTGGCATAATCAGAACTAGTCACTTCACGTACTCCATATTCTTCTTCAGAGGAAGATGATCCCGTTGTGCAAAGACAAGAGGACTACTAAATGCTAGCATCACTGTTTGCTCGAACAAAAGAAAAGGAAATATTTAAAATAGCACAGATGAAGCACTTCTCAAGGACAATACGACTTTTTCATGACAGCACTGGGAGTTGATTTTTGTTTTTATTCCCCTTGTTCTTCCCCTTCATCACTTGGTTCAATAACAAACAAGCTTCGCCTTCAATATAAGATTTGGCATGTCAATTAGGGAGCACAAGTATAGTACTAAACTTAATTTTCTGATGAAAGTGGCAAAATATAGGCCAGCAGTTGTGAAATATCCTTATCTTACCTCAATGGGATATTACAATGCACATACAGATTGGAAGTCTTGTCTCCATTTGTGTAGTTCACTAAAATAAAGCAACATTATCATACAAGTAGCACAACATATGAATGCACACCGCAGAATCATGTGAAAGAAGGCTAGTACTGACCTCTCATGATGCGGAATTCAAACAACTCACAAGAAGAAGATCTGAACCAAATTCGCCTTAATGGATAGGAAGTAAGATCTCCTCTTGTGTAGTTCCACTAAGATCAAGCAATCAAGCAACGTTGTCGGTGTGACATTTTGGTTGAACTGCACAAAACACTCCTAAAACAAAAGTGTTTTGTGCAGTGCAACAAAAGGTCACAATGGCAATGAGGTGAAGCAGATAACCATGTTTACATAGAGGTGCAAAGGAAACAATTAGTGGTCAATAACGGTGGATGACACAGAAGCCAACAAAAAGAAGCATCTACCTTATCTAAATGGGAAAGAAAGCAAGACAGTAGCATTTCCCACACGGTGGCATTGATTAATATTAACATAGAGATTATATTAATAATAAAATTCATTAAACATGTAATTTGCTTTTAACTATGGCATTGCATCAAATTTCCAGCGGCATTATTAGAGGGTGTTTGTTTACAGGGACATTTTGGTGTAGGGACTAAAAAAACTCCATGTCAGTCCCATCTAAACCAAAGAGGAGGGACTTTTAGGGACTAAAAGTGGGCATTTGGGACTAAAGAAAGAAGACCCCGAGGGAGTCTTTTTGGGACTTTTTCCAACAGTTGCCCCTGCCACGCATCGCACCTTGTCTCTATTAGTTCATTACTAGGGGTAACATGGTCTTTTAGCATGTCATTTAATAACCTCTAGTCCATGTTTAGTCCCTGGAACCTAGTAGGTAGGGACTAGGGAGTTTTTAACCAAACAGGGCCTTAGATTAACAACAGCTAATGAGTTGCACGGGACAGTGGACGCACCAGCACCATGTGCATCTACCGATGTACTGTGGTCATGCACAGTCTGTTGCAACAAAGAACAAGCAACCAAGGAGCATATTTGTGTTGGTCCTAGTTTTGTTATCTTTAGACGCCTTTCCCTATGTGATTGCAGCAAATCTAGTCCTGCTCAAACTCTACAGCCTTGTCCCTTCCTTTCCTTTTTGAACTAGTACTTTCGCCCCTTCCTTTCCTCTTTGAACCACGTCCTAGATTTATGCGATACAACTTTCCCCACTAATTTCCCCCATTCCTTTCCTCTTTGAACCACGTCCTAGATTAATGCTATACAACTTTCCCCCTTCATTTCCTCTTTGAACCACATCCTAGATTCATGCTATATACAACTTTTCCCACTACTTTCCCCCACTCCTTTCCTCTTTGAACCACATCCTAGATTCATGGTATACATGAAGCTAGAGCAACGCATGTGGAGTAAGTAAATTATACCTTAAGGTTCTTGGGGCGTGGTTCGGTGGGCGACGGGACGGCAACGAAGAAGAAGGGGTCGGAGGCCCTCCCACGCCGCCGTTGGGTGGAAAGTGAACAGCTGCGCCGGTAGTCCCTCGCCGACGGCGACATCGTTAAGCCTCCTTCCCTTCCCGGCGGACGGATCCTGCCGGCTCTTTGAGCAACAGCGAGGGGAGAGAGAGGCCAACGAAGTCTTGTTTAGATCTGGAGAGGGCGAGAGAGTGTGAAGAGAGCAACTACAAGCGATGAGGCTCCAGCGGGAGAGGGCGAGAGAGTGAGCGAACAGGCTAACCAGCTACACAACCCTCCCGTTATGTTCAACGAGAGGTAAATAACCTTTTATACATTCCTGCATTCGTGTGACAAGCATGCCGTGTTTTTTTGTGTGTGTGGGAGTCATTGGGATTTCAATCATAATCGTGTCATGTGGCTTTGGTGGTAAGACTATCCACAGTGGTGCAGAAATAATGCAGCCTTAGTCACCTTACCTCTCTCCATGTAGCACGTTGGGTCCCACCAGTCAGAGGGTGAAACAAACAAATTAATAAGAAAAATTAAAAGCGCTAGCGGTGTATCTTACCTCACACATCTCGCTACTGCTCGGGAACACTGTCCAATTGATCCCTCTGTTCGCTCACGTACTATTTTAAGTGAATCCTTATGCTACGTCTCGAGCTAGCGTTGGTTTTCCCCGAAGAGGAGGGGGTGATGCAGCACAGTAGCGTAAGTTTTCCCTCAGTTTTTGAGAACCAAGGTATCAATCCAGTAGGAGGTCACGCGCAAGTCCCTCGTACCTGCACAAAACGGTAGCAACTCGCAACCAACGCTTAGGGGTTGTCAATCCCTTCACGGTCTCTTACGAGAGTCTGATAGAGATAATATTTTTGGTATTTTTGGTATAAAGATGCAAAGTTAAAAGTAAAAGCAAAACAAGTAAAATAAAGTAATGGAGATTGATATGATGAGAATAGACCCGGGGGCCATAGGTTTCACTAGTGGCTTCTCTCAAGAGCATAGATATTCTACGGTGGGTGAACAAATTACTGTTGAGCAATTAATAGAATTGAGCATAGTTATGAGGTTATCTAGGTATGATCATGTATATAGGCATCACGTCCGTGACAAGTAGACCGACTCCTGCCTCCATCTACTACTATTACTCCACTCATCGACCGCTATCCAGCATGCATCTAGAGTATTAAGTTAAAAACAGAGTAACGCCTTAAGCAAGATGACATGATGTAGAGGAATAAATTCATGCAATATGATAAATACCCCATCTTGTTATCCTCGATGGCAACAATACAATACGTGCCTTGCAACTCTTTCTGTCACTGAGTAAGGACAGCGCAAGATTGAACCCAAAGCTAAGCACTTCTCCCATTGCAAGAACTACCAATCTAGTTGGCCAAACCAAACGGATAATTCAAAGAGACTTGCAAAGATAACTCAATCATACATAAAAGAATTCAGAGAAGATTCAAATATTATTCATAGATAAGTTGGATCATAAACCCACAATTCATCGATCTCAACAAACACACCGCAAAAAGAAGATTACATCGAATAGATCTCCACGAGAGAGGGGGAGAACATTGTATTGAGATCCAAAAGGAGAGAAGAAGCCATCTAGCTACTAGCTATGGACCCGAAGGTCTGAAGTAAACTACTCACACTTCATAGGAAGGGCTATGGTGTTGATGTAGAAGCCCTCCATGATGGATGCCCTCTCCGGCGGAGCTCCGGAACAGGCCCCAAGATGGGATCTCGTGGATACAGGAAGTTGCGGCGGTGGAATTAGGTTTTTGGCTCCGTCTTTGGTCTAATGGGGGTACGTAGGTATATATAGGAGGAAGGAGCACGTCGGTGGAGCTCCGAGGGGCCCACGAGGCAGGGGGCGCGCCCAGGGGGGCGCGCCCTCCACCCTCGTGACCTCCCCGGAAACTTCTTGGAGTAGGGTCCAAGTCTCCTGGATCACGTTCGGTGAGAAGATCACGTTCCCGAAGGTTTCATTCCGTTTGGACTCCGTTTGATATTCTGTTTCCTCGAAATACTGAAATAGGCAAAAAAACAGCAATTCTGGGCTAGACCTCCGGTTAATAGGTTAGTCCCAAAAATAATATAAAAGTGGAAAATAAATCCCAATATAGTCCAAAACAGTAGATAAAGTAGCATGGAGCAATCAAAAATTATAGATACATTGGAGACTTATCAGGCATCCCCAAGCTTAATTCCTGCTCGTCCTCGAGTAGGTAAATGATAAAAAGAGAATTTTTGATGCGGAGTGATACTTTGGCATAATTTCAATGTAAATCTTCTTAATCATGGTATGAATATTCAGATCTGAAAGGTTCAAGACAAAAGTTCATATTGACATAAAAATGATAATACTTCAAGCATACTAATCAAACAATTATGTCATCTCAAAATAACATGGCCAAAGGAAGTTCATCCCTACAAAATCATATAGTCAGGCTATGCTTCATTTTCGTCACACAAGATGTTCCCAACTTCTATACCCCCGATGACAAGCCAAGCAATTGTTTCATACTCAAATAATCTCAAACTTTTTCAACCTTCACGCAATACATGAGCGCGAGCCATGGACATAGCACTATGGGTGGTATAGAATATGATGATGGGGATTGTGTGGAGAAGACAAAAAAGGAGAAAGTCTCACATCAACGATGCTAATCAATGAGCTATGGAGATGCCCATCAATTGATGTTAATGCAAGGAGTAGGGATTGCCATGCAACGGATGCACTAGAGCTAAGAATGCTCAACAAAAGAAAACTAGTGGGTGTGCATCCAACTTGCTTGCTCATGAAGACCTAGGGCTTTTTGAGGAAGCCCATCGTTGGAATATACAAGCCAAGTTCTATAATGAAAAATTCCCACTAGTATGAACAAGACAACTTATGAGACTCACTATATGAAAATCATGGTGCTACTTTGAAGCACAATATATGAGACTCACTACATGAAGAACAAGGTGCTACTTTGAAGCACAAGTGTGGAAAAATAGATAGTAGCATTGCCCTTTTTATTTTCTCTTTTTTTGGGCCTTTCTTTTTTTTCTTTTTGGCCTTTCTCTCCTTTTTTTTTGATTGGGCAATGCTCTAATAATGATGATCATCACACTTCTATTGATTACAACATAAAGATTACAACTCGATACTAGAACAAGATATGACTCTATATGAATGCCTCCGGCGGTGTACCGGGATGGTGCAATGAATCAAGAGTGACATGTATGAAAAATAATGCATGGTGGCTTTGCCACAAATATGATGTCAACTACAAGATCATGCAATGGCAATATGACAAAAGTAAAGCATGTCATGATGATGATGACGATGATGGAAGTTGCATGGCAATATATCTCGGAATGGCTATGGAAATGCCATGATAGGTAGGTATGGTGGCTGTTTTGAGGAAGATATAGGGAGGTTTATGTGTGAAAGAGCGTATCATATCACGGGGTTTGGATGCACCGGCGAAGTTTGCACCAACTCTCAATGTGAGAAAGGGCAATGCACGGTACCGAAGAGGCTAGCAAATGGCGGAAAGGTAAAAGTGCGTATAATCCATGGACTCAACATTAGTCAAAAGAAATCATATACTTATTGCAAAAATTTAGAAGTCATCAAAAATCAAGTACTACGCGCATGCTCCTAGGGGGATAGATTGGTAGGAAAAGACCATCGCTCGTCCCCGACCGCCACTCATAAGGATGCACAAGCCAGGTACACTTCATGCTTCAAATTGGTTACACAACTTTAACCATATGTGCATGCTACGGGACTTGCTAACTTCAACACAAGTATTTCTCAAATTCACAACTACTCAACTAGCACGACTATGATATTATCACCTCCATATCTCAAAACAATTATCAAGCATCAAACTTATCTTAGTATTCAACCCACTAAAAAGAAAGTTTCACATATCTTGAATACCAAGTATATTAACATTAAGCAAATTACCATGCTATTAACGACTCTCAAAATAATCTAAGTGAAGCATGATAGATCAAGTTTCTTTAAAACAAACCACCACCGTGCTCTAAAAGATCTAAGTGAAGCACTAGAGCAAAAATTATCACGCTCAAAAAGATATAAGTGAAGCACATAGAGTAAACTATCAAGCTCAAAAGATATAAGTGAAGCACATAGAGTATTCTAACAAATTTCAATTCATACATGGCTCTCTCAAAAGGTGTGTATAGCAAGGATGATTTTGGTAGATTAACAAGCAAAGACACAAATAATA
This sequence comes from Triticum monococcum, assembly GCA_034509565.1. Taxonomy (NCBI): domain Eukaryota; kingdom Viridiplantae; phylum Streptophyta; class Magnoliopsida; order Poales; family Poaceae; genus Triticum; species Triticum monococcum. The sequence continues at coordinate 49,194,286 of CM067846.1, forward strand.
CAAGACGCTCCAAGCAAAACACATATCATGTGGTGAATAAAAATATAGCTCCAAGTAAATTACCGATGGAAGTGGACGAAAGAGGGGATGCCTTCCGGGGCATCCCCAAGCTTTGACTTTTTGGTGTACTTGGATTATCTTGGGGGTGCCATGGTCATCCCCAAGCTTAGGCTCTTGCCACTCCTTGTTCCATAATCCATCAAAAGAATTCACCGAAAACTTGAAAACTTCACAACACAAAACTCAATAGAAATCTCGTGAGCTCCGTTAGAGAAAGAAAACAAAAGACTACTTTAAGGTACTGTAGTGAACTTGTTCTTTATTTGTACTGGTGTTAAACCTACTCTATTCCAACTTCTCTATGGTTTATAAACTATTTTACTAGCCATAGATTCATCAAAATAAGCAAACAACACACGCAAAACAGAATCTGTCAAAAACAGAACAGTCTGTAGTAATCTGTTACTAACGCAAACTTCTGGAACCCAAAAAATTCTACCAAAATTAGATGACCTGGGAAATTTGTTTATTGATCAGCATCAATTGGAATCACTATTTTTTCACGTTCTGGTGATTTTTTACAATTCGGGCACTGAGCGCAAAGATTCTGGAAATTACAGCAAGATCAAATAACTATCTTCCAAGAAGATCTAATAGGTTTAACTTGGCACAAACACTAATTAAAAGATAAAACCACATCTAAACAGAATCTAGATGGATTATTTATTCCTAAACAGAACCAAAAACAAAAAACACAAAATAAAATTGGGTTGCCTCCCAACAAGCGCTATCGTTTAACGCCCCTAGCTAGGCATAAAAGCAAGGATAGATCTAGGTATTGCCATCTTTGGTAGGCAATTCTTCAATGAGGCATCCACCTCCTTTAGAATTTTATTTCTTTCTAGTGATTATCAAACTTTTAGGCATAAGATCGACAAATTCATTCGTGGCAAATGGTTCCTTAATGTCTGTAAAAAGATCGGGGTGAATACTTATAGATTTAAGATCCGCATTTTCCTTACTAGATGATTCACCCTTATTTTTAGGAACATACATAAACTTGGAAATTTTAGTGGGAGGACTAGGAGTACTTTTTACGGAATAAAAAGCAGTTCCCAAGTTGGTAATGATACCCTCAAGTTTATCGATTCAAGTAGAGTCTAGATTTATTTTTTCATTAACCATGGGTTCCTTCTCCTTAATATTTTTCAAAGTCATTCCTACCTTAGATCTATATTGAGTAATTTGATTATGAATCTTTTTATCTAGATTTTCAATGGATTCAATGGAGCAACTTTGTTTTCAATAATTTCAAGCCTTTGCATAACATGCTCCAAGGTTAACACAGTTCCATTAACCAAAAGGGGAGGTGAGCCAAATAAATCTACTAAAACATTATAGGAATCAAAAGTATGGCTACCCAAAAAATTCCCTCCGGTAATGGTATCAAGGATATATCTATACCAAGGATTAGCACCTACATAAAAATTGCGAAGAAGGACTGAAGTAGATTGCTTTCTGGTAGATCTATTTTGAGCATTGCAAATTCTATACCAAGCATCTTTTAGATTTTCTCCCTCCCTTTGTTTAAAATTTAGCACTTCATTCTCGGGAGATAATGGAGAAGATAAGGAATTCGACATAGCGACAGGTAAGCAAACTAACACACGAGCAAACAAAAGGCAAGGGGAAAGAGAGGGCGAATAAAACGGCAAGGGTGAAGTGGGGGAGAGGAAAACGAGAGGCAAATGGCAAATAATGTAATGCGAGAGATAGAGATTGTGATGGGTACTTGGTATGTTGACTTTTGCGTAGGCTTCCCCGGCAACGGCGCCAGAAATGGCTCGTTGACGGGAGACTAAATCTTGACTTAACTTGGCGTAGGCCTCCCCGGCAACGGCGCCACAAATGGCTCGTTGACGGGAGAGTAAATCTTGACTTGACTTGGCGTAGGCCTCCCCAGCAATGGCGCCATAAATCCTTCTTGCTACGTCTCGAGCTAGCGTTGGTTTTCCCCGAAGAGGAGGGGGTGATGCGGCACAGTAGCGTAAGTATTTCCCTCAGTTTTTGAGAACCAAGGTATCAATCCAGTAGGAGGTCACGCGCAAGTCCCTCGTACCTGCACAAAACGGTAGCAACTCGCAACCAACGCTTCGGGGTTGTCAATCCCTTCACGGTCTCTTACGAGAGTGAGATCTGATAGAGATAATATTTTTGGTATTTTTGGTATAAAGATGCAAAGTGAAAAGTAAAAGCAAAACAAGTAAAATAAAGTAATGGAGATTGATATGATGAGAATAGACCCGGGGGCCATAGGTTTCACTAGTGGCTTCTCTCAATAGCATAGATATTCTACGGTGGGTGAACAAATTACTGTTGAGCAATTAATAGAATTGAGCATAGTTATGAGGTTATCTAGGTATGATCATGTATATAGGCATCACGTCCGTGACAAGTAGACCGACTCCTGCCTCCATCTACTACTATTACTCCACTCATCGACCGCTATCCAGCATGCATCTAGAGTATTAAGTTAAAAACAGAGTAACGCCTTAAGCAAGATGACATGATGTAGAGGAATAAATTCATGCAATATGATAAATACCCCATCTTGTTATCCTCGATGGCAACAATACAATATGTGCCTTGCAACTCTTTCTGTCACTGAGTAAGGACACCGCAAGATTGAACCCAAAGCTAAGCACTTCTCCCATTGCAAGAACTACCAATCTAGTTGGCCAAACCAAACGGATAATTCAAAGAGACTTGCAAAGATAACTCAATCATACATAAAAGAATTCAGAGAAGATTCAAATATTATTCATAGATAAGTTGGATCATAAACCCACAATTCATCGGTCTCAACAAACACACCGCAAAAAGAAGATTACATCGAATAGATCTCCACGAGAGAGGGGAAGAACATTGTATTGAGATCCAAAAAGAGAGAAGAAGCCATCTAGCTACTAGCTATGGACCCGAAGGTCTGAATTAAACTACTCACACTTCATCGGAAGGGCTATGGTGTTGATATAGAAGCCCTCCGTGATGGATGCCCTCTCCGGTGGAGCTCCGGAACAGGCCCCAAGATGGGATCTCATGGATACAGGAAGTTGCGGTGGTGGAATTAGGTTTTTGGCTTCGTCTTTGGTCTAATGGGGGTACGTAGGTATATATAGGAGGAAGGAGCACGTCGGTGGAGCTCCGAGGGGCCCACGAGGCAGGGGGCGCGCCTAGGGGGGCGCGCCCTCCACCCTCGTGACCTCCCCGGAAACTTCTTGGAGTAGGGTCCAAGTCTCCTGGATCACGTTCGATGAGAAGATCACGTTCCCGAAGGTTTCATTCCGTTTGGACTCCGTTTGATATTCTGTTTCCTCGAAATACTGAAATAGGCAAAAAAAACAGCAATTCTGGGCTGGGCCTCAGGTTAATAGGTTAGTCCCAAAAATAATATAAAAGTGGAAAATAAAGCCCAATATAGTCCAAAACAGTAGATAAAGTAGCATGGAGCAATCAAAAATTATAGATACATTGGAGACGTATCACCTTATTATAACATGCACACAAATTTTGGCCACTTGTATTCGACTTAAGTCAGTGTGCCACCGTATCTCATATACTTACTACTCCCTCCGTCTAGGTGTAATAAGTCATGTTAGAAGGTGCAACGGGACCAAGGTGCGTGTGTGTGTGTGTGTGTTTAACACCATGTGTGTGTTAGAGAGAGCGACAGATCGACCTACTCCTACAGAGAGATGTTGTGTAGTGTACGATTTTAGCCGCGAGAGTCGGTGCATCCTCTCGTTTCCGGGCGTGTCCGGTAGGGACATGCGGACAACTGCCACGCCCGCTCCTAACCAGCCTGGCCCACCCAAAGCCCCTCCATCACCCGCGCGCGCTTCCCGCCCGAAATGGTCAGCGCCGCTCCAAAGAATCGGTGCCGCATTCATGCCCGGGCAGAGCGGACGCGACCTCTCACTGGCGCAAGAGTGATGGTTGCTTCGTCCGTCCAACTTACTACTGGGTCTATGTGATTTGATGGCTCATTGGTCTTTATTACTAAGGTAGTAGGATTGCTGGATGTCCCACGCTTTCGACGAAAGGAGGTATACTACTACTAGATTACTATTTTCTCCATTCTTACAGCGGAGGCGTGCAAGAGCAGTGAAAACACACAGGCTCAGTGATTACATGGCCCACCTCACACTACTATCACCGTGCGACACCTAACTCTTTACATGGTACTCCCTCCGTTCCTAAATATTACTAGATGAGTCCCCGCGCGTTGGGGCGGAACAGCGGTATATCTCTCTGCGCAAAATTATCGATTTCATAGAACAAAAAAACTCTATAACCGCATGACAAATGTGGTAGCCAAACTAAATAAACTCCCATCATCATTTAGATCATCCCATGTAAGGAAAAAAGATCAGCCAACTCCTGAACTCCTACTGCATAATGGGATTATATTTTTCTTTTTGACATGTTAATGGGACTTAAAAGCTCACTTACATGCATGCTACCGGTGCATGCTTGCATGCAGACATGTTGACGTGATTTAAAACCCACTCACATGCATGTGGCACGGTATTTCTGCATGCTTGCATGTGGCTTAGTGCGGAGCCTCTCAACGTCAAGATCAGACGACTATTATGGACTGATTTACTTCATCTAACGGCTACATCAATTTTGATGACGTGGCTCAAGGAGAGGATAGAGAATTCCTAGTGGTGGGGGCTAGCTATTACTAGTAGATATAAGTCTTTGTAGAGATTCCACTACATACGGAACAAAATGAATGAATCTACACTTAAAATGCATCTATATACATCCGCATGTGGTTCATGGTGAAATCTCTACAAAGACTTATATTTAGGAACGGAGGAAGTACTAGTATAGTACGTACTGTAATTTATCAGCGAGATAAATTTGTACAATGCTATGAAGCTTCCAGCTTCTATTACATGTATCTTGCGTCCAAGGTTGCCCGTTGCAACATTTCATCAAATACAAAGGAGACTAACATGCATGCTATTGCATCTCAATGATTGACAGATCATAGCAAATATGTACTCCCTCTGTTCCAAAATTAAGTTTCTCAACTTTGTGCAAACTTTAGTACAAAGTTGTACTACTACTAAAGTTGACACTTATTTTGGAACAGAGGCAGCTAAAGAAAAAAACGATCCATGCAGTCCCTAGCCCTTGAACCGTGAACCCTGACCAGGCTTCAATTTGCTGGCAACATTCGAGCTTCCTAATAAATGAAGTTTGCAACCTTTTGACCATCGGATCATTTTGTGTAGTTTCACCAAAATCGAGATGAGCATCCCTGTGGCAAAGAAATTGAACAAGCGTGATTAGAATAAGATTACTAGGACTAGTTGATGAGACATAAACTCATCACAAATACAGTACATAGAAGCCAGTAGAGGTATGTGCGGGGCAAAGAAGTAGAGAAATATCCACAGGGAGTGATGTGGGCAGCTGGAGCAGTGGTGCAAGCCGGCTGTAAAGGGAGTTGTACCTGAGGGACGTAGCTCAACCTTGAGGAGGGCGGCGGGAGGCGGCAACTACCCACGTCGCGGCAGTGAGCAAGGGACGAAGGCAACCTCACTGGCTTTGTGAGAGAGAACGGCGGGGACCCCTGATCGGGACGTGCTAAAAGTGGGTTTTCGCCGTCGGCGACGGCCACCGCATCTGCACTAAGCATCCACCCCTTCCCCAAGCGGACGTGATCCGCCGGGATGTTAGAGATGTGGCCACGGTCATTTTGGGCGAGAGAGTGTGAAGAGAGCAACCCCAGCAAGCAACCGTGTAGGCTGGCCTGTCCTGACTATGTACTCCTTTTCTCTCCATATGAACCTATCATATTGCATACGTGCCACTAAAGAAAAAAAACTTTATTTATAAATGACGCGGCACCTACTACTCATTCTCCTATAACCTTGCGCTTGGCATCTCCAAAACATTGACCTTGCGATTGGCTCTTCGCCTCTTCGGGAAGTCGAGCAATAATGGTAGTGCAGTATATATCGTTCTGGCTATATGAGACCGAATAAATTGCTGCACATCCACCACGTGGGCGAGGGTCGAGGGGCGAGGGAGAGTGCTACATACGGAGCAAAATGAGTGAATCTACACTCTAAAATACGCCTATGTACATCAGTGTTTGGAGTATGTACTAGTAGTTCATATTGAAATCTACTAAAGGACATATATATTCCAAACAATATGATATAATCTCTATAACCAAGGTAGTAGGGACGAGGAGTAAACGGAGGGAGTAGTAATTTTTTCTCCTCGTCCTGCGAGCCACCGCGCGCATGGGCGAGGGAGCAGGTGTAAGGCGTAGTAAGCAAGCTTCACCTCATCCTGCGAGCCACCGCGCCCGTGGGCGGGGGAGACGGCGTACTAAGCAAGCTTCTCCTCGTTCTGCGAGTTGACGGGACACGTCAAAAGTACTCCAGTGTATAGAGCCTTGCCTCTAAGGTAGGCCCCACATGGTTTGCCTCTTTTTTTTAACATAACACGTCAAGTCACAATTTGTTTGTTCACCCGTGGTAGACGATCCTCCCTCCACCAAGTGGACAACCAGTACACGTGCCAAATTACCACGTGGGCTGCCTTTTTCGTACAGAAATGAGCTCCACCGTGTACCCGCGCGGGTGTGGTTGGGAAAGAGACGAGAGTACGTGGGCCGTGCATGCACCCCTTCTCTTCGTGCACGTTCCCCACCTACGTGGGTGTGTGTGAGAGATACAAACCGCGTTCATGAGTGTTTTTTGTTTTGGGGTGGGGGGTTGATTTCATGAATTATTTGTGGGAATATGTGTCGATGACATCTCAAACAAAATTTTGCATGCAATGTGTGTGAAATGGAGGCCTATCCATATCATACATAGAGGGTCGGGCAATCCACGAGAAGAGAGGGAGGGGTCATAGCTATCGATAGAGTCGAAGAGAGGATCAAGTGGGTTGGTGCGAGATTGATGAAGAGAGCCATCGAAATTGTGTGTGTGTACAAGTCAAAGATATAGGGCGACTGGCCTACCGGAATGTTAGAGGGCACACGTCAAGTTTGTGTGTGGCAGGGAGACATGACTAGAGCGCTCGATGTATCGGTGTGTGTGGGGGGAGGGGGTGGTGGGAGGGGTAGGTAGAGGCCTAACTATAGAGGTAGAACGACTCATATATGTGTTGAGAAGGAGAGACCCAGCTATGTCTTGAGGGAGATCGGTCGACATCCATACGTAACTGAAGGACGGGAAATATGATGGGAGAGAGATAGAGGAGAGAGAGAGGGAGGGAGGGAGGGAGGGAGAGGGAGGGAGAGGGTTAGAGTGCTGGATGGGTGATGGAGTTGCTTCTCGAAGATGGTGGGAGAGGCCTACTAGACAAACTGAGGGTGGAACTGCAATGTTATCAATAAGAGTGGGGATGTGTTTCTGTGTGTGCCTGTGCGTGATAGATCTGTCAGGACGCATCCATGGATGATGAAGGGGAACCATGTGTTTGGTAAGCAAACCTAACTAGATCGGTAGATCAATTGTAGTTTGTCGGAGGAAGGGAGAGACACAACTAATGAGGTAGATCGATTGACGTGTGGGTAAAAACGAGTTATAAAGACCTAGCTAGCTATATGTATAGCAAGAGATCGGTCGGTGTACGTCCATTTGTTAGAGGCTAATAAGGCCCAGCGAGACGGATAGACAGAGAGAATGGAGCTAGGAGGTGGTGCGAGAGGCCCAACTACTAGTTAGATAGGGGGAGCAGTGTGCGGTTGTGAGAGAGCGATGAAAAGAGAGGCGGGAGTTTACATGTGTGTCTGACCGTATGAGAGACACGAGGCAAGGACACATAAAGGAGGAGATTGAAGGTGTGTTTGTATGTTGTAGGCAGGCATCGCTGGAGAGGTTTATCGATTGGTGTGTGTCGGAAAGGAGTTGTGGAGACACTGGGAGAACGACCTACAGAAAAAAATGAATGTGCCCGGTGGATAGAATGCCGAGGGGGGGAGGGAGAGGAGGGCGTGTGCATGCACGAGAGAAAGTTAGTGGTAGCTACAAAGGTTAGAGGATTGTGTGGGTGTAAGAGACTAACAAAGATCATAATTTGATATGAAAGCGGATTCATATATTTGAATAGGAGATCATAGTGTTTTAAACATTGCATGCATGAATATAGCGGTGATACACGTGTTGTGCACATGTCATACCATAATGTGATAATGCATGGTGTTTGCAACTCACAGCTAAATGCCGAACAATCTAAACCATACTATACATCAAACAATCTCACATTTTATTTGAATTTGTGATAATGTGTGGCGTTTGCAGCTTACAACTAAATATCGAACAATCTAAACAATACTATATATCAAACATTGTCACATTTTATTTGAATTTGTGGTAATGTGTAGTGTTTGCAACTCACATCTAAATACTTGTAGGCGTAGAGGGCGGGGCACCACACATAATGTGATAAACACATTATACATATGAGACATGGTTTAGATTATGAAGATCTAGCTAGATCTAGAAACGTAATGTGATTTGAAATCAAAATAAAGTGGATTGAAAAAATCTAGTTCGAGTTCATATAGTACACATAGATCATATGTAACTTGAGACTAATCATGTGGTGTGCTGTGAAGATAATACACAAACGATGGTTTAACTTGACAATAATGATGATTGTAGATCTTATTAAAATAGAGAAACGAATTCAAATGCTTTGACTTCACAACAATCATTACTGTAGATCTTATTCAAATAGAGAAATGAATTCAAATTTAGTTCATATTGAAGCGGTAGTATATACGTTTGGAATGCACTAAAACGTTCATTTGAGTAGTAGGTTGCATGCATTATACACGTAGCGAAATATTTTAATTGAACATAACATGAATTCAAAGTTTTGAATGACATTTGTAGGGCGCATTGATTTGGTACAGTACACGTTAGGCTTGTCCGGAAATTTCAACCCGCGCCTTGTTAGCCCGAAATATTTAAGATATATCTTTGTCTCGTTGTGCTCCGATAACTCCCTCCATCTCAACTCGCGCCTTGCTATTCCGAAATTACAACGCGCGCGAAAACTCCCACCTCCTGTGAAATCCTGACACGTAAAATGCCCGTGGTACCCCTGAACCGAAAGAACCGCCTCAAATCAGTGGGGGTACTTTTGTAACTTACCCCACATTTTGGACAAGCGCGTCTCTAAGCCATGGTTCCCCACTGCCATCCCATCCTCCCACCCATTCGTACACCGAGGCCGCGAAAACCCGCGACGAAACCCCACACCCTGCTCCGTCCGCCACCCAGCCGGAGCCTCTTCCCCGACGACGTCGTCCATAGCAACACCTCGACATACCTCATCCACCGTACCAGATGAGGATCCGTCGTCGATCTCATCGTCCCGCCGGTTCAGCCACCCCGTCCTCCAGCTCCAAGGAGCTGCCTCGATGTTCCCCTCGTCTTTCGCGCCACCTCCATTCCCACACTGCCGTCTTCACCTACACCACCAGAAGAGCATCATCATCACCGTTTCCTCGGATGAAGCTGCGGCCTAATCGGCGCCACCAAAGAGGTTGTACACTAATCGCCGCATTTTCTTCTTGATTCGATCTCACGGTGCTGCTGGCACTCTGTCCCGAGCCGACACGGCGCGGCTCCATCCATGGCGGCGTCGCCGGCCACTTCCTCCATGGCGTCGCTCCCTCGGCGGCGACGTCCACATCAGTAGGACCTGCTGCTACTTTAGCTCTTGCTCGTGTTCTGCTCTGCTCTTGCTCTCGGTCCCCTGCCTGGTCAGCTCTTGCTATTGCTCTTGCTCACGCTGTTGCTCTCGCTCTTGCTCTTGCTTGTGATGCTACTCTGATTTAGCTACACTTCACTCCGATGTCGCCGGGGTGAAGGAAGAACCAGCCGCAACGGGGAGGGGGGCTCGCCGGAGAGGTACCCCACTATCTATCTTAGGGTTCAGGATGGGGGCGGTGGTTGCCGGCGGTGGCGGGGCGTTGGCGGGGCGGTGGCATGGGGATCGCTGGAGAAAAAGCTCGGCACGGGGGGGCTAGAGGGATGGCCGGGGCAGCGGCGGACCAGCGGTGGGAAGTGTTTTTGGGGCGGGCGGGGCGGCGGGGGGCTGCTGTTTGGCCGGCTCAGGGGGGTGGAGATTGAAGATGAACCACAGGCCCTTGATTTCATATCCAACGGCTGCAAAATCGACTGACCAGAGATGAAAAAGTCAGTCGACCGACGTGTAGCCTCACCTTGCTAGTGCGTCCAGTTTCGACAGCAAAATTCAGTTTCGATAGCAAAATTCAGTTTCGACGGCAAAATTCAGTTTCGACAGTTAAGTTCAGTTTCGACAGTTAAGTTTAGTTTCGACAGTTAAATTCAGTTTCGACAGTTAAGTTCAGAGATGAGCGGCTGATGTATTCTACATCTAGCACTTTGTGGTTATGTATTTTACGTCATGTATTGGAGATGCTATTAGAATTCCACTCAGGTTAACGTTGTTCATTGTCTCTCTTGTCCTGCTTCAGCCTCGGCATCGTACAACTCACCGGAGCTGCTCCAACGACGAAACCCTCCATCACAGCGGAGCAGTACCTCGGGAAGTCAGCCGGAGCATCCTCACCGGCCAACCCAATCACGCTGAGATCGACATGGCTTCGCCAAAGAGGTTGTACACTTGTTGCATCTCTTTTTTACTCTACATGTTATATATATTGTCCACTGAGCACACGGATTTGTTCCTTTAGTGTCTCCTTGAAAGAAAAAATGTAGGAATTTTAATTTTCACTTGTCCTCCTTTTCAAATTCCTATTCATGAAGCACAAGACTAAGAGATAGTAGCATAATAGCATTATAACCGTACATTTTCTTGTGGTTTGACTTAATCTCACCATGCTCCTGTGATCTTTCAATTGTTGTGAATCAAACACCCAGATTGGCAGAAATCATGTGTTTTTAAATTCTTTGTTTTGCATGTGCATTCCTATCACATTCCTGCCTATTTCCTATCCCTGCATTGTTGTAATCCTCCAATTCAAACGAGCCCTTACAGAATTACTTCTCTTACAGATAGTTGTCAAAGAAAACCTTGCGTGGTTTTTCCCGCTCCTGCTGCGCCGTCGTCCACCCCAGCTCAGCTGCTCCAACGACGGAAGGGTCCAGCACAGCAGGGATCCGGCTTCCAGACTATCTTTCGCCGCCTCAAATCTTCTTCCCCGCCGCTGGCAGCCATGAAAACTGCACTACCATCATCAACCGAGCAGATGACCTCGAGGACTACACGGGTCCGCAAGAGAGGTCGCACTCTGAAAGTGCGTTATATCGACTAGAGGGGGGTGAATAGGCGATTTTTATGAAAGTCTTCAAAACGTGGAAGTTATGAAGACAAACAGAGTGAACAAGCCTATCACTATGCAGCGGAAGTTAGATTACACAACGCAAGCCATAGTCAAGTATACAATATAGTGAAAGCACAGTGACAAACAGCTTCAATGTAATGAGGATCAGGTTGGAAGAAGTTATGAAGCCAAACAGATCATACAGTCAAGTTGTGAAGACAGAAGATAAAGCAAGCATGCAATAGCTTCACAATGTGTATTGGTAAGTAAAGGGAGGCGAAGATGAAACCAGTGACACGTTGAAGACAATGATATGTTGGACCAGTTCCAGTTGCTGTGACAACTGTACGTCTGGTTGGACCGGCTAGGTATTTAAACCAAAGGACACACAGTCCCGGACACCCAGTCCTGAACACGCAGCTCAGGACACCCAGTCCTCACCGTTTTCTCCTTGACCTAAGGTCACACAGACCCCGCCCAATCACTCTGGTAAGTCTTCAAGGTAGACTCCCAAACCTTCACAGACATCGTTCACCGGCAATCCACAATTCCTCTTGGATTCTCAGAATGCGACGCCTAACCGTTTGGAGGATGCACAGTCCTCAAGTGTAATAAGTCTTCAGATCACTCAGACAAGAAGACTTAAGTGATGCCCAATTACTCTGGCTCTGGGTGGTTAGGGCTTTTCTCCTCGCTAGGGATTTTCTCTCAAAGGCTTCGAGGTGGGTTGCTCTCAAACGACAAAAGCCGTGCACTGAAATCTGAGCAGCCAACCGTTTATGGTTGTAGGGGGTGGACTATTTATAGCCACTAGGCAACCCGACCTGATTTGTCCGAAATGACCCTGGGTCACTAAGGAACTGACACGTGTACTAACGGTCGGATTTCGAACTCACACGGCAACTTTACTTGGGCTACAAGTAAAGCTGACTTGTCTGACTCTGGACAAGATTTTCTCTCATTGTCTTCACTCGAAGACATAGGATTTGAATTAGGCATCACTTCAGTCACCCTGACTGGTTCTCTTGGACCCCACTTAACAGTACGGTGGTTCCTATGACACAACATGAATAAAGTAAAACTACGAAGGATCTAAGTCTTCGAGTTCCATAGGCTTCATGGGGAGTCTTCATATGTCATTGTCTTCGACATGAATGTCTTCATGAACCACCATTGTCTTCAATGTCTTCGTACATTTTTAGGGGTCATCTCTGGTAACTAAACCGAATCAATGAGGGACTTCTACCTGTGTTATCCTGCAATTCTCACAAACACATTAGTCCCTCAACTAGGTTTGTCGTCAATACTCCAAAACCAACTAGGGGTGGCACTAGATGCACTTACAATCTCCCCCTTTTTGGTGATTGATGACAAACTAGTTGAAGTTTTCAACGGGGAATATAATTTGTGAAATTGTAAAGGAATTGTCTTCATAAGCTGCAAGGGCTCCCCCTGAAGATGTGCATATAAGTGATTTTCTTCTGGAATGCAAATGCACATAGCAGGTTGTATTTTTGGGAATCCACTTCAACTTATGATGACAATCCACTATGCATGTAAAGATATATGAAGATAATGACATGCATAATGAAAAATGGACGTCTGCGAAATGATATAAGTGCGGAACTTATCGTGGTACATGCGGAATTTATCTTCGCAAAAACACAGTGGCAAACATAGTAGCAGACGACCATCAAGTTTAAGTGTTACAACTCAAAGAACCAAATGTAGCAAAACGAGAGTTGTAAGCACGAAGCAAAATGCAAAATATAAAGCACCCGCCCATATTATTGACCCGCTTGAAGACTATAAACATCATATGCTTCTCCCCCTTTTGTCAGTGATGACCAAAAAGGTTTGAAGACATAGAGTGTTCTACGCGTTCCCAGGCGCAGCAGGGTCGGTGGAGGCGTTTGGTAGTGCTGGCGAGCTTGGTGCAGTGACGACGAGCGCTGAAGACATTGGTGGGGATGTAGCGTCGTCTTCTTCCTCAATAATTTTCCCGGTCACTGTGGCAACAGAGGAAGAGAACTCTGATTCTTCAAGCGAAGGAGTTCCACGCAACACAGCTCTTCTGGGGGGTGTGGAGTCAAACTTGAATCTCTCTTTGAAGCCATCCTCTTGCAGTTCAGCTTCAGTGCACATCATGGTGAGGCCTTTCCAAGTTCGGCGACAGGTTTCATGTGCGACAAAGGCATTTTTGGTGGCTAGATTCCTGATGCGATTGACGTCTTGCATGATACTGCGCATCTGCCGTTTGAGCCAGTCGTGATGCCTATCTTGCTTTTGGTGCAGAGCCACAAGAATTTCACGGTCAGTGAGCGTACGAGCACGTTTCTTGGGTCTCGGTGCAGCGGTGCTGTCAGTAGCTTCAGTTGATGCAGGGGCACGTGTGGTGCCAGCCATTGGATAGACTCTGGAAATGGCTTCAACACCGTCATCATGCTGAGTGAAGCTCTGGTGTTCTGCATTCTGAAGACTTAATGGCTGCTTGGCAGGCTCGGGATAAATCGCTTCAGCAGAGGTGTCCACATCAGGTAAGAAGATTCTATGGTTGCGAGCAGAGGGCTGATAGGATATAGCAGAGTGGAGCTTGATGGGCCTCATAACCCATGGAGCATAAATCTTCAGACCAAAGAGATCTGAGCCAGACGCTGCAAGTTGACATATAAAGAGATCATGGGCATTGAAGCATTTGCCATGTAGGATGCAGAAGATGAGAGTCTTCATGGCACCTTCAACCTTGGCATATCGAGAGTGCCCCTTAATGGGCCATAGAGTCCGCCTGACGATGTGATAGATAGTTCTGGGCAGGTACTCTAAGTCTTCAACGAAGAACTCGGTTGGGTAAGGTGCATCAGGAAGCAATGGCTTCATCATGGAGAGCATCTGACTCATATTTGGCTCAGGTCGCTGAAATATGCTTTCAACTGCTTCAGCATGGAGTTGGCAGCCTTCTTCGAAGAGTTCACCAGGAGTGGGTAGGCCGGTGAGCTCAATGATATCAAATGCATTGGCTTCATGATGGACATTGCCGGTCATCCACTCCAGGACCCAAGTCTTCGGGTCTCTGTTGTAGCCTTTGATGTGCAGTGTGGCATAGAACTAGAGCAGAAGCTCTTCATTCCAGTGCTCTTCATCTGTGACAAACGGCGGCAGGCCAACTTGCTTGAAGCAGTCCAGTGCTTCTTCCAGACCAGGCAGACCAGCAATAGCTTCAACCTCAAGGCACTGGTGTGGAAAGATACGGCCTTGGTTGTAGAGGACGCAGGAGTAGTAGCTGCGTTGTGGGTAGCTCCAGAACCTATCTGACACAATCCGTTCCCTTGAGTAAGGGTTCTTGGAGCGGTTGAAGAAGGTGTTATCTGCCCTGAAGCTATTGACATTAAAGGAGCCAGGAGCTGTTGCAGGACCTAGGAACCTTGGCAGTCGTGGGATTGGCTTCTGTACCTGGGGCCTGTGCGCAACGTGATAGTTGAACTGTGAACCGGCAGCAGACTCAGGCACAGAAGGGTCAGAGGCAGTAGCTTCAGTATCTCTTGAAGCTGTTGGTTGGTCGGGCTCCACAAATGCTTCAGTATTGGGTGTGGCAGCCGCAGTGGTGTCAGCCTCATCACGTGTAGTGAGAGGGATGGATTCAGGTACGTTCTCCTTGAGAACTTCTTCTTGTTGGTGCGGGGGAGATGGAGCTTGAGGTTCTTCATGCTCTTCTTCATGTTCTTCGGCTGATGCAGCCGGAATGTCGTCAGCAGGCTGAGCCCTTGGCCCTTTGCGAAGCCTACGGAATGCAGGCGACGCTGGTGGAGTTGCTGTGGGCCGGGGCTCATTCTCTTCCTCCTGTGGGCGATCTGCCCACGATGCATCTTGGGTGATTGGCGTCAAGGGACGACCAATGCTAATCATTTCGCTCGTTTCGAGCTGAGGAAGGACTGCATCACCTTGCACATTGTCTAGGAGACCAATGTCTTCAGCAGTGTTGGGGTCGGCTGCTGGAATGTCTTCAGCGTGCGGAGCCTCTGTGAAAGCAGGCTCATGCACGGTCAGATGACGATCTTCGTTAGGAAAGCGGACGGAGAGGGGTTCGACTATCAGGGGCTCTGTGGGAGCAGCCCGAGACTTCTTGGTCTTGCGCTTCTTGATGGTGGGGTCTGAAGGAGAGGCTTCAGGGTGTTTCCTCTTCCTTGCTTCAGCTTCGGCTGTCCTTGTCTTCTTAAGCTCTGAAGCGGTTGAGTGGTGCTTTGGCTTCGAGCCAGGCTTGGCAGTGGGGAAGACAACCGGAACAGCTTCTTGTCGTGGGGCCTCTTGTTCAGCCACAGTGGGCTTCTTCTTTTTCTTTGCGGCCATCCTGGGGTCGATGCCGGGACGCCCAAGAGCCTTTCGCTTTTCGGCCTCATTGTAGGCCTGCACACAGAGATCAGCCAAATTCTTCATGCGCTCATGCCAACCCTGAGCCTCTGCACGTTTCTGCATAAAGTTTTCCTTCAACTCGTGCAGCATGACTTTGAAGTCTTTGACTTCTTGGATGCTGAGCGTGGCCATGTTCTGCTTGAACTGAGCCTTTTCAAAATCTATCTTCTGCTTCAGTTCCACTATGCGCTGGGCAATTGCGAGTTCTGAAGCAATAGCTCCTTGGAAGGCTACGCTGAGGCCAATGGGCAGCTGCAGATCATCGAAGCTGATGTTGGGTGTATCAAACCACTCATCAATGAAGTTGTGGATGATTGCTGCATCGAACAGAGGCAGATTGTTGAAGATTTCAGCTTCCTCCTTGCTCTTGATGAGCTGCTCAAGAGCGTCATCGGCAAGATCTTCGTCACTTGACAGATCAATGGCCTCGCAGGGAAGAATGGCAGCGGCAGTGAGCTCTTTGCTAGTGTGTGGCTGAGGCTTCTTGGCTTCTTGCGGCTTGGAGACTCGTGATAAGTCTTCAGACTGCACACTTGCTTCAGGAGGTGCAGTGGCCAATGGCTTTGCTCTGGAGATCTTGGGAGAAGCGGCTGGCTTGGAAGCTTTTGACTTCTTCTTCATCTGCTTCGGCTCCGGGGCAGCAGGAGCGTCATTAGACTCCGTGTCTGCTGGAGGGTCATTCACGGCAGTCCCTTGGACTAGAATGTGAGTGATGAGGCCTTCGAGATTGGCATACGGCCCGATGACATTGGGATTTGCGTCGCGTGTGCCATCTTCCCTTGGTTTGGAGGGACCAGGGTTGAAGTCCAACCCAAACGCCTTCTTGTTTTGCTTCACAGAGTTCTGAGCAAATTGGAAATTGCGCTTGAACAGAGTGTCATCGCGACACCAGAGAAGGGATGACGGATGTGCGTCAGCTGGCTGTTGTCCCCTGACCATGCATGGAAAGAAGCCTTGAGCAATGGCTTCGTCTCTGATTCGGGGTACAAGGTTTTTGTACAGTGCGTCTCCCCATGGTCTCTTGATGGCGCACTTTTCTGCATATTCCTTGGTTACGAAGCGGTATTGGAACCACTGTTCTGCCCAATATCTTTGAATCCATTGGATTCGTGTCTTGCGCTGACCATAGCTCTCTTCAGGATTAGTTTGGTACATTTCTGTCAAATCCTCAGGCAGATCCTTAGACGTTTCACCACGTCTCTGTCTGCCTCCCTTCCTTGCTGGTTTTTCTGTTGCCATGAAGCTTAACTTGGAAGGCTTCAAGAGATTCAAAGTCTTCAAAGGCTTCCTTTTGCTTGACCAACAGGAACTTGCTGCGGGTGAATTGATGTGATGCTGTAGGAACTCTGCAAATGAATGCAGACTATGAGAACCAAAAGATTCTCCCACGGACATGTACCTGTGACAGCATTAAGGTGCAAGGGAAGGGGAAGAGGTCATATGCATTCTCAGAAGATTTTGAAGACAAATCAGTTTAGAAGATATTGACCTTATCATGCGAAGACATTCACTTTATAAGAAAGAAGTTGGTTCCAGATTTGTACTAACCTATAGATCAGTACAAGTGAGGAATCTAACTACTTCATGAAGAACAAGTGAATATACTAGGCAAGTTATGAGTTGCAGATGAGAGAGATGTAACTTGTGTGAATGGAAACCTCTTTTGGCAGAAAGTGATGAAGCTATAGGATCAAAAGAGGCTGTTAAAAAGACTTGTCATTTACCAGACTTGGAACTGCTAGACGAGGTGAGAGTTGAGGCCGAGGAGTTCAATCCTCCGTGCCCTCACTTGGCGACGGAAGACACCTACGGCGACAGCGGAGAGACGGATGTCCGCAGTCGGCGTGAGAACAGCGTCGGAGAGGTTGCGGCAGTGAAGCACTTCGTCGCCGGCGTTGTTGAGAGTTAGCGGTGGCGCTAGGGTTCGTGCGAGGGTGGAAGAAGAGATAATGACCGCAGTGAAACATGTATTTATAGGGATATGGGCGGCACTGTGCTATTACTCAGGTGCCCCTGGCGATTCGCATCTGATCAGTACGTGGCCAGCATGCGGAATTGTGGGGGCAGTTTCACCCCTCGCACGCCTTGTTTGTCGGGAGCCGTTCCTACTTCTCCGGATTTGTTGTTGATGGAATATCATTGAAAGCAGTTTTAAAGTTTGTCTCTGTGCCTTCATCTGACAAGGATGCAGTGAAGACATTCGACAGTTTCAATAGAATGCTTATGACTTGGAGAGATAGAGTTTGAGGGAAGAAGCATAGAGAGATTAGGGTCCGATCACATTCACTTAGTTCAAAAGATTCGAACAAGAACGCATAGCTATAAGTGAATGTTGTTGAGGACAGAACGCCAGTACATATATATAATCTACATAGTGAAGATAATCATGAAGACAAATTGAGATTGAAGCCAAACCAAATGTGAAAACATAGCGAATGTGACGCCTTGAGTGGAACACTTCAAACAGAAAATTTGGTGGTGGCGTTACCCACCGTATAGGAAGTATTACACCCAGACACGGCGCACTATTATCGTGGCGCTCCGAAGTCAAATTCCACGTTAATGTATTCACACTTAGAATGTATGTCTTCATTTCTTGAAGATATACGTTACTTTGTGTGTTGCACATCTAAGTCATCATCATGCATAAGTGTTAGGATGTGTGCCTGATCACAGGACATTTGAGGATTCCAAGATATTTAGCTCACACGGTAACTTGCAAAATCTCTTCTCATCCAAGGGCTTGGTGAAGATATCTGCCAATTGCTCTTCAGTGTTGACGTGTATGATATCAATGTCTTCCTTTGCAACATGATCTCTGAGAAAATGATGACGAATTTCAATGTGCTTTGTCTTCGAGTGCTAAACTGGGTTGTTGGCGATCTTGATGGCGCTTTCGCTGTCGCAGTAAAGTGGCACTTGCTTCAGATGAATGCCATAATCCTTGAGGGTTTGCTTCATCCATAGAAGCTGAGCACAGCAGGATCCAGCAGCAATGTATTTAGATTCAGCAGTGGAGAGAGATACACAGTTCTGCTTCTTTGAAGACCAACAGACAAGTGATCGGCCCAAAAAGTGACATGTGCCAGATGTGGACTTCCGATCAACCTTGTCACCAGCGTAATCAGCATCCGAAAATCCAACCAAATCAAACTCTGACCCCTTTGGATACCATAATCCTAGAGTTGGGGTGTGAGCCAAATATCGAAGAATTCGCTTCACAGCTAAGTGATGCGACTCCTTTGGTGCCGCTTGGAACCGAGCACACATGCAAACACTAAGCATAATATCTGGCCTAGATGCACATAAATAAAGCAAAGAACCAATCATGGAGCGGTATACCTTTTGATCGAACTCTTTACCATTGTCGTCAGGACCCAGATGATGTTTGGCTGGCATTGGTGTTGTGAAGCCTTTGCAGTCTTGCATACCGAGCTTCTTCAGGCAGTCTTTGAGATATTTCTCTTGAGATATGAAGATGCCATTGCGTTGTTGCCGTATCTAAAGACCGAGGAAGAATTTCAGCTCCCCCATCATAGACATCTGATATTGCTCTTGCATCATATATCCGAACTCCTCACTGTACTTCTGATTGGTGCAGCCGAAGATAATGTCATCCACATATATTTGGCACACAAACAATTCACCATCATATGTTTTCGTGAAGAGAGTGGGATCCAGGGAACCAGGTATGAAGCCTTTGCTCTTCAGGAAGTATTTGAGTGTATCATACCAGGCCCGAGGGGCTTGTTTGAGGCCATATAGTGCCTTATTGAGCTTGTAAACCATGTCAGGATGTTTTGGATCTTCAAACCCAGGTGGTTGTGCAACATACACTTCTTCTTCAATTTTTCCATTGAGGAAGGCACTTTTTACATCCATTTGATACAGAATGATGTTGTGATGATTTGCATAGGCCAGCAGTATACGGATGGCTTCAAGTCTGGCAACAGGAGCAAATGTTTCATCGAAGTCAATGCCTTCCACTTGAGTATATCCTTGAGCAACGAGACGAGCCTTGTTTCTGACGACTTGGCCATGCTCATCTTGCTTGTTGCGGTATATCCATTTGGTGCCTATTATGTTATGCTTCCGTGGATCAGGACGCTTAACCAACTCCCATACATTGTTCAGCTCAAATTGTTGAAGCTCTTCTTGCATAGCTTGAATCCATTCAGGTTCCATAAAGGCTTCATCAATTTTCTTGGGTTCAGTGATTGAAACGAATGCGAAGTGTCCACAGAAATTTGCCAGTTGAGTTGCCCTTGAACGAGTCAGTGGACCTAGTGCATTGATGCTATCAATGATTCTGTCAATCTGCACTTCATTGGCAACACAAGGATGTAGGGGTCGAAGACTTTGCTCTTTCTGATCTACGTTGTCATGGGGAGGAATGTCTTCAGGCTGAGCATTGTCTTCACGTGGATCAGGTGCTGAGATGATAAGTTCTTCTTCAGGACGAGCTTCAGAAGGTATAATTTCTCCAGTTCCCATTAGCTTGATTGATTCACTGGCTGGAACTTCATCTAGCACATCTGGCAGTTGCTCTCTTTGTGACCCATTGGTCTCATCGAACCGCACATCCACTGTTTCAACCACTTTGTAGTGAAAGAGATTGAAGACTCTGTAGGAGTGCGAATCCTTTTCATATCCAAGCATGAAGCCCTCATGTGCTTTTGGAGCAAATTTTGAGGTGTGCTGAGGGTCCTTGATCCAGCATCTTGATCCAAATACTCTGAAGTAACTGACATTTGGCTTCTTGCCAGTCAGAAGTTCATAAGATGTCTTGTTCAGCAGCTTGTGAAGATATACACGGTTGATAGTATGGCATGCAGTGTCAATGGCTTCAGTCCAGAATTTTCTTGGTGTCTTGTACTCATCTAACATTGTTCTGGCCATCTCAATGAGTGTTCTGTTCTTGCGTTCGACGATGCCATTCTGTTGTGGCGTGTATGGAGCTGAGAATTCATGAGTGATGCCCAATGTATCAAGATATGTGTCAAGGCCAGTGTTCTTGAATTCTGTGCCATTGTCACTTCTGATGTGCTTAATCTTGGCGCCATAATTGTTCATAGCCTGATTTGCGAAGCGTCTGAAGACATCCTGCACTTCAGTCTTGTAAAGGATTATGTGCACCCAAGTATATCTAGAGTAATCATCAACAATGACGAAGCCATAGAGGCAAGCAGTAGTGGAAAAAGTCGAGTAGTGAGTGGGACCAAAGAGATCCATGTGAAGCAGTTCGAAGGGTTGAGTAGTGGTCATGATTGTCTTCGAAGGATGTTTTGCCCTTGTCATCTTCCCAGCTTCACAGGCACCGCATAAGTGATCTTTCTTGAACTTGATGCCCTCGATGCCTATGACATGCTTCTTCTTCACAAGGGTGTGGAGGTTCCTCATGCCAGCATGCCCAAGTCTTCGATGCCAAAGCCAGCATTCTGAAGCCTTTGCGAGAAGACAAACTGCAAGCTGTGGCCCTGCTGAGAAATCTACCACGTACAAATCATTTTTTCGATATCCTTCAAACACTAGAGACTTGTCAGATTCCATTAGTACCAGGCAACGATATTTTCCAAAGATTACAATCATGTTCAAATCGCAAAGCATCGAAACAGACATTAAGTTGAAGCCAAGGGATTCAACAAACATGACTTTATCCATGTGTTGATCCTTTGAGATTGCAACTCTACCTAAACCCAGTACCTTACTTTTACCAGTGTCAGCGAATGTGATGTGGCTCTTTTCAGATGGACGTAAGGTTGAGTCCATAAAGAGACTTCTTTTGCCAGTCATGTGATTTGTACACCCACTGTCAATAATCCATTCTGAAGACTCTGAAGTCGCTGGTGTCGTACACTACAGTGCAGTTAGGGGGATAGGCTTCACCAAGAGTATTGTGAAGCAAAAACATTTGACGAACCAGTGGGTTATGAAAGCTTAAATCCAGGTTAGGGTAAGTGGGGAGAGTAGCATGCGATTCAGGTATGAAATACATAGTGATGCCATTCGGGCATTTGATCTTGCGCCCCACAAGATTTTTAAGGTCCCCAGCAATAGCGTCAGAAGATTTTGGTTTTGTGCTGGAGACCTTTCCCTTGGCACCACGTGCCATGAAGCAGTAGGTAGGAGTAGAGTCGTCCTTGTCATTTGCATTGGTGTTGTTGATGGAGTCATTGTCTTCAGTGTTGAAGATGGACTTGGCGACGTAGGCTGTAGCCAGACTCGCAATGCCTGAATCAGACTCCTCCTCAGACTCCACCCCTGCCTCCTCAGAAGCGAACTCCTCCTCTAAATCCATTTCCTTGCCAACAAACGCACGAGCCTTGCCAGATGAATTCTTCTTGTGTGATGAAGACTTTGAGGAAGACTTGGACGAAGACTTTGAGTATTTCTTCATCTTCTTATCGTCAGAGTCATATTCCTTGCTCTTCTTCTTCTTTCTGTTCTCATTGTCCCACTGTGGACATTCAGAGATGAAGTGTCCAGTTTTCTTGCACTTGTGACATGTTTTCTTCTTGTAGTCATGAGCAGAAGCTTCATCATTTCTTGAGCTTGATCGTGAAGACTTTCTGAAGCCTTTCTTCTTGGTGAATTTCTGGAACTTCTTCACTAGAATTGCAAGTTCCCTTCCAATGTCTTCAGGATCATCAGAACTGCTGTCAGATTCTTCTTCAGATGAGGACACAGCTTTTGCCTTCAAGGCACGAGTTCGCCCATAGTTTGGACCGTAGATATCTCTTTTCTCAGAAAGCTGAAACTCATGTGTGTTGAGCCTCTCAAGTATGTCAGACGGATCGAGTGTCTTGAAGTCTGGACGTTCTTGAATCATCAGGGCTAGGATGTCAAATGAACTGTCAAGTGATCTCAGCAGCGTCTTGACGATTTCATGCTTGGTGATCTCAGTGGCGCCGAGGGCTTGAAGCTCATTTGTGATGTCAGTGAGCCTGTCAAATGTGTGCTGGACATTCTCATTGTCATTTCGCTTGAAGCGGTTGAAGAGATTGCGAAGAACACTGATTCTCTGATCTCTCTGTGTTGAGATGCCTTCATTGACCTTGGAGAGCCAGTCCCAAACCAGCTTGGATGTCTTCAAGGCACTCACACGGCCGTACTGTCCCTTGGTCAGATGACCACAGATAATATTCTTGGCAGTGGAGTCCAGTTGAGTGAACTTCTTGACATCAGCAGCAGTGACACCTTCTCCAGCCTTGGGAACGCCGTTTTCGATGACATACCATAGGTCGACGTCAATGGCTTCAAGATGCATGCGCATCTTATTCTTCCAGTAGGGATATTCAGTTCCATCGAAGACGGGGCACGCAGCGGAGACTTTAATTATCCCTGCAGTCGACATAGCTAAAACTCTAGGTGGTTAAACCAAATCACACAGAACAAGGGAGCACCTTGCTCTGATACCAATTGAAAGTGCGTTATATCGACTAGAGGGGGGTGAATAGGCGATTTTTATGAAAGTCTTCAAAACGTGGAAGTTATGAAGACAAACAGAGTGAACAAGCCTATCACTATGCAGCGGAAGTTAGATTACACAACGCAAGCCGTAGTCAAGTATACAATATAGTGAAAGCACAGTGACAAACAGCTTCAGTGTAATGAGGATCAGGTTGGAAGAAGTTATGAAGCCAAACAGATCATACAGTCAAGTTGTGAAGATAGAAGATAAAGCAAGCATGCAATAGCTTCACAATGTGTACTGGTAAGTAAAGGGAGGCGAAGATGAAACCAGTGACACGTTGAAGACAATGATATGTTGGACCAGTTCCAGTTGCTGTGACAACTGTACGTCTGGTTGGAGCGGCTAGGTATTTAAACCAAAGGACACACAGTCCCGGACACCCAGTCCTGAACACGCAGCTCAGGACACCCAGTCCTCACCGTTTTCTCCTTGAGCTAAGGTCACACAGACCCCGCCCAATCACTCTGGTAAGTCTTCAAGGTAGACTCCCAAACCTTCACAGACATCGTTCACCGGCAATCCACAATTCCTCTTGGATTCTCAGAATGCGACGCCTAACCGTCTGGAGGATGCACAGTCCTCAAGTGTAATAAGTCTTCAGATCACTCAGACAAGAAGACTTAAGTGATGCCCAATTACTCTGGCTCTGGGTGGTTAGGGCTTTTCTCCTCGCTAGGGATTTTCTCTCAAAGGCTTCGAGGTGGGTTGCTCTCAAACGACAAAAGCCGTGCACTGAAATCTGAGCAGCCAACCGTTTATGGTTGTAGGGGGGGGGACTATTTATAGCCACTAGGCAACCCGACCTGATTTTTCCGAAATGACCCTGGGTCACTAAGGAACTGACACGTGTACTAACGGTCGGATTTCGAACTCACACGGCAACTTTACTTGGGCTATAAGTAAAGCTGACTTGTCTGACTCTGGACAAGATTTTCTCTCATTGTCTTCACTCGAAGACATAGGATTTGAATTAGGCATCACTTCAGTCACCCTGACTGGTTCTCTTGGACCCCACTTAACAGTACGGTGGTTCCTATGACACAACATGAATAAAGTAAAACTACGAAGGATCTAAGTCTTCGAGTTCCATAGGCTTCATGGGGAGTCTTCATATGTCATTGTCTTCGACATGAATGTCTTCATGAACCACCATTGTCTTCAATGTCTTCGTACATTTTTAGGGGTCATCTCTGGTAACTAAACCGAATCAATGAGGGACTTCTACCTGTGTTATCCTGCAATTCTCACAAACACATTAGTCCCTCAACTAGGTTTGTCGTCAATACTCCAAAACCAACTAGGGGTGGCACTAGATGCACTTACACACTCTTTCGTGTCTGCTTACGTTATGCATCGCTTAATATTACATGCTACTTTATCGTCCTGTTCATCGATTAGACTCTGAGTCAGCTCCAAACTAATGGTCAAACTTGAGTTTTTAAATGGTTGTGGGGTACATATCGGGGCCTCTATCAATAGTATCTATCTACTATCTAGTTAATCTCCGGTGTCTACTATGAGTTTCATGTTGGGTGGGAAACAAACAGTAAAAAAGCCATTATCTATATTTTTTAACTGAAGCCATTATCTGCCTGCTATTATTGGTTTTGGGTCTATCCACAGGTTGCTACCATCACTCTGGATTTCTGCATGCACTCCTTACATAATCTCACTATGTCTTATTCCTATGCATGACAGTTATTGTAAACAATGGAACTGAACATGTAGAGCAAAAGAGACGAGCCTTGTGTGGCAATAAAATTTCATGCAGACGTTGCTCCATGGTAGGCGCAAAGGC
Organism: Triticum monococcum; assembly: GCA_034509565.1. Taxonomy (NCBI): domain Eukaryota; kingdom Viridiplantae; phylum Streptophyta; class Magnoliopsida; order Poales; family Poaceae; genus Triticum; species Triticum monococcum. The sequence goes on from CM067846.1 coordinate 49,219,324, forward strand.
AGCCCCCCTCCACGCATTTCGGATTGTAATCGAGAGGAAGATATCTGTTCTGAGGGGGATTCAGAAGGAGAAGACAACTCCTATTTACCCCCTGAGGTCTTCGCTCTAACTTGGCATGCTGATGTTGGTTATATCATGCATATGGTGTCTTGCATTGCTTACTTTATACATCAAATATGTCATCTACTTAGTTTAGACATCCTTTGTGCGAATGCCATCTGTTTAGTTTATTCATCGTTTATGTGAATTATGCAACGCCATCTTGTTTAGCCAGGCATCATATATGTGAATTTTGCAATGTCATCCTGCTTAGCCAGTCATCTTATATGTAAATTATATCAAACCATCCTTTTTCGTTACATATTACATTTTTCAACAATGTTATTACATTCAACTGCTCTCCGTGTGCATCAGCCATTTGACACGGTGATGGCAAATTCTGGAGTGAAAACAAGTTCTTCATAGCAGACTATGCTATCTGACGAAGCGCATATCTCGCTGGTTACGGATAGCTCCTCAGAGGAGGATTCAGATGACCAGTCATATCCCCCCCCCCAAGGTGTATGCTCTAACTTGGCAGGGTTATGTTACTCATATCGTGCGTATGGTGTCTCGCATTGCTATGTCATTTGATTAGTTTAGACATGCTTTGTGTGAATGTCACCTGTTCAGTGTCTAATTACCATATATGTGAATTATGCATTGACATCTTGTTGCAAGACATTATATATATGAATTATACAATGATATCTTGTTGCAAAGGCATTATATATGTGAATTATGCAATGCCATGTTGTTTAGCCAATCATCATGTATGTGAATTATATCATGCTATCATTTTTTTGTATTACGTGTTCCATTTGGCGACAACGTTTGTATATTCAACTACTCTTCCTGTGCATCAGCCATTTGAAGCGGTGATGGAAGTATCTGGAGTGAAAACAAGGTATTCAGAGCAGACAATGCTACCTGCTGAAGCAGACATCTTGCTGGTTACAGAGAGCTCCTCAGAGGAGGATTCAGAGACTGATGACCAGTCCTATTTTCCCCCTGAGATCTATGCTCAAACTTGGCAGGGTTATATTACCATGTCATGCATGTTGTCTCGCATTGCTTAGTTTTTACATCATATATGGATTGCCATCTTCTTACTTTCTTACTATATAAATCATATATTTGAATTGTATCATGCCATCATGTTTACATAGTACATACACATCATCTATCTGAATTATGGCATGGCAACCCATTTAATAAAGACATCATATAGTTATATCATCTCATCCTGTTTAGTGTTTACAGTCATCATATTTTGAATTATGGCATTCTATCTGTGAATGTATGTGAATTATGGCATGCCAACCTACTTAATAAACACATTATATAGTTATGTCATGTCATCCTATTTACATAGTCTCATATTTTGAACTATGTCTTTCCATCTTTTTTAGTTAGCCATCATAATGTGAAATTGTGTCATGCTATCCTATTTAGTTAGCCATCATATATGTGAAATTGTGTCATGCTATCCTGTTTGGTTAGACAACATAAATATGAATTATTTCATGCCCTCTTTTATTCCCCACTATCCATTGCACTTGTCTATCATACAATGTCTTACTTTCAATTACTTTTCTTGTTTATCAGCCATTTGAATTGGAGAGCGTGATGGCAGTATCTAAGGGAGTAACAACATGGTCTTCAGAAAAGATAGTGCTACCAGTTGATGCAGATAGAACCACGGTTGTACTTGCTCAAGGACCAGATCCACCACACATAACCCAGACTCTCGCAGATTGTACCCCTACCCAGTTGGACAGAGAACCAGCTACACCCCTTCTAACCCCAACCCTGGCAGATAGTAACCTAGTTCTAGTTGACACAGCACCGTCTCCACCACAGAGCATCCAAACACGAGTTGTTAGTAAGGGAACTGCAGTGCCCAAAGCACGAGGACCATAAGGTTGTCAGAATCGCGATTTTGAATCAGATCGGAGCACTGATGGTAGGATCGCAAATCGTAGAATCTTCACTATCAGGATCGTAGAAACGCAGATTCTATGAACTAAAATCGTAGAATCGTAGGGGTTAGTTTGGATCGTAAAGTCGTAGAATCATATAACAAAATTGCGATTCTGACAACCTACCACCACTCCGAATCCCAACTCAACGCTTAAAGGAGAAGAAGATTTGTTCTCAGGTCAGGTTCTGTAGCTATGGTTCATACTCCTTTTCTCTTGCATGACTGTATTTACTCATACCAACTATTTTCAAATTTGAAGGATGGAATTGAAACTCCAATGGCGCAACAGGTATGTTTTAAACCTGTTTCTTTAACTGGTTTGCTATTGTAACCTGCTCTATGTTGATTTCAGTTTCAATTGAATAAACAGTTATGTTATCATGTCATGCACATTACAAGTGTTGTTATTGCTCTATAGTTACCCACACTTATATTCTGTCTATTCTGCTTTGTCTTGAACAAATATTATTTGAATTGTGTATCTATCTTGATTTGGCAACAAAAACTAGAATGGTATAGACCATAAAGTGACCATGGTACATAGATATATGTTTGTTTCATGCTGTTATCCTGTCCACTTTACTACTGAACTCATTTACCAAAATGAGTTTCATATACAACATGGTAAACATGTGATGTGTCTGCTTGTTTCTCTTTTAGAATGCGGACAAAATATTGGAGAGCAGTACCGCGTTATCCAATGGTAAAGGAAGTAATGCAGATAAGGTTCAAGATAGTGAGGCATCCCTGTTGGTCTCCAAGAAAGCTGATAAAAACTATCTTGATGACAGTGAGGGAACCCAAAAGTCCTGTCTTGATGTAGTGTTCGAGTTACTGGCCACTACTGCTGGCACAAGCTCTTCAAACTCGCTGTCTGAATCAGTTCGTCTTCTTGATCTCAACTTCAAGTTGAAAGACATCGATGTGCTACGACATGAAGCTGAAGGACTGAGGAAGTCCCTGCAGAATTCAGATGCATATTTTCTGGTGCAACAGCAAGGGATGGAGGATTTAAGCGCCAAACAAGAGAAAGTTAATAAGCTTGCTTAGCATCTTGCCAACATTATGGGTACCCAGGATATTGTTTCTTGAGATCTTCTGAAGTGGTTTCAGCTCTGGATTTGTTTTGCTGCAGCGTTTATTTGCGCTGGTCGCCAACTTTGACAACTAGTGTATATGATATGCTGCTTTGTTCCCTATATTTGCACTGGTGGCAAACTTTGATGCCAAGTGGATGTAATATGTGTATTAGCCGTGATAGCCTAGTGTTAGTTGCTTGCTTATTTATTTCCTTGTTGTCTTGTTTATTTGTTTGCTTGTAGTCATTGCAGTTCTTTTTCCGCGGTTAGCTAGTGGCTGCAATAACCTATTTTTTAAAACTAGGCCACAATAACCATGGGCTAATATTTACTGTAGTGACACTGGGCCTCCTGCTGGCTGTAGAAACAATGGGCCTTCTATGGGCCATAGAAACAATGGGCCTTCTGCGGGCCGTATTATCAATGGGCCTTATACGGGCCGTATAATCGATTGGCCAAACATGGGCCAAACAAACCGCATTATGGCCGTAAACGGGCTAGAGTTGGAATCGTCCGTTCATGGGCCGACCATAATGGGCCATCGTTAATAGGCCGTATTTGATGACGCTATGAAATCGGCCCAACGTATTAACGGACCACAAACGGGCCGACTGTAACCACGGGCTAAATTTGGCCCACAAGCAGAAATGACAGTAACGGGCCGTAAGTAAACGAATGTTGGAAATGAGCCCAAGAATAAATGGGCTCTTAGAAGGCCGAAAGATAACATGGGCTGGAAACGGCCCAACAGAATAACGGGCCGTTAATGGGTATAAAGTGATACACTGTTCATTACGGGCCAGTTTCACCACGGGCCGTTAATGGGTGTAAAGTGATACACTGTTCATTACGGCCCAGTTTCTCCACGGGTCGTTAGTAGGCCAAGAGTTACATAGGGCCTCATATGGGCCGAAAGACATCATGGGCCATACATGGGCCAGAAGTGAAAACGGGCTGGAATCATATTGGATGGCCCAGATGACGCTACTGGGCCTAATTTGTATAGGGTGTAACAGGCCTTGGGTTAGCAGGCTGTAAATGGGCTATATTCGAACAGGTCGTTAATAGGCTTTCCATGGGCCGGCCCGCCAGCTTTTTACCAAGTCAAACGGGTCGGCCTTTTCACAGGAATGGGCCTCTGTTGGGCCGTGCCACGTGTCGACGTATCATAGGCGCCTTTCGTCCAATGAGTGGTTGACATCTGTCCCGACGATGAGCTGACACGTGTTTCCTCCAGCCAATGGTGATTTTACACGTGGAAAATCCCCATTGGTCGGGGCTGTTAACGGGTTATCGGATCCAAAACCCGACCCGGTAGCTTAACGGTGTTCCGTTACGATGGATGCCACGTGTCGGTCACCCTTGACAAAAGCACTTCTGTGACGCGTGATTTATCGTCAAGGAAGTGGACACTTCCGTGATGATAATTTTGGTAATGTCATGGAACACTTCTATGACAGCACAGGTATGACTATCTTGATTCTGTCATAAATTTGTCATGGATGTACATGCATGACAAAAAAAGCGACCTACTGTGACAAACACGTATCATCACGGAAGTGTATTATTTTGTAGTGCGAGGGGTTATCGAAACCCCCTGGGAAGTATTGGGCCTACATGGGCCTTAGGGGAAAGAGAGGGGATCCCACAAGGGGTGGCCGCCCCCCCCCCCCATGGGAGTCCCAATTGGACGAGGGGAGGGGGTGGTGCCCCCCTTTCCCTCTCCCTCTCCTTCCTTTTCCCCTCCGATGAGAAAGGAAAAGGGGCGGGGCGAATCCTACTAGGAGTGGAGTCCTAGTAGGACTCCCCCCTTGGCGCGCCCCATTGGTGGCCGGCCTCCTCCTCCCGTCCTTTATATACAGGGGCAGGGGGCACCCAATAGCACATCAATTGTTCTCTTAGCCGTGTGCGGTGCCCCCTCCACAGTTTACTCCTCCGGTCATAGCGTCGCAATGCTTAGGCGAAGCCCTATGCGAATCACGTCACCATCACCACACCGCCGTGCTGACGAAACTCTCCCTCGACCCTCTGCTGGATCAGGAGTTCGGGAACATCATCGATCTGAACGTGTGCTGAACTCGGAGGTTCCGTATGTTCGATACTTGATTGGTTGGATCGCGAAGACGTCCGGCTACATCAACTGCGTTAACCTAACGCTTCCGCTTTCGGTCTACGAGGGTACGTGAACACACTCTTCCCTCTCGTTGCTATGCATCTCCTAGATAGATCTTGCATGATCATAGGATTTTTTTTTTGAAATTGCACGCTATGTTTCCCAGTAGCGGCATCCGAGCCAGGTCTATGCGTAGATGATATGCACAAGTAGAACACAAAGAGTTGTGGGCGATAATAGTCATACTGCTTACCACTGAGGGAGTCCTGGATTAGGGGGTGTTCGGATAGCCGGACTATACCTTCAACCGGACTCCTGGACTATGAAGATACAAGATTGAAGACTCCGTCCCGTGTCCGGAAGGGACTTTCCTTGGCGTGGAAGGCAAGCTTGGCGATACGGATATGAAGATCTCCTACCATTGTAACCAACTTTGTGTAACCCTAACCCTCTCCGGTGTCTATATGAACATGAGGGTTTTAGTCCGTAGGACAACATACACATCAACAATCATACCATAGGCTAGCTTCTAGGGTTTAGCCCCCTCGATCTCGTGGTAGATCTACTCTTGTACTACCCATATCATCAATATTAATCAAGCAGGACGTAGGGTTTTACCTCCATTGAGAGGGCCCGAACCTGGGTAAAACTTCGTGTCCCTCGTCTCCTGTTACCATCCGGCCTAGACGCACAGTTCGGGACCCCCTACCCGAGATCCGCCGGTTTTGACACCAACATTGGTGCTTTCATTGAGAGTTCCTCTGTGTCGTCGCCGTCAGGCTCGATGGCTCCTACGATCATCGATAGCGATGCAGTCCAGGGTGAGACCTTCCTCCCCAGGCAGATCTTCGTCTTCGGCGGCTTCGCACTGCGGGCCAATTCGCTTGGCCGTTTGGAGCAGATCGAAAGCTACGCCCCTGGCTGTCAGGTCAGATTTGGAAGTTTAAACTACACGGCTGACATCCGCGGGGACTTGATCTTCGACGGATTCGAACCACTGCCGAGCGCGCCGCACTGTCACGACGAGCATGATCAAGCTCTGCCGCCAAACAGTGCCCTGGAGGCCGCACCCGCATCGGCTCCGACCCTTAATTCGGAGCCAACTGCGCCGATCGAGGATGGGCGGTTGGACGCCACCTTGGGGGATGCGACCCCAACGGCGATTGAGCCAAACACCAGCCCCGTACTCTGCGAGACTCGTGACTCCAAGGAGCTGGACTCCTCTCCGGACTCCGAACCCTCCGCGCCCCTGCCGATCGAATCCGATTGGGCGCCGATCATGGAGTTCACTGTCGCGGACATCTTTCAGCACTCGCCTTTCGGCGATATCCTGAAGTCACTGAAGTATCTCTCTTTATCAGGAGAGCCCTGGCCGGACTACGGTCAGCAAGGTTGGAGTACGGACGATGAAGAAATTCAAAGCCCACCCACCACCATGTTTTTCCATGAGCCTGGAGCTCTTGCCGCACCTTGCCAACCTCGGCCTCATACTTCTCCCGCTCGGTGCGCTCCGAGGCCGCCCTCTTCTCGGCCTCGACCAGCGCTAGCTTAAGGGTCGCCACTTCAGACATGGCCCCTAAAATAGCCACGATAATCCTGTCATTCTTTGCAATTGCACCTTTTATATATATTTAAAAACAAGGTATTTCTTACCTTTTTATGCATATGCTCGAGGTTCTGCTTAAGCGTGTCCACTTCCGCAGTTAGTGCGGCGGACGCAAGTAGGGAAGCCTGCATATGCATATTGACTCATTTTTGTTAGACTCCTGCGAATTCTATTTGATCCTCTATTCGGCTTTTCTTCCCGAACGCCAAACAGAGCATCAGGGGCTACTGTCTATGCGGTACTATTATTTACACATTCTTTATTTACCTCAAAGCCTGTCAAAAGGCTAGTACAAGCTTCAGTCAGTTTGCTCTGGGCGGACTGAACCTTCTGGACCACCGCACTCATAATAGTGTGGTGCTCCTCGTCGATGGAGGCGCCTTGGAGCGCCTCCAACATATTGTCCGGCGCCTCCGGTTGGACGGGGGCCGCCGGCATGGTGGACTTGCTCCTCTTGGAAGGAGGTCCCCCGCCGGACTCTGGAACCTTTGAAGGTTCCGGAGCAGTGTCCGGCCTAGAGCCGGACTTGGAGCCCTGGGGGGTTTCATCCCCTTTACTCCTGGAGTCCGGTAGGTCGCCTTGCGGCGCCTCCAGGACCACCTCCTCCCGGCTTGGAACCTGTTGGGACAACACTTCGGTGTCGTCCGCAGGGCGGGGGGAGGAAGCCGTCGGAAGCGAGTTCACATCCGACGAGTCCAGTGAGCCGCTCGACGACGCGTCGAGCCGGTCTTTGGGTGGGCTGCATAAACATATTCGACGTAAGGGAAAGCTGTGCAATAAACGAATACTATGAATTACTCTGGTATCCAGATACTTACGATTTTGCCAGGGGCTTGGCCCTGGGCTGCCACTCCTATCCGCCGTCGGCGTCGGTGGAGTAGTCCGGAGGAAGGGTTTTCCCCTTCTTGGACCCTCTGGCCTCCCCAGAGAGGGCGGCCTTCCTTTTCTTCTCTCCTCCCACTGGAGGGGGAGAGTTCTCCTCTTCTTCCTCCTCGTCTTCACGGGAGGAATGCGCCTTGGAACCATCGGATGATGGATCCGACACCTCCTGGCACCGGGCACTCTTTCGAGTCCCCGCGGCCTTTTTCACGGCCTTCTTCTCTGGCGCCACATAGGGTGCCGGAACCAACAGCTTCACCAAGCGAGCGTCCGTTGGGCCTTTGGGCAAAGGAGCCGGATAGTTGATCTGTCCGGACATCACCTGCCAATCCTGTCAAAGGTAAGGGAGCTTAGATCCCGCATGGAGTCAAACTATGAAAAATGGACACCCTGTAAAAGGAAAAAATAGCTTACCGCGAGAGCATGACGCTGCGCACTAAATCCGCGATCCTCGGTAGTGGATGCAGGAGCCTCGGCGCCTTTGAAAATCACCTTCCAAGCATCTTCGTACGTCATGTCGAAGAGCCTGCTTAAAGTTTGGTGCCGCGCCGGGTCGAACTCCCACAGGTTGAAAGCCCGTTGTTGACACGGGAGGATCAGGCGGATGAGCATAACCTGGACTACGTTGACAAGCTTGAGCTTCTTGTCCGCCAGGGTTTGGATGCATGTTTGGAGTCCGGTCAGCTCTCCTTTTTTACCCCAAGACAGGCATGTCTCCTTCCAGGAGGTGAGCCGCGTGGGGGTCCGGATCGAAACTCAGGGGGTGCGACCCATTCGGCGTCGCGCGGCTCGGTGATGTAAAACCACCCCGATTGCCACCCCTTCAGGGTCTCCACAAAGGAGCCCTCGAGCCATAGGACGTTGGCCATCTTGCCCACCATGGCGCCGCCGCACTCCGCCTGGTTGCCGTGCACCACCTTTGGCTTGACGTTGAAAGTCTTGAGCCATAGGCCAAAATGGGGGCGGATGCGGAGGAAGGCCTCGCACACGACGATAAACGTCGAGATGTTGAGGATGAAGTTCGGGGCCATATCATGGAAATCCAGGCCATAGTAGAACATGAGCCCCCGGACAAATGGGTGGAGAGGGAAGCCCAGTCCATGGAGGAAATGGGGGAGGAACACCACCCTGTCATGGGGCCTAGGGGTGGGGATGAGCTGCCCCTTTATGGGGAGCCGGTACGTGATGTCGTTAGACAGGTATCTGGCCTTTCTCAGCTTTTTGATATGTCCCTCCGTGATGGAGGAGACCATCCACTTGCCTCCCGCTCCGGACATGGCCGGAGAAGGTTGAGGTGGGGAGTGCGGACTTGGGCGCTGGAGCTCGAGTGCGCAAGAATGGATAGGTGAGGGAGGAAGAAGGCGTAGGTGAAAAGGTGGATCTTTATCCCCTTATATGGGTGGATGCAACTACATGTCCCCACCAGCCTGGTAAAACTCGCTTATCTCCAAGCGCCGTAATCAATGGCGCGGTTGGGTTACCCACGCCCGTATTGATAAGAATCCCGGGATAAGGGGACACGATCTCTGCTTTAACAAGACGTGCCAAGGAAACCGCCTCGCATGATGCGCTGAGGTGGGATAATGAAACGACTCGGATAAAGGCTTGGCCGTGGTGTGACACGCTACGGAATACGTCACCAGATTAGATTGGTGTAAATATTATTCTCTCTATGGCAATATGTGGAAACTTATTTTGCAAAGCCGGACACTATCTTTGTGTTCAAAATCTTCTATGAAGTACTTGGAGGAGGAACCCGCCTTGCAATGCAGAAGACAATCTGCGTGCTGGACTCATCGTCATTGAAGCATGGTTCAGGGGCTACTGAGGGAGTCCTGGATTAGGGGGTGTTCGGATAGCCGGACTATACCTTCAGCCAGACTCCTGGACTATGAAGATACAAGATTGAAGACTCCGTCCCGTGTCCGGAAGGGACTTTCCTTGGCGTGGAAGGCAAGCTTGGCGATACGGATATGAAGATATCCTACCATTGTAACCGACTTTGTGTAACCCTAACCCTCTCTGGTGTCTATATAAACCGGAGGGTTTTAGTCCGTAGGACAACATACACATCAACAATCATACCATAGGCTAGCTTCTAGGGTTTAGCCTCCTCGATCTCGTGGTAGATCTACTCTTGTACTACCCATATCATCAATATTAATCAAGCAGGACGTAGGGTTTTACCTCCATCGAGAGGGCCCGAACCTGGGTAAAACTTCGTGTCCCTCGTCTCCTGTTACCATCCGGCCTAGATGCACAGTTCGGGACCCCCTACCCGAGATCTGCCGGTTTTGACACCGACAACCACCAACATCTTATTTTGATTCGGTGGTATTGTTGGATGAAGTGGCCTGGACCAACCTTACATGACCACTTTCATGAGACTGGTTCCACCGACAAACATGCAACTTGTTTTGCATAAAGGTGGCTAGCGGGTGTCTATTTCTCCAACTTTAGTTGAATCGAATTTTACTACGGCCGGTCCTTGTTGAAGGTTAAAACAACACACTTGACGAAAAATCATTGTGGTTTTGATGCGTAGGTAAGAACGGTTCTTGCTAGAAGCCCGTAGTAGCCACGTAAAACTTGCAACAACAAAGTAGAGGACGTCTAACTTGTTTTTGCAGGGCATGTTGTGATGTGATATGGTCAAGACATGATGTGATATAAGTTATTGTATGAGATGATCGTGTTTCATAAAAGTTACCGACAACTGGCAGGAGCCTTATGGTTATCGTATGAAATGCAATCGCCATGTAATTGCTTTACTTTATCATTATGCGGTAGCGATAGTTGTAGAAGCAATAGTTGGCGAGATGACAACGACGCTATGATGGAGATCAAAGTGTCAAGCCGGTGACGATGGAGATCATGACGGTGCTTTGGAGATGGAGATCAAAGGCACAAGATGATGATGGCCATATCATGTCCATATTTTGATTGCGTGTGATGTTTATCTTTTATGCATCTTATTTTGCTTAGTATGGCAGTAGCATTATAAAATGATCCCTCACTAAATTTCAAGGTATAAGTGTTCTCCCTGAGTATGCACCATTGCTACAGTTCGTCGTGCCAAGACACCACATGATGATCGGGTGTGATAAGCTCTACGTTCACATACAACGGGTGCAAGACACTTTTGCACGTCCAGAATACTCATGTTAAACATGACGAGCCTAGCATATGCAGATATGGCCTCGGAACACTGAGACCGAAAGGTCGAACATGAACCATATAGTAGATATGATCAGCATAGAGATGTTCACCATTGAAAACAACTCCATCTCACGTAATGATCGGACATGGTTTAGTTGATATGGATCACGTGGTCATTTAGATGACTAGAGGGATGTCTATCTAAGTGGGCGTTCTTAAGTAATATGATTAATTGAACTTAAATTTATCATGAACTTAGTCCTGATAGTTTTTGCATATCTATGTTGTTGTAGATCAATGGCCCGTGCTACCGTTCCCTTGAATTTTAATGTGTTCCTAGAGAAAGCTAAGTTGAAATATGATGATAGCAACTACACGGACTGGGTTCGTAAATTGAGGATTATCCTCATTGCTGCACAGAAAAATTGCGTCCTAGAAGCACCGCCAGGTGCAAGACCCGCTGCAGGAGCAACTCCGGACGTTATGAATGTATGGCAGACTAAAGCTAATGACTACTTGATAGTTCAGTGTGCCATGCTTTACAGCTTAGAATCGGGACTTCAAAGACGTTTTGAATGTCATGGAGCATATGAGATGTTCCAAGAGCTGAAGTTAATATTTCAAGCAAATGCCGGAGTTGAGAGATATGAAGTCTCCAACAAGTTATATAGTTGCAAGATGGAGGAGAATAGTTCTGTCAGTGAACACATACTCAGAATCTCTGGGTACCATAAACACTTGAATCAGCTCGGAGTTAATCTTCCTGATGATAGTGTCATTGACAGAGTTCTTCAATAACTGCCACCAAGCTATAAAGGCTTCATGATGAACTATAACATGCAAGGGATGGAAAAGACAATTCCTGAGCTCTTCGCAATGCTAAAGGCTGTGGAGGTAGAAATCAAGAAGGAGCATCAAGTGTTCATGGTTAACAAGACCACTAGTTTCAAGAAAAAGGACAAAGAGAAGAAGGGGAACTTCAAGAAGAATAGCAAGAAAGTTGCTGCTCCCGGGAAGAAGCCCAAGTCTAGACCTAAGCCTGAAACTGAGTGCTTCTACTTCAAAGGGACTGGTCACTGGAAGCGGAACTGCCCCAAGTATTTGGTGGATAAGTGGCAAAGTGAAAGGTATATTTGATATACATGTTATTGATGTGTACCTTACTAATGCTCGTAGTAGCGCCTGGGTATTTGATACTGGTTTTGTTGCTCATATTTGCAACTTGAAACAGGGGCTATGGATTAAATGAAGATTGACTAAGGACGAGGTGACGATGCACGTCGGAAATGGTTCCAAGGTCGATGTGATCGCCGTCGGCACGCTACCTCTACATCTACCTTCGGGATTAGTTTTAGACCTGAATAATTGTTATTTGGTGCTAGCGTTGAGCATGAACATTATATGTGGATCTTGTTTGATGTGAGACGATTATTCATTTAAATCAGAGAATAATGGTTGTTCCATTTATATGAGTAATATCTTTTATGGTCATGCACCCTTGATGAGTGGTCTATTTTTGTTGAATCTCGATCGTGGTGATACACATATTCATAATATTGAAGCCAAAAGATGCAAAGTTAATAATGATAGTGCAACTTATTTGTGGCACTGCCATTTAGGTCATATTGGTGTAAAGCACATGAATAAACTCCATGCTAATGGGATTTTGGAATCACTTGATTATGAATCACTTGATGCGTGCGATCCATGCTTCATGGGCAAGATGACTAAGACTCCGTTCTCCATATCAATGGAGTGAGCCACTGACTTATTGGAAATAATACATACTGATCTATGCGGTCTGATGAGTATTAAGGCTCGCGGCGGGTATCGTTATTTTCTAACCTTCACAGATGATTTGAGTAGATATGGGTATATCTACTTAATGAAACATAAGTCTGAAACATTTGAAAAGTTCAAAGAATTTCAGAGCAAAGTAGAAAATCATCGTAACAAGAAAATAAAGTTTCTACGATCTGATCGCAGAGGCGAATATTTGAGTTACGAGTTTGGTCTTCATTTGAAACAACGTGGAATAGTTTTGCAACTCACGCCACTTGGAACACCACAGCGAAATGGTGTGTCTAAACGTCATTACCGTACTTTATTAGATATGGTGTGATCTATGATGACTCTTACCGATTTACCACTATCATTTTGGGGTTATTCTTTATAGACGGCTGCATTCATGTTAAATAGGGAACCATCTAAATCCATTGAGACGACACCATATGAACTGTGGTTTGGCAAGAAACCTAAGCTGTCGTTTCTTAAAGTTTGGGATTGCGATGCTTATGTGAAAAAGCTTCAACCTAATAAGCTCGAACCCAAATCGGAGAAATGTGTCTTCATAGGATACCCAAAGGAAACTGTTGAGTACACCTTCTATCACAGATCCGAAGGCAAGATATTCGTTGCTAAGAATGGATCCTTTCTAGTGAAGGAGTTTCTCTTGAAAGAAGTGAGTGGGAGGAAAGTAGAACTTGATGAGGTAACTGTCCCTTCTCCCAAATTGGAAAGTAGTTCATCACATAAATCAGTTCCAGTCATGCCTACACCAATTAGTGAGGAAGTTAATGATGATGATCATGAAACTTCAGATCAAGTTACTACCAAACCTCATAGGTCAACCAGAGTATGTTCCGCAATAGAGTGGTACGGTAATCCTGTTCTAGAAGTCATGTTACCAGACCATGACGAACCTATGAACTATGAGGAAGCGATGATGAGCCTAGATTCCGCGAAATGGCTTGAGGCCATGAAATCTGATATGGGATCCATGTATGAGAACAAAATATGGACTTTCGTTCACTTTCCCGATGATCGGCAAGCCATTGAGAACAAATGGATCTTCAAGAAGAAGACTAACACTGACAGTAATGTCACTGTCTACAAAACTCGACTTGTTGCGAAAGGTTTTCGACAAGTTCACGAAGTTGACTATGATGAGACTTTCTCACTTGTAACAATTCTTAAGTATGTCCAAATGATGTTAGCAATTGCCGCATTTTATGACTATGAAATTTGGCAAATGGGTGTCAAAACTGCATTCCTTAATGGATTTCTTAAAGAACAGTTGTATATGATGCAACCAGAAAGTTTTGTCAATCCTAAATGTGCTAAAAAAAAGTGTGCAAGCTCCAGCGATCCATTTATGGACTGGTGCAAGCATCTCAGAGTTGGAATATACGCTTTGATAGTGTGATCCAAACATATGGTTTTATACAGACTTTTGGAGAAGCCTGTGTTTAGAAGAAAGTGAGTGGGAGCTCTGTAGTATTTCTAATATTATATGTGGATGACATATTGTTGATTGGAAATAATACAAAATTTCTGGATAGCATAAAAGGATACTTGAATAAGAATTTTTCAATTGAAGACCTCGGTGAAGCTGCTTATATATTGGGCATCAAGATCTATAGAGATGGATCAAGACGCTTAATTGGACTTTCACAAAGCACATACCTTGATAAAGTTTTGAAGAAATTCAAAATGGATCAGTCAAAGAATGGGTTCTTGCCTATGTTACAAGGTGTGAAGTTGAGTCAGACTCAAAGTCCGAGCACTACAGAAGATAGAGAGAAAATGGAAGTCATTCCCTATGCCTCAGCCATAGGTTCTATCATGTATGCAATGTTGTGTACCAGACCTGATGTGTGCCTTGCTATAAGTTTAGCGGGGAGGTACCAAAGTAATCCAGGAGTGGATCACTAGATAGCGGTCAAGAACATCCTCATATACCTGAAAAGGACTAAGGATATGTTTCTCTTTTATGGAGGTGACAAAGAGGTTGTCGTAAATGGTTACGTCGATGCAAGCTTTGACACTTTTCTGAATGACTCTAAGTCACAAACCGGATACATATTTATATTGAATGGTGGAGCTGTAAGTTGGTACAGTTCCAAGCAGAGCGTCATGGTGGGATCTACGTGTGAAGCAGAGTACATAGCTGCTTCGGAAGCAGCAAATGAAGGAGTCTGGATGAAGGAGTTCATATTCGATCTAGGTGTAATACCTAGTGCACCGGGTCCAATGAAAATCTTTTGTGACAACATTGGAGCAATTGCCTTAGCAAAAGAATCCAGATTTCACAAGAGAACCAAATACATCAAGAGACTCTTCAATTCCATCCACGATCAAGTCAAGGAGGGAGACATAGAGATTTGCAAAATACATATAGATCTGAATGTTGCAGACCCGTTGACTAAGCCTCTTCCACGAGCAAAACATGATTGATACGTCTCCAATGTATCTACTTTTCCAAACACTTTTGACCTTGTTTTGGACTCTAACTTTCATGATTTGAATGGAACTAACCCGGACTTATGCTGTTTTCAGTAGAACTGCCATGGTGTTGTTTTTGTGCAGAAATAAAAGTTTTCGGAATGACCTAAAAATCCATGGAGACACGTTTTGGAATTAATGAAAAATATTGGCGAAAGAATCAACATTAGGGGGCCCACACCCTATCCACGAGGGTGCAGGGTGCGCCCCTTGGGATTCCACACCGACCTCAACCCCAACTCCATACATTCACTTTCAGGGAGGAAAAAATCAGAGCGAAGGATTTATCGCGTTTTACGATACGAAGCTGCCGCCAAGCCCTAATCTTCCTCGGGAGGGCTGATCTAGAGTCCGTTCGGGGCTCCGGAGAGGGGAATTCGTTGCCATCATCATCATCTACCATCCTCCACCAACAATTTCATGATGCTCACCACCGTGCGTGAGTAATCCCATCATACGCTTGCTGGACGGTGATGAGTTGGATGAGATTTACCATGTAATCGAGTTAATTTTGTTAGGGTTTGATCCCTAGTATCCATTATGTTCTAAGATTGATATTGATATGACTTTGCTATGCTTAATTCTTGTCACTAGGGCCCGAGTGCCATGATTTCAGATCTGAACCTATTATGTTTTCATGAATATATGTGAGTTCTTGATACTATCTTGCAAGTCAATAGTCACCTAGTATGTGTTATGTCCGGCAACCCCGAAGTGAAAATAATCGGGACCACTCCTAGTGATGACTATAGTTTGAGGAGTTCATGTATTCACTAAGTGTTAATGCTTTGGTCCGGTACTCTATTAAAAGGAGACCTTAATATCCCTTAGTTTCCAATATGACCCCGCTGCCACGGGAGGGTAGGACAAAAGATGTCATGCAAGTTCTTTTCCATAAGCACGTATGACTATATTCGGAATACAAGCCTACATTACATTGATGAACTAGAGCTAGTTCTGTGTCACCCTATGTTATAACTGTTGCATGAGGAATCACATCCGACATAATTATCCATCATTGATCCATTGCCTACGAGCTTTTCACATATTGATCTTTGCTTAGTTACTTTTCCGTTGCCATTGTTACGATTGCTAAAAAAACTACTACTATAACTTTTGCCACTGTTACCGTTACTTCCATACTGCTTTGCTACTAAATATTTTGCTGCAGATATTAAGTCTTTCAGGTGTGGTTGAATTGACAACTCAACTGCTAATACTTGAGAATATTCTTTGGCTCCCCTTGTGTCGAATCAATAAATTTGGGTTGAATACTCTACCCTCGAAAACTATTGTGATCGCCTATACTTGTGGGTTATCAAGACTATTTTCTGACACCGTTGCCGGGGAGCATAGCTCTATTCTTTGAGTCACTTGGGATTTATATCTGTTGATCACTATGAGGAACTTGAAAGATGAAAGAACCAATATTTTCCCTCAACTACGAGGGGAGGTAAGGAACTGCCATCTAGCTCTGCACTTGATTCACTTTCTGTTATGAGTAAATTTGCGACACCTACACCTGTTATTGATTCTAATATGTCGCATGTTATTGATGACGCCACTTCTTCTATGCATGATGCTTATGATGAAACTACTTCTATGCTTGATAATACCATGCCATTAGGTGAATTTCTTTATGAACAACTTGCTAGGGTTAGAGAGAATGAAATTATTGAAACAGATAATATTGATGAAAGTGATGATGAAGGTTCTCCCCCTAGATATGAATTTCCTGATGTGCCTAAGGGTTATGTTATGGATGAAGAAACTGCTAGAGACCTTTTTGCTTGCAGAGATAGATATGATCTTAAGAAGCTGTTAGCTAAGCTAAAAGAAAAGTCTTTGAATGCTAGAATGAAATATGACCCTGCTTTTGCTACTTCACCTATCTGTATTTCCGATAAGGATTATGATTTCTCTGTCGATCATGAGTTAATTACTTTGGTTGAATCTGATCCTTTTTATGGCTATGAATCTAAAACTGTTGTGGCACATCTTACTAAATTGAATGATATAGCCACCCTATTCACTCATGAGGAAAAAAATTGTTACTACTATATCCTTAAGTTATTTCCGTTCTCATTAAAGGGTGATGCTAAAACATGGTTTAATTCTCTTGCTCCTGGTTGTGTGCGTAGTCCCTAGGATATGATTTATTACTTCTTTGCTAAATATTTCCCCACTCATAAGAAACAAGTTGTCTTAAGGGAAATATATAATTTTGTGCAAATTGAAGAAGAGAGTCTCCCACAAGCTTGGGGGAGGCTTCTCCGATTACTTAATGCTTCGCCCGGTCATCCTCTCTAGAAAAATGAAATACTTGATATCTTTTATAATGGACTAACTGATGCTTCCAGAGACCACCTGGATAGTTGTGCTAGTTGTGTTTTCAGGGAAAGAACTATTGAGCAAGCTAAATTGCTATTGAATAATATATTGAGTAATGATAATGATTCGACACTTCCTGAACCAACTCCTAAGCCAACTCCGAAGAAAAGGGGTATTCTATTTCTCAGTCCTGAAGATATGCAAGAGGCAAAGAAATATATGAAAGCAAAGGGTATTAAAGCTGAAGATGTTAAGAATTTACGACCTATTGAAGAAATACATGGTCTTAATAACCCGACACAGGAAAGGTAGTCAGAGTCGGGATTCGGAGTCAGATCGATTTTCCTCAGACGGAATCGAGTCGTAAGATCGAGTCGTGGAATTGAGGATTCTACTAGATTTACTCAAATAAGATATTTTGTATGAACACAAGAAATTTATATTGCTTCTATAGAGTTTTGACAATAAATATGGAGTAAAGAACGTACACATCAATGCTAGTTGTATTCCACTTCTTTTTATGGCTAACCTAACATCTAGCTCACATGTATGGAACATATATGAGAGGGAAATATATAGAACATTTAAACCTTCAATGCACGAAATTTACTTAGGTTCTTTTTAGAGTGTGTGAATAGTAGATACTTATCTATCTGACTTGCAGTGCTAAACCTTGAAGGGTCTTGCTCTCCTTCTCCGATCAATCTTGAAGCATCCTCCTTTTCACACCAATTCCATCTGTTGACAAGCTTGATCCTCAGTTTTGATCTAGGGTTTCTAAGAGCTAGATCAAAGGTGTCGGCGGCTGTGCGTTTGGGCTTGGGAGGGGAATAAAGGTCCATGAGGTATATGAAAAGGGGTTTGGATGATGGCATACTATTCTTCCACAACTAAATAAATGGCTTAGATAAATTAGTAGAATCGGACATAGTCCATAGCATAGTCGGGATTGTATAGTTTTGTACAGGATTCTATGATTTGGATCGCGACTCAACACGGATTCTACCTGATCCAGATTCATAGTGGGACTTGGATCGACATCCTTCTGTAGGGTCGTGAAGTCGTAGGATTCTAGCAGTCGAGTCGGGATTCTGACTACCTCACACAGGTAGTAAAGGTAAATTATCTCTATAGATTTGATGAAGGTGATATTCCTCGTAATAAGTCTGCCAGCCAATGCTTGGATGAGTTTGATAATTTTATTGTTACACAAGAAAACTTCAATGCTTATGTTGGTAGACAATTGAAATGTAATGCTTATATGGTTGAACACTTGAGTGGTTATATGTCTAGAGTTAAAGGTGACCTTAAACTTATTAGTAAACATGCTTCTATGGTTACCACTCAGGTAGAACAAGCGCTTAAAGCACAACATGATTTGCTCAATGAATTAAATAATAAGAAAAATGATAATGTTGTTAGAGTTATGACTAGAGGGGGTAGAATGACTCAGGAACCTTTGTATCCCGAGGGCCACCCTAAGAGAGTTGAGCAAGATTCTCAGAGAACTAATGTTGATGCACCTAGTCCTTCTAAGAAGAAGAAAAAGAAAAATGATAGGACTTTGCATGCTTCTAGTGAACCTGTTGTTGACACACCTGAGAATCCCAATGATATTTCTATTTTTGATGTTGAAACACAATCTGGTAATGAACATGAACCTAGTGATAATGATGATGTTCATGTTGATGCTCAACCTATAAATAACAATGATGTAGAGACTGAACCTGCTGTTGATATTGATAACCCACAATTAAAGAATCAACGTTATGATAAGAGAGACTTCATTGCTAGGAAGAACGGTAAAGAAAGAGAACCATGGGTTCAGAAACCCATGCCTTTTCCTCCTAAACCATCCAAGAAAAAGGATGATGAGGATTTTGAGCGCTTTGCTGAAATGATTATACCTATCTTTTTGCGTATGCGTTTGACTGATATGCTTAAAATGAATCCTTATACTAAGTATATGAAAGACACTGTTACAAATAAAAGAAAGATACCCAAAGCTGAAATTTCCACCATGCTTGCCAATACTTTTAAAGGTGGAATACCAAAGAAACTAGGAGATCCAGGAGTACCAACTATACCATGCTCCATTAAAAGAAACTATGTTATAAATGCTTTATGCGATCTTGGAGCCGGTGTTAGTGTTATGCCTCTCTCTTTATATCGTAGACTTGATTTGAATAAGTTGACACCTACTGAAATATCTTTGCAAATGGCCGATAAATGAACTGCTATACCTGTCGGTATTTGTGAGGATGTGCTTGTTGTGGTTGCAAACGTTACTATTTTAATGGACTTTGTTATTCTTGATATTCCCGAGGACGATAGTATGCCGATTATCCTTGGTAGACCCTTTTTGAATACCACAGGGACTGTTATTGATTGCAACAAAGGCAATGCCACTTTTCATGTTAATGGTAATGAGCATACATTACACTTTCTGAGGAAACAACCTCAAGTCCACAATATCAATTCTATTGGAAAAATTTCAATGATTACTATTGGAGGTTTTGAATTCCCTCTTCCTACTGTCATGAAGAAATATGATATTCTTATTGTTGGGGACATGCATATCCCCGTTGAGGTAACCTACTGTTATTCGAAAATTCTCCGGTTTCATGTTATTCGGAAAGAGTTTGTTAACAAGACTTGATCAACCTTGTTAGTGGATTCCTTTTGATGAGCACGAGATGGATGAAGTTTGGAAGCAAAACTCTCTGTACCCTCCTTTTACTTTCTGTTATTTAGATTAAATAAAGCAAAAAAAAGTATTTTCTGTCTGCTTTCTGAATTATCCTTGCAATAAAAATACCCCAAAAATAAAAGTTCTCCAAATGTCCTAAAAATGAAATATGATTTTTGTCACATATTTAAGAACTTCTGGCACTAAGAACACACCAGGGAGCCCACCATTTGGCCACAAGGGCACAGGGTGCGCCCACCCCCTGGGGCGCACCCTCCTGCCTTGTGGGCCCCACATGGGCCCCCTCTAGTTATTCTAGCACCCACTCACTTCGTCTTCCTCTAGAAAAAATCCTCTCATAGCTCAAACCCGTGTTCTAGCTCATCTTGCCGCCATTTTCGATCTCTTTGCTCAAATCTCCATTCACAAAACTGTTTTGGAGGATTGTTCTTCGGTATGTGACTCCTCCAATGGTCCAATTAGTTTTTGTTCTAGTGATTTATTTATTGCAAATTTTTGCTACAAAGGTGACCCTGTTCTTGAGCTTGCATGTCAAATTTATATGGTCCAAAGTAGTTTTAATGCATGATATAGCCTCTAGGCACTCGTGGGAGTAGTTGCTATCAATCTTGTTGAGATTGGTTCAGTTTTATTTTGAGTCACTAAAAAATTTCAGAAATTTTTCAGAGAAAGAAAATGATGAAGAGATTGTTGAGGAGCTCTTCGAGTCGAAGCTCGAAGGATAAGCAGAATGAGGAGAATAAAAATCCCAAATACAATCTTCCTCGCACTGCGTAGGTTTGGCCGTGCGGATGGCCTTGTGATGCGTTCTTGAGAGCCGTTGAAATTTACGATGACTTTTATTACTTGGCTAAGAATGCAGGCTTAACCGACTTCCTCCATGACCAGCGCAAACAGTATCTCCTACTCACTAATATTTTCGTGCAAAATGTTTATTTCCTTGCTAAAGAATCACCACCTTCAGTGGAGTTTCACTTATATGATGAGGTTAAGGAGATGTCACTCCATGATTTTTGTCGGCTCTGCAAGATACCCTTTGTGGGCAGCATCGATGAACCACATCGTAGTGATGTGGATGGATTTATTGATAGAATTGCTGTAGGGGAAACGAGGAAAGTTTCCGATGCAAGAATTACTAGTATACATTTTCCTGTTCTATGTTAGTTTGCGATATTTTCTACTAGATGCTTAATTGGTCGTGGGAATAGTGGAAATCTTAGTGCTCCTGATCTTGTCATTTTGCGCCATGCTTTGTTTCGTGATACAACTTTCATCTTAGGCGCTATTGTTGCTAAACGATTAAGTCTGAACCATACAAAGGGCCCCATCTTCGGAGGCATATTTACTTCACGCCTCGCTAAACACTTTGAGATACCTATTAGGCATTATGAGAAAGAGGAAAAGTTTCTCCCCCTATTTTTCTAGATTATAAGAGTATGGTAGCACATGAATTTATTGTTAAAAATAAGAAGAAGAAGATGCTTAAGTATAATTTGATATTTGATAAAACTCACTATGAGACTATTACCTTGGCTGCACCCTCTTTGTTTAACATACTTTCAGGCACGTACCTCATCTTACCCGAGGCCATTTATGCATACTGGAGGCTGACACAAGTCCCAGAGCCTGAGCCTGAGCTTGAGCCACCACTTGACCCTTATCGACAGTCTGTTTATCAGTGGGATCCGGAGGAGATCGCCAACCAATGGCACCCTGAGGACCCTCCTCAGTACACCGGAGAGAGTAGCTTCGATCCGTGGGCATAGACCAACTTAGGCCAAAAGCCTAAGCTTGGGGGAGTACGTATTTCTCACCGACACTACATTCATGTTCACACACTCATTCTAGTTGTCGGTGCTCATACTTTTTCATTGTACTATCCATGCTAGTTTATTTTCTTTTCTAAGACCTCTTCTTGTGTGTTTGAAAAACCTTAAGAAAAACAAAAATATTGGTTGTAGCTTTTAGCTAGTTTACTTTCCATGCCTGTAGTAGTAGCAATGAAAAGAAAACCCAAAAAGATTTCTCATTCTTCTTTTGCTTGTTGGGAGCTTTCCCGTGTAAATAGTTTTATTTATTTTCTTATTCTTTGAGGGTCGAGAGGAGAAGACCATGCTGAAAATGTTGAGTGGCTCTCATATGCATTATTGTTGATTTAACCAAGAGCCCATATTACCTTGTCTTCTCCCTTGTATTAAATGCTTGCAAATTCTAGCTTTGTCCAATGCACGTGCACTATTTTTATTATCCACACCGTTCGGCCGTGCGAGTGAAAGGCAATAATGACGATATATGATGGACTGAGTGAGATGAGAGAAGCTGGTATGAACTCGACCTATCTTGTTTTTGTAAATATGATTAGTTCAACGTTCCTGATCCAGCCAATTATGAATGAAACATGTTTGTAATGACAATTAGAGATTATAGTTGCTCATGCCATGCTTAATTAGCTAGGAGTTTATAATGGTTTACCTTGCATGCCAACATGCTATTAAAATGGTTGTGATGTGGTATGATAGGGTGGTATCTTCCTTTGAACGATTCGAGTGGCTTGACTTGGCACATGTTCATGCATGTAGTTGAAACAAAATCAACATAGCCTCCAAGATATTTATGTTCACGATGATTTATATCCTACTCATGCTTGCACTCATTGTTGATTAATCTTAATGCATGTTCATGACTGTTGTCGCTCTCTAGTTGGTCGTTTCCCAGTCTCTTTCTAGCCTTCACTTGTACTAAGCGGGAATACTGCTTGTGCATCCACTTCCATCAACCCCAAAGTTATTCCATATGAGTCCACCACACCTTCCTATATGCGGTATTTACCTGTTGTTCCAAGTAAATTTGTATGTGCCAAACTCTAAACCTTCAAATGAAACTCTGTTTCGTATGCTCGAATAGCTCATGTATCAACTAGGGTTTTCTATATCTTCCATGCTAGGTGGGTTATTCTCACGATGAGTGGACCCCACTCATCATTCATAAGAAAATGGATGGTAACCGGGATGCCCAGTCCCATGCTCAAATCAAATCAAAATAATTGCAAACAAAACACCCCCGGGATTGTTGTTAGTTGGACGGCACCCGTTGTTTCGGACAAGCCATGGTTTGATGTTTGTCGGTGGTGGGGGGGTATAAACTTTACCATTTTGTTTGGGAACCGCCTATAATGTGCGTGGCATGGAAGATATCGAGATCTCTTGGTTGTTATGTTGACAATGAAAGTGTGCCACTCAAAATATTATCTATCTCTGTTTCAAAACTCGAGCTCTGGCACCTCTACAAATCCCTGCTTCCCTCTGTGAAGGGCCTATCTATTTACTTTTATATTGAGTCATCACCTTCTTATTAAAAAGCACCAGTTGGAGAGCACCGCTGTCATTCACATGCATTACTATTAATTTACATTGAGTATGACTATGACTGGATCTCTTTTACCATGAATTACAATGTCTAGTCAGTCCTTGATCTTTAGGGGTGCTCTGCATTTATGTTTTGCGGTCTCAGAAAGGGCTAGCGAGATACCATCTTGTTATATCATGTTATGATTGTTTTGAGAAAGTGTTGTCATCCGAGATTTATTATTATTGCTCGCTAGTTGATTATGCCATTAATATGAGTAAACATGAGACCTAAATGTTATTGTGAATATGGTTAGTTCATAATCTTTACTGAAAATTTGAATGCTGGTGATGTCTACTACACACCTTCTTCTTATAGACGTTGTTGGGCCTCCAAGTGCATAGGTTTGTAGGACAGTAGCAAATTTCCCTCAAGTTGATGACCTAAGGTTTATCAATCCGTGGGAGGCATAGGATGAAGATGGTCTCTCTCAAACAACCATGCAACCAAATAACAAAGAGTCTCTTGTGTCCCCAACACACCCAATACAATGGCAAATTGTATAGGTGCACTAGTTCGGCGAAGAGATGGTGATACAAGTGCAATATGGATGTCAGATATAGGTTTTTGTAATCTGAAAATATAAGAACAGCAAGGTAACTAATGATAAAAGTGAGCATAAACGGTATTGCAATGCGTTGAAACAAGGCCTAGGGTTCATACTTTCACTAATGCAAGTTCTCTCAAATAATAACATAATTAGATCCTATAACAATCCCTCAACATGCAACAAAGAGTCACTCCAAAGTCACTAATAGCGGAGAACAAACGAGCAGATTATTGTAGGGTACGAAACCACCTCAAAGTTATTCTTTCCAATCAATCCATTGGGATACTCCTATAAGTGTCACAAACAGCCCTAGAGTTCGTAGTAAAATAACACCTTAAGACACAAATCAACCAAAACCCTAATGTCACCTAGATACTCCAATGTACCTCAAGTATTCACAGGTATGATTATATGATATGCATCACACAATCTCAGATTCATCTATTCAACCTACACAAAGAACTTCAAGAGTGCCCCAAAGTTTCTACCGGAGAGTCAGGACGAAAACGTGTGCCAAACCCTATGCATAATTTCACAAGGTCACAGAACTCGCAAGTTGATCACCAAAACATACATCAAGTGGGTCACGTGAATATCCCATTGTCACCACAGATAAGCACAAGCAAGACATACATCAAGTGTTCTCAAATCCTTAAAGACTCAATCTGATAAGATAACCTCAAAGGGAAAACTCAATTCTTCACAGGGAGATAGAGGGGGAGAAACATCATAAGATCCAACCATAATAGCAAAGCTCACGGTACATCAAGATCGTGCCATATCAAGAACACAAGAGAGAGAGAGAGAGAGAGAGAGAGATCAAACACATAGTTATTGGTACATACCCTCAGTCCCGAGGGTGAACTACTCCCTCCTCATCATGGAGAGTGTCGGGATGATGAAGACGGCCACCAGCGATGGATCCCCCCTCCGGCAGGGTGCCGGAACAGGGTCTCGATTAGTTTTTGGTGGCTACATAGGCTTGCGGCGGCGGTACTCCCGATCTAGGTTTATTTTCGGGGGTTTCTGTATTTATAGGAATTTTTGGTGTCGGTCTCACGTCAGGGGGGTCTCCGAGTCATCCACGAGGCAGGGGGCGTACCCAGGAGAGTAGGGCGCGCCCTCCACCCTCGTGGATGGCTCGGAACTCCTCTGGCCCAACTATTTTACTCCGGGGGCTTCTTTTGGACCATAAAAAATCATCGAAAATTGGCACGTCAATTGGACTCCGTTTGGTATCCCTTTTCTGTAAAACTCAAAAACAAGGAAAAACAGAAACTGGCACTGGGCTCTAAGTCAATAGGTTAGTCCCAAAAATCATATAAAATAGCATATAAAACATCCAAGATGGATAATATAATAGCATGGAACAATCAAAAATTATATATATGTTGGAGACGTATCAACCATCGCCAAGCTTAATTACTGCTCGTCCTCGAGTAGGTAAATGATAAAAACAGAATGTTTGATGTGAAATGCTACCTAACATATTTATCCATGTAATTCTTCTCTATTGTGGCAAGAATATTCAGATCCATAAGATTCAAAACAAAAAGTTTAATATTGACATAAAAATAATAATACTTCAAGTATACTAACAAGGCAGTTATGTCTTCTCAAAATAACATGGCCAAAGAAAGCTTATCCCTACAAAATCATATAGTCTGGCTATGCTCCATCTTCATCACACAAAATATTCAAATCATGCACAACCCCGATGACAAGCCAAGCAATTGTTTCATACTTTTGATGTTCTCAAACTTTTTCAACTTTCACGCAATACATGAGCGTGAGCCATGGACATAACACTATAGGTGGAATAGACGGTGGTTGTGGAGAAGACAAAAAGAAGAAGATAGTCTCATATCAACTAGGCGTATCAACGGGCTATGGAGATGCCCATCAATAGATATCAATGTGAGTGAGTAGGGATTGCCATGCAACGGATGCACTAGAGCTATAAGTGTATGAAAGCTCAAAAAGAAAACTAAGTGGGTGTGCATCCAACTTGCTTGCTCATGAAGACATATGGCATTTGAGGAAGCCCATCGTTGGAATATACAAGCCAAGTTCTATAATGAAAAATTTCCACTAGTTTATGAAAGTGACAACATAGGAGACTCTATATCATGAAGATCATGATGCTACTTTGAAGCACAAGTGTGGTAAAAGGATAATAGCATTGCCCCTTCTCTCTTTTTCTCTCATTTTTTAGGCCTTCTCTTTTTTTGGTCCTTCTTTTTTTATTTCCTCACATGGGACAATGCTCTAATAATGAACATCATCACACTTTTATTTACTTACAACTCAAGAATTACAACTCGATACTTAGAACAAAATATGACTCTATATGAATGTCTCCGGTGGTGTACCGGGATGTGCAATGAATCAAGAGTGGCATGTATGAAAGAATTATGATCAATGGCTTTGCCACAAATACAATGTCAACTACATGATCATGCAAAGCAATATGACAATGACGAAGTGTGTCATAATAAATGAAACAGTGGAAAGTTGCATGGCAATATATCTCGGAATGGCTATGGAAATGCCATAATAGGTAGGTATGGTGGCTGTCTTGAGGAAGGTATGTGGTGGGTGTATGGTATCGGCGAAAGTTGCGCGGCACAAGAGAGGCTAGCAATGGTGGAAGGGTGAGAGTGCGTATAATCCATGGACTGAACATTAGTCATAAAGAACTCATATACTTATTGCAAAAATCTATTAGTCATCGAAACGAAGTACTACGCGCATACTCCTAGAAGAATAGATTGGTAGGAAAAGACCATCGCTCGTCCCCGACCGTCACTCATAAGAAAGACAATCAAAAAATAAAGGATTCAACCCATTGGTAAAGCAACCCATGATGATTAATATTTGGAGTGACGGTGCCCCGACAATGAGCTGCTGCATGTCAGGTAGTTTCAATAGATGCAGTTCTAGGAGGGACTTGGAATGAATTGTGAAGTTGCCCAGACCACGAGCACTCTTGAGTCTTGACACTGAGAATCTGCAAGGATGGGCACCGCGGGGAGGAGAGAGCATCGCCGAGACTGCACTAGCCATATAGGCGGATGCCAACCAGCTCGAGAACTTTGAGCCGGGCGAATACGCCGGAAGGCGGTAGGATGAGGCGAAGGAACGAGAACTCGAGTGTGACCGTGGTGGCTCGCTGGAAGCAAGGAAGCGGAATCTCCCCTCTTTGCTCGGGCTCCAGCTCGGCGACCTCCTCGTCGTCGTGCCACACCACCCTGAGGAGCATGGATCCGATAAGGCGGCATGCGATGATGGGGAGCCAGACCGCCGGGTACTCGACGGAGGCGTGTCGGGTGGCGACCCGGAGACCGCGGAGGTCCGGCACTTGGTGTGCGGCGAGGGCGGAGACTATGCGGTGGTGCTCGATGCCGTCGGTGAAGGTGAGCTGCGGGAGGAGGGCCCAGAGGCCGCGCCACCGTCGGGCGAGGATGTTGGTCCGGGCGGCGGCGGCGGCGTCGCGGAGCTGGAGGAGGATGTGGACGAGCATGTCGTCTGGAAGCGCGCTGATGAGGTCCTCGCCGCCTGCTCCGGTGTCGGCGTAGGAATCCCGGCGCCCGACGCTCTGAGCCGTCCCCATGGAGTTGCAGGTGGCCGGGGGTGGGGAATGGGACGGAGAAGCCGGATGCCGGCGGAAGGGAAATGGTCGGCGGAGTCGCCACTCGCTGCTGCTGCGAGCTCGATTTGGGGACTAGGGTTATTTGGATTGGAATTGTTTTTTTTTCATTTTGTGAGAACCAGGGCCCAGACTTGTGAGATATATAGGCCTCTTTGCAAATTTTCATGGATTGAAGGATTATAATCCTCAGAAATTTATCTTCATAGATTATAAATGTGTCTTCGACATGCAAAAAGATGTTAAAATTCAGTCTCACATAAGCTGCTGCAGCACGAGCATTACAACAAACCAAAAAATTTATCTTCTAAACCACACAAACCAACTGCCTGAAGGAAATATGCCCTAGAGGCAATAATAAAGTTATTATTTATTTCCTTACATCATGATAAAAGTTTATTATTCATGCTAGAATTGTATTAACCGGAAACATAATACATGTGTGAATACATAGACCAACAGAGTGTCACTAGTATGCCTCTACTTGACTAGCTCGTTAATCAAAGATGGTTATGTTTCCTAACCATGAACAAAGAGTTGTTATTTGATTAACGAGGTCACATCATTAGTTGAATGATCTGATTGACATGACCCATCCCATTAGCTTAGCACCCGATCGTTTAATATGTTGCTATTGCTTTCTTCATGACTTATACATGTTCCTATAACTATGAGATTATGCAACTCCCGTTTACCGGAGGAACACTTTGGGTACTACCAAACGTCACAACGTAACTGGGTGATTATAAAGGAGTACTACAGGTGTCTCCAATGGTAGATGTTGGGTTGGCGTATTTCGAGATTAGGGTTTGTCACTCCGATTATCGGAGAGGTATCTCTGGGCCCTCTCGGTAATGCACATCACATAAGCCTTGCAAGCACTGCAACTAATATGTTAGTTGTGAGATGATGTATTACGGAACGAGTAAAGAGACTTGCCAGTAACGAGATTGAACTAGGTATTGGATACCGACGATCGAATCTCGGGCAAGTAACATACCGATGACAAAGGGAACAACGTATGTTGTTATGCGGTCTGACCGATAAAGATCTTCGTAGAATATGTAGGAGCCAATATGGGCATCCAGGTCCCGCTATTGGTTATTGACCGGAGACGTGTCTCGGTCATGTCTACATTGTTCTCGAACCGTAGGGTCCGCACGCTTAACGTTACGATGACAGTTATTATGAGTTTATGCATTTTGATGTACCGAAGGTTGTTCGGAGTCCCGGATGAGATCACGGACATGACGAGGAGTCTCGAAATGGTCGAGACGTAAAGATTGATATATTGGAAGCCTATGTTTGGACATAGGAAGTGTTCCGGGTGAAATCGGGATTTTACCGGAATACCGGGAGGGTTACCGGAACCCCCCGGGAGACTAATGGGCCTATTGGGCCTTAGTGGAAAAGAGAAAAAGGGAAGCCCACAAGCTGGCCGGCGCCCCCCCTTTCCCCAAGTCCTAGTAGGACTAGGATAGGGGGCCGGCCCCCCTTCTCTCTCTTTTCCCCCCGGGAGTCCTAATTGGATTAGGATTGGGGGGAGGAGTCCTACTCCCGGTGGGAGTAGGACTCCCCTGCGCCTCCTCTCCCTGGCCGGCCGGCTCCCCCTCCTCCAACCTTTATATACGGGGGCAGGGGGCACCCCAAGGCACACAAGTTGATCCTTGAGATCGTTCCTTAGCCGTGTGCGGTGCCCCCTGCCACCAAATTCCACCTCGATCGTACCGTTACAGTGCTTAGGCGAAGCCCTGCGTCGGTAGTATATCAAGATCGTCATCACGCCGTCGTGCTGACGGAACTCTTCCTCGACGCTTTGCTGGATCGGAGCCCGAGGAACGTCATCGAGCTGAACGTGTGCTAAGAACTCGGAGGTGCCGGAGTAACGGTGCTTGGATCGGTCAGATCGGGAAGAAGACGTACGACTACTTCCTCTACGTTGTGTGATCGCTTCCGCAGTCGGTCTGCGTTGGTACGTAGACAACACTCTCCCCTCTCGTTGCTATGCATCACCATGATCTTGCGTGTGCGTAGGAAAATTTTCGAAATTACTGCGTTCCCCAACACTGCCAGAGCCAACACTTATTAGGGTTTGACGTAAGAACGATTTGGTCTTCGCACAAGAGAGGGAGGAGAGTATAAGCCTCCCATCCAGTTACCTCTACCAAAATTATTCTTCATAGATAAAAAGAAAGAAAACCTCAAAGATAAAGAAGAGAGAAAGACTGAAGAAGAGCTTGCCATTTACTCCCTTTCTCTCTCAGTTTACAGAGCGTACGCGTACCCCTAGGTCATCAATTTGACTAACCTAATACAAATCATATATTAAAAAATATACCAATATAAACTTCAGATGTTCTATTTTCAAAAAGTATAATTTTTGTGTTATATAGTTTATTTTAGGGTGATAAATTTGACAACCTAAGTATACGCATAGGATTTGTAAACTGTGACGGAGGGAGTAAGTAAAAGAAAGAATAATTGTTTTCTTGGAAAAGTCTCTTCGGCCTCAAATTGTTGCATGGTAGCTGCCAGCCTGCCACCAAGCGCACCACGAGATAGGCATAGGCAACAACTCATAATTTAAAAGTCCCTAATGGCCATGACCGTAAATAAGTAGTAAGTAGTGAAGCTTGATGCGACATCGTGAGGTAACGCGACTTAATAACATGAACCAGCAACAGGTCAATAGAAAAAACAAAACAAGCAGTTTAGAAAAGGAAAGAGAAGATTGTGCATCGAGTGCATCAACGTGCCACGTATGTACAATTTAGTCCAACAAATCTAATCAACCCAACGAGCTATAGTCTGTCACCGTGGCTGGTGAATGGACTAGGAGGTGACCTCACAAGGAAAATTTATAGCAAGCAAGTATGATAGGATTTTTTAGACACCCACCAACCCCTTCCCTAGTGCGAATCCCCCCCCCCCCCCCCACCTCCCTTTCTTCTCGCCACTGACATGCCAAATGTCAAGGACATCTTCTACCTTAAGCATCAGCGTCGTAGCTCACAACCCATGTTGAAAATTTTTGAAGAGTTGTGCGGTGTGATGCATGTCGCCTTGTGGCTCACTTCGCACACATTACAAATCCTGAACCAAAAAACCATACCAACCCAAATTTTTATGTTGTTCGACCTACGACGTGACATGGAATCTGAAAACCCTTTGCACATTGTTTTCTTTATAAAAACAAAATATTTCGGTAAAACCAAAAATACCGATTTAGAGGAAGGCCTAGCCGAGACCGCTACACCATTTCTGCACTTTTATGTTTTCACCAGCCCACCACACGAGTTATACACCAACCAATAGCCCATCACAGCAACATCACACACCCACTGCCCACACGCACGCATACGTGGCTCCTATTTGGCGCGTAGGTTACTGTTATATAGTGACATAGCGTGTACCCTCCCTTTTTTGAGAAAAAGTGTGTACCCTCCCATGCGCGCTAACACATTCAGGACCTAGCGCCTACCCTCCCATGTGCCATGTCCTTTGTATGGGTCGGACCATTCCAGGTTTTTTCTCAGTTTTGGGAAGAACTATTTTTCCTTTTTTTCCTGGGTTTTCCTTTTTTAAACTATTTTGTTTTCCCTTTTTCTTTTTAATCTTTTTGTTTTTGTTTACTCTTTCATTTTTATTTCGCATTTCCATTCCATTTTTCTTTTCTCTTTTTCTTACATTTTCCCTTTTCTTTTTCATTTTTGAACATATTTCAAATCCCAGAACATTTTTAAATCATGAACATTTTTTTGTATTCATGATGATTTTCCTGAAATCGTGAACAATTTTTGAAACGGTTAGCACTTTTCAAATTGGTGATCATTTTATTTGAAATTCATGAGCATTTTTTTGAAATCATGAATATCATTTGAATTCATAAACATTTTTTAAAATTGCGAATTTATTTGGAACTCAAAAATATATTTTTTTGAATCGATGAACATTTTTTGAAGTTTGGGAACAATTTTAAGATTCACAAACTGTTTTTGTTTTGATGAACATTTTTAGAAATCATGATGTTTTCTGAATCGCAAACTTCTTTTGAAATTTGGGATGTTATTTTAAAATTTAAGAACATTTTTTGAATTCACAAACATTTTTTCCCAAATTCATAATTATTTTTTGATCTCCCCAACATTATTTTCAAAATCACCAACAAAGTTTCGATTCAGAAAACCTTTTTCAAAATCTTAAACATTTTTTGAATTAATGAATATTTTATGATTTCTTGAATTTTTTTTATAAAAGCAACTTCTTTTTGAAATTTGGAACTTTTTTAAAAATGCTGAATTATATATATAAACAAAATGAAAAAATTAGGGGAGTCCCGCCCTCCACATGGGCTGGCCCGAAAAAGCGTGGTGGTGGGAATTGCACGTTTCCTTCCTATTCAGCGCGTAGGTCGCTGAATAGGAGCTCCCATACGCACAGACGCGGATCCCTAGCGACCAAATTCTTAAAAAAGAAACTAGTGACAAAACCGGCAACGTAGCCGAGCACCACGGATGGCGGTGCACTAACCACCCATGCATCCTCGTTGAGTCTCTCATTCGACGCCCCATTGATGAGTACGTGGGAATAGTTTTATTTTTGTCGCCCACATCCCCTAGGCATAACCGAAATGGTACACCTTTTGACTTTTCCTTGTTATATGTTTCTCTCCCATGGATGGCGGCGACGCTGCATCAAGGGCGAGAGAGAAAGAGAGGCCGCATCAGGTGAGTTCGACTGTTTCACTCTTGTGCCATCTTTCCTCATGGATTCTCTCTCTCTCTCTCTCCATGTATCGCAAGGGCGCTCGAGTGACGGGGGGTGCTTGAGGAGTTGAGGGAGGGCACGTGCGCGCGCGCCGGGGGCGGGGGGAGAAGGGGGTGGTTGGGGGCAGAGAGAGCTCGTGCCGCGGGTGTGGCAAGTGTAGGCAGCGTTGTGGAAGTGGAAATATGGATTAGTAGAGTAGGAGAGGAGCAGGTCCGGGTGCATTATAGTGACATCTTCTCATCTTGTTTTTCTGCCCCAGGGCTCAGGCTCGGGGCATGGGAAAATTTTCTTCACCGTTAGTCCATTTACCAATAAGGGTTTGTTGATTGAGGTGGATTTGAAGACGATTGAGGGGGAATTAATCCCCTACAAGCCAAAATCCCTCCAAATCCCCTACAATTGACCGGGGGGGGATGGGATTAACCGAAAAAAACCTAATACAAAATTGGGCCCGCGGTGCATCTTAGCACAACCCACGCACACAAGCCCAAAGCCTCGTTCCCCCTAAAAAAAACAAGCCCAAAGCCTTGCACGCTCGCTCCATCTCCGGAATCTTCCCCAAAATCCCGACCTAGAGAGCTCCTACTCTCGGCCTCGCGCCGCCTCCCTGCCGGTTCGCCCTGCTCGCCCCCCCGCCGCCGCCCCCCCGCCGCCATCCTGCCTACTGTGCGGCCCTGCCCGCCCGCTGCTCCGCGCGAGGCTGACCTCGGCCCGTCGCCGTTCCGCTCCGGACCCCGGCCGCCGGGCTCCCCGACTCCCCGGACGCCGTACTACAGTGCTGCTTAAGCGCCGGGCGCTCTATAGGTAAGTGCTCCGTAAATTGTGAAGCGCACATCATCACACGGTGCTCGTCAAGCTAACCCATGTACAGTACAAATACACGACCATGTATGATTAGTTGTATGTATCCGACCTTGGACCACCAGCTAGCATTCTGAATCATCTCTAGCTCGATACATGGGCTTTGACAGAGGATGTGCATGTTGATTTGATTTGTCCACTAGATATCAGTCTGTTTTGGGCAGAGGGCGTGCTCGTTTTTCATTTCTCCGATAGATATCAGTATGTTTTGGGGGCAGAGGGCGTGCACGTTGCAACTTGTTCTTGTTCGATTGTTAAAGTTATATTGTTTCTAAATGTTGCATTGTAGATGGAGAAATCTAAACATGGGAAGAGGAACCACCGTCAGGACGGGAACACGGGCAGAGGGCGTGGAAAGGGCCGACCTTCCGGTGGTAGTTCGATGAAGACGAATCCTGGGGGCATGAAGAATGAGAACGCATCACAGCCCCCCAATGCTTCAACTTCAGCGATGAATGTTATTAGGTATGACTCTGCGTTCTCTCTGAATTTACATCTGTATTGCATTTTTTAATGTGATGGCCAAGTTATATGTGTGCGGATGTGAAATGCTAAGTGGCCTCTTTCTTGTGTAAAATGATATCTAGGAAAAAGGTCGATCCTGAAACTGCTAAATACTTCCTCGAGATATCGAATCTCTTTGATAACAAGGAGATAGACTTGGAGGACCGTTCGACGATCTGCGCGAATGCTTTGGAAGAAACTAAAGGGAAAGAGCTCGAACTTGTCACTGATGGTGTAATCAGCCACACCTTGCAGATTCTTGTACAGGGTTGCGAGTTGGAGCAGTTATGCATGTTCCTCCGCAGCTGTATTCAGTCTTTTCCTGTTATTGCCATGGACAAATTTGGATCGCATGTGGCTGAAGCAGCTCTCAGGGCTCTGGCAACACATCTTGAAGACGACTCCTCCAGGGTCATTGTGGAAGAGATACTGAATAGGATTTGCAAGGTATCTCTTTTTTTCAGTGGTGTTGTGTGTCTTGTTTGCATTGGTATGCAATGGAACTCATATTTGAATTGGTGCTGCAGAATATTGCTGCAGATGCTACTAATGTGATGTGCAGCTGCTATGGATCCCATGTTCTAAGGACACTTCTCTGTCTCTGTAAGGGCGTCCCGTTAGATTCATTGCAAGATTTCCACACGACAAAGAGATCTGCCGTTCTGGCCGAACGATTGAGCGGTGGTTCAAGTAGACCAGGCGACCAGAATCTAACAAGCTTTGAGCATGGTTTCCCAGACATGTTCAAAACTTTTGTCAGGCAAATGCTACAAAATGCAAAAAATGACATTTCAACATTACTAACTGAGAAGAACAGTAGCCTTGTTTTACAGGTTAGTGTCTCTTGTTTACCACTAGCTGTAATGCATAGATCTGTTTCTTTTATTTTGCTTCATAACCATCTTAACATATCCTTATGCAGACTGTGTTGAAATTATCAGCTGGTGATGATGATGAATTGAATCATATAATATCGATTCTTCTTGGTTACGATGAGGATGACACTGCTCAGAAGAAAGATTACAATGAACAGAAGAATAAGATAGTTGCTTTACTTGAAGATACTGCTTACAGTCATCTCTTGGAGGTAGTGTTTTTAGTTCTCTTGTTTCTTAATTGCATTCAACTCATATCTTTCACTCATAAGATTCAGCTACCATGGGGATCTTCTCGTCCTTGCCCTTTTCTTTGCACTTTGGTATGTATAAGAATATTCACTGGATGCACATGCTTTGCAGGTCATTATAGATGTTGCTCCTGAGGAACTACGCAGCAATATGCTTATAGGCACTCTCAAGGGTGCACTATTTGCAATCTCGTCTCACCACTGTGGTAACTATGTGGTACAAGCTTTAATATCATCAGCAAAAACTGCAGATCAGGTATACCATAGTTTACATTCAGAAGTTCCTTCGGAATTTTGTTAGTTGTGTACTGTATAAGCTAATCAAATGTTGTTTTGAGCAAACCAGTGCTCTAAAACCACCTGAGTACTTGTAACAGCTGCCCTCACTTAGTATGCAAAAATGATGTGTCGGCTACTGCTGCCCGTCTACTCTAACCACCTGTTTGAATTCCATATGAATGTAAGGTTGATTACTGTCTAATCACTACGAAGTTAGGTGACCGAGCGAGTAGCGATTATCGACCTTTAGAACCTTGGGAGCATTTGTTTGCTGCAATAAACACCCATTACACAGTTTGTAGTCCATTTCATACTTATTCCAAGCCTATTTCTTTCATTCTTCATATGTGAAATTGTGTTACAGCTTATACTCAATCGGTGTCAAATTTCTGCTTGCAAACCTGTCAAACAGATCTTTTCTCTGGTTAGCACTTGATGTATTACAATGTTTTATCAATAGAGTTCTGTTTTTTATTGGCAGATGAAGCAAATATGGGAGGAACTTGGTCCTAATATCAAGGAGTTGCTTGAGCTAGGTAAATCAGGAGTGGTGGCATCCATTTTAGCTGCATGCCAGCGACTTGAAACAAATCGCCTAGAGGTACTTTTTTCAACTTGAAATCTCTGCATTGCTATTTGAGAATATCTGTAACTTAAATATATGCGATTCGTCTACTTTGAACTGCAGATCTCTGAAGCTCTTTCTGCAGCATTAACTTCAGATTCCGAGTCTTCCGATAGCATTGTTTCACATATACTTTTTCTTGAGAATTTCCTCCGGGAGAAATCTTATTGGAAATGGCCGCTTGGTGTGAAGATGAGTGTTCTTGGTTGCCTGATGCTGCAATCAATTTTTCAATACCCACATGTATGTAATACTCACAAGTCTATGAAATATGTTGACATGTTGTTAAATTCTCTTTGCATGACTTTACCGTTCCAGGTTTACAATATATATCCAGTTCAATGGTCCTATGCAGATAGTATGTATCAACGCTCTGCTATATTGCAAACTGTTTTGTGGTCCACAACAAGCTCATTCTGTCAATTATGTCGTGGTAGTTTTTTTTGTCATATTGTGCCGCTTGATTTTCACCATGCATCTGTGTTGACTTTTCCTTTTACACCATTACACTAAGTTATATATATTTGATTTTCTTGAACAATAATGTGGCAACAGCTAGTACATTACTAGTTATTATTGAGCAATAAAATGGCAACACCAACAGCTGACTGTTATCCCTTAACATATTTACTTAAGTTGCTACTCTTATTTCTGAACAAAACGATGGGGTATTGATAACTAAAACCTTATCCCTTTCATTTGCGCGCAGCAATATATTCGGCAGTATGTTGCAAGTTTGCTGGCTTTGGACAATGATCAGATCCTGCAGATTGCCAAGGACCCTGGAGGCAGCCGTGTTCTTGAGGCATTTTTATGTTCAAGTGCAACAACAAAGCGAAAATTTAAAGTTTTTGCAAAGTAAGCCTTTCCTGAATAGCTCAACTCTTTGGAGATCTTTTCCCTCATTCTGGAAAAATTCTATGTTCAGACAGACTCAATCAACACATATGTTTTCCCCCCTCATGTATTGTATTGCAACGGATGTGCTTTATGCTGTTGTAAATAAATGCCGATAGTAACATTGCAATTTTGTGTACTGAAGCTATGCTCATGGGAATTGTTGGTGCTACCATATTTTCATTATCATAATTAGTAATCATCAAATAACAGCAATGGAAGAACTCCATTGTTTGTGTATGGCATTGGCATGGAGCCGCCCATTAGGCAATTGCTACATTGCCGATAAAATGTTGTTCAAAACTCGCAAGTTTCCAAATATTATAACAATGGGAAACATTGGCAAGCCACACTTAGAAGAGGTGGCTTGGCTCAACATGTTACGATCGGGTAATGTATAGCAAAAGAATAAATAGTCTAAAACAGAACATAGATTTTCAGTGTGGTGCCAATCCACCCTCCCTGAATATATGCCATTGTATTGTCATGCTATAATCATATACATACATCTTAATTTCTTCCACTATCTGTTGGCTCTCTACTTGGTAGTTGTATGATGCATTTTGATTTCATGCTATTCCAGTATCGTGCAACATAACATTAACTTGTAATGCTAATTCTTTTGTATTTGGAAGTACCCCTGCTGTTTTAGCTACATTGAATTATCTCAATACCTCACTTGTCATTTTACTTCTTCCGAAAGGCTATTTTGGCATAGTGTTGTATGGCGAAGACTGTCTGGCCTAAATATGTGTGTTGTGACAGATTGCAAGGCCATTACGGGGAGATTGCTATGAATCCTTCTGGCTCATTCCTGGTAGAAAAATGCTTTACAGCGAGTAATTTTTCCCACAAAGAGGCCATCGTGTCAGAGCTGCTTGCTATGCAAAATGAACTATCTCGGACAAGACATGCTATCCACTTGTTAAAGAAACTGGATGTTGATAGGTTAACCATTCTTCCATTTCCCTCGTGCTTTTGTCTACGGACCTAGTATCTATAGCATGTTAATAGACTTTCTCTTTCTATTTGTTTCGTTATAGATACTCAAGACGGCCTGACCAGTGGAGAGCTGCGCAAACTTCGAAAGAAACAACTCAGAGGGAATTTCAAGCCGAATTTGGCCTGAACAACAGTAAACCTATTGGCCAGAGTATCGAGGAGCTGCTTTCCCCTCAAAGCCCTGCAAAGAAGCGTAAACAG
Source organism: Triticum monococcum (assembly GCA_034509565.1). Classification (NCBI taxonomy): domain Eukaryota; kingdom Viridiplantae; phylum Streptophyta; class Magnoliopsida; order Poales; family Poaceae; genus Triticum; species Triticum monococcum. Next base: position 49,257,374 of record CM067846.1, read on the forward strand.
AAAGAGAAGACCGACAAAACTACTACTGTGGATGCCAGCACCACCAAGTCAGAATCATTTCAGAAAAACACCAAGGGCCAGAAATCCGCCAAGGCAATGTCTGAGGGAGAATCGAGCAGCAAGAAACCCGTGAGCATGCCGTTCTTGAATGACAGTGGCAAGAGGAAATCGCCAGGTTTCCTATCAGACAAACCGATTCCCAAGAAACAAAAACACGAGAGACCCACAGATGGCAGGCGGTTTGTCGGGGATGGCAGCGGTGTTAGCACACCGTTTGTCAGGCATAATGTGAAGCAGAAACAGTCCATCGCTGAGCTTGCTGCTCTGGCTGGTAAGGATAAACTGACCGCAGGGGAGGTCCGGAAGCTGCTCAAGCCCGAAATTTCAGCCAAGGGCGCCTAACTCAAATCTTATTTGTCAGCACTTGTAGAAAAAGAGGACCCGGTTCTCGCAAACCATGTGGACCAAGGCGGCGATTTTGTCGGTAGAGTAGGTTTTTACTCATCTGTTGCCTTGAGCTGTAAGATGCACAAATGGATCTATGTACTTGAAACAGTCACTTAAGGTTATTAGTTTTGGTTCAGGGGCGACTTTCTGAAAATCCAGTGGTAAATCTTTTGTTATGTTTGTTGGGTATTGCTTGCTGATGATTTTTTGGGAACAACTCTCGTAATAAATCAATCTGTGGGGACAACTTGTGTCAATTCTATGACGGACGAAGTGATGCGGGAGCAACAGAGGAAGCCAAACTCCCCGTGCCGCAGCAGCCACAGAGGAAGTACCTCGGCGTCTGGCAGCGGGGGACGTGGGTGGCGGAGATCACCGACCGCGACACCCACAAGCGGCATTTGCTCAGCTTCTTTCACACGAACGAGCTTGCTGCCCTTGAGTACAACCGGTGGCAGGTTCGGCTGCACGGCGCCGCTGCCCGCCTCAACTTCCTGTGGGGTGAGACGCCGTCCAGCTCGAACCGATGCAGCCAAGGGTGGTGTCTGCGGCGATGGCTAGGGTGGACCGGGAGGCGAGGGAGCGCATCACGGCGGAGGTCGTCGATGAGGAGTATCTTCCGCCTCCAGTACCCCGAGCTGGTGGAGGCGGACCGATGGCAGGTTAGGCGGCATGGTGCCGCTGCCCGCCTCAACTTCCCGTGGGGTGAGACACCATCCAGCTCGAACCGATGCAGCCGGAAGTGGTGTCTGCGGCGATGGCTAGGGTGGACTGGGAGGCGAGGGAGCGCATCGTGGCGGAGGTCGTCGACGAGGAGTATCTTCCGCCTCCAGTACCCCGAGCTGGTGGAGGTGGAGCGAAAAATCTTCACGGAGCGCACGGTCAAAGGGGAGGTCCGAGACTTCGACGTTGAAGAATGGCGGAGGATCTTCCCGGCACAAGGCCGGACTCCATGGGCGGTGGGATGTCGCGAGCGGATTGACTCGCTCTCTATAAGGGTGATGATGTTTAGTTTTAGTTTAAGTACATGTTTAGTTTTAAGTTCAAGTTCATGTTTAGGTTTAAAAACTAGACTATGTTTCGGCGGATGATTATGTACATTATGTGTCGAATTTCGTTTGTTTAAATCAAATCTATGTTGAATTTATGAATATTTGCTTTTTACTCCGCCAAATTGAGGAGTTCGGCCCCAAATTTAGTGAAGTAAAAATCCTCCACTAAGTTTATTCGGCCGTTTATAAATCAAGTTCGCCCTTATCATGAGTGATATTATATTACGTGAGGTCCAAATCGACCACATGATCAAAATAAGCTTTGCCATGAACCAATCTGTGATTGGATGGTTAGGAAGAAAGTGGTATCCCCTATCCATTAGAGTTGAAATTTCATAATACTGGGGTTCATATTTTTCTAAATTTATTTCAGGGCTTCCAGCCAATGGTGGAGCTTCAGTAAGGCTGGATGGGCCATAACCTGGCCAGCCCAGAGCAAAAACAATGGAGGGTTCAAATTAGACTGGGCCAGTTTGAGAAAAATAGTGGGCTTTTCTTTGTATCGGCCCGTCCATATTTGGCACTGTAGTTGGAATGTACTTTAGTAAAATAAGACGTTCCCATCAACTACGAAGACGTGTGTGGTAACTTTATCAATGTCAATGTCAAGATAATGTGCCGACTCAGTCTCTCGTATGTTCTCATAGGGGTAAGATGTGCGTGCGCTTCTATACTGCCCAGTCAGTTCTCCAGAAAAAGAGGATCACACAAAACGTCCTTTGCCCACGTGAGGGGGTGTAAACCTAACCTGGACGTTTGACATCAAGCCGATCTGGCGCTTGGTCCCAAAATCTCGTCGCATGGGAACAGTTCAACTTCAACAGAGCATGCATCATGTCCTCCTCCTCAGCGAGACAGATTTTGCACTTACTATCAGTAACCGGAAGGGAGGGAATATGAGGAAGGTTGACGATTGTGGGTGGCACCTTGTATTCCCAGACTTTCAGGGGCCCCGTTCCAGCGCGCACGGGGGCCAAGCAGGCGGCATGAGGGTGTTCGACGAAATGCCTCACCGAGCGAGCGGCTTTGTTGTGAGGTTGCGTTCAATTCAACCTGACTACGTGCGCCGCTTCAGTCGGCGTCAGGGTAGCCACAGCAGGTAATGCCGGTCCCATGGCTTTAGTTATGAATCGAAAGATGCGCACCTCTTGATTTTGATTCTCTGCCGTATGAGTTCATGCCAGCATGCACCAATAATTTGCAAATACAGTACTGTACTACCGTATGACCTAGTCCGTCCTGTCTACTACGCCCGCCCAATAGAGCTGTTAGCACTCTAGATGCCAGATGCACTGGCCAAACATGCCTGATGTCGACTGTGAACCACATGTTACAGTCTCTGTCTTAGTGCGCTTGTCCGAAATGCTCAACATTTTCCAGTGCTTCCATTCAACTTCATTTCACAGCCAACAACAGACTGTCCGTACGCACTCTTTTTTTTTACCGAAAAACCGTAGAACAATAGTCTACGGTATTTATATTAATAATAAATATGTACAAACAACGATTCAAATTACAAAGTGGTCACCCAATACCCGTTTTGTGAAACATGGAAACTACTTAGATGTTCTGTGTGACCCAGGAACTGATCTTGGGTACTTGGATGTTCCGTACGCACTCTTCATCCGTCTAGTATAGTACACCCCTTAACAAAAATATCATCCGTGTTCCCCTTGACAAAAATATCATCCACGTCCCCCTTAGCAAAAGATCGCACGTACGTACAACGTCCTTGCGGCCACTAGCCTCTGACCGGCCGCCTGTTCGTCGCGGCCGGCCGGCCGGCCAGGCGATTGTTTTCTCGATTGAAAAACACGATCGGGCTTGTGCTCGCGTGCGCTCCATGGTCTGGTGCTGTCCCACCACTAATCAGCAATCAGTCAATCTGTCTCCATGGTTCGGTCATCCGTCGCAGTTAAGCCCTGGCATTGACGCTTGACGGGTGCTAATTGATCCGTCCGTCCATTGACGTCGCTCCTCAACTAAACTAGCGTGTGTGCTAACTACTCCCGCACCGGAGGAGAGGACTAGTCGCCGCCCTCCTGCTGGCTATCGATATGCGAGTAGGCTTAGCTGCACGATCGGTCTCAAAGTTTGAATTGTGAGAATAAGAAAGGCAAAGCTGAAATAAGGTTCAAACTACAAATAGGATTGGAGTTTTCTCCTTTTTTTGCGAGAAATAAAAATTTGGATTGGAGTTAATACGTTGTTTCGACTTTGACAGGTTGGTGCATGCCCCCTTGGCATCCACGTGACCATATTGTTAGGATTTGGTTGCCTAATCAGTGAACTGCTCCCCATATCATATGTGAAATCAGTTGAAACGTCAGGGACACTTGAAATAAGATCATCAGATAACCCTTGTTGTTCAAGTCTTGGCTTTTACTACAAGCTTGCGCATAAAGATGAGCGAGATAGACCGCCTTCACTAATTAAGCTCTTTTGTTTTTCATTTTGTAACACATTTAGTAATTAAGCTGACTTGGTAAAATTACATGGTGCGCAGCGCACTGCCTGCCTGCTTAATTAATTGTCAAGCTTGCACATAAACAAAGGAAGCAACCAAAGGTGTTCCTTGGTTCCCATATATCTCTGTTCAGTTAGGACGGACGGAGCACATCCATTACTCACCAAGAAATACCTCATCAAATTCAGTCAGGACGGACGGTGCACATCCATTTCTTACCAAGGAATGCCTCATCAAAGGGAGAGAGCAAGCAAGTGGAGGTCTGTGCTCCCGTCTTCCTTTGTTTTACTACTCCCCTTCCTCATCAACCTTGTGTGCCCCGGCTGGAAATTCACGGATGCAGGAGACACACTCCTTCCTGGGCAATCTCTAAATGCTACCCAGATCCTGCTCTCAAACAATGGTGTCTTCAAGTTGGGTTTCAACTGCTCATTCTTGAAATATAATTTTTACCGGGCCCGGTATTGTGGTTTTGGCACCTGGTTCACTAACTCATCGTCGTCCCATGATGATTATTCGCTGGTTTGGCAACCTGATCTGCAATATGTTTTTCGTTGCGAGTCATCATCAGTTACCCTATCAGAGAAAGGAAAACTACATATCACCGATGGCGTTGGCAATGTCCTTTGGATCTCAGATTACACGACAACAACTTCTATCTCTGCCATTGCAGTGCTTCTTGATAATGGAAATCTTGTATTAAGAGACCAAGCAAACAGTTCCCAGGTGCTTTGGCAGAGTTTTGATTACCCAACTCCTATACTGCTCCCTAGGATGCGCCTAGGGTCGAATGCAATCATCGGCAAGAGCATGGTCCTTCTTTCTTATCCTAGTCTTTATAGTGACTATGCTAGTGACATTACAAATTTTACTCTGAGAGTGGATGCAACAAGAAGGCGAGGTTTTATCATTCAGCAGTTTCCTTTTGGTACAGTGTTTGCTGGTACTTTTCCTAGCTGGATAGTTCGTGAAGATGGAGACTCTGTTCTGACACTAAATGACGCACATACATACATGCGTTTAAATGGCTCTGGATTTGTTGAATTTGGTAAGCAAGAGACACGCAGTTCTATTTTGTGGTCTGCTCCAGACAGTTTATGCGACTTTGAGTCAAACTGTGGACCTTATGGTATCTGCAAAAGGCCAGGCTTCTGCATATGCCCTGCCGGTTTTGATCCATTAAGCACAAAATCAAGGAATTGTCTTGGCTGTTCGAGGGAGGTTCCTATGAATTGTGAAAGAGACAATTCAACCCATCGGGAAGTGGTGTTTTATCCAATAGATGGCGTCTACAAGTTCCCCAAGAGTTCTTGGCCCTCTGATGCCAGAACTACGAAAGAGTGTGAAGCATCTTGCTTAAAGGACTGCACCTGTACTGCCTTTGCTTACAATGTGACATGCCTGTTATGGTTTTGGGATTTACTGAACACAGTAGTGCTTGACTCTGGTTCAAATGGCAACCGTTTGTACATACGTGTTGCCACCAAACAACAACAGGAAAATTCGGGTTTCAGAGCTGCTCCTCTGTTTCTAACGGCAATGGCCGCATTAGTCATCATTGTTATTATCAGCGGTCTGGCTGCTTTGTGGAGATGCAGAACAAAGTTATTCAGAGCAAGAAGTGTGTATGAAAACGGAAGCCTTGTGGTTTTCTCATTTGCACAAATAAAGAACTCAACAAAAAAATTCTCTGAAAAACTCGGAGAAGGTGGTTTCGGCTGTGTTTTCAAGGGGACATTGCCAGGTTCTGCTGCAGTGGCCGTCAAAAGGCTAAAATGCCTTGGACAAGGAGAGAAGCAGTTTCGAGCAGAGGTGCAGACCATTGGGATGATTCAACACAACAATCTTGTTCGGCTACTTGGATTCTGTGCTGATAGCAGTAGCAGGTTATTGGTGTATGAGTACATGGAAAAAGGTTCTTTAAACTCACATCTCTTCCGTAAGGATTCTGCAAAACTGAGCTGGGAACTGCGGTACCATATAGCACTCGGAACAGCAAGAGGCCTGGCTTATCTGCACGAGGAGTGCAAGGATTGCATTATACACTGCGACATGAAGCCGGACAATGTACTTCTTGATGCACAGTTCTGTCCTAAGATTGCCGACTTTGGTATGGCGAAGCTTCTTGGTCGAGATTTCAGTAGGGCCCTGACAACAATGAGAGGGACCATCGGATATCTTGCACCGGAGTGGATCTCAGGGCTGCCGATCACACATAAGGCTGACGTCTACAGCTATGGAATGATGCTTTTTGAAATCATATCAGGGCGAAGAAATGCGGAGAAAATCAAAGAAGGGAACTTTACTTACTTTCCCATCTTTGCTGCAGTCAAGCTGCATGAAGGGGATGTTATGTGCCTGTTGGATAGAAGGTTGGAAGGCGATGCGGATGTGGAGCAGCTGAGGAGAGCTTGCAGAATTGCATGTTGGTGCATTCAAGATGCTGAAGATCATAGGCCAATGATGGGGCAAGTTGTTCAGATGCTAGAAGGTGTTCTGGATGTTGAAGTACCTCCAATTCCAAGGTCACTGCAGAATTTTGTGGGCATGGAGGATTGATTGCACTTGCTCTACAGGCATGTACTGTCTCTGAAATACTAAAAGAGCTATCATTATATGTCAAGAATTAAGTGTTCAAAGTTATGTGTGTTTTATATTCTCTAAACTACGTTATCCCCTTATCTGCTAAGGTTCTGAACTGAATTTGCTATCATTATAGACTTGTGATATTGTGCCTTCACTTGTTTCTCTGTTGGCATGATGGCTTGTCTGTTCGACAATCAGAACTGTAAATCTTTATGTATTTATACGAATTGAGTTCAAGATATCATGCGAATGAATTCTAGTAGATGTACTTACTGCACCACATACTGCGGTCTTTGCACAAACTAATTAACTAATCCTGCTGTTTCAAGCAGGGTCCTCAATGGTTCACTGCAGTAGCACACACGTTTGCAGAATATCAATTATATCTTTTTTGTGCTAAATTTACTTGTTAGCATGGTTGTAGATTCTTGTGAATAATTGGGTAACCACATTTTTTTCGAAAAGGGAGGACTCCCCGGCCTCTGCATCAGAACGATGCATACGGCCACAATTGGGTAACCACATGAAAGTATGGATAATATGTAGGCATTTTGGCTGTCTGTAATGCACAAAATTTAGATAGATCCATGGACATTTCAGAATAGAACTCTAAAACAAACATCAAGTAGTTTTCAAAAAGAAAATCCTTCTCATTGTTATAATTAGCATAAAAAGATGTATCCTCTGGTTTCTGTGTAGTGTCAGCCTCTGCTTTCAGCTTGGTTGGATTTTTATTTTTATTTTTTGAGGGGGGTGAAAACAGTTTTGTTCAACAAATAAGGGGCCGGGATACAAATAATTTCAAGAGTCCCTAACAACCACACATAACAACCAGGATCTAATGATGCTGCTGCCTTTGGGAGATCATGTTCTTCAAAATTGGACTCCCTCATTTCATTCTTTTCTTTGCCTTGATGACTTGAATAATGGTGCTGCTGATGCCCAAGAATGGCTTATCCAGGTGATTAACCGTTGCCAGACAGTCCGCTGTGATGATTATCTTTCTCAGATTGAGATCAGAAACCAAATTAAGACCCTCTAACCTGTTTTCTGTGGACTCTGCCTGATGGCTTTATTTATAAAGTCGGGTGTATGCTTTTTCTCTAGAAGAACACTCATTGCGCTCATAATGCCATGCCCAAGAATCATCAACATTCCGAGAGTTGAGTGGGATATTGAGAACAACATGTGCGTCCGGTGCCTGCAGAAGTGCAGATGTCCCCAAACTAGATCAGCGTTCTGGTCTTTTTGACGCCCCATCCATGAATTCTTCAACTAACTTCAGAGGGATGGCCGACCGTGGGTGCAGCGTTCTTAGCATCTCTATTATCCCTTTGGCAGCCAATTGTCCTCCCAGACAGTGGGGTAGCCAGGCCCCAGGCAAGAGGGGCCATGGCCTAGGCGTATGGCTGAAATCCTTCTCTGACTGTAGCAGTATAACTACTATAGCATAGGTTGTTAGAGCAACTCCAGTAGATATTGTAAAAGTTCATACTGTAAAAGGTTTTTTTGAGTAAGGGGCGGGTTCCGACAGAACAGATACTGTAAAACCTGTATGCAAAAAATATTTCTCCTTTCATTTCTCATACAAATTTGCATGTCAACTCAATGTGATCTACTCTCTCTCTGTTCCTCTTTATAGTGTGCCTTTGTGTGTAGCGCTTATACGAAAACATGAGCTGGCGCTCTCATTTGGACAAAAATTGCCCCTCCCCATGCTCGGTCTGTCACCCATGTGGGTGCTGTTACTGTGCTCCCATGAACCAGCCAAGGGCTATTTTCGCCCAAAGCAGCCTCGCGGCGCTTATGCGCGGTACATTTCGGAATCTAAGCCAAAAAACTATACACACTAGAATATGGAATGGAGGGAGTATACTTTAACACCAATATGGATCGAACTTATTAAATTTTAACATCACATGATACAAAACTAATCCAAATTATAATAACAAATCAAATTCAAAGAAACAAGAGGGGAAAATATGGTCTCAAATTCAAATAATTGTACAAATCAAGCATGAATAAAATGAGGAACCATGATCAAATCAAAGGAGACTATCTCCCAAATAATTCCCACTGATCCCAATGAGATCTTCATGAAGTTGGGTATGCGAAGCCCGGTCTTCACTCTTCTGATATGTCTCAAGAAAAGCTTGAATCGGGTCCTGGTTCCTGCGAGATTTCACACGGCTACCAACATTGTCATACTCAAATGACAAGTTCAAGTCCCTCTCATTCTCGACGATCATGTTTTGGAGAATCACACAAGCCATCATGATGTTGGTGAGAGATTCTTACCTGAAAAATGAGCAGGACCTCGAACAATAGAAAATCAAGGTTGCAACACACCAAAAGCTCTCTCAATGTCCTTCCGTCAAGCTTCTTGACAAGCAACAAATCAACATTGCTTCTTACCTTGAGGTTTTGAGATTATCTTAACTATGTTGACCATGAAGGATAGATACCGTCAGCTAGATAATACCCCGTATCATATGCATGGCCATTGCCCCGGGCCATGGAGTGCTGCTCCTGCTAGGAAACATCAAGGGCCGAGAATGGAGACCATGGGGACACGTCTAAAAGATAGAGAACATCGAAACCACCCCTCGACAGAGTTGAGGACGCAACACGCCAGGGAGAGGCAAGCTTGACGATGCATGCCATTTGCAATCAAGAGAGACCGAGGCTGCACAAAGACACCCTCAATAGGGTGAAGGTGTCAGATGGACTAGGGTTTTCACCCAGAGCCCTGGCACCATTAAGGGACCCACTACAACACCCCAAGAGGGAGGCAACACCCACATGTGCTGCACTCGTCAGTGCTGGAGCATAGAGCCTTCGCTCGAACCCACACAAGTACCACTAAACGACTCAAAGTTGCCGACCCACCCTTGGAAGTGGGGTCGCGACCACCTGTGCAAGATCTTCATATCTCGATCGACCAGGGGCCTCCACTACCGAAGCCATGACGATAGCAGAGTCACCCACCTCCCCTTCCCTTGCTACCCACATAGCCAAGAGGAGACGCCACCACCACTGCCATGTTGCCCGTCACAGAGCCGACCGTGCAGAGACATCCCTAGGGTTGCCACCCCGGCATCCAAGAAAGAGCCTCCACCACCACCGGAACTACAAGAGTCCGAGAACTAGGCACCATGAAACAAACAACGATAGTGGAACAGTCGTCAGTCAGGCCAGTCATCCTTGATGTCGGCTTATGTGTTGGGAGGCCCACCTGGGTTGGGCGCGGATCATTGAGGCTAGTTGGCATCATCGTCGGGGCAGCCCTCGAAGATGGGTTGTCGGAGGGGTCGACCTCCACGAGCCAGGATCGGTCCAGCCCATAAGGTCCGTGACAGCCTAAACCTAGACTTGCCACGGGAGCTCCTAGTTGCCGCTTATTGCGGCAGACTGTCGCGTAAATGCACATGCGATCATCGAACCCGGGACCTCCGAAATTAGACCATGTTCCGCTAGCCAGAAGTAACAATAAGACTGAATGGTTTAAGAACAACGCAATTCTATAAGAACCAAGAAGCAACGCAGATCCAACATTTTCCTTTTTCCTTTTTCTTCTGTTTTTCCCTTTTTGGTGTTTTTGAATTGTTTTTTTTTTCGAAATTCCAAAAAATGCTCTCTATACTGATGTTAGTTCGCAAACAAAAAAAGGTTATGTTTTCAGAAATAATTCATATATTTCAAAAAATGTTCAGGTTTCCAAAAATTACTCATGTTTAAAGACATCCGATTTGTATTTTTTTATGAAACATGATCACTTTTCAAAAAAAATTAACAAATTTGGAAAAAAATAGAAACATTTTCTAAAAATGTAAACAAATTTTGAAAATCACCAAAAATTATTTGAACATATGAATTTTTTAAACAGGACAACTATTTTGAAACTCTTAACAAAATTATTAGACGTGAACATTTGTTAAACCTGCAAAACAAAATTAAAATATGAACAATTTTTTGAAACAGGGAAAATTTTGGAAACACCAAAGTTAATCGAAAACATGAACATTTTTTAAAACTGTAGAATAAATTTGGAAACATGAACAATTTTTTGGAAACACGAACATTTTTTTAGAACAAGAACATTTTTTGAAATTTGCGAAAAAAAATCGGAAACACAAAAGTTTTTCTGAAAATATGAACAATTTTTTAAACTGCGGAACAAATTTGTAAACAGAACAATTTTGGAAACACAAACACTTTCTGGAAATAAGAACAATTTTTAAATTTGCAAACAAATTTTAAAACAGGAACAATTTGTGAAACGCAAAAGTTTTTGAAAATACAAACATTTTTAAAACAAGAACAAAATTTTAAATTTCCAAACAATTTTCGGAAACACAATTTGTTTTTGAAAATGTGAACATTTTTTAAACTGCGGAACAAATTTGTGAGCTGAACAATTTTTGGAAACAAGAACAAATTTTGAAATTTGTGAACAATTTTTGGAAACACAAATGTTTTTTGAAAACACGAACATTTTTAGTAACTGCGGAAATAATTTGAAAACCTGAACAATGTTTGGAAGTATGAACATTTTTTGAAGTCCCAATTTTTTTGTAAAATGTGATTTTTTTTATAAATAATGATCAATTTTCAAAAAAACATGATTTAAAAAAATACGAAGAATGATAAGGAAAGAAAAAGACACAGAAATATAGAGAGAAAAAAAAAGAATTTAGGAACCTCCTAGAAGGTTCCAAAACCGAAAAAAAAACCAGCTAGGAACCTCCCGGGAGGTTTCCAAAATCGGGATGGTTGAAGCGCTCGATGGGGCCGGCCCAGATCATCCCTCCCTAGCGAAGCCAAGTGCGAAAGCTCGACAACTTGCCGCAGTGTGCGTCCAATAGGATTTTCCATTTGCCACACCACTTGCCCCAAGAATCCTGCACGCCCCCACAATCGTCGTGGGCCATAGCCTTGCCCGAGCACCCATGATTCGAGTCGTCGAGGAAGCCATATCGATCGTCGTTAAAGGGGAGGTCGCATATCTGGTGTCGACCCTAGCACGAGCACGCCAGAGCTCGACTTTGAAGCGCCACCACGAGGAACCCTGCGGTCCGCTGCCGCCATCCAGCCCAACCACACCGCCGCATGCCACCTCGTACACTCGTCCAATCACCGCCAACCATCGTCGTGAACCGCCTGCACCAAGTCCGCCGAGCAGGACCACTCAACCATCGCGCCGCCACTAATCTGCCCCCACCGGCGTCGCGCTGCCAGCACATGCACCGTCGGGCCGACAGGTCATGCCGTGCCACCAAGCCCCGCGCTAGCTCGACGCTCCCGACCGGACACGGGGTCCATTTCAAGGAAAAAACCTTGGCGCTCTCCTAGGCCTCCACTCCTATGAAGCATAGTAATTGTAACTTGTAAGGATGTAGTCCCTCTCTATCATTCATAACCAAAATTGTACACCGAGAGGGAGCTTTGAAAAGACGGCCTTTCCTCTCACTGTCCAAACTACCTTTAAACCATAAAAAATCTGACAACATCCTTCTAGTACTAGACAATCTCCGTGAGTCATGATCCTCTACACTGATATTGTATGAACGTGCTAGATTTTTCTTCCAGATTTTTCAAAACATTTTAAAATGCGCTACGGCATCCGGTACACCGGTGTCATCACAATCACTAGATATATCCCCTTTCACCCTTCGATATGCTGGTATTTTTAGATAGCTTACCGCATATGCCACCTGGTCACTAGATAGTACATCCCCGACCAACTCCGTCTCCGGTAGGTGGAAATCCACTCGTTAGCACCATCCACGATTCATGTTATATGACATAGTACGTTGAACAAATTCACATTATTACCCGCCAAAAAAAACACGTCATGGTCTCGTGGACCATGACTGGTCGAGCTGGCCCAGAAACGGCCCAGCCACCCGCGCGCCGTGCTTCGGCGGCCGCCGCAGCCGTGGCCGGTGGGGGCGACCACAGCCCAACAACCAGAGGCTGACCGACTCGAGAGACGACGTGTTTCTTTCGCCGGTGACTTGAGAAAAGCATGTGTTATCCTCTTCCCCATGAAAGAAACCACGTGTTAATTGCAGAGTAGGTAACTTCAGCTTTCTTTTATGGAACTTCTCTTTAACTGTAGGAGGAGTATATATCAGAGGTTTGCCACGACCCATGACCGGACCCTGAATGCCAACGCCAAAGGTGGACCGTTGTCGCCGGGCCGTGAAAATGTGACTTTGACGAATGGAACACACACGCACACAAGTTCTAGAACGTCAAGCAGCCTACTACTCTCCACCCGCAAAAACAACTCCACAATGAGCAAAATAAAGCGGAGTAAATGTAAATGTAGATGTCAAAAAGAAAAGGAAAAAAAGCAAAGTAGATGTAAATTGCACTTCAAACCATTGATAGATATATAGATCTAAAAGTACATATTGTACAACGAAATACGCATGCTCAACCGCAAAAAAGAAAAAAAAACGAAACACGCATGATGTTGTTTCTTCATGTAGCTGCACGACACGAACAAGCGCGGGCGCCGGTCTGTCTCGTCTTCTTCTATGGCCTTAGGGCCATGGAGGTGTGGTGGAACTCGGCAATTGCCGGTGGGGGGCTTTGTTTCTACTCATTCCGTTCTTAAATATAGGTCCTTTTTAGAGATTTTAATATGGACTACATACGGAACAAAATGAGTGAATCCACGCTCTTGAATATGTCTATATACATCCGTATGTCGCCCGTATTGAAATATCTAAAAAAGAGTTATATTTAGAAACGGAGGGAGTATATTTTTGTGTGTGTGTGTTTTTAGGGTTTGTGTCCTGCTCAGGGAGATGAGGCGGCGGTGGCTCTCTGAAGATGGAATAAAGTTCTCACCACCTAGCCCCAGTCCTGGTGGCGCTTCTAGCACTAGTAGAAAACGGAGCCCCTTTAGTACCGGTTCGGCACGAACCGGCGCTAAAGTGCCACCACGTGGCGTGAGCTCGTGCCTTGGTATGGGGGACCTTTAGTACCGGTTGGTGTTACCAACCGGTACTAAAGGTTTTTTTGAATTTTTTTTCAATTTTTAATTTTTCTGAATTATTTGGTGATTTAGTCTCTAATCAACTCTCTTAACTGCTCAAGTGTGGATCACTCATTCCAAATCATCTAACTTTCCGACCGGTCACCCATCCCTCTCACTACTCCAGCCCGAGCACGCTTAACTTTCGGGTTCTATTCTCCTTCGTTTCCAAATCTGCACTTGTTGTTTTCCTGACAATAGTAAGATGTCAATTCTATTAACCCTCAGGAGTTTAGCTTGAGCATGAAGTCACACATTTCACTGTTTGAGTTTGAAACTATTATTCTAAAAAACAATAATTATTTAGTAACACTAATATTTCTTGAATAAGTTTGACCATAGTTTGACCACAATTTGACCATAGTTTGACCAGATTTGACCAAAATTCAAAAAATTGAAATAATTATTTAGTAACACTACTATTTTTGAATAATATGTAGTAACCTTAATACTTATTGAATAAGTAGTTTGACCAGATTTAACAATTTTTTCTTAAAAAAAACTGAAATTTGAGCATATCTTTTTTTCTTTTTGCAATTTGAGGATTCTAAAAAATTGCAAACAAGCCGTAGGCGGTCTCCATCGGATGCGGATTTTTGTGCTGAATTTTTTGATATATTATACGTTTTTTTCCGACATCGTATGCAAAAGTTATAAACGTTTTACATTTTCCCTACACTTTTTGCAAAACATGTCCAAATTTAAGTTTTCAAATTTTCCTAACTAGTAGATGTAGTAATATAACTACCTCTCGAAGGATTTTATTTTTTGAAGTTTTTATCATTTTCTTTTGATTTTTTCAGAACTGAAATGGCGACACACGCGGAGGGAGGGGGGGGGTAGAGTTTGAAAATTGTCTTATAGTGCCGGTTTGTGTTACAAACCGGTACTATAGGTCAGATCCCTAGCCCTTTAGTACCGGTTTGTGACACGAATCGGTACTAAAGGTGATCGTGGGGCTCCGGCCTGACGCCAGCCTGCCATCACCCCTTTAGTAACGGTTCGTGGCACGAACTGGTACTAAAGGTTCAACACGAACCGGCATTAATGCATAGTCATTTGAACCGACACTAATGATACCATTAGTGCCGGCTCAAATTCAAACCGGCACTAATGTGCTTCACGTTTGACCCTTTTTCTACTAGTGTAGCATCATTGAAGAGCGTGTGGAGATTTGTATGGAGGATCTCACGGGATTCGACCGGCGTTTGTCTTCGGTGGATCCACGTGGATCTGTCTTTGTTTGTGTATGTTCGTGTAATCGTCGCTAGGTGGTCTACTGATCTGAATGTAATTTTTATTATTTATGAATATTCATTGTACTATCATGATTGTTTGAATAGATTGGAAAAAATTTCCACAAAAAAAGAAAAAAGAAATACGTATGATACATCTAAAAGTATGTATTGTAAAGTGAAATAATTCATCTAAAAATGTATTCATGAAAAGAAAACACAGTTAAAAATTAGATTCAAAAGTACGTAGATCGGCTAACAGCAAAAAAAAAGAATGGTGTGCATGAGTATTAATTTTTTATCAAAATGATTATTATTTTTTTGAAAAAACTTCCCATCTATTCATCAAACTATCAAGGCAGTACAAAGAACAACAGAAACAAGATTTACATCCAGGTCCGTAGACCACCTAACAACGACTACAAACACTAAAGTGAGCCGAAGACGTGAAAATACCTCTTATAGGCAAGTAAAAAGACACACAAATTCTTTTCCTTTTTCTAGGCGAACGGAGAGATTTATTCGATGCAAAAAAACAAACAAACAAACAAGAGATTTATTACTCAATTTTGTAAGAACAATCACAGATGAATTCCATGTGATACATTCTAATTTCCCCATAAGAAAGTCCCTCGAAGATCCAATGGTAAACAAGCATGCGTCTTCTTGGTCACATTTGTGTGTGTTCACACTTCATAACATAATAATTTCCTATCCAAAAACTTTGAAAATTTTCGAAGTTTTGGAAGTCAGGTCCAACCAAGTTCAACGAAAATTCCTTTCCAAGCAGGTCCAAAAAGAAGGATAAAAGAACGGCGAGACCCGCTGACTGGTGGGTCCCACAATCCAGGCCCAGCCGAAGTATATAGGACAGTGGTGGAGGGGGGGAGTCCGAAACACCAAATAAATCCCCACCTGTCGCCCCGGCCGGCCACCGCGATTCACCGCCGCCGTCCGCCGGAGATCGGACGGCTCCCCCTGCCCCGACGCCGTCTCTCGCGAGCCAGTGCTGCCGCCTCGTCCTCATCGTTGTCGCCTTCCTCTTCTTCCACCCCTAGCTTCCCCAGTAGGCGGCCGAGTCGCCCTCGCAGTCGCCATGGAGGCGTACAAGGTCTGGGTGCGGAAGAACCGGGACCTCGTCCGCTCCCTCGAGTCCCTCGCCAACGTAACCTCCCACTCCCCCCCTACCCCGAGCAGCTTCCTTCCGTTTACGCGCGTCGCCTCCTGCCGTCCGCGGGAGCTCGTGATCCCTAATCCCGCGCGGGGCCCGTCGATTTGGGGTTCTGATTGGTTGGGGTAGGTTCAATCGTGTGATTTTGTGATTCCTTAGGGGGCTCCTCACCTGGGGTTTTGCGCGAATTCGCGTGGTTTGGCTGCTTCCTGGAATCTCCTGGCTTTGGCAGACCAGGGAGGATTGTAATTTCCCATTATTATTTAGGAAATTCCATGTTGTTTGTGTTCTGGTGCCATGGAGTTCGGTTAGGACCATGAATTGCGGCCGCGATTTCTTAGCAGGATGGGTTGTCAATGGAACGAGTAGCTAGATATGGTAGCTTCTGCTTATGTTTGCTTCATTCTAGAAAACAAAAATGCTTATTTTTGCTTGAACGACTTGCAGGGGGTCACATGGATACTTCCTGAGCGCTTCGCTAACTCCGAGATTGCCCCGGAAGCAGGTACTGCTTCAATAGGAGTAACATTTAGTCCCACTGCGCGTTTTTTTTATCTGAATCTTCTGTCGTTGGTTGATATGTTTACTGTCTCTTGGTGTTTGTCCTTCGAGAAGTACCTAGTTGAAGTCTCATGGTGTTATATTTGCAAATGCGAGTGTTGAAATGTCTACTTTGTGTTAATCAGATAAAAAGATTAGGGTGTGCAGATAACAGTTAACGTAGTTAAGTCTGACCGGTGTCCCTTTATTCTTGTTGCATTAAACACGTATGCTGAATTCATGTGTGGATAGATGAAACCATGAGCCGTTTATAGTTCAGGAAAAGAATGTCATCATTATTTGTTTGGGGGGTTGAAATAATCTGTTTGCTGCACTTTGTACACTTTCTAGTTGAAAACTGTTAAATGTAGATACTAGATTAGCTTTTTGAGGTATCCCATTAAATATTATTCATCACTGCCCGCTCTTAATTTTTTTTGCACAATTAATATGCAACTGCCATAGGTGGCAATAGAGCCAAGTGATTAGGCCCAACTTAGAATTCTCCTTCCCTTTTCTGTCAGCACTTGCATGTCACTGTTGGCTATTTTTTTTAAACTATTGTGCCATACTTGATAGGGTATATTATTAGAAGATACCCATATATATCCAATATTGTTGAATGTAATACACCTATGTTTTTGCTCATAACTCGAGATGACTGTCCTTGGCCGTATAAATCTTCCTATCAGTCAACCTTCTAAGTCGTGTTTGGCATTCAGTGGATTATCATAATCCCGTTTGCCCCACCAGCCTTTTCCTATTTTAGTGTTTGCTTGACCCGCTTTTTCCTACTTGTGTGGCTAATTTTCTGCAGCAGATTATAATATAAGCACAGCACAGCACAGTTCAACAACCACAAACTGAACCTAAAACGGTCTCATTATTTGTCGCTCATATTATGTAGTGAAACATGTTTGCATCTGTGTAATGCCGAAGCACATTTTCTTGCTATTACCGAGTCTGGGATACTTACCTTTCAATTTTGTTTCTAATTTGGAAAAAAGGAAATAAATAAGCTTAGTTTGTTAGGTTGATAAAATCATTGCAAAGAAATTTATCCTACGAAGCAAATCATTTTGCTCTTTATATAAACATCTATATGCTAAGGTAGTAAGATGTATATTCTTGTTGTTCAAGAAGCTGTTTTGCGTGGTAAGAACTTGATTATCTGACATTAAGGTGGCATTGCTTTTTCTGAACAGTATATGCACTTCTGGGCATTGTAAGTTCTGTCAACCAGCATATAATTGAGACACCAACTGATGGTCACTCACTGGCCTCCAAGGAACAATCTATCCCATGGGCTCTTGTTGTATCCATACTCAAGGATGTGGAAGCAGTTGTTGAAGTTGCCGCCCAGCACTTTGTTGGAGATGATCGCAAATGGGGCTTCCTTGCTGTTACAGAAGCAGTGAAGTAAGATGATCGATTATGCATTGTTTTTCCTTGCTTGCATATCTGATATTGCCATGCATTTCTGGCTTTGTCTGGATGATTGATAACTGCTGTGCAACATTTCAGAGCATGTGTCAGGTTAGCCGCTTTCAGGGAGAATGGCTACAGGATGCTCCTACAAGGAGGGGAGGTGGAAAACGAAGAGGAGGATGTTCTTGAAGACAATCAGGGAGTCAAGACTAATGGAGTGCCAGTAATCTATCCGGTCAATGGACATTCCCAAAATGGCCATTGGATCACGTCTGATGGTCCGGATGGAAAACCTGGAATTATATCTAAGAGTCTGGAGGGAAGAGCAGTAGCTGCTTTAAACAGGTTTGGTCAGAATGCAAAGATGTTGTCAGATCCCACTTGGATGAGCAGGCTCCAACCTTCTCCTGTTCCTCCTGGTAACTTGTTTTTACTAAAACACTATTATGGTTCTCCATTGAGACATTTACCTATCATTTTTCTCAAGTGTTGTTAGTTTACTTATCAGATTGTATGTCCTTGTGCTCAGCAGTGATGGAGATTGAGAAGCCAACTTTTGCAACCATTTGGTCTTCTAAAGGTGTTTCTGGGCGCTTATTCATGTTAGGGGAGGCCGTCCACATATTCAGACCACTTGTATACGTCCTCTTGATTAGAAAGTTTGGCATCAAATCTTGGACACCGTGGTTGGTCTCACTAGCTGTGGAGCTCGCAAGCCTTGGCATTCATTCGCATGCAACAGATCTGAATCATAGAGCTGGGAAAGTTCATCAGCTCTCGTCTGCTGAGAGGGATGAGGTGCGATGATTTCAGTTCTTTATTGTGTTATAGTTTGTTGGTTATGTTCTCTGGGTTGCTGACTTGGCTATTCTTCCGTGGTTCAATTCCATCAGTTGAAAAGGCGAAAAATGATGTGGGCACTTTATGTCATGAGAGATCCGTTCTTTGCCAGCTACACCAGGTAATGAGCATTACACACTAACACGGTACTGTCTCAGCTCTTGATTTTACCCTTCCTATATGCCCTTGCTTACCCTTGAGTCCTAACAGGCGTCATCTTGAGAAGGCTGAGAAAGCACTTAGTCCGGTGCCGCTTATCGGTTTCATCACAGGTGTGTTAACTTTCCCCGTATCTACGATGCATCTCGTTCCCACAAAAACTTGCAGGGGAAGCATTTTGCAATATTCTTGACACGCTCGATTTATTGCAGGTAAACTCGTGGAACTATTGGAGGGGGCTCAGTCGCGGTATACATATACATCAGGGTCGTAGAGGAGGATTGGGATAGATTTGCCTGCTTCTGCTGGAGAGCTTCCTTGCTGATCTGCCATACTGGACTTTTGCTGGTTCCTGGATTTTGCTTTCAGTAGATGAGGATTTGAGCGAAACCCTGTCTTTGCTTTGCCATTTCGTAGCCAGATCTGGCATCGCTGTCTCGAGACCTTGGCTGATACGTTGCAGCCACATAACCTCACCCCTGGTGGCAGCTGGGAATGTAATTATACAGTACATCGGTCTAATGTCATGAATAGGCACGCAGCAATACCATCGTATTTATCAGAAATGAAAATCATAATAAGTTCGTTCCTTGAACTGTGAAGTTTCCGAATGCGACGTGATCTGGCATTTCTCTATCTATGCTATGCTACTATATTGTCAGTCTTTGATCATTGATTTTTATCCCCTCTAGAATACTCATATATTGAGAGAAGTAAAAGGGAAAGACCCCTCGTTTGCTCATTGATCACTACTGGAGATAACTGAATCTTCCTTCTGTTGGTGATGCATCTTGATAATGTGCTGTGTATCTCAACTTGATTTGTGTTCGGATTTAGCATGGATCATCCTTTGGCTGGAGATGTCCATGAAGCATTTCAGAGTCAAGCAACATGAATCATTAAATCTCTCATATTGTCATTGTAACACTTGTCTCAAAATGTTGAATCAGATAAGCAAATATGTACAGACATAATGACAAGATGAAAATGCAGTACT
This sequence comes from Triticum monococcum, assembly GCA_034509565.1. Taxonomy (NCBI): domain Eukaryota; kingdom Viridiplantae; phylum Streptophyta; class Magnoliopsida; order Poales; family Poaceae; genus Triticum; species Triticum monococcum. The sequence continues at coordinate 49,277,344 of CM067846.1, forward strand.
ATACTTGCAACATGCATCTATCTCATTCTATTCTATGCACTGTTAATGTACAACATGATCAAGCTTGACAAGCATGAGCAAGATAGTGTTACAAGCGTGCAATAGTTCTGTTCAGGCTCAGCTCAACCCCACCTGCAGAACGAGCATTTTTCGCGTTATTGCGAGATTCACGAACATCAGCTTGTGAGCTTATGTAGGATAGGGACTGCAACCACGATACAAGCACAGGCTTCCGTACAACATCATCGGATTCCGCAACATGGGCGTGCATGTCATCGAGGAGCACATCCTGGCCTTCCTTTGGCAACGAGGTGACAAATTCCGCCAGCTCCTTGAGCAGATAAGAGAATGACTGCAGAAACAGGAGAAAAGAGTGTTGAGGGAATAAAATCTGCAGAGTCTCTACAGGTAGCAGTGCTGCATGCGTAGTAGGAAAGTCATGGAATAATGTGATTTGGGCTATAAAACATCAATCTCCAATGGTCCAAGACTCATCTTTATAGCAATCAAGTCAGTGCATGAAAATACTCGACAGGGTTTCAAAGCTAATGATGATTGCAATGTCTCTGCTATTGGGAAAAAAGTTCCTTGTGTCCTCGCGGATTGATCAGCCATATTCTGAATGTCATAAAGGAGATAAGCACCACCAACCCGTATTTCAGAGGAGTTACTGCTCTACACACCATCAGAAAGTAATACCATTGTGATCTTAGCTTACCTGAATATCGACAAGGAAGATGAGCCGCAGCAACAAGTCCAATATTTTCTTACAGGGCTCTGTGCTTTCTTCCCATGACCTCCATAATGATCTGTCCTGTATCATTGCAGTACTGCAAAGATCTTTAGCTTTCACAACAAGGCTATGGATACAAAAAAGAATGGCAAGGCTCTTTGCAGGAAGGTGCCGAACAAGTGCAGCAACTCCTGACGCTAATCCATCAAATGGAGTTACCCCAGGATAAGCCTATTATATGAGATAAGTAGAGAAATTAGTCAGTCGCCTAGTTAGGAACAAAATATATATGAAAAGGGTTTTGAATGAACTACCTCCAAAGATCTCCTAATATAATCAAAGGCAAGTTGCTCTTTCAAAGCCACTCGATCATCCTGATCAGTATCATTGCCAGATGACAGGAATGATACCATCACCGAGTGTACTGCACGTGTTATTTTTTCATTCGAGTGTTGTATGTATCTAACAAATTGCATTAAGGATGGCAATTTTGTATATCAAAATCAAGATAATCCAATGAGAAAAACAAAGAGAGAATTCCTTATTTGACACTAGATAAAAATGTACCTCCCTATTTGGCCCTGAAAAAAATATCCCTATTTGACGCTCGGACTACCCCCCCTCTCTCAATCCTAACCCCTAGCCTGTATGGCGGCAGCGGCAGATGTCTATTTATTTTTTCCTAATGTGATACTACCGTCAATTATTATGGTTACTAAAGATATTAAGGGCCCGTTTGGGACTGCTCCGCTCTAAAAAACAAGCCAAACGGGGTAACTCCATGATGTCCTGCTCTGAAAAAAACTAGAATCTGGGGATCAACTCCCTATTTTTTGTGAAGCTCATTAGGGGGTGCTTCAAAAACTCTAATTCAAAAGGTCCTCGTGGAGTTGGGGAAAATTAACCACCACTGTCACCAGTAAGTGGATACGCCTTTGTTTTATTTCCCCACGTCACCCAGCCAAATAGACCTTACCCACCAAATTTTCTCATTCTTGAAGCTGGAAGCCAAACAGGATAAACTGCTCTTTGGTGAAGCTGCCACTCCTAGGTGAATTTGCTCCAAAGTGGATTTGTGGAGTGGAGCAGTCCCAAAGAGGCCCTTAAGTGAGAATTGAAAAGAAAGTTTTACCCCAGGAAGAAATTTAGACCGAATGCCAAATAAGGATGATTTTTTTCAGGGCCAAATAGGGAAGCACATTTTTATGATTTTATCTAGTGTTAAATAAGGAATTCTATCAAAAATAAATAGTAAGACAAATAGTAGTGGTGTCTATAAAGGATACAAAAATATGACCGGAGATAATTTATCCCGAATTAGATGAGTTGGAATGAGGTTAATACAAGTAGGCATAACCCGCAGATAAAACAATATGCGTGACGTCTGGACCTCATCCGTGTAACAGATATATCTTGTTCCATCCAAGGTTAGTAAATCTACAATATACCAAAGTTCCATTTTAATCAACAGTTGCAAGCACATCCAAGCAAACACATGAGAAGTTTTAATCATAATGGCACAAGGAGATTAGGAGAGTGGCATTAAAATAACCTGGTTTGGTTGTCAATTCAGCACATGAAGGCATTGACTCAACGAATAAAGCACTGGCTGCCGCATTATCCTGATTGACAACAACAGCACGCCGGATTGCTTCAGTGTACTCAGGAAGACGCAAACGTCTCAGATGTTCCACACAAGAGAATTCCACCAAGATCCTAACAGCAACCTCTGGCTGGAACCCCCCTGAGGAGTTTGCATCCAACCTGTGTTTCGCAACCTCTGCCGCAAAGCTTACAATCATAAAAAATGCCGCCTCAGCGATCTTATCAATCTCAGCAAGCAAACCATTCCGTTTCGCCTGGTGCAGCAACACTGCTGCACGAAGATGATGATACAACTCTTGCGCATATTCACATACACGAGTTTCCACATAATCTTTAGTCTTCTCATCAGCAAATGAATACTGATTGCACAGAACCCCAGTCACTGGCCCTGCTTCTTTGAAAAGGACACTATCCTGGTGCTGCATGACCTGATTCTTTGCAAGCTCAGCTGAATTTCCATCTGGACTCTTAACTGAGATCCTAAGCAGGCGCGGAAGAGGAAGGAGCTCCTCCAGCAGTGCCATAAGAACACACCGTAACACTGAATCATTAGATGCTACCGGCCCACACTGTGTCAAACCTAATGCAACACACTGAAGAAGGACACGGCGCTGATCATCGTCCGGCCTCCCTTCTACAGCTGCCCTCCGAGCTGCAAAACGAATGGTCCGTTCAGGAGCCTCCTTCAACCTTGGAGCAAAGTCCAACCGATGTCTCACCGAAGCAACCCTCAATGCCCGTAGTCCACCGCAAGCCGCCATCACCGCCGGAAACAGCACATAACCCTCACTCTCACACTTCTCCGGCGAAATTACCTCGAACAGAACCTGAACCTTGCGCATCCTCCTCGACTCGACGAACCCCGACACCAGCCAATCCACCAGCTTAAGCACCCTGACAGCAACACCTACATCCCCGATCCTGCCGCAAATCCTAACCAGGGAGACAAGGATCCTCCCAAAGTGCGGCTCATCTGCACATGCCAGGGCATGGCCAATCCCAGCAAGCGCAAGGTGGTCAATACCATCGCTGGTCTCACTGGCCTGCTCCATATTCTCTAGAATGCGACTCACAGCCACAACGGGGTCGTCGCCGCCGTGGTCACTCCCGAGATTCCCCGTGCTGGGGCTCCCTGAGCTGCCATTGCTGGTGGAATTCTTGGAGGTCTTGGCGGTGGCGAGCGCGCCCAGGAGGAGGAGCCGAGGGGCGAGGGGGAGGGAGGGGAAGGGGAGCGAGTAGTTGGGGAGGAGAGGCGGGCAGGTGGCGAGCAGCGGGGAGACGAGGCGGGGGTGGAGCGGGAGAAGCGGCAGGAGCAGCTCGAGGTGCGCGGAGCTGAGGCGGAGCGAGCGGCGGTGCAGGTGGAGGGTCTCGAGGGCGGCGAGGGCGGCCGCAGGGGAGGGAGCGGCGCTCCGGAGGTGCGACCACGCGGAGAGGATGGCGGCGGGGGTGGGCGGCGGGGGCGCCGGCGCGGGGGGCGCGAAGGTGGGTGGCTCGAGGAGGTCGGCGAGGGGCGTGCCGGCGGGGGCCGGCGGCGGGAGACTGGCCGGCGGCGGCATGGCTGGGGTTCGGATCGGAACTGACGCGACGATGAGGACGCCGCCGCTCCTCAGACTTGAGAGGACTCTAGAGAAAGGCAACGGAGCAGCCAGCAGACCAGGGTACCACAAACAAATGCGCCCACCCGCATTTCATATTTTTCATGTATTTATAAATTTCGATCAAATTTTGAACTCCATATTTGGATAATTTTTATTTTGAACTTTTCATATTTGGGTTAGAAAATAAAACTTGGAGGTGACAAATTTTATCGGGACGAACATTTTGGGACGATTTTGTTAGCATCTAGACGTGTGATGTTTTGATCATGGTCAGTGCCACGGCTCACAAAACTTGGCTATCTTTGGATTGCATGGCTTCTATGGGATTTCGCATATTCTGATTATTGAATTCAAAATTACAAAAAAATTAGAATCCCCTGAAAGAAAGAAAAAAAATCTATATGATTAGTGATTTGATGTAAAAACCCTGGTTGCATAGGTCAATGACGACGGAGCTTGCCCAGCTCCCCTGATATGGATCAGAGCAAACCGAGGGAGCAGGCAAGCCCCGTCTCGACCGGTGTTCCTCACAATGTGTGCCTATCCAACAATATTCCCTCATGATTACCTTATTCTTGCTTGTAAAAACCCAATAATTAATAAAAAATTGTTCGTTAGGCACCTTTGGTTACCAAAGATCAAGGGAGTAGAAAAGGGTCATTTAACACCATTGGCTCCCTGCAAATGTCAAGTTTGGCATCTAAGAGAATCCGGAAATTCCAAAAGTGTAAGTCTCGGAAGTCATTATAAATGCATTAATCTTCATAATTAACCTCCCTTGAAAAAGTGTAAGTCCTGTGAGTCATTATAGGTGCATTAAGATAACTTTGGCCAGAAGTTACAAAACTGTCTCCCCACAAAAAAAAAGTTATGAAACTGTCCAAACTTCCAAATGGCTTATCCAAATTAGCTCAAAATTTCCTATATCACTCGGGCATCGAGATTTAGTTGTTGGAATTCTTTCAAAAAATGAAGTTGAATTTCTATAGTTATGCTGAAAAATACAAAAATTGTCCAAACTTTTAGGACCCTGATAAATCCCGAACGTTTTTTCATGGCAACTTTTGTTGATGCGAGGTGGCAACTTTAGTTTTTAAAACATGGCAACTTTGTCCTAGTTCGTATTTTTGTCAGAAAATTGCCATGTTTGCCACCCTCGCGTGAACTAAACTGACCATGAAAACATTGGGATTATCATGCTGAAAATCTGAATGTTCGGAATTTGTCATTCTCGAACTTTTAAGGGTCACCAGGTTACTCAAGGCCCAAATATTAAATTAGTGAAATGTTTTTAGACTTTTTTTAAATTTGAATTTATTGTTAAAGTTGGTTTCGGTAGGCTCGACTCAAGCTGAGCCTGACTACCACCTAGAGCTGAAAAGAGCCAAGCCAATGGTACAAGGGAAACACTATGTGTCAACCAATCGATTTTCTCTCATCCATCCGTCGTTCAGTGGTGTAGCTAGGGGTGGACAGGGTGGTCCATGGACCACCCTAAATTTTCCCCATAGCATGTATCTAGTGTAGAATTTTTTCAGAATAAATAAATTTATATAAATATTTTTACTATTGGACCACCCTGGCACATTGATCTGGCTATGCCACTACATCGTCTCAAGTGTGCGACATATGCCCCGTGGGGCAGCACATAGCTTTCCTTTCCGTTCTTATCTCCTCGCTTGGGTGCCCCGTCCGCCCTCCCCTTCCACCCTCTCCTACCTGGCGCATGAGCTACTATGAGGAGGCGACAGGTTGTTGCCCCTGCTTAAGCGGAGGCAAGATCAACACACGTTTTGGGCAAAAGCCGTTAGCTATAGTATGCTACTCCGCCATGCCCCAGGCTAATGCCTACCTGCCTAGGTCTGACGCCACCCCTGCTTGCAACGGCCACCGCGACTATGGGAGGTGATGGTTGTGTTTTCCATTGACATCGACAATGCTGCTCATGGGGCGTTGAAAAAATTTCCGCAACATCATGCATTAGCAAAAGCCCTCATGCAGCATTATGTATACTGCAAACATGTGAAGACGAAAATGATAATTCTGCAACACTATCTCCGTTATAAATATTTTTCTGCAACATGACCTTTGTTGCAAAGATAAAACTTGAAAAATAACGGTTCAAGCTACAAAAACGGCGAAAGACGGAAAAAATAAATATGCAAAACAACTTTCCGCAACATGACCTTTGTTGCAAAAACAATGCTTGAAGCTAAAAGAAACGCTTCGGGTGCTTTTGCAGCGAAGCCGTTGTTGCAAAGCAAACAACAAAACAACCAACTTATTGCAATTCGTGATGTGCACGTTTTGGGAAGATCCGTCGACTATTTTTGCGTCTATCGAACAACCCCGGAGGTGGTTGATTTTTTTTTGCTATCCGCCAACCGACGCGTAGCATCACCCATGGTACAACGACTAATCTATGGGACCCGGATGTTAGTTTTCACAGCAACTCATTACTCATACATATTCTGAATATCTTGTTACAACTTACGCCAAACTATCTCTTGAGTTGTTGATTGTTTTTTAGATAGCTAACCGATTATTCCAAGCGGTCCCCAAACTATCTGTTAAAACCCCTGGAGTTGTGGTTTTTCCTTACAATAGCTTGGAAACATTTTTCTCAATGCAATTTTCTTTTTTATAGTCACTCAACCATGACCCACATTTTATGTCTACTACTCAAATTTACTTCAAAGCTGCGACACTTTTATGGATTTGAGGGAGTATCTTATACTAGTAAGCTGGTACGTGCATAGCACGTGCAAAGTTTTAATTTATGTGTTTCGATGGAAAGTCTAAGGAATCAGCCGTCTTTTTGTGTGTGTATGTAAAGCTCTTGTGATAATTATTATAATGAGATAATTCCATTAACCAGTACTACAATGGGGTTCCGATGCACCTTAATGGGATAATCTCTCGTAGTTACATTTGTTCCCAGATTTTTTTTATGTATTTCTTTTTAGAAAAAAGGCTGGACCATGGCCTTTGCATCATTAATTACCATGCACAAAAATTTGAGAAAAGGATGCATTTGAAGCTAGTTTATGCTCTAATCACAAGGCTACTTATAATGAGCTGCTAATTCTGCCATATCATGTACAGTTCGGCCTAGTAAATCCCATGAAGTCTTTGGGACAGGCAGACGGCATCACCTGCTCATCCATTAAAATATTGATCTTATTTCAGCTTCTAGAGCCATCGTTCTGCCTACACAAGGTATTGCAAGTACTGTCGTCCATGTGACCTACAGTGAATGCCTTGGGAGGGCCTAGAATTTTCAGAAACAAAGCGAGATGATACACTGGTACTGTAGATGTGAATCCCTTCACTCTGAGCCAAGTTGCTTCTCAGGCTCAGGATTCAAAATTTCAAAACTCATACACTATATAGTATAGTAAAGAAATTGGAGTTTGTTGATGGTGGTGAGTTCAGTCCCCCCACTCCACCCCAATGTTCCTTGTCCATCTAGAACTCACCGGACCCCTTCAATTTGAGCAGAAAAAATAATAATCATATCTTGCCATGGTGCTCCCATTGCTGCCTTAGTTACATTGATTGAGTATCTTATTGCAGTGTTGCACTTGTATTGGTTGTTACAGTCCAATATAAATGAATTGTTTATGTGGTTCCATGGCAACACACGGATGTTATGCTAGTTATAACAAAACGACTGCTCATGCAATCTTTCTGTATTCTGTGATCTTTTCTGCCCTTGCACTCCCGTCAGATCTGTCTACCTTATTCTATTCATTTGATTAATAGATATTCAGATTCTACAGAATAGCTTGATTTGTTGCCACAATTGTTTATGGTTTGTTGCCAGATTTTTTTTCCTTAGTCCTATAACTTATTTGTTGCATACTCAGCAAAAACTTGTCTCAAAAGGTGTAACATTTGCCAGTACTATATTGTTGAATGGAGCTCAACCAGATATGATGTGTTTTCACTCTTCAGGCAATGGAAGAGTTCAATCAAATACAGAGGATTAAGCTGTGTGACCAATAATTTGGTAGGACTGATTTGTTGAATGGAGTTCAACCTTGTATGGTTTTCCTGAAGATAACTGGGAGTCTGGGAGAATGAACCGGGCATGACTCAGCACGAATAGAATGGTGAACTGATAAATTGTGCTGCAAATATATCATCTATAACTCAAGTTCATTTAAGCTAACGATAAGCTCCCATATTATTGATTGTGGTGTCCGGGAAGCAAACCATGCAGTGGAATCAAGCATAGAGATTGATGCCCCAAAACTTGGCCGGCTGGTTGGTGCGGTAGTTGCGGTCGAGGGCCTTGATCTTCTCCATGTCCTCGGCGGAGATGTCGAAGTCGAAGACCGCAAAGTTCTCCTCCAGCCTCTCTACCTTGGAGGTCTTGGGGATGACCACCGTGTTCCTCTGGAGGCCCCACCGGAGGACCAGCTGCGCCGGCGTCTTGCCGTATTTCTCAGCCAGGGACTGCAAGCACCGATACAGCAAACTGAGGTTGAGAAACTATCACAAAACCAGGCTCACGGAAGTGTTCATTTTCTAAATGCTGGAATGGAATATGAAGTCACATTGTCACGATTTGTGATACTGACCTTGATGACAGGATCGTCGAGGCATGAGACCGAGCCGAACCATTCGGTGTTGGCAGTGGAGCCGCCCAGGGGCGTGTGTGCGGTGACAGCGATTCCGTGCTTCTGGCAGAACTTCACAAGAGAGTCGCGCTGGAAGTAAGGGTGTGTCTCGATTTGGTTCACCGCGGGCTTTATCTTAGCGTAGGCCAAGCAGTCTCTGGTGAGGAAGATGTCGTAGTTGCTGCATGGGTAATTAAAGGGTTAAATTCGAGAAATATAAATCTCCTCCAGCATGAGAGGTAGCCATGAAATCTCGAATTGTGACGGAAGTGGACACAACATAATGGGACTACGGAGATGCAGGGATTTATTACAGTTCGATTCTGGTTAGTCTGAATAAGCACAGCTCAAGTAGTCAAGTTCAGAATTGGAACTTGGGAGTGCTACAACCAGAGCAGTCTAGATCCTGACACTATTGTAAGACTGTTAAGTTGCAGCTAGTTAGAGATCACACAATGTCATAGAGAGCATGTAGAATTATCATTCTAACGGTAATGCCCAAGTTTACAGCTCCAATGGTCAGGGGATGCAGTTACTATTTGTTACTAAGGGTGCTGAGTGCAAATATAACAAGATTCGCTTTACAAAGAACAAACATTGAAACACATCCATCCTTGTTCTGTGCACCTGGTGCGTGCCATTCTGCTACTCATTTGGATAGTGCAGTAAATACAAACTAAAGGGTCTTTGCTTGGAGAATATGCAAGGTAAAACTCACATGGAAGCTATTTAAATCTTTAAATATGTTAGACTGCATAAATTTGGAAGTGACCTAGAGGCAATAGCATACTGTACAATGGAAGCAAGAAGCCAAGAATAACTAAGCACAAATTTACATAGTATACAATCAACAAAGTCAATTTACGACAATTCAGGTTCACCAGGACTTGAAAGGATTACAGAATAAGATCTTACACTCTTTATTTAGAAAGAAAAGATGGAGATAAACTCTGGGCAACAAGACCAGCAACTATTTGCACATCAACTAGTAAGCCAATAAATGGAAATATCGAAAAGGACTAAATCATTTTAAATACACAGCAGCCAAGAGATATAGATGATAGATCAAACAAATTATGTACTAATAAATTAATGGAACAAGCTGAACAGTTGTAATTCTAAGTGAACTGAACTGTGGCCATGACTAGGATAAATGGGGACAACCAGTGGCGGAGCTACGTTGGGGCCAACCCGTGCTATGGCCCGCCCATCTCAGGTGTAACACTGCCTAATTAGCCTGCCAACTGGAGTGGCCCGTCTCTTTTCTATGCCTTTTTCTTTGGGTTGGCCCGCCCAACTAATCCAATGAAGCTCCGCCAGGACAACATCAACTAACTGACCCAAGTGACGCATCATAATATCTACACAGGTTAAATGAGTCGAGACCAAATGCCTCAATAATTCAAATAGAGTTATAGACCAAGGAAAGACCACAGAACCAATGGTAATATGATGTACTTTACCTAATTCCGATGCTACGAACAAGTCCCATGGAAACAAGATCTTCCATTGCATGCCACGTTGTCTCCAATGTGATAGTGGTATCGATATCAAGCACACCATCATCACCAAGAGCACTGCCAGTTGTGCCAACTCCTGTACACAATTAAAATGAAGATACTCAATTATGTTAGATTCAATGGCATAAAGTGTTCTTTATCCATGTTAGGTAGGATAAAGACAAGGATCATACCAGTATGCTTAGTAGCTACAGGGAAGTGAATAAGGTAGAGATCTAGATAATCCAATCGCAGCTTCTTCAGGCTATCCTTGCAGGCTTCGACAACATGACCGTGATCTGAGTTCCACAACTACAATCACAACAGACATGGAGCTTTGAGTAACACAATATATGTTGGAGAAAGAATGTTGCAACATCATTTGAATGTTTTCCTTATGTTGAGAGTGAAATGGGGTGTAAACAAAAAGACTTAATAGCACAACCCGATAACAACTGTAAGTTAGGAAATGCAATAAGTGATGAATTAATCTGAACTTCAAGTGCTCATATTTGAATGTCAGTGTCGACAAACAGCTGTTGATTCATTGGTGTGTGAAGCCATAAAAGATAACCATGGTGGAAAAAAGATTACTACAAGCCAGCCGTGCTGCTTTCTAAGTCTAGGAGATTAGTTTCACAACATCTTCTGCCGAGTCGGTCAAAACAATAGACGGTAGATAGGATTCCAGCACATTATACCAGCAATTCAGTGCGTAACTACAAAACCTTGCTCCAGCTGAGACACAGGAGCACCTTTCAAGACTTTTCAGCATTTTTTAACTAGTACTAAATAGGTTTGTCACCAATAGGACCTGATGTACCTACAAGGCACCGCCTAGCGCTGACTGATGCAGCACCTTTTCTCCAATTGCTAAATCAACCATATGATTTTCACTCTGTCTTTGTTTTGAATGCCACATCCAGCCATACACCATCATAGGCGGGTTTAACCATAGATGTCTTGAAATTCTATGTTATCGCATACTTCTCTATACAGAACCTCATCTCATCAGCTCATAGGACACAATTGTTAATAGGCTCAGGTCCTAGCACAAAGGGGTAGTAGGCGTGTCGTATCCAACACAAAGAGAACATCGGTATATTCTTATTCCAATACCCTTTTCTGCAACCAAGCATCGAAAAATAATTGATTAATAGTAACCTTGGTTGTGATGAAAAGATCCTCTCTCTTGACAAGCCCAGTTTCGAACGCCTCCGCGAGCGCATCGCCAACTTCAGCCTCGTTTTTGTAGTCAGCTGCAGCACCAGACATCAATCCCAGACGGTTAGCACATCATCGCAGGCGAAATCTCCCGAAAAATAAACGCTGCAAATTAAGATCTAGTACTACTACTGAATAAAAGTAATGCAAAACTTCTTCAGCACTTGCAAATCTACTGCTTGAAGACATCACGAACTCTGACACTTGGTTTTACCAATGTGGGATTCCCCAGCCACGCACGCAAGCGTCCTAGATGAGACGGTGCGAGATTCATGGGGGTCGGGGATGGCGCAGACAGACGTGAAGAGGGGGGGAGGGAGGGCGTACCGGCGCAGTCGAAGTGGCGGTAGCCGGCGCGGAGGGCGGAGTGGATGAGGCCGCGGACGGCGGCGGAGTCCATCCGCCAGACGCCGAGCCCCACGGCCGGCATCTCGTGGCCGCTGCTCAGCTTCGTCGCCGTCGCCGCCATCCCTCGCCGGTAGGTCGCCGGGGCTCGTCGGAGTCGGGGATGAGATAAGAAGAAGAGCGACGAGGAGGAGGAACCGCGGTACAGTACAGTCGAGTCAGCACCCCTTCCCCTGCTGCGGCATCTAGTAGTGTAGAGGGGGAAGAAAGATTCCGTTGGACTCTGGCGAGTGAAGTGGTGGTGGAAAGGTGAACACGTGGGTTTTACGGAAATCGCGTGCTCGATGATACTCCGAATTATCTTGCCGTAGGCTGTTATTTTTTTCCCGATGCAGTTGGTCTCGTTGGTTGAATATATGATCAAACTTGAGAAGCGCGGACGCATTGCATTGTGAAATGAAGAGAGTATCAATACATTGCAGAGATCACATCTTTTTGCTGGGCTTGCTAGTGGAGAAGCTCTAGCTTGCAACTACAATGTTAATGGAGATGACTATACCATGGGTTATTATCTTGCGGTTGGTACTTATTCTTTATGGTCAACATTTGTGAAGATCATCAGTGAGCCAAAAAGCAAGATGGACAACTTTTTTGTTGCCCAAGCAAAAGAAACATATCAAAAGGATTGAAAGGGCATTTGGGCTCTTCGGGTGAAAGCCTAAGGCCCTGTCAGGTCGGACGACAGCGTCGACATCATCGTTTCCTTCTTTGGGGTGTCGTCTTGAAGAGCTTTGGATCCTGTTTGCGCGCTCCATGGGCTGGACGCTCGCGGCATTGCGGTCGGCAGGTGTGCGTCCGACAATGGTGATGTGGCGCAACTTCTTGTGTGGCAACGATGGCAGCTTCAGGCGGAGATGGGCTGTTGCTGAGCTTTGGTAGTCGGTCTCATCCGGCGTGTTCGAGGGGTTGCCGAGCCTCACTTGTCTTCCTGAAGTCAGAGCTGCAGAGGAGGTGCTTCCGCGGTGACGATGACACGAGACGGGTGGTCGGTTCCGGCGCTGGCTCAGCGCAGGTCTAGCGCTTTCCCCCTGCAATGCTCGTCGCCAGAGTCGAAGCTGCCTGGTCTTCGGCGCGTGCGGTGGACTGTTTGGCGTTGTCCGACGCAAGCCTCGATGCTCGTTTATGGTGAGGGCTCCATCGGTGGTCGTTGATGGTGGAGTCGGAGTCGCCCTGGCGGAGGTGTGACGACGATGACACCGGATTGCTACCTGGACGCTTTTCTCCTTGGCGGCGTGTGTGCGTTCTTGTGTGGGTTGCCAGGTCGCGCGGGATGTCCTGTGTGGGCATGTTGTAACGGTTTTCGTCCGGTTTTCCGTTAATTAACCGGGCAATTCTCTTCTTCTTTATTAATGAGATAGGCAAAACTTTTGCCTCCGTTTCAAAAAAAAGGACATTTGATGTGTTGCAAGCTCAATTTGCCATTCGAGGTCCTGATAAAAAATCTCTCTCAAACGTCATGGCCGCATGTGTAATTCTGCACGACATGATTATTGAGGATGAGAGGGATTTAAACTTAGAGTTTTTCTATGACAATGTTGGTAGCCATATCAAGCCTAACAGGGACCAATATCAGATCAGTGTATTTCTTTAGACCTATCGGCAGATTGAGGACAATGCCACACACGCCCTAGCTTCGTGATGATCTCATTGAGCACCAGTGGCAACTGTATGGGAGATAAACTCTCATTTTATTCATTTAATCTTATTTGTATTCATGTGTGATTTGAACCATTCTATCTATTCCAAACCATTTGTATTGTTTTAATTATTCGGATTTGGGCATTTGTTGTAATTGAGATTATTATTGTATTATACGCTGTTAAAACATTAATAAGTTTGATTTATATTGTTGTTGTGTTAAGATTATATTGTTCAAAAACATGAATTTGCCTAAAACCTCAAAACTGCTTTTTGCGGTACCGCAAGGGCTCTAGCGGAACATATCCCGTAAACCCGATGCAGCAGCATCCACCATACTACTTCGCTGCCTTGTAGCTTGGTCCGTAGCGGCAGCCCGCCCTACCATTACCGCTAGCCATCAAGTGTCGTACAATGTCAACCTCAACACTGAGTTTGTCGCAGTCGTCGGCGCTTGTCCGTTCGCGGATGCTGGCCACCACACCTACCAGTACATGCTCTCTGTTTGCCGGAATGTGTCAACCGGGCGCTAGTGAGGAGGGTGTAATGATGAACATGATTCACAACGGCTTTAGCCACCACAAAGACGGGCAAGTGGACTGTCCTTGAAGCATTATTCCTTTTATCGGTAGGGCTGTTAGCAAGGAGTTTGAAGTTTAGTACTTTCAGCTTTCCTGTTTTAGCTAGGAATGTAGTTGGTTCAGAGGTGTCAAGTGGAGAGGTTAGATCTTCTCTTCCTTCTCATACTGCGATTAATATCGCTACTACACTTTCCACTTTATGTTGATCATTTGAGCATGAGCAGCTTGTTCAGGAGCAGCCGCCCGTGGAACTCTTGTTTTGAGGCAGTAGACTTCTCAACCATTTTTGCTTGTGCCAGTGCTCCCAGAAATGAATGAATTTTTTGCAATATGAAATTGAATGCCATAACTCTGATTTGTATTTTACATTTTATTGGCGCTGTTGGGAAATCTACATAGATAGGGTTGCATACTTGGTTACTTGATGCAATGGAGGGTCCCACTCTAGTATCTTCTTTGATTCATGCAGCTACTATGGTCACTACTGGCGTTTTCATGATAGCAAGGTGATCCCCTTTATTTGAATACTCACCTATGACTTTGACTGTTATTACTTTTGCAGGAGCTATGACGTCATTCCTTGCGGCAACCACTGTAATATTACGGAACGATCTAAAGAGGGTCATAGCTTATTCAACTTGCAGTCAATTAGGCTATATGATCTTTGATTGCGGCATCTCTAACTATTCGGTTAACGTCTTTCAATTAATGAATCACACATTTTTCAAAGCATTACTCTTCATGAGTGCGGGTTCGGTGATTCATGCCATGTCGGATGAGCAAGATATGCGGAAGATGGGGGGCTTGCCTCCTCCTTTCCTTTGACCTATGCCCTGATGCTCATGGAGTTGGAGCCGAAGGACACCCACCAGAGACACACCCAGATGTTGGACACCCAACAGACACAATCCTAGACGACGCAGACCCAGCAGCCAAACAACGACCAGCTGGACGGTGATCTTGAGGACATGTGGGCGTCGGGTGTGGACTAAAAGAAGAAAAGGAGAGAACATTTCAACTTGAAAGATGATGAACTGTTGGCTGATGCCTGGTTGGCCACAAGCACTGATCCTATTCATGGCACTGAGCAATGGGGCACTACCTTTTGAACAAATGTGCATGTTTGCTTTCATTGACACAAGCACTATGATCCGCACCGCAAGGAAGTGGCCCGCGACATAACCCAAAATCGCTCACTAGAACATTCGTAAGCAGTAGATATAGTTTGGCATGGTGTCATGTCATGTTTACACATCACTAGCCTTTTCTTATGTTCTTTATGAATCTTGTTGATTTTTCAACAAAGAAAATATAACCAACCTCAATATGGTCAACAAAAGTTAAACTTCGACATAACGTAGCTTATGGGTACACGAGCTAGGTGACAAAGTCTCACGTGATTTGGGAAATGTTTGGTTGTACAAAATATGTACATCCATATGTGAGTTATGCACAAGTGAATCCATGAGGTTTGTAGTGAATAATCCTTTTTCCTTGTGCATGTCACTTGATATGTACAAATCAATGATAGAGTCCATGATCATGTACTCTATCATTGATTTCTAATAAAATTATACACCTTGACCCCACCTTTTTTGAATCCTTCATCCATATATATTGTTATATAAGATAAGTCCCATAACTGCCTCATTCAAATCGATTCCAGTCGCTGCTACGGTCACATCAATCCGTTATGGCTCGGACCCTCTTAGTAGCTAGATCCTTCGGGAAGCCATAGTAGTTCACAATATAAAAATATCTCAAGATTTAGTAGAAAGCATAAAAAATAGATTAACATTAAAAATTGAAAATAAATGGCAGCCTTAGTATTCAAAGCCTGGACCAATGCCACAACGTACTTAAGTGCATTGCCATCCACGTTATATACATATTTTTTTGGATTGTAAGTTTACTCTAGGAAAAAAAGGAAAATCACTACTCTTTCGACTGTCAGATCGATAATGGATGGCCTCTGCGTTGTCTGCCACCTCGCCTCCCTTGTCTTCCTACTCGGTTGTATTCCCACCAGACCTAGTTCGCACCGGTCCACACAATTCCACCGTGTAACATAAGGCACCACAACCACCACTTCGATGGTTGATGACCCTTAATGATCTGGTTTCAGATTGTAGAAAGTCCCCTTGACTTTTCCCTAAGGAGTGACCTAGGTATCGAACCCACAGGAGGATGTACTCTATGACAAAGATTCAAACAAGTTACCATTCCTGCAAAATGTTAGAGTTTCTAACCGGGCATTTTATCAACCTTTTCGATGTAAACAATAATGTGGAAATAGACATGGGTATGAGGACTTACACTCACAACCTTCTACTCGTGCATGAGATATCGTCTTGATATTGAACATGGTCTTGGTAGACACGCGTTACAATGTGCTCATAACATGATGAAGTGTGGGATGTGTCCAAAGTATGTCATGACCTAGCACGAGCTGCATCAAGAGTCAATTATTCAATTGATGAGCCTTACCGTCATTCAGGGTTATCTCGGTTATTAAGGATTTCTCTAGACAAGAGCATTAGGCATTTAATGAGTACACCTCATATATCCCCAAGGAATTGCTTCCTTTATTGTACTAATCCTTCTGTCACTTGTTTTCGGAATAGCGTTCCCACATCCTCGCTTCTTACCTCCTCCTTGATTAGTCTATGGGATCCTGGGTACCTGAGAGGACTTAGAACGAGAAGAAGAGAAAAGACAACTCCATGGTGAATCACACATACAAATAACATCAACTGAGCAAATTCATCCATCGATCAAGTGCAAAAGTACATAGGGGTTGCAAGGCCTTACCTCAAAACTCTGTAGATGAACTGTTGGTGTATCACACGGTCCTCGCCGGCCGGTGTCGGGATCGTCCCATACCCCACCATATTCCATGGGAGCACCTCCTTCTGTGGCAGGAAGCCGTCCACGACGAGTCCTTCCAGATGTGAATCACAAGTCATGGATGGGAACCACTTTCCCATGTTGTTTCTCGCCTTCCTCTTCTTCCGCTCCTCGCTGGCGGTTGTCCTAGGGCCACTCTTGCCCTAGCACCGACCGCGGTTTCCCTTGCCTCGCGCCATCAGAGGCTCGGGTGGGTTGGATGAGGAGAGGAGCGGTGGGGGCTTGCGAGTAGAAAGCTTGTGGCAATGGCAACTTTGCAAGGAAGGAAGAAGGGAAAGCGAGATCTAAGGGATGAATAGGAGCAATGAGAAAATGTTCCATCTCTTTTCTCTTTATATTTCTATGGGGCACCCAAGCGACAGGCTTGATAGGCAAACATGTGTTCCATTTTCTCTATGGTGTTTCGCACTACGTGAGATGTGAGCACTGGGATCTAGGGGTCATCACCGTGACACATCGGTCACGGCAGAATCGATTGGTTTTCTCCCTATGTTTATGATAGTAGTGATGGAACGTGACCAAAGCACACAGTTGTGACGCCTTGGTTTCCTATAGCAAGCCAATTATATCTTGACACATTTGGATATGCATGTAATCCAGCCGTCGAAGCACGATTTCAAGATGGTGTAGGTCTGCCGGCCGGACCCCGGGTGGGGTTCTCCAAGTCACTTAAGGCCGAACATGATGAGGCCATAAGCCTCGAATCTAGATCACGAGAAGCCAGACATGTTGAGGCTGAAAGCCTTGGAGCCAGATGATACGTCTCCAACGTATCTATAATTTTTGATTGCTCCATGCCATATTATCTACTTTTTGGACATTATTGGGCTTTATTTTCTACTTTTATATAATTTTTGGGACTAACCTATTAACCGAAGGCACAGCCCAGAATTGCTGTTTTTTTGCCTGTTTTAGGGTTTCGAAGAAAAGGAATATCAAACGGAGTCCAAACGGAATGAAACCTTCGGGAACGTGATTTTCTCAACGAACAAGACCCGGGAGACTTGGACCCTACGTAAAGACACAAAAGAGGAGGCCACGAGGTAGGGGGCGTGCCTCCCCCCAGGCGCGCCCTCCACCCTCGTGGGGCCCCTGTTGCTCCATCGACGTACTCCTTCCTCCTATATATACCTACGTACCCCCAAACGATCAGATACGGAGCCAAAAACCTAATCCACCGCCGCAACTTTCTGTATCCACGAGATCCCATCTTGGGGCATGTTTCGGAGCTCCACCGGAGGGGGCATCGATCACGGAGGGCTTCTACATCAACACCATAGCCCCTCCGATGAAGTGTGAGTAGTTTACCTCAGACCTACGGGTCCATAGTTATTAGCTAGATGGCTTGTTCTCTCTTTTTGGATCTCAATACAATGTTCTCCCCCTCTCTTGTGGAGAACTATTCGATGCAATCTTCTTTTTGCGGTGTGTTTGTTGAGACCGATGAATTGTGGGTTTATGATCAAGTCTATCTATGAACAATATTTGAATCTTCTCTGAATTCTTTTATTTATGATTGGTTATCTTTTCAAGTCTCTTCGAATTATCAGTTTGGTTTGGCCTACTAGATTGATCTTTCTTGCAATGGGAGAAGTGCTTAACTTTGGGTTCAATCTTGCGGTGTCCTTTCCTAGTGACAGTAGAGGCAGCAAGGCACGTATTGTATTGTTGCCATCGAGGATAACAAGATGGGGTTTTCATCATATTGCATGAGTTTATCCCTCTACATCATGTCATCTTGCTTAAGGCGTTACTCTGTTTTTAACTTAATACTCTAGATGCATGCTGGATAGCGGTCGATGAGTGGAGTAATAGTAGTAGATGCAGGCATGAGTCGGTCTACTTGTCTCGGACGTGATGCCTATATACATGATCATACCTAGATATTCTCATAACTATGCTCAATTCTGTCAATTGCTCAACAGTAATTTGTTCACCCACCGTAGAATACTTATGCTCTCGAGAGAAGCCACTAGTGAAACCTATGGCCCCGGGTCTATCTTCATCATATTAATCTCCTACTACTTAGTTATTTCCTTTGATTTTTTACTTTGCTTTTATTTTACTTTGCATCTTTACCACAAAAATACCAAAAATATTATCTTATCATATCTATCAGATCTCACTCTCGTAAGTGGCCGTGTAGGGATTTACAACCCCTATTCGCGTTGGTTGCGAGGACTTATTTGTTTTGTGCAAGTACGAGGGACTCGCGGTAGCCTCCTACTGGATTGATACCTTGGTTCTCAAAAAACTGAGGAAAATACTTACGCTACTTTCCTGCATCATCCCTTCCTCTTCGGGGAAAACCAACGCAGTGCTCAAGAGGTAGCAAGAAGGATTTCTGGCGCCGTTGCCGGGGAGTCTACGCAAAAGTCAACATACCAAGTACCCATCACAATCCCTATCTCCCGCATTACATTATTTGCCATTTGCCTCTCGTTTTCCTCTCCCCCACTTCATCCTTGCCGTTTTATTCGCCCTTTCTCTCTCTATCCTCCCTCTCTTTCTCTATTTGCCTTCTTCCCGTATGTATCCTTGTTTGTGTTTCCATGTGCCTTCTATTTGCTTGCATCTTTGCTTGCTAAAAATCTATTGATATGGATCCACTTAAAGTGTTCTACTTAGATCATCTTCGATCCTTATGCGCTTGTGCCGAAACCCCAACTAGCCTAGTTGATGGGAAATCTTTAGATGAGCATGCTCATTTTGTGCGTCACCATTTGTCTGAAAAAGGGAGACTCTTATGGAATCAAATAAACAAATTACTAAGTTATGCTTGGAATCTTTGTGAAATTTGTGATTTTACTTGTTGCTCTAAGAACCCTAAAAACACCTCCCCTACCTATGTGAGTTTAATGATATTGAAATCTTATCTTCTTATGCAAAATGTGTTTATAGTTACTACGATATCGAATGAATTGAAGAATTTGTTGCTTTTAAGGGTGCTTATGAAGTTGCTTCTTTGATTGAAAAATATGATATTAGTCTCTACGAATCTGAAAATTTTGACATACTTAAATATTGCTATGAAAACTATGCTCACAATGTCTATGTCAAAGAATTTATTGAAAGAATGACCATTGCTTCGGAAGAAAATAATGATATGCATGAATCTATAGATAATTATGATTCCGATGATTTGATTGAAATATCCCTTGATGAACATGATGCTTGCTATTCTTGTGGCCACAATGCCAATATTTATGAAGATGAATTTGCTATAGTTCCTTATGTTAAACATGAGATCGTTGCTATTGCACCCATACTTAATAGTTCTTTTGATGAAAAGCATGATTGCAATGATGTTATTATAAATTCCTTTAATGTCAATTGTGTTAATGATATGCAAAACCCTAAGCTTGGGGATGCTAGTTTTGCTAGGACTACTATTTGTTGCAATGATCATGATTGGGGTGATTCTTATTTTGATCTTGAAAATTTATTTAAGCCCCATGATGAATATGAGATTGATAATAGTGTTTGCAATATTATTAAAAGTGGGTTTGGAGAGGTCATGACTTTAGTTAATGTTAATCCCACTATTTTGGAAGAGTGTCAACTTTGCATGTATGTAGATCATGTTGAAAATATTTTATGTGATAGCTATTTTGTTGAATTTGCTCATGATCCTACATGTAATTATTATGAGAGAGGAAAATATGGTGGTAGAAATTTTCATGTTACTAAATTATCTCTCGTCATGTTGAGATTGCTATTGTTTCTTTCCGCTTCCTTGCATATGCTAGTTTTTGCTTGCCTTGATAATTTGTTTGCCTATAAGATGCCTACGCATAGGAAGTATGTCAGACTTAGATGTGTTTGTCACGTGTTTTATGACGCTCTCTTTGTGCTTTAATTCTTGTCTTTCATGTGAGCATCATTGAATTATTATGCCTAGCTAGGGGTGTTAAACGATAGCGCTTGTTGGGAGGCAACCCAATTTTATTTTTATTCCTTGATTTTTGCTCCTGTTTAGTAATAAATAATTTATCTAGCCTCTTTTTTGGTTGTGTTTTTTGTGTTTAATTAGTGTTTGTGCCAAGTAGAACCGTTGGGAAGACTTGAGGAAAGTCTTGTTACACTTGCTGTAAAAAAACAGAAACTTTAGCGCTCACGAAAACTGCTGCCATTTTTATTTGGAAAGTGATATTTAGTTAATTCTTTTTGCATATGATTAATAGATAAATTCCTCACGTCCAGAAATTTATTTTAGAATTTTGGGGGTTCCAGATCTTGCGCTAGCTACAGATTACTACATACTGTTCTGTTTTTGACAGATTCTGTTTTTCGTGTGTTGTTTGCTTATTTTGATGAATCTATGGCTAGTAAAATAGTTTATAAACCATAGAGAAGTTGGAATACAGTAGTTATAACACCAATATAAATAAATATTGAGTTCATTACAGTACCTTGAAGTGGTCTTTTGTTTTCTTTCGCTAACGGAGCTCACGAGATTTTCTACTTTAAGTTTTGTGTTGTGAAGTTTTCAAGTTTTGGGTAAAGATTTGATGGATTATGGAACAAGGAGTGGAAAGAGCCTAATCTTGGGGATGCCCATGGCACCCCCAAGATAATCTAAGAACACCTAAAAGCCAAAGCTTGGGGATGCCCCGGAAGGCATCCCCTCTTTCGTCTACTTCTATCGGTAACTTTACTTGGAGCTATATTTTTATTCGCCACATGATATGTGTTTTGCTTGGAGCGTCTTGTATGATTTGAGTCTTTACTTTTTAGTTTACCACAATCATCCTTGCTTTACACACCTTTTGAGAGAGCCAAACATGATTTGGAATTTGTTAGAATACTCTATGTGCTTCGCTTATATCTTTTAGAGCACGGTGGTGGATTTGTTTTATAGAAACTATTGATCTCTCATGCTTCACTTAGATTATTTTGAGAGCCTTAAATAGCATGGTAATTTGCTTAATATCCTAATATGCTTGGTATACAAATTAATAATAAAACTTTTTTATGAGTGTGTTGAATACTATGAGAAGTTTGATGCTTGATAATTGTTTTGAGATATAAAGATGGTGATATTAAAGTTGTGCTAGTTGAGTAGTTGTGAATTTGAGAAATACTGGTGTTAAAGTTTGTGATTCTCGTAGCATGCACATATGGTGAACCGTTATGTGATGAAGTCGGAGCATGATTTATTTTTTGATTGTCTTCCTTATGAGTGGCGGTCGGGGACGAGCGATGGTCTTTTCCTACCAATCTATCCCCCTAGGAGCATGCGCGTAATACTTTGCTTTGATAACTTGTAGATTTTTGCAATAAGTATATGAGTTCTTTATGACTAATGTTGAGTCCATGGATTATACACACTTTTCTCATCCTTCCACCTTTGCTAGCCTCTCTAATACCGCGCACCTTTCGCCGGTATCATACACCCACCATATACCTTTCTCAAAACAGCCACCATACCTACCTATTATGGCATTTCCATAGCCATTCCGAGATATATTGCCATGCAACTTTCCACCGTTCCGTTTATTATGACACACTCCATCATTGTCATATTGCTTAGCATGATCATGTAGTTGACATCGTATTTGTGGCAAAGCCACCATTCATAATTCTTTCATATGTGTCACTCTTGATTCATTGCATATCCCGGTACACCACCGGAGGCATTCATATAGAGTCATATTTTGTTCTAAGTATCGAGTTGTAATTGTTGAGTTGTAAGAAAAACAAAAGTGTGATGATCATCATTATTAGAGCATTGTCCCAGTGAGGAAAGGATGATGGAGACTATGATTCCCCCACAAGTCGGGATGAGACTCCGGACGAAAAATAAAAAAAAGGAGAGAAAGAAAAGAAGCCATAAAAAATGAGAAAAGGCCCAACTAAAAAAATGAGAGAAAAAGAGAAAAGGGACAATGTTACTATCCTTTTACCACACTTGTGCTTCAAAGTAGCACCATGATATTCATGATAGAGAGTCTCCTATGTTATCACTTTCATATACTAGTGGGAATTTTTCATTATAGAACTTGGCTTGTATATTCCAATGATGGGCTTCCTCAAAATGCCCTAGGTCTTCATGAGCAAGCAAGTTGGATGCACACCCACTTAGTTTCTTTTGTTGAGCTTTGATATACTTATAGCTCTAGTGCATCCGTTGCATGACAATCCCTACTCACTCACATTGATATCTATTGATGGGCATCTTCATAGGCCGTTGATACGCCTAGTTGATGTGAGACTATCTTCTCCCTTTTTGTCTTCCCCACAACCACCATTCTATTCCACTTATAGTGCTATATCCATGGCTCACGCTCATGTATTGCGAGAAGATTGAAAAAGTTTGAGAACACCAAAAGTATGAAACAATTGCTTGGCTTGTCATCGGGGTTGTGCATGATTTAAATATTTTGTGTAGTGAAGATGGAGCATAGCCAGACTATATGATTTTGTAGGGATAACTTTCTTTGGCCATGCTATTTTGAGAAGACATAATTGCTTTGTTAGTATGCTTGAAGTATTATTATTTTTATGTCAATATTAAACTTTTGTCTTGAATCTTTCGGATCTGAATATTCATACCACAATTAAGAAGAATTACATTAAATTATGCCAAGTAGCACTCCACATCAAAAATTCTGTTTTTATCATTTACCTACTCGAGGACGAGCAGGAATTAAGCTTGGGGATGCCTGATACGTCTCCAACGTATCTATAATTTTTGATGGCTCCATGCTATATTATCTACTGTTTTGGACATTATTAGGCTTTATTTTCCACTTTTATATTATTTTTGGGACTAACCTATTAACCGGAGGCCCAGCCCAGAATTGCTGTTTTTTGCCTGTTTTAGGGTTTCGAAGAAAAGGAATATCAAACGGGGTCCAAACGGAATGAAACCTTCGGGAACGTGATTTTCTCAACGAACAAGACCCGAGATACTTGGACCCTATGTCAAGACACAAAAGAGGAGGCCACGAGGTAGGGGGCGCAGGCGCGCCCTCCACCCTCGTGGGCCCCCTGTTGCTCCACCGACGTACTCCTTCCTCCTATATATACCTACGTACCCCAAACGATCAGATACGAAGCCAAAAACCTAATTCCACCGCCGCAACTTTCTGTATCCACGAGATCCCATCTCGGGGCCTGTTCTGGAGCTCCGCCCGAGGGGGCATCGATCACGGAGGGCTTCTACATCAACACCATAGCCCCTCCGATGAAGTGTGAGTAGTTTACCTCAGACCTACGGGTCCATAGTTATTAGCTAGATGGCTTGTTTTCTCTTTTTGGATCTCAATACAATGTTTCCCCCCTCTCTTGTGGAGAACTATTTGACGTAATCTTCTTTTTGCGGTGTGTTTGTTGAGACCGATGAATTGTGGGTTTATGATCAAGTCTATCTATGAACAATATTTGAATCTTCTCTGAATTCTTTTATGTATGATTGGTTATCTTTGCAAGTCTCTTCGAATTATCAGTTTGGTTTGGCCTACTAGATTGATCTTTCTTGCAATGGGAGAAGTGCTTAACTTTGGGTTCAATCTTGCGGTGTCCTTTCCCAGTGACAGTAGAGGCAGCAAGGCACGTATTGTATTGTTGCCATCGAGGATAACAAGATGGGGTTTTCATCATATTGCATGAGTTTATCCCTCTACATCATGTCATCTTGCTTAAGGCATTACTCTGTTTTTAACTTAATACTCTAGATGCATGTTGGATAGCGGTCGATGAGTGGAGTAATAGTAGTAGATGCAGGCATGAGTCGGTCTACTTGTCTCGGACGTGATGCCTATATACATGATCATACCTAGATATTCTCATAACTATGCTCAATTCTGTCAATTGCTCAACAGTAATTTGTTCACCCACCGTAGAATACTTATGCTCTCGAGAGAAGCCACTAGTGAAACATATGGCCCCCGGGTCTATCTTCATCATATTAATCTCCTACTACTTAGTTATTTCCTTTGCTTTTTTACTTTGCTTTTATTTTACTTTGCATCTTTACCACAAAAATACCAAAAATAGTATCTTATCATATCTATCAGATCTCACTCTCGTAAGTGGCCGTGTAGGGATTGACAACCCATATTCGTGTTGGTTGCGAGGATTTATTTGTTTTGTGCAAGTACGAGGGACTCGCACGTAGCCTCCTACTGGAATGATACCTTGGTTCTCAAAAACTGAGGGAAATACTTACGCTACTTTGCTGCATCATCCCTTCCTCTTCGGGGAAAACCAATGCAGTGCTCAAGAGGTAGCACCAGATCACCAGAAGTCGGACTAATTCATCCATTTCACGCGGGAGGAGCCCGCCTGGATTTCATCCTTAAGTCTTCATTTCAAAACTCTAGACAGGCTTAGGGGCTACTAACGGTGTACTGCTCCAGGGGTGGCCCATCAGATGGGAGGTCCGTCAATGGGCCAGCCTCAGGGCCTAGGAGGCGTGGCAATAGTCAGGCACCCTTTGTTCGATAGGAAGCCTAACGTCCTCATGATCACCATCTTGGAGTGCAAGCCAAGGTCCCCTCGACTGACTTAGAGGTGAGGACGGTTAGGAAACTTGTAAACCCTAGCTCTTGGGCCCATTTATAAGGCTAGGCTAGGGGTAGGTCAAAGGCCATCAAACTCATAGTCAATACCTCAGTAGCTTATATGTCTGAAACATATCTATAATTTTTGATTGTTTCATGCTATTATATTATCACTTTTATATACTTTTTATAGCATATAATATTATTTTTCTGGACTAACCTATTAATTTAGTGCCCAGTGCCAGTTCCTTTTTTCTACATGTTTTTTGTTTCGCGGGAAGTTAACATCTGGGAAAGTCAAAACACAGTGCCAATTTAACACATTTTTTCAGGAAACGAAGGACCCACGAAGCTTTGGGAAGGCACAAGAAGAGCCATAGGAGGGCCACACGTCTAGGTGGCACACCCCAGGCCTAGGGAGCGCCACTAGGGCATGTGGGTCCCACATGCACCGTATTTTAATAATTCCACCGCCATAAAAGCCTATAAATACCGAAACCTTCCGTCATATTTGTAGAAGATTTTTTTTCAGACGCAAGTTCCTCTTTTGCGAAGATCCAATCTGGAGGCCTGTTCAGGAGCTCTGCCAGAGGGGGAATCCATTGCCGGAAGCTTCTTCAATAACCTTGCTACCTCCATGACCATGTGTGATTAGTTCCATTCGAACCTCAGGGTCCATAGTAGTATCTAGATGACTCTCTCTCTCTATCTCTCTCTCTTGGATCTTCAATACCATGTTGCCGTGAGCCGCCTCACATGATCGGAATCAATTCGATGTAATCAATAGTGTGTTTGTTAAGATATGATGAATTGTCCCTTTATGATCAGATTGTTCATTGAAATTAACCGAATCTTTTGAGGCTTTCTTCTTGTATAATTAAATAGCTTTTCATGTTCTCCGGCCTATCTATCGTCTTTGGCCAAGTTTGATGGGTTTTTCTTCTGAGGGAGTGGTGCTTTGTAGTGGGTTCAGTTTTGCGGTGCTCTAACCAAGTGACAATAAGAGCAACTACACGTATTGTATTGTTGCCACTAAGGATAAAATGATAGGGTTTTGTCATATTCATTGACCTCTTCCTATCTACATTATGCCATCTTGCTTATTGCGATGCTCTGTTTCTTGCAAACTTAATACCTCGAGATGCATGTGCTACCTCTTGAGCACTGCGTTGGTTTTCCCTTGAAGAGGAAATAGTGATGCAGCAAAGTAGCGTAAGTATTTCCCTCAGTTTTTGAGAACCAAGGTATCAATCCAGTAGGAGGCCACACACAAGTCCCTCGTACCTACACAAACAAATAAGAACCTCACAACCAACGCGATAAATGGGTTGTCAATCCCTTCACGGTCACTTACGAGAGTGAGATCTGATAGAGATGATAAGATAATATTTTTGGTATTTTTATGATAAAGATTGAAAGTAAAAGATTGCAAAATAAAATAGATTGGAAACTTATATGATAAAAGATAGACCCGGGGGCCATAGGTTTCACTAGTGGCTTCTCTCAAGATAGCATAAGTATTACGGTGGGTGAACAAATTACAGTCGAGCAATTGATAGAAAAGCAAATAATTATGAGAATATCTAGGCATGATCATGTATATAGGCATCATGTCCATGACAAGTAGACCGACTCTTGCCTGCATCTACTACTATTACTCCACACATCGACCACTATCCAGCATGCATCTAGAGTATTAAGTTCATAAGAACTAAGTAACGCATTAGGTAAGATGACATGATGTAGAGGAATAAACTCAAGCAATATGATATAAACCCCATCTTGTTATCCTCGATGGCAACAATACAATACGTGTCATTTCCCTTTCTGTCACTGGGATCGAGCACCGCAAGATTGAACCCAAAGCTAAGCACTTCTCCCATTGCAAGAAAGATCAATCTAGTAGGCCAAACCAAACTGATAATTCGAAGAGACTTGCAAAGATAACCAATCATGCATAAAAGATTTCAGAGAAGAATCAAATTTTATTCATAGATAAACTTGATCATAAACCCACAATTCATCGGATCTCGACAAACATACCGCAAAAAGAGTTACATCGAATAGATCTCCAAGAAGATCGAGGAGAACTTTGTATTGAGATCCAAAGAGATAGAAGAAGCCATCTAGCTAATAACTATGGACCCGAAGGTCTGAAGTAAACTACTCACACATCACCAGAGAGGCCATGGAGTTGATGTAGAGGCCCTCCGTGATCGATGCCCCCTCCGGCGGAGCTCCGGAAAAGGCCCCAAGATGGGATCTCTTGGGTACAGAAGGTTGCGGCGATGGAAATAGGGTTTCGTGGTGCTCTTGGATGTTTTCAGGGTATATGATTATATATAGGAGGAAGAAGTAGGTTGGTTGAGCCACGAGGGGGGTGGGCGCACCCAGGGTGTAGGCACGCCCCCTGCCTCGTGGACTCCTCGTTTGTTTCTTGACATCCACTCCAAGTCCTCTGGATCGCGTTTGTTTCAAAAATAACTCTCTCAAAGGTTTCATTCCATTTGGATTCCGTTTGATATTTCTTTTCTACGAAACACTGAAATAGGCAAAAAAACAGCAATTTGCACTGGGCCTTGGGTTAGTAGGTTAGTCCCAAAAATAATATAAAAGTGTAAAATAAAGCCCATTAACATCCAAAACAAATAATATAATAGCATGGAACAATCAAAAATTATAGATACGCTGGAGACGTATCAGCATGCTGGATAACGGTTTTGTTGTTGTTCTTGATGCTGCTAGTGATGTTGCTGGTGGTGGTGGTGCTGTTGTTCTGCTTCACCCTTACACTTGAGGAACTCCCAACAAGTCCTGCAGGAGCAAGTGAGATTTCTGGCATCGTTGTCAGGGAGTCTTCTACTATAGAAAGAGGTGCCTTCACACCAACACATTACCTACTTGTTATCTATCTTGCCTAGTTACTTTTTCCTTTTGCCTCGCTTGCATCTTAGCTTGCCGGAAAAACCCTTCAAAAATACCAAAAATACCTTTTGTTGTTGTTCTTGCTCTTGCTAAAATCATGCCTGCTGTTGAGGAAGTTCGTGTTGATGATGCTAGCGAAGATAGTTTTACAGGGAATAATGAGGAAACACCTAAGCCACCTACTTATGATTATGATTCTCATGATGATGATATTCCTAGCCATTTGGTGGTCAATGTTTTGAAGCAGACTGCAGAAGTCGGCATCGTCCTAGTGGGATATAAGTACACTGATCTGAGGGTGTGTAGGGGGCCTGTTTTGATTTGAAGACTTGAAGGCAAATTCAGTGGAAATATATTGACCGAGGGAAGACGAAGGCACCTATTAGGGTAGGCGATGACACCATGTTCGTTTCAATACAAAGATAAGATAAAGGGGGCAGAAGGAAACAATCCTCAATGGCTTTTGATTTGTTGTGTGGGTGGAACTGGAGGAGGGCGAAGATGAAGATAATAATGGAAGAGAAAACGTACAATCCACCCATAACAAATCGAGTCGAAAGGGAGACAACAACATATTTAACGCCTGGGGCGGCAGGAGCAAAAGAGGATGATGTAGACGCATGAGAACGCAGGCCACTGATGTGGCACGTTGATGAGAGCATGGTTAATAATACAACCAACAACTGGTTATAAGAGGTTATCATGTCATTTAGAGTCAACTTAATAGTCTGCATATATAATAGTAAGTTTTAAATATATACTGGTACTTTACTAATAACTGACCCACATTACAATCTCACAAAATGGTTTAGGGCTTGTGCTTGACTTTTATTCTACAACCCGTTTCCCTTCTCTCTCTCCTCCGACTAAGCAAGCGGGTGGCTCCTCTGATGTACGTCAGTTCTGATGTCGATCACTGACATGTGGGCCAGCCAGTGCCTTGGGCCCACATGTCAGTGACCAACGTCAGAGGATACTAGTCCACTAAGCAAATACCTTATGACATGTGGGCCCAAACCCCTTTTCTCATGGTTGTACTTGCTCTGTGATGGATAGTTGCATGTCAAGATAAATTGGATAATCTTATTTACTGTCATTGTCCAATAGAAATAATCCTTTTAAAACAAAGCAGCTCCAAAAGCCCCAAGCAAATAAAATCTTTGTCCAATAATACATCGCTAAAGAATTTTGTCATTGCAATTCACGGACTTTCCATTTGTGTAATCCTTCGGTAGGAACAGAGTAGGTCCTAGTCCTTATCTTCCTCGTTGAATATGCTTCACATGTCATGCTTGCATAATGCATGTTCCATCTACTCCGTATCACTTTCTACTCTAGTGAGAAACAAAACATAAAACTACCCAGCTTGCTGCCTAGCATCTCGGTAGTACCTACGTACTTTACTGTATAAAGATATGCATGTCGTGTAGCACGCACACACGTAGTAGTAATCGACCAGTTTATAGTGTGGTTCCGCCCTGCATGTACATGTCGACGCAATTGGTTAATCAAACAACTAGTGCACCAATAAACAATTCCTGGCACGCGGGCGGCGACAAAGTGAAACTCGTATTCTGCAAACATAACACAGGGCCGCCCTATAAATACCATTCACTTCAAACCGGCCAGCGATCGCTCAAAAGAGAGAGTCATGCCATGAGCCAAAGGTTAAAGGCCCACTGCAGGTGAGCATTCTCTATTCCTACACCAATACTTGCAATATATTAGCAATTTTTGTGCTACAATCTTCTTAAGTCACGCCATCAGGTCCAGTATATGTAGTTAATAAATAATTAATAAAGTGACCTTATGCATCACCCAGATGCAGAGGCCGGGAATCCTTCTCCTTTTCTTAAAAAGAAGTACATAAATCATGGTTGTTTTGATGCAGAGTCTTCTCTCCTTTCCGCATATGCCTTCTCTTCTCCTCAAACACTTCTTTGATGTAGGTCATGTCTTTAGGTGCCACAGGATGTCAACACTTCTTTGATGTAGGTCATTTCTTTAGGTGCCATAGGATGTCAACACTTCTTTGATGTAGGTCATGTCTTTAGGTGCCATAGGATGTCAACACTTCTTTGATAGGTCATGTCTTTAGGTTCCATAGGATGTCAACACTTCTTTGATGTAGGTCATGTCTTTAGGTGCCATAGGATGTGTGTGTAAGGGGGGATATGCTTTCGCAATCTGTGACGTAAATTGTCATCTCGAATCCATAGTTACCTCTTTTATTTGAGTGATTGATAAATAGGAGTTCTTATGTACAACAACATGTCTGATATTCACTTTTATTTAACATTGTATTGTTGTTTCATGTTATCCTCGAATCAAATGTAGGTCCGCTATAATGTCCAAATCCTTTTCTTATGGATAGAGACAACCAAGAGGTTTATATTGTTATTCTTTAATAAGGATGATCACCAATTTTTTTGAATTTCTTTTCTCTTGTATATAATTCAAAACATAGTTCATGTACCATAGTCAATACAAATTCAAATTGTTTGTACAGATTTTCCACAACAAGGAACGGGGTAAATTCTAGTTTTACTAGATTTCAAGGCTTCTAGCTAGCTATTTTGCCAAGTGCGAGGGGAATTTTGAAAAGGAAAAATAAATAGAAAATGATACTATGAAGTACTAAAAAATTGATTTTCTTCTGTGAAAACTTAAACAAGTTCACTACACATCTGTAAATTTCATTTAATAGTATGCTAATTTGTAAGCTACACAAAAAGCTAATTTGCAACCCAAAAATAAACAAAAATAAGAATGCTTTGATGTACTTATTTGTCTATTTTGTGTACGTCACATATGTAAATATATTATTATGAAATTTTGCACATACATAGTATACATGTATTTCTGTGTGCACACCTTTTTTCTATTTTTTTGCTCCTTGGAAATACAGTTATTGAGAAGAAAAACGGGCTACCTGAAGCCCATCCACCAAAAAGGCATTAGCGGCCATTTGGTTCTCTATTAACATGTTTTTCACAAACAGTACATATTACCTTTTTGTTTCTTGCTCTTTTTTCAATTATAAAACGGTATGCAAGTCGATGAGCCTAAATTCACACCTGTGAGACATGATTTTTTGCAACGGACTCTCATGTAAATGTGATAATGTATCATATTACAATGTCTAATCAGGCATGTAGATGTTTTTTCTGGGGATGTGGAGGTTTTTATAGTGCTTTTTACAACTCTTTTTTTGCGATGGATTTTTTTTACTACTCACTCATAGAGAGAAAAATATGAATGTGTGTCCTCGTACATAGAGTTGACTGCCAATATGAACATTGACAAACTGAAACTACTGGACATATTATGAAATACTCGTATATGTTTACAATAAATAACTGATGGTCAAATATCTTTCGGTTGGTTGTGGCTTACCTACCTTCAAGAGTGAACCAAGTAAAACCCAATTTGCATTTGCTCGACTCTACATGCTTAACTAATTTACAATATATAAAAAATCTGTCATGGAAACAAAGCTACAAAAATAGTATAACAAACAACATAAAAATTAAAATTCTGATTAGAGGAATACGAAATAATCACAGCCCAACTTTAGACCAAAACACCTATATGGAGCAAAATTTTAAAATATTTTTTTAAAAACAAATGGATCAGGTGCTGATGTAAACCCACAAGCAGGAGTCGCCCGAAGAGGACATGGATTCTACGACCATCTGCTCGAGCCGATACAACCAGTCTAGCCATATCTGCCAAATTCTGGTATGTACTCGAACTCAAATTGTAATAACCAAAAAAATATTTAAAAGCCCGAGGGAGTAACAATTTGTGTGGATAGACATGTTAATTGCTGCTAATTTTCAGATGATGATCACAATCGGAAGCCTATGTCTACACGACATGATCGCTCACGTCAAGGGAGAGGATCTGTACGTCCACTATGAGTGGGAGGAACACGCCTTCGATGTGCTCTATGACGGCCTGAATGCACTCTGGAGTGACAACAGAACACACAGACGGGGTAACATCACCACCATGTGCGCTGGTGTGGTCACTTGGCTTCTTCTGGACGTCATTAGTGGTGTCTATGTTAGCTTGACAGAGTACACTTTGATTGGGTCGCCGGAGCTATTGGTCGTCGTGCTCTCATTGATGTCGCTAATGGCGTCCATTCCCTTAGGGGAACATCTTGCAGATGATCATGAGGATAGAGCTAATGCCCGTGGAAACCAGAGGGGTCGATGTGGCCACCACATTGGATTACTCAAAGTTCGATGATGGCAGTGGCACTCCTCAAGTCACTGTGGGGTGATTGTTTATATAAAAATGGTTATCGTGTACGCTAGCTCAACAGGGATTTAGGGCTCAATCCATTCAATAGAAAGAAGAGAATTGCACAGTTAATTACTGATTACTAAATGAAAATTGTCACAACTTCCTAATGAGGCACACATAGTATAAACCACACACACACCATTGTAAAGAAAATCACGCCGAGAATGCACATTAGCTTCATCGTCACCAGTTCTCCCTGAGCAAGCGACTTGGGCTTCTCCGCAAACGATCACTAACCAAGCCCACACTACCATGGCCGCCACAATGGTTTTCTCAAAGTTCAATGATGGCACTGGTAATCCTCAAGCCAACCTGGGGTGATTGTATGGAACTAGTCGACGTGTCCACCAGCTCGATCAGCAGGGCTTCTTTCAAGTAAACACAAGAGCCTTATTTTCCCTTTTTATTTAATCTTCATTGCTGTGACCTCCTCCAATTTTTGTATTGTAAGGTCACAATCCTGTATGGGGCGTTTTGGCTACCGGCTCAGATGAGCCCGGGAGTGAACAGTAAATTCATAAAAAAAATATTAGAAAAAAAATCAAAAAATCCCAACAAAATTTGTGGTGAAAGATGCGTGAGTTCGTGATGCCCGAGCAAAAATTCAGCGCATTTGAACATTTGAGGAGCTCTCAGCAAAAAAGACAAATTTGATATCCATGAAAAAGTTTACTATTTTGCACTGTTCGGAGTTGATTTTTTTTGCTGAGATCTACTCAGATGTACGAATGAGCTGAAACTTGGCATGGACATCATGCACTCAAGCATCTTTCGCCACATAAATTGGATTTTTTTTTGAAATTTTCGAGTATTTTATTTGAATTTACTGTTCACAAGGTGTAGATGAGCTCGGGAGCCGAATTGGATATTCACACAATCCTATCCTACCCAACCACACCTTTTGAAAGAAGCTCGGAACTTGCTCTTGTAGTAGTTTTGAGCAATATATTCATATGAAGATATTGTCAACCTAGAAAACCCTTTTAACAGGCAAAGATTTCAACACAAGGAGTTCGCAAGATGGCCTTCCCTCCATTCAAAAAGAAGTATGGAAGATGTTGGGATCGGAAACCCCACAATCAACACAGTGGCAGACCAACAAGACTAGGAAAATGGTGAGAAAGTTCAGATCTAAGGAACATCTTTTAGAAGAGTCCCAACTATTCCGCCCCTGTTACTAGGGTAGTGGAGGAAACACATAGGTAGCAGTTCTTGGGCGGGCCCATCAATGGTTTTGAACCCCTCTTATTTCATAGATTTTTAGAAAAATAACAAATAGTTTTTTAAAATAAGAAAAACTGAAAAATTCTAAAAAAGGTTATGTTCACGAGATTTAAAATAGGTTGGTGAAATTTTAAAAATATTGAACAGTTTTAAAAATGTTCACTGATTTCTAACCAAAGGTTCATGTGAATTCAAAAAATATCTCCAGATTAAAAAATTGAAATTTTTTAGAAATATCCATGAATTATTAAAAATAGTTCACCAATGTTCAAGAATTTCAGAAAAAATATTTACGAATTCTTTTAAAAACTATTTGTGGTTTTTGGAAAAAATTTCTTTGTGAAGATAAAAAGAAAGAGAGAGAAAATTAGAAAACCAAGAGAAAATCGACTTAGAAGAAGTAGAAAACCGGCCTGAAAATTTTGATAAACTAATAGATAAAGACAATGGAACATGGTAGACACTCATTAGATTTTCTTTTGAGAAGTGCCAAAGCTTTATTAATCAAAGATAATAGTGTTTGGGATACAAGTAGGATCGTGGGGTTGGCCTAGCCACACATGGCGTCCCCGATCTAACGAACCAGAAAACTTGGCAAGCGAATGGGCTTTGGAGTTTGATGCTCGACCCTCAAGAACAAAAGCACAATTAAAATATGATGCTCTTAACTTGATCTCTCCAATAATCTGGCCATGCAGATGAAGGAAATATGCCCTAGAGGCAATAATAAAGTTATTATTTATTTCCTTATATCATGATAAAGGTTTATTATTCATGCTAGAATTGTATTAACCGGAAACATAATACATGTGTGAATACATAGACAAACAGAGTGTCACTAGTATGCCTCTACTTGACTAGCTCGTTAATCAAAGATGGTTATGTTTCCTAACCATGGACAAAGAGTTGTCATTTGATTAACGGGATCACATCATTAGTTGAATGATCTGATTGACATGACCCATTCCATTAGCTTAGCACCCGATCGTTTAGTATGTTGCTATTGCTTTCTTCATGACTTATACATGTTCCTATGACTATGAGATTATGTAACTCCCATGTGCCGGAGGAACACTTTGTGTGCTACCAAACGTCACAACGTAATTGGGTGATTATAAAGGTGCTCTATAGGTGTCTCCAAAGGTACATGTTGGGTTGACGTATTTCGAGATTAGGATTTGTCACTCCGATCGTCGGAGAGGTATCTCTGGGCCCTCTCGGTAATGCACATCACTTAAGCCTTGCAAGCAATGCAACTAATGAGTTAGTTGCGAGATGATGTATTACGGAACGAGTAAAGAGACTTGCCGGTAACGAGATTGAACTAGGTATTGGATACCGACGATCGAATCTCGGGCAAGTAACATACCGATGACAAAGGGAACAACGTATGTTGTTATGCGGTCTGACCGATAAAGATCTTCGTAGAATATGTAGGAGCCAATATGGGCATCCAGGTCCCACTATTGGCTATTGACCGGAGACGTGTCTCGGTCATGTCTACATTGTTCTCGAACCCGTAGGGTCCGCATGCTTAAGGTTTCGATGACAGTTATATTATGAGTTTATACGTTTTGATGTACCAAAGGTTGTTTGGAGTCCCGGATGTGATCATGGGCATGACGAGGAGTCTCGAAATGGTCGAGACATAAAGATTGATATATTGGAAGCCTATGTTTGGATATCGGAAGTGTTCCGGGTGAAATCGGGATTTTACCGGAGTACCGGGAGGTTACCGGAACCCCCCGGGAGCTATATGGGCCTTAGTGGGCCTTAGTGGAAAAGAGAAGGGGCAGCCCAAGATGGGCCGCGCGCCCCTCCCCTCCCTTGGTCCGAATAGGACAAGGAGAGGGGGCCGGCCCCCCTCTCTCTTTCCCCCCTCCGCGAATCCTATTCCAACTAGGATTTGGGGGGGGGGGGGGGAATCCTACTCCCAGAGGGAGTAGGACTCCTCCTGGCGCGCCTCTCCTAGGCCGGCCGCACCCCCCCTTGATCCTTTATATACGGAGGCAGGGGAACCCCGGAGACACAAGTTGATCCACGTGATCTGATTCTTAGCCGTGTGCGGCGCCCCCTGCCACCATAGTCCTCGACAATATTGTAGCGGTGCTTAGGCGAAGCCCTGCGACAGTAGTACATCAAGATCGTCACCACGCCGTCGTGCTGACGGAACTCTTCCCCGACACTTTGCTGGATCGGAGTCCGGGGATCGTCATCGAGCTGAACGTGTGCTAAAACTCGGAGGTGCCGTAGTTTTGGTGCTTGATCGGTCGGGCCGTGAAGGCGTACGACTACATCAACCAACGTTTCCATTGTCGATCTACAAGGGTACATAGATCACACTCTCCCCTCGTTGTTATGCATCACCATGATCTTGCGTGTGCGTAGGAAATTTTTTGAAATTACTATGTTACCCAACAGTAGACTGCTACTTCCTTTCTGTATGTCATTTGTAACTTGTTTGAATCGGTGGCAATCACAATATCATGGAGAAGAAGATCATCAGCCAATGAAAGTGCTTACCTACATGCTATAGCTTCTAGGGTCGCCACATCTCTCACTCCATGAATAACCAATGCAAATGAACCCAAATAATTATCAACAAAATCTCGACAAATTGTTGCAGCTGTACCTCCCACTCCAGATCTCGCCAATCCCGCATCCACATGAGTTTTTGCATACCCAGTTGGCGGAGCCGCCACTAGGATCCTGCATATGCATTGTCAGGGGTTGTCGCTAAGTTGTAGTTTTCCAGGATATATCTCCTAGCTCCAAAATCCTTCTTGAGACAAACAAGTTCGTCGATAAAGGGCTCTGAAATACTCCTTCATGTATCGCCTTTCTTCGCGCCCATCACATTGCCCATAGTGTCACTTCTAGCCGAACAAATGCTTCATGCGATAGTGACTCCATCATTACAAACAACTACTATTTCACACTTGGCTTGGTGGTTGCTATCATATATTGTGCCAATTCATCGTCAACTTGTGACCAAATTCACCTAGACATAGAGCACTCAATTAAAGAGTGAGACAACGAATCTTCCATACCACATATACCGCAACTGCTTGTACTTGTCTTGTTTCGGTGAGAGCGCACACCTTCTTTTGGCAACGAATGTTTGGCTAATCTCCACAAGAACATTCCGATCTTTCCTAGTACGTCTGTTTTCCATAAAGATTTCCAAGAAGCGTCCTCCTATCCCATGTTTGATATTCCAACGCTATCTTTTAGCCAGGCTTTTCTTCCGAATTTGGTTGCAATCATCATTTTATATGTTGACCGAACTGTGAATGCACCTTTCTTCTCAAAGCCCCATGCCCAACAATCACTCATATTTCATGTACACAGAGGTACACTCAGTACAACTGGAACATCTATTGGCATAAATGCATCCTCCACCCAAGCTCTATTCCATGTGGCAGATCTGACATCAATCAACTTCGAAACAAATTGACGTGGGTTAGGAGCAACACACCCATAAGGTCTCATCATCTGAAGTCTAGGTAGCCAGTCATAGTTCCACATCTGAGTTGTTTCTCAATTCCCAATCCGTTTAATTAATCCCTACTGAAGTATACCCCTTCCCTCCAATATAGCTCTCCAAATCTGAGATGGGTGGATTCCCACTACTACTGCAATATAGATGAAGAAGGGAAGTAAACATATTTCAAGATTCTCGAGTTCAATGTTTCAGGATTTTGCAAAATATGCCAAGCCCGCCTAGCCAAGAGAGCAAGATTAAAAGGCTAAAAATACTTAATACCTAGGCCACACATTCCTTTTGGCTATGTCATCAACTCCCAGGATACCCAACTTGGCTTCCTTTGTCCATCCTTACTGCCCCACCAAAACTTCCACACATATTCATTTGTCATTTGGTATAATTTCCCATATAAAGAAATAAAAATATTCAAAGAAAGGATGGGAGATGTTTCTCATGTCAAACCAAAAAAGAGAGGTAAAAGATACCATAACAGTGCGCATCAGGCTGCCTGTTTCCTTATAGTTGGATTTCTCACTTTTTGGAACATTCCAAATTCCACTTGAGCATCCAAATATGGATTAATACCAGCAAAAACATCTCGGAACAATGTTCTAGCACCACACCAAATATGTGTGAAAATGAAGAGCAAAGCAACGGCAGCATGACCAATAGTGAACCAACCTCCTCGACTGCTACGATAACACCATCAGATTTCAAAGTAGCCCGGTCTAATTCAAAAATTTCCCCTAATTGTGAACGCCTCACATATTTTCTTACAATAGCAGGACCAGAATAACTTACTCCATTAAGTTCGCCACCATAGAACTCCACCGTCACGCCTACTTGTTACACTATATTTGGATCCTGCTCTTCTAAAAGGAACATCCGCTCTAACTATTACCTCCTCATCTACCAAAACTACCAGAAATGTTTAAAAAAAAGTAGGCATAGGAGAAAGCAAAAAGTGCCCCCTCCTTGCCCGCACCGCCCTACAACCAATCGCGCACCCCCATCGCATGCTTTGGGCCGACGTAGTGCGAGGCATGGGTCACCTTATTGTTTTTCAATTCATTCATTTCCTTTTCCTTTTCCCTATTTTAGTTCTTTTTTCATTTCCCTTTCCTATATGTTTTTCTTGTTCATATTTTACAAAAAAGGATAAAATTTATAGAATCTAATTTTATTTTCATGAATACGAAAAATCTTTGGGAATTATAAAAATATTAGGAGATTTTAGAAAAATCTTCTCAAAACTTTAAAAAATGAATAATAATTTTTTTAAAATGTTCCCAAATTGTAATAATGTTACAGGATCAAAAAATATTCTCAGTTTTCCAACAAGTTCTCCTGTTATTTTTTTCATATATTTAGAAACTTCCTCGATTTGAAAAATTATTCAAAATTCAAAAAATGTTCATAAGTTGTAAAAATCATCATGGAATTAAAAATATTCCTTAATTTAAAAAATGCTCTTAAATTATAAATTATAGATTATATTTTTTCCTGAATTTAATAAATGATCATGAATTAAAAAAATGGCCCCGTATATTATAGAATGTTTCACCTATCGGCCCATAGAGTGAGGCCAACACAATGATGCAAAATGGTGTATGTGTTTGTTGGACTTGCAGGTTGATGATGACTAGATTAATTGTTGCTATTGTAGTTCTATGCAAATTCTCCCATCCTGGCATTTTTGCCATGTGAATTAACATGTTGTATAGTGGTGCCATGGCAAGTTCTACATCATGCAAGTTTTTTGTATTCTTCCAGTTCATTTACGTGGCAATTTTTGAAAACATTTGTGTGTTAAAAACTATGGCAAGTTTTAGATTTTTATTTGTAATGGTCATACGCGTAACGTAGGCAAATTTACTTCATCACCACGTCAATTTTATTTTTAATACCATGGACCATGGCAAACTGTTTTTCCATGTCATGGCAATAATACTTCATGGGCCATGGCAATTTTAATAAAGAATGATTTGTATATTATTTTTATTTTCTCTAACATGACAAACTTATTTTATGGACCATGGCAAGTTTAATTCAAGTAGAATGGCAAATTTATTTTTCCGTATCATGGCAGAATTTAATTTTTTTACTGGCATGGCAAATTTAATTTATTGACATGGCAAAATTATTTTAACATACATGACATTTTACTTTAAACACTCATGGCATTTTTTATTTTGCCATGACAAATTTACTTTATGGACTAGGGTAATTTTACTTTTAGTGCCATGGAAAATTGACTTACATCCATCGAAATTTTTTACTTTCATCGTTCATGGGATTATTTTGCTTTCATGGGACCATGCTAAATTTACTTTATGAAACATGGCTATTATTATTTAACAATATATGGTACACTTTTTGTGTTGTGCATGATCGCAAATTTTAATCCACATTTTTGTGTGTCTTTATGTATATAGTAAAAATACCTTATAAATTTTAATCCACATGTCTTGATGTAGATCCAAATTGCCATGAATTTCTTTTGGGCCATTTGCAAAAAAAACTTGACCATGGCAAATTTTTTTGCTTTGAAAGATGATGGCAAACAGTTCATGGACTATGGCAATTTTTTGTCCTATTATGTTTATACCATAGTAAGTCTCCTATTTATACAATTCATGGTATCTTGTTTTTTTGTTGTCAATTTCCCAATGTTTTCTAGCTTATGCTCAAAGTGGATTGTTTTGGGCCAGGGGGCCTACAACGGCCTGGCTGGCTTGACAACTAGTGAACTGGCAGTCTAAACTAAAAAAAACTAGACAATATCCCGCGTGTTGCAATGGGATGATAGTGTAATAAACAATTTGAAAGAGAGGGCATACAGTAAGGAGAAAAAGAGTCAGAAAATAAAAATAAGAAATGTTTTGCAGCAAAAGATGTCTTGGATTTAATATGTAACTCTGAAATAGAGTAGTGAGGATGACTATCTTTCCATTGCTATGGTAACTTGGTTAAAAAAGTGTGTAAGTAGTTGACAAAAATAACTAAGTCTAATAAAAAGAAAGTATAAGCTTGAAAACCAATAAAAGGAAGTATCTAAAAATAGATTTTTTTTAAATTACAGTTAAAAATGTCCTTTCAAACAAAAATGTGAAAAATGAATATATGATGTGGTAGCATTACATGGATAGATTAATGCAAAAACAATTGTAAATGCATGACTCGCTTATGTGATGGATTTTGCATGGCTTAGGGAGAGAATACTTAAATATATTGCTTAGTGGGACGTTGAGGTGGATAGTTTGCATGCTGAGAGAATTGGGAGCAACTTCTTAAGAATGTAAGGCTGATCATAGTGGGGACTAACGTATACTAGTGCCATGCATATGACACTAGTCTAAGTTACTACCTATGCAAAATAACACAATAATAGTGTCATAGATGACTTCATTTATTAGCTTGTAGACTCATCTTTTCTCAGAAAGCGTTATGTTACAGTAACATATTATGTTACTCAAAACATCTCTCCTCATTAACTACATGACACATCAGCAAATTTGTCTTGAAATGCGCCATGTTACTGCTAGTACCTCCGTATTGGTTTATTGGTCCCCATCATATTTAGTGCCAAATTTTGACTCCATATTTAACTAAGAAAGTGTCAATGCATGCCATCAAAGATTATACCATTAGAGACTATGTTCAAATCAATGTTCTAAATAGCGAGTTATACGAAATAGCGGCGGACCTCCAACTCTGCTATAGCAGGCTATTTTGTACATTAGACCATTTAGCGGCACCCTCTAAAAAAGCTATAGCGGGCTATGGCGGGGCTATAGCCGGCTATTTAAAACTATGTTTCAAATATGAATCCAATGATATAATTTTTTATGATATGCCTTAACATCTTGTTAGTTAAATGTATGGTAAAAATTTGACATAAAATACGAGGGGACCAATAAATCAGAACGGAGGTAGTAGCTAAGTTATTCCCACTATGATTGTTATGTATGAGACCTATGTAAATTATCTCTTTTTCCTAATCCCCACTAATCTTCCACTTGATTTTCAGAATGAAAATCCTACATCTACGTAAGGCTACGAATGTTTTACTTAATATCCTAACAAACACTCCCCCCCCCCCTCCATTTTCAGGCAGGTGGGCCCCTTGCTGCCCTGATCTCCATTCACAACTGTCTAAATCGCTCATTACTTAAATCATGTCATTAGAATTACGCAAGTGTAGCATTGCTCTTTTCAGAATGGGCCCCCATGCATGCAATCAAATAAGGCCATCTCATTATTTATGCAAATTAAGTAGCCACCCTTTGGTAGGTGTAGCAAAACGGAAATCTGAACCGACAACCACATTGGTTCGACCGGCGGTCCGATACTAATGATAGTCATAATGGTGAGTAACTTAGACTAGTAATATATTATTAATCTATGTTACTTCCTTCGTCTAGGTGAATAAGTCATTTTAGGTTGTGCACCATGACCAAGGAGGAAGGGAAAACAAAAGTATTTAATGTTTATTTGCTATTAATAGCATTGCATGCAATGAACTAACCACTGCATGTCGTGTTTGTTAGTCTAAGTCATTGAAAACATGCACACCCCACATCTCTTATTGGTTGATATGTCAAGAAATAAGAAACAAAGTGGGAGTTAATGCATCGCGCCTAAGTGTTTTGGGATTACTTGATTTTCGTAAGGTGACTTGCACACCTAGACAGAGGGAGTACTATTTTTATAGTGAAAAGTGACATATGTGTAGTACCATGCATATCTTCATTTATTATTTTGTAGTACTTATTTTGCATTAAAAAGCGCTATGTGATGGTAACATATTATGTTACTCTATTTGTCTCTCTCATTTTTAATTATATGACACATCATCTATTTTACTTGTGTGGCATGTATATTACTACTTATGTTACTTTCACTATGACTAGCTGGAAAACAACTACTTCCCGAGTTCCTAAATATTTGTGTTTTAAAAGATTTCAAATAAACTACGACATATGGATGTATCTACACATATTTAAAGTATAGATTCATTCATTAGTCAACTGTTAAAAATCTTTAAAAAAATAAATATTTAAAAATAGAGGAAGTAGTAATACATGGATCATGGTCCACCGCATTGAGTTCCCTAGGCAAGTTAAATACTGGATCACATCACATGGGCGATATCTTGATACGAGCGTGACAGTACTATATGCTATGTCCCCGATGAGTTTACCGTTTTTATATTTTTGATGAGAGATGTAAGAGAGAGAGACGCGACGTGTTTCTCGCAAGGGCAGTGATCTGCGCCGGTGCACCGGTCCAACGGTTGGACCGGTCCAGCCTCAGCCATCAGATCTGGTCCCCTGCACCGTCAGATCCGTTCCTCCCCTCACCTTCTTTTTCAACCTCCCGCACGGGAAAAGGACGGGCCCTTTCGTGCTCGTTG
Source organism: Triticum monococcum (assembly GCA_034509565.1). Lineage (NCBI taxonomy): Eukaryota > Viridiplantae > Streptophyta > Magnoliopsida > Poales > Poaceae > Triticum > Triticum monococcum. Next base: position 49,320,032 of record CM067846.1, read on the forward strand.
ACGCCCCAGCACGCGCCGACCGCCTCGCCTCACCTCCTCATCACCGGTCGCCCTCGCCGCTGGTCGCCCGCCCTCACCTATGTCGTCTTTGTGTGTTTCTGAAACCTTCATGGATGCAGCAGCGTGCAGCCATGGTTACGGCCGGTCGAGGTTGCAGCCCGCCGCGAGCTCGTAGCAGCTCGCCGACGACCGGTTGCAGCATCCGCCCCTGCCCCCCCTGCTGGATCTCGCCACCGGAATTCACAGAAACCCACCACCGGCATTTGGCCGTCGTGAGAAAGAATGGATGTAGCAAAAACTGTGGACGGTAGTAGCAAAGAACCACATGGTTGAAGCAAAAAATGTCACACGGTCGTAGCAAAAAGAAAAATACCGGTTCCAACACAAAAACAATGTAGCATATCCAGGTGATGGTTCCAGCATCACCACCGGCCGTGTCGTAGCTCGCCATGCGCCCATTGTAGCACCGCCACACAGCTTCATCTTCGCCGGCCGCCGTTGCTAGTTCGCCGTTTTCTGTTTGAAACTTTTCTAGAAGCGGGTTGTAGCTTTTCTCGTCACCGGTTGCAGCTTTTTGCGCTGCGCGGTGGCCGACCTCGAGCTACCCCATATCTAATTGAAGCTTTTTCTAAAGCCAGATGTAGCTTTTTTGGTTGCTGGATGTAGCATTTTCCAGTACTGGTTGCAGCTCTGATGCATGTCCATCGAAACTCATTCTTTCTCTGGTTCCAGCAAAATTGTCATCGGTCGTAGCATTTGGCTTTGACTATTGTAGCTCCTATGTGCACCGGTTGTAACACCTGTTTTATCTTGTCCCTGCAGAAATAATGGCGCATGTAGCAATTTATGCCTGGTTGCAGCTTCGACCAGTGCTGTTAACAGCTTCGTCGTAGCCGGTTGAAGCATTCCCGTGCAGCACGTCGGCTTCTGCTAGTTCGCCGGCATATGGCGCCCTTCGCAGCACCGACCATGGGCGGCAGAACAGCAGCATCGTGTGCACTCCCCAAAAAACAGTCGCTCGTAGCAAACCATCATGCAAGGCTCCGCCGTGGCCGCTCCACATCTACTAGGCTCACCGGCTTAGTTCCGAGCAAAATGTGCGTCGTGGCGGCGGTCATGGTGGCCGCGCGGGCAGGGGATGGAGCAGTAGCTCCCGGCTGTGGCCGAGGCCGTCGAGGATCTGGCGCGCAGGATGGAGGCCGACGGCGGCGAGCTCCGCCTCACGCCCTTCCTGTGCTCCTCGCCATCCGGTAGAGCAGTGTTGCAACATTTCGCCGGCCGGTGGTAGCACTTCGTCGCCGGCTGGGGGTTGAAGAAAAGAGGAAAGGAGGAAAGCAGTTTCGTGCGTGGGCCCATCCATGTACACTTGGTCGCGGGGAACAGTTGTTTTCGTGGGTGCGTGCGCCAGCGTGGCGTACAAAACCGGCGGAAAGTTCGGCCGGTCTGCCGGCTCGAAACGTTTCCCTTCCGGCAAAAGCTGCTGCTTCTCAGGTAATCAACTTCTGAGCTCAGGCTCAGCTGCACCCGCCCTTATGAAAAAAATTAAAATAAATACTAGAAAAATAAAAAAATTGTGTGTGGTAAATAATTTGATGAATGAGGTATATGCTTTAATTTTTAAATTATTTGGACGTCTGAGCAGCTCTCGGCAAAAAAAAAACAAATTTGAGGTCTGTAAAAATGTTTACTGCCATGCACTGTTCTGACCCGATTTGTCTTTTTTGCCGAGAGATCTCAGAAGTCCAAATGAGCTAAAATTTTGACGGAACCTCACATGATAAATTGTCTATCATGCAAAAAGATATTGGAATTTTTTAATTTTTTTGAATTTTTTGTGATTTTTTTTCTGGACGGGAGCAGATGAGCGCCGCACTCTGCTCCAAAGATATTGAAGTACTACAAGCAAAAGATGCACGACGTTTCATCATCTAGAAACGACATTGAAGTACAACGCAAAAGATGCACGACGTTTCATCATCTAGACTTATGGCAGGGCGTACAACATGCCACGACGTAGTGACGAAGATCGCCAACGCAACGAACAAGAGAAAGAAATTTCGGGTTACCCACCCGATCAGACGTTGCCACCTCATGTTGTAATAACTTCACTTCTGTAAGATTAGTGTGGTGATGTCTTCTCCGGAGCTCCGACGGGCCATCAACTCATCCATCAGCCTCCCAACGTCACCGTACGAAGATCCGCCCTTCTCCATGGCGCTCCTTGCTTTCACACTCAGGTCCTTGGCCTTCTTCCGTATGGTATCGCCCTCCTCGTTGCTGCCCATCAGCCTCCCGATGGATCCAGCGATCACCTCGCCGCCGATCACCTCATGGCCCTCTAGAGGCGACGCGTAGTCCTTGGCGCCGATGCTGACGCCCACCTTGAGTACCTCCACGATGAGCTTCTCGTTGTAGAACTGGTCCGCGTACCGCGGCCACGTGACCATCGGCACGCCGGCGCTCACGGCCTCCAGCGCCGAGTTCCAGCCGCAGTGCGTCATGAACCCGCCGAGGGCGCGGTGGTTGAGGATGAGCGTCTGCGGCGCCCAGCCTCGGATGATGAAACCGCGGTCGCCGCGTGCCATCAGCTCGGCGAAGCCCTCAGGCATCCACTCTGACCCGTCGGTGCCTGTGCCGGAGCTGATGACCCACACGAAGTCCTTGCCGGAGAGGTCCAGGCCGCGGGCGAGCTCCCGCAGCTCGGCCGGCGAGAAACTAGTGAACGTGCCGAAGGAGACGTACGCCACCGAGCCGGCCGGCTTTGCGTCCATCCACCGCAGGCAGCCCTCTGTGACGTGTGCCTTAGTGTTGTCGGGCCGGCCTCTCTTAGCCATGTCTTTGCTTGCGAGCGCGACCGGCCCCACGAGCCACGCACGACGGCGGAGCGTCGTGAGGAAGTGCTCGACGTAGTCCGGCTCCAGCTCGTGGAAGCTATTGAACACCTCGCCGAAGCTCCTCTGGTCCGCGGCGTCGTTGTCCTTGTGGAATGCCCACATCGCCGGCCGCTTCCGGGGATCCATCATCTGGCTCCGCCTCAGCTGGACACGGTGCGGCAGCCCCGGCAGGGAGACGAGCCGGGCGTCGTCATCAGGATCGTCGTCCGGGGAAGTGGTCGTCTCCAGCGGGTTGTTGCGCAGCATGGTCTCGCTGCAGCACCGGGCGAACACGCTGCTGCCGAGGAACACGAGACGCGGGACGCCGTGCTCCGCGGCGGCGTCCGCGGACCAGCTGAAGAAGCTGTCGGACACGACGGCGTCGGGGCGGTTGGCAGCCATGAACCGGTCGAAGGGCTCGCGGAGCAGCTGCGCGGCCTGGATGAACTTGAGCGGGTACTCGGCTCCGTGGGCTGGAGTAAGGGACATGAGGTTCTCCATGCCTGGCGGGAGCCCGACGTCGGGGAAAGGCACGACGGAGATGTCGACTGCAGGGGAAGGGGAGTCGGTGCCGTGGCAGTTGGAGTCGTTGGCGCGGTCGACGGCCGGACGGATGATGTCGGCGTTGACGGGCGTGGTGAGGATGGTGCACCTCGCGCCGCGAGCGGAGAATATCGCGGCCATGTCGACGACCGGAATGAGGTGCCCGGGGGCGAAGAACGGGAGGAAGAGGATGTGCAGGGGTAGGGGGTGCTGCCGCTGCTCATCCATGGTAGCGATGGATGCGTGCTCTGTCGATGGAGTTCTAATATTCTTTTTGGGTGGTCGTACTAGCTAGACTGGAGGAGCTGAGGAGGGAGACTGGAGAAGAGTTGAAGCAGATCGATCGAGCAACACTGCTGGCCACGCGCGTCTCACATGGTATTATTGGAGTTGTTATTAAGGAGGGACAGTGCATTTATAAGGTCGAAATGAATGGGCTCTGTGATTTTCAGAATTGCCGGTGAACATTCTCTGAACCGCTGGATTAGGCTATTCATAATGGGAGTAACTTAGTTAGGCCTTATTTGGTTCCAATAAGTCATCTGACTTATAAGTTAGGTGACTTAAAACCAGTGACTTATAAGTCACGTCTGTTTGGATGTCACTTGACTTATAGTAAGTCACCTGACCACACTTTCTCACTTTATTTTTTTATGTAAAGGTGGTGGGACCCATATAAAAGTAGGTGACTTATAAGTTTTAAGTTGAGGTGAAGCAACTTATGACTTATAAGTTGAGATGACTTATAAGCTTGGTCTGTTTGACAAAATAAGTCACTTTTTTCACTTTTCGACTTATAAGTTGATGACTTATTTGGAACCAAACGGACCCATATTACCATAGCGCATTTTAAGAAATTTTTGCTTATGTGACATGTAGTTAATGAGGAGAGAGGTGTTTCGAGTAAATATAATATGTTACTGTAACATAGCGCTTCCCGAGAAAGGACGAGTCTACAAGCTAATAAATGAATCCATCTATGACACTACTATTATGTTACTTTTGTGACACCCTCGATTTGACCGTACACTAATCATACACGCAAATGTGTACGATCAAGATCAAGAACTCACGGGAAGATATCACAACACAACTCTAAACACAAATTAAAATAATACAAGCTTTATATTACAAGCCAGGGGTCTCGGGGGCTCGAATACATAAGCTCGAAAAACACAAGAGTCAGCGGAAGCAACAATATCCGAGTACAGACATAAGTTAGGCAAGTTTGCCTTAAGAAGGCTAGCACAAAAGCAACATCGATTGAAGAGGCAAGGCCTCCTGCCTGGGAGCCTCATAACTACTCCAAGTCGTCAGCGGCCGTCACGTAGTAGTAGGCACCCTCGGGGTAGCAGTAGTCATCAGTGGCGTCGTCTGGCTCCTGGGATCCGTCATCTGGTCGCAACAATCGGGTATGGGGGAAAAGAAGTAGCAAAGCAGCCGTGAGTACTCATCCAAAGTACTCGCAAGACTTACATCAGATCTAAACTAAGTATGCATCTGTATCAAAGGAATGGGTTGTATCTGTGGACTAAACTGCAGAATGCCAGAAGGGAAGCGGAAAGCCTAGCCCATCGAAGACTAGCATCTTCTGGAAACCACCATCTTGCAGCAACAGGAAGGAGTAGAGTAGCATAAACTAAAGTAGTAGAAGTGTTATCAACCTCGGCCAGAGATCCTTTCTCGACTCCCTGCGAGAAAGCAATCCCAGAGCCATACTATCCAAGTGTGATCACAATCCAATTCTCATCACCATCCAGTTCTCATCACAAGTATCCAGTTCTAGTTGTATCGATCGGGATACAACTCCAAGTGTCCGTTACCGTAGGACAGGCTATCGATAGATGTTTTCTTCCCTGCAGGGGTGCACCAACTTACCCACCATGCTCGATTAACTCCGGCCGGACACACTTTCCTGGGTCATGCCCGGCCTCGGCCAAACAATATGCCGCAACCCGACCTAGGCTTAATAGAGAGGCCAGCACGCCGGACTAAACCTATGCCCCCAGGGGTCATGGGCCATCTCCCCGGGAACTCCTACACGTTGCGTGGGCGGCCGGTGAGAAGACCTAGCTACCTCCTTCAACAAGGGAGGAGCTTACGCAGTCCAACCCGGCGCGCGCCACTCAGTCGCTGACGTCTATTAAGCTTTGACTGATGTATACGACGTAGAACGCCCATACTATGCCCATGTGATGGTTAGTGCTATCAGGCCAGAGGCCCCTCGGATCAAATATCCAAATCGTAGTGGATTAGGAACGCGTGATAACGAGCAGAGACTCACGATCGATGTGACCCCGTCGCCCCGTCTCGAGTACTTGCGGCAAGGGCTAGGAATGCCCGGCCACGCCTCGTAAGTATCTCGCGGGCACCTTCCAGGTCAACCCGACTCCACATCACTCGCTATTAAGCTCGCGCGGGTACCTCTCAGGGTCGGCCCGTCTTTAGTAACATGGTTCAGTATAAAGTCATAGTAACCATAGTACCCGTGTGTCCAAACATCAAGGGGAAAACCCGAGGAATCACCCCCGGTGAATTCCACTCCATGTAATCATCAAGGTGAACGTAAGGAGGACCACGCTCAAGGTTCACACTTGAGGGGTTGCACGGCAGAGTCGTATCGGAAGTGGTTAAGGAGGAAATCACCCTCAATGACCATGGCCGGATAGCTATACTACAGAGATCTCATCAGGAGTGATCTAAGAGGTTCCACCCTCGGCACTCGAGGGTAACTCTGCAGAGTCATACAACTAGGGGGGTGATGTGCGGTGTCGGGGCCTAGACGTCGATCATGTTGATCGAGTCATCGAACATAAATCTAGGCCACTGGGACAAGGTGGGGGTCACTGATGGATCACTAACCAACCTATACTAAGAAGTTTAGGATAAGCAGGTAAGGTATGAAAGCGGGTAACAAAACAGGCTATGCATCAGAGTAGGATCATACAGAAAGCAGTAGCAGTTCTAATGCAAGCATGAGAGGGAAAGAAATGGGCGATATCGGAATGCTCAAGGAGGGTTTGCTTGCCTGGTTGCTCAGACAAGAAGGAGGGGTCGTCGGTGACGTAGTCGATCACAGCGGCATCATCGGTCTCGGGGTCTACCGGAGAGAAGAGGGGGAAGAAACAGTAAATACAGAGAAAACAATGCATCACAAGGCATAACATGGCAATAAGCTGTGCCGGGTGTGACCTAACGTAAGGCTACACGATAAAGGAGAAGGGGAAAATCAACCGGGAATGTTTTCCCGGTTCTGGACCTGTGTCAGACAGATGACCGGAGGGGGAATGTCCCATGTTCAACATGCTAGGGGCATGTGACAGATGAACAGACCGCATATTCGGATTCGTTGGATTTTTGTGAGCAACTTTCATATAGAAAACATTTTGATCCGAGTTACGATTTATTTTCTATGAATTTTCAAAGATTAGAGCAATTTCTGAAATTATTTAAATTAACAAAAAAGATAAAATGATGTCAGCATGACGTGCTGATGACGTCAGCAGTCAATAGACTCGTTGACCAGGTCAAACTGACCAGTGGGTCCCACATGTCATAGAAAGAGGGCTGACAGTGGGTTATTTAAATAAACCGGGTGTTAATTAGCAGTTGGGCCCCACATGTCAGTGACTAATTAGCTAAACTAATTACTTTTAACTATAAAACCATTTTAATTAGTTATTTAAGCGGTGGGGCCCGCACATCAGTGGCTAGGGCCTGCCCAGTCAGCACAGTTGACCAGGTCAACTGGTCAACAGGGGGCCAGGGGCCCCACTGGTAGTGACCCAGGGGGTGGGACCCATGGAGCCACGTCGGCGTCGGCGCCGGAGAGAGCTCCGGCAACCAAAAACGACGGCGGCGCGCTCGGGCTTCGCGCACAGGGCGCCGTTTCTAGCACGGTTGGGCTCGTTCGAACGACAAGATGACGGCAAGGCGATCTGGGGTGGTGGCAGAGGCTGCGGTGGTCGGGAACGTTGACGGCGAGCGGCGAGGCGGACACCGGACTTCGGTCGTCGTCGGGTCGGGGCTGGTGTGCGTTTGCAGACAACCCAAGTGGCTAGACGAGGCCTACACGATGCGGTGAGCGCGATGGTGGCACGCACGGGACCCAAAGGTCGTCGTGGCTACTCCGGCGACGAGCGCGAGCGGCGGCGGTGCGTGTGAGCTTGAGCAGCAGTGGCGCGACCATGCAGGCGAGGCGCGCGACAAGGAGGCAGGCGGAGGCAAGGCATGGCCCCGCGCAGGCGCACGCACAAGGGCGCGGCCCGAACGAGGCAAGGCGCAGCCGGGCACGCACTCGGGGGCGAGCTCAGGCACGGCCATGGCGAGCACGGGCAAGCACGGGAACGACGACTACATGCATCCAATCGAGTGGGGAGAGAGGGGGAGGACGACGACTGCTCACCGGGCCCTGTAGTTGTGCTCAAATGGGCTCGGGGAGGCATGTCGTCACCGGAATCATCGCCGGAGTCGAAGATGGCCGTAGGGGAAGAAGAGGTCGCCGGGCTCGTCTCGGTGGCTCCCGGTTTGAACGGGTGGGCGCAGTCGAAGGAGGAGACGATTGCGGAGCCTCACGACATCCCAGCGAGGCAAGGCGGTGACGGAGGGCGCGGGATCGATGGAGGACGACAGCGAGCTCTCGGGCGAGATGGTGAAAAGAGAGCGGCGAGGCGCGTGCGAACGAGTGAGGGGGCTAATGGATGAGGAGGCCAGGGGGAGGAGAGGTGGATCTTTATCTACCCGCGGCTCCTGTAGCGGCGTGGTCGGCGAGGTGGGTTCGGCGGCGACGGCGGGCGTGCCTCGGTCGCTTGAACAGAGAACAGGGGGAGGAGGAGGAGGCCGTGGTGGCTGGGCCCTAGGCACTGTGCACTTAGGCCAGTGCACAGTGGTGTTTTTTTAATTTCTTTTTACAAAAAGGGGGTTGAGTAATATTTTGAGCTTCCATAAGATTTTGCAAAAATGTGAAACTTGGTCACATAATTACTTTGCAATATCCAGCACTGCCACAAAAAGTTTGGGCATTTTTGGAGTTCATTTGAATTTACACAATAAAGAAAATGGCATTTTAAAGGCTATTTTTGCTCTGTTAAAATGCATTAGGCCCATTTAGAGTTGATGATGATGTTGTGTTCCTTAACAGTAAATAGCTTTGGATTATTTGCTAAAAGGTGAACATTTTTCCAACAAGTTTTGATCAACTTCATTTTGCATTTTTTTATTTGAATGGAATTCAGAGAAGGAATTAGAGATGAGATATTATCCCAACATGGTTAAGCTTCATAAGTCAAGATGACTTGGCACTGATCATAAGGGATTACAGTAGTGTGATGCTGGGGATGTTACAAATCTCCTCCACTACAGGAAATCTCGTCCCGAGATTTAAGTGGGGAAGTAAAGAGTAACTTCAGGTGAACTGACCCTTATAGGGTTAATTGTCTGGTGAACAATGCAGGGAATGAGGCAGAAGTATCTCTCGAGTTGAAACTTAATAAAACATCGAGAGCAAAGTATGAAGGTACAATAGGAAGTTTCAAGCGGATGGACAAACGATTGATACCTGAACCGAGTGTGAGAAAGGAGTTCAGAGCATCAGGAATAGATCATCTCTCGAAAGGTGGTTCGTGACATGATACAAAGCCAAGCGTGAGGAATAACCTTAGAAACAGGGGGGTACAGGAGAGTCAGGTTTCGATCCTGTGGAACTGTGAGTTAAAAGTAGGAAGGGTGCTGGCATCTTGCACGGTTATGATAGCAAGGCATGTCAGAGGGTAGCATGTCACTTATGTCGGCAACAACGTTGGTACCAAGGGCGAGGGACGAAGAGAACCATTATCCTGCTCGTTGAACGAGGCGGGCCATTAGGCAAAGTTCTCGTCCATCGGTGGCTACCGGAATGTCATCAACAATAGTAAAAGGGTCTTACTGACAGAGTGATACAACGAGGTGTTTACATAAGCAGGGAAATATTACTGCTTATATAATATAGATCACAATAAGTTTTAAACAAACCAATGGAAAGGAAAATGTAATTGTCAGATTAAACAGAACAATAGAAAGGAAAATGTGTTTAAACACATATTTCAGGGGTATATCCTTCCCAAGGACAAGCAGAGCATGGTATCCATGACAGGATAGAAGTTTAAAACCATTTAGGTAAGGGAAAAGAAATTTCATGACATTACCCATACAACGGTGTTTGGATAATTGATAAAGAAAAAATTAGTATCGTGCTTCAAATGTTCTTATTGAAGATCGGAGTACCAGAGACATGCTTCAAGATAGCATTGACATGGTCACTGGGTAAAGATCAGACCTTGGATTCACAAAGGGTCCATCGGGAATTTCTAGAACATATCATGTTATTTTATCAGGGAAAATATGAGGAGGTGGCCGATGGGTTCAGTAGCAATCCATCGACATGTCAAAAAGGATGTATTCCCAAAATTTAAAATGATCAAGTTTGTGTTGGGGGAAGACAAGAATGTTGTTGATGCAGACACAATTCATCGAGAGGCAAAGGATAGTATTTCTAGCCATGAATTCAATTGACATCTCTGAAGAAGCCAAAGTGTTGACGGTGATCAAGACAAATTTTGTCGAGAGACTCTATGAAGATGCCCTCGAGCAGAAAAGGGAGGATGAAGTGAAAGGCTATGAGAACCATGGATTCGACACAAGCTCAAAGTCAAGCTTGTTGTTCGAGGTGAAATGATAAGATGAGGATGATCGACGTAAGCTTAGCTCGTCGTCGGAAGTTGCTCCGGGCATAAGGACCAGGCAGCATACTAAAAAAATTGACATGATAGAAATATAGCCGATCAAGCTAGGAATGATGTGATGGGGTATAAAGCTTCCCCGTATCAAGTACTAGGTGCAATGCCAGATGGTAGATCGGAGTAGAGGTTGGACGGGGAATGATTTGCAGAGGATAAGTAATTTTAACTTACCCAGTAAATGGGATCAAGGAGGAAATGTGGTCAGGACCATAACTGCAAGGGATCCAATTTACGATGCCGGAAGAATTATTCAAATGATTAAATATCCTTGCAAGGAGATTTCATGATAAGTTCCACACCGTGTCCGTGGGCATGAACACAAGGTTCAGGGTCGACTCCCACTTCTTCAATGCATAACCTTTCATTTTACTTCTCGCTCTTGATGTTGTTGTATTGGATTTTATCTGACGAAAAGCCAGTAGAGTATAATCCGCATAACTTTCGAGTTCACATAGATTAGGGAAAGCATAGGTTCAACCCATCGGGGCATCTTAGGAACATATATCATAAATTTTAAGAATAAATAACACAAGCTCGGTAGTAGAGCATGCTTGTGAAAGCGGAGGATACAATTTACCAAAAGCATTACATATCCGAGGAAAGGCTCACAAGCTTATTGAATATGAAGGACGTTGTCGGATAAAATCCGAAAAAGAGGGGTCTTGTGGTCCACGAGGGATCTGAAGTGAGCATCAATATTCAACCAGAGGAAGAAAGAATGCAAGGAGATCAGATTATAGAAACAACTGACTAACTCAAAGCTCAATTGCAAAGGAATTATGAATTCCACGACAAGGGATCACAAGCAATGCTCTGATAAGGGATGGATAGGTAGAATAGCCTTAGGGGTACAATCGATGGCGATTTGATTGATCGAGAATCAGCACATGTTAGAATGACGTCTGAGTCGGGAGGATGAATTCTAGGATCTGATTGAGGATTGCGAGCATTCGCAACATATTGTATCAACGGACTCAAAATAATAATGACAAAGGCTGACAATAAGATTACTAGACTTATGGTATTAACCATAATGCAAGCAAGAAATCCAAGAATAATAGACTGTTGAGGATTTTCACAAGAACGAATGGTATTACAAAGACTTTTGTGAAGTACAAGAATCAACTGAGGATGAGCGGATACTCGATAGGTGCACAAAGTTATCCGTAGGGGTATCCAGACGACAAGGAACTGCAAGGCAGTAAGCTCAAAGGATTCTCGGAAAAAGGAGAGCAGTTCAGGGTATCTTGTAATAACAAGATCAATGGGATAGAATGTAAGATTGGTAAGTGTGTGTAGTTATCCATAAGGATATTTCGGTGGTAAGGAATTGCAAAGGCAACATGCACAAAGTCTCGAGAGAATATCATAGAGTATCTTCGGAATCTTCTCATGCAGCAGGCGATCATCTGAAATAAGAGGCTCTCTGGGCGGATGTGATCACGAGATCCTAATGTTTGATTAGTAAAACCATTTAACCTGAATAGAAGAGAGATCAGAGTCCCAGAGTATAGACGAGGAATAAAAGATCCTAATACCACCCATATGGTGACGTGGGCCCGTAAGCCACACAACCAAGTTAGTAAAAGTTTTTCATTGACTAGACTCAACTTCGGCCAAGGAGTTTGGAAGAGGGATTCCTACAGGCAGTTGGCTCTGATACCAACTTGTGATGCCTTCGATTTGACCGTACACTAATCATACATGCAAATGTGTACAATCAAGATCAAGGACTCACGGGAAGATATCACAACACAACTCTAGACACAAATTCAAATAATACAAGCTTTATATTACAAGCCAGGGGCCTCGGGGGCTCGAATACATAAGCTCGAAAAACACAAGAGTCAGCGGAAGCAACAATATCCGAGTACAGACATAAGTTAGACAAGTTTGCCTTAAGAAGGCTAGCACAAAAGCAACATCGATCGAAGAGGCAAGGCCTCCTGCCTGGGAGCCTCATAACTACTCCAAGTCGTCAGCGGCCGTCACGTAGTAGTAGGCACCCTCGGGGTAGCAGTAGTCATCAGTGGCGTCGTCTGGCTCCTGGGATCCGTCATCTGGTCGCAACAATCGGGTATGGGGGAAAAGAAGTAGCAAAGCAGCCGTGAGTACTCATCCAAAGTACTCGCAAGACTTACATCAGATCTAAACTAAGTATGCATCTGTATCAAAGGAATGGGTTGTATCTGTGGACTAAACTGCAGAATGCCAGAAGGAAAGGGGAAAGCCTAGCCTATCGAAGACTAGCATCTTCTGGAAACCACCATCTTGCAGCAACAGGAAGGAGTAGAGTAGCATAAAGTAAAGTAGTAGAAGTGTTATCAACCTCGGCCAGAGATCCTTTCTCGACTCCTTGCGAGAAAGCAATCCCAGAGCCATACTATCCAAGTGTCATCACAATCCAATTCTCATCACCATCCAGTTCTCATCACAAGTATCCAGTTCTAGTTGTATCGATCGGGATACAACTCCAAGTGTCCGTTACCGTAGGACAGGCTATCGATAGATGTTTTCTTCCCTGCAGGGGTGCACCAACTTACCCACCACGCTCGATTAACTACGGCCGGACACACTTTCCTGGGTCATGCCCGGCCTCGGCCAAACAATACGCCGCAACCCGCCCTAGGCTTAATAGAGAGGCCAGCACGCCGGACTAAACCTATGCCCCCAGGGGTCATGTGCCATCTCCCCGGGAACTCCTGCACGTTGCGTGGGCGGCCGGTGAGCAAACCTAGCTACCTCCTTCAACAAGGCAGGAGTTTACGCAGTCCAACCCGGCGCGTGCCGCTCAGTCGCTGACGTCTATTAATCTTTGGCTGATGTATACGACGCAGAACGCCCATACTATGCCCACGTGATGGTTAGTGCTATCAGGCCAGAGGCCCCTCGGATCAAATATCCAAATCATAGTGGATTAGGAACACGCGGTAACGAGCGGAAAGTCATGATCGATGTGACCCCGTCGCCCCGTCTCGAGTACTTGCGGCAAGGGCTAAGAATGCCCGGCCATGCCTCGTAAGTATCTCGCGGGCACCTTCTAAGTCAACCCGACTCCACATCACTCGCTATTAAGCTCGCGCAGGTACCCCTCAGGGTCAACCCATCTTTAGTAACATGGTTCAGTATAAAGTCATAGTAACCATAGTAACCGTGTGTCCAAACATCAAGGGGAAAACCCGAGGAATCACCCCGGTGAATTCCACTCGATGTAATCATCAAGGTGAACGTAAGGAGGACCACCCTCGAGGTTCACACTTGAGGGGTTGCACGACAGAGTCGTATCGGAAGTGGTTAAGGAGGAAATCACCCGCGATGACCACGACCGGATAGCTATACTACAAAGATCTCATCATGAGTGATGTAAGAGGTTCCACCCTCGGCACTCGATGGTAACTCTGCAGAGTCATACAACTAGGGGGGTGATGTGCGGTGTCGGGGCCTGGACGTCGATCATGTTGATCGAGTCATCAAACATAAATCGAGGCAAGTGGGACAAGGTGGGGGTCACTGATGGATCACTAACCAACCTATACTAAGCAGTTTAGGATAAGCAGGTAAGGTATGAAAGCGGGTAACAAAATAGGCTATGCATCAGAGTAGGATCATACAGAAAGCAGTAGCAGTTCTAATGCAAGCATGAGAGGGAAAGAAATGGGCGATATCGGAATGCTCAAGGAGGGTTTGCTTGCCTGGTTGCTCAGACAAGAAGGAGGGGTCGTCGGTGACGTAGTCGATCACAGCGGCATCGTCGGTCTCGGGGTCTACCGGAGAGAAGAGGGGGAAGAAACAGTAAATACAGAGCAAACAATGCATCACAAGGCATAACATGGCAATAAGTTGTGCCGGGTGTGACCTAATGTAAGGCTACACGATAAAGGAGAAGGGGAAAATCAACCGGGAATGTTTTCCCGGTTCCGGACCTGTGTCAGACAGATGACCGGAGGGGGAATGTCCCATGTTCAGCATGCTAGGGGCATGTGACAGATGAACAGACCGCATATTTGGATTCGTTTCATTTTTCTGAGCAACTTTCATATAGAAAACATTTTCATCCGAGTTACGGTTTATTTTCTATGAATTTTCAAAGATTAAAGCAATTTCTGGAATTATTTAAATTAACAGAAAAGATAAACTGATGTCAGCATGACGTGCTGATGACGTCAGCAGTCAACAGACTCGCTGACCAAGTCAAATTGACTAGTGGGTCCCACATGTCATAGACAGAGGGCTAACAGTGGGTTATTTAAATGAACCGGGTGTTAATTAGCAGTTGGGCCCCACATGTCAGTGACTAATTAGCTAAAGTAATTACTTTTAATTATAAAACCATTTTAATTAGTTATTTAAGCGGTACGGCCCGCACGTCAGTGGCTGGGGCCTACCCAGTCAGCACAGTTGACCAGGTCAACTGGTCAACAGGGGGCCAGGGGCCCCACTGGCCGTGACCCAGGGGGTGCGAATGAGTGAGGGGGCTAATGGATGAGGATGCCAGGGGGGAGGAGAGGTGGGTCTTTATCCACCCGCGGCTCCTGTAGCGGCGTGGTCGGCGAGGTGGGTTCGGCGGCGACGGCGGGCGTGCCTCGGTCGCTTGAACAGAGAACAGGGGGAGGAGGAGGAGGAGGCCATGGTGGGCTGGGCCCTAGGCACTGTGCACTTAGGCCAGTGCACAGTGGCGTTTTTTAATTTCTTTTTACAGAAAGGGGGTTGAGTAATATTTTGAGCTTCCATAAAATTTTGCAAAAATGTGAAACTTGGTCACATAATTACTTTGCAATATCCAGCACTGCCACAAAAAGTTTGGGCATTTTTAGAGTTCATTTGAATTTACACAATAAAGAAAAGGGCATTTTAAAGGCTATTTTTGCTCTGTTAAAATGCATTAGGCCCATTTAGAGTTGATGATGATGTTGTGTTCCTTAACAGTAAATAGCTTTGGATTATTTGCTAAAAGGTGAATATTTTTCCAACAAGTTTTGATCAACTTCATTTTGCATCTTTTTTATTTAAATGGAATTCAGAGAAGGAATTAGAGATGAGATATTATCCCAACATGGTTAAGCTTCATAAGTCAAGATGACTTGGCACTGATCATAAGGGATTACAGTAATGTGATGCTGGGGATGTTACAACTTTACATTATGAAGATAGTAATTTAGACTAGTATCATATGCATGACAATAGTATAAGTTATTCCCCGCTATGACCAGCCTTAGGGGTACGAATCATGGTTTTGAATAGCACGCTATAACACGCTGCTAATATAGCGTTTATAAGAGAATCTGAGCTAAGAGATTTTGGGTCAATCACATGAACAAGCATTTTAAATAGTGATATAGTATTTAGAGGAGGTCTACCGTCGAGAGGCATATATTGAAATATATTGTCCACCTTTTTTCATTAGTTGGGATTTTTGAAGCAACTGATTGGAGCATAATTCAATATGGTATTAAAGTCAAAAAGTTAAGTTCATTATCCTGCCAGCATAATATTATTTTTTCCTGCAGACTACATCAATCCGACATCCAACAACTAAAATATATTACCCGCCTTTCTTCATTTGTTCAGACTTTTGAAACAACTCGCTGAAGCATGAATTCAATAGCATAGCGGAAACCGAGCGCCAACTGCTCATCCGCCGTGCCGCTTCCATCCGTATGCTTCTCGCCAATGCCAAGCACTAACTCGGCGCACTCCGGGTCCACGCCGACCCGCTTGAGGGGAAAAAAAATCTTATACGACCCGGGCGTACATCTCGCGCCGTGCGACCCTCTTCTGATGATGACAGCTAGCAAAACAGATCTCAAAGCACACCTACCTTTCTTCCACCTCTGACCCTTCTCTTCCCCTGTCCCCCATCTCTTTCTTCTCCGTGAGCAACACTAGCGCGCACACGACCAGCAGCCAGTCGCCATGTCCAACCGCCGGCACCATCCCCAGCAAATTCTCTTCCCTCGCCGCCCCGGCGTCTTCTCGCGTGGAGCGCCCTTCCAGATCAGCCGCATACAACGCCCCTTCAGTGCTCAGGTTCCATGGCTATCTGGCCACCATCAGCACCAGTTCCTTTGTCGCCGCCGTCGTCGCCGGGGCAACATCCGAGGTGACGCAAGATCCTGGCGTCGGGCAGCTAATAAGGAAACGATCCAGGTGATGGTTTTCAAGGCTGTGATCTACTCTCTCTTTCTCTGTATTCTCTTGCTGATACTCAACACACGCACCTGAGGTAGGAGATGAGCAACGCAGTCACACGGAGAGAGTTTTGCGACCCGCAGCTACCTTGCGTCTTTTCTGTTTTCCTTTCTTATTCTCTTCAGCAGCACGTACAACAGAACGTGGCCGATTACAACGCAAAACCTCCGCACGATCCTTTTTACCCGCGCCATCCCACGGAGAACCGTTCGGGAGCTGACCAAGCTAGCTACGACTCAATCTATACCAGTACATGCACACACACGTGACATGCCCAGTTATTTTCTACATGCAAACTAATTAAATAGAAAGCCAATGCATGCACATGCACGTACTGACTAGCCTATACTGAACTAATGCAATGAGCTTCAGACTAATGCAATATCTGACAAACCTTATAACAAGATTAGCACCAACAATCACCTCCCTAATCTTGTTATTCAATTTATTTCTTTGCGTACCGAGCACTCTCATGCCGGCTCGACTTCTGCACCGCCACGAGCATAACCTCCGCTTTGAGCTGCTTTCGTTGGAGCTGAATCGAATACGTGTGTAGCTTTGTTCAGATTCAGCATATAGAGTCGATTCTTGGTTTTCCTTGCTCTGGCTAGCAGTTTCCCAGAGCGATCAAACACACTCATGAACCCACGGCGTTGCACTGGCTTGCACCCTTCCTCATCTAGCTGCCCAAGACTCAGTATACTGCTTGTGAGTTTGGAGACAAAATATACATCATGTAAGTGTATGTGCTGCCCATTTTCACTCTGGAGTAACACTGAACCTTTGCCAAGAATCTTCACCACAGAATCATCACCAAACTTGACGCTTCCCTTTATGGTCTCATCCAGCACTATAAAACTTTCTCGGCAGCCTGTCATGTGGTTACTCGCACCACTATCCAAATACCAAGTGTTGTTCTTATGATTTACATCACGAGAGCCCAGTTTTGGTTTTACTTTCTTTTCATGCAGGAAGATCCTCTCTACTTGATCTGCTACAGGATGCACCTCCACTTAGGATAACTCAGAGATGGATGGTACTAGCTCTTGGGCATTACCTTGTTTTCCTGGACAGTGACACTCCAAGCCAGTATGAGTCACCGTCGTTGCCGCCGGCGTCGTTGCAAGCATTGTTGTACCAGCTTGCATGGCCATTGCCATTCCCATTGCCTTCTTCACCGAAACATGCAGCTCGGCATTCTCTTGACGGAGCAGACGCTTAGATTCCCACATCTCATCATTTTCTTTCCTTACTTGCTGCACCTCCTTCTCATAAGCATGCATGGACTCCAAGAGGTGCATGTACTTGTCGTCAGCACTTGCAAACGCTGCAACCTTCGCCACTGCCATGTACTCGGGGGACACAGCGTGCACCTTCACATTGGCTGTTGCTAACTCACCACGCAGCCGCACGGCCTCGGCCCTAGCAGCTTCCAACTCAGCCTCCATTGCCAAGGGGCGAACTACCTCCTTCACCTTGAATCCTTTTGGCTCGACGATGTCCGGGACATGCTCCGCCACCGGCGCGAGCTCACATGCAACGGCCATCAGCAGGGCCGGCTCATCGTCGAAGTCGGCACCGGCAAGAAGCGCCTTCTTTTTCTTCTGCTCCTCGCACTCGGACTTGAAGTGACCCTTCTCACCGCACTCGAAGCAGGTAATCTTCGACTTGTCGAACTTGCAGCGTTCCTTTTTCTTGCCATCATCACGGCCACAGCCACCGCCGTTCTTGTTGCCGCTGCTGGAGCCCTCCCCCTTCTTCTTCTCTTTAAGGATCAACTCCTCCAGCTGGGCGCGTGAAACCAGCATCAGCTTCTCTCCTTCATCGCCACCATTGTGACGACGACCGCGCTGGTTCTGCTCGAACGCGGTGAGGCGCCCAATCGCCTCCTGTACTGTCATTGCTGATACATCACCCCATTGCTCAATGGTGTTGACGATGTCCACGAAACGATCTGGAACGGCACTGAAGAGCCGCTCCACCACGGCCTCGTCTTCCAGTGTAACACCGAGGGAACGGATCTCGCTGACCAGCGGGATGAGCTTCTTGGCGAACTCCGGGATCGTCTCCCCGTCCGCCATGTCGAGGCGATCAAATTGCCTCTTCAGTTGGCGTGCATGCGCCTTCTTCACGCGATCCTCGCCGAGGCGCGCAGTCCGGATCATCTCCCATGCCTCACGCGCGGTGTCGCACTCCGCAACCTGCAGCATCACGTGATCCGGAACGGACTGAGAGAGCGCGGCGAATGCCCCTTCGTCCGCAGCCTGATCATACTCACCGGAGCCTTCAATCGCGGACCAAACACGCAACGGCTTCATCAGGACCTTCATCTTCGCGGCCCACAACGAGTAGTTGGTGTCCGTCAGCATCGGATATTGGACGGGTACACTCATGGCCCTCGACGGGGCAGCGAGCACAACAGCGCCGCCGTCCGCTGCAGCAGCCTTCCTGGCCGCCGGCGGCGTGTACTTTCCGCCGCCACTGCTGCTCTTCCCATCGCTACTCTTTGGAGATGTATCACCCATCGCCGCCGCTGCCGAACTCCTCCGATCGCCGCCGCCAAAACGCCCTAGGCCCTGCACCCCGTGGCTCTGATGCCAATTGATGGTTTTCAAGGCTGTGATCTACTCTCTCTTTCTCTGTATTCTCTTGCTGATACTCAACACACGCACCTGAGGTAGGAGATGAGCAACGCAGTCACACGGAGAGAGTTTTGCGACCCGCAACTACCTTGCGTCTTTTCTGTTTTCCTTTCTTATTCTCTTCAGCAGCACGTACAACAGAACGTGGCCGATTACAACGCAAAGCCTCCGTACGATCCTTTTTACCCGCGCCATCCCACGGAGAACCGTTCGGGAGCTGACCAAGCTAGCTACGACTCAATCTATACTAGTACATGCACACACACGTGACATGCCCAGTTATTTTCTACATGCAAACTAATTAAATAGAAAGCCAATGCATGCACATGCACGTACTGACTAGCCTATACTGAACTAATGCAATGAGCTTCAGACTAATGCAATATCTGACAAACCTTATAACAAGATTAGCACCAACACCAGGGAAGTGGACAGACTTGAAAGAGGACACTGGACGTCATCAACGCCCGAGGGCAGCGGCGAGCCCGTGCGTTAGCCGAGGAGAACGGCGGGAGGAGAAAGAGATAGGAGAGAGAGAGAGGTCAGAGGTGGAAGAAAGGGGATGTGCTTTGAGATTCGTTTTGCTAGGTGTCATCATCAGGAGAGGGTCGCACGACGCGGGATGTACGACCCGGTCGTATAAGATTTTTTTCCCGCTTGAGGTGCCATCGTGAGCGAAGGCCAAGTGTTGCCTACTTGCCCGCACTGCCTCAATGTGGCGTTGAGCCTGCCTTCCTACGCTACTCGTTGTCGCGATGAGCACCAAGTCACCACGCTCCGGGTGAACGCAAAACCGACAAGGACGCCGACCGAGGTGAGTCACCATTGATTCCCTTCTACCACCTCCATCCTTCTCCCTCAACGATGCTTTTCCCCACGCCAAGCTCACGTTGCTTTGTTCTTCTTAACCTCTCCATTGGCATTCAACAGGAGAAGCACCGGCCAAGGGCCAACGCTGCAAAGAAGGACGAGGATGTCGAGCCCGGTTCGCCCCTCTGCTAGATCGCACCCCACTGTCCTTCATGCTCATCCTCATCGGCGCTCAAAAGGAGAAGCACTATTGACGCTAAATAGGAGAAGCACAACCACCTTGCGCTGAGGTGGTCTATTTGCTCTGTCAATGGGCAGGATGCTTATGTTATTGGATCATTTTGTAGCATTTTTTGATTCATGGCAACCTGAATCATACCAAGGAGGTTACTATTTTTGGGAAAAACAAAGAGACCTTTTAGGGTACATCAATATAATTTGAACCGTTCATTTTTGTGGTTAGAGGGCCCAGATTAGGCCCTGTTTGGTTCATAAGTTTTAGAACCTTTTTTAGTCCCAACTTATAAGTCCCAAGTCCTTAAAAAGTCCCTACCTGTTTGGTTCCGGGGACTTATAAGTTTCTATAAGACCATATTACAACTATAAGTCCCTATAAGTCCCTTCTTGAGAGTCTTATTTCATAAGTCCCAAATGCCCATTTTAAGTCTCTATAAGTTCCTCCTATTTGGTTTAGATGAGACTTAGGGACTTATTTAAGTCTCTAGACCAATAAGTCCCTGGAAACAAACACCCTCTTAGTCAATACTACTACAGATTTCTGGTAGTATATTGACTAGTTAAGGGCATTTTTGGTAGTTTATCAATCACAGGGGCAGATTCAGGCAACCAGATTCATGTGTGCATATGTCAGCCGGAATCGATCTAGCGAAGGGAAGCGATCAACCTGCTGCTGTGTTCGTGCACGTTCAACCTACATACGTGTATTGCGTCGTACAGCTTGGGGCAGGAAGAGTCAGTTTACTTCGTCGTCCTCGTCACCGCGCCGGAAGTAATCCATGATGGAGTGGTAATTTGGATTCAGACCGAGGCTCCACGGGAGGAGATGAAGGTCAGCACAGACGCACAGGCACCGCTGCTTGCTGCGTTTCTCATCTGGTGTGTGGCGCTGCGGTTGTGGTCTGAGGAGAGCCATAGTCGAAGTCAATGTCGAGCATATCGCCGGACACCTCGAGCTGCTGCTCGAGGCCGCACGCTCGCATGGCCCAGATCTCCAGCTTGACTTGGCCACCGTCTACGTCCATGCCTCCTCGTTGTCGTCGTTCATGCCAGACGGGTCAAGAAGGGCCTCCATGTAGGCGGCTAACTCCATGAGCTCGGCCTCCGTCGGAGTCAGGCCAAAGCATACAAGGTTGTCGTGGAAGAACTGAAGCAGCGCCAATGTCGCAGCTGGCTTCGCCGGTTCCGACGATTGTCGCCGTTCTCATCACTTTAGCCACGACAGAAGGTGCTGATGCTCTTGGGCGGCTGCGATCACGGGTCTGCCACTTGCACTTGAACCACGCCAGTACGAGCTCGCCGCTCCGGCAGCCCGAGGGATCAGTGGCGACGTGGGTTGTAGACGCACCCGCTCGTGCCTCCGAGCTATTTTGTGTGGTTTTGTGCATGCACTGGCTGCAGCGGCGTCGGGATGGCGGAGGACTTGAGCCGGTGCAGTGCATATAGAAGTACCAATATGCCCTAAAGCGACAATTTGTTTGATCCACGTCAACCATTGGATCAACTAAATACTACCCATTATATTAGGTAGTATAATGCATCGTAAAAATTCTCAAAACAAAATGTAGCAAAGTTTGGGCAAATGGAAGTTGACATGGCAAACAAGCTTGAAAAAGTGGCACGGGTGACATCTTAATAAGCCTGGCAAAAACGGCATTATGGTAAAGCAACATGCAAATTGTAAATTGCGGCCACGGGAATGTTATATGTGACGTCCGAAACTGTCGCAAAGGAAAAAAGAACAAATAGATTTGTGGGGGGGGGGGGGGGGGGGGGGGGGCAAGTAGTGTGTTGCTATGTTCACACGGCAAATGTAAGCATTCTACTTTTAAATTGGACCCTGGCAAAAAAAATTGTACTACCAACACATTTTTGTTGTGGATACCATGCCATTTTTTTTGTAGATAGCATGAAAACTAGTGAACATGTGCCAAATTTATCTTCCGTGCCTTGAAAAATCCATAATTCTTTCCTTGTTTTGAGAATTTTTTTTGCACAATTTACATGTGTTTGGAATGTTTTTAACAAAAAACCATTTCCTACACATTGCAAATTGCATACTTTTTTCATTTTATGCACCAAGGCAAATTAAGTTTATGGACCATGGCAAATTTACATTTATGGACTTCGCAAATTTACTTTTATGTACTTTGCCAAATTCTCTATTGGGCCAATACCTTGGTTTTTCATCAAACCTATGCAATACAACATTTTGCATTGATAATATGTAGTGCACTTTGACATGATATATTTCGTCCAATACATGTACCCTTTTTATGAACATTTGCCATGATCGAAAAATATATATTTTTCGTAATCTTTTGGACCCTGGCAAAAGTACTTTTCAGGTACCATGCTAATTTGGCTTAAAGAACCATGGCCATTTTAGTTTACAAATGTTTTGGCCTATGTAAAAAGTTCATGTTCTAAAGAAATAAGATGGAAAGGAAATAAAAAGTAAAAAATAAAATATAAAAATTCCAAACAAAACTAGGTAAAAAAACTGAAAAGGGAAAAGAAAAATGGGGTGGAAGCTCCAAAACCAGGTTCAGAAGCTTCCCAAAATCGGGGGGATCTTCCGATGGGCATGATACGCTAGATGGGCCGGCCTGTTAAGGTATCAATCAAGGGGAGTGTGCGCCATGTATGAATTACAGTGTATTTGGCGCTGCAAGCGGCAAATAGGATTCACCTAGACCCACCCCGGTGCGACGGCGTTTGTATCTCCCCAATTGTGAGACAGGCTAGTCGCCTCGCCAATACCATGTAGTGGGCAGTGTTGTCAGTATTACATAAGCTACTTGTGTTCATTTTTTTATATTTCAAAAATATTATATATTACTTAAATATTTGAAAATTTCACCATACATTAGGTCAATTTTCAGGAAATGTGAAAAATTGATTGCGCAATTCTAAAAACAATTATACAGTTAATTGTTTTGTGACATTTAAAAATGTAAACATGTTTAATTTTTTTTGAATGAAATATTTTCAAAAGTTTAATGAAAATAAAAAAATATGTTCATGTAATTTATAAAACAATGTTTAAAGCATTAATAAAAATATCCATGAAATTTTGAAAAATTTCCATTTTAAAATATATTTCATAAAATTTAAGAAAAATGTTCAGGAAATGTAAATAATTGTTCTCACAATTTTAGAAACATGTTCATAACTTACAAACAGATGTTCATGTCATTTAGAAAAATCTTCTAACACTTTGCAAACTTTTGCATGTTTTAAGAAGATGTTAATGACATTTTTTTAAATGTTCAAAGATGTGTCTGAAAATGTACACTATGTATGGAAAACAAATGTTCAATATGCATTTTACAAATGACGACATGTATTCAAATAAATGTTTGGCGTGTATTTGAAAAATGTTTAACGCATATTTGGATCAACATGTATGCAGAAAATTGAACATGTATTAAAAAAGGGAACATGGATTTGATAAATCAAGAAAGTAAACCTGAAGGGAAATCGATAGAGAAAACACACAGTAAAACGGCAGGAACACATGTTTATTCGGCCAACCCACTAGCGGAAGAACCAAGAGGCGGGATGGGCATACATCTCGCAGTAAGCGAGACATATCTCTCTCATAGTCAGGAACTAGCTAGCACTGCTGCTCATAAGTTCCAGCGAGAAAGGAATCAATGATTTTGTGGTGGCGACAACTTAATATGGAAGCGATTTAGATTTGAACCTACTGAAAGAAAGAGGAGGTCAATTATACCTGCCACGGGAAACCCGGCCTGACCTGATCCGGCCCGAAATACCGCGACCCGACCCACCCCGGTCCTACCCACAGGCTGGTCTGGGCCTAAATTTTGAGCCTGAAGGCAAGGGTGGGCTAGGCTTGGGATTTACATATGTTCGTTTTAAGGAAGAGGCCTGGCCTGAGGCCAAATGAGCTTTTCCACTGATGGGCTGTACATGGGGCTGAAATCTAGGCTGGAAGGCCGGGCCAGGCCTAGGTTTTCGGCTACAGGCTTTGCTAGGGCCGGGTTTCCGGCCGGCGGGGACTTATGGCCAGGTGTAAGGCCAATTGGCCAAACTTGTACTCGTTTGGAAATATTTGTCATCAAAATGAATAAAAGATGATGTGTTTTAGTTCTAGATACACATCTTTTTATCTATTTTCATGATAAGTATTTCCGGATGGAGAGAGTACTACTTTAGAGGAAAGTGTCTCCAGTGATCACTCCTATGATGATTTGACTGTTTCCCAATCATAAAAATAAAAATAGTTAATTTCCTTGCTGTTTGCCCAGCAAGCAAGAACGCACGCGCCAAACAAGGGTGCGGCGAAACCAACGTTCTTCAAGACGTAGTACTACTACACCGTAGTATATAAACACATGTTCAAAGTGGAGGCGAGGCCACATACAGTCTTTGCAAATTGCTTCCGGAGCTTCGACATCCGCAAGCTGCTGATACAAATTAAGCTTTCCGAAAAAATGGCGCCACCTAGTCACCGCAAGACGTCGTGGCCGGAGGTGGTGGGCATGCCGGCCACGCCGGCGGTGATGAAGATCATGACGGACAGGCCCGACCTCTCCGTGGAGGTGCTCCCGCCGGGCACCAATCTGCTCCCCGGAGCCAACCCTGGGCGTGTCCGCGTCTTCATCGACGCTCTCGGCGCCGTCACCAAGACCCCTGTCATCGGCTAGCTAGCCACGTATGATTTCAGCTTGCATGTATGCATGCACGCTTGCTTGGAAGTGTGTAACTCACGTTTTATCATTTGCTCGGTTACACCGTTTGATAGAGTCATGTATGTGATCTATCTTGGGAATAATTAATAAGAGCAGTTTGTAAGCAAGTTATCTGATTCTTTTTTTTTACTTCGTTCACATTGTTTTTTTTTCCTTTAAGATGGCGACTTTGGTTTTCTAGAACGAAGGATCGAGACAAGCCTGACTTTAAATTAATAAAATCATCAATCATGTACAAGGTATGAAATGCATAAAACCACCATAATTTTGTCATTATTAGCAAGAAAAACGTTCGATTTTGGTTCCCGTCGCAAAATGCACCGACCACAATTGACAAAATGCACTAAATGTCGCTTGACCTCCTATTTGACATGGGGAAGGGCTGACATGGCAAAGGGATAGACAGCGCCGACTAACGAACATTAAAATTTATCGATGTGGGTACCGCACACCAACTGGCAAATTGCATCCGTGCACCAGCGGAGCGGCCCTTCCCTCTAATTCTCTTCACCCACTTCGAATTTCAGGTAGGTGCGGCCTCTTCGTCCCCCTTATCCAATCACAATTTGCTAACTCAAACTAATAACATAAAATGCATGTAAGCATCCATCGATGTAGCATTACTGGATCCAGGATCACACACCCGCAGACCATGAGGCTTCTTCGGAAGGCACCATCGTCACCGGCGAACTGTGGAGGGAGAGGATGCCATGCTCGTGCTCCGTATACTATGATTCGTAGAGCTGCGTCGTCGGGGGAAGGAAGGATGTGCAGCGAGGAGTTCACGGAGGCGCTTGATTGGGGTACGGGTCGACCTAATACCGTGCCTCAGTGAGTCTGTTGGCTGCGCAAAGGCAGGCCCGGCCCTGATGGAGGGCGGCCGCCCCGGGCCCCGAAATAGAGGGGCCCCCACGTATGTGTGCTCTCTGTATCAGGCCCATGAGAAAAAATGTTTCTGGATCATGCAGCGTACAGCGAACATTACCCGTGGGCAAGTCAATCGGTGATTCGCTAAATTGGTGGAACTTATGTTTCCATCACATAGGTCCGCGCATGAAGACGTGAGCGATCGCCCTAGCGACATATCACACACGACTCCTCTATTCCCGCAAGCCCGAGGGCGACCCCGCCGCCGACACAGCCTCCCCTGATGATTTCTCCTCCAATGGCGGATCGAGTAATTCATGTTCGTCGCCATGGACAGGAGTAACAACAACACCGGCCCTGGCAGGCAGTTTTAAACTACACATATCAGGTTAGCATCTTCCTGCATCCAACAGAGCTAGCTAGATTGATATGTGACTAGTTAGTAGCAAAATTATTAGATCTAGTGAATTAGCGGACAAGAGTAGGACGTAGTTGTCCTTCTGACTAATTTTTTAGGGCAATCTTTCTGACTAATTAATCTGGTTGTGTTGGCGATCAATGAAAGACAAGCGGAGAGGATGTCTACAATCCATGGAATAATAATGATAGCCAAGCTGAAATTAATTGGAGGATTCATGGTCGATTCAATATGATGAGGTGGCAAAATTAACTTTTAGTGTTGCAAATTATAAAGTTATTCTACCTGTTAGCCACGTGCAGTTCAAATTACTTTTTGTTTGCCAAACTATGAATATATATATATTCATCACCCAGGGTGCAGAATAAGTTATTCTTCACCCGAAGTAATTTTACGATCATTTCATAATTAAATTACGTTTCGAATTCAAATAGTTACATTCCTATTGATTCACTACGTAAAATTTGACATAAGAAAATAAAAATATAGGTCATAAGACAAGAAAATTTGCAGTTTATGTGTATTTTAGACTATGTTTTTACGTTTGTAATTTTACATAACATAAAATATTTTTTACAGCGATTATATATTATCTTACAGTCCCTTTTTGCGTCGGAAATAAGACAAAACTTACGGAACATAAAATTACGGTGCATTGATGTTAAAATAGAAGGGGGTGAAGAATAACTATTCGTCAGCCACGGTGACGAATAGCGCGACCCTATATATATATATATATATATATATATATATATATATATATATATATATATATAGATCCTCGAACTAGGTGGACCAGCTGGTTTTGCACTCCATGATAAAAAAAATAAGAACAATTCGTGTTAAAAAATTATCTAAACATGCACATAATAATCACAATTTTGAATGTATAAAGGGCCCGCGGTTATAATTTTGCCACGGGCCCCTGAAATCTCAGGACCGGCCCTGCGCAAAGGGCCACGGCAGCAGGATCCGGCATGGGCGAGGGCCTGATCGATGATTAGGTTCCCGTGAGGGACGGATCCAGGCAACTAATGGCTGCACGGGTGAGGGGCATGGGGAGCAGTGCCAACACTGAAGGAAGGAGGCACAAAGTGGTGCTGTGTTTGAGCGGGAGGAGGAGGTGCCAGGTGGGCGGTAGGGAGGTTCTAGCCGCTCGGGTCAGGGGCGAGATGATGCGAGACGGAGGTTGGGCATGCTAGTGGGGTAGTGGACAGGTTGGAGTCGTCTGAGGAAGGTGATGGCATGGTGGGTTCGGGCGGCACCGCCGAAGAAGCTGGAGGAGGGTGCGGGGTTGAAGTCTGTCTGTGGGAGGGTGATGAAGAGGTGGGTTGGTGGGTAGACCAAAGCTGCAACAGTGGTGGGCGGGCATGGGTGAAAGATCGTGGATGTCGCCTAGAGGGGGGGGGGGGTGAATAGGCGTTTTAAAATAATTACGGTTTAGGCTTGAACAAATGCGGAATAAACCTAGCGGTTAATTTGCCAAGCACAAAACCTAAAACAACTAGGCTCACCTATGTGCACCAACAACTTATGCTAAGCTAGATAAGCAACTATGAGATAGCAAGATATATGACAAAGGACAATATGGCTATCACAAAGTAAAGTGCATAAGTAAAGGGCTCGGGTAAGAGATAACCGAGGCACGCAGAGACGACGATGTGTCCTGAAGTTCACACCCTTGCGGATGCTAATCTCCGTTTGGAGCGGTGTGGAGGCACAATGCTCCCCAAGAAGCCACTAGGGCCACCGTAATCTCCTCACGCCCTCGCACAATGCAAGATGCCGTGATTTCACTAAGGGACCCTTGAGGGCGGTCACCGAACCCGTACAAATGGCAACCCTTGGGGGCGGTCACCGAACCCGTACACTTTGGCAACCCTTGGGGGCGGTCACCGGTACCCGTCAAATTGCTCGGGGCGATCTCCACAACCTAATTGGGGACCCCGACGCTTGCCCGAAGCTTTGCACCACAATGATTGAGCTCCGAACACCAACAACCGTCTAGGGCGCCCAAGCACCCAAGAGGAACAAGCTCAAGGGTACCAAGCACCCAAGAGTAATAAGCTTCTCAACTTGTAACTTCCACGTATCACGTGGAGAACTCAAACCGATGCACCAAATGCAATGGCAAGGGCACACGGAGTGCCCAAGTCCTTCTCTCTCAAACCCCACCGAAGCAACTAATGCTAGGGAGGAAAATGAGAGGAAGAACAAGAAAGAGAACACCAAAAACTCCAAGATCTAGATCCAAGGGGTTCTCCTCACATAGAGGAGAAAGTGATTGGTGGAAAAGTGGATCTAGATCTCCTCTCTCTTTTCCCTCAAAAACTAGTAAGAATCCATGGAGGGATTGAGAGTTAGCAAGCTCGAAGAAGGTCAACAATGGAGGAAGAACACGAGCTCCAAGAATTAGGCTCATTGGGGAAGAAGACCCCCTTTTATAGGAGGGGGAAAATCCAACCGTTACCCACCAACCAGCCCGCGGCCAGCGGTACTACCGCGCCTGGCCAGCGGTACTACCGCAAGGCCGCATGGTACTACTGCTTGCAACCAAGCGGTACTATCGCATGGCTGTGCGGTACTACCGTACCGACCCACGGTACTGCCGCAACCCCAGCACAGAACCGATAAACAGATGCATAGGAGCCGGGGCGGTACTTCCGCATGCGCGGTACTACCGCGCGCCCCCATGCGGTACTACCGCGAGGCAAAAATCCCAGCCAGGGGAGAAGGGAAACTACCGTGCCTACTTCCGCAAATAAACGGAAGTAGCAAAAACCCGACATAGTAGTACTGCCGAGGGGCGGTACTACTGCCTGACCGCATAGCGCGGTACTACCGCACGGCGAAGGCGGTACTACCGCGGCAGGTGCGGATGTAAAAAATTACATCCACTCCTACTACCGCAAAGGGGGCGGCACTAGCCTGGTGGGTAGCGGTAGTGTGGCTCCGGGGGAGCGGTACTACCGCGCCACCGCGCGGTACTACCGTGGATGCCTACGGTACTACCGTTGATCCAGGAGCAATACTACCGCAACCACAACAGCAGCCAGTCAAAGGAGGCAGGAAAACGGAGGAAGCCCCAAGGAAGAAGGAGGGGAAAAAGAAGGAGACGTGAACGTGATGAAACCACCCAAACCTTTCCAACGCGGACCCTGACAAAAACCACACTCAAGAAAACAAGAACTGCCATAACTTCTGCATATGAGCTCTGAATTGAGCAAACTCAAGCTTGTTGGAAACAAGACGATGAGTAGCATCAAAACAGCGACTGGTTATAGTAAGAAGAGGCAGGGGAGGTATGCCTAACAAATAGAGGAGTGAAACCTCCAACCGAGAAGAACCGGCAAAACCTCCAACATCGAAAACATCATAGAAGAAGCATGAGAACTCCGTTTTCGATGAACTCGAGCTTGTCATCAAGATGACCATAAACTCTAAGACTCTCAAAGAGAACCAAACAAGAACCAAGAAAGATGATGCATGGATGCAATGGTTTGAGCTCTCAGCAAACGATACGATCAAGCTACTCATCGAGAGCCCCCCTTGATAGTACGGCAATCGATCCTATAACCCGGTCTCCCAACTACCATCATGAGACCGGTAAAATAGAAAACCTATCAAGGGAAAACCTTTTCCTTGCACATGGTCCACTTGAGCTAGATGATGACGATCTTGACTCTCTCAAGTTGGACCACCTTTCTTGATTGGGTTGACTCGATGAAGACTAGTTGATTGCTCCCCCATACTTCACTATGGGTGAGCCACTCTTCCGCACATCTTCACAAGTCCATTGTCACCATAAAGGACGGCAAGCTTCAAGCATTTGATCTCTTCGTGATGCTCCACTTGAACTTGCACACCGCAACCTAACCCCACAAAGAACCCTCACGGAGACCATGGGTTAGTACACAAAGCGTAATTGGCAATGCTTACCATACCATGGGATCACTTGATCCCTCTCGGTACATAGTCTACGCTTTGTGGGTTGATCAACTTGATTCACTCTTTGACTTAGTCTTGATCAACCTCTCACAAGATCAATCTTTAGGTAATTCCTTGAATAGCACCTTGGTCGACACAAACTCTCCTTAAACCCAACACATGTACTCCAAGAAAATCCTATGGACAAAACCTTCAAATATAACTCAAGGCAACCATTAGTCCATAGAGATTGTCATCAATTACCAAAACCAAACATGGGGGCACCGCATGTCCTTTCAATGGGAAAGGCTGTGATGGTGCGATGGTGAAGGCAGTGGCTTGGCGGCGGCTCGCCATTGATAGCGCCCCGGTCGAGCGATCGTGTGGCTTGGTTGAGTAGGTGGCTTGGGAATAGACAAGAAGGAAAGAGAGAGGGAATGCTGTGGTGGGGGAAGAAGAAGACTGGTGAGTGGGCCCCATGTTCAATCTAAATGGCCGTTAACCCGCCTTCATCCCTTTGCCACATCAAATTCATGGTCAAGTAATGTTTAATGCATTTTGTTAATGATTAACATTCCTTTTGGTGCATTTTACACTGGGAACCAAAGCTAATGGCTTCCTGTAATGACGACACAATTGTGGTGGTTTTATGCATTTCACTCACGTGAAGGAGTACATTGAAACATGATATATAGGTGTTGATAAATAGCTTACATAGCAACATGAAAACAAGCAAACTTCAATGATAATCAAAACATATGATACCTTGAAATCATCGAAGCTCTCTGCCATGTTGGGGTTCCAAAGAGTAGACAAGGAGCCGATTCAAGGAGACTAGCCGACGATATAAGGCGGACCGTCACCTGCACATCAGTCAAAACCATAGGAACCATCATGTCCAATCGCCGAACAAAGCACCTACCTCCTCGGCCTGGATCATGAGGTGCTGCACCATCTGCCTATGGAATCATTAATCCTAAAACTTGGATGCACACAGATTACAGGGCCCCAAGGCAAGGTGAAGAGAACCACTACCTTATTGAGCCACAATCACCTAATTGGGACCAACTTTCTTGCTACTCACTAAAGAGAAGGAAACACACTGTCGAGCAATTATACCGGGCATAGAGATAGCCACCCCGTTGGCATCCGTGCGAAGAAGCACGAGGCTCTCGTTGCCGCCACAACTCAACTTGCCAGTGAGGAGGGGGCCTATCCTTTGCCTTCCAGGCTCAGTGAAACCGAATGTAAACCTCCTGAGATGCATGGGAGTACGAGGGCCCTCAAAAGATCTACGAGAGGAACCAAACTCACCACCGTCAACATTAGAGGCACTACTCAGATCGCACCACCACTAGCACACCCTTGACCCCCTTTGTTCCCAAGACGATGCCTAGAAAAAGACATGACACAATAAATGTTGTTGCCGTCCAATCAAAGTGGATTAGGGATTTTCACCTGGGAGACAAGTGGGAGGAAGGGGGTAAGGATGGAGGGAGGGAGAGAAAGAGGGAGAGAGAAAGGGAGACCATGACGAAACCTCTAGAAGGAATGCAACGTCTGCGAGCATCACCTACACAGTGGTTGGCACTATCGATCACGGATTTCTCCCTTCCACGCCTCTCAAAATATTTTGGAATTTTGGTTTGAATTCAAAAGAATTAAAATATTTAACCAAACATTTTTCCATTTCCAATGTTCTATATAATTCATAAATTTATTTGAACATTGAAGTTTATTTTAATGTTTTGAAATATTTAAAAGTTCAATGTTCAAACAAATACTTCAAAATATCTTCGGTATCTATTGAACTTACTTTGAACTATAAATATCAAAATTTTAAATAACATACTATAATGTTGCTATAGCGTTCGGAGTGGCATAACGCTAAAGTTGTGTGTGTTTATGCTAAATGAATTTTGTCGCTAATAGCAGACAATAGCATGATTTAGCGCTAAACTTGGGCCTCACTTTAGCATCACACCAAAGCTATGTCAAGCGTTTCTTTGTTATAGCTAGATGCTTTGCTGGTATGCCTTTGTTATGGTTACATGCTGCTATGCTTGATTGTGCAGTTTTTTTATAGTTCAAGCAAAAACGCTAAATGGGGCTTAACTTCTGGCATAGCCTGTTATATAAATTTTTGATAAATATACAACTGTAATGACTGAAATATTTTGATCAAAAGGTAATACTTTGGTATCTACAAAAATTATTGAAATTCAGCGAATTTCAACAGCATCTCACTGAAAGTGAAAACCAATGCAACCACTAGACTGAAATCCAATTTGGCAGTATATTATGACGGACAGTACCAAGATAATAGGTGTGATACACGAAAACGAAAAAACAAACAAACCAATAGAAGCCATACCTTTACGTACTCAAGTCTTAATTAGAGCATCTTAGCGAAAAGGTTAAAATCCGTAGGTGTAGAATTTTCGCTACGCAAGCATCAAGGAAACAAGCAAAAGTTCAACGGACCAAACAAGGCAAAGGTCGTCCGGCAAAGCCAACGCTCTAGTAATGGCGGCATTCGTTGCTTGCAATCCATAAATACAGGTGTCAGTAAAGAGTCATTGTGAGTGTATACATCTGGCAGACGTGCACACATCAGTAATATTAAACAGATCAAGATGAGCGGAGGTAACAATGGTCCCGAAAAGGTGGAGTGGCCGGAGCTATTGGGCGTCCCGGCGACGCCGGCGGCGAGCAAGATCCGCCGGGACAGGCCGGACGTCACCGTGGTGGTGCTTCCGGACCAAACTCCGGTGCCCATTGGGTTCAACAGCAAGCGCGTCCGCGTCTTCTACGACTCGCAACAGCCGGAAGCACTCGTCGCCAACATCCCCATGGTCGGCTAGCCTGCCGGCCGGACGGCGGCCACGCATATAAATCAAATAATGCCATAGCGCTGTCCGATCGACCGGAATGAGCTCAAATTGCATATAAATCAAATAAACTCCTACATAATTACTTTCAAATTAAAACTCATAAATCATTATACTTATAGAGCATTGCACGAGCTAATCTAGCAATGAGAGATGAAATGACAAAATTGCTAATCTTTATGAACACTTGGATAGATGGGATGCCTCAAATCTTAACAAATCTTGGCAAAAATGGAGGATGAGCTCGAGCAAGGGGAAGAGAACAGAGAAGAGAAAGGAGAGCTTGGGCTTTGTTAGAGTTGTGTCGAATATAGTGTACGAGGTAGGTTACAATTAGACTTGTAGTTGTATTGTGTTTAGATACGACATGGAGTCATGTCCAAATAGGACACTTGTATCTTAAGCCTCTCATATATAGCGGGGTATACATATGATGTAACCTATGCCAACATAATAGCACAGACACGCAAGGAGGAGCCGGCAGCGTGTACCGGCGCCTGAGTGGCCGGTGTGCGGTATTGTGACGGTATCACGAGAAGGAACGCCCGTAGTCAGGTCCTGAGGATGTAGCCATATCGGTGAACCTCGTTAACAAATCTTGGTGCCGTCCTCGTGTGATTGCTTGGTCCTAGGATGATCGACGATATGTCTTAAATTTATTCTAACAAGTGGTATCATAAGCAAAGTTTGAGATCGAGGCTGACTGTATTGATCTAGAGGCAAAATTATCGTGGAAGAATCAGTAGTCGGCGAGATCAGAAGAATCGGCATGCGGCACGATCACGTGGGCGCCGAGCAGACGTACTCTGAGTCGGCAAGGTTAGGACGTGGCTTGTGGCAATGCAGATGCGGTCTAGCGGGCACACAGACATCAGCCCAAGAAGGACGCGTGCAGGCTGAGGACTCGATCGGTCGCTGGGCGTACATATTCTAGCGATATATGGTGCAATCGGAAACAGCAAGTCACGAGATTTGTTTGGAGACGTACTCTCCTGTCGTGCTTGAGGCGGAGACGTGAGGCGCTAATAAGAGCAGCCTGGTTGGGTCACCGTAGGACGACGGGACAGAGGCACAAACAGATCAATTTGAGTGGAGGGAAAAAGACCACGTTGTGCATCCATTGGAAAGCAAGGACATTGACGAAGCAAAGCTAGCATCAGGAGTTGAGCCAAGGGAGCCATCATGTGAAGGCTAAGAAATATTTGGTTTCGTTAATAGTACATATAGGTTTTGTTCGTGTACTTGGGGCATCGCGTGCAAATGTTGGATAATTTTTCGCAGGGTCAGCCATACAAAGAACCATGATGCCAACGCGTATCAGGTTTGAGGTGGAGAAATTCGACGGAACTGAAAACCTTGGGTTATGGCAGACGCGAATGAAAATTTGTTGGCACAACAGAGATGCTTGAAGGCGTTGTGGGAAGTCATGTCAGCTAAGATGGAATTATCATGTAATGGATGGAAATTCTTAAAAGACGATTTAGAAGTCTCGAGCGTGTCATGTAGTCGGACAAGTTTGGCTGGATTGGACTGGATAGTCTGACGGATCGACATGAGTCGGTTGGTACAGAAGACGGGTGGGGTCAGTGACGACATAGGTGCGTGTTGCTGATGGTGACCGACTTCTGGGGCGTGAAAACACGTCACAGGCCCCGAGGGCTTGTGTGGCTTCGACAAGACTACGGCGGGGGGTTGATTCAAGGTGATGTGCACACGGAGCTTGAAATTGACGGGGCGCAAGGGTGGACTGATCATCTACCATGGAGTCATGTTGAAGGTGGAGCTGATTGAGGGGCTATGGCGTAAGAGCTCAGAGAGTCGAAGCCTATTCAGCGGGAAAAGCGAGTGACATGCAGTTCAGACTGGAGCCCAGTGGTCTGATGAAAGCATGAAACTCGTCATCAGTCGGTGATGATCGGTGGTACTCTGCAGTGAGGGTTGAGTGGTGTGGGTTCGCGACCCTTGAGACTCGACCGGGACAGCGGAGGCTCGACGCGGTAATAGCGGCGAGGCGTGCGACGCGCACGGAACATGGAGACGGGTCAGGGCTCTGGTGGTCATACATGCGGTGAGACAACTGTGAATTTGACTCGGCATTCACTACTAGGAAAAGGCCTACTAATGGCCCACCTAATTTGGCCATTAATGGCGCATTAGTGGTGCGCCATTAGTAGCACGCCATTAGTATATTTTACTAATGGCGCACCACTGGTGCGCCATTAGTATCTGGTATACTAATGGCACATCTAGGATGCGCCATTAGTATATACAATAGTGCGTCATTAGTATGCCTCCCAGGGGGCCATGTATACCCAGGTGCTTTGGCATACTAATGGCGCACAACAACAAGATGCGCCATTAGTAACTTCGGCATACTAATGGCGCACTGTGATGTGATGCGCCATTAGTATGAATATTAGGTTTTTTTTATTTTTTTATTTTCTGTTTTTTTGCACAGGTTACAAAATGTATAATTGGACAAAATATAGACAACACACATCAACAACAGATCCATCGAATACAATAGAAGATTAGTCTCTGAATACAATTCATCATATTAGTCTCCGAATACAATTCATCATATTAGTCTCCGAATTGAAAAGACCGAACAAAGATAAAACATTACAAGTCTCAAGACCGCGAGTATCGAGTTTGTCGGAAGTAATACTAATCCTAACAAGTCCTACTAATCATCATCATACAACTTCTACTCGTTATTCATAACAAGTCATACGATCATCATCTTGATAGTCTTCGAACCAACCCTACTTAATTGTTCATCAGCACATGATCATCAGTATTAGGCAGGACCTAAATACCCTATTTAAGCTAAAATAGCATAAAACAATATAGACCCTGACTCTTCACTATGGAGAATGGAGAACATCCTGTCTCCAATTCTTGCGCTTCGCTTCCTTTTGCTTCCAAGAAGCTCCTTACGACTGTCCATACATTTTTTCCATCCTTTGATTTTCATGTCTCCACTTCTTTTAGAAATCTAGTATAGACAGTTGAGATTCGTAGGATGACCTGGCTGTATGTTCAAAACATTAACACTACCTTTCAGATACATCATATGAGGCACACAATTCTTCGGGATTATCTGTTGAAAAACATAGTAATAACTTCATAGTTAGCAATGATGTACTAGTTTTAGAAGTATGCAAAAGATGCACGGATGTCGTAATAGTAAAAATCTTACCAGGATATCTCTATGGTAGTTACCGTAGTTGAACACATGCACTAGTGGCACGTATTTACCATAATGTCGAGGAATTTGTTTGTGGATAATGTAATTTTCAATGCCAGTACAAAATCCGACCAGATGATTTTTCTCCTTGTAAGTTGTTAATTCGGAGCCATCAGTGTAGTGGGTTTTGTCTACCATCTCCCGCACATTCTTTGAACAATAAAAATAAGCTGTCAATGGAAATAAGCTGTCAACTATTTTGAAATAAACAATATAAATTAGCTAATAACTATGTTTGAGAAACTCACATGGCGGTAGAACTGGAGGCGTATCAACAAGGACCCAAATGTCCATATTGTCTTGGTTGATGTCAGGATTACCAAGATCCATGGTGATAAGCATACCCTCATCAAAACCATACATCTTGCAAAATGCTTCCCAATTTTTGCAACCAAAATGGGTTATGCTCTCAGAATTATATAGATTTACTTCAAAGTCCACATCATGATGCGTCCTTAGATGAATTTTCTTTGTTTCAGAAATTTCATGATCTTCAAAATCCATCCTCTCCAAGACATAGCGTCTTGCATGGCATGGGATAAGCTATACTCGAATCGAAAAGACGAAAATTACACGTTGAAATAGTTGAAGTAATGCTTAATTATGAAAATAACACTTGTCGTCGTTGTGTACCGTTTCGACTTCGAAGGTCTGCTCGAGCTTAATGCTGAAGCGCCGATCATCGTCTAGGTGAGGCATGTCGCACAGACCTCGATTGTCGTGGCACCAGTCGCACTCCGCCGGGAGACTTTCGTCGTCCGATGATGATGACGACATATCCTGGGACAGCTCCCAGAATTGCTTGCCGCCCGAACCACCGGCCTCATCGTTGTGGGCCATGTTTCGCTCTAAATAGGAAAAAAGTTTGGTCAAAAAGTTGGTTATTGTCAAGGAACAAGATCATGGTCTCATCATTTAGGGTTTGTCGACACCGAGGCACCCTAAAAGCCTAAGCTTTCATCATTTAGGGTTTCGACGCCGAGGCACCCTAAAAGCCTAAGCGTACATCATTTAGGTTCTCATCGACACCGAGGCATCCGGGGCAGCCAAGTTAAGTTTTCATCATTTAGGGTTTATCGATGTCGAGGCACCCTAAATGCTAAGTTAAGTTTTCATCATGTAGGGTTTATCGATGCTGAGGCACCCTAGGTTGGGCCTAATCACTTGGCACTAATCACTTGGCTCTATTGCCACCTATGGTTTAATACAGCAAGAATAAAGGGGCAGTTGATCCTACCTAATTAAGTACTAAGATACCCCGGCCCATGCATTAGTAGCAAGTACCTCATATGTCCGATTTTTAGCAAAGTCATGCTAAAATTCACGGAAAATTTCAGCATGACCTTTGCTGAAAATAGGACATATGGAGTACCCGAATTTGCCGGAACGGAAGTTAATCGACATTCCGGCAAACTCAAGGGCCTCTCGGGGTACCTACAAATTCATCACGACACGATGGTCGGAGACAAAACCCAGCAAACTAACATGTAAAACATGTCCAATGAGAGCATATAATTCAACAACTCCACTGAAAATGAGAGCTGAAAGATGCAGGGAGAGCACAAACAACTCAGAAAAATCAATCCATCTAGCATTTCAGGTTTTGCTAGAAATACCTTTAACATCAGTATCAATACGATTTATAGAGTCAACATCCAGTAAGTATAATCAAGGTAATCAACCATTCCCATAAAACAAGACACGTTTGATTCAGTACTGCTAATATGATTGGAGATTACTATGAACATGTGGCAAGACTACTTTGATAACAAGGGCCACTAGTTGGCCAGTAGTTAAACTAGCAGCTTGGCCATGATGCTGGTAAGAAAAGAGCTACTCTCTGAATCTTTTATCTATTTATACCTGTAAATTAGCACTCTGATGCTGGCCTTGACAAATGATCCCACTATGTTGTTTGCTGGAATCTGCAAAATGATCCCACTATGTTGACAAATGATCCCACTATGTTGTTATACTTGAGAACACTGTAACAAAATCAAAACCACAATAAACGGTGGTCAGATATAACAGGTACAATTACACAAAGCATCTGAATACACACATACTTCATCTATCAAGTATAACTCTGTCAAGCCAAGAAGCATCTGAATGCACTACAGCAAGTTTTGGTTGGATGCAGTGAAACATTTTTTTGCCCCATGTGTTTTCAGTGAAATGATTGGGATTTGTAACTATGGGCCAATTTGCCTGCAGTTGGTGAAGATTATAGAATGGTAAAGCAAAATCAGGCTCTGGTGGAGCCTATGCAAACAATGATGTTTGTTACTCGAGAGAGAATCGTCAACTCTAGATGTTTGGTTACTTAGATATATAAATGGCAGAAACCATAATCATCTATATATATATGCACAAGCAGATGCATTTCGCATTTCTTTTACATAATCTTTATGAACACATAGCAAACTCATTAGAAGTCACAGAAAAATGTTTGCTGGTGCGATTCTCACAAATAATAACCACCGGGATGGAGAAGTACACAGAATGGGTGGAAAATAACTCAATCGGTCCACAAATGTGCCACCCAGAGTACAGGTCCAAAATGTAAGCAGTGTGGTATTTGACTAAAAAAGTGTGGCATTAATTCTAGTTATTTCTATCAATGGAGTTTGAATAGATGGCAACTGCCATGTCTTAGATAATTAGGGGTTTGAATAGATGGAAATTGCTGTGTGTTTGCTCTAATGTAGATTTGTAAAAATGTCATGTGTAGCATATGTTGAACTACTTTGTCCAACAAAATATTTATCTTTCTAACAAATTAAAGTGCACTGGGTCATGGCCAATTTTGGAGGCGACAAGGAGGAGGAAGGGTGGAGAGGGAGGAAGGAGGAAGGAGGAGAGGTACCTGGGCGGGCGCGGCCGATCGCTGGAGGGGTCGGGGTTGGGGTTGGTGTCGGGGTCGGCGGCGGCGGCGGCGTCGAAGGGATGCCTCGGTTGGTCGTGGGGAGGCCGGCGGCCACGGCGAGGTCGCGGAGGCGTCGGCGATGGAGGAGCTGCGGTGGTGGGGGCCGTGGGGGCGCGGGGGCGCCGACAGCGGTGGCGGCGGCTAGGAACCCTAGCTGTCGCGCTCGGGAGGGAGGTTGTCGCAGGCGGGGCCGCGGGGGGAGGGGGACGGCGAGGGCGCGGGCGGAGGGGGGACGGTGAGGGAGGTGGTCGGGTGCGGCGGGGGAAGCGAGCACGGCCGGGGAAGTGGTGGGCGGTGGTGGTCAAGCGCGGGTGAGACGAGGCAGGGGAGGGATTACTAATGGCGCACCAACTCTAAATGCGCCATTAATAGTTTTGCAAAAAAACATACTAATGGCGCACTGTCCCACAGTGTGCCATTACTAGTTTAAACTAGTAATGGCGCACGGTGGAACAGTGCGCCATTAGTAGTTTTGTAAAAAAAGGAATAAAAAATATAATAAAGAAAACAACATTAGTGGCGCACTTTCCGACAGGTGCACCATTACTAGTTACAACTAGTAATGGCGCACTGTGTGTGGATGCGCCATTAGTATGTTTGGACAGGCGCACTAGTTCAATTTTTTTTTGATACTAATGGCGCACCCTGGGCCAGGTGCGCCATTAGTAGTTTCAACTCTAATGGCGTATCAGAAGGTGGTGCGCCATTAGTATATACTAATGGCGCACCGCTTGTCTGGTGCGCCATTAGTGTCAATCCCATCTATAGCCCTTTTTCTAATAGTGATTACTACAAGCAATGGTGAAATTCCTTCAAGTTTCATACAAACGGTCAAGAAAGGAGTGGTGATGTTGAGTTTAGGTAACTCTTATGTGTGACACCCAATATATGAGTTGTTCACTTTCACGCAGGTCAGTGATCAGTGTGTGATGGCATTGTACGGATACTCTGAAAGTTGGGAACGCAAGCTAGAGTAACAAGGAACTTAATTTTGCTCGAGTGTTGATTGTGGTCAAGAAAAAGAGGGACTACAAGTTGCAGGTGGAGTCACATGGAGTCTTTGAAGTAGTAGCGGTGCTCATGGGATAAGCTCAAGTCCAATATATATGGAAGTTTGATGCATGGACAAATTCAAGGTGGTGGAGAATATTCGCCAAGGTGAAGTTTGCTAGAGTTGTGTCGAATATAGTGTACGAGGTAGGTTACAATTGGACTTGTAGTTGTATTGTGTTTAGATAGGATATGGAGTCGTGTCCAAGTAGGACACTTGTATCCTAGGCCTCTCATATATAGCGGGATAGACACACGATGTAACCTATGCCAACATAATAGCACATGCACGCAAGGGGGAGCCGGCAGCGTGTACCGGCGCCCGGGTGGCTGGTGTGCGGTACTGTGACGGTGTCACGGGGAGGAGTGCCCGTAGTCAGGCCCCGGGAATGTAGCCATATCGGTGAACCTCATTAACAAATCTTGGTGTCGTCCTCGTGTGATTGCTTGGTCCTCGGATGATCGACGGTATGCCTCGGATTTATTCTAACAGCCTCGGGCTGGAAAAAGCAGGGGTTTATACAGTAGGGACATCTTTAGTCCCGGTTGATGATACAAATCAGGACTAAATTTCAACTTTAGTCCCGGTTGGTGATACCAACCGAGACTAAAGGGGCTTGTGGGGGGCCCAGCCTGACGCCAGCCTGCCACCACCCCTATAGTCTAGGTTGGTATCATTAACTTGGACTATAGGTCAAAAATGAATCGGGACTAATGATGCCCGTGCTCCTATCTGCTCCTAGCCGATGAAATCGAGACTAATTGGTCACATTAGTCCTGGGCCAAAATCAGACCAGGACTAATGCTTCAGACGAAAGGTTTGTTTTCTACTAGTGGACTCATCTATCTATCTATCTATCTATCTATCTATCTATCTATTTATCTATATACTAAAAGCATAATACAAAAGAAAAATAGAGTCATCACAATAGTCCACATATAGTTTAAATTATCTCAATCACTAAGTATAGATATATCAATGGCCGAGATTTAAAGATGTAAATGTTAAAAGGTGTCAATCATCTCAAAAGTTGTCACTCATCTCGAAAGAAATTACCTCAACCTTAATGAAATAACAAGAAAATAAACAATAACTTCAAAAAGGATCCGACAAGTTTGAAGGTACTCCCTCCGGTCCTTTTTACTCCGCGTTTTAGATTTGGGTCAAGTCAAAGTTTGTAAAGTTTGACCAAATATATACTAAAAAACATTAGTATTTACCATATCAAATATATATTGCATGAAACTACATTTCGTAATGAATCTAACAATATTGATTTGGCATTGTAAATGTTGATATATTTTTTTCTATAAGTTTGGTCAAAGTAGAAATGGTTTGACTTCAGACAAAACTTATATGCAAACTAAAAAGAACCGGAGGGAGTATCAGTTATCAAAAAGAAAATACAAATTTTATTTTGCATGTCCCCTTGCTTTGGGAATAGGCAAACATTAATCACGGTCACATTAATGTGTGTCTAATTTTGGACCTCGGTGTGGAATCAACCAATGCACCAAGGAGAGGGGTGACCAACACTTCATTAGACCGTTCCTAGTTAAAATGACTTTTGAGATGTGCCTACTAAACTAAAAAGAAAGGGGTAGCAGGAAAGACCTAGGAAATGCATACAAATTCAAGCTCGCGGAGACTTTATTAAGTCAGAAAACATGCTGATAGATAAGCTTGGAAATTCATTATGACTTGTACATGTCTAAGCAACATGTCTTTTGTTTTGTGAGACTGGCCTACAGGCCAACCATACGTGCTAAAGTTTGATTTATAGTGAAATTATAAATGCAGAAACTAAAATGCTACGAAAACTATTATATAGCTAAGTGTCATCACATGTATTACAAATACATGCATGGTAGAAATTGTAATAAATTTAATTAAAATGATATGTGACCCATATTGTTTATACTTTGTTCATTGGCATATCTAAGAGCATCTTGAGTAATAGCCCATAACAGAGCCCATAAAGGCTGAGTAGGGGCTGACCCGTACTCTTCCAAACCCCCCAAACCCCTCCTACTTCTGCAACAGTCCCTATGTCTCAGTTCGAGCTCATTTACACCCGTTGAACAATAAAATCAAAATAAATAGTAAAAAGTTCAACAAAATCTTAAACCTTTTTTACAAGCAAAATGCTTTAGTGCGCGCAAAAATCCGCTGGTAAACGATATTCCAGGAGCTCACGCCAAAAAAAGACAAAATTGGCTACGAGTAGTGCGCTCTTTCAAACTTTCTCACATGCCTGAAGTTTGTCATTTTAGCCACGAGCTCCTCGAATGTCCAAATTCCATCAAATTTGGCACGGGCATCACACATTCAACTGTCTTGCACCACAAAATTATTCGTATTTTTTTGATTTTTTCTGCTATTTTAAACAATTTTACTGTGAACACATGTGAGCATCTAAACCTGGGTGCAGAATCGCCACGTCCCTATCTCAGTCCATACATAATTTTCTCTCTCTATTTGCATACACTATATTTGTACTATAGTGTGACAACACAATATTTCATACTATAATATTTCTAATGCATAGAGCTCAAGTATATTCAAGCAACCATTCTAATTGTCATAATTCAAATTCAAAATTTTCATACAAAAAAAATACAAATTCTAGTAACAAAATGTTTATCATAACACATAGGTTCATACAAGATACTGAACCCACAAATAATAATACTACAGTGCTATACAACACCCACAAATGCTTGACAAGATAATCTTGAAGTTGCTAATGTGGCTATCTGTTTTCAGTATTTTGATATATTTATAGGAATTGCACCAACAATAAAGGATCATGTTGGTAGCCACCTCTGTCAACGACTTTGCACTCTCCTAATCATACTTGAGTCCTCATCTTTCCGTCTCAATCATTTTCATTGATCATGTTGTGCATGGTCATAGAAGTGGTCATTATTTACCAATAGTTGTCTACATTCCAGTATCTAGTTGGACCACTCACCATTGCAAAGTGAGCTTGTAGAACACCAAATGCTCTCACCACGTCCTTCCCTACTCCTTGAATTCTTGCAAAATAAATTCTTGTATTCCCTTATGGATTGGAAATGGTTTTCGCAAGTGGACAAGATTGGTGGGTACTATTTCAAGATTGGACATACGCACTACTTGCCAGCTACTCCCTCCGTTTCGAATTACTCGTCGCAGAAGTGAATGTATCTAGATGTATTTTAGTTCTAGATACATCCATTTCTGCGACGAGTAATTTAAAACGGAGGGAGTAACTATTATTTTACTACAATACTTCATCCCTCCGGAAATACTCGTCGAAGAAATGGATATATCTGCGACAAGTAATTCGGGACGGGGGGGGGGGGGGGGGGGGGTATATAAGTTGCTTCTGCTGACTGCGTCAAGAACCGTCATTAAAATTTGACTATGTATATGTGAGCCAACCAACAAGAAGACAGTAAAGTTGCTTCTGCTGACTACGTCAAGAACCGTCATTAAAATTTGATTGTGTATATGTGAGCCAATCAACAAGAAGACAGTGTACCATAGAGTTCCACCAATGGAGGGCGGTCTACGCTATGCCTGCCTGCTCGTCGTCACCCGGCCGTCTATAGCAACGCACACAGTACTCTGGCCCTATATATAACTACCATCAAATTACCATGGCTTAATCACTACACGTCCTAGTTACAGCCATCCGCTAAACGGCCACAAGTAGACCCACCAAGGAGCTAACGAGCAAGAGTCAATGGCAAAGACGTCGTGGCCGGAGGTTGTCGGGTGGCCGGAGCTGAACGCTTGGGACCAGATCACCAGCGACAGGCCCGACGTGTCGGTGGGGTTCTACGTGCAGGGCTCCCCACTGCCGCCCGGTTACGACCCGAAGCGTGTCGTCCTCATCGTCAACCCGTCCCAAGTCGTCATCAAGACCCCCGTCGTCGGCTAGCATGCAACTCCGGCCGTCATGCGTATACTGGAGTGTTGTTGTTCTTATGTTTCCCTCCCTACTGTGTTTTGCGATCGAAGTGCTGCAAGCACAAGAGTAGTGGTCGTCAGGGTTATTCTGTAACTTGCAGACCTTGAGGGGCACATGAATAAAGTGGAAGCACACGTTTTGATCAATCAATGCGTAGTAATAAGAGCATCTACAGCCGCGTGCCTCCAAACCCGCCTCAAACGTCCAGATGGCCGGATCGTTCACTCCGGTCGCAAAAATGCGACTCAATCGGGCGTCCCAAACCGGCCTTAAACACCCGGATTGACTAACATCCCTCATATCCAGCCCTAATCCCGAGTGGATATAAGACGGCCCGGGCGCACCCAGGCGCGTCCGCCACGTCCGCCCGCCCAACCTCTGGCCTACCCTGACCGCACAAAATTCCCCTTCGGAGCATACACTAGGCTCACTTCACTCCGCTCCGCTTCGCTCCCCTTTCTCCAATCCGTCAAATCATGAGTGTCGGTGAGCATGTTCAGCACCGGCAGACACTCCAACGGCAGCTCCGGAGAAGAGGACGAGCTGGCGCTCTGTATCACGCTGGA
Organism: Triticum monococcum; assembly: GCA_034509565.1. Taxonomy (NCBI): domain Eukaryota; kingdom Viridiplantae; phylum Streptophyta; class Magnoliopsida; order Poales; family Poaceae; genus Triticum; species Triticum monococcum. Next base: position 49,364,677 of record CM067846.1, read on the forward strand.
ACGCTCGCGGGTCGATATGGGCGGCAGCTCTGGTTCAGGTGCGACGCCGCCTGTCGTGTGTCGTGACAGCACCAACGCCTGCCCTTCCTACCCCGCGGGCGGATCTGCGAGGGTAGCATAACCGGCGTTGCCCGCTAGACGGCCTTCTCCAGCTCCAGGTGCTGCTGTGCGCAAGCAGCGGTGGGTTCTAGTGCCTGCTCCGCCGGCACCGCAGATGCGGACTTTGGAATCGTGTCGGACGTGGCTGCACCGTTCACAGTGAGAGGCAGAGGGTAAGGGAGATGGGCCCCGCGTCGGAAATGGCTGCGCAGTCCGCCCGCCGCCGCGTGATGCTGGTGCCCGACAAGGTTGAGCATCTCCTCTAGTGGATGTACCTTCGGTCACTTACAACGGTGGAGACGGACGCCTGGCGGCTCCGGAGGATCAACGCCAAGCAGCTCCGGCTCGACATTGAGCGGTCTAAGCGGGAGCTGGCGGAGGCGGTGAGGATGGCCAAGCTCAAGCACAAGCAGGACCGCATCGTCTGGCGCTTGAAGGGCTACATCGTCATCTCTGATTCCTTCGACGACGATGGGTCCGACGCTTGAAATGCACATCGCCAATCTTGTAAACTGCAAATTAGGGAATTTTCCCATCAATCCTTTGGGCATTCCTATTTCTCCCTTCAAGCTGACTGCTGCAGGTTTTATTCTCACCGTCCTGGGTAACCGGGTGGCCCATTGGTGTGGCCGGTCTAATACTAACAGGAGAGTGGCAAGGTAACTTTGATCAATGTGTGCCTCTCTTCGCTCATTCCTCTTCGCTATGTTTGTTTATCATGGACTTCTATAGGTTATTCGAGGGCACTCACGCTGGTTTTGATAAACACCACCGTTCATTCTATTGGAACGCTGCCGACAATAGGAAGAAGTATAGTAAAGTTAAATGGCAACCCATGTGAAAGCATAAAAACCTTGCAGGCTAGGCCTTTCAAACACTTCCATTATGAATAAGTGTCTACTTACAAAAAGATGGTGGAAGATCCTTCATGAGCCCTCCGCCCCCCTTTGGAGAGTGATTCTGAAAGCTGAATATTTCCCCAATGATAATCCTTTGTTCGCTGGCTACAATGCCCTCCGTGGGAGTTGTCAGGCATGACCGTGGGCGTGGTCGACCTGAGTGATTACGTTTCTAGACGGAGGAGAGAGGAAATCTGCAACCCACCAAGGTTATTTGGATACCATTACAAGACAACTAGATCAAGGCACAAAAGCATACAAATAACTTGAATTGCACTACAAGTACAAAATTCTTGCATGATTTCTGAATATAATTTGTTTACATAATGTGGTGTTTTACCCAGAAGGAACAGAATGATCCACAACGTATTTGACCAACAGACAAAAAATGACAAAGGTAACGCACGGGTAACATGTGTCCTAAAATTGTCACAAGGATAGAGGAGATCGGAGCAAAAAATTCTTCAACCTGCCATGTAAAAACAAAATAAGCTATTTCCTCCGTTCTAAATTACTCGTCACAGAAATGGATGTATCTAGAACTAAAATACATCTAGATACATCCATACCTGCGACAAATAATTCGGAACGGAGGGAGTAGTTACTAGGAACCGGTCTGTGGTTGGATAGTTCGGAGGATGGTTATACTTTGAGCCTATCATGGGTAAAACACAGGTTTGTGGTGGAATATTTGTGCATGCAATTCTATAAACATAGGTATTTTCTTCGGATTTTCTTCTTGTTTACTTTGATATATTGGGTTTTTAAATAGTTTTTTTGCGGAATAGGTTTTTAAATAGCTGATCACAGATGCCATGTGGTGCATATCTATTTTCTTCTAACCATACGAAAAACGAGTACATGACGGAATGTTCTTCGGGTACATTCCGGTCAGGGTAAAACATCACCATCTGTGACACGACTACACGAGACAGAGGTATAAGATTAAGGACGCACAATTTATGTCGCTTGGCAACGTAGAAACCCGTAGTCGACGACGGCGTACGCGATGCATGGAAGTTGTAACTGACAGTTAACATATAAGACATGAAGAATTCTACCCTAACTGGGCTCCTAGCTACCAATAGTATATACGAGACCAGCAAGCTATATTCCCGAATGAGAGCCCAGCCAACACTAGCAGCACGGCTCCTAGCTACCAATAGTAGTAGTATATAGCAAACCAGCAAGCTATATATATGCACTCTCTTTGCAAGCCTAGCCACCATCTTCAAGAATGAGACCCCATCCAACACTAGCAGCAGCTACTAAGGTTACCTGGCTCTAACCTCGTTTATTCATTTCTCGCTTATCCATATATCAAATTGAAGCATTCATCCATGTGTGGAGAATTAACTGCGTCATCCATTTCAGGCCATGGGAGACGGCAAAATGAAGCCGATGGACCTAGCGGCGCTGCCGCCGCCGGATCCGACAAAAACGTCGTGGCCGGAGCTGGTAGGCTACAACTCCTTCGCCGCCGGGTTATTGATCGTCTACGACAGGCCCGACTTGCACGTCGACTTCTTCCCCGTCCCCCAGGATCCGGGGTTTGGGGAGCCCAATCGCGTCGTCGCCTTGACCGACGGTCACAACATGGTCGTCTACCCACCATGGGAAGGCTAGACTTTCCTAGCCAGGCCACCGACCTACCGATCCTAGCGAGCTAGCTAGGTCTATATGAATAACGGTGGGGATAGTTGTTTGTCACTTCCTATATGTGGTATGGTGGTCCTATATGTATGCTATCATCCTTATGTGTATCCAAATATGTGGTTATGCTATCGCAATGTATGTACCGTTAAGCACATCTAGCTTACTCTCCTCTTCGATCTCCTCCACAGTTCTAGCCGGCACGCAATTTTCATTCTGTTCCTCTGCCACGTGGATGTCTGCTATTAATTTTCCTTGTTATTTTAAGACATTAAAACTGAGCACTATTCCAGCCCTCTCAGGTCATTAGCGTTTCTAGCCGTCGGATCGTCAATTCTAAGCATTTTTGGCCGTCGGATTAGCAGTGAATCGTGTCTAAGCTCGTTTCGTTCGCTAATATCCACCGCTCACCATGCTGGGCCGCTGCTCCATGAGCATTTTTGGACGCTCGGTGTTAAATTGGGCCCGATGGGCTGTCCCCCCACCAGATGCAGGGTTGGACGAATCCTGCCCGGCAACGCCGGCGACCACAACCTCGAGCAGACCAGTCGCCCCCCTCACGCCTCCTCACCGCCGGCCTCCGCCCCTATCCTCTCCCCCTAAGCAATCGGCCTTGTCTCCCACCCTCTCCTTCTCACGGTCTCACCTCATCAGAAGAGAAGAGAAGAGAACAAGGAGATCGACCAGGTCAGGCGTCGGCCAGATCCTCCACGGCTGCAGCCACCTCGCTTGGCTTCCATGGAGGTCAGAACAGCACGCCGGGACAGGACCTAACCTCGGCCACGTGAGGAGACGGCTGCCTTCTCCGCGCCATCGACGCCATTGAGCTCCCCCCAGGCTAGCATCCATTCTTCTCTGATCCAGTAGGTTGCCCCTCCATCTTCAACCTCTCTACAGATTTTTTTTTCTCCCCACCACGCAATCCCTTCTCTACCGGTGGTTCGTCACCTCAAGATTTACTGATGAGTCCAGTCAGATTTGTTTGTTGCGTACTTAATCACCACCCTATAGATGTATTATTATTTGTTTCTGCCGCAAATGTTGTTCATGTTGTTGTCCATATATTTAGTTGGTGTCAAAGCAGTGATTTGAGCATCATGAAAATATAGGGATAAAGCTTGTTTTAGGAATGTGTTTCGTTACGACCCCAGTAGTGTGATTGCACAGGCTGCTCAATGGCTTAAAATTTGGTGTGGTATATAGAAACGAGGACATGGAGCCATGCAAGCGAGAGGAGAAAGGTGGCTTCTGCAGATTGCGGCTCAGATTTTCAGCACAAGAAGAGGTTGGGCACTTGGTGCTTAGAATAGCAGGGCCAGATGGAGTTTTGTGGAGCACTAAGGTAGATACAGTTGCGGTACTGTATTTTGATTAGTATTTCTGGTTCATTAGTTTTGGTATTGGGATTGGTTGCTTTCCTGTGTTGCTATCTACCCATATTCGTGTAATAAGTAGTTGGCTGTAGAGTTCTTGTTCTCTGCTAATTTAAAATCATGGTGATCCTTGTGACCATGAAACTTGCTTTGTATTATCAATTTCATTGTTGCAAATGAAATTGGGAGTGGAGAGCTCCTAAAGTTGAAAAAAAATGTTGTTCATGTTGTGCTATGCTCTGCACCAATTGCTGATTTGTGTGCCAGGCCACCACCACGGTTGCACCCGTGTCTCCGCTCCATTCAATCATATCGTCCTACGATGCAGACATCCTAAGTCTGGGAAGCGATCCTGGTAAGACAATTAGAATCACATTTTTTTAATCCTATCACATGCACAATCTAATCAATGGTTAATTTGCCATCTCAGGTTCAAGAGCTTCTTGGTCAGCTCTGGCCATTGGGATCCCATGGATGCCACCAATGCATGCAATCAATAAACATATTTGATCATGTCTTCTTGAACCACTCAGCCTTCCAAGATGAAGTCAATAAATCCAGCACTCCAGTCTATCTGCCACTTAGCCCCTGAAATTAGTATGACTACTAGCTAACTACACCAAATCATAAAGCTCTACAACCTACTGTAACTATCTCACATGGTATAGTACTAGCGAACAACGTTTTTCGATTGTTAATTATTTTTAAACTCAAATCATCCTATTATTGAATAGATGTGAAGTACATATCTGGTAGCTTACGATTGTTCAAAAAACTAAGACCATGATCGTTCCTAAATGTGATATTTCATGGTGAATTTTTTGGTACGATTGATTCTTTTGTTCTACTTCAGCTCACTCTTAAATATTGGCAATTCGTGTCCAGAGCCCTTTGTTGGCAACTCACTGATGTAGACACTCACGTGGATGTAGCCAGCTCAGCCCCAAATTGATTTTTCTATTAGGATTCTCGGTAAGTATTTAGTTCGAAAGCATCAATCTTATTCAATTTACTTTACTTGAATGTTATCTATGTAAGTGTTTGAGCCAGAACATCTTATGTGGGTGTCTTCTCGTGATATTTGTACCTTACAAAGATTATGTCTTGATTCTTGAATTTTACTGGGGGCTTTCCTATTTTTACCATTTGATTATTACCATTTTCTTGTATCACATTTGCTGTAAGTTGAGCCTTAAAACCTATATGGCTTGCCAATCACACCATGATTGCAAGTATATATGTTGTTTGTTGTTAGAAAAAATAAATTTGATGTCTATTGATCAGTGCATCACAGTAATGATTTCTCCTGTCACATGCCATTCCTTTATTAGCTTATTTGTTGCATTGGTATTTCACGCCCACTTCCTAATTTACTTGTACACAGATTGAATGTGCTTTGACAAATATAATCATATATCAAGCAAACATCCACATCTAAGTTGTTCTAGATATATTTTATATTGGTTTATAGCTCGCTGATAATACCATTTTTTAATTTATGATATAAGAAATCTTTGCCTTCTTAAACCACTATACAATGAAGTTTCCTTTTTGTTGGGATAGCATTATGGCCAACTAATTCGATAGAAATTTTTATCCAAAGGATGCTAAACAAGGAAACAAAGTACACTTGCTAAATTTAATTTCCTTCGTCAAGGATATAGGGGGGAAATTCCTCTTATAAATCTCGTGCTTCTATTGCACTAAGCTTTTGGTCACCATTTGTTATCTTATTCCAGGATCCATGCTATGCATGCTCATACCTGGAATATTACCGAGCCATACATGTTTTTTTCCTGCTGTTTATGACTTGGCAGTTCGAATTAGTTGTAATTACTGCGAACATTGTTGTGCATGTAGTCATACCATGTATCTGTGAATCTTGATATTTCCTTTAATTACTGAATAATATATGTTTATGCAAATGTAATGTGTTCTATGTGGCCATTTACTTACAAAGTTTCTTAGAATTTTATTGTAAAAATAGACGGGCGCAACAACGCGCGCAGTCAGTGATCTAGTAAATTCTTATAGGTAGCAAGTGCACGTCAACATGGCATCCGCCGGATTTGGATGCGGCTAATGGTCATCCAAATCCGTACTGGTCTCAATACTTTTTTTGTCCAAACCAGTACATGTACCCACACCTAGGGTTTCAAACTGTTCCCGTACGCGTACCAGCCAGGTGCGGGTAATACCCATGGGTAAAAATAGCCAGCTCGGCCACCTTACCCAATTTACACTTCATCATGTATTTTTATGCATTTCCGCATATATACACAACATTTCATCAATGTAAGGCAAACAAGAGGGATACAATTTTCACGGATGAGTAGCCTGTAAGTGAACTTTTTAGAGAAACATTCACATCTGTTTTTCCTTTTTTTTTTGAAATACAAGGCAAACAAGAGGGATACAATTTTCCCTATTATTCTTTTATTGAAGATACTTCTGCAGCACCTGCATCAAAATGATCAAATGAAGCAGACTATATAATAAGATCAAAAAATAAGAGACAACATCATGAGTTCACAAAACAAGATCAACACATTTAAATAAGAACATGCACATGGGTAAGGGGAGGGGATTTTGGGTCGAGACTAGCGGCTGCGTTAGCCTAGGGTAAAGTGGCTAGTTTTCTTCGTTTAGTGATTCACATGGAACCTACATGTTAGAAGAATTGGTATATGGATACATGGGTATGGGTATTGCCTTCTCATACCCGTACCCGACTTACCGGATGGGTAAAATTTTCCTATTTATAATTTCATGTTTTTTTCAAATCATTACCCTATTAGGGCCTTTACCTGTCGGGTTCACGGGTTGCGGGTACCCAATGCCATGTTGAAGTGCACGTACGTCTGGCAAGAATGGGAAACACCATAGCAGCCGCCACTGGTGGTGAACCAACCAGGTAGCTGATATGTCTCGCTTCACACGAGATGAAGTAAGCACTTGCCTCAAACAGCGGCCATAATGGTCCAGCCCACGGGGGCCATTGGCATTCAACATTTTTTTTTCTCTTTCATGTTTTCTCAATGTTTTGCCTTGTATTTTGCTTATATTTCATAATATTCTAGTTATATCTATGATAAAAATCACTCGAAATGCAGAACTAAAAAAATGTTAAACATGCATTTGAAAAAGTTAAACATGTATATAGAGAATGCTTATCACGTATACGAAAAATGTATAAAAATTGTGTATGAAACAATTTGATCATGTATTTAAAAAATATTAATCAAGCATTAAAAAAGTTGAAAAAGTGTTTGAAAAATGTTAATCAAGCATTTGGGAACTGTTAAATATGTATAGAAGAAATGTGGACCATGTAATAAAAAATGATGAATTTTTTTATCATGTATAGAAAAATGTTGAACAAGCATTTGAAAAATGTTATTTGCATATAGAAAAAAATGTTGACCGTGTATTAAAAGAATATTACAAAATTTTGATCATTCATTCAAAATATTAATAAAGCATTTGAAAAAAATGTTGAACTAGTAATTTAAAAATGTTAAATGTGTTTAGAAAATATCTTGACCGTATATTAAAAAATGTTAATATCACAAATAAAAAATGTTAATCAATAATTTGAAAATGTTAAATGAGCATAGAAAAAAATGTTGACCATATATTAGGAAAATGTTAATCTTCTATTTGAAAAATTGTTAATCAAGCATTTGAATTTTTTAAAATATTTATCGAAAAATGTTGATTGTGTATTAAAAAATTATAATCTTGTTTTATCAGAAATGTTAATCAAGCAATTGAAAATGTTTCTAGTGAAAATGTTGACCATGTATTCGAAAAATGTTAAAATTGTATTAGAAAAATGTTCTTGATGTATACCAAAAATGTAGAATGAAAACCAAAAGAAAGAAAGAAATAAAAAAATAACAATGCAATAGAAAAGGAAAGATAAGAAAAAAAGAATATGAAAAATAAAAAGCTAAGAAACAAATGCAAAAAGAATTGAAAAACAATAAAAACAAAAGAAAGAAATAATGAAAAAACTGAAGAAAAAGGAAGAGAAATGAGAAGGAAAAGAAAAAGGGTTTAAAATCATGAATGTAAGAAACAAAGAGAAACAAAAAAAAACGAAGTATAAGAACTAAAAAAAGAAAACTAGAGAAGAAATAAGAAAACCAAGAAAAAATAAAAGAAATGAAAAAGCAGTAACAAAGAAAACAAAAAAGGGTCATTTTACTCTAGTTGGTCGCGCCCTACTAGTTGCTCGCGAGCTAGTGAAAACCCGAAAAACAAGTAAAAACCCTACTATTTTACTTCAACGTGAGGTTTTTTAATAATGCATTTGAGAACAAATCTACCAATTTTTTTAAAAATGCAAAAAGTTAGAAAACTGGTTCAGAAATTCAAACAATGTTCACAAATTCAAACAAAATCATGAATTTGAAAATAAATCATGAATTAAAAAAAAGTTCATGGATTCGAAAAAGTGTTCTGAATTAAAAAAAAATGTCCACGTACTTTAACATTGCTCACAGAATTTAGAAAATATTCACATAATCATGAAAACTTCGTAAATTTAGGTTCATGAATCCAAAAAATGCTTCACAATATTAAAATAATCATGAATTCAAATATGTTTGAGTATGCAATGTGAACATTTTATAATTTATGAACATTCATAAAATTATGAACAAATTTTGGAAAATTCCAAAAAAAATCTAGTCGTGATTTGTTTTGAAAAACTGGATTCTTTTGAAATATTAAACAATTGTGTACAAGTGCAATCATATTATGAAATTAAAAGCAAAATTTGAAGATTTTGAACTTTAAAAAGAACATGAAAACTTTTTGAAACTCCCAATTTTTTTTTTGAAAAATGAAAATCTTATGAAATTTCAAAAAATAGTAATTTAATAATTAAAAGATAAAAAGAACAAATGAGAAAATGGAAGGAAATATGCCCTAGAGGCAATAATAAAGTTATTATTTATTTCCTCATATCATGATAAATGTTTATTATTCATGCTAGAATTGTATTAACCGGAAACATAATACATGTGTGAATACATAGACAAACATAGTATCACTAGTATGCCTCTACTTGACTAGCTCATTGATCAAAGATGGTTGAGTTTCCTAGCCATAGACATGAGTTGTTATTTGATCAACGGGATCACATCATTAGGAGAATGATGTGATTGACTTGACCCATTTCGTTAGCTTAGCACTTATCATTGAAGTTTACTGCTATTGCTTTCTTCATGACTTATACATGTTTCTATGACTATGAGATTGTGCAACTCCCAAATACCGGAGGAACACTTTGTGTGCTACCAAATGTCACAACGTAACTGGGTGATTATAAAGGTGCTCTACAGGTGTCTCCGATGGTGTTCGTGGAGTTGGCATAGATTAAGAATAGGATTTGTCACTCCGAGTGTCGAAGCGGTATCTCTGGGCCCTCTCGGTAATGCACATCACTATAAGCCTTGCAAGAAATGTGACTAATGAAATAAGTATTGCGGATGTTGCATTACGGAACGAGTAAAGAGACTTGCTGGTAACGAGATTGAACTAGGTATTGAGATACCGACGATCGAATCTCGGACAAGTAACACACCGATGACAAAGGGAACAACGTATGTTGTTATGCGGTTTGACCGATAAAGATCTTCGTAGAATATGTAAGAACCAATATGAGCATCCAGATTCCGCTATTGGTTATTGACCGGAGACATGCCTCGGTCATGTCTACATAGTTCTCGAACCCGTAGGCTCCGCACGCTTAAAGTTCTGTGACGATCGGTATTATGAGTTTTTCTGTTTTGATGTACCGAAGGTAGTTCAGAGTCCCGGATATGATCACGGACATGACGAGGAGTCTCGAAATGGTCAAGATGTAAAGATCGATATATTGGATAACTATGTTCGGATAGGAGGTTTCGGGCATATACCGGAGTACCGGGGGTTACCGGAACCCCCCCCCCCCCCCCAGAAGCTATTGGGCCTTATGGGCCTTAGTGGAGAAGAGAGAGGGCACCCAGGAGGTGGCGCGCGGCCCCCCTTGCCCCAATCCGAATTGGACAAGGGGAAGGGGCGGCGCCCCCCCTCTCCTTCCTTATCTCCACCTTCTCCTTCCCCCTTCTCCTTCTTGGAATAGGAAAGGGAGGGGGCAAACCTACTTGGAGTAGGATTGCCCCCCTTGGGCGCGCCTCTCCCCTGGCCGGCCCTCTCCTCCTCCCCTCATTTATATACGGGGGTAGGGGGCACCTCAAAGACACAACAATTGATCTGTTGATCTCTTAGCCGTGTGCGGTGCGCCCTCCACCATAATCCACCTCGGTTATAGCGTAACGGTGCTTAGGCGAAGCCCTGCGATGGTAGCTTCATCAACATCGCCACCACACCGTCATGCTAACGAAACTCTTCCTCGAGCTCTACTGTATCGTTAGTTTGCGGGACGTCATCGAGCTGAACGTGTGCTGAACACGGAGGTGCCGTACGTTCGATCCTGAGGATCAATTGATCGTGAAGACGTACAACTACATCAACCGCGTTGTTATAACGCTTCCGCTTAACGGTCTACGAGGGTACGTGGACGACACTCTCCCCTCTCGTTTCTATGCATCACCATGATATTGCGTGTGTGTAGGATTTTTTTTGAAATTACTACGTTCCCCAACAAAAATATAGAAAGCAAAACAAAAAGGGGAATCCAGGAAAGAAAGAAACCGATTCAAGAATTTTCTAGAAGACCGAAACCGTTCAGGAACCTTCCAGAAGGTTCCTATAACTGGTCGCACCCTCCCTTCACCCGGTTTCTGATGGAACTGCCCATGCACGTACGCACATCAGCGATCAAATCCTTAATGATAGCTACGAGCAATAAATATCAATTGTCAAAATCTCTAGTTAAGCGGCACCCATTGCAAAAGGTCACTCCCACCTTTTCTCTGGTGCATATAAGTGGCACACTGCATGTGCATCACTTGTCACAATAGGAGAATTTCCCTTTTTCATATATTTGTTTTCCCAAAATGATTTATCTCTTGAATCATGCACTGAAATCTCAAACTATTTTCACTGTTTGATTTCCTGCATCGAGATCTTCAAAACTAGACCCCGTGTTAATAGGTTTGGATGAATTTATGTTTCACCAAGAAAAATAAGAATGAGGATAAAAACTAGAAAACGAGAAACGAGAACTGAAACCCAAAAAAAACAACAGCCGGAAAAAACCCGAAACCCGGAAGCTCAATTGAGCTTTCCATCTTTTTTGGGAAGCACTGGCTATGCTTTTCCCTTTTTTCGGGGAAGCACGATTGTGCTTCTCATAGAAGCACAAGGTGTGCCTTTTTCCTTTTTCAGGAGAAGCACGGTTGTGCTTTTATGTTTTGCCCTTTTCGGGAAGCACAAGTTGTGCTTCTAGTAGTCGGTTAGGCTTTTACGAGGAGCACAGGTTGCGCTTCTCGCGGAAGCAAGGTTGTGCTTTACAAACTATGCTTCTCCCTTTTTCGGGTAGCACGGGCTATCCTTTCCCGCGCTCGCAGAAGAAAGGTCATGCTTCTCGGAGAAGCACGACTGTGTTTCACAAGCACGACTGTGTTTCTCACACAAACATAGGCTTTGCTTTTTCCCTTTTTAAGGAAGCACTGCAGAAGTACATGTTGTGCTTCACGCAGAAAGTGCAGCTTGCAAAAAAACCAAAAAATATATCCCGCTGGAACCAAGGGAAATAAAAAATAAAATCAAAAACAAGAAAACATAAACAAAACCTGAAAATACCTTCAGAAAAATTGTAAGGATGCGTCCAAAGTGCGACACATGACGGCGCTCAGCATATGACTTGGCACGCTCCTAAGGCCCAAAAAGTGACCTCTACGCGAGCCCCCGAAGGGGTACCCGTTAGATAGCCGCTCACACCAATTGTGCGCTCTCTCTAGCAATTTTTTAGGGTTTTTATCAGTTATGCCACCGGTTGTGTCCCACTACCCAGTTTTGCCACTAGAAATTTCAACTGCTCAAAAATGCCATCGCTTCATTAGACACATGCTCAAAAATGCCACTAAACACCATTATTGTGATCTCAAATCTTTTTTGCCATGTTATAATGACATAAATACCTATGAACCAACATGCCAGCTCTCTCTCTATCTCACTACAATAAAGTATGGGGCCCACTTGATCCCAACATCGTTCTTATTTTCCTGTAAAATTATTCGCTTGGTTACTCCTGACAAGTGGGGCCACACATATCATTGTGAGATAGAGAGAACTGACATGTGGGTCTAGGCTTATTTTTGTCATAGAACATGGTCAACGGGTTTGACGTAAAAATAACAATGTCTAATGGCATTTTTGAGCAAACATCTAACAGAACGATGGCATTTTTGACATATCTAATGGCATTTTTGAGCAAGCATCTCACGGATTGATGGCATTTTTGAGCAGTTGTAACGTCTAATGGCAAAACTGAGTAGTGGGACACAACTAGTGGCATAAATGATAAAAACCCATTTTTTAAGGGAATGCTGGGGATTCGCATATGAGGCGCCCCCACCTAGGCCGGCCCACTCGCATGTACTGTAGATAACCCGTTTTTTTAGTGGACTTACTATAGCGAGCCACTCCATCCATGCTAAGTGGTTCAGTATTTTCTAGGGCACACTAGTGGACCAGTTTCTGTAGCGGGTCATACTGTATCAATTGGGTTTTTTTAACATCAGTACAGACGCAAGTGCTTATATATACGTGCATACACTCACCCCTATGAACGTACACACACACCCTACACCTATGAGCACCTTCGCGAGACTGGGCCGACATATCATCTTGAGATTTACGAAGTCACCGTAGGCGCCTCGTCATTGACGGGAACGTTTCCTTCCACTGAAAGCGTATCGCCGGAAATTCTGAAATAAATTTAGGAATAATGCGAGCACCGGGAAAAAGGGGTTACTATGGCTCTCCGATGTGATACGTGGTAGAGGTGGTGGCTATGACCTTGGTTGTGTGGGAAAAAGGGGTGAAGAGGCGGGTGGCGTTTGCTCATTCTTTTCCGTTGGAAATAGCGGCACCAGATCCTATTCGGGCGGGCAGGGCTTTGTTGCAGTGTCAATCTAGGCGCTTCATGGGGTTGTAGGTGAGTTCTGAGCCAAAGCTTCACGCTTTGGCGCCGGGGATGCCCCTTGGTGCCACTTTTCTCTTGAGGATATTGCCACGGTACACCTCCTAATGATTGGGCTCCAGATGAAAATCCTTGTCTATCTAGTCGGACTCGATAGCGGCGATTCTTTGTGCCGTTACCCTCTTGGGGGCGTTGCCATGGACCTTAGGCGCTCTCGGTCGAGCCCTCGTGGCGTGTTCAGGCCGTCGTATTCTCTTGTTTTGTTTTCTTCGATCTTCTTATGAGCGCTTCCTCACTATCCTGTACCAGTTTGTTGTGTACTATTGGGAGATACCCTCTGGCTCTCGGGTGTATATATACCTGATATGCAAAAACATTATGAAAAAAATAAAAATACATTGGAACATTTTTTTGAAATATTAATGTTGCACTCATACAAAACATTTTTTTTGAAATAAACTTCATCCAGACTATAGGGCCATTTTTTTTTCTCCAAATATGCATGAAGGCATATCATTCCATTGATAGATACTACCTTCGTCTGGGATTAAAAGTCCCATAGACAAGTTCTCTAGGACCAAGGTACAACGGGACTTGTGACTGAATCGACTGCAAACTGTCCAGTAATTATTCTCTCTCCTACATGCAGCCAATAAAATTGAGGCACTCAAGTATGCACGCAGTCCATTCCCAGCGTGCTCTCTCCCCAGGCTACATGCAGCCAATGAATTGACAGTAATAAAGCATGCATGCAACTACTGCGGACCGACAGGCCTTATAAGAACGGACATGACATTTTGGCTAAAGGGCCCTATAAACCCGGACGGAGGTAGTAGGGGTGAAACAAGGTTTTTTTTGGAGAGAACGTTGGCTTTATAGATTAATGAACAACATTACACAGAGTTTGCCGGATACAATCCGGAACAGAATGGAACACACAAAGATTAGAATAGTTCATACATGATTTAGCTAGCACATGAGCAGGAACATTCAAATGCCGACGAACATGCTTGAAGGACACTGAAGAGAAACTTTCAGACATAGACTTGATATCAGCCACCACCACTCCAACTGAAGAACGGTCACTCATAGGCGAGTTGATTCTTTGCACAAGTGAGAGACAGTCAGAGGCAAAGATAACATCTGAAACCTGTACATCATGCGCCAAAAGAACAGCACGTCGAAGAGCCATGGCCTCAGCCATTTCAGGTTCCAAGCTACCCTCAATCGGCTCGCTACAGGCTATCACGAATTGACCTCTGTCATCCCTGCCGACGACCCCAATGCCAGACTTATCCAGGCTCGAGAAAGTTGCAGCGTCTGAGTAGAACACGATGGCACCTGACGGCGGCGGAGACCAGTTGGAGCTGGACGCATTGGTTTCATGCCTATGTTCAGATACTGGAAGGAAAAGATGCTGCAGGATAAGGGCGACATAAGCCTTGATCTTCTTAGCAGTACGTCGTGGATGGGGAGCCTCCGGATTGTTTCTCGCAAAGTTTCGAGCCTCCCAAATATGCCAGAGGGTCACAACTAGGACAGTACGCACCTGATCAGACGGCCTTGCCAAGAAGTCAAAAATCCATTGCCTTGGAGACAGAAAAGTGCCACAGTGCAAGCTGAAATTATATTCCTCTTTGATGATATCCCACACGTCCCTGGCATGTGGGCAAAATAGCAAAGCATGCTCAACATATTCAGACCGAGCACAAAAGCAGCAGTTTTCAGAATTGGGTACCTGGCGGCGTTTAAGTTGTTCCCCAGATGGTAAACAATTGTGCGCAAAGCGCCATAAGACAACTTTCATCTTGCCCGGTGCTTTGATAGACCATAGCAGTCTCCAATCCTTTTCCTGGGAAGAAAAATTGGAACTCAAACCCTTTCCTTTTGAACTATGAGACTCTAGGAAGTGTGCAGACCGAGCCAAATTGTAGGCTGATCGCACCGTGTATTCCCTGAATCTTGTGAATGGCCATCGAACAAAATCCTCACCATGCTTGTAGATAGGGATCTGAAGAATCTCGCATGCGACGTCATTCCGAAAGAAGGCACGCACCGTTGCTTCATTCCAGGACCTGCTTTCCTCATACATAAGGCACTTAACTTTAGCATTGGCAGGAATAGGAGAGAGCGGCTGGAGAACACAAGGCGGAGATGAAGGGATCCAGTGGTCAGAAGTAATGTGAACCTGGCAGCCGTCCCCAATTCCCCATTGAACTCCCTTCTTGAGCAGGTCACGGCTAGCAAGAATGCTGCGCCAAGTGGTAGAAGCTGAACGCGGAGCCGGTGCATTCCAGAAATCCGTGTGAGGGAAATATCGGCCTTTTAAGACACGAGAACACAAGGAGTCCGGACCAGTAAGTAGTCGCCACCCTTGTTTGCCTAGCATTGCCAAATTGAAGATGTGCAAATCCCGAAAACCCATCCCGCCAAAAGACTTGGGCATTGTGAGCCAATCCCATGATCTCCAGTGTATCTTCTTTTTCCCATCCTCTCTGCCCCACCACTCATCGGCAATAATTTGTCTGAACATTCTACAGATAGCCTTAGGAAGTTCAAAGCAGCTCATGATGAAAGTAGGGATCCCCTGAATGATAGATTTCAGTAGTGTTTCTTTCCCTGCTCGCGAGACCGGTCGATCAGACCATCCATGAACACATCGCCAAGCCCTATCTGGCAAGAACTTGAAGATACTAGTAGGGGATTTACCAACCTCGGTAGGCATACCAAGGTAAGTGTCATTGAAGGCTTCGTTAGATATCCCAAGACTCGCCTTTACTCTTTGCTTAACAGTCTCCGAACAACCACGACCAAAGAGTAAAGAGGACTTGTCCTTGTTAATTAACTGACCAGAGCCAAAGCAATATAGTTCCAGAGTGGTCTTCAGAGCAGCCACGCTACGAGCATCAGATCTAGCAAAGAAGATATTGTCATCGGCAAACAGGAGATGTGAGATAGGAGGACCGGAACGACCGTTCCTAATGCCATGTAGCTCGCCACAACTCTCCTTTTGGAGTAACAGACTTGACAGTCCTTCAGTGCAGAGCAGAAACAAATAGGGGCTGATAGGATCACCCTGACGAATTCCTCTCAATGGAGCAATAGGTGCAGTAAGCTCACCATTAACCCTTACAGCATAGCGGACATTGGTTACACACCTCATCACTGAGTTGATCCATGCAGGGTTAAAACCAAGTCTGGAGAGACAACCATGAAGAAAACTCCACTCAACATGGTCATAGGCTTTCGTCATGTCAATCTTCAAGGCAAAGAAGGGTTGTTTAGCTCGCTGATGTCGGATGGTGTGAAGAGATTCAAAAGCAATAAGAGAGTTGTCAGTGATCAATCTTCCAGGCACGAAGGCACTTTGAAACTCAGAGATGACAACAGGGAGCAATAACTTCAAGCGATTGGCCAAGACCTTCGAGGCAATCTTGTAAAGAACATTACATGGACTAATTGGACGGAAATTCTTCAGGTGCTTGGCTCATGTCACTTTAGGAATAAGGATGATCACCGAGTCACAAAAACCCTCCGGAATTGAGCTTCCATCCAGAAAGCATCTCACGGCTCGACAAATCTCCTCTCCCAAGAAGTCCCAATGATTCTGATAGAAGAGAGCTGGAAAACCATCAGGTCCAGGAGCTTTAGTAGGACCCATCTGGAACAGAGCAGCCTTGATTTCCTCGTTAGTGTAGGGCTTACTCAAATCCTCATTCATCTCAGGAGAAATCTTTTGAGGGATAGCATCCAGGACTGCATCAACTGCACCACAAGGTTCGGAAGTGAAAAGTTTCTCATAGAATTGTTGCACCAAACCTTTAATCTCTCGTTGAGTATCACAAAAGGACCCATCATCACGGACCAGACGCTGGATTCTGTTGGTCCTCTTGCAGGCAGCAGCTCGAGCATGGAAGAACTCAGTGTTGTGATCCCCCTCACGCAACCAGTCCACCCTCGAACGTTGACGAGCCATGATTTCTTCTCTTTCAAATAACTCACATAATTGAGTCTCAATAGATCTTTCCTCAGCCAAAGATGAGTCCGTGACTGGCATAGACCGGATGGACTTAAGTCGTCGCTCCAGTCTATTGATCTGACGCCAGATAGAACCAAAAGTGTCACGACTCCAGGACTTAAGGGCCCCAGTGACACGATGAAGATTGCCCCATGTCGCCTGCAGAGAAGAATCACCACTCCACCCCTCAGTCCAAGCACGTTCCAGCTGCTCTATAGTCGGCTGCCCGCATCCACATAGCCTCGAACTTAAAACCTTGCTGCACTAGCCGTTGTGTCCTCTGGGTGGGCTGCCCGGCAAGCTCGATCAAGATAGCATAATGATCAGACGAGGTGGTGATCACATGTTCAACAGCACAAACATCATGCAACCTTACAAAATCTGAATTGGCCACTGCTCTATCAAGCCGGACTTTCACATGGCACTCCGGGTCTTGGCGATTACACCACGTAAACTTAGGCCCGGAGAAACCCAAATCCATCAACTCACAGTCCATGAGACAATCTCGAAAGGCTGAAATCTGAGCTTCAGATCTGTCCCAGGGACCACAATGCTCGTCCTGGGATAGAACCTCATTGAAATCCCCACATACAATCCAAGGACCTTGCCATTGAGCTTTCAAACGTTTCAGCAACTCCCAGAATTGTGGCCTGTCCTCTCTCCTCGGTTTGCCGTTCACAAAGGTAGCACGCCAAGTTGAGCCCGCCTCCGAAGTAACAAGAACATCAATACATCGAGCATTGCTCCCCTTGAGAGAAACATCAACAGATGCCGTCCAAAACAGAGCCAAACCACCACTCAGGCCGTCGGAATTAACGGCCAAACACCCAGTAAATCCTAGAGACCACATAAAGTTTCTGACACGTGAATCCTTCATCTTTGTTTCAGAGAGAAAGAGGAGGGTGGGGCGGTGAAGCTTCACTAACCAGCGAAGCTCGCCAACCGTCGAGTCCGACCCCAAGCCTCGACAGTTCCAGCATAACAGACTCATTGCGTCTAGCGGCGCTACTCCGCAGCCGCCGCCGGATCCGCCGATTGGGTAGGAGAAGTCCTTTGTTTCTTAACTGACTCAATATCTCCAATCATTTCAAGTGGAGGAGCAGCTCCAACAGAATTGCCAGATAGAACAATAGCAAGCTGATTGATTTCAGAGCAAGTAGTACCTTCAGAGAGCTGACCAGGTGTGTCTTTAGCAGTTTTGCGTTTCTGTCCGAACATACCTTTCTTTGACTTAGAGACCGGGAACAATTCCTTGCCCGAGCCCCCAGTCTTCCCTTGGCCATGACCACCGGCAGAACTGGCACGCCCCCTTCCACGGGATGAGCTACCATGGCCAGGGCCACCCTTAGCTGGGGAGGAAACCTCTGTCTCATCGACCATATCATTCTTGGCAACATTATTGGCTTGACTGCTAGGATCAGAAATTCTAGTACCAGCAGTAAAGGTCTTCTGTCCCGAGGTTCTCTGAAAAAAGCCGGACGAGGAAGAAGCAAAACTGGACTTTAAGCCCCCCGACCGCTTTGGTTGATCATCAGGAACACACACTTTCATGGCAGCATAGGGGAGCTCTCCATTTTCATCACGGACGCCCGGAGTTGGGCACAACATCGACGAGTGACCTAACAGGCCACATGAAAAGCAGAAGAAAGGTAGTCGCTCGTACATGACTGAATATGTTTCGGTGCTCTTCGTTTTGGCAGATGTTACAGTAACATACCTTACCACTGGTTCCTGAACCAAAACCTCGGCCCGAACCCTCATGTAGGGGCCCCAACAGCGACCATCGGCATCCGACTCCACACGCACAATCTTGCCAATCGGCTTTGCAAATTCCATACCAAGCTTGGATTTCATCAGTCTTGGAGGCAGGGCCATAATTCGTGCCCATATGGTCAGTCGATCAAAGATCATCTGAGTCGGCTGAATTTCAGCATCAAAATCCTTGAAAAGGACAGCATGGCGACCCACCATCCATGGTGAGCCTTCCAGAACACGAGCACGGTCTGCAGGAGTGGCGAACTCCACCACAAACAGGTTATCTCCTGCGGGATGGAACAGCAAGCCTTGGGGATTTCCCCACGCCGGCCTCATTGCCGACGAAATGGTGTTGATGTGGAGGACGTTGGGGGAGAGCACCTTCCCCACCAGCGCACGACCCGGATCCACCTGATTCGCCTCATCTTCATCATCCACCAAGACCGGTTGCGCCTCAATCGCCGTCAGACGGAGGCGCTCCATCATCTCCACCACACGAGGGGCAGAATCAGAACCAAACCCCCCGAGCACATGGGCAGGGGTCGGCACCGGATCCCTTGTTGCAGGCGCGGGGGCGCGTCGATCCAAGGAGTCCAGGGTCCCAGCCTCTCCAGTAGCCGCCGCATCAAGGGTGGAATTCGAGCCTCGATCTGCCTTTGCCAAGGGCGGGTGCGATGCACAGATCGCCCCTTAATCGCCCCGAACAAAACAGACCTAGGTCAACCCACCACAAGGTAGCACGGCAAGGGATATGGAGAGGGGGAAGAAAGCAGTGAGAGAGCGACCGGAATCGCAGTCCCAGACGAAGAATCCTCCCAGGGAAATCAGTAGCGGGAGCACCTCGATGTCCTAGGGGAGGGGAACAGAGCAGGAACAGAGGAACGGACCCGGCCCTCGTCCATAGCTTCGACACTAGGTGAAACAAGGTTGTGATGACCCTAAGAGGACATGCACAACAAGAGAGGAGCACCCTTGGGGTTACCGATGAGCAGGAGAGAGGGGATTGCTTAGCCCCAAAACAAACTACTAGGCCGATATAGGGAATCCCGCTGTAGATGATCTAGGCTAGGCTAGGTCAGTGAATCAGTGATTGTGTGTGCACATGCGCATGAGAGTGAGAGCCCGGACACCATCAACTTATTGCACTGCGAAACACTACCTCTGTCCGTTAATATAAGACGTTCTTGCAGTTTAATTCGAACTATAAAATGTCTTAGATTAAGGGACGGAGGGAGTAGCATTTTGTAAACGCCCATGCACCCACACCCTTCAAATTTTGTTGTGGCGCACCATAAATACTTAATAGTAGAGCTTATTTGAAACCCTGGCATTTTAGTTATTTATGATATGCAAAAACTCTTGACAAGAATCAACATGTTATGAAGTTCGACTGCGCCTTGACCTACAAAATTTCAAGTTTATAACTGTGTGATTTGCGAGAAGGAAAAAAAGGGAGGTACTTCTTGTTAGAAGAATAGAGAGGGAGATTGGTGGAATTCGTTGGATGTATTACCGAGTCTCGAGGGTGAGTATATATTGAGTACAAGATTTGGAGGACAACACGCCTCCTAGAGATAAGATGGAAACAATTCCTATCTAATCCCGAACAATCTCTAAATACCAGATATATCTCTAACATCCTCCCCGTAGTTGTAGCATTAGCCTTGCGAACAACAGGAGCGTCGCGGACAGTCTGACTAGAGAGAATAGTAGTCGATGGGATGACACCCCCCCCACAGTCGCAGTGGGAGCGTTGTGGACGGTGTCGAGTCGCGGCCGTGTGTAGAGAAAGTTGACAAGTTGCTCAAGCGAGGTGATAGCCCTTTGTGCCGATGTCGATGTAGCCAAGAGGGTAGGGTGGTATAGCCGTGGTCGAGGTAGCCATGCGAGATACGCCGTGGTCGATGTCGATTCGGGGTGGTCGGTATCGAGGTAGTCGCCGTGGACCAGCAAGAAGAGTGGCGACGGCAGTCTAAGGAGGAGGCGGCGAACCCAACAGCATGACTAAGACCAATGCAGACGGTCGTGTACCACAAAATAGTCGGCGCGCGCGGACTGCGTGCCTCGGCGCTCTAGCACAAAGGGGCGACACAGCGGCAGCGCGTGGGTCGGGCCGACGGCGGGGAAGACCTCTCGGCGGCAGCAGGAACCGTGTGCCATGCTTGTAACGGCCCGACGGGGCGACGCAGCGGCAACACGAGGGTCGGTGCAGCCACGGGGACGGCCTGGAGCGGACGGCCTCGTGGCGGCGATGGCCACGAGCCGTGGCACTACGGCCCGAAGGGGCGATGCAGTAGCCGCGCACTGGTCGGTGCAGCCACGAGGAAAACCATGGGGCGGCGGTAGGACCACATGCCACACTCTCTACGGCCAGATGGGGCGACACAACGACAGCGCGAGGATCGGTGTAGCGACCCGACCCGAATGGATCAAGTCTCTGTGCTCCGGTGTCATCCCTGGATCAGTAATGCTGACACCACACAGTACTTCGAAGGATTTATAGCAGAGTAGCAATCACACACTTATTACATCGGTGTCTCAAAAGAGAACTTATTACAATAAACATGGCTTAAGGCCATCTAATATCGATAACAGCGGAAGACTTGGAAGGTAAATGCGTCCATCAACTCCAACGGCATCACTGAGTATAGAACCACGACCTAAAAGCACCTTACTCGTCGTCTGAAAAGTCTGCAACATGAAAGTTGCAGCCCGAAAACGGGTCAGCACATGGAATATGCTGGCAAGGTAACACATAGAGAGTAATGGAAATAAACAGCTATACTATATGCATATGTGGCTGGTGGAAAGCTCTATGGTTACTGCTTTGCGTAAAGCCAGTTTTTCCCTACTACAAAGGAATAAATTTTATTTAACTATCATGGTGGTTGAACATCGAGAATGGTTGACAACATTCCGATCCCAATTAAGTAAACAATTAAAACCCAACAGTATTAATTAGAAGTAACATGATGAGATTCACACGATATTCAAGTACTAGATACTCAAGATGTCCATAACCAGGGACACGGCTAATCATGATTAGTTCATTACACTCTGCAGAGGTTTGCACACTTTTCCCCACAAGACTCGATCGCCTTCGTTGGGCTTCTTGCACTACACGGTGTTTGAGAAACGGATGACCGAGACACAGTCTTTCAGAAGCGCTAGCACCTTACGATGGATAGACTGGTACACCTACTTTCCCCTACATCTGCTAGTCTACCCTGTAAGAGTTCGCACGACTTAGTCAACTATGCCAGAGCCCATAATGGCTTGTGGCTGCACACGAAAGTTTCTAGCATGAAAGATCTTATGATCCCTTTGAGTCTGGGTGGCGGTCCAAAATAAAATAGGCAAGTCCTGATAGAAACCAGGTGCCTCAATCCACCCAGATGTGTGTTTAAGTTGCCACCTTAGATAAACCATTAAAATTATCAATCTCACATCTGTCATGGATATCACTCACCCAATCCACGTCTACTAGCAT
Organism: Triticum monococcum; assembly: GCA_034509565.1. Lineage (NCBI taxonomy): Eukaryota > Viridiplantae > Streptophyta > Magnoliopsida > Poales > Poaceae > Triticum > Triticum monococcum. The sequence continues at coordinate 49,387,064 of CM067846.1, forward strand.
AGCATGGCATAATAAGCAAACATAGAAGTAACTCCTAAAGGTTTCATAATAAACAGGTAATAGGCACTACCTCATCTACCTCCCATCCCACAATTTAATTAGATCCTAATCATGCAATGTGTGAGGATTGATCTAATGCAATAAAACTGGGTTGTAGAAAAGGTATGATCAAAGTGTTACTTGCCTTGCTGATGATCCGCGAGTCCTAGAGATTCGAAGTAACAGGCGGCGCAATCCGGGTAATCTATCGCAGACAAACAACAAGCATACAATAAGTACTCATCTAATGCACAGGTAAAACTCGAACAAGAGATCGAACCAGATAGTTCAACTTAAGAACTCCGGTTGCAAAGAAAGAAAGAACCGAACAAAGCAACGGAAAACAAACGGCGGAAGAAAACAACTCGGTTCTAGCAAGTTGAAACTAGGTCAAGTTTTACAGTAGCAAAAACTTATTTAAGTTGATTAGTCGGAACGGTGGTTTCGAAACGAAACTTCAGGCGCTTGAATCACCTGATTCCGATAAACGAGCGAGAAGATAAACTAGAACGAAGATCGGATCTGAAATCGCGATCGCGGAATAAATCCGACGAAAAGAAAAAGGAAGAACCATTAAACAAACGGATGTTTGTTAACCGAGAATAACCGGTGATCACGTTCGTTAGGACGAATGGTCCGGTGAACGGTCTCTAAACAACTAAACCGGAAAAGAAAACGAAAACCGATCTAGGGTTTCGATAAGAACCGAAACAATGAACCAAAAGGAAACCGGAACGGTTATAAGAAAAACCGAACCGGGGAAAAAGGAGAGGCGCGGCGCGGCTACCTCCGGCGAGGGGGCTCCGGCGGCGGCGGGGTTGGGCGGCAGCGGCGCTAGGCGGCGCGGGCGGCGGCGCTAGGCGGCGCGGGGTGGGGAGGCGGCACGGCTTGGTGCGGGGAAGAGGGGGGGGGGTGTGGGGGTATTTAAAGAGGTGGGGGGTGTTGCTTGGGGGAGGGGGCAAGAAAAGAGGGGAGGGGCTCCCTAGAGTCCTTCTAGGACTCGGCCTGGGGCGGCGCTGGGGCTGCGCGGCGCGCGCGTGGTGGCCGGCCTGGCCTGCGGCTGGGCCTTGGCCCAGGCGCGGGACTTTTTTTTAAAAAAAGGTTTCGCGCGCAGAAAACAAAAAAAAAGAAAATCTAAACGAACTCCAAAAATTCCCAAAGTAAATTTTCCCCGACTCCTAAAAATGAGTCGAACAAAAAGAACTTTTCTCGGGACCTAGATGCAAATTTTGAAAACACGCATTTTTCCCTAATCCAAATAAAATGCAACAAAACACCGGAAAACAAAATTGAATTTATTTATTAAATCTTCTTTTTCCTAAATTTGGGAAAAGTCATATTATTTCCCTCTCTCATATTTTGATGTTGGAAAAGTAATTGGAGATGAAATAAATAAAATCAAATGATCCTCTTTTCAAAATTTGAGAAAACTCAAAATTGAAAATAACGAAATCTCCAACTCTCTCCGAGGGTCCTTGAGTTGCGTGAAATTTCTAGGATCGACCAAAATGCAAGAAAATATGATATGCATGATGATCTACTATATAATATTCCAAATTGAAAATTTGGGATGTTACAAACCTACCCCCCTTAAGATGAATCTCGCCCTCGAGATTCGGGTTGGCTAGAAAATAGGTGAGGGTGGTCCTTGAGCAGATCTTCTTCTCTCTCCCAGGTGGCTTCATCCTTGGAGTGGTGGTTCCACTGAACTTTACAAAACTTGATAACCTTGCTGCGGGTAACTCTGCTGGCAAACTCGAGAATCTTGACTGGTTTCTCCTCATACGTTAAGTCGTCCTTCAACTGAATTGCTTCAAGCGGCACTGTATCTCTTAGCGGTACCTCCGCCATCTCGGCGTGACATTTCTTCAGCTGAAAAACATGGAATACATCATGAACTCCTGACAGTCCCTCTGGTAATTCCAGCTTATAAGCGACTTCTCCCATACGTTGCAAGATCTTATACGGTCCAACGAAACGCGGTGCTAATTTTCCCTTAACTCCAAAGCACTTAACTCCTTGAAGTGGGGATACTCGGAGATACACTCTGTCTCCGGTTTCGTAAACTGTCTCCTTGCGTTTAGAATCTGCGTAGCTCTTCTGCTTGGACGGGGCTACCTTGAGCCTATCGCGAATCAATTTCACCTTCTATTCAGACTCTTTAATCAAATTGGGTCCAAACAACTAACGGTCTCCAACTTCGTCCCATGACAACGGTGTCCTGCACCTCCTTCCGTATAAAGCTTCGAAAGGTGCCATCTTCAAACTGGTTTGGTAACTGTTGTTATAAGAAAACTCCGCATACGGCAAGTTATCGTCCCAACTAGATCCATAATCTAGTGCACAAGCTCTCAGCATATCTTCTAAAATCTGATTGACTCTCTCGGTCTGTCCATCTGTCTACGGATGAAAAGCGGTGCTGAACTCTAGCCTGGTTCCCAAAGTTTCATGCAACTGATTCCAAAACTTTGAGGTAAATTGGGTTCCTCTATCTGATACAATACTCCTCGAAACTCCATGCAAACAAATGATCCTAGTCATGTATATCCTTGCCAACTTAGCACTGGTGTAAGTGGTCTTAACTGGAATGAAATGTGCTACCTTTGTCAAGCGATCAACTACTACCCATATCGAGTCATATCCTGCCTTCGTCCTGGGTAGTCCTGTGATAAAATCCATGCCTATCTTATCCCACTTCCATTCGGGTATCGGCAATGGTTGTAACAATCCGGCTGGCTTCTGATGTTCTGCCTTCACTCTATGACATACGTCACAAACTGCTACATATGCTGCAATATCCTTCTTCATTCCGGTCCACCAGAATGTCTCCTTTAAATCTAAATACATCTTGGTATTTTCTGGGTGAATCGAATATGGTGAATCATGTGCCTCTTGTAGAATCAACTTCCTGATCTCCGGGTCATTTGGCACATAAACACGGTCCTCAAACCATAGGGTATCGTGCTCGTCCTCACGAAATCCCTTTGCTTTTCCTTCGCTCATTTTCTTCTTTATAGAAGCAATCTCCTTGTCAGATTTCTGAGCCTCTCTGATTTTATCCATCAATGTTGACTGAACCTCCAATGCTGCTACATAGCCTTTCGGAACTATCTCTAAACTTAGTCCACGAAGGTTTTCGGATAACTCCTTGGGTATTTCCTCCGTTATTAACGTATTGACATGGCTCTTACAGCTCAATGCGTCAGCTACTACATTAGCTTTACCGGGATGGTAATGCAATCTCATATCATAATCCTTGATGAGCTCCAACCATCTCCTTTGTCTGAGATTCAACTCCTTCTGCGTGAAAATGTACTTCAAACTCTTGTGATCCGTGTACACCTCACAATGATTTCCAATGAGGAAATGTCTCCATGTCTTCAATGCATGCACTACGGCTGCTAACTCCAAATCATGTGTGGCGTAATTCAACTCATGAGGCTTCAGTTGTCGTGAAGCATACGAAACAACTCTCCCTTCTTGCATAAGCACTGCTCCAAGTCCTTGACGTGAAGCGTCGCAATACACCTCATAATCCTTGGTCTGATCTGGCAAAATCAACACTGGTGAGGTAACCAATCGTTTCTTCAACTCCTGGAAACTAGCCTCACAGTCCTCAGTCCAATTGAACTTGGTATCCTTCTTCAACAACTCTGTCATAGGCTTCGCAATCTTTGAAAAATTCTCAATGAATCTCCGGTAGTATCCTACGAGTCCAAGAAAACTCCGGATCTCTCCAACTGTCGTTGGTGCTTCCCATTCGGTTACAGTCTCAACCTTTGTGGGGTCAACTGCTATCCCTTCTCCGGATATAACGTGTCCGAGGAATCCTACTTCCTTCAACCAAAACTCACATTTGATGAATTTGGCATATAACTGATGTTCCCTTAGTTTCTCCAAAACCAAACGCAAATGTTCCTTATGCTCTCCTTCATTCCTTGAATAAACCAGGATATCATCAATGAACACTACGACGAACTTATCCAAAAACTCCATAAACACCTTGTTCATCAGGTTCATAAAATAGGCAGGCGCGTTAGTCAATCCAAATGACATAACGGTATACTCATACAGTCCATATCTTGTGGTGAATGCTGTCTTAGGTATGTCCTCCTCTCGAATCTTCAACTGGTGGTACCCTGATCGCAAATCGATCTTGGAAAACACTTTAGCTCCTTGCAAACGATCAAACAGATCATTTATCGTTGGCAGAGGGTACTTGTTCTTGATGGTTACTTCATTTAATCCACGGTAATCAACAACCATCCGCAATGATCCATCCTTCTTCTCCACTAGAAGTACGGGTGATCCCCAAGGTGAAGAACTTGGGCGTATGTAACCTTTCTCTAGTAACTCCTTAATCTGATTCTTAATCTCCACCAAATCCTTTGCTGGCATCCGGTATGGTCTCTTTGATATTGGGCCTGTACCTGGCAATAACTCAATCAAAAACGCAATGTCTCTATCCGGTGGCATGCCTGGCAATTCTTCAGGAAATACATTAGGAAAATCCTTTACCACCGGTACTTCCTCCTGCACAACTCCTGTTAGGCAATTTACTTGTGTCCTATTTGGCACATGCCGGGATACATACTTGATCCTTCTTCCTTCTGGCGTTGTGAGCAAAATTGTCTTACTGGCGCAATCGATGTTTCCTCCATACATCGACAGCCAATCCATACCGAGAATTACATCCAGACCTTGGGATTACAGAATAATTAAATCCGTTGGGAAAACATGCCTTCCTATGCTTAACGGCACTTGAAAACATCCTTGACTGGCCATGTATTCTGCTCCTGGCGAGCTTACTAGCATAGGCGTTTTAAGAATCCTAGTGGGAAGGCTATATTTTTCCACAAATCCCCTTGATATGTATGAATGTGATGCACCAGTATCGAAAAGAACGAGTGCGGTAAATGACTTAACCAAAAACTTACCGGTTACTGCATCAGGCTGATCTTCTACGTCCTCCACGTTAACGTGGTTCACCTGTCCCCTATTGAAAGGGTTCGGCTTCTTCCCTGAGCTCCCATTGCCATTTCCATTCTGGCCTTCAGGACATTCATTGGCATAATGTCCGGTCTTGGAACACTTGAAACAGGTGACTTGACTCAGATCTCTCTTGGCTGGGGTTGATGGGGTGGTACGGTTCTGGCCGTTGCTTCCTCCATTCTCATTACCATTCTTGTGGCTATTATGGTTGTGCGAACTACCTCCTCCATGGGTATGCTAAAACTGAAATCCCGATTTAGGGGTAAAACGGGGCTTCTACTGGGCTCCAGAGTTATACTTTCCCTGTCCATACTTCCTCTTGCGGTTCTCAATCTGCTGTTGCTTCCCTTCAATCATGATGGCACGATCTACCAACTCCTGGTAGTTGTTGAAACTTGCTACCATCAACTGCATACTCAACTCATCATTCAGTCCTTCCAGGAATTTCTCCTGCTTAGCTGCATCCGTAGCAACGTCATCTGGGGCATAACGTGCTAACTTGCTGAAGTCGTCAACATACTGGCCAACTGTCCTTCCTCCTTGGCGTAAGTTGCGAAACTCACGCTCCTTCATGGCCATAGCTCCTGCTGAAACATGTGCAGTGCGGAAAGCTTGCTGAAACTGATCCCATGTGGCAGTGTCGACTGGGAAGGTGGCTGTGAAATTCTCCCATCATGCTGCCGCGGGTCCATCAAGCTGATGTGCGGCAAACTTCACTTTCTCACCATCCGTGCATCCTGCAGTGGTCAACTCCCTTCCTATCTTGCGGAGCCAATCGTCTGCTACTATTGGCTCGGTGCTACTAGAAAACACCGGCGGATTCAGCCTAAGGAAACGGGCTAAGTGGTCAACAGGTGGCGGTGGTGGAGGTGGGTTGTTGTTGTTGTTCTGCTGGTTCTGGACTAACATCTGCATCAATTGATTCTGCTGTTGGATCAACTGAGTGAGCTCCGGTGGAAATCCATTGAGACGTCTCGGAGGCATCTGAGGGTTTAGAAAAGATGAGAAATAAGAATAGAGTGAGGTCTAAAGAGAAAACACTACCCCAATGCACATGAGCAAATGCACACAAAATCACTTCATTCAATCAAACAAGGGCATACAACGGTCTAGAACTATCGCAAAAGTGCTCGAACTATAGTGTATACATGGGGGGAAATACTACTAATATTTGGTGGTCATCTAGAAATTTGAACCGGTGGAAGACTCCATGATGTCCGCTCCAGCTTCGTCTTTAAAGTCAGGTTCACTTGGATCCGAATCGGTGTCGTCGATGATGATGTAGTTGTACGGACATGCGACGTACATGTCTTCCTTCCTGGATGCTAGCTCCCTCTTGAGTTCTTCAATTTCCTGCTTAAGATCGCCGTTGTGTCTTGCTAGAGCTACGATCTCATCCATGTAATCCTTGCGTGTAGCCTTCAGTTCTCCTTCTAGCTCGATGATCCTAGCCTTCGCATTCTTCAACTCTATCATATCATTGCACATCTGGTTCTCGTGGCGTCGAATGTGCTGGTTTAACTCCTGGATGAATGCTGCAATGGATCTATCCTTCTTGGTGGTGACTAATTCCCATTGTTCATCTCAGCATCCGCAAATCTGGTAGATAGTGTCCTTGAGGTCTTCTTGATAAACTTCTCCAATGCGTCCTATGGTGATATGGGCTGCCATGCTCTTTCCCAGACTCCAGGTTGGTGCATTGAAAACACTATCTATGGGTTTCGTGATTGGCGCGAATGTCCTTCCCGGAACGTGAGCTTGAATCTTCCAGCGCTCCTCTTCAGGCAGAGTGGCGTTGAATGTCCCGGTGAAGCTTGGTAGTCCAATGTTCAGGTACTTGGTGACTTCCTTCAAGTGAAATCCAAAAGGTGTGCCTTCATCCGGTTGAGCGTACTTGATCTTAGCGTCCTTCACCCTAAAGAGTAGAAAAGATGAGGAGTTAGAAAATGAGGAGAGAATAGTGACCTATGGCTTTAACTTAGTGGTCGTGTCCTACAGTCAGCGTGTGCTCTGATACCATCTCTGTAGTGACCCGAACCGAATGGATCAAGTCTCTGTGCTCCGGTGTCATCCCTGGATCAGTAATGTTGACACCACACAGTACTTCAAAGGATTTATAGCAGAGTAGCAATCACACACTTATTACATCAGTGTCTCAAAAGAGAACTTATTACAATAAACATGGCATAAGGTCATCTAATATCGATAACAGCGGAAGACTTGGAAGGTAAATGGGCCCATCAACTCCAACGGCATCACTGAGTATAGAACCACGACCTAAAAGCACCTTACTCGTCGTCTGAAAAGTCTGCAACATGAAAGTTGCAGCCCGAAAACGGGTCAGCACATGGAATATGCTGGCAAGGTAACACATAGAGAGTAATGGAAATAAACAGCTATACTATATGCATATGTGGCTGGTGGAAAGCTCTATGGTTACTCTTTTGCGTAAAGCCAGTTTTTCCCTACTGCAAAGGAATAAATTTTATTTAACTATAATGGTGGTTGAACATCGAGAATGGTTGACAGCATTCCGATCCCAATTAAGTGAACAATTAAAACCCAACAGTATTAATTAGAAGTAACATGATGAGATTCACACGATATTCAAGTACTAGATACTCAAGATGTCCATAACCGGGGACATGGCTAATCATGATTAGTTCATTATACTCTGCAGAGGTTTGCGCACTTTTCCCCACAAGACTCGATCGCCTCTGTTGGGCTTCTCGCACTACACGGTGTTTGAGAAACGGATGACCGAGACACAGTCTTTCAGAAGCGCTAGCACCTTACGATGGATAGACCGGTACACCTACTTTCCCCTACATCTGCTAGTCTACCCTGTAAGAGTTCGCACGACTTAGTCAACTATGCCAGAGCCCATAATGGCTTGTGGCTGCACATGGAAGTTTCTAGCATGAAAGATCTTATGATCCCTTTGAGCCTGGGTGGCGGTCCAAAATAAAACATGCAAGTCCTGATAGAAACCAGGTGCCTCAATCCACCCAGATGTGTGTTTAAGTTGCCACCTTAGATAAACCATTAAAATTATCAATCTCACATCTGTCATGGATATCACTCACCCAATTCACGTCTACTAGCATAGCATGGCATAATAAGCAAACGTAGAAGTAACTCCCAAAGGTTTCATAATAAACAGGTAATAGGTACTACCTCATCTACTTCCCATCCCACAATTTAATTAGATCCTAATCATGCAATGTGTGAGGATTGATCTAATGCAATAAAACTGGGTTGTAGAAAAGGTATGATCAAAGTGTTACTTGCCTTGCTGATGATCCACGAGTCCTAGAGATTCGAAGTAACAGGCGGCGCAATCCGGGTAATCTATCGCAGACAAACAACAAGCATACAATAAGTACTCATCTAATGCACAGGTAAAACTCGAACAAGAGATCGAACCAGATAGTTCAACTTAAGAACTCCGGTTACAAAGAAAGAAAGAACCGAACAAAGCAACGGAAAACAAACGGCAGAAGAAAACAACTCGGTTCTAGCAAGTTGAAACTAGGTCAAGTTTTACAGTAGCAAAAACTTATTTAAGTTGATTAGTCGGAACGGCGGTTTCGAAACGAAACTTCAGGCGCTTAAATCACCTGATTCCGATAAACGAGCGAGAAGATAAACTAGAATGAAGATCGGATCTGAAATCGCGATCGCGGAATAAATCCGACGAAAAGAAAAAGGAAGAACGGTTAGACGAACGGATGTTTGTTAACCGAGAATAACCGGTGATTACGTTCGTTAGGACGAACGGTCCGGCGAACGGTCTCTAAACAACTAAACCGGAAAAGAAAACGAAAACCGATCTAGGGTTTCGATAAGAACCGAAACAATGAACCAAAAGAAAACCAGAACGGTTATCAGAAAAACCGAACCGGGGAAAAAGGAGAGGCGCGGCGCGGCTACCTCCGGTGAGGCTCTGGCGAGGGGGCTCCGGCGGCGGCGGGGTTGGGCGGCGACGGCGCTAGGCGGCGGCGGCGCTAGAGGGCGGCGGCGGCGGCGGCACTAGGCGGCGCGGGCGGCGGCGCTATGCGGCGCGGGATGGGGAGGCGGCGCGGCTTGGTGTGGGGAAGAGGGGGGGGGGGTGTGGGGGTATTTAAAGAGGTGGGGGTGTTTCTTGGGGGAGGTGGCAAGAAAAGAGGGGAGGGGCTCCCTAGAGTCCTTCTAGGACTCGGCCTGGGGCGGCGCTGGGGCTGCGCGGCGCGCGCGTGGTGGCCGGCCTGGCCTGCGGCTGGGCCTTGGCCCTGGCGGCGACTTTTTTTTAAAAGGTTTCGCGTGCAGAAAAGAAAAAAAAAGAAAATCTAAACGAACTCCAAAAATTCCCAAAGTAAATTTTCCCCGACTCCTAAAAATGAGTCGAACAAAAAGAACTTTTCTCAGGACCTAGATGCAAATTTTGAAAACACGCATTTTTCCCTAATCCAAATAAAATGCAACAAAACACCGGAAAGCAAAATTGAATTTATTTATTAAATCTTCTTTTTCCTAAATTTGGGAAAAGTCATATTATTTCCCTCTCTCATATTTTGATGTTGGAAAAGTAATTGAAGATGAAATAAATAAAATCAAATGATCCTCTTTTCAAAATTTGAGAAAACTCAAAATTGAAAATAACGAAATCTCCAACTCTCTCCGAGGGTCCTTGAGTTGCGTGAAATTTCTAGGATCGACCAAAATGCAAGAAAATATGATATGCATGATGATCTACTGTATAACATTCCAAATTGAAAATTTGGGATGTTACAATCGGTGTAGCTACGGAGACAACCTGGAGCCGAGGCCTCAAGGTGGTGGTGGACCGCGGTACTATGGCCTGAAGGAGTGACGCAACGGCAGCGCACGCGTCGGTGTAGCCGCTGGGAGAACTAGGGTGCGGCGACACTGTGTCCCGACGGGGCGATGCATTGGTAGCCCATTGCTCGATTGGTGGACGGTGCGTTGTACTCGAGGATAGGGCGATGACGGCCGACATACAAAGATGGCGGGCGGATGCGCGGATGACGGCCATGACGGACTGCCGCATCGCGCGAGGCCGCTGGGTCGGAGAGGAGACCGGGTGATCGCGTCGGTGTTGGAGTAGTGGAGCACGGGGTCGATGGCGGTGACGGGCGACGCAAACCAATTTTTGATCGAAAAACCAAAAAGAAACACCATTTTTTCTGATAAAAATGGATTCATAGATAGTTCTATCGTACACAGCTAAAAAAAGACCAACTACTCGTCGCTTTCCGACTCTGACTCGGTAATGTCCTCCTCCGACGTCTGAATTAGGCGTCACCATGCTGCTCGTCTTCGAAGTTCCAACCCGACATTTCTCGTAGCTTTAGTTTCAATTGAGCGGCATGCTTCCGCGAACGCTTGTCCTCCCGATAGACGGCTCACTCTGTCCTCCTCGCGTCCCTCTCCGTCCTCCTTTGCTTGTAGAACTTGCGCTCGTCGATGATGTCCTGCGGGAAGCGTTTGCGCCACACCACCAAGGCTTCCACGGCCATCTCGGTGATGGCGAGGCGACGCTGCCGCCTCCGGTGAATATGATGATCCTCGTTGGTGAAAAGCCGCGGGAGAGGCGCGAGATCCTGCGCCCGCTGGCTCGACACGTCGGGAAAATTCATATCCCAACAAGTCCTCAAGAGGCGCTACGTCGCTGCGTCGTGTTAGAATAAATCCGAGGCATACCATTGATCATCCGAGGACCAAGCAATCACACAAGCACAACACCGAGATTTGTTAACGAGGTTCACCGATATGGCTACATCCCCGGGGCTTGACTACGGGCGCTCCTCCCCGTGATACCGCTACAATAGCTCACCAGGTCGCCCCGGACGCCGGCACATGCCGCCGACTTCCCTTGTGTTCCTGTGCTATTATGTTGGCATAGGTTACATCGTATGTCTACCCCGCTATATAAGAGAGGCCTAGGATACAAGTGTCCTACCAGGACACGACTTCATATCCTATCTAAACACAATACAACTATAAGTCCAACTGTAACCTATATTGTACACAATATTCGACACAACTCTAACAAACTCCACCTTGGCGAATATTCTCCACCACCTTGAATTCGTCCATGCATCAAACTTCCATGTACATTTGACTTGAGCTTATCCCATGAGCACCACTGCTACTCCAAAGACTCCATGTGACTCCACCTGCAACTTGTAGTCCCTTCTTTTCTTGACCAGAGTCAATGCTTGAGCAAAATTAAGTTCCTCTTTACTCTAGTATGTGCTCCCAACTTCCAGAGTATCCATCCAACTTCATCACACATTGATCACCGACCTGCGTGAAAGTGAACAACTCACATATTGGGTGTCACACATAAGAGTTACCTGAACTCAACATCACCGCTCCTTTCTTAACCGTCTGTCTGAAACATGAAGGAATTTCACCGTTGCTTGTAGCCATCCCGAGTCAAATTCACAGTTGTCTCACCACATGTATGACCACCAGATCCTCTGGCCCGTCTACATGCCCCGTACGTGCTGCACGCCTCGCCGCTATTACCGCGTCGAGCCTCCGCTGTTCCGATCGAGTCTCAAGGGTTGCGAACCCACACCACTCAACCCCCACTGCAGAGTACCACCGATCATCACCGACCGATGGCGAGTTTCACGCTTCCATCAGACCACTGGGCTCTAGTCCGAACTACGCGTCCCTCGCTTTTCCCACTGAATAGGCTTCGATTCTCTGGATCCTTACACAGTAGCCCCTCAATCCAGCTCCACCTTCAACATGACTCCATGGTAGATGATCAGTCCACCCTCGCGCCCCGTCGACTTTAAGCTCCCATGCATATGCCATCTTGAATCAACCCCGCGCCATAGTCTTGTCGAAGTCACACAAGCCCTCGGGCCTGCGCCACGTGTTTCCACGCCCCAGAAGTCGGTCACCATCAGCATCACGCTCCTACATCATCAGCGCCGATTCCACCATCGTCTTCTATACCAACCGACTTGCGTCGATATGTCAGACTCTCCAGTCCAACCCGGCCAAAATTATCTGACTGCAACCATCTGCATCTCCTCACAGTCCCCATCGTCTGCCTGGCTTGACATCCTGCAACGCCTTCAAGCATCTCTGTTGTGCCAACAATTTTCACCCTTATCTGTCATAATCCAAGGTTTTCTGTCCCGTTGAACTTCTCCACCTTAAACCAGGTACCCATTGACTCCATGGTTCTTTGTATAACTAACCTGTGAAAAAATAGCAAGCACACTTTTCGTGATCCCCAAGTACACCGAGTATACTAGTTGCAAATCCAACAAGATTGCTTCTGGTCTTCACGTAGAGTAGCTCCCGTGGCTCAACTCTGATGCAAGCTTTGCCTTGCCCAATCCTTTTCCTTTACGACGTAGTACTTCCCATTGATGTTTGCACGTCCATGTCTCGGCCTCCAAGAGAACGCGTCTCCTCCAGGGACTCGGTCGTCCCCCTTTTTTTTCTTAAACAAAATCTCTCGTGTTGTATGCTCAGCTCAAACATCTCGATCTGCATCTCCAGTGAACCAGCAGAACCTGCCCGTTGCCTGGGCCTTCCTTTCGCTTCACCCAATTCCCGCGCAGCTCAGCTCTCCAGATGGGCCTCCTGCCATGGGCCGCAAGACGCCAGCCAGCCAACACTAGTAGAAAACCGGGCAATAGCACCGGTTCGTAAGGCCCTTTAGTGCCGGTTTAGGAACCGACACTATTATTTCGGCACTAAAGCCCCTCCCCTTTAGTACCGGTTCAGCACGAACCGGTGCTAAAGGGAAACCACGTGGCACGAGCCAGCTCCGGGGGCCGGGGGCCCTTTAGTACCGGTTGGTAACACCAACCGGTACTAAAATGTTTGGGGGTTTTTTGGTTTTATGAATTTTTTTCATTTAATTTTGTGTTTTCCATTTTAATTCTTTTTCGTTTGCTGGTATTTTACGGTACTACACATTGTACATGTTATGCATATATATATATATATATATAGAATTTTTAGTAGAACCAGTCATATATATATCATCAATCATGTCTCACAAACCACCATATTAATTCACACATACACACATGTATAGCTATATACAATTTCTCCTACATATGCATATGTTGCCTTCGGAGCCAGTGGGATTAGCCTGACTGGTGCCTTCGGAGCACGATGACAATTGGAAGTGGTTCATGACTTGGTCATTGGGGGCGGTAGCGGGTAATAGTATTCTCCCTTCGGATTTATGACCTGGTCGAGCAAAAATCCCGCTATTTCCTTTTGAAGTGCTTGTACGCGCTCCGTTGGTAGGAGCTTGTCCCGCACCTCTTTGAACTGTTAAGAAGGAGATCAATATGCATGTGTATTAGTTGTGTGACTAGATATCGATAATGGTGTAAAAATTGTGAATAGTGTTCTGACAAGCGTACCCATTCCTGTCTTTGAGATCTGCTCATTTCGGACGCCATCATGCGAATGTTCTCGCAAACGCAGTATGCACACAGATCAGTCCCCTGCGCCTGCTTCAGGGCCTTTATTACGAGAATGGAATTTAATTTGATCAGATAATAATTAATCAAGCATGATAATTAAAGAGATGGCAGCTAGCTAGCTAGCTAGTACTACTTAATTACTTACCTTGGATCGAAACCATTTCAGCTGTGGTTTCCATTCGCCTTCCGAGACGCTGATGAACCTTGCCCAAGCCCTGCCCACCGACAAAGAAAATGAATAAAGCGGTTATTAAATAGTTCATATCATGAAATGACGAACTAAATAGGCCGAGCTATATAGTTATAAATAATGATTGAAATTACCTGTTGACTATCCCATACAAGATGTTGTAGTCACCTTTTTCTGTGAGTAGTGAGTCCAGTATTTCAACTGTTTCGGTGTCAACTTTAATGATACACAAGATCCAGTGAAATATGCATGCACACACGTTTGCATGTCTTAATTAAGCGGGCATACGTAAGCAAAAACATGTAGCTAGCTAGTAGGCAAAAACAGAGAATTTGTAGTACAAGAAAGTGTGACTCACTCGAAGTTGTAAGGAAGTAGTATATCTTCATTGTATTTGAGGCGCTTCAAGAACTCTAGCATGCTGTCCTCTACCTCTTTTTCATAATATGCATCTAATTTCCATGTGTATTCATTAACGGTGTTTGGGTCAATGAACCCAATGCCATAGCGTCCACCTTTTGTCATTTCATACATCTTCATCCTGCATAATACCACAGAAAAGATTATAGTGAGGATAATTACACGTAATGATTGATCAGAAGGATCACTACAGCTAGCTTGAGACTTAAATTACAGAAAGAAATCACTTACAGACAATAGCAACTGACGATAGATTTGTCGAGTGCGTCTTGATTGTATAACTGAAACAGTTCAGAATACTCAACGGCCACAGCTTTCTCATGGTAGTAATCATCCTTCTTGACATACACCATGAGGGACTCTCGATCGGATCTCTTGCTAATGTCCATGTACCATTGATGCAATTCATACATTCTCGTTGGGAGCTTCTTGACATCTTCTGGCTCGACCAAAGGTTGGCCCCGGACAAATTTCTGTTTTATTTCCTCCTCTCTAATCGGAGGCATGTCCTCGATCTCGAGGAGTTATCCAACAGTGATCTTGAGTTCTTCAGCCTGCATTATATGCTCCTGGGTTATTACCACATCGCCCACCTCGGGAACGTAAACTGTTTGGCCACAATAATATTGGGCGCGCGTACTGTCACGTGTTGTTGGCGGCACAACAAGCGGGGGGATCGATTGCGCCACCTGTTTTCCCAGCTGGGCAACGGTTTTCCCGCATTTTTTGACAGCTGCTTGTTGTTTGCTCGAGCTCGAGCTCGCCTCCTTCTGTAGACCTTGTCGATGTAACTTCCTGACGTGGCGCTCATAGTCTGAGTCAACAGGCTTAGGAGCTGGTGGTTGAGCCATACGAATGAAGTGGTCAACTACTTCCACAGGCACTTTCTCCCTTGGCGGCGGTGGCGGTTTCGGTCCAAAATGGGCGTCGACTTCTGCCTGCACTATGGCATTGGTTTGCTCCTCGGTCCTGTCGTAAGCCCTCACAGGAAGAGGAGTACTGAGGTTTGGACCATATTTATATCGCTTGCCTCCGCCTGTACTTCCTGTACTATGACCTCGACTCGTACCGCTACGCACCATAGCTGCGGGGTGTCTCTTCTGTGATTGCTGAGGCGGCGGAGACAGCTGACGGGGCTGAGTTGGACGAGGAGGAGTGGCCTGAAGCTGTGCCGGACTTGGAGGAGGAGTGGCCTGAGGTTGTGCCGGACTTGGAGGAGGAGTGGACGTCTGACGTTGTGTCGGACTTGGAGGAGGAGTGGTCTGACACTTTGCCGGACTTGGAGGAGGAGGAGTGGCCTCACGCGTTGGTGGACTTGGAGGAGCAGGAGTCTGCTGACTCGGTGGCGGACTTCGACGAGGAGTCGGGTGACGCGGCGTCGGTGGCCTTCGAAAAATGATGCAATCCTTTCTCCATAGGATGATACAATGTTTGGCATCTCCGAGTGTGTGCTCCTTGTCACCTCCAGGAATGTCAAGCTCTAGCCCCGAATATTGGTCCGCCACCTCATCAACCAAGACACGAGCATAGCCCGCTGGAATCGGGTTGCAATGGAAGGTTGCCTCGGGGGAATTTGAAAAAGCAACGGCGTCCGCCACCTTCATGGATATGTTCTTCATTTTGAAGTGTAGCTCGCAGTTAGTGTTATCCGTGATGTCATCCACGGGGTATCTATCCAGCACTACTGCGTCGCCCGGGGCGGAACCCACACTGCTTCTCGGCATGGATGGGGCGGTGGTATCCAATGCTGGATCATCCGCAAGCTGCTGCAGCTGCTGAGACCCCCTTTGCTGGCTAAGTGAGTCGATCTTCTCCTGCTGCCGCTGG
Organism: Triticum monococcum; assembly: GCA_034509565.1. Taxonomy (NCBI): domain Eukaryota; kingdom Viridiplantae; phylum Streptophyta; class Magnoliopsida; order Poales; family Poaceae; genus Triticum; species Triticum monococcum. Next base: position 49,403,006 of record CM067846.1, read on the forward strand.
AATTTAGCTGCCAATTCTGCTTGACTTGCTTCTAGGCCTTGAAGGCGTTCATAGTCCCGCTTCCTCTGCTCCTCCTCCATCTTCCTCTTCTTGTCCTCCGCAATCTTTTTTCTCGCACGGGTTCTGTAGTCGGCGTTCCAATCCGAAAACCCCTCATACCACGGAATAGCGCCCTTGCCTTGTGTTCTTCCCGGGTGTTCAGGATTTCCCAGGGCACGCGTAAGCTCGTTGTTCTCTCTGTTGGGCTGGAACACCCCCGATCGAGCCTCTTCTATTGCAACAAGTAGCGCATCGTCGGCTCCGTTCAGACATGCCTTCGTCGAAACATTGCCTGTCTTCGGGTCCAACTCCCCCCCATGCGCATAGAACCAAGTCCTGCACCTGGGGGGGCCAGCTCTTAGTAACCGGAGTGACACTTGCATCCTCCATCTCTTTCTCAGACTTATCCCACTTAGGCATTGCCACCGCGTAGCCACCTGGCCCCAGCTTATGGAACTTATCCTTTTTTTCGGCATTGGCCTTGTTTATTCTCGACCGTTCCTTAGCTAATTCTGAATCCTTGAATTTCACGAAATCGTCCCAATGAGCACTTTGATTCTCTAGTATCCCCTCGAATACTGGAGTCTTCCTTCCTCCCTTGACGTACTTCTCCCACGTCATTCTCTCGTGGTTCTTGAATGCAACCGCCATCTTCCTAAAAGCAGCGTCCTTGACTTTCCGCACATCTGCTTCTGTGATATTGTCTGGTAGGGTGAAATGTTCCATGAGAGTATCCCAAAGCAGTTTTTTTGATTCTCGTCGACAAAAGTAACATCTGGACGTGGCTTTGCTGGCTTTCTCCATTCTTGAAGGGAGATCGGGAGTAGGTCCTTCACAAGAACTCCGCACTGACGAGCGAACTTGTACGCAATCTTCTTAGGCGCTAATGGTTCGCCATTAGGTTTGAATGCCTCGATATTGTACTTTACGCCCTCCTTCAACTTTTTGTTCGGGCCTCGTTTCGTCCTTTTGCCTGAAGATTTGCTCGATCCGGATGGCTGAAAGAAGAAAGATCGATTCATTAATATATCTTCAACTCATTTAAAACATGCGATGATCACCAGATTCCTGCTTATATAAATATATATACCTCGCCGGTGTTTGTTGTTTCAGGATCAACATGTTCTTCGTCGTAGTTCATGACTTCATTTTCTCGGTCGTCGCAATCGAATATCATATCACCCTCTCCGGTGTTGTTTAGAAATTCGGAGCCGTCAAAATCTTCTTCATTCTGATCATCATCTGGCCCGCGTATGATATCGAATATGGTCTGTTCTCTCTCTCTGTCGGTATTGTCCACCATAGCTTTTATTTAACTATGCCAAAAGAAATATAAAACAATTTAGTATAATCTCGAATAATAGATATAATCTCGAATACATCGTCTCGAATAATAGATATAATCTCGAATACATCATCTCGAATAATAGATTTAATCTCAAATACGTCGTCTCGAATAATAGATATAATCTCGTCGAATACATCGTCTCAAATAATATATATAATCTCGAATAAATCATCTCGAATATTATATATCGAATACATCATTAGCTAGCTAGCTAGCTAATAAAGATCGAATACTAGAGAGTAATCTAGGCGGTGGACAACCAAAGTGAAGGAACCATCACTGGATCATAGCTCGGGTGATCTCCCCAAAGAACCTGCCAGGTATTAGAGAACCTGACGTCCATAGCAGCAATGTAGCGATGGACGTGCTCGTCCTCCTCCCTGACACGGCGACGTACCACCTCCGGCGGGGCCGGCTCCCTCCGCACCGAAAGTGGCCCACGCGAATGCCACCAAAGAAGATGAGGGTCGACGACGGGACCGGGGGCTGGGTTCCTCACCAAGCGTCGCACCCCTGAAGGTAGCACCTCCCAGTGCCAGCCCGGCGGAGCCCAGTCCCGGACATGGGTCCTCTGAAGTAGGACGTCGTCGCGGACGTGTCGACGGCGAGGATGCGGGCCGGGCATCGTCGACAACAAAATACTATATGCCGCAAAAGTAAAGTAACATTTTTTAAATGATGGATTGTGATGATTTCATATATGCAAATTCTAAATTTTATAACTAAAAATATAAGAAACTAAAAAAACATCGATCATCGTCTAACAATTTGAAATTAATCTAATTCATCTAGCTAGCTAAAACTAACATTTCCAAAATTTCTAACATTTCTATAACATTTGACATTATATATATTATAACTAACATTTCTACATACTATTTGACATTAATCTAATCTAATTAATTAATGCATCTAAAACTTTGTATGAAAAACAGAAAAACAGAAAAAACTAAAAGCTAAAAACAGAAAAATTGTGTGTGTGTGTGCGCGTCTAGTGTGTGTGTGTAGTGTGTGTGTGTGTGTGTGTGTGTGTGTGTGTGTGTGTGTGTGTGTGCATGTAGTGTGTGTCTGCGCGCGTGTGTGGGTGCGCTACGGTCGGCGCCGGCGCTGGCGCCGGTGTGCGCTACGATCGATTGGAGGGAGGAGAGGGGCCGGGGGAGGGGCTCACAGCGACGGCGAGGCGAGGTCGAGGCGACAGCGACGGCGAAGCGAGGGGATCGGCGACCGGGACGGCGACGGGGCGGCGACGGGGACGAGGGCGGCGACGGCGACGGGGGCGGCGACGGGGACGAGGGCGGCGACGGCGACGGGGGCGGCGACGGGGACGAGGGCGCGACGGGGACGGCGTAGGACGGGTGCGGCGTCGATCGGGAAGAAACAGAGTGGGAGAATGAAATTTTTCGAAGTGTTGTATATATAGAAGGCACCTTTAGTACCGGTTGGAGCCACCAACCGGTACTAAAGGTCTGTTTTGGCTAGCCCAAGCGGCGGGAAGCGACCCCCTTTAGTACCGGGTGGTGGCTCCAACCGGTACTAAAGGCCCCCCCCCTTTAGTACCGGTTGGTGCCACGAACCGGTACTAAAGGGGGGCGCGCTGCCAGGCGAGGGGCGCAGAAGTTTAGTCCCACCTCGCTAGCCGAAGGGCGCTTACACCTGCTTATAAGCCCCGCCGCCGCTGCTGTCTCGAGCTCCTCTCTAAAGCAGGCCTTCTGGGTCTACCTCTGCTACTCTGCCTTGTGGGGCCTATTGGGCTTGCGGGCCTGCATCCTGGCCCAACCACAGGTTGGGTTTCTAGTCGTATGCAGGCCGCTGTTGCCCGGTAGGTGGGCTTTTTTCATTTAGTTTTTTTTGCTTTATTTATTTTGTTTTATTTATTTTTAGTTGTTTTTTGCTGTATTTAGAGTTTCTTTGTGAATATTTTTGAAAGTTTTTAGAAACTTTCAGTTAGTGCCGGTAGTTTTTAAATTTGAATAGTTTAAATTTTGAATTATTTGAAATTTGTGTGAATCACTAGTTTGTGAATAACTTAACTTTAAAAATACATTTTTTCTTATGTTTAATATTAGTGTGTTTTATCATTATATATAATTTGGTAATGCTTAAGTTATTTAAAAAATGAAATGCCTTTGTAACGGATGAGTGTTTGTCTGAAACTCTGATACTTCGAAACAGATTGTCCATTTTGTACACGAAGTGCATCCAGTTTTTGCGGTAACCCTCTCTACTTTTTCGCACATGCTATGTGGGTGAAATTATGATACCATGCCAACTTTCATCCTTTTCTGAGTTCATTTGAAATGCTTTTCAATTTCAGGGTCATTTAGCTGAAAAAATCAGTAAATGCATGAAAGAATTTGCTTGCACATAAAATTTCTTCGCGTTTCAAATGCCAAAACACATAACTATTATTTGTTCCCCTCCTAGCGTGCCTTTTCCATCCAGTCTGCCCTTATGCCGCGATTCAGGAACACCAATCGGCTTAAGGTCAGGAATAAAGTCAATACAAGACTCAATGACCTCCTCATTTTGACGGCCCTTGGAGATGCTTCCTTCTGGCCTAGCACGGTTATGAACATATTTCTTTAAGACTCCCATGAACCTCTCAAAGGGGAACATATTGTGTAGAAATACAGGACCCAAAACGTTAATCTCTTCGCATAGGTGAACTAGGACGTGCGTCATGATGTTGAAGAAGGATGGTGGGAACACCAACTCGAAATTGACAAGACATTGCACCAAATCATTCTGTAACCTTGGTATGATTTCTGGATCGATTACCTTCTGAGAGATTGCATTGAGAAATGCACATAGCTTCACAATGGCTAATCGAACGTTTTCTGGTAGAAGCCCCCTCAATGCAACCGGAAGCAGTTGCGTCATAATCACGTGGCAGTCATGAGACTTTAGGTTCTGGAACTTTTTCTCTGCCATGTTTATTATTCCCTTTATATTCGACGAGAAGCTAGACGGTACCTTAATACTGAGCATGCATTCAAAGAAGATTTCCTTCTCTTCTTTGGTAAGAGCGTAGCTTGCATGACCCTGATGTATGCCGTCTTTTCCGTGCATACGTTGCTGGTCCTCCCGTGCCTCAGGTGTATCTTTCGTCTTCCCATACACGCCCAAGAAGCCAAGCAGGGTCACACAAAGATTCTTCGTCACGTGCATCACGTCGATTGCGGAGCGGACCTCGAGGTCTTTCCAATAGGGCAGGTCCCAAAATATAGATTTCTTCTTCCACATGGGTGAGCGTCCGTCAGCGTCATTCGGAACAGGTTGTCCACCAGGACCTTTCCAAAGACCACCTTCAAATCCTTGACCATATCATGTACATCAGCACCAGTACGGTGGCGAGGCTTCGTCCGGTGATCCGCCTCACCTTTGAAATGCTTGCCTTTCTTTCTTACGGGATGCCTGCTCGGAAGAAATCAACGATGTCCCAGGTACACATTCTTATTAGCCAAATATATACTGTCGGTATCGTCCAAACAGTGCGTGCATGCGCGGTATCCCTTGTTTGTCTGTCCTGAAAGGTTACTGAGAGCAGGCCAATGATTGATGGTCACGAATAGCAACGCCTTTAGGTCAAATTCTTCCCCCATGTGCTCATCCCACGCACGTACACCTGTTCCATTCCACAGTTGTAAGAGTTCTTCAACTAATGGCCTTAGGTACACATCAATGTCGTTGCCGGGTTGCTTAGGGCCTTGGATGAGCACTGGCATCATAATGAACTTCCGCTTCATGCACAACCAAGGAGGAAGGTTATACAAACATAGATTCACAGGCCAGGTGCTATGGTTGCTGCTCTGCTCCCCAAAAGGATTAATGCCATCTGCGCTTAGACCAAACCATACGCTCCTTGCGTCATCTGCAAACTCCTTCCCGTACTTTCTTTCGATTTTTCTCCATTGCGACCCGTCAGCGGGTACTCTCAACTTTCCGTCTTTCTTACGGTCTTCTCTGTGCCATCGCATCGCCTTGGCATGCTCTTTGTTTTGGAACAAACGTTTCAACCGTGGTATTATAGGAGCATACCACATCACCTTGGCAGGAATCTTCTTCCTGGGGCGCCGGCCCTCGACATCACCAGGGTCATCGCGGCAGATCTTATAGCACAATGCACCACATACCGGGCAAGCGTTCAAATCCTTGTACTCACCGCGGTAGAGGATGCAATCATTAGGGCATGCATGTATCTTCTGCACCTCTAACCCTAGAGGGCAGACAGGCTTCTTTGCTTCGTACATACTCTCGGGCAATTCGTTGTCCTTTGGAAGCATATCCTTTATCATTACCAGCAACTTTCCAAATCCCTTGTCAGATACACCATTCTCTGCCTTCCATTGCAGCAATTCCAGTGTGGTGCCCAGCTTTTTCTTGTCACCTACGCAATTCGGGTACAACAATTTTTTGTGATCCTCTAACATGCGCTGCAACTTCTTCTTCTCCAAATCACTTGCGCAGTTTCTCTTTGCATCGGCAATGGCCCGACCTAGATCATCAACGGGCTCATCTGATGCCTCTTCTTCAGCTTCTTCCGGCATTGCCGGCTCAGCTTCTTCCCGCATTACCGGCTCAGCTTCTTCCCCCATTGTTGTATCATCGTATTCAGGGAACCCATGGCCAGGATAGCTGTCGTCGTCCTCTTCTTCTTCATTGTCTTCCATCATAACCCCTCTTTCTCCGTGCTTGGTCCAAACATTATAATGGGGCATGAAACCGGACTTAAACAGGTGGACGTGAATGGTTCTTGACGTAGAGTAATTGTGACCATTCTTACAGCAAGCACATGGACAAGGCATAAAACCATCCGCCCGCTTGTTTGCCTCAGCCGCAAGCAGAAAAGTATGCACGCCCTCAACGAACTGGGGAGAGCATCGGTCATCGTACATCCATTGTCGGCTCATCTTCATTACACAACACCGAATAGACCAAATTAATACAAGTTCATACAATTAATACAAGTTCATACATAAAGTTCATACAACACTTAAATGCAACAAACAAATAACTCTCTAGCTAAAGCATTTAAATGCAACAACAAATATGATCAAGATCGCAACTAAGGTAACAATGGATCCAACAGCATAATGATACCAAGCCTCACTATCGATGACATATTTTCTAATCTTTCTAATTTTCAAGCGCATTTTCTCCATCTTGATCTTGTGATCATCGACGACATCGGCAACATGCAACTCCAATTCCATCTTCTCCCCCTCAATTATTTTCAACTTTTCTTTCAAGTACTCGTTTTCTCTTTCAACTAAATTTAACCTCTCGGCAATAGGGTCGGTTGGAATTTCCGGTTCACATACCTCCTAGAAAAAATTTCTATGTCAACTTGATGGGCATAATTTGTCATAAACACAAAATGCAACTAGTTTTAAAAGAGAATATACATACCACATTCGAATCATAACAAGGACTAGGGCCGACGGGGACGGATATCAAAACCATGGCACTATATGTATAACAAACAACGTACGGGTAAGATAATTATACGAGTAACTATATATCCAAATCACACAAACATCAATTTTTATATAAAATTTCATGAACAAGAGGCTCACCACAAGGTGGTGCCGGCGACGGGACGGTGCGGGCGATCGACGGTGGCTACGATGGAGATTTAGAAGGCACTAAGTAAACCACACCTACATATGCAAACTAAGTGTTATTTTTGACCTCAAATTGCATATAAATCAAATACTAGCACACACACACACACACACACACACACACACACACACACACACACACACACACATATATATCCTCCCAAATTACTAAACTCACAAATTAATCACTATATAAAGCATTGCAAGAGCTAATCTAGCAATGAGAGATGAAAGGACAAAGTTGCTAACCTTTGTGATCATTTGAATGGATGGGGGCCTTCAAATCTTGACAAATTTTGGGCAAAATATGTGATGAGCTCGAGAGGAAGAGGGGAAGAACAGAGAGGAGAGAGGAAAGGGGAAGAACAGAGCGAGCTCGGGTGGTCAAAGGGTTTATGTAAGACGACCTTTAGTACCGGTTTGTGCCAAGAACCGGTATTGAAGGGGCTGGAGGGGCCTCATTCTGACAACTTCCTGTCACCACTCTCATTAGTACCGGTTCGTGGCACGAACCGGTGCTAAAGGTTCGCCACGAACCGGTACTAATGATGGAGGCCCGGCTAGCCGTTGGAACCGGCACTAATGTATACATTAGTGCCGGCTCAAATACAAACCGGCACTAATGTGCTTCACGTTTGACCCTTTTTCTACTAGTGCAACCGCACGTGCCGAATGCTCGCCCGATCGATCCAACCGATCGGTCGCCGCAGGTCCCTGCCGCTGCAACGCGCACGCGAGCCTTCCACTTGTCCGACATCTGCTACAACTCACTGATTCCGCTGCCGATTGCCTTAACCGCCGAGACGCTTTCCATGCCACCGTATTGCTCCTTCTCGATCTGGTCTGAACGCAAACCACCTGAAGGCTTCCACAAAAGAATTCCCAATCGATCATCATTGACATCGATATTGACTTCTTCACATACCATCTTCGCACGATCCGACGATGATCTATCCTCTGAATCGACAATCCAGCAACCTCCCGACGACCTAGCCCATGATACCACTTGTTAGAATAAATTCGAGGCATACCGTTGATCATTCGAGGACCAAGCAATCACACGAGCACAACACTGAGATTTGTTAACGAGGTTCACTAATATGGCTACATCCCCGGGGCTTGACTACGGGCGCTCCTCCTCGTGATACCGCTACAATACCGCGCTAGGTCGCCCTGGACGCCGGCACATGTCGCCGGCTTCCTTTGTGTTCCTGTGCTATTATGTTGGCATATGTTACATCGTGTGTCTACCCCTGCTATATAAGAGAGGCCTAGGATACAAGTGTCCTACTAGGACACGACTCCATATCCTATCTAAACACAATACAACTACAAGTCCAACTATAACCTATCTTGTACACAATATTCGACACAACTCTAACACGTCGTGCACGCGGGCCGCCTCCTCTACAGTGTCGAAGGTGCCGAGGATGAGATATTTCTCGCCAAACCAGATCTCGGAGGAGAAGGTGCCGGAGCGGCGCTCGCGGACTCCGCGAAAATCCGAAGCGCCCAGGCGGCGCAGAGGCGGCGAGGCTAGTGAGAGGGGGCGAAACGAGTGGGCGGTGGACAGAGTATGGAGGGAGCACCTTCTTATAACGAGCGCCAGCCACGGCGCGCGCGAACCATTCCCGCGCACTGGAGCGCCAATAACAGCGCTCTTGTGCAGTTGAAGTTGCTCTTGTGCAGTTCGAATGCATGTTGACCTACAAAATTTTAACTTTATAACTTTATGATTTGCGAGAGGGAAAAAAGGGAGGTACTTCTATGCACAGATCTCCACCAAAAATAAAAATCTAGATAGAAAAGCATAGGTGCGTGGGCTTGAACTTCAAGTGTTGCATGTCGACTCCGTCAAGAAATGCATTACCAATTGTCCAGTTGTCATCTTGAGTACACATGTAAACTTGATCTGGTCAAGCTAGCTATATGATCCAATCAAGAACAAGACACTAGCCGCCGGTAACAAAAAACCGTTCGACGCCGGCCGTCCAATAGAGAGGGCGGCGTATGCGAAGCACGCTCCATCGGGCATCGTCACCCTATAGACGTACAACGTACGTATCGTGCCTCCGCTTACATCGAGTACATAAACCCTATAAATACCTTATAAGACCACTTACACCAGCGTGCCCTGATCAATACACAGACGCACGTCCTACAGCGGAAGCAAATCAAAGGAAGAGAGAATTAATGGCGAAGTCGTCGTGGCCGGAGGTGGTGGGGTGGATTCAGCTGAACGCGGCGTACCAGATCAACATCGACCGGCCGGATGTGACTGATGTGGGGTTCTACAAGGAGGGCTCCCCGCTGCCATCTGGATACAACCCCAGGCGCGTCGTCATCATCTCCGACGGGAACGGCGTCGTTCTCAAGACCCCCGTCATCGGCTAGCTATTCACTGTATTTGCAACTCCTACTCCGGTATACTAGAGTAGTCGTGCTGATTAATTACGAATTTTGCGTGCTATGTGCTTGTTTCCCTACTTTGTATCGCGAGGTGCTGCCAATCTGCTATAGTGGTTGTCAGGGTTACAAAAGTAATTGTGGTCGTTCATATATGATCATCACAAGAATAAAAAACAATACATTCGGATTGATCGATGCTTATAGAGGTTTTTTTAATAGTTTGGATTGATTACCACATGTGTCACATGGTACAGAGATTGGTTGGAAGTAAGAGCAAATTCTTTTTTACTACATGCGTCTCCTTGTTTCGGGGTAGGAGCACATCGTTGGTTGCCCAACCCTAGCCGCCCCTCCTCCCTTCTTAGCCGCCGCCGGGAAAGCCCGGGTGATGTAGCATAGACCCTAGATGTCCGATCTTTCACGAAAGGAGAGGATCCCGCGATGAACACGAAGAACACGAGGAGAAATCACGAGGGGAAACACGAGAGAATCACTCAAACCAACAAGATTCGGTCACACATACTCCCTCCGTCCGGTGAAAAGTGTACATCTAGAAATTTTAGGACAAATTATGAAATGAAGTAAAAAATGCATTGGGAAGACGCAAGCCACCATCTATCTCCACTTTAATTACCCAATCCCCAATGAGCTAAGTGCATGTAGAAATTAAGAAGACTATGTATAGAATGCTATTGGTCTTGATTACCGTGTGATGAAAGAAAATACTTTAAAGTGCATTGGGAAGATAGAAGTATACTCTTTTGTGGAAAAATTTTAAACCCAAATGTACAATCTTCACCGGACAGAGGGAGTATGCTAGATCCTCGGAACACAACGAGATACACGATCCAAATCCAACAAAGGACGATACATAGGTAACACGTTCTTCTCCATGAGGAGGTCTTGAGGTCTTTCCCTTAGGGGTCTTGAATCCACTTGGGGGGATCTTCTCCGTAGAGGTCGTGAACTCCTAAGGAGAAGGGAATCAAGTGGAGAGCAAAGCTCCTCAATGAGCTACTACTTTGCTAACCCTAGAAAGAGGGAGGAGGAGGATTATATATAGTCTAGGTAGGCGAAGGGGTACATGGGCCTCGACCCTTTATTGTGCACAGACAGATGGGGCCGGATGTTCGGGCCTTCCCGAGGGGCCGGATGTCTGGGCTGGGGGGCGGATGTCCGGGCTAGCGGGGTTGGTTTCGGTGCTTTCGGGATAGAGGACGCCGGATTTCCGGGCTTGGCCGGATGTCCGGGCTAAGGTCGGATGTCCGGGGCCTGTAGGTACTTGGCGGTTGGGTGGCTGTCGTGGTGGATGCTCCAGGGGCCGGATGTCCGGGGCTTGGGGCTGGATGTCCAGGTCCTGGAGACCTCTCCGGATCCTTCCGTCGTTTATCTTCATCCATGAACTTGGGGACTTGTCCGTCTTCACGTCCATCTTCGGGAGGGCCTTCTTGGTACCTGATCATGCACAACATTTCATACTTAGGTAATAGCCATGTCTCGAGCGGATCATAGCGAATATCACTAAGGAAAGAAGTCACCTCGGTCTTGAGAGCTCTAGCTCATGCTCGTGTCATCGGTCCTCTTGGCACTTGGTGAGACGATGATAGGTCCATGGGGATGACCCTAGGATGCTCCGTATCATCTCCCCTCCCTTGGGAAAGATCCGACCTCGGATCGAAATCTTCATCACCATGGTAGGGAGAGAGATCTTTGACGTTGAAGATGTCGCTCACAGGGTACTTGTCGCGTGGGATGTCAATCTTGTAGGCGTTGTTGTTGTAGCGCTCAAGAACCTTGAAGGGTCCATCCGCTCGTGGTAGAAGTTTGGACTTGCGTTCGTTGGGGAAGCGGTCCTTGCGATGGTGTAGCCACACAAGATCTCCAATGTTGAATACTATGGGTTGCTTGTTGATGTTGAGCTTGGTCACGAGTCGTTGTACTTGGCGCTTGATGGTGTGCCTTGTATCTTCATTCATCTTCTTGAGGTAGTTGACTCGGGCACTCACGTCCATGTTGACGCACTCTTGTAGTGGTAGAGGAAAAATGTCCAATGGGGACAACGGGTTAAAACCATAGACGACCTCGAAGGGGGACTTGCCGGTAGTCGAATGTCTTGCGCGGTTGTAGGCGTACTCGGTGATAGGTAGGCACTCCTCCCACTCCTTTATGTTCTTCTTGATCAACACGCGTAGTAGAGTGGAGAGTGTCCGGTTCGTGACCTCCATTTGGCTGTCGGTTTGAGGATGGTATGCCGAAGAGAACAAGAGCTTGATTCCGAGCTTGGCGCATAAGGTCTTCCAAAAGTAGCTCAAGAACTTGACGTCGCGGTCCGAGACAATCGTCTTGGGTACTTCATGGAGACGCAGTATTTCCTTGCAAAAGAGATTGGCAACATGTGAAGCATCATCTATCTTATTGCATGAAATGAAGCGAGCCATCTTAGAGAATCAGTCCACAACAACAAACACGGAATCTTTGCCATTTCTAGTTCTAGGCAAACCAAGCACAAAATCCATTCTAATATCTTCCCATGGGTGATATGAATAGGAAGTGGCATGTAAAGGCCATGGGATTGAGCTTTAGACTTAGCTTTGCGACATGTAGAGTATCGGTTGGTGAAATGTGAGACGTCGTGGAACATCTTGGGCCAAAAATAGTTCTTGGAGAGCGTAGAAAATGTCTTATCGTGTCCAAAGTGTCCCATTAGTCCTCCTCCATGAGATTCTTGCAAAAGTAACAAACGAAGAGAAGACTCGGGAATGCATAGTTTGTTAGCTCTCATAAGATAATCATCTTTGATGTAATAGCGTTCCCATGATGTATGCATCAAACATTTGGCATATATGATAGAAAAAGTAGGATTATGCGCATACAAGTCTTTTATGTGCTCAAAGCCAATGACATTCAATTCAAGTTTGATGACAAGCATGCATATGCAGGAAAGAGTATCCGCCACAACATTTTCCTTACCTTTGGTGTATTTGATGACATAAGGAAATGACTCAATGAACTCACTCCATTTGGCATGACGCTTGTTCAACTTAGTTTGACCCTTAAGGCATTTAAGCGTTTCATGGTCGGTATGGATGACAAATTCATGAGGGTGGAGATAGTGTCCACATTCATGCAAAACTCGCACTAAAGCATATAGCTCTTTGTCATAGATGGGGTAATTGAGTTGCGCTCCGAGAAGTTTTTCACTAAAGTAAGCTACGGGGCACTTCTCTTGAGTTAACACACCTCCTATGTCATTACCACTAGCATTGCAATGAATTTCAAAGGGTTTTTCAAAGTTGGGTAATGCAAGCATGGGAGCATGGGTAAGCAAATTCTTAAGCTCATTAAATGCGCTATCTTGAGATGGTCCCCAAACAAAGGGTGCATTTTTCTTACTCAAAGCGTGTAAAGGAGATGCAATGGTGCTAAAATCCTTAACAAATCTATAGTAGAAACCGGCTAAACCAAGGAAGCTACGTACTTGTTGCAAGTTTGTTAGTTGGGGCCAAGTTTTAATAGCATTGATCTTAGATTCATCAACATGAACACCCTTAGAAGACACAACAAAACCCAAGAAAACAAGCTTATCAACACCAAAAAGGCATTTGTCCATATTAGCATAAAGGACCTCTTTCCTAAGGGTTTGCAACACGGTTCTAAGATGGGTGACATGATCTTTGAGAGATTTGCTAAACACAAGAATATCGTTAAAATAGACCACAACAAATACACCAATATAGGATCGAAGAACAAAATGCATGACTCGCATGAAAGTACCGGGGTGCTTCAGATAAACCCATTGGCATAACAAGCCATTCATATAAGCCAAATTTGGTCTTAAATGCGGTTTTCCATTCATCACCTTCTTGGATGCGTATTTGGTAGTGGCCACTTTTAAGATCAGTTTTAGAGAAAATGGTGGCTCCGCTAAGTTCATCTAGAATATCATCTAGGCATGGAATGGGGTAATGATAACGCATGGTAATAGCATTGATAGGACGACAATCAGAACACATGCGATATGTACCATCTTTCTTGGGAACAAGGATTACCGGGACGACACAAGGGCTCAAACTTTCTCGTACATGACCGTTGTCGATGAGTTGTTGTACTTGCCGTTGGATCTCCTTAGTTTCCTCGGGGTTGATGCGGTAGGGAGCCTTGTTAGGAAGGGGTGCTTCGGGGATGAGGACGATTCGGTGTTCGATGCCTCGTAGTGGAGGTAGACCCGGAGGTAGCTCGTCGGGGAAAACATCTTGGAATTCCTGCAATAGAGAAGATAACAGTAAAGGTAGATTGTGAGAGGTGTTAGATTTTGGTGCCTCGTCCTTGCACAAAAGGACATAGTGCATGATACTTGATGGGTTCTCACACACTTCTCTCATCTCACTTGTGGTGGCAAATAGTACTAGATTTTTCTTTTCGCTCATCGTGGAGTCACTCAATTTGGGCTAGTGGCGCTCACTCTCTTTTTGGTGGTTCGCTCTCTCACTATTCTCTCCACGATGGGTGGCTTGCTTGTCGGCGATCACTTGGCTTGGAGACATAGGTCATAGTACGTATTCCTTTCCTTCCATCTTGAAGCTATAGTGGTTTGTACACCCATTGCGGATGACGCCTCGGTCAAATTGCCATGGCCGTCTAAGAAGGAGGTGGCAAACGGACATCGGAACAACATCACACTCCAAAGTGTCTTCATAAGCTACGATTTTGAACTAAACTTGTACCATATGCTCGACTTGGATACTACCGGTGTCGCTTAGCCATTGAACCTTGTAGGGGTGCGAGTGCTTCATCTTGACCAATTGGAGCTTGGAGCATAGTTCTTCACTTGCCAAGTTATGACAACTACCTCCATCGATGATGACCTTCACAGACCTTCCATTGATGTCGGCCTTGGTGTGGAAGATGTGGCATCTTAGGTCTTCATCTTGTTGATGTTGAAAAGTCAAGACCTTGGGGACAACAAGAGCAGGGCTCGAATCTTTGTCACAAAAGACTTGATCATCTTCATCCCGTTCACTTGCCGGTGCATGGCCACATTCTCAAGGGCTTCCATTTCTCCTTCACTAATGGAGTCATATGTACCATCGTTGTTGAAGACCATGGTGAGCTTGTTGGTACACTCGAATGACTTGTGGCCTCGGCCACTGCATGTGAAGCACTTGAATGAACTTGTCTTGATGGTCCCATCGGTTGGATTAGATGATGATGAAGCTCTCGGCTTGAAGTTGCTTGTAGTAGGGGGACGAATTGAGGTTGTCAAAGTTTTCTTGTAACTTGACTTATCGTCGTTGCTTGTAGATGGCTTGGTTGAGGTAGAAGGTGTTGGAGTCATTGAATATTGGTTGTTGGAGAAGTCGTAGCTCTTGGAAGAGTACTTGGTATACTTGAATTCATCTTGCACGTGACGTTCCACCTTGGTAGCTTGGTGCACTAGCTTGTTGAGGTTCGAGTATGGTTGGAAGTCGGCGATCTTCTTGATAGGATGATTGAGTCCATTCAAGAAACGTGTCATAGTTTGCTCATCATCGTCCGTGACATTGGCTCGTATCATGGCAATCTCCATTTCCTTGTAGTACTCTTCAACGCTCTTTGTTCATTGCTTGAGAAGATGGAGTTTATTGAAGAGGTTGCGGTTGTAGTAGGTTGGCACGAAACGTGCTCTCATGACATCCTTCATTTGCACCCTGATACGTCTCCAACGTATCTATAATTTTTGATTGCTCCATGCTATTATATTATCTATTTTGGATGTTAATTGGCTTTATTTTACACTTTTATATCATTTTTGGGACTAACCTACTAACCGGAGGCCCAGCCCAAATTGCTGTTTTTTTGCCTATTTTAGAGTTTCGCCTAAAAGGAATATCAAACGGAGTCCAAACAGAATGAAACCTTCGGGAACGTGATTTTCTCAACAAACGTGATCTAGGAGACTTGGAGTGTCCGTCAAGAAACAATCAAGGAGGCCACGAGGCAGGGGGCGCGCCTACCCCCTGGGCGCGCCCTCCACCCTCGTGGGCCCCTCATTGCTCCCGACAACGAGCCATTGGTGGCACCGTTGCTGGGGAGTCTTGATACATCTCCAACGTATCTATAATTTTTGATTGCTCCATGCTATATTATCTACTGTTTTGGACATTATTGGGCTTTATTATACACTTTTATATTATTTTTGGGACTAACCTATTAACCGGAGGCCCAGCCTGGAATTGTTGTTTTTTTGCCTATTTTAGGGTTTCG
Organism: Triticum monococcum; assembly: GCA_034509565.1. NCBI lineage: Eukaryota > Viridiplantae > Streptophyta > Magnoliopsida > Poales > Poaceae > Triticum > Triticum monococcum. The sequence goes on from CM067846.1 coordinate 49,418,669, forward strand.
AAGAAAAGGAATATCAAACGGAGTCCAAACGGAATGAAACCTTCGGGAATGTGATTTTTGGAACGAACAAGATCCAGGAGACATGGACCCTATGTCAAGCAACCAACAGGGAGGCCACGAGGTAGGGGGCGCGCCTACCCCCCCCCCTCCCAGGTGCGCCCTCCACCCTCGTGGCCCCCCCTGTTGCTCCACCGACGTACTCCTTCCTCCTATATATACCTACGTACCCCCAAACGATCAGATACGGAGCCAAAACCGTAATTCCGCCGCCGTAACTTTCTGTATCCACGAGATCCCATCTTGGGGCCTATTCCAGAGCTCCGCTGGAGGGGGCATCGATCACGGAGGGCTTCTATATCAACACCATAGCCTCTCCGATGAATTGTGAGTACTTTACTACAGACCTTCGGGTCCATAGTTATTAACGACATGACTTCTTCTCTCTTTTTGGATCTCAATACAAAGTTCTCCCCCTCTCTTGTCGAGATCTATTCGATGTAATCTTCTTTTGTGGTGTGTTTGTTGAGACCGATGAATTGTGGGTTTATGATCAAGTTTATCTATGAACACTATTTTATTCTTCTCTGAATTCTTTTATGTATGACTGGTTATCTTTGCAAGTCTCTTCGAATTATCAGTTTGGTTTGGCCTACTAGATTGTTCTTTCTTGCAATGGGAGAAGTGCTTAGCTTTGGGTTCAATCTTGCAGTGTCATTTCCCAGTGACAGTAGGGGCAGCAAGGCACGTATTGTATTGTTGCCATCGAGGATAACAAGATGGGGTTTTCATCATATTGCATGAGTTTATCCCTCTACATCGTGTCATCTTGCTTAAGGCGTTACTCTATTCTTATGAACTTAATACTCTAGATGCATGTTGGATAGCGGTCGATGTGTGGAGTAATAGTAGTAGATGCAGGCAGGAGTCGGTCTACTTGTCTCGGACGTGATGCCTATATACATGATCATACCTAGATATTCTCATAACTATGCTCAATTATGTCAATTGCTCAATAGTAATTCGTTCACCCACCGTAAAATACTTATGCTCTTGAGAGAAGCTAATACGTCTCCAACGTATCTACAATTTTTGATTGCTCCATGCTATATTATCTACTGTTTTAGGCAATATTGGGCTTTATTATCCAATTTTATATTACTTTTGGGACTAACCTATTAACTGGAGGCCTAGCCCAGATTTGCTGTTTTATGCCTATTTCAGTGTTTCGAGAAAAAGGAATATCAAACGGAGTTGAAACGGAACGAAATCAACTGGAGAAGTTATTTTTGGAAGGAAAGCAACCCAGGGAACTTGGAGTGCACGTCAGGGGAGACACGGGCTGCCCACGAGGGTGGGGGCGCGCCCACCCCCTAGGGCGCGCCCCCTGCCTCATGGGGCCCCCGTGGCTCCTCCGACGTACTTCATGCACCCATACATAGCGTCGTACCCTAAAACTTCCAAAACAGAGAATAGATCGGGAGTTCCGCCGCCAGAAGCCTCCGTAGCCACCGAAAGCCAATCTAGACCCGTTCCGGCACCCTGCCGGAGGGGGCAATCCCTCTCCGGTGGCCATCTTCATCATCCTGGTGCTCTCCATGATGAGAAGGGAGTAGTTCTCCCTCGGGGCTGAGGGTATGTACCAGTAGCTATGTGTTTGATCTCTCTCTCTCTCTCTCTCGTGTTCTTGAGGTGATATGATCTTGATGTATTGCGAGCTTTGCTATTATATTTGGATCCTATGATGTTTCTTCCCCCCTCTACTTTCTTGTAATAAATTGAGTTTCCCCTTTGAAGTAATCTTATCGGACTGAGTCTTTAAAGATTTGAGAACACTTGATGTATGTCTTGCCATGGATATCTATGGTGACAATGGGATATCACGTGATTCACTTGATGTATGTTTTGGTGATCAACTTGCGGGTTCCGCCCATGAACCTATGCATAGGGGTTGGCACACGTTTTCGTCGTGATTCTCCGGTTGGAACTTTTGGGCACTCTTTGAGGTCCTTTGTGTTGGTTGAATAGATGAATCTGAGATTGTGTGACGCATATCATATAATCATACCCACGGATACTTGAGGTGACATTGGAGTATCTAGGTGACATTAGGGTTTTGGTTGATTTGTGTCTTAATGTGTTATTCTAGTATGAACTCTAGGGCTGTTTGTGACACTTATAGGAATAGCGCAACAGATTGATTGGAAAGAATAACTTTGAGGTGGTTTCGTACCCTACCATAATCTCTTTTTTCGTTCTCCGCTATTAGTGACTTTGGAGTGACTCTTTGTTGCATGTTGAGGGATAGTTTTATAATCCAATTATGTTAGTATTGTTGAGAGGACTTACACTAGTGAAAGTATGAACCTAGGCCATGTTTCCTAGCATTGCAATACCATTTACGCTCACTTTTATCATTTGCTACCTTGCTGTTTTTATTATTTCAGATTACAAATACCTTTATCTACTATCCATATTGCACTTGTATCACCATCTCTTCGCCGAACTAGTGCACCTATACAATTTACCATTGTATTGCGTCTGTTGGGGACACAAGAGACTCTTTGTTATTTGGTTGCAGGGTTGCTTGAGAGAGACCATCTTCATCCTACGCCTCCTACGGATTGATAAACCTTTGGTCATCCACTTGAGGGAAATTTGCTACTGTCCTACAAACCTCTGCACTTGGAGGCCCAACAACGTCTAGAAGAAGAAGGTTGTGTAGTAGACATCAAGCTCTTTTTTGGCGCCGTTGCCGGGGAGGTGAGTGCTTGAAGGTATATCTTTAGATCTTGCAATCGAGTATTTTAGTTTCTTGTTTTATCACTAGTTTAGTTTATAAAAGAAAATTACAAAAAAATGGAATTAAGTTTGTCTCATACGCTTCACCTTTTTAATATCTTTCGTGAGTATGATGGAAAGGAAAATTGTGCTCAAGTGCTAGAAGAAGAAATCTCTAAAATGTTTGGCACTAAATATTTGAATGATGAGCATGATTGCAATGTTGTTAGTACGAATTCTTTGAATATCCATGATGCTAATGATGATTGCACTAGTTATGATGAAAATGCCTCCTATAAACATGTCAATTTTTGTGGAGTGCATTGGGTTTGCAAGTACACACCAAATAGGGAAGATAGATATTGCAAGAGGCATAAGTATTTAGAAACTAAATTGTTGCAAGAAAGTCTTGATGTGAGTGCTAAAAATTTAAAATATCTTTACCGTACTTGTGAACTTTGCAATGAACATGGTCATTTAAATATCAAATGCAAATTGTTTCATGACCGATTCGTGTCCAAAAATTGTGATGACTTGATTTACCTTGCGCATTATAATGAACTAAGTTTGCTTTTGGGTTATGAAGAATTGAAACGTCAAACTAAGCATATTCCAGAATATAACCTTGAGGAATTCCTCGATATTGATCTAGAGAAGGTTTATATGTATTGTGCGGTGAATTGCATTGAAAATCCTTATATTGCCAATTACATAAAGAAAAGAAAACAAATAGAGGATGAAGAGAATACTAATGAAAGGGAAGAGACTTCCCAATATCCTCCTATTATTTCTTATGATGAATCAGGTAACGAGGAGGAGCCTTCTATTCAGCCAATCCCATTAATAAGGAGCTCCAAAAAGAGGATTGAATCCACACATGAGGTGAAGAAGAATAAAAGAAAAAGGAAGATAGGTAAAAAGGTATCTCTCCCAAATAAAGTTGCTCCTATTATTGTTGTGCCTCATGAAAATGAAGATGATACACTTGATGAGGATCTCGTTATGCCTATTGCTTGTTGTGATGATTATGATTGGGAAGATAATTATACTTCTTATGATCTTGAAAATCTTTTTGGCACTTGCTTGGAAGAATATGATAATAATGTTTGCTACACTATTGGTGCTATCCATCCTATTAATGATGAGAGTGAGTATGATTATGATATGAAAAGGCCTAAGCTTGGGGATGCTATGTCTAATGATGATGATATTTTTAGCATCCCAAGTTTTGATATGAAAAGTTGTTATGATGATAGCATGCCTTCTACCTATGATGATAATATCTATGAAAGTGGATTTGGAGAGGTCATGACTTTATTTTGTGATGAATCCCCTATTTCGGAAGAGGTTCCAATTGATTATGAGAACAAAGTTGCTATCTATGATGATTATTGTGATGACTTGTATGCTATAAAGAATAATGATATCCATCAAACTTGTCATCATGATTTTAGTTTTCAATTGGATTATGCCTCACATGATAGTTATTTTGTTGAGTTTGCTCCCACTATTATTCATGAGAAGAATTTTGCTTGTGAGGAGAGTAGTAAATTTTATATGCTTGTAGATCATGAAAAGAATTCTTTAGGTGCTGGTTATATTGTTGAATTCATTCATTATTCTACTGAAAATTATTATGAGGGAGGAACATATGCTTGTAGGGATTGCAATAATATCAAGTTTCCTCTCCATGTGCTTAAAGTTTCAAAGTTATGCTTGTTTTACCTTCCTATGCAAGTTGACTTTTGTTCCCACAAGTTGTTTGCTCACAAAATCCCTATGCATAGGAAGTGGGTTAGACATAAATTTGCTAGTCATATTCTTCATGATGCTCTATTTATGATTCAATTCTTATCCATTATGTGAGCATCATTGAAATCATCATGCCTAGCTAGGGGCGTTAAACGATAGTGCTTGTTGGGAGGCAACCCAATTTTATTTTTATTCCATGATTTTTGTTCCTGTTTAGTAATAAATAATTCATCTAGCCTCTGTTTATATGTGGTTTTATGCTTTTAGTTAGTGTTTGTGCCAAGTAGAACCTTTGGGAAGACTTGGGGAAAGTCTTGTTGATCATGCTGTCAAAAACAGAAACTTTAGCGCTCACGAGAATTGCTGCCATTTTTTTATTGGAGAGTGCTATTTAGTTAATTCTTTTTTGCAGATGATCAATAGATAAATTCCTCAGGTCCAGCAATTTATTTGAGAATTTTATGAGTTCCAGAAGTATACGTTTGATCCAGATTACTACAGACTGTTCTGTTTTTGACCGATTCTGTTTTCTATGTGTTGTTTGCTTATTTTGATGAATCTATGAGTAGTATCGGAGGGTATGAACCATAGATAAGTTGTAATACAGTAGGTTTAACACCAATATAAATAAATAATGAGTTCGTTACAGTACCTTGAATTGGTGTTTTGTTTTCTTTCGCTACCGGAGCTTACGAGTTTTCTACTTTAAGTTTTGTGTTGTGAAGTTTTGAAGTTTTGGGTAAGGATTCGATGGACTATGGAATAAGGAGTGTCAAGATCCTAAGCTTGGGGATTCCCAAGTCACCCCAAGGTAATATTCAAGGATAGTCAAGAGCCTAAGCTTGGGGATGCCCCGGAAGGCATCCCCTCTTTCGTCTTCGTTCATCGGTAACTTTACTTGGAGCTATATTTTTATTCACCACATGATATGTGTTTTGCTTGGAGCGTCAATTTATTTTGTTAGGATTTTATTGCTGTTATTTAGAATAATGTTTTGCATATATTATTTCAATAAAAGTGGCATTTATAGCCTTTACTATACCTATTCTAGAAGTCCACATGTTGCTGTTTGAAAACAGAAAGGTTACCGCTGTTGCAATAATTCCCTAGAAAAGTCAGAATGTGATAAAATGTTGAAAACTTTTGCATATTAATCTCTGATAAATTTACTACAGTGGGAATTTTCTTTAATAATTTTTGGAGCTAGGGAAGTATGGACGCAGCATCATTCTTTACGGACTATCCTGTTTAGGCAGATTGCTGTTATGTTTGCATTGTTTGCATATGTTTGCTTCTTTAATGATTCTATTTGAGGATATGACTATTAAATATGCAGAGGCATTTAGTATGCAATGTTGAATAATAATTTTAGTGATTTGCTACAGTAGAGTATGATAAGGTTTTGGCAATGGTTTATACTAACTTATCTCACGAGTCCTTGTTGAGTTTTGTGTGGATGAAGCTTTTGAGATTTAGGGAGACCGTGATATGGGAGGAATTAAGGAGACACAAAAGCTCAAGCTTGGGGATGCCCAAGGCACCCCAAGATAATATTTCAAGAAGTCTCAAGCATCTAAGCTTGGGGATGCCCCAGTTGGCATCCCACCTTTCTTCTTCAACAATTATCGGTTAGTTTCGGTTGATCCTAAGTTTTTGCTTCTTCACATGATGTTTGCCATTCTTAGAATGTCATTTTATTTTGCTTTGCTTGCTGTTTGAATAGAATACCAAGATCTGAAATTATTAAATGTTAGAGAGTCTTCACATAGTTGCATAATTATTCGACTACTCATTGATCTTCACTTATATCTTTTGGAGTAGTTTGTCATTTGCTCTAGTGCTTCACTTATATCTTTTAGAGCATGGCCATAGTTTTATTTTGAAGAAATAGATGAACTCTCATGCTTCACTTAGATTATTTTGAGAGTCTTAAATAGCATGGTAATTTGCTTAAAATCCTAATATGCTAGGTATACAATATTAATAATAAAATTCTCTTATGAGCGTGTTGAATACTAAGAGAAGTTTGATACTTGATGATTGTTTTGAGATATGAGGATGGTAATATTAGAGTCATGCTAGTTTAGTAGTTGTGAATTTGAGAAATACTTGTGTTGAAGTTTGTGATTCCCGTAGCATGCACGTATGGTGAACCGTTATGTGATGAAGTTGGAGCATGATTTATTTATTGATTGCCTTCCTTATAAGTGGCGGTCGGGGACGAGCGATGGTCTTTTCCTACCAATCTATCCCCCTAGGAGAATGCGCGTAATACTTTGTTTCGATAACTAATAGATTTTTGCAATAAGTATGTGAGTTCTTTATGACTAATGTTGAGTCCATGGATTATACGCACTCTCACCCTTCCACCATTGCTAGCCTCTCTAGTACCGCGCAACTTTTGCCGGTACCATAAACCCACCATATACCTTCCTCAAAACAGCCACCATACCTACCTATTATGGCATTTCCATAGCCATTCCAAGATATATTGCCATGCAACTTTCCACCATCCGGTTTATCATGACACATTCATCATTGTCATATTGCTAGCATGATCATGTAGTTGACATAGTATTTGTGGCAAAGCCACCGTTCACTATTCTTTCATACTTGTCACTCTTGATTCATTGCATATCCCAGTACACCGCCGAAGGCATCCATATAGAGTCATACTTTGTTCTAGTATCGAGTTGTAATCATTGAGTTGTCAATAAATAGAAGTGTGATGATCATCATTCAATAGAGCATTGTCCCCAAAAAAAGGCCAAATAAAAAAAGGAAGGCCAAATAAAAAAAGAAAGGCCAAATAAAAATAAAAAAATAAAAAATAAAATAAAAGGGACAATGCTACTACCCTTTTACCACACTTGTGCTTCAAAGTAGCACCATGATCTTCATGATAGAGAGTCTCCTATGTTGTCACTTTCATATACTAGTGGGAATCTTCCATTATAGAACTTGGCTTGTATATTCCAATGACGGCTTCCTCAAAATGCCCTAGGTCTTCGTGAGCAAGCGAGTTGGATGCACACCCACTAGTTTCTTTTGTTGAGCTTTCATATACTTATAGCTCTAGTGCATCCGTTGCATGGCAATCCCTACTCACTCACATTGATATCTATTGATGGGCATCTCCATAGCCCATTGATACGCCTAGTAGATGTGAGACTATCTTCTCCTTTTTTGTCTTCTCCACAACCACCATTCTATTCCACCTATAGTGCTATGTCCATGGCTCACGCTCATATATTGTGTGAAGATTGAAAAAGTTTGAGAACATCAAAAGTATGAAACAATTGCTTGGCTTGTCATCGGGGTTGTGCATGATTTAATACTTTGTGTGGTGAAGATAGAGCATAGCCAGACTATATGATTTTGTAGGGATAGCTTTCTTTTGTCCATGATATTTTGAGAAGACATAATTGCTTTATTAGTATGCTTGAAGTATTATTATTTTTATGTCAATATGAACTTTTGTCTTGAATCTCTCGGATCTGAATATTCATGTCACAATTAAGAATAATTGCATTGAAATTATGCCAAGTATCATTCCACATCAAAAATTATCTTTTTTATCATTTACCTACTCGAGGACGAGCAGGAATTAAGCTTGGGGATGCTTGATACGTCTCCAACGTATCTATAATTTTTGATTGCTCCATGCTATATTATCTACTGTTTTGGGCAATATTGGGCTTTATTATCCACTTTTATATTACTTTTGGGACTAACCTATTAAGCCCAGCCCAGATTTGCTGTTTAATGCCTATTTCAGTGTTTCGAGAAAAAGGAATATCAAACGGAGTCGAAACAGAACGAAATAAACTGGAGAAGTTATTTTTGGAAGGAAAGCAACCCAGGGAACTTGGAGTGCACGTCAGGGGAGACACGGGCTGCCCATGAGGGTGGGGGGCGCGCCCCCTGCCTTGTGGGGCCCCCATGGCTCCTCCGACGTACTTCCTGCACCCATACATATCGTCGTACCCTAAAACTTCCAAAACAGAGAATAGATCGGGAGTTCCGCCGCCAGAAGCCTCCGTAGCCACCGAAAGCCAATCTACACCCGTGCCGGCACCCTGCCGGAGGGGGAAATCCCTCTCCGATGGCCATCTTCATCATCCCGGTGCTCTTCATGACGAGGAGGGAGTAGTTCTCCCTCGGGGCTGAGGGTATGTACCAATAGCTATGTGTTTGATCTCTCTCTCTCTCTCTCTCAATCGTGTTCTTGAGGTGATATGATCTTGATGTATCGCGAGCTTTGCTATTATATTTGGATCCTATGATGTTTCTTCCCCACTCTACTCTCTTGTAATGAATTGAGTTTCCCCTTTGAAGTAATCTTATCGGATTGAGTCTTTAAAGATTTGAGAACACTTGATGTATGTCTTGCCGTGGATATCTGTGGTGACAATGGGATATCACATGATTCACTTGATGTATGTTTTGGTGATCAACTTGCGGGTTCCGCCCATGAACCTATGCATAGGGGTTGGCACACGTTTTCGTCGTGATTCTCCGGTAGGAACTTTGGGGCACTCTTTGAGGTCCTTTGTGTTGGTTGAATAGATGAATCTGAGATTGTGTGACGCATATCGTATAATCATACCCACGGATACTTGAGGTGACATTGGAGTATCTAGGTGACATTAGGGTTTTGGTTGATTTGTGTCTTAAGGTGTTATTCTAGTATGAACTCTAGGACTGTTTGTGACACTTATAGGAATAGCCCAACAGATTGATTGGAAAGAATAACTTTGAGGTGGTTTCGTACCCTACCATAATCTCTTCGTTCATTCTCCGCTATTAGTGACTTTGGAGTGACTCTTTTTTGCATGTTGAGGGATAGTTTTATGATCCAATTATGTTAGTATTGTTGAGAGGACTTACACTAGTGAAAGTATGAACCCTAGGCCTTGTTTCCTAGCATTGCAATACCGTTTACGCACACTTTTATCATTTGCTTCCTTGCTGTTTTTATTATTTCAGATTACAAATATCTTTATCTGCTATCCATATTGCACTTGTATCACCATCTCTTCGCCGAACTGGTGCACCTATACAATTTACCATTGTATTGGGTGTGTTGGGGACACAAGAGACTCTTTGTTATTTGGTTGCAGGGTTGCTTGAGAGAGACCATCTTCATCCTACGCCTCCTACGGATTGATAAACCTTAGGTCATCCACTTGAGGGAAATTTGCTACTGTCCTACAAACCTCTGCACTTGGAGGCCCAACAATGTCTACAAGAAGAAGGTTGTGTAGTAGACATCAGAAGCCACTAATGAAACCTATGCCCCTCAGGTCTATCTTCATCATATTAATCTTCCAACGCTTAGTTATTTTCATTGCCTTTTATTTTACTTTGCATCTTTATCATAAAAATACCAAAAATATTATCTTATCATATCTATCAGATCTCACTCTCGTAAGTGACCGTGTAGGAATTGACAACCCCTTATCGCGTTGGTTGCGAGGATTTATTTGTTTTGTGCAGGCACAAGGGACTCGCGCGTAGCCTCCTACTGGATTGATACCTTGGTTCTCAAAAACTAAGGGAAATACTTACACTACTTTGCCGCATCACCCTTTCCTCTTCAAGGGAAAACCAACGCAGTGCTCAAGAGGTAGCAAGAAGGATTTCTGGCGCCGTTGCCAGGGAGGTCTACGCAAAAGTCAAACATACCAAGTACCCATCAGAAACCCTTCTCTCTCGCATTACATTATTTGCCATTTGCCTCTCATTTTCCTCTCCCCCACTTCACCCTTGCCGTTTTATTCGCCCTCTCTCTCTATCCCCCCTCTCTTTCCCGTTTGCCTCTTTTTGCCCGTTTCTTGTTTGCTGGTGTGTTGGATTGCTTGCTTATCACAATGGCTCAAGATAACACTAAATTGTGTGACTTTAACAATACCAATAACAATGATTTTATTACCACTCCGATTGCTCCTCTTACCGATGTTGAATCTTGAGAAATTAATGTTGCCTTGCTGAATCTTGTCATGAAAGATCCGTTTTCCGGCCTTCCTAGTGAAGATGCCGCTACTCATCTAAATAGCTTCTTTGATTTGTGTGATATGCAAAAGAAGAAAGATGTGGATAATGATATTCTTAAATTGAAGCTATTTCCTTTTTCGCTTAGAGATCGTGCTAAAGCTTGGTTTTCGTCTTTGCCTAAAAATAGTATTGATTCGTGGAATAAGTGCAAAGATGCTTTTATCTCTAAGTATTTTCCTCTCGCTAAGATCATCTCCCTTAGAAACGATATTATGAATTTTAAGAAACTTGATCATGAACATGTTGCACAAGCTTGGGAGAGGATGAAATTAATGATACGTACCTGCCCTACTCATGGTTTGAATTTGTGGATGATTATACAAAATTTTATGCCGGATTGAATTTTGCTTCTAGAAATCTTTTAGATTCGGCCGCGGGAGGCACTTTTATGGAAATCACTTTAGGAGAAGCTACTAAACTCCTAGATAATATTATGGTTAATTATTCTCAATGGCACACTGAAAGATCTACTAATAAGAAAGTGCATGCGATAGAAGAAATTAATGTTTTGAGTGGAAAGATGGATGAACTTATGAAATTATTTGCTAATAAAAGTGTTTCGTATGATCCTAATGATATGCCTTTGTCTACCTTGATTGAGAATAATAATGAATCTATGTGTGTGAATTTTGTTGGTGGGAACAATTTTGGTAACAATGCGTATAGAGGAAACTTTAATCCTAGGCCTTATCCTAGCAATTCCTCTAATAATTATGGTAATTCCTACAAAAATTCTTATGGAAATTATAATAATATGCCCTCTGATTTTGAATCTAATATTAAATAGTTTATTACTTCTCAAAAGAATTTCATTGCTTTGATTGAAGAAAAATTGCTTAAGATTGATGAGTTGGCTAGGAACGTTGATAGAATTTCTCTTGATGTTGATTCTTTGAAACTTAGATCTATTCCACCTAAGCATGATATCAATGAGTCTCTCAAAGCCATGAGAATTTCCATTGATGAGTGCAAAGAAAGAACCGCTAGGATGCGTGCTAAGAAAGATTCCTTTATAAGAGCGTGTTCTTCTAGTTTCCATGATAATAAAGATGAAGATCTAAAAGTTATTTATGTGTCCCCTATTGAATATTTGTTTTGCAATATGAATCTTGATAATGATGGGACTGAATATGATCCACCTTTACCTAGAAGGCGTTCCAAAAATTCGGAGTTTTTAGGTCTTGATGCTAAATTTGATAAAAGTGGGATTGAAGAGATCGAAACCCTAGATGTTAATGAACCTACTATTTTGGATTTCAAGGAATTTAGTTATAATAGCTGCTCTTTGATAGATTGTATTTCCTTGTTGCAATCTGTGCTAAATTCTCCTCATGCTTATAGCCAAAATAAAGCTTTTACCAAACATATCGTTGATGCTTTGATGCAATCTTATGAAGAAAAACTTGAGTTGGAAGTTTCTATCCCTAGAAAACTTTATGATGAGTGGGAACCTACTATTAAAATTAAAGATCATGAATGCTATGCTTTGTGTGATTTGGGTGCTAGTGTTTCCACGATTCCAAAGACTTTGTGTGATTTGATAGGTTTCCGTGATTTTGATGATTGCTCTCTGAACTTGCACCTTGCTGATTCCACTATTAAGAAACCTATTGGAAGAATTAATGATGTTCTTATTGTTGCAAATAGGAATTATGTGCCCATATATTTTATCGTTCTTGACATAGATTGCAATCTTTCATGTCCTATTATTCTTGGTAGACCTTTCCTTAGAACGATTGGTGCAATTATTGATATGAAGGAAGGAAATATTAGATTCCAATTTCCGTTAAGGAAAGGCATGGAACAATTTCCTAGAAATAAAATTAAATTACCTTATGAATCTATTATGAGAGCCACTTATGGATTGCCCACCAAAGATGGCAATACCTAGATCTATCCTTGCTTTTTATGCCTAGCTAGGGGCGTTAAACGATAGCGCTTGTTGGGAGGCAACCCAATTTTATTTTTATTCCTTGCTTTTTGATCCTGTTTAGTAATAAATAATTTATCTAGCCTCTATTTTGGTTGTATTTTTTGTGTTTAATTAGTGTTTGTGCCAAGTAGAACCGTTGGGAAGACTTGGGGAAAGTCTTGTTAATCCTGCTGTAAAAAACAGAAACTTTAGCACTCACGAGAACTGCTGCAATTTTTATTTGGGAAGTTATATTTAGTTAATTATTTTTTAAGATGATTAATGTATAAATTACTCACGTCCAGCAATTTATTTTAGAATTTTTGGGGTTCCAGATCTTGCGCTAGCTACAGATTACTACAGACTGTTTTGTTTTTGACAGATTCTGTTTTTCGTGTGTTGTTTGCTTATTTTGATGAATCTATGGCTAGTAAAATAGTTTATAAATAATAGAGAAGTTGGAATACATTAGTTTTAACACCAATATAAATAAAGAATGAGTTCATTACAGTACCTTGAAGTGGTCTTTTGTTTTCTTTCGCTAACGGAGCTCACGAGATTTTCTACTTTAAGTTTTGTGTTGTGAAGTTTTCAAGTTTTGGGTAAAGATTTGATGGATTATGGAACAAGGAGTGGCAAGAGCCTAAGCTTGGGGATGCCCATGGCACCCCCAAGATAATCTATGGACACCAAAAAGCCAAAGCTTGGGGATGCCCCGGAAGGCATCCCCTCTTTCGTCTACTTCCATCGGTAACTTTACTTGGAGCTATATTTTTATTCACCACATGATATGTGTTTTGCTTGGAGCGTATTTTATGATTTGAGTATTTGCTTTTTAGTTTACCACAATCATCTTTGCTGTACACACCTTTTGAGAGAAACACACATGATTCGGAAATTATTAGAATACTCTATGTGTTTCACTTATATCTTTAGAGTTATATAGTTTTGCTCTAGTACTTCACTTATATCTTTTAGAGCACGGTGGTGGATTTGTTTTATAGAAACTATTGATCTCTCATGCTTCACTTAGATTATTTTGAGAGTCTTAAATAGCATGGTAATTTGCTTAAATAATCCTAATATGCTAGGTATACAAGATTAATAATAAAATTCTCTTAGGAGTGTGTTGAATATTAAGAGAAGTTCGATGCTTGATGATTGTTTTGAGATATGGAGGTAGTGATATTAAAGTTGTGCTAGTTGAGTAGTTGTGAAATTGGGAAATACTTGTGTTGAAGTTTGCAAGTCCCATAGCATGCTCGTATGGTAAACGTTATGTAACAAATTTGAAACATGAGGTGCTCTTTGATTGTCCTCCTTATGAGTGGCGGTCGGGGACGAGCGATGGTCTTTTCCTACCAATCTATCCCCCTAGGTGCATGCGCATAGTGCTTGGTTTTTGATGACTTGTAGATTTTTTCAATAAGTATGTGAGTTCTTTATGACTAATGTTGAGTCCATGGATTATATGCACTCTCACCCTTCCATCATTGCTAGCCTCTTCGGTACCGTGCATTGCCCTTTCTCACATTGAGAGTTGGTGCAAACTTCGCCGGTGCATCCAAACCCCGTGATATGATACGTTCTCTCACACATAAACCTCCTTATATCTTCCTCAAAACAGCCACCATACCTACCTATTATGGCATTTCCATAGCCATTCCGAGATGTATTGCCATGCAACTTTCCACCATCCTGTTTATCATGACACGTTCATCATTGTCATATTGCTTTGCATGATCATGTAGGACATCGTATTTGTGGCAACGCCACCGTTCATAATTTTCCATACATGTCACACTTGATTCATTGCATATCTACACCGCCGGAGGCATTCATATAGAGTCATACCTTGTTCTAGTATCGAGTTGTAATCATTGAGTTGTAAATAAGTAGAAGTGTGATGATCATCATTTAATAGAGTATTATCCCAAAAAAAGGCCAAAAAAAGAAATAAAAAGGGACAATGCTACTATCCTTTTTCCACACTTGTGCTTCAAAGTAGCACCATGATCTTCATGATAGAGAGTCTCTTGTTTTGTCACTTTCATATACTAATGGGAATCTTTCATTATAGAACTTGGCTTGTATATTCCAACAATGGGCCTCCTCGAGTGCCCTAGATCTTCATGAGCAAGAAAGTTGGATGCACACCCACTAGTTTCTTTTGTTGAGCTTTCATACATTTATAGCTCTAGTGCATCCGTTGCATGGCAATCCCTACTCCTTTCATTAACATCAATCGATGGGCATCTCCATAGCCCATTGATTAGCCTCGTTGATGTGAGAATTTCTCCTTTTTTGTCTTCTCCACATAACCCCCATCATTATACTCTATTCCACCCATAGTGCTATATCCATGGCTCACGCTCATGTATTGCGTGAAGGTTTATAAAGTTTGAGATTACTAAAGTATGAAACAATTGCTTGGCTTGTCATCAGGGTTGTGCATGATGAGAGCATTCTTGTGTGACAAAAATGGAGCATGACTAGACTATATGATTTTGTAGGGATGAACTTTCTTTGGCCATGTTATTTTGAGAAGACATAATTGCTTAGTTAGTATGCTTGAAGTATTATTATTTCTATGTCAATATTAAACTTTTATCTTGAATCTTTCGGATCTCAATATTCATGCCACAATTATGAAGAATTACATTGAAATTATGCCTAGTAGCATTCCACATCAAAAATTCTATTTTTATCATTTACCTACTCGAGGACGAGCAGGAATTAAGCTTGGGGATGCTTGATATGTCTCCAACGTATCTATATTTTTTGATTGCTCCATGCTATATTATCTACTGTTTTGGACATTATTGGGCTTTATTATACACTTTTATATTATTTTTGGGACTAACCTATTAACCGGAGGCCCAGCCCAGAATTGCTGATTTTTGCCTATTTTAGGGTTTAAAAGAAAATGATTATCAAACGGAGTCCAAACGGAATGAAACCTTTGGAAACGTGATTTTTGGAACAAGCAAGATCCAGGAGACTTGGACCCTACGTCAAGCAACCAACAGGGAGGCCACGAGGTAGGGGGCGCGCCAACCCCCCCAGGCGCACCCTCCACCCTCGTGGGCCCCCTGTTGCTCCACCGACATACTCCTTCATCCTGTATATACCTACGTACCCCAAATGATCAGATACGGAGCCAAAACCCTAATTCCACCACCATAACTTTCTGTATCCACGAGATCCCATCTTGGGGACAGTTCCGGAGCTCCGCCTGAGGGGGCATCGATCACGGAGGGCTTCTACATCAACACCATAGCCTCTCCGATGAATTGTGAGTAGTTTACTTCAGACCTTCGGGTCCATAGTTATTAGCTAGATGGCTTCTTCTCTCTTTTTGGATCTCAATACAAAGTTCTCCCTGCTACCTCTTGAGCTTGCGTTGGATTTCCCTGAAGAGGAAGGGATGATGCAGCAGAGTACCGTAAGTATTTCCCTTAGTTTTTGAGAACCAAGGTATCATCCAGTAGGAGGCCACGCTCAAGTCCCTCGTGCCTGCACAAAACGGTAGCTACTCATAACCAACATGATTAGGGGTTGTCAATCCCTTCATGGTCACTTACGAGAGTGAGATCTGATAGATATAATATTTTTGGTATTTTTGGTATAAAGATGCAAAGTGAAAAGTAATAGGCAAAGTAAAAAGCAAAACAAGATTAAAGTGATGGAGGTTGATATGATGAGAATAGACCCGGGGGCCATAGGTTTCACTAGTGGCTTCTCTCAAGAGCATAAGTATTCTACGGTGGGTGAACAAATTACTATTGAGAAATTGACAGAATTGAGCATAGTTATGAGAATATCTAGGCATGATCATGTATATAGGCATCACGTCCGTGACAAGTAGACCAAAACAATTCTGCATCTACTATTATTACTCCACTCATCGACCGCTATCTAGCATGCTTCTAGAGTATTAAGTTAAAAACAGAGTAACGCCTTAAGCAAGATGACATGATGTAGAGAGATAAATTCATGCAATATGAAATAAACTCCATCTTGTTATCCTCGATGGCAACGATGCAATACGTGCCTTGCTGCCCCTTCTGTCACTGGGAAAGGACACCGCAAGATCGAACCCAAAGCTAAGCACTTCTCCCATGGCAAGAACTACCAATCTAGTTGGCCAAACCAAACAGATAATTCGAAGAGACTTGCAAAGATAACCAATCATACATAAAAGAATTTAGAGAAGATTCAAATATTATTCATAGATAGACTTGATCATAAACCCACAATTCATCGGTCTTAACAAACACACCGCAAAAAGAAGATTACATCGAATAGATCTCCACAAGAGAGGGGGAGAACTTTGTATTGAGATCCAAAAAGAGAGAAGAAGCCATCTAGCTACTAACTATGGACCCGAAGGTCTGAGGTAAACTACTCACACTTCATCAGAGAGGCTATGATGATGTAGAAGCCCTCCGTGATGACGGACCTCTCCGGCAGAGCTCCGGTACAGGCCCCAAGATGGGATCTCGTGGATACAGAAAGTTGCGGCGGTGGAATTAGGTTTTTGGCTCCTGTTCTGATCGTTTGGGGGTACGTATGTATACATAGGAGGAAGAAGTACGTCGGTGGAGCTCCGAGGGGCCCATGAGGCAGGGGGCGCGCCCTGGGGGGGGGGGCGCCCCACCCTCGTGACCGCCTCTCTGATGCCTTGGCGTAGGGTCCAAGTCTCCTGGACCACGTTCGGTGAGAAAATCACGTTCCCGAAGGTTTCATTCTGTTTGGTCTCCGTTTGATATTCTGTTTCTTTGAAACACTGAAATAGGCAAAAAAAACAGCAATTCTGGGCTGGGCCTCCGGTTTATAGGTTAGTCCCAAAAATAATATAAAAGTGGAAAATAAAGCCCGATATAGTCCAAAACAGTAGATAATATAGCATGGAGCAATCAAAAATTATATATATGTTGGAGACGTATCAGGCATCCCCAAGCTTAATTCCTGCTCGTCCTCGAGTAGGTAAATGATAAAAAGAGAATTTTTGATGCGGAGTGTTACTTGGCATAATTTCAATGCAAATCTTCTTAATTGTGATATGAATATTCAGATTTGAAAGATTCAAGACAAAAGTTTATATTGACATAAAAATAATAATACTTCAAGCATACTAACAAAGCAATTAAATCTTCTCAAAATAACATGGCCAAAGAAAGTTATCCCTAAAAAATCATATAGTCTGGCTATGCTCTATCTTCACCACACAAAGTATTTAAATCATGCACAACCCCGATGACAAGCCAAGCAATTGTTTCATACTCTAACTTTTTCAATCTTCACGCAATACATGAGCGTGAGCCATGGATATAGCACTATATGTGGAATAGAATGGTGGTTGTGGAGAAGACAAAAAGTAGAAGATAGTCTCACATCAACTAGGCATATCAACGGGCTATGGAGATGCCCATCAATAGATATCAATGTGAGTGAGTAGGGATTGCCATGCAACGGATGCACTAGAGCTATAAGTATATGAAAGCTCAAAAAGAAACTAAGTGGGTGTGCATCCAACTTGCTTGCTCATGAAGACCTAGGGCAATTTGAGGAAGCCCATCATTGGAATATACAAGCCAAGTTCTATACTGAAAGATTCCCACTAGTATATGAAAGTGACATAACGAGAGACTCTTTATCATGAAGATCATGGTGCTACTTTGAAGCACAAGTGTGGTAAAAGTATAGTAACATTGTCCCTTCTCTCTTTTTCTCTCATTTTTTATATTTTTTTATTTGGGCCTTTTCTCCTCTTTTTTTATGGCCTCTTTTTTTCTCTTTTTTTGGGCTTCTTTGGCCTCTTTTATTTATTTTTCGTCCGGAGTCTCATCCCGACTTATGGGGGAATCATAGTCTTCATCATTCTTTCCTCACTTGGGACAATGCTCTAAAAATGATCATCACACCTTTATTTTTCTTACAACTCGATACTTAGAACAAAATATGACTCTATATGAATGCCTCCGGCGGTGTACCGGGATATGCAATATGACAATGATGAATGTGTCATGATAAACTGGATGGTGGAAAGTTGCATGGAAATATATCTCGGAATGGCTATGGAAATGCCATAATAGGTAGGTATGGTGGCTGTTTTGAGGAAGGTATATGGTGGCTGTATGATACCGGCGAAAGGTGAGCGGTATTAGAGAGGCTAGCAAAGGTGGAAGGGTGAGAGTGCGTATAATCCATGGACTCAACATTGGTCATAAAGAACTCATATACTTATTGCAAAAATCTAGAAGTTATCAAAGCAAAGTATTACGTGCATGCTCCTAGGGGGATAGATTGGTAGGAAAAGACCATCGATCGTCCCCGACCGCCACTCATAAGGAAGATAATCAATAAATAAATCATGCTCCGACTTCATCACATAATGGTTCACCATACGTGCATGCTACAGGAATCACAAACTTTAACACAAGTATTCTTTAAATTCACAACTACTCAACTAGCATGACTCTAATATTATCGCCTCCATATCTCAAAACAATTATCATGCTTCAATATTTTCTTAGTATTCAACACACTCAAAAGAAAGTTTCACAAATCTTGAATACCAAGCATATTATTATTAAGCAAATTACCATGCTATTAAGAGACTCTCAAAATAATTTAAGTGAAGCATGAGAGATCAATAGTTTCTTTAAAACAAATCCACCACCGTGCTCTAAAAGATCTAAGTGAAGCACATAGAGCAAAATTATAATGCTCTAAAGATATAAGTGAAGCACATAGAGAAAAACTACATAGCTCAAAAGATATAAGTGAAGCACATAGAGCAAATTTATAATGCTCAAAAGATATAAGTGAAGCACATAGAGTATTCTATCAAATTCTACTTAATGTATGGCTCTCTCAAAAGGTGTGTACAGAAAGGATGATTGTGGCACACTAACAACCAAAGACACAAATAATACAAGACGCTCCAAGCAAAACACATATCATGTTGGTGAATAAAAATATAGCTCCAAGTAAATCACCGATGGAAGTGGACGAAAGAGGGGATGCCTTCCGGGGCATCCCCAAGCTTTGACTTTTTGGTGTCCTCGGATTATCTTGGGGGTGCCATGGGAATCCCCAATATTAGGCTCTTTCCACTCCTTGTTCCATAATCCATCACAATAATTCACCCAAAACTTGAAAACTTCACAACACAAAACTTAAAGTAGAAAACTCGTGAGCTCCGTTAGCGAAAGAAAACAAAAGACCACTTCAAGGTACTGTAATGAACTCATTCTTTATTTATATTGGTGTTAAACCTACTGTATTCCAACTTCTATATGGATTATAAACTATTTTACTAACCATAGATTCATCAAAATAAGCAAACAACACACGAAAAACAGAATCTGTCAAAAACAGAACAGTCTGTAGTAATCTGTAGATATCGCAAGATCTGGAACCCCAAAAATTCTAAAATAAATTGCTGGACGTGAGGAATTTATCTATTAATCATCTTCAAAAATAATTAACTAAATAGAACTGTTCAAATAAAAATGACAGCAGTTCTCGTGAGCTCTAAAGTTTCTGTTCTTTACAGCAAGTTCAACAAGACTTTCCCCAAGTCTTCCCAACGGTTCTACTTGGCACAAACACTAATTAAACACAAAAAATACAACCAAAACAGAGGCTAGATAATTTAATTATTACTAAACAGGAGCAAAAAGCAAGGAATAAAAATAAAATTGGGTTGCCTCCCAACAAGCGCTATCGTTTAACGCCCCTAGCTAGGCATAAAAGCGAGGATAGATCTAGGTATTGGCATCTTTGGTAGGCAATCCATAAGTGGCTCTCATGATAGTTTCATATGGAAATTTTATTTTCTTTCTCGGAAAGTGTTCCATGCCCTTTTTTAATGGAAATTGAAATCTAATATTCCCTTCCTTCATATCAATAATCGCACCAACCGTTCTAAGGAAAGGTCTACCAAGAATAATAGGGCAAGAAGGATTGCAATCTATATCAAGAACAATGAAATCTACGGGGACATAATTCCTATTTGCAACAATAAGAACATCATTAATCCTTCCCACAGGTTTCTTAATAGTAGAATCCGCAAGATGCAAGTTTAGAGAGCAATCATCAAAATTACGGAAATCTAGCAAATTACACAAAGTCTTGGGAATAGTAGAGACATTAGCACCCAAATCACACAAAGCATAGAACTCATGATCTTTAATTTTAATTTTAATAGTTGGTTCCCACTCATCATAGAGTTTTCTAGGGATAGAAACTTTCGACTCAAGTTTTTCTTCATAAGATTGCATCAAGGCATCAACAATATGTTCGGTGAAGGCTTTATGTTGACTATAAGCATGTGGAGAATTTAGCACGGATTGCAACAAGGAAATACAATCAATTAAAGAGCAACTTTCATAATTAAATCCCTTGAAATCCAATATAGTGGGTTTAGCAACATCTAAATTTTTATTTCTTTCAATCCCACTTTCATTGATTTCATCATAAAGATCTAAATACTCCGAATTTTTAGAACGCCTTCTAGGTAAAGGAAGATCATATTCAGTTTCATCAAGATTCATATTGCAAAACAAAGATTTAATAGGGGACACATCAATAACTTTTAGATCTTCATCTTGATTTTCATAGGAATTGGAAGAATATGCTTTAATAAAGGCATCTTTGGAAGCACGCATCCTAGCGGTTCTTTCCTTGCACTCATCAATGGAAATTCTCATGGCTTTGAGAGACTCATTGATATCATGCTTAGGAGGAATAGATCTAAGCTTTAAAGAATCAACCTTAAGAGAAATTCTATCAACGTTCCTAGCTAAATCATCAACTTTAAGCAATTTCTCTTCAAGCAAAGCATTAAAATTCTTTTGTGAATTCATAAACTCTTTAACACTATTCCCAAATTCAGAGGGCAACTTATTATAATTTCCATAAGAGTTGTTGTAGGAATTCCCATAATTATTAGAAGGATTACTAGAATATGGCCTAGGATTAAAATTCCCTCTATAAGCGTTGTTACCAAAATTATTCCTACCAACAAAATTCACATCCATAGATTCATTGTTATTCTCAATCAAAGTAGACAAAGGCATATCATTAGGATCAGAAGAAACACTCTTAGTAGCAAATAATTTCATAAGTTCATCCATCTTTCCACTCAAAACATTGATTTCTTCTATCGCATGCACTTTTTTATTAGATCTTTCAGTATGCCATTGAGAATAATTAACCATAATATTATCTAGGTGTTTAGCAACATCTCCTAAAGTGATTTCCATAAAAGTGCCTCCCGTGGCCGAATCTAAAAGATTTCTATAAGCAAAATTCAATCCGGCATAAAATTTTTGTATAATCATCCACAAATTCAAACCATGAGTAGGGCAATTATGTATCATTAATTTCATTCTCTCCCAAGCTTGTGCAACATGTTCATGATCAAGTTGCTTAAAATTCATAATATCATTTCTAAGAGAGATGATCTTAGCGGGAGGGAAATACTTAGAGATAAAAGCATCTTTAAACTTGTTCCAAGAATCAATACTATTTTTAGGCAAAGACGAAAACCAAGATTTAGCACGATCTCTAAGCGAAAAAGGAAATAGCTTCAATTTAATGACATCATTATCGACATCTTTTTTCTTTTGCATATCACATAAATCAACGAAGCTATTCAGATGAGTAGCGGCATCTTCACTAGGAAGGCCGGCGAATTGATCTTTCATAACAAGATTCAACAAACCAGTATTGATTTCACAAGATTCAGTATTGGCAAGAGGAGCAATCGGAGTGCTAAGGAAATCATTATTATTGATATTGGTGAAGTCACACAATTTGGTAGTATCTTGAGCCATCGCGACAAACAAGAAAACTAGCACACGAGCAAACAAGAGCAAACGGGCAAACGAGGCAAATAGAGAGGGAGGATAGAGATAGAGAGAGAGAGAGGGCAAATAAAACGGCAAGGGTGAAGTGGGGCAGAGGAAAACGAGAGGCAAATGGCAAATAATGTAATGCGAGAGATAGGGATTGTGATGGGTACTTGGTATGTTGACTTTTTGTGTAGACTCCCCGGCCACAGCGCTAGAAATCCTTCTTGCTACCTCTTGAGCTTGCGTTGGATTTCCCCGAAGAGGAAGGGATGATGCAGCAGCGTAGCGTAAGTATTTCCCTCAGTTTTTGAGAACCAAGGTATCAATCCAGTAGGAGGCCACACTCAAGTCCCTCATACCTGCACAAAACGATAGCTACTCGCAACCAACGCGATTAGGGGTTGTCAATTCCTTCACGGTCACTTACGAGAGTGAGATCTGATAGATATAATATTTTTGGTATTTTTGGTATAAAGATGCAAAGTGAAAAGTAAAAGGCAAAGTAAAAAGCAAAACAAGATTAAAGTGATGGAGGTTGATATGATGAGAATAGACCCGGGGGCCATAGGTTTCACTAGTGGCTTCTCTCAAGAGCATAAGTATTCTACGGTGGGTGAACAAATTACTATTGAGCAATTGACAGAATTGAGCATGGTTATGAGAATATCTAGGCATGATCATGTATATAAGCATCACGTCCATGACAAGTAAACCGAAACGATTCTGCATCTACTACTATTACTCCACTCATCGACCGCTATCCAGCATGCATCTAGAGTATTAAGTTAAAAACAGAGTAACGCCTTAAGCAAGATGACATGATGTAGAGAGATAAATTCATGCAATATGAAATAAACCCCATATTGTTATCCTCGATGGCAATGATGCAATACGTGCCTTGCTGCCCCTTCTGTCACTGGGAAAGGACACCGCAAGATCAAACCCAAAGCTAAGCACTTCTCCCATGGCAAGAACTACCAATCTAGTTGGCCAAACCAAACGGATAATTCGAAGAGACTTGCAAAGATAACCAATCATACATAAAAGAATTCAGAGAAGATTCAAATATTATTCATAGATAGACTTGATCATAAACCCACAATTCATCGTTCTCAACAAACACACCGCAAAAAGAAGATTGCATCGAATAGATCTCCACAAGAGAGGGGGAGAACTTTGTATTGAGATCCAAAAAGAGAGAAGAAGCCATCTAGCTACTAACTATGGACCCGAAGGTCCGAGGTAAACTACTCACACTTCATCGGAAAGGCTATGATGATGTAGAAGCCCTCCGTGATGACGACCCTCTCCGGCGGAGCTCCTGAACAGGCCCCAAGATGGGATCTCGTGGATACAGAAAGTTGCGGCGGTGGAATTAGGTTTTTGGCTGCTGTTCTGATCGTTTGGGGTACGTATGTATATATAGGAGGAAGAAGTACGTCGGTGGAGCTCCGAGGGGCCCACAAGGTAGGGGGCGCGCCCTAGGGGGGCCGCCCCCCACCCTCATGACTGCCTCTCTGATGCCTTGGCGTAGGGTCCAAGTCTCCTGGATCACGTTCGGTGAGAAAATCACGTTCCCGAAGGTTTCATTCCGTTTGGACTCCATTTGATATTCCGTTTCTGGAAATAGGCAAAAAACGGCAATTCTGGGATGGGCCTCCGGTTAATAGGTTAGTCCCAAAAATAATATAAAAGTGGAAAATAAAGCCCAATATAGTCCAAAACAGTAGATAATATAGCATGGAGCAATCAAAAATTATAGATACGTTGGAGACGTATCACTTCCCCTCTCTTGTGGGGATCTATTCGATGTAATCTTCTTTTGCGGTATGTTTTTTGAGACCGATGAATTGTGGGTTTATGATCAAGTTTATCTATGAACAATATTTGAATCTTCTCTGAATTCTTTTATGTATGATTGGTTATCTTTGCAAGTCTCTTCGAATTATCAGTTTGGTTTGGCCTACTAGATTGATCTTTCTTGCAATGGGAGAAGTGCTTAGCTTTGGGTTCAATCTTGCGGTGTCATTTCCCAGTGACAGTAGGGGCAGCAAGACACGTATTGTATTGTTGCCATCGAGGATAACAAGATGGGGTTTTCATCATATTGCATGAGTTTGTCCCTCTACATCATGTCATCTTGCTTAAGGCGTTACTCTGTTCTTATGAACTTAATACGCTCGATGCATGCTGGATAGCGGTCGATGTGTGGAGTAATAGTAGTAGATGCAGGTAGGGGTCGGTCTACTTGTTTCGGACGTGATGCCTATATACATGATCATACCTAGATATTCTCATAACTATGCTCAATTCTGTCAATTGCTCAACAGTAATTCGTTCACCCACCGTAAAATACTTATGCTCTTGAGAGAAGCCACTATTGAAACCTATGCCCCCGGGGTCTATCTTCATAATATTAATCTTCCAACGCTTAGTTATTTTCATTGCCTTTTATTTTACTTTGCATCTTTATCATAAAAATACCAAAAATATTATCTTATCATATCTATCAGATCTCACTCTCGTAAGTGACCGTGTAGGGATTGACAACCCGTTATCGCGTTGGTTGCGAGGATTTATTTGTTTTGTGCAGGTACGAGGGACTCGCGCGTAGCCTCCTACTGGATTGATACCTTGGTTCTCAAAAACTGAGGGAAATACTTACGCTACTTTGCTGCATCACCCTTTCCTCTTCAAGGGAAAACCAACGCAGTGCTCAAGAGGTAGCAAGTCTACGCACAACTTAAGACATACCAAGTACCCATCACAAACTCTTATCCCTCACATTACATTATTTGCCATTTGCCTCTCGTTTTCCTCTCCCCCACTTCACCCTTGCCGTTTTATTTGCCCTCTCTTTTTTCGTCCGCCTCTTTTTCGCTTGCTTCTTGTTTGCTTGTGTGTTGGATTGCTTGCTTGTCACGATGGCTCAAGACAATACTAAATTGTGTGACTTTGCGAATACCAACAACAATGATTTTCTTAGCACTCCGATTGCTCATCTTACCGATGCTGATTCTTGTGAAATTAATGCTGCTTTGTTGAATCTTGTCATGAAAGATCAATTCACCGGCCTTCCTAGTGAAGATGCCGCTACCCATCTAAACAACTTTGTTGATTTGTGTGATATGCAAAAGAAGACAGATGTGGATAATGATATTGTTAAACTTAAGCTATTTCCGTTTTCGCTTAGAGATCGTGCTAAAGCTTGGTTTTCGTCTTTGCCTACAAATAGTATTGATTCATGGAATAATTGCAAAGATGCTTTTATCTCTAAGTATTTTCCTCCCGCTAAGATCATCTCTCTTAGAAACGATATTATGAATTTTAAGAAACTTGATCATGAACATGTTGCACAATCTTGGGAGAGGATGAAAATAATGATACATAATTTCCCTACACATGGTTTGAATTTATGGATGACTGTATAGAATTTTTATGCCGGATTGAATTTTGCTTCTAGAAATCTTTTAGATTCGGCCGCGGGAGGCACTTTTATGGAAATCACTTTAGGAGAAGCTACCAAACTCCTAGATAATATTATGGTTAATTATTCTTAATGGCACACTGAAAGATCTACTAGTAAAAAACTGCATGCAATTGAAGAGATTAATGTTTTGAGTGGAAAGATGGATGAACTTATGAAATTGTTTGCTAATAAGAGTGCTCCTACTGATCCTAATGATATGCCTTTGTCTACTTTGACTGAGAATAATAATGAATCTATGGATGTGAAATTTGTTGGTAGGAACAATTTTGGTAACAACGCGTATAGAGGTAATTTTAATTCTAGGCCGTTTCCTAGTAATTCCTCTAATAATGATGGTAATTCCTACAATAATTCTTATGGAAATTTTAATAAGATGCCCTCTGAATTTGAGACTAGTGTTAAGGAGTTTATGAATTTGCAAAAGAATTTCAATGCTTTGCTTGAAGAAAAATTACTTAAGGTTGATGAATTGGCTAGGAACTTTGATAGAATTTCGCTTGATGTTGATTCTTTGAAACTTAGATATATTCCACCTAAGCATGATATCAATGAGTCTCTCAAAGCTATGAGAATTTCCATTGATGAGTGCAAAGAAAGAACCGCTAGGATGCGTGCTGAGAAAGATTGCTTTGTGAAAGCGTGTTCTTCTAGTTTCTATGAAAATAAAGATGAAGATCTAAAAGTTATTGATGTGCCTCCTATTAAATCTTTGTTTTGCAATATGAATCTTGATAATGATGGGACTGAAGATGAGCCACCTATACCTAGAAGACGTTCCAAAAATTCGGAGTTTTTAGATCTTGATGCAAAAATTGGTAAAAGTGCGATTGAAGAGGTCAAAACTTTAGATATCAATGAACCCACTATTTTGGATTTCAAGGAATTTAATTATGATAATTGCTCTTTGATATATTGTATTTCCTTGTTGCAATCCGTGCTAAATTCCCCTCATGCTTGTAGTCAAAATAAAGGTTTTACTAAACATATCATTGATGGTTTGATGCAATCTTATGAAGAAAAACTTGAGTTGGAAGTTTATATCCCTAGAAAACTTTATGATGAGTGGGAACCTACTATTAAAATTAAAATTAAAGATCATGAATGCTATGCTTTGTGTGATTTGGGTGCTATTGTTTCCACGATTCCAAAAACTTTATGTGATTTGCTTGGATTCCGTGAATTTGATTATTGTTCTTTAAACTTGCACCTTGCGGATTCCACTATTAAGAAACCTATGGGAAGAATTAATGATGTTCTTATTGTTGCAAATAGGAACTATGTGCCCGTATATTTCATCGTTCTTCATATAGATTGCAATCCTTCATGTCCTATTATTCTTGGTAGGCCTTTCCTTAGAAGGATTAGTGCAATTATTGATATGAAGGAAGGGAATATTAAATTCCAATTTCCATTAAGGAAAGGCATGGAACACTTCCCTATAAAGAAATTTAAATTACCATATGAATCTATTATGAGAGCCACTTATGGATTGCCTACCAAAGATGGCAATACCTAGATCTATCTTCGTTTTTATGCCTAGCTAGGGGCGTTAAACGATAGCGCTTGTTGGGAGGCAACCCAATTTTATTTTTTACTCGATTTTTGATCCTGTTTAGTAATAAATAATTTATCTAGCCTCTGTTTTGGTTGTGTTTTTTGTGTTTAATTAGTGTTTGTGCCAAGTAGAACCATTGGTTAGACTTGGGGAAAGTCTTTTTGATCATGCTGTAAAAAATAGAAACTTTAGTGCTCACGAGAATTGCTGTCATTTTTATTTGGAAAGTGCTATTTAGTTAATTATTTTTGCAGACTATTAATAGATAAATCACTCACGTCTAGCAATTTATTTTAGAATTTTTGGGGTTCCAGAAGTTTGCGTCAGCTACAGATTACTGCAGACTGTTCTGTTTTTGACATATTCTGTTTTTCGTGTGTTGTTTGCTTATTTTGATGAATCTATGTCTAGTAAAAGAGTTTATAAACCATATAGAAGTTGGAATACAGTAGGTTTAACGGCAATATAAATCAAGAATGGGTTCATTACAGTACCTTGAAGTGGTGTTTTGTTTTCTTTCGCTAACGGAGCTCACGAGATTTTCTATTTAAGTTTTGTGTTGTGAAGTTTTCATGTTTTGGGTAAAGATTTGATGGATTATGGAACAAGGAGTGGCAAGAGCCTAAGATTGGGGATGCTCATGGCACCCCAAGGTCAAATTCAAGGACACCAAAAAGCCTAAGCTTGGGTATGCCCTGGAAGGCATCCCCTCTTTCGTCTTCGTCTATCGGTAACTTTACTTGGAGCTATATTTTTATTCACCGCATGATATGTGTTTTGCTTGGAGCGTCTTGTATGATTTGAGTCTTTGCTTTTTAGTTTACCACAATCATCCTTGATGTACACACCTTTTGAGAGAGACTCACATAATTTGAAATTTATTAGAATACTCTATGTGCTTCACTTATATCGATTGAGCTATATAGTTTTTGCTCTAGTGCTTCACTTATATCTTTTAGAGCACGGCGGTGGTTTTATTTTATAGAAATAATTGATCTCTCATGCTTCACTTATATTATTTTGAGAGTCCTTTAGAGCAACATGGAAATTTGCTTTTAGGAATAATATAAAAACTTTCATAGAAGTGCATTGAATACTATGAGAAGTTTGAAACTTGATAATTGTTTTGAGATATGGAGATGGTGATATTAGAGTCATGCTAGTTGAGTAGTTGTGAATTTGAGAAATACTTGTGTTAAAGTTTGTGATTCCCGTATCACGAACGTATGGTGAACCGTTATGTGATGAAGTCGAAGCATGATTTATTTATTGATTGTCTTCATTATGAGTGGCGGTCGGGGACGAGCGATGGTCTTTTCCTACCAATCTATCCCCCTAGGAGCATGCGTGTAATACTTTGCTTTGATAACTTGTAGATTTTTGCAACAAGTATATGACTTCTTTATGACTAATGTTGAGTCCATGGATTATACGCACTCTCATCCTTCCACCATTGCTAGCCTCTCTAATACCGCACACTTTTCGCCGGTATCATACACCCACCATATACCTTCCTCAAAACAGCCACGATACCTACCTATTATGGCATTTTCATAGCAATTCCAAGATATATTGCCATGCAACTTTCCACCGTTCCGTTATTATGACACACTTCATCATTGTCATATTGCTTGCGTGATCATGTAGTTGACATCGTATTTGTGGCAAAGCCACCGTTCATAATTCTTCATACATGTCACTCATGCATCATTGCACATCCCGGTACACCACCGGAGGCATTCACATAGAGTCATATTTTGTTCTAAGTATCGAGATGTAATTCTTGAGTTGTAAGTAAATAAAGTGTGATGATCATCATTATTAGAGCATTGTCCCAAGTGAGGAAAGGATGATGGAGACTATGATTCCCCCACAAGTCGGGATGAGACTCCGGACGAAAAAAAGAAAGGCCATAAAAAAGGGAGAAGGCCCAAAAATGAGAGAAAAAGAGAGAAGGGACAATGCTACTATCCTTTGTCCACACTAGTGCTTCAAAGTAGCACCATGATCTTCATGATAGACAGTCTCCTATGATATCACTTTCATATACTAGTGGGAATTTTTCATTATAGAACTTGGCTTGTATATTCCAATGACGGGCTTCCTCAAAATGCCCTAGGTCTTCGTGAGCAAGCAAGTTGGATGCACACCCACTAGTTTCTTTTGTTGAGCTTTCATACACTTATAGCTCTAGTGCATCCGTTGCATGGCAATCCCTACTCACTCACATTGATATCTATTAATGGGCATCTCCATAGCCTGTTGATATGCCTAGTTGATGTGAGACTATCTTCTCCTTTTTGTCTTCTCCACAACCACCATTCTATTCCACCATAGTGCTATGTCCATGGCTCACGCTCATGTATTGCGTGAAGATTGAAAAAGTTTGAGAACATCAAAAGTATGAAACAATTGCTTGGCTTGTCATCGGGGTTGTGCATGATTTAAATATTTTGTGTGGTGAAGATCGAGCACAGCCAGACTATATGATTTTGTAGGGATAACTTTCTTTGGCCATGTTATTTTGAGAAGACATGATTGCTTAGTTAGTATACTTGAAGTATTATTATTTTATGTCAATATTAAACTTTTATATTGAATCTTTCGGATCTGAACGTTCATGCCACAATAAAGAAAAATTACATTGAGAAATATGTTAGAAAGCATTCCACATCAAAAATTCTTTTTTATCATTTACCTACTCGAGTACGAGCAGGAATTAAGCTTGGGGATGCTTGATACGTCTCCAACGTATTTATAATTTTTGATTGCTCCATGCTATTATATTATCTATTTTGGATATTAGTGGGCTTTATTTTACACCTTTATATCATTTTTGGGACTAACCTACTAACCGGAGGCCCAACCCAAATTGCTGTTTTTGCCTATTTTAGAGTTTCACCGAAAAGGAATATCAAATGGAGTCCAAACGGAATGAAACCTTCGGGAACGTGATTTTCTCAAAAAACGTGATCCAGGAGACTTGGAGTGGCCGTCAAGAAACAATGGAGGGGGCCACGAGGCAGGGGGCGCGCCTACCCCCTAGGCGTGCCCTCCACCCTCGTGGGCCCCTCGTTGCTTCAACGACATACTTCTTCCTTCTATAAATATGTGACGCCCGGATAATCTTGCTGCAGTAATCCCACGCTAATCGTGCCATGACACCTCAGTTACTGTTGCTATCCTCGCAAAATTCGAAACCGTTCAAAATTCAAATTCAAATTAGTGACAACAATAAAAGTTTTCAAAAATTGAAACAAAAATGTTCAGTGGTTGCCGAATATTACCAGGGTAATTATGATGCAACAAACACATTTTTATAAAATGGCTAGATGGTTTTAAGTTAAATAAAACAGAAAGAAAATAAATAAAAGAAAGAAAATACAAAAGGAGAAAACATAAAAGAAAAATAGAAGGAGAACACCCCCTTCCCTGGGCCGTGGCCCAACTGGGCCAACCCACCTAGCCCAGCCGGCCCACCCCCGGCTATAACCCCCCCCCCCCACTACCAGAAACCCTAACCGCATCCACCCCACTCTCCCCACGACGCCCCCCATCCTCTCTCTCGATCTGGATCGGGAGCCAGAGGAGGCCGACGCCGCTCGCCGCCCGCCCCCCACGCCAGGACGCTGCCACCTCGCCATCCTCCTCCACTCCGTCGCTCGTCCCCGTCGGCCTCCCCGACCCTCCCCGAGCACAATGCCCAGGACCCTACCCCCCCCCCCCACTGTGAGCGCGCGTCCCCCTCTCCTCGTCTTTCCCTCACCGCGCCGCCCCATTCCTCCCCGTCGCCGCTGCCACCCGCGCTGCTCCACCATCGCAGCAGCCCGCGCCGGCTCGCCAACCCCGCTCCCCCCTCGCGCGACCTCGCCTCACCGCAACCACGCACCGTCACAGTCCTGCCTCTGCGCCTATCGCCGCGGTCCCCGCCGAACTCGTCTGCGGTTGACGAGCTCCGGCCGCGTCCGGTGCTCGCTCACCGCGCCGTGCCCGCACCATCCGCGCTCGGGCCGCACTCGACCTCTTCTCGCGCCACGCCCCCCTTTCCCCCGTGCACCCCGCGCCCGAGCTCCGGACAGGCTCGCATCCGCCGCGCTCGTCGCCGTAGCCCCTCTATTCCCGCGGCTGCGGCCTCACCACGCCCCGACCCCCTCTCCTACGACGCGTCCGGGCCGCGCCCCGCGACCACCGGCCGCGCCCGCACGCGCATCGCCCGCGCCGTGGCCGCCCCCTTCCTTCCTCGACACGGCTCTGGCCACTGCTCGCCGCCGTCCACCAATGGCCTCACCCCGCTTCGGTCATGGCCATGCCGTGGCCACTGTCCGCTGCGACCACGCGCGCCCCTGGCCGTGCCCCTGTGCCGCCCCTGGGCGAGCGCCTGAACGAGCAGGTGCTGGGCACCCGTTGCGCCCGCAGTACCCGTACCACTATGGCCCCTAGGGCGAATGACAAAGGGGCCCCGGCCCTAGAAGCATTTTAAAGAAAAAAGGAATAAAATAATAATAATAATAATAAATAATTTAATTAATTAATTAATTAAGTTAATTAATCATAATTAGATTAACCTAATTAACTAATTAGTTTAATTAAATAGTAATTAGATTAGTTAAACATTAATTAGACTAAACAGTCAATGACTAGTGGGACCCACACGTCAGCGACCCAGTCAACACCTCTGTTGACTGCTGATGTCATGCTGACATCATGATGACATCAGCAAACACTGTTTTGGATAATGTTGAATTAAAATATTTAAATTAATCAAATGATTTAAATCTTTTAAAATCAATATAAAATAAACCGTAGCTCCGATGAAAATGTTTTCTATATGAAAGTTGCTCAGAACGACGTGACGAATTCGGATACGCAGCCCGTTCGTCTGCCACACATCCCTAACCTATCGAACTCGCAACTTTCCCCCTCTGGTTCACCTGTCCGAAAACACGAAACACCGGGAATCCTTTCCTGGATGTTTCCCCCCTTTCATGGTATCACCTAGTACTGCGTTAGGGCATGCCCAGCACCGCATATTGCCATGTTATGCCTTGTGTTGCTTTGATTGCTCTATTATTTATTGTGTTTCCCCTCCGTTACTTCTTTTCGGTAGACCCCGAGACTGCCGGCGACCCCCAGTTCGACTACGGAGTTGACGACCCCTCTCTCTTGCCAGAGCAACCAGGCAAGCCCGCCCCTTTGATCACCAGATATCGCCTGCTCTTTTCTATACTGCTTGCATTAGAGTAGTGTAGCATGTTACTGCTTTCCGTTATTCCTATCCTGATGCATAGCCTGTCCTTGCTACTACTGTTATTACCATTACCTGCTATCCTACTGCTTAGTATAGGATGATAGTGTTCCATCAGTGGCCCTACATTCTTGTCCGTCTGCCATGCTATACTACTGGGCCGTGATCACTTCGGGAGGTGATCACGGGCGTATACTAAATACTTTACACAGTTACATTACTTATGATACTGTTCGGAGATGGGGGCTGAAGGGGCAGGTGGCTCCATCCCGGTAGAGGTGGGCCTGGGTTCCCGACGGCCCCCGACTGTTACTTTGTGGAGGAGCGACAGGGAAGGTTGAGACCACCTAGGAGAGGGGTGGGCCTGGCCCTGGTTGGTGTTCGCGGATACTTAACACGTTTAATGAGATCTTGGTATTTGATCTGAGTTTGGCTACTGGCCTATACGCACTAACCATCTACGCGGGGACAGTTATGGGCACTCAACGTCGTGGTATCAGCCGAAGCCTTCGTGACGTCAGCGACTGAGCGGCGCGCGGTGGATTGGACTGGAACGCCTACTAGGCTAGGTCTGCTTCCGGTCGCCCTCGCAACATGCAGGTGTGCAATGGGCGATGGGCCCAGACCCCTGTGCCATAGGATTTAGACCGGCGTGCTGACCTCTCTGTTGTGCCTAGGTAGGGCTGCGACGTGTTGATCTTCCGAGGCCGGGAATGACCCAGGAAAGTGTGTCCGGCCAAATGGGATCGAGCGTGTTGGGATATGTGGTGCACCCCTGCAGGGAAGTTAATCTTTTCGAATAGACGTGATCTTCGGTAACAGGACGACTTGGAGTTGTACCTTGACCTTATGACAACTAGAACCGGATGCTTAATAAAACACACCCTTCCAAGTGCCAGATACAACCGGTGATCGCTCTCTCACAGGGCGACGAGGGGAGGATCGTCGGTTAGGGTTATGCTATGCGATGCTAATTGGAGGACTTCAGTCTACTCTCTTCTACATGCTGCAAGACGAAGGCTGCCAAAAGCGTAGTCTTCGACAGGATTAGCTATCCCCCTCTTATTCTGGCATTCTGCAGTTCAGTCCACATATGATACCCTTATTCCATTTGATACCAATCCATACATATGTAGTGTAGCTCCTTGCTTGCGAGTACTTTGTATGAGTACTCACGGTTGCTTTTCTTCCCCTTTTCCCCTTTCCCATATCCGATTGCTGCAACCAGACGATGGAGCCCAGGAGCCAGATGCCACTGTCGATGACGACTACTACTACTTGGGAGGTGCCTATTACTACGTGCAGCCCGCTGACGGCGACCAGGAGTAGTTTAGGAGGATCCCAGGCAGGAGGCCTACGCCTCTTTCGATTTGTATCCCAGTTTGTGCTAGCCTTCTTAAGGCAAACTTGTTTAACTTATGTCTGTACTCAGATATTGTTGCTTCCGCTGACTCGTCTATGATCGAGCTCTTGTATTCGAGCCCTCGAGGCCCCTGGCTTGTAATATGATGCTTGTATAACTTATTTTATTTGTAGAGTTGTGTTGTGATATCTTCCCGTGAGTCCCTGATCTTGATCGTACACGTTTGCGTGTATGATTAGTGTACGATTAAATCGGGGGCGTCACAAAATATCCACGTACCCCCAAACATCCAGGAGCACCGTGAAAACCTAATTCCACCACCGCAACCTTCTGTACCCGAGAGATCCCATCTTGGGGCCTTTTCCGGAGCTCCGCCGGAGGGGGCATTGATCACGGAAGGCCTCTACATCAACTCCATGGCCTCTCCGGTGATGTGTGAGTAGTTTACTTCAGACCTTCGGGTCCATAGTTATTAGCTAGATGGCTTCTTCTCTCTCTTTGGATCTCAATACAAAGTTCTCCTCGATCTTCTTGGAGATCTATTCGATGTAATCTTCTTTTTCGGTGTGTTTGTTGAAATCTGAAGAATTGTGGGTTTATGATCAAGTTTATCTATGAACAATATTTGAATCTCCTCTGAATTCTTTTATGTATGATTGGTTATCTTTGCAAGTCTCTTCGAATTATCAGTTTGGTTTGGCCTACTAGATTGATCTTTCTTGCAATGGGAGAAGTGCTTAGCTTTGGGTTCAATCTTGCGGTGTCCTTTCCCAGTGACAGCAGGGGCAGCAAGGCACGTATTGTATTGTTGCCATCGAGGATAAAAAGATGGGGTTTATATCAGATTGCATGAGTTTATCCCCCTACATCATGTCATCTTACTTAAAGCATTACTCTGTTCTTATGAACTTAATACTCTAGATACATGTTGGATAGCGGTCGATGTGTGGAGTAATAGTAGTAGATGCAGAATCGTTTCGGTCTACTTGTCACGGACGTGATGCCTATATACATGATCATACCTAGACATTCTCATAACTATGCTCAATTCTATCAATTGCTCGACATTAATTCGTTTACCCATCGTAATACTTATGCTCTTGAGAGAAGCCACTAGTGAAACCTATGGCCCCCGAGTCTATCTTCTATCATATTAATTTTCCAACACATAGCTATTTCTATTGCCATTTATTTTACTTTGCATCTTTATTTCTCTTTATCATAAAAATACCAAAAATATTATCTTATCATATCTATCAGATCTCACTCTCGTAAGTGACCATGAAGGGATTGACAACCCCTTTATCGCGTTGGTTGCAAGGTTCTTATTTGTTTGTGTAGGTGCGTGGGACTCGAGTGTGATCTCCTGCTAGATTGATACCTTGGTTCTCAAAAACTGAGGGAAATACTTACGCTACTTTACTACATCACCCTTTCCTCTTCAAGGTTAAACCAACGCAGTGCTCAAGAGGTAGCACACCCAAGTTGTGATTGGTGGTTCGCACTTCTTTGCCGCACTTCTTGTAATGGAAGCTTGCACATAATTCTTATTGTAATGGAAGCTTGCACATAATTATTATTGTAATGGAAGCTTGCACATAATTCTTATTTTGAGTACTCTCATGGCAATCACCTTTGCCGCACTTCTTGTAATGGAAGCTTGCACATAATTCTTATTTTGAGTACTTCCTTTAGGAACCCATGCCATGTTCCTTTCTTCAAGTTCTTGTGCACTAACTTTTTGTAATTTCTTCTTTTTCCAATATGATAAGCCGAGTGAGCACTCCGGTTGTGATTTTGTTTGAAGCAATAGCAATTCTTGTTTTACCTTGTGCACTCTCAACTTCTTATCTTCACATTTGGCACTTGATTGACTTGCCTCATTTCCTTTAGTAGCCAATGTCAACACTTCAATTGGCTCTTTTTCATTTGAGATCAAATCTGAAGTAGCACTCTTATGGCCATCTTTTTTAACACGATAAACTTGCTTGACCACCTCTTTCTTGTTCCTTGAGCTCCGGACCGATTCCTTTTGATTGAAACGGTCTTTGACATGTGATTGTTCAAATGTTAATCTTTTTGGAACTGCATAATGTTTGTGAGATGGTCTAAAATAAGATGAAGAATGCGCCCTTGTATCATACTTGTCCCACGATGGATATGGATTTACATGATCATAGGAAGGTATCCATGGCATTGGCATTGGCGGCACAAAATATGGATATGAATATACTGCATTAGAATTCTCATTTTGGCAATACCGATCTTCGGGTTTCCGCCTAGGGGGTGGCCTTTATGCTCTTGAATTACTTGGCCGATAAGCACTCTTCTCCTCACTTATCTTCTGATATTTTTCCAATAGTTCCGCAAAAGTGAGTTTCGACCTTTTACCTTTGTGCTTACCTCGGTCTTTGCATTCTTTTGGTTGCTTTGATAGATTGGATTTGCTTGTTGTCCCCCCCTCCCCCCCAGTCCTTGGCGTCTTCATGGTAGACTTGATGGAATTCTCTCCCTCAAAATTATATTCATTATGCTCTTCAACAACTTCTTTACTTGAAAGCTTGATCCCGTCACATGCAGGTTTTACCTTCTCTTTAAATGAATCGGCTTGAAGCAGCTAGTTTTCTTCCTTTAGCGGATTACACATGGAACCTACCCGTTGGAAGAATTAGTATATGGGTATGCAGGTATGGGTATTGCCTTCCCATACCCGTACCTGGCTTACCCGATGGGTAATTTTTTTCATTTATAATCTCATGGGTATTTAGTTCTTTCAAACCGTTACCCTAATAGGGTTTTTACCTGTCAGAATTCACGGGTTGCGGGTACCCATTGCCATGTTCAAGTGCACTTACGTCTTCCAAGAATGGGAAACACCATATCAGTCACCATTGGTGGCGAACCAGCCAGGCAGCTGATATGTCTCGCTTCACGCGAGATGAAGCGAGTGCTTGCCTCAAGCAGCACCCATAATGGGACCACAAGCATCCAACGTCTTTTTCTGTCATGTTTTCACAATGTTTTGTTGTGTATTTGTTTTTTTAATTTTTTGCTTATATTTTGTAATATTCTAGTTATATATATATATAATAAAAATCACTTTACATACAGAACTGAAAAAAATTAAACGCGCATTTGAAAAAGTTAAACGTGTATAGAGAGCATGTTTATCACCTATACGAAAATGTATAAAAAATGTGTACAAAACAATTTGATCATGTATTTAAAAAATGTTAATCAAGCATTCGTAAAAATGTTGAAAAAGTGTTTGAAAAATTTTAATCAAGCATTTGGGAAATGTTAAATATGTATAGAAGAAATGTTTACCATGTACTAAAAATATGTTGATTTTTTTTCATGTATATAAAAATGTTAATCAAACATTTGAAAAAAAGTTTAACAAGCATTTGAAAATGTTAAAAATCATTTGAAAAATGTTAAAAAGCATTTGAAAATTTTAAATTTGTATAGAGAAAATGTTGACCATCTATTAAAATAGTATTGGAAAATGGATCATTCATATAAGATGTTAATCAAGCATTTGAAAAAATGTCAAAACCAGCACTGGGAAAATGTTAACTGTGTTTAAAAACAGCTTGACCGTATGTTCAAAAAATGTTAATATTATATTTAAAAATGTTAATCAAGCCCTTGAAAATGTTAAATGTGCATAGAAAAAATGTTGACCATCTATTAGAAAAATGTTAATCTTGTATTTGAAAATTTTCAATAATTCACTTGCAAATGTTCAGAAAATATTTATTGGAAAATGTTGATTGTGTATTCTAAAAATGTTAATCTTGTATTTGAAAAATGTTAATCGAGCATTTCAAAATGTTAAAAATGTGACTACAGAAAATGTTGACCGTGTATTTGAAAATATTAAGCATGTATTAGAAAAATATTATTGACATATATGAAAAATGTAGAATGAAATCCAAAAGAAAGAAAGAAAGAAATGGAAATTGAAAAAGAAAGCAAAGAAAAATAATACGAAAAATAAAAATCTAAGAAACAAATGCAAAAAGAAAAACTATGAAAAAACAATAGAAAATTGAAAACTAAGAAAGAAAAAATAAGGAAAAAAGAAGAGAAATGAGATTTAAAAGACAAACGGATAAAAACCATGAATGAAAAAAATAAGAGAAAAAAACAAAGTATAAAAACGGAAAAAAAGAAACCTGGAGAAGAAATAAGAAAACCAAGCAAAAAAGAAAAGAAGAAAAAAAAGAAATATAGAGAAAACAAAAAAGGGTCTTTTCCCTCTAGTTGGTCACACACTACTAGTTGATCACGAGCCAGTGAAAACCCTACTATTTTACTTCAATGTGAGGTTTTTTTAGTAATGAGCGGGAAAAATCTACCAAAAATTAAAAAAATGCACAAAATCTAGAAAACTGGTTCCGGAATGAAAAAAACATTCAAAAATCAAATAAAGTCGTGAATTTGGAAAAAATATGAATTCAAAAATATTTCATGGGTTTGAAAAACTGTTCCAAATTCCAAAAATGTACACGCAGTGAAAAATTGTTCTCAGAATTTAATAAGTATTCACAAAATCATGTTGTAAATCCAAAAATTCTTGAAAATTTTAAAAATAATGAATTGTAATATATTTGAGGATTCAAACAAATGTCCGGGAACATTTTTTGTGGAATGTGAACATTTTATAAAATTTATGAACATTAAATGAAATTTTGAAAAAAAAATTGGAAAATTCTGAAATTTTGAAGTTGTGTTTTTTTTAGAAAACAGGATATTGTTTTAGAAAAATAAATAATTATGTAATAAAGCAATCATTTTATGAAATAAAGTGCAAAATTTGTAGATTAAAGCAATCATTTTATGAAATAAAGAGCAAAATTTGTAGATTAAAGCAATCATTTTATGAAATAGAGAGCAAAATTT
The DNA here is from genome assembly GCA_034509565.1 of Triticum monococcum. Taxonomy (NCBI): domain Eukaryota; kingdom Viridiplantae; phylum Streptophyta; class Magnoliopsida; order Poales; family Poaceae; genus Triticum; species Triticum monococcum. Next base: position 49,457,595 of record CM067846.1, read on the forward strand.
GTAGATTTTGAACTCTTTTAAAAAAAGATGAACCCTTTTTGGAAATCTGAAACAATTTTTTGAAAAATGAAAAACTTAAGAAATTTTGAAGAATTTTTAAAAAATTTAAATAAAAAGATGAGAAAATATAAAAAAATAAAACAAAAAGGGAAAACCAGGAAAGAAAGAAACTGGTTCAAAAAAAATTCTAGATGGATACCAAAAACGTTCAAGACCCTTTTGGAAGGTTCCTACAACTGGTCACACCCTCGCTTCACTCGATCTCTGATGGGCGTGCTCATCTATATACGCACATCATTATTGCGTCGGATGCAAAACAAGTGGTAGATGATATAAACCGGAATGTCAGGGGCGCTTATGGATCCATCATCACCGAAATTAGAGCAAGGGCTGCGAGTGTCAACAGCAAGATAGTCTATGAAGGGCGTCGTTCAAACAAAGATGCTGATAGTTTAGTTAAATTTTCTCTTAATTTAGTCCAGGGGCGCCATGTGTGGCTCATTCAACCCCATGACCCTTTATGTATTCCACAAACTGTGGTTTTTGATGAATAAACTCATGTTCATCCCTCAAAAAAAAATCTATGTACGCACATCAGTGATCAAACCCTTAATTATTGCTACGAGCGATAAATATCAATTGTCAAAATCTCTTGTTAAGGGGCGCTCATTGCAAAAGGTCACTCACACCTTTTCTCTGTTGCTTACAAGTGGCACATTGCATGTGCACCACTTGTCATAACAGGAAAATTCCCATTTTTCGTAGATTTATTTTTTCAAAATGATTTATCTCTTGAACCGTGCACCAAAATCTCAAACCATTTTCGTTGTTGATTTCCTGCATTTAGATCTTTAAAACTAGATCCCTTATTAATAGGTTTGGATGAACTTATGTTTCACCAAGAAAAATAAGAATCGGGGGAAAACTGGAAAATGAGAAACAGAAACTTAAAACCGGAAAAAAAAAACGACAACAACAAAAAACACGGAACCGGAAGCATAGGTTATGATTTTTCCTTTTTTTCACAAGGTTTGCCTTTTCCCTTTTTTCTGGGAAGCACAATTGTGCTTTTATGTTTTGCCCTTTCCGGAAAGCACAAGTTGCGTTTCTAGCGTTCAATTGTGCTTCTACGAGGAAGCAAGGCTGTGCTTTACAAACTGTGCTTCTTCCTTTTTCAGGTAGCACGGGCCATACTTTCTCGTGCTCACGGAAGAAAGGGTGTACTTCTCACACAAACACATATTTGCTTTTCCCTTTTCAAGAAAGCACTCGCAGTAGTACATGCTGTGCTTCACACAGAAAAGCACAGCTTCCGGAAAAACTAAAAAAAATCTTGCAAAAACCAAGGGAAACAAAAAAAGAAAATCCAAAAAACATAAATGACACCTCAGAACACCTGAAAAAAATTGTAAGCATGTGCCCAAAGCGCGATACATGACGGCGGCTCAGCATACCACTTGGCATGCTCTGAAGGCCCAAAAAGTGACCTCTCCGGGAGCCCCTGACGGGGTACCCGTTATATAGCCGCTCCCACCAATGTTGAGCTCTTTGTAGCAACTTTTTAGTTGAATGCTGAGGATTCGCATATGGGGCGCCCCACCTAGGCCGGCCTACTCGCATGTACTATAGATAACACATTTTCTAAGGCCCACTAGTGGACCAGTTTCTATAGCGGATCGTACTGTAGCCATCGGGGTTACTATGGCTCTCCGATGGGCTACGTGGTAGAGGTTGTGGCTATGCCTCTTGGTTGTGTGGGCAACAAGGGGTCAAGGGGTGGGTGGTGTTTGCTCGTTCCCTTCCGCTGGAAATAGCGGCCCCAGGTCCTATTTGGGTGGTGGGTTGCAGGTGAGTTATGAGCGAAAGCTTCACTCTTTGGTGTTGGCGATGTCCACCGGTGCTACTTTCCTCTTGAGGACGTTGTGACGGTACGCTTCACAATGGCTGGGCTTCAAGTAAAAATCCTTGTCTATCTGGTCGGACTCGACAGCGGTGATTCTTTGTGTTGTTACCCTCTTGGGAGCGTTGACATGGACCTTAGGCGCTGTCAGTCGGGCCCTCGTGGCGTGTTTAGGCCGTCTTATGCTCTTATTTGGCAGCGTCTTCGTGTAGTTTTTGTGCATTCGTCCATCTTTTTGCCGTGTAATTTCTATTGTTTTGTTTTCTACAATCTTCTTATGAGTGTTTCCTCACTATGTTGTACTATTTTTTTTTGTGAATACACTATGTTGTACTATTTGGCCGTGTACTATTGGGAAATACCCTTCGGCTCTATATATACCTGGTATGGAAAAAAGGTAATTATGAAAAAGTCAAAAATACATTGAAACATATTTCGAAATAAACTTTACCTTATGTTGTACTCGCACAAAACATTTTTTGAAACAAACTTCATCCAGACTAGACGATAGGGCCGATATTTTTTTCGCGAATACGCATGATGACGTATCATTCCAGGTAGGGGAGAATACAAGATTGTGTTTACCTCAAGGGAACGTGCACAACAAGAGAGGGGCGCCCTTGGGGTTACCGATGAGCAGGAGAGAGGGGTTTGCTTAGCCCCAAAACAAACTATAGGGTAGATATAGGGGATCCGGCTGTCGATGCTCAGCTAGGTCAGTGATTTTGTGTGCATGTGCCCATGAGAGTGACGGCCCGGACACCATCAATCTATTGCACTCCGAAACACTACCTCTGGCCTTTAATATAAGACTTGTTGCAGTTTAATTCAAATTGCAAAAATGTCTTATATTAAGGGATGGAGGGAGTAGCATTTTGTAAATACCCATGCACCGGCACCCTTTTATTTAGCCTTCTAGTTTTATGTTGTGATCCGTACTACTGCAGCTCACTATTTACAATTCAAAGGATTTTTTTCTCCCAAACAACTCTACATATAAGCTTGAAAGTTTGCAACTCAACAGAACTATTGCACTACAAATGTGTAGAACTATTTTTCGATTTTGTTGTGGCGCACCATAAATCAGCATGTTATGCAGTTCGAATGCATGTTGACCTACAAAATTTTAACTTTATAACTTTGTGATTTGTGAGAGGGAAAAAAGGGAGGTACTTCTATGCACAGATCTCCACCAAAAATAAAAATCTAGTTCCTCCGTTCCGAATTACTCGTCGCAGGTATGGATGTATCTAGATTTATTTTAGTTCTAGATACATTCAATTCTACGACGAGTAATTTGAAACGGAAGGAGTAGATAGAAAAGCGTAGGTGCGTGGGCTTCAACTTCAACTGTTGCATGTCGACTCCGTCAAGAAATGCATTACCAATTGTCATCTTGAGTACACATGTAAACTTGATCTGGTCAAGCTAGCTATATGATCCAATCAAGAACAAGACACTGGCCGCCGGTAACAAAAAACCGTTCGACGCCGGCCGTCCAATAGAGAGGGCGGCGTATGCGAAGCACGCTCCATGGAGCATCGTCACCCTAGACGTACCACGTACGTACCCTGCCTCCGCTTACATCAAGTACATAAACCATATAAACACCTTAAGGCCACCGCTTACAACATCGTGCCCTGATCAATACACAGGCGCACGTCATACAGCAGAAGCAAATCACAGGAAGAAAGAACTAATGGCGAAGTCGTCGTGGCCGGAGGTGGTGGGGTGGCCGCAGCTGAACGCGGCGGACCAGATCAACATCGACCGGCCGGATGTGACTGATGTGGGGTTCTACATGGAGGGCTCCCCGCTGCCATCTGGATACAACCCCAGGCGCGTCGTCATCATCTCCGACGCCAACGGCGTCGTTGTCAAGACCCCCGTCATCGGCTAGCTATCCACTATATTTGCAACTCCTACTCCGGTATACTAGAGTTGTCGTGCTGATAATCAAGAATTTTATTACATACTGTATGCGTGTTTCCCTACTTTGTACCGCGAGGTGCTGGCAATATGCTCTTGTGGCTGTCAGGGTTACATAAATAACTGTAATCGTTCATATATGATCATCACAGGAATAAAAACAATACATTCGGATCGCTTGATGCTTATAGAGGTTGAAGTACGAGCAACATTCTTCAGCATGTACAGTAGACATGCAATAAACCACCACCGGAGATCACGCCCAAATTTGACACTATGTCTTATAAAGGAGGAATATTCTTCAGTGGGAGACGATGTTCTATAGGCGCCAATGATGACTTTGTCAATCTATCTGCCAGCTTAGTCTCTCAAATGTGCTTATAAAAGTAGAGCATACGTGACTGTGTTTATAGAGAATGAGTGTATGTACGTGTACGTGAGAATTTATGTATATACCATGTCTCTCAAAAATACAATGTACGTACTTTGGGATTCGAGATGTACACATAACTCCTTTTTCTTCTTCTTCTCGCCCTTGTTGAGTATTATGATTATTAGAAATATAGATAGACTAGGATTTGGCCTTACCTTATCGTATACTTCAAATTGTCATTGATTCTTATATATATGTCCATAAGGTTCAAACAATAAATAATGATTCCACCAATTTCTCTATTCCCTTCTAACATGATATCAACCTAACCGATCCAAGCCGCCGCCCACTGCTTCCGCCCTGCGCGCCGTCCCCAGGGCTGTTGGCCTCCATGACCGCCACCGGGGGGCCGCGCTGCTCGTATCTAGGGTTCGTCCGCCAGTCGTGTTGATCGGTTGCCCTATAGAGTCTTTTTCCCGATCCTTTGATTCGGAGTTTTCTCTCTCACTCGTCGGTCATTTTGATCGGCGTTTATTTTTTGGTTTTCCAATCTAAGATTTGTTTGCACCGCCTGATGCCGCCGTCAACCCCACGCCTCTAGTCCGACACCGGCACGACCGGCCGACCACTTCTTCGACCTGGCGCACTCACGCAACAGGGCCCGTTTCGGCCGTTGTTCGCGCCTCTGCGCTCGTCGCCCTGCGCCGGCCGTCGCCATCCTACTCCGACCGGGACTTCTCCATCACCACCCTGCTTCTGCCGCATCCGTACGGCCCCCCTGCCACCTGCCTCGCCGGCCCTATCGCTGGATGACTCGGGCTGCCGCCAGCGTCAGGCTCGCCGGCTACCTCGAGCTCGGGCGCCGCTGCTGCGTTGGTTGCTCGTGCCTCGCTTCCCGGGCGTTGACGCGGCGTGGAAAGCCCGGCGGCCGGTGCTGACGCGTTCATCCGCACGTCGTATGCGGACCATCGTCGTCCGCTTCATCTCGGACTCCGCTTCCACCCCGCCTCCACCGAGCGGTGTTCCCGACCTCGCGCGCGATCGGATTGACCACCCACCCGCCACCGCGATCCTCCTCATCTACGCGGTGCGAGCGACCTGACCCAACGGTTGCGCGCGCCTCCGCAAGTCCCGTAAAGATAGTCCTGAGTACAATGCGTGTGACGCCCCCAATTTGACCGTACACTAACACTAGTAGAAAACGGAGCTTTAGCGCCGGTTCGTAAGGGCCTTTAGTGCCGGTTCCATAACCGGCACTAGGGGGTGGGCACTAAAGCCCCCCCCCCCTTTAGTACCGGTTCGGCATGAACCGGCGCTAAAGTGCCACCACGTGGCGTGAGCTCGCGCCCTGGTATGGGGGACCTTTAGTACCGGTTGATGTTACCAACCGGTACTAAAGGTTTTTTGTTTTTGAATTTTTTTTTTGAAAATTTTGGAAAAAAAATTGATTTTTTTTCGATTTTTATTTTTTCAGAATTATTTGATGATTTAGTCTCTAATCACGTCTCTTAACTGCTCAAGTGTGAATCACTCATTCCAAATCGCCTGACTTCCCGGCCGGTCACCTATCCTCTCACTCCCCCAGCCTGAGCACGCTTAACTTCGGAGTTCTATTCCCCCTACATTCCAAGTCTGCACTTGTTGTTTTCCTGACAAATGTAAGCTGTCAATCCTATTAATCCTCAGTAGTTTAGCTTGAGCATGAAGTCACACGTTTCACCGTTTGAGTTTGAAACTATTATTCTAAAAAACAGTAATTATGTATTAATACTAATATTTCTTGAATAAGTAGTTTGACCAGATTTGGCCAAAATTCAAAAAAACTGAGATACTTATTTAGTAACACTAATAGTATTGCGTAATTATTTAGTAACACTCTATATTTCTTGAATCAGTTGTTTGACCGGGTTGACAAGATTTAACCAAAATTCAAAAAAAACATAAATTAGAGCATATCTTTTTTTCCTTTTACAATTTTGTCATTTCAAAAATTGTCCTAAACCCTAAACCCGGGACTTAAAACGTCGGAAACTCTATGCTAAACAGTAAAAACGTCGGAAACTTCAGCGGATCAATCTATTTGTTCTGCAAATTTTGATATATTATATGTATTTTTCTGAATTACGATGATTTAGTTATGATTTTTTCAAGTTTGAAAATTGCCCTATAGTCCCGGTTTGTGTCTGCAACCGGGACTATAGCTTAGACCCCTTTAGTGCCGGTTCGTCGCATGAACCGGTACTAAAGGCTGGCCCTTTAGTACCGGTTTGTGCCACAAACCGGGACTAAAGAGGCTCGTGGGGCCCCGGCCTGACGCCAGCCTGCCACCACCCCTTTAGTACCGGTTCGTGGCACGAACCGGTTCTAAAGGTTCAACACGAACCGACATTAATGCAAATCCGTTCGAACCGGCACTAATGGTACCATTAGTACCAGGCCAAAATCAAACCGGCACTAATGTACTTCACGTTTGACCCTTTTTCTACTAGTGTAATCATACACGCAAACGTGCACGATCAAGATCAGGGACTCACGGGAAGATATCACAACACAACTCTACAAATAAAATAAGTCATACAAGCATCATATTACAAGCCAGGGGCCTCGAGAGGGCTCGAATACAAGAGCTCGATCATAGACGAGTCAGCGGAAGCAAAAATATCTGAGTACAGACATAAGTTAAACAAGTTTGCCTTAAGAAGGCTAGCACAAACTGGGAAACAGATCGAAAGAGGCGCAGGCCTCCTGCCTGGGATCCTCCTAAACTACTCCTGGTCGCCGTCAGCGGGTTGCACGTAGTAATAGGCACCTCCCGAGTAGCAGGAGTCGTCATCAACAGTGGCGTCTTGCTCCTGGGCTCCATCGTCTGGTTGCAGCAATTGGATATAGGAAAGGGGAAAAGGGGGAGAAAAGCAACCGTGAGTACTCATCCAAGGTACTCGCAAGCAAGGAGCTACACTACATATGTATGCATTGGTATCAAAGGAAATAAGGGGATCATATATGGACTGAACTGCAGAATGCCGGAATAAGAGAGGGATAGCTAGTCCTGTCGAAGACTACACTTCTGGCGGCCTCCGTCTTGCAGCATGTAGAAGAGAGTAGACTGAAGTCCTCCAAGTAGCATTGCATAGCATAAACCTAACCGATGATCCTCCCCTCGTCGCCCTGTGAGAGAGCGATCACCGGTTGTATCTGGCACTTGGAAGGGTGTGTTTTATTAAGTATCCAGTTCTAGTTGTCATAAGGTCAAGGTACAACTCCAAGTCGTCCTGTTACCGAAGATCACGGCTATTCGAATAGATTAACTTCCCTGCAGGGGTGCTCCACATAACCCAACACGCTCGATCCCATTTGGCCGGACACACTTTTCTGGGTCATGCCCGGCCTCGGAAGATCAACACGTCGCAGCCCTACCTAGGCACAACAGAGAGGTCAGCACGCCGGTCTAAATCCTATGGCACAGGGGTCTGGGCCCATCGCCCATTGCACACCTACACGTTGCGAGGGCGGCCGGAAGCAGACCTAGCCTAGTAGGCATTCCAGTCCAATCCGGCGCGCGCCGCTCAGTCGCTGACGTCACGAAGGCTTCGGCTGATACCACGACGTCGAGTGCCCATAACTGTCCCCACGTAGATGGTTAGTGCGTATAGGCCAGTGGCCAGACTCAGATCAAATACCAAGATCTCGTTAAACATGTTAAGTATCTGCGAACGCCGACCAGGGCCAGGCCCACCTCTCTCCTAGGTGGTCCCAACCTGCCCTATCGCTCCGCCACAAAGTAATAGTCGAGGGCCGTCGGGAACCCAGGCCCACCTCTACCGGGATGGAACCACCTGCCCCTTCAGCCCCCAACTCCGAATAGTACCACAGGTAATGTAACAGTGCAAAGTATACAGTATATGCCCGTGATCACCTCCAGAAGTGATCACGGCCCAGTAGTATAGCATGGCAGACGGACAAGAGTGTAGGGCCACTGATGATAATCTAGCATCCTATACTAAGCATTAGGATTGCAGGTAAAGGTAACAACAGTAGTAGCAAGGACAGGCTATGCATCAGGATAGGATTAACGGAAAGCAGTAACATGCTACACTACTCTAATGCAGGCAGTATAGAGGAGAGTAGGCGATATCTGGTGATCAGGGGGGGGGGGCTTGCCTGGTTGCTCTGGCAAGAGAGAGGGGTCGTCAACACCATAGTCGAACTGGGGGTCGCCGGCAGTCTCGGGTTCTACCGGAAAGAAGTAACGGGGGGGACACAATAAATAACGGTGCAATCAAAGCATCACAAGGCATAACATGACAATACACGGTGCTAGGGGTGCCCTAACGCGGTATGAGGTGGTATCGGCGAAGGGGGAAAACCTCCGGGAAAATATCCCCGGGGTTTCGCGTTTTCGGACAGATGAATTAGAGGGGGAAAGTTGCGTGATCGCTATGCTAGGGATGCGTGGCGGATGAACGGGCTGCGAATCCAGATTCGTCTCGTTGTTCTGAGCAACTTTCATGCACAAAGTATTTTCATCCGATATACGGTTTATTTTATATTAATTTTCTAAAGTTTTAATTCATTTTTGGAATTAACAGATTTAATTTAAATAAAAACAGGTTTACTGCATCAGCATGACATCATCATGATGTCAGCAGTCAACCGTGTGTTTGACTGGGTCAACTGACGTGTGGGTCCTGGTTGTCATAGACTACTAACTAATTATTTGTTAACATTTAATTAGCAGGTTTAATTAGAGTTAATTAGTTAACTAAATAGTGTTAATTAAATCAATTAATTAATTACATAATTAATTTAAGTATTATTTAATCAATTAATTCTTTTTGTTAATTTAATTATATATTTCTTGTTTTATTATTATTGATAACCTTTTTAAAAAAAACATTCTGGGCTGGGCCCGTTTGTCATAGGGCCAAGGGCCTGATGGGGCGGAGCGGTTAGCGTTCGCAGGCGTCGGCGCCCGACTGGGCGAGCGCCCAGATCGATAGGCATGGGGCGCCAGCCACGGGCGTGGCGAGGCCGCCGGCACCCATGACGCCGGCCAAGGGAGGCGGCGGCGGGTGGCGCCACGGGAGGGACCGTGATAGGGCGGAGCAAGCGGTGATGGGCGTTCGGCGCGGCAAGGCCACAGTGGGGGAGGGGGTTCGGCACAGCGAGGAGCGAACGACTGTGGGCAGGGGAGCGCGGGACGAGGCCGGTGCGGCGCGGAGCGCGGTCGGGCAGGGACGGCCACACGCGGGTGGTTGCGGGCGTGCTGCAGCAGCGCGGCGGGGTGTAGGGTCGTGGACGGGGGCTCGCAGGGAGCATGTGTGGCGGGTTGTAGAGAGCCGCAGGAGGGTCGCCGGGCGCTGTGAGCATGCGCTGGGCGCGGTGAAGTACGGCGCCGGTGCGCGTGCGGGACATGGGAAAGAGAGGAGGGCGTGGCCCTCACCGGCGTTAGCGGGCAAGGGGGGTCAGCGTGGCTCGGTGGAGCCGTCGAGAGGGAGACGAGGAAGGGGCGACGAACGAGGCGGAGGAGCTCCGGGCATTGTTGACGAGCAGCGGCAGCGGGGTGGTCCATCGATGGGGAGGCCTTCGGGCGATGGCGGACGAGGCGTCGAGCGCGATGTGTACGGCGGGGACCAGGTGGTGTGGGAGGAGGCGAGCGGTGACGCAGGCACGGCCTTGGGCGCCGCCTTGGTCGATCCGGCCACGGAGCTAGACGGCGGGGATGAGTAGGTGATGGTGTGCGGCGGCGGCGTCGGATCGCGGGAAGGAACGGGCGGCGCGGTGGCTTCGGTTCCTTGCCCCGATCTCAATCCAGATCGGGGGGAGAAAGCGAGCGAGTGGGGGGCGAGGGAGACATGGGGGCGAGTGGGGAAGTGGGGGGGGTGTTCGGTTAGGTTTTTCCACCGACAGGGGCGGGTTATGGGGACGGGGTGGGCCGACCTAGTCGGCCTAGAGGCCAGCTGGGCCGGTTGGCCCAGGGGTGGAGTTTCCTTTTCATTTTTGTGTGTGTTAGTTTTGTTTTCTGTTTTTGTTTCTTTTCCCTTTTCTTTATTTTCTTTTCAATTTAAATTTAAGTTCCTCTTCTATTTTAGTTTTATAAACTATAAAAGTAGTCCCTAGTTTAGTGTTAATAAATAGGCTACTGCCACCTGAGTTTGGGCAAGTAAATAAAATAGTTTAATATTTTATTTAATGTAAAAGGCATTCAACTAATTGTTTTTACTACTGTTTAAAACGTTCTAGAGTATTTTACATTTTTATAAAAGTGTGGTTTCTCCACCTATTTACCTATGCAATATTTGGTTCACTCCGAACATTTTAGTTTTACTATTTGAAAACTTTTATTGTTTACTTTTGTTTTAAATTTGAAGTTTGAACTAGGTTTCGAACTGACGCGAGTTTATCCACGGTAACTGAGGTGACATGGCATCATTAGCGAGGGATCACTGTAGCTTAATTATTCGTGCGTCAAAATTCTCCTCCACTACAAGAAATCTCGTCCCGAGATTTAAGAGGTAGTGAAAGGGGGAAAGGTCTGGTTACGAAATTCTAACGAATCTTCTCGGTCTTGGTTGCTCTTCTCGAAGTGGTCGATCCATTATATTGATGTCTTCATTTTTCTGCTTTAGTCATCTAGATGAAGTCGGTATCCTTTCTTCGGGGGTCCCATCATACTTACGAAAGAATAAGGGGGTATTCCGGGAGAACGAACCCCTATAAGGTTGGCTATCTGGCCGATAACATCGGGGAAGGTGGCAGAAAGTAACTCTCGAATTGAAACTTAAGAAAATATCGAGAGCAAAGTAGTGAGGTTTCATGGGAAGTTTCGAGCGAGCAGGCAACCGTTCGATGCCTGAAACAAAGTGTGAAAGGGGTCTAGAGCAACGAGAATAAGTATTACCAGAATAGATCACTAGCTAGGAACGTGGCTTGTGAATTGCATACAAAGCCACGCGCGAGGAATAACTTTGGGAACATGGGGTGTACAGGAGAGTCAGGTTTCGATCCTGTGGAACTGTGGGTTATGGGTCCACCATGTGGGTTAAAATAATGAAGGGCATTGACCTCTTGCTCGGTCATGACAGCAAGACATGTCAAAAGGGTAGCCTGTCAATTATGTTGGCAACAACGTCGGTACCAAGGGCGAGGGGCAAAGAGAACTATCTTCCTGCTCGTTGAACGAGGCAGACCAACAGGCAAAGTTCTCGTCCATCGGTGGTTACCAGAATGTCAACAACAATAGTAACAGGGTCTTACTGACAGAGTTGTACACTGAGGTGCTTATAAAAGCAATGACGTATTACTGCTTAGATCATATAGATCACCGGAAAGGTTAAACAAACCAATGTAAAGGAAATTTGATCATCAGATTAAACAGAACAATGGAAAGGAAAATGTATTTAAACACATATTTCAAGGGTATATCCTTCCCAAGGACAAGCAGAGCACGATAACCATGACAAGATATAATGTAGAAAACTCTTTAGGTAAGGGGAGAGAAATTTCAGGACATTACCCATACAGCGGTGTTTGGATAATTGAGCAGGGAACATTTAACATTAGGCTTTAAATATTCTTGTTGAAAATTGGAGTACCATATATATGCTTCGAGATAGCATTGACATGGTCTTCAGGCAAAGGTCAGACTTTGGAAACACAAAGGATCCATCAGGAATAACCTGTAGAATAAGTCTTACAATTTCCTCATGGAAGAATGGATAACCTTACTGAAAAGGAATCTATAACCAATAGGGCCTCCGGCCGGGTGTGCTAAGCACGGCATCCTAGATATAAAAGATGGTAATACCCCAAGGTAAAGAAGAACAAATGTTGGATAGCAAGGAACTCACGGTATAACACAAAACAGGAACAAGTCTTATGTTGGAGGGAATGCAATAATGTTGTCCATGATAACCCAAATCATCGAGGGCAAAGGAAGCAATTTCTTACCAAGAATTCGATAGATATCTTGGAAGAGCTCATGATGTTGCTGATGACCACGACACATTTGTCGAGAGATTTTATGAAGATGTGACCGGTCGGCGATGACATCAAGTCAACGGAATGATGAAGCGAGAAGCTATTGAGAGCATAGGTACGACACAAACTTGAAATCAAGCTTGTCATTCAAGGACAATTGTTATGACGAGGAAGATCGACTTAAGATTAGCTCACCTCGAAATTTTTGCTCTAGAAAGAAGGACCAGATAGCACAGTTAAAATTGGCATGACAAGGATATAGCCAAGCAGGCTAGGAATGACGTGATCGAGTTCAAACTCGTAAGTCACGAAGGTTACCAAGATTTGCTTAATCACGGTGCGGACTTCAGTCAGTTATCGGTGCCTTTGAGTGTTTAATAACTCAGAGCCCGTGAAAAATTGGAATAAGTGAGAATGTAGCACTTGATGAAGAACTCATAAGAAGTAGGCAGTTCCATGATAATCTCGAGATACCAGGGGGTAATACTCGATGACAGATCATATTAGAGGTTGGACTAGGGTAATGCTCTACAGAAGACAAGTTCTCAAATTTGCACGAGAAATGGAATCAAGGAGAAACATGGTCAGAACCATGTCCACAGATACAAGATGAACTTATAACAAGGGGATAATTAATCTTAAAAGAAGCTTCCATGATAAGGTATACATCGTTTCCATGGGCATGAACACAGGGTTCAAGGTCGACTCCCACTTCTCCAATGCATAACCTTTCATTCACTTCTCATTTTCAAAGAAATTGCAGTGTTGAAATTTTATCTGGCGAAGCACCAGGAGAGTATGACTCGTGAAAACTTTCGGGTTCACACGGTTTTAGAGAAGGTATAGGTCCAACCCATTGGGGCATCTTAGAAACATATACCACGAACTTCAAGAGCAAATAACACAAGCTTCAAAGTAGAGCATGGTTGACAAAGCAGAGGATACAATTTACCAAAGGCATTATATATCCAAGGAGAGGCTCACAAGGTTATTAAATAAGGACACTATCGAATAATAATCCAATAAAGGATCTGATGGTCCATAGCGGAGCTGATGTGAGCATCGGCACACAATCAGTTGAAGATAGGATGCAAGGGCCTCAGATTATAGAACACATGAATGATTCGATGCTTAGATATCAAAGGAATTATGATTTCCAACTAGAAGGATCAGAAGTAGACGCTCTGATCAAGGGTGGATAAGTTCAATAGACCTAAGAGTACAATTGACGGCAAACAGATTGGTCGAGAACCAGCTCATGTTCGAAAATGGCGTCTGAGCCGGAAAGATAACTTAGAAGGGTTGATAGATGATTGTGTGCATTCGCACACATGTTGAATCAATAGGATCAAAATGACGGTGTCAAAAGATACTAGTGAATATTGCTAGTGATATGGGAGCATCCATAATGTAAGCATACAAGTAATTGCAGAGCAATAGTTTAAAGAGGATCCTCAGAAGGTCAGATAGTATTTCAGAGTATCTTATGAAGCATACGAACAACTGGGGATGAACAGATACTCAATAAGTGCAAGGAATTTTCTATAGGGGCATTCATGTGGCAAAGAACTGCAAGGCAGTAAGCTTAAAGGATTTTCAGAACAATAGAGAGAATTTTCGGTGTATCTTGTAATAGCAAGAGCGGCCGGGAATAAAGGTAAGAACGACAAGTGTATGTATTTATCCATAGGGGTATATCGATGATAGGAAATTGCAAAAGCGGCGGGCACAAGGTCTCGAGAGAACATCGGTGAGTAACTTCGAAATCTTCTAGTGCAGCAGGCGATCATCTGCAATAAGTGGCTCTCTAGGAGAAATTTGTTATGAGAACCTAATGTTAGAGTTTTAGCAAATTCATTTAACCCGAAGAGAAGAGAGTTCAGTGTCCCAGAGTAAAGGTCGAGGAGTAAAAGATCCTAGTACCACCCAATGGCGACGTGGGCCCGTAAGACACACAGCCAAGTTAGTAAAAGTTTTCCAATGTCTAGACTCGACTTCGGGCAAGGAGTGTGGAAGGGGGATTCCTACAGGCAGTTGGCTCTGATACCAACTTGTTACGCCCCCAATTTGACCATACACTAATCATACACGCAAACGTGTACGATCAAGATCAGGGACTCACGGTAAGATATCACAACACAACTCTATAAATAAAATAAGTCATACAAGCATCATATTACAAGCCAGGGGCCTCGAGAGGGCTCGAATACAAGAGCTCGATCATAGACGAGTCAGCGGAAGCAACAATATCTGAGTATAGACATAAGTTAAACAAGTTTGCCTTAAGAAGGCTAGCACAAACTGGAAAACAGATCGAAAGAGGCGCAGGCCTCCTGCCTGGGATCCTCCTAAACTACTCCTGGTCACCGTCAGCGGGCTGCACGTAGTAATAGGCACCTCCCGAGTAGCAGGAGTCGTCGTCAACAGTGGCGTCTTGCTCCTGGGCTCCATCGTCTGGTTGCAGCAATTGGATATAGGAAAGGGGAAAAGGGGGGGAGAAAAGCAACCGTGAGTACTCATCCAAAGTACTCGCAAGCAAGGAGCTACACTACATATGTATGCATTGGTATCAAAGGGAATAAGGGGATCATATGTGGACTGAACTGCAGAATGCCGGAATAAGAGGGGGATAGCTAGTCCTGTCGAAGACTACACTTCTGGCGGCCTCCGTCTTGCAGCATGTAGAAGAGAGTAGACTGAAGTCCTCCAAGTAGCATCGCATAGCATAAACCTAACCGATGATCCTCCCCTCGTTGCCCTGTGAGAGAGCGATCACCGGTTGTATCTGGCACTTGGAAGGGTGTGTTTTATTAAGTATCCAGTTCTAGTTGTCATAAGGTCAAGGTACAACTCCAAGTCGTCCTGTTACCGAAGATCACGGCTATTCGAATAGATTAACTTCCCTGCAGGGGTGCACCACATAACCCAACACGCTCGATCCCATTTGGCCGGACACACTTTTCTGGGTCATGCCCGGCCTCGGAAGATCAACACGTCGCAGCCCTACCTAGGCACAACAGAGAGGTCAACACGCCGGTCTAAATCCTATGGCACAGGGGTCTAGGCCCATCGCCCATTGCACACCTGCACATTGCGAGGGCGGCCAGAAGCAGACCTAGCCTAGTAGGCGTTCCAGTCCAATCCGGTGCGCGCCGCTCAGTCGCTGACATCACGAAGGCTTCGGCTGATACCACGACGTCGAGTGCCCATAACTGTCCCCGCGTAGATGGTTAGTGCGTATAGGCCAGTGGCCAGACTCAGATCAAATACCAAGATCTCGTTAAACATGTTAAGTATCCGCGAACGCCGACCAGGGCCAGGCCCACCTCTCTCCTAGGTGGTCCCAACCTGCCCTGTCGCTCTGCCACAAAGTAACAGTCGAGGGCCGTCGGGAACCCAGGCCCACCTCTACCGGGATGGAACCACCTGCCCCTTCAGCCCCCAACTCCGAATAGTACCACAGGTAATGTAACAGTGCAAAGTATACAGTATATGCCCGTGATCACCTCCCGAAGTGATCACGGCCTAGTACTATAGCATGGCAGACGGACAAGAGTGTAGGTCCACTGATGATAATCTAGCATCCTATACTAAGCATTAGGATTGCAGGTAAAGGTAACAACAGTAGTAGCAAGGACAGGCTATGCATCAGGATAGGATTAACGGAAAGCAGTAACATGCTACACTACTCTAATGCAAGCAGTATAGAGGAGAGTAGGCGATATCTGGTGATCAAGGGGGGGGGCTTTCCTGGTTGCTCTGGCAAGAGAGAGGGGTCGTCAACACCATAGTCGAACTGGGGGTCGCCGGCAGTCTCGGGTTCTACCGGAAAGAAGTAACGGAGGGGGAACACAATAAATAACAGTGCAATCAAAGCATCACAAGGCATAACATGACAATACACGGTGCTAGAGGTGCCCTAACGCGGTATGAGGTGGTATCGGCGAAGGGGGAAAACCTCCGGGAAAATATCCCCGGGGTTTCGCGTTTTCGGACAGATGAATTAGAGGGGGAAAGTTGCGTATTCGCTATGCTAGGGATGCGTGGCGGATGAACGGGCTGCGAATCCAGATTCGTCTCGTCGTTCTGAGCAACTTTCATGCACAAAGTATTTTCATCCGATATACGGTTTATTTTATATTAATTTTCTAAAATTTTAATTCATTTTTGGAATTAACAGATTTAATTTAAATAAAAACAGGTTTACTGCATCAGCATGACATTATCATGATGTCAGCAGTCAACCGTGTGTTTGACTAGGTCAACTGACGTGTGGGTCCTGGTTGTCATAGACTACTAACTAATTATTTGTTAACATTTAATTAGCAAGTTTAATTAGTTAACTAAATAGTGTTAATTAAATCAATTAATTAATTACATAATTAATTAAGTATTATTTAATCAATTAATTCTTTTTGTTAATTTAATTATATATTTCTTGTTTTATTATTATTGATAACCTTTTTAAAAAAACATTTTGGGCTGGGCCCGTTTGTCATAGGGCCAAGGGCCTGATGGGGCGGAGCGGTTAGCGTTCGCGGGCGTCGGCGCCCGACTGGGCGAGCGCCCAGATCGATAGGCATGGGGCGCCAGCCACGGGCGTGGCGAGGCCGCCGGCACCCATGACGCCGGCCAAAGGAGGCGGCGGCGGGTGGCGCCACGGGAGGGACCGTGATAGGGCGGAGCAAGCGGTGATGGGCGTTCAGCGCGGCAAGGCCACAGTGGGGGAGGGGGGTTCGGCACAGCGAGGAGCGAACGACTGTGGGCAGGGGAGCGCGGGACGCGGCCGGTGCGGCGCGGAGCGCGGTCGGGCAGGGACGGCCACGCGCGGGTGGTTGCGGGCGTGCTGCAGCAGCGCGGCGGGGTGTAGGGTCGTGGACGGGGGCTCGCAGGGAGCATATGTGGCGGGTTGCAGAGAGCCGCAGGAGGGTCGCCGGGCGCTGTGAGCATGCGCTGGGCGCGGTGAAGTACGGCGCCGGTGCGCGTGCGGGACATGGGAAAGAGAGGAGGGCGTGGCCCTCACCGGCGTTGGCGGGCAGGGGGGGTTAGCGTGGCTCGGTGGAGCCGTCGAGAGGGAGACGAGGAAGGGGCGACGAACGAGGCGGAGGAGCTCCGGGCATTGTTGACGAGCAGCGGCGGCGGGGTGGTCCGTCGATGGGGAGGCCTTCGGGCGACGGCGGACGAGGCGTCGAGCGCGATGTGTACGGCGGGGACCAGGTGGTGTGGGAGGAGGCGAGCGGTGACGCGGGCACGGCCTTGGGCGCCGCCTTGGTCGACCCGGCCACGGAGCTAGACGGCGGGGATGAGGAGGTGATGGTGTGCGGTGGCGGCGTCGGATCGCGGGAAGGAACGGGCGGCGCGGTGGCCCCCGATCTCGATCCAGATCGGGGGGGAAGAAAGCGAGCGAGTGGGGGGGTGCGAGGTGGGCCGACCTAGTCGGCCTGGAGGCCAGTTGGGCCGGTTGGCCCAGGGGTGGGGTTTCCTTTTCATTTTTTTGTGTGTTAGTTTTGTTTTCTGTTTTTGTTTCTTTTCCCTTTTCTTTATTTTCTTTGCAATTTAAATTTAAGTTCATTTTCTATTTTAGTTTTATAAACTATAAAAGTAGTCCCTACTTTAGTGTTAACAAATAGGCTACTGCCACCTGAGTTTGGGCAACTAAATAAAATAGTTTAATATTTTATTTAATGTAAAAGGCATTCAACTAATTGTTTTTACTACTGTTTAAAACGTTCTAGAGTATTTTATATTTTTATAAAAGTATGGTTTCTCCACCATATTTACCTATGCAATATTTGGTTCATTCCGAACATTTTAGTTTTACTATTTGAAAACTTTTATTGTTTACTTTTGTTTTAAATTTGAAGTTTGAACTAGGTTTCGAACTGACGCGAGCTTATCCACGGTAACTGAGGTGACATGGCATCATTAGCGAAGGATCACTGTAGCTTAATTATCCGGGCGTCACAGTGCGTCCCTCCACTGATCGAGAATCGGGCTGCCGCTATGTCGCCCCATCGGGCCGCAGCGCCGCCGCCTCGTGGTTCTCCACGTGGTTGCACCGACTCGCACGCCACCGCCGCGTCGCCCTTTCGGGACGTAGCGCCGCGGCACGCAGTCCACCGCCGCCCCGAGGTTGTCCGCTCCAGGTCGTCCCCGTGGTTGCACTAACAATCGTGCTGCCGCTGCGTCGCCCTATCAGGCTGTAGCGAGCATGGCCCACGGTCCCCGCCGCCGCCCCCAGGTCTTTCCACCATCGCGCCGACCCGCCTACTGCCGTTGCGTCGCCTCTTCTGGCCGTACTGCCGCGACCGTGGTCCACGCCGCCATCCCCGCGCGTTGACTTCCCGTGGTATGCGCTGCGCCGCCTCCCTTGGCGTGGGAATGCCACCGTCCACACTGGTCTTCGTCACGTTGCCGGGTTCCTCGCCTACTTCGAGCACCACTGCCGGGCTCCTAACCAAGTCGCCGTTGCCGTCAGGCCACCGCCGCCGCCCGTCCACCCCCTTTGTCTTCGTCCAGCACCAACCCGCCGCCAGCATCGCCGTCATCTTCCCCGACTACTTCATCTACTCCGGCCACTGTTGGGGACATCGGCCCCACGCCGATTGTTGCCACAACCATCGTCGAGTCTTCTTCTCTGCTGGCCCCTCCGACTCCTCGACATGGCTACCGCTTGCGCAGCCCGATGCTGGCAATACCGATGCATGCTTCATCCACGATGTGTCCCCGGGCCTGGCAAAGCCGGGTGCGGCGCTTCGTGAACTTCGTCTTCATCCGTCTACGCATGCCCGGTGCTGGCAACACCGACGTGTGCCTTCGTCTACGACGTGTCCCCGGGTTTGGCAAACCTGACGCGACACCTCGTCAACAACACCTTCTTCCCGGTGCACCACTACTTTGACATCACTGCGCCCATGACTATCTTGGCACCTCCTTGCGCCCACGGCTCCACAACGACTTCCTCGACACTGGCTACCCCGACTCGACACCGACCATGGCGCACTACGCACGACTACCTCGACCACGGCTACACCACCCTACACTCTCGACTACATCGACATCGACACAAAGCGTTACCGCCTTACTTGAGCAACCTCTTTGGTTTCCACTCCAGCCATGACTTCCGCGATGCGTCGACCGTTACGATTGTGTGTGTGTGTGGGGGGGGGGGTCCGTCGGCTTGCCTTCGGATTCTTCTCCAGTCTCACTGTCGTGACCGCGCGGGGGGGGGGGGGGGGGGGGGGAGGGGGGCGTTGGCTTGCCTTCGGATTCTTCTCCAGTCCCGCCGTCTGCGTCGCTACGTTGTGACCGCGTGGGGGGGGGGGTTCAGTTTTATGATCATTAGGAAGTATAGGATAGACTAGGATTTGGTCCTGCCTTGTCTTGTACTCTAAATTGATCATTGTACTTCTATATATATGCTCATGATGCTCAAGCAATAAACAATGATACCACCAATCTCTCTCTATCACTTCTAGCAGCTCTCTTGCAATTTCCATAGCTCTCCTCTGTCTATCACTTCTAACAACTCTCTTGCAATTTCCAGAGCTCTCGGTCGTTATGTCTCGAGCAAGCATTACTCGGGAAATCCTTATAACCGTTACCTTACCTCCAAAAAATGCACTTGACAAATAATTGGAGAAAAAAATAAGAAGGGCATGTCACAATTTATGCTAGTCACATGTAATGATCATAATTGTTTTTGACCTGCTACCAGTTGGCAACGAGATCCACTATGGTGTAGAGGAGATGGCGAGGACAACGTCCACCACGATCCTACCATCTCACTTTCCCCCTCTTGACAGTAGATTTGTACGTGGATGTTGCTCTGTTCCTCCTGACAACAGTCGTCGACCTCGCAGCTGTCCGATCCGGCAGCGAGGAGGCACGAGAGTGTACGACATGTCCATGCTACGCCCCCACAGTGAGCGATGACCTCGGCGATGGAGACATCGAGCCACTAGTCACAAACATTGAGCATATCCTAGTTCTCCTTTCACACATATGGCTGTGGATAACACATGGGTGTGGCCTTGGTGCGGCCCATTGAGCTTTTTTTTTTGGTTCGTGTATACATTAGCAATGACGAGTGTTGTGCTCGCCATGGGTATTTCATTACCAATAGCGCTAGAGTGAGTTTTAAGCTCGTAGATACACACAGACGTGACCGACGTTGTGCCTATCACTGGACTGGCTTTTAAGTTCATCATTGATACACACCATTATGTAATAATGAAGTGATATGAGGTTTCAACACCGTGATTATTCGGACGATACCATTACAAGATAGCTAGATCATGGCTTAACGACAAGAAAATATCATGAATTGCACATCAAGTACAAAGGGTGTGCATAGTTTGTGAATATAGTTAGTTTACATGATGCACTTTTCTACCGCTGAGTAACAAAAGGTTCCACAATGTATCATCATCTACCAAAGACCGAGAAAAAATGATAAATACAATGCTTAGGTAACATGGAATTTTTCCTTCGAAAAAGGAAATTTTGTTTAGTCGTGCCTATGTAACATGCACAACAGAGATTAAAATTTGTCAGAAGGATAGACGAAGTCAGAGCAACTTTTCTTGAAGTAGAATATACTTCTGAAAGTCCAGCAAGCTACTTGATGAGCACCAAACTGTAGTTGGATGGTTAGAAGGATTATTGTACTCCTAACCCATCCTAGATAGACCTCAGATTTGACACCTTGTGTGTCTCATTAAGGTGAAATATTCTTTTGTGGCATCTGTATAACTCTGCCAATCTCGAAACTCCTTGACTCTGTTCTTTAGCAGACATTTGCGCTTATGAGTGTGTGGGATGACGATATAATTGTGTTTATGTGTCAACATTAAACTCGGTGTCTACAAGAAGCTAGAGGCACACTCCCGTGTCAACATTTCCATACGCATTTGTATTTTTCTTTTAAACCCCCGAAAAAGAGCAACACAAGACATACAGATGAATATTCTTTGGGTCATTCCGCCTGGGTAAGAGGTCACCATATTTGACACGAGAATGAAGGATAAGATTACATCACTGCAACGTTCATCACAGCCGGTATATGGTTAGAAACCTGTACTCAACGACGGTGAACACGATGCATGCTATTAGTAATTGACAATGATCATGTATAGTACATGAAGTATTCTGTCCTAGCTGAGATCCTAGCTAAGGAGACCGGCAAGCTATATATATCCACTCTAATCACCAGCCTTGCCACCATCACCCGGACTAAGAGCCCAATCCTAGCAGCAGCAACTAAGGTTACCTGGCCACTGTTCTCTCGTTTATTCATTGTTTCGTACTCCAACTTTATAATTAATACAAGTTAAAGCGTGAGTGTGTTGAGAATTTGTTGGCATCGATCGATCTTTAATTTCAGATCATGGGAGATGTCGATATGAAACTGATGGACCAAACGGCGCCGCGGCTACCGGACCGGTCGAAGACGTTGTGGCCGGAGCTGGTGGGCTACAATGCCATTGCCGCTGGGATCCACATCCTCAGAGACAGGCCTGACGTGCACGTCGAGTACTTCACTGTCGGTGGGGCTCCTCCATCGCCACGGGAACCCAAACGCGTCATCGTCTTTACAGACGGCCAGATCACCGTTGTCTTCCCACCATTCGTCGGCTAGCATGTCCTAGCTATACCTATCCTACCTAGCTTACGGTGCAAGCTAGGTCTATATGAATAACGGTGGAGATAGTACACTCGTCACATCCTATGCATATCCTACATGCATGGTGGTCCTATAGGCACGTGCAGGATTGTCCTATATACTATATGTGTACCAAAGTACTAGTATAAAGTACTCCATCCGTATTAATGATCTATAAACGCTCCTATATTTCTTTACAAAGTACAATAAAAATATGGAACGACCTTTCATGGTGAAGATTTTACATTGTCAAGATGTTGCCGTCAAGTTCGTATAAGTCAATATGTTGCCAGCCGCGGGAATGGAAAACCGGTGTCCGTTGGTAAATTACATAGGAATTACAAATTACAAAAAACTACATAGGCGATGAAACAAGAAGCTCAACTCTAATTACGCGTCAAATTAATCCGAGATCGGCGTTATTCCCAGCGTGGACGGTGCACCCGATGCGCCTGCACATATATACGCTCGGACGTGTATGCCGTGTACGTATCTATATATAGTGTATCATCCCAGGGTCATTCCAATAAGTACATCGCGCTTCTTTGATCTCCTCGATCCTCAGGTCTGGCTAGCATCACTAGTAGAAAAAGGATCAAACGTGAAGCACATTAGTGCCGGTTTATATTTGAGCCGGCACTAATGTATACATTAGTGCCGGTTCCAACGGCTAGCCGAGCCGCTTTCATTAGTACCGGTTCATGGCGAACCTTTAGCATCGGTTCGTGCCACGAACCGGTACTAATGAGAGTGGTGGCAGGATGTTGTCAGAATGGGCCCCTCCAGCCCCTTTAGTACCGGTTCTTGGCACGAACCGGTACTAAAGGTCGTCCTACATAAACCCTTCGTCCACCAGCACTCTGTTCTTCCCCCTTTCCCCTCTCCCTCTACTAAAGACAATGTTTCGACGAAGGCATGTCTGAACGGAGCCGACGATGCGCTACTTGTTGCAATAGAAGAGGCTCGATCGGGGGTGTTCCAGCCCAACAGAGAGAACGGCGAGCTTACGCGTGCCCTGGGAAATCCTGAACACCCGGGAAGAACACGAGGCAAGGGCGCTATTCCGTGGTATGAGGGGTTTTCGGACTGGAACGCCGACTACAGAACCCGTGCGAGAAAGAAGATTGCGGAGGACAAGAAGAGGAAGATGGAGGAGGAGCAGAGGAAGCGGGACTATGAACGCCTTCAAGGCCTAGAAGCAAGTCAAGCGGAATTGGCAGCTAAATTCCAGCGGCAGCAGGAGCAGATCAACTCACTTAGCCAGCAAAGGGGGTCTCAGCAGCTGCAGCAGCTAGCGGATGATCCAGCATTTGATACCACCGCCCCATCCATGCCGAGAAGCAGCGTGGGTTCCGCCCCGGGCGACGCAGTAGTGCTGGATAGATACCCCGTGGATGACATCACGGAGAACACTAACTGCGAGCTACACTTCAAAATGAAGAACATATCCATGAAGGTGGCGGACGCCGTTGCTTTTTCAAATTCCCCCGAGGCAACCTTCCATTGCAACCCGATTCCAGCGGGCTATGCTCGTGTCTTGGTTGATGAGGTGGCGGACCAATATTCGGGGCTAGAGCTTGACATTCCTGGAGGTGACGAGGAGCACACACTCGGAGATGCCAAACATCGTATCATCCTATGGAGAAAGGATTGCATCATTTTTCGAAGGCCACCGACACCGCGTCACCCGACTCCTCGTCGAAGTCCGCCACCGAGTCAGCAGACTCCCGCTCCTCCAAGTCCGGCAAAGTGTCAGGCCACTCCTCCTCCAAGTCCGACACAGCGTCAGACGTCCACTCCTCCCCCAAGTCCGGCACAACCTCAGGCCACTCCTCCTCCAAGTCCGGCACAGCTTCAGGCCACTCCTCCTCGTCCAACTCAGCCCCGTCAGCCGTCTCCGCCGCCTCAGCAATCGCAAAAGAGACACCCCGCAGCTATGGTGCGTAGCAGTACGAGTCAAGGTCATAGTACAGGAAGTATAGGCGGAGGCAAGCGATATAAATATGGTCCAAACCTCAGTACTCATCTTCCTGTGAGGGCTTACGACAGGACCGAGGAGCAAACCAATGCCATCGTGCGGGCAGAAGTCGACGCCCATTTTGGACCGAAACCGCCACCACCGCCAAGGAGAAAGTGCCTGTGGAAGTAGTTGACCACTTCATTCGTATGGCTCAACCACCAGCTCCTAAGCCTGTCGACTCAGACTATGAGCGCCACATCAGGAAGTTACATCGACAACGTCTATAGAAGGAGGCGATCTCGAGCTCGAGCAAACAACAAGCAGCTGTCAAAAATGCGGGAAAACCGTTGCCCAGCTGGGAAAACAGGCGGCGCAATCGACCCCCCCCCCCCCCCGCTTGTTGTGCCGCCAACAACACGTGACAGTACGCGTGCCCAATATTATTGTGGCCAAACAGTTTACGTTCCCGAGGTGGGCGATGTGGTAATAACCCAGGAGCATATAATGCAGGATGAAGAACTCAAGATCACTGTTGGACAACTCCTCGAGATCGAGGACATGCCTCCGATTACAGAGGAGGAAATAAAACGGAAATTTGTTCGAGGCCAACCTTTGGTCGAGCCAGAAGATGTCAAGAAGCTCCCAACGAGAATGTATGAATTGCATCAATGGTACATGGACATTAGCAAGAGATCCGATCGAGAGTCTCTCATGGTTTATGTCAAGAAGGATGATTACTACCATGAGAAAGCTGCGGCCGTTGAGTATTCTGAACTGTTTCAGTTATACAATCATGACGCACTCGACAAATCTATCGTCAGTTGCTATTGTCTGTAAGTGATTTCTTTCTGTAATTTAAGTCTCAAGCTAGCTGTAGTGATCTTTTTGATCAATCATTACGTGTAATTATCCTCACTATATTCTTTTCTGTGGTATTATGTACGATGAAGATGTATGAAATGAGAAAAGGTGGACGCTATGGCATTGGGTTCATTGACCCAAACACCGTTAATGAATACACATGGAAATTAGATGCATATTATGAAAAAGAGGTAGAGGACAGTATGCTAGAGTTCTTGAAGCGCCTCAAATACAATGAAGATATACTACTTCCTTACAACTTCGAGTGAGTCACACTTTCTTGTACTACAAATTCTCTGTTTTTGCCTACTAGCTAGCTACATGTTTTTGATTACATATGCCCGCTTAATTAAGACATGCAAACGTGTGTGCATGCAGATTTCACTGGATCTTGTGTATCATTAAAGTTGACGCCGGAACAGTTGAAATACTAGACTCGCTACTCACAACAAAAGGTGACTACAACATCTTGTATGGGATAGTCAACAGGTAATTTCAATCATTATTTATAACTACATATCTCGGCCTATTTAGTTTGTCATTTCATGATATGAACTATTTAATAACCCCTTTATTCATTTTCTTTGTCGGCGGGCAGGGCTTGGGCAAGGTTCATCAGCGTCACAGAAGGCGAATGGAAACCATAGCTGAAATGGTTTCAATCCAAGGTAAGTAATTAAGTAGTACTAGCTAGCTAGCTAGCTGCCATCTCTTTAATTATCATGCTTGATTAATTATTATCTGATTAAATTAAATCCCATTCTCGTAATAAAGGCCCTGAAGCAGGTGCAGGGGACTGATCTGTGTGCATACTGTGTTTGCGAGAACATTCGCATGATGGCGTCCGAAAGGAGCAGATCTCAAAGACAGAAATGGGTACGCTTGTCAGAACACTATTTACAATTTTTACACCATTATCGATATCTAGTCACACAACTAATACACATGCATATTGATCTCCTTCTTAACAGTTCAAAGAGGTGCGGGACAAGCTCCTACCAATGGAGCGCGTACAAGCACTTCAAGAGGAAATAGCGGGATTTTTGCTCGACCAGGTCATAAATCCGAACGGAGAATACTATTACCCGCTACCGCCCCCATCGACCAAGTCATGAACCACTTCCAATTGTCATCGTGCTCCGAAGGCACCAATCAGGCTAATGCCACTGGCTCCGAAGGCAACATATGCATATGTAGGAGAAATTGTATATAGCTATACATGTGTGTATGTGTGAATTAATATGATGGTTTGTGAGACATGATTGATGATATATATATGATTGGTTCTACTAGAAATTCTATATATATATATATATATGCATAACATGTACAATGTGTAGTACCGTAAAATATCAGCAAACGAAAAAGAATTAAAATGGAAAACACAAAATTAAATGAAAAAAATCATAAAACCAAAACCCCCCAAACATTTTAGTACCGGTTGGTGTTACCAACCGGTACTAAAGGGCTCCCGCCCCCCGGAGCTGGCTCGTGCCACGTGGTTTCCCTTTAGCACCGGTTCGTGCTGAACCGGTACTAAAGGGGGGGCCTTTAGTGCTGAAATAATAGTGCCGGTTCCTAAACCGGCACTAAAGGGTCTTACGAACCGGTGCTATTGCCCGGTTTTCTACTAATGCATGTATGCATGCAATTTTCTTTCTGTTCGTACGCCGTGCGTACGCGTTGCGCGCGTGCTATTAATTTTTCCTGTTGATTTTTACAGCTAGCAAGCGCAAGTACGTGTTGGAGATTGCAAGTGTACATAGGAGCTCGGCCTAGCTAAGATGGGAAGAGCCATGGTCGCCGCCACGAGAGGCGGAGCAGCTGACCCACTGAAGAAGACGTCGTGGCCGGAGGTGGTGGGCTGGGAGCCCCTGGTGGCTGGGCTCAAGATCCACGGAGACAGGTCGGACATCGTCCGGTTCGAATTCCTCCACGTTGGGGACGCCGTGCCGCCGGGCCATGACGACGACCGCGTCCGCCTCTTCCTGACCCCTGGGTCCGAGACCGTCGCCGTGACGCCTTTCGTCGGCTAGCCCCAGCCCGGCTCCTGTGTCCATGAATGGAGTGTCTCGAACCCTTTAAATGCTTTGTTGATAAAGTCAATCGAATGGTAATACCGCCAGCTACCTGACCAAACAATAAATCATAATTCTCAATGGCTATAACCACATTCTACTGCATCACCGAGATACACTATCACTCTCAATTTCGTGAAATTATAAACAATTTTTGCAATCATGAACATTTTTTAAACTCATGCACATAGTTGAAATCGTGAAGATTTTTCAAATTCGTGAACACTTTTAGAATTTTCGAACATTTTCTAAAATCAAGAAATTTTTCTTCCTGCCTAGTAACAAAGCCCCGGGCCGGACGATTTCACAAGGAAGTTCTTTAAAGTACGCTGGGACATTATCAAAGACGACATCATGCTTGTGATCAATAAATTCTGGGACCTCCACGCTGATTATTTTCATTGGTTAAAGTGTGCCAATATTGTACTCATCCCCAAGAAAGATGGTGCCGAGGTTATTGCCTACTTTAGGCCTATCAGCCTCATTCATGCTGTGGCGAAACTCATTGCCAAAATCCTCGCCACTCGTCTTGCCCCGCACATGAATAATAGTGTCTCCATCATGCATAATGCTTTCATCAAGACGCGAATCATACATGACAATTTTTTATACGTCAGAAATCAAGTCCGAAGATTCCACCACACTAAGACGCCAATACACCTCCTCAAGCTCGACATTAATAAGGAATTTGACTCATTTAGCCAGGACTACCTCATGGGCCCCCTCTCTCATAATGGTTTTCCCGTCCCGCTTCCAAGGTTCACTAGTAGAAAAAGGGTCAAATGTGAAACACATTAGTGCCGCTTTGTATTTGAGCCGACACTAATGTATACATTAGTGCCGGTTCCAACGGCTAGCCGGGCCTCCATCATTAGTACCGGTTCGTGGCTAACCTTTAGCACCGGTTCGTGCCACGAACGGTTCGTGGCTAACCTTTAGCACCGGTTCGTGCCACGAACCGGTACTAATGAGAATGGTGGTAGGATGTTGACAGAATGGGGCCCCTCCAGCCCCTTTAGTACCGGTTCTTGGCACGAACCGGTACTAAAGGTCGTCCTATATAAACCCTTCGTCCACCAGCACTCTGTTCTTCCCCCTTTCCCCTCTCCCTCTCCTCCGTTCTTCCCTTCTTCCTCTCGAGTTCATCACAAAATTTGCCCAAAATTTGTCAAGATTTGAAGGCCCTCATCCATTCAAATGATCACAAAGGTTAGCAACTTTGTCCTTTCATCTCTCATTGCTAGATTAGCTCTTGCATTGGTTTATATAGTGATTAATTTGGGAGGATATATATATGTGCTAGTATTTGATTTATATGCAATTTGAGGTCAAAAATAACACTTAGTTTGCATATGTAGGTGTGGTTTACTTAGTGCCTTCTAAATCTCCATCGTAGCCACCGTCGATCGCCCGCACCGTCCCGTTGCCGGCACCACCTTGTGGTGAGCCTCTTGTTCATGAAATTTTATATAAAAATTGATGTTTGTGTGATTTGGATATATAGTTACTCGTATAATTATCTTACCCGTACGTTGTTTGTTATACATATAGTGCCATGGTTTTGATATCCGTCCCCGTCGGCCCTAGTCCTTGTTATGATTCGGATGTGGTATGTATATTCTCTTTTAAAACTAGTTGCATTTCGTGTTTATGACAAATTATTCCCATCAAGTTGACATAGAAATTTTTTCTAGGAGGTATGTGAACCGGAAATTCCAACCGACCCTATTGCCGAGAGGTTAAATTTAGTTGAAAGAGAAAACGAGTACTTGAAAGAAAAATTGAAAAGAATTGAGGGGGAGAAGATGGAATTGGAGTTGCATGTTGCCGATGTCGTCGATGATCACAAGATCAAGATGGAGAAAATGCGCTTGAAGATTAGAAAGATTAGAAAATATGCCATCGATAGTGAGGCTTGGTATCATTATGCTGTTGGATCCATTGTTACCTTAGTTGCGATCTTGATCATATTTGTTGTTGCATTTAAATGCTTTAGCTAGAGAGTTATTTGTTTGTTGCATTTAAGTGTTGTATGAACTTTATGTATGAACTTGTATTAATTGTATGAACTTGTATTAATTTGGTCTATTCGGTGTTGTGTAATGAAGATGAGCCGGCAATGGATGTACGATGACCGATGCTCTCCCGAGTTCATTAATGGCGTGCATACTTTTCTGCTTGCGGCTGAGGCAAACAAGCGGGCGGATGGTTTTATGCCTTGTCCATGTGCTCGCTGTAAGAATGGTCACAATTACTCTACGTCAAGAACCATTCACGTCCACCTGTTTATGTCCGGTTTCATGCCCCATTATAATGTTTGGACCAAGCACGGAGAAAGAGGGGTTATGATGGAAGACAATGAAGAAGAAGAGGACGACGACAGCTATCCTGGCCATGGGTTCCCTGAATACGATGATACAACAATGGGGGAAGAAGCTGAGCCGGTAATGCGGGAAGAAGCTGAGCCAGCAATGCGGGAA
The DNA here is from genome assembly GCA_034509565.1 of Triticum monococcum. Classification (NCBI taxonomy): domain Eukaryota; kingdom Viridiplantae; phylum Streptophyta; class Magnoliopsida; order Poales; family Poaceae; genus Triticum; species Triticum monococcum. The sequence goes on from CM067846.1 coordinate 49,486,820, forward strand.
GAAGCTGAAGAAGAGGCATCAGATGAGCCCGTTGATGATCTAGGTCGGGCCATTGCAGATGCAAAGAGAAACTGCGCAAGTGATTTGGAGAAGAAGAAGTTGCAGCGCATGTTAGAGGATCACAAAAAATTGTTGTACCCGAATTGCGTAGGTGACAAGAAAAAGCTGGGCACCACACTGGATTTGCTGCAATGGAAGGCAGAGAATGGTGTATCTGACAAGGGATTTGGAAAGTTGCTGGTAATGATAAAGGATGTGCTTCCAAAGGACAACGAATTGCCCGAGAGTACATACGAAGCAAAGAAGGCTGTCTGCCCTCTAGGGTTAAAGGTGCAGAAGATACATGCATGCCCTAATGATTGCATCCTCTACCGCGGTGAGTACGAGGATTTGAACGCTTGCCCGGTATGTGGTGCATTGCGCTATAAGATCTGCCGCGATGACCCTGGTGATGTCGAGGGCCGGCGCCCCAGGAAGAAGATTCCTGCCAAGGTGATGTGGTATGCTCCTATAATACCACGGTTGAAACGTTTGTTCCAAAACAAAGAGCATGCCAAGGCGATGCGATGGCACAGAGAAGACCGTAAGAAAGACAGAAAGTTGAGAGTACCCGCTGACGGGTCGCAGTGGAGAAAAATCGAAAGAAAGTACGGGAAGGAGTGTGCAGATGACGCAAGGAGCGTATGGTTTGGTCTAAGAGCAGATGGCATTAATCCTTTTGGGGAGCAGAGCAGCAACCATAGCACCTGGCCTGTGACTCTATGTTTATATAACCTTCCACCTTGGTTGTGCATGAAGCGGAAGTTCATTATGATGCCAGTGCTCATCCAAGGCCCTAAGCAACCCGGCAACGACATTGATGTGTACCTAAGGCCATTAGTTGAAGAACTCTTACAACTGTGGAATGGAACAGGTGTACGTGCGTGGGATGAGCACATGGGGGAAGAATTTGACCTAAAGGCATTGCTGTTCGTGACCATCAATGATTGGCCTGCTCTCAGTAACCTTTCAGGATAGACAAACAAGGGATACCGCGCATGCACGCACTGTTTGGACGATACCGACAGTATATATTTGGCTAATTGTAAGAAAAATGTGTACCTGGGACATCGTCGATTTCTTCTGAGCAGGCATCCCGTAAGAAAGAAAGGCAAGCATTTCAAAGGTGAGGCGGATCACTGGACGAAGCCTCGCCACTGTACTGGTGCTGATGTACATGATATGGTCAAGGATTTGGAGGTGGTCTTTGGAAAGGGTCCTGGTGGACAACCTGTTCCGAATGACGCTGACGGACGCTCACCCATGTGGAAGAAGAAATCTATATTTTGGGACCTGCCCTATTGGAAAGACCTCGAGGTCCGCTCCGCAATCAATGTGATGCACGTGACGAAGAATCTTTGTGTGACCCTGCTTGGCTTCTTGGGCGTGTATGGGAAGACAAAAGATATACCTGAGGCACGGGAGGACCAGCAACGTATGCACGGAAAAGACGGCATACATCAGGGTCATGCAAGCTACGCTCTTACCAAAGAAGAGATGGAAATCTTCTTTTAATGCCTGCTCAGTATTAAGGTACCGTCTGGCTTCTCGTCGAATATAAAGGGAATAATAAACATGGCAGAGAAAAAGTTTCAGAACCTAAAGTCTCATGACTGCCACGTGATTATGACGCAACTGCTTCCGGTTGCATTGAGGGGGCTTCTACCGGAGAACGTTCGATTAGCCATTGTGAAGCTATGTGCATTTCTCAATGCAATCTCTCAGAAGGTAATCGATCCAGAAATCATACCAAGGTTACAGAATGATTTGGTGCAATGTCTTGTCAGTTTCGATTTGGTGTTCCCACCATCCTTCTTCAACATCATGACGCACGTCCTAGTTCACCTATGCGAAGAGATTAACATTTTGGGTCCTGTATTTCTACACAATATGTTCCCCTTTGAGAGGTTCATGGGAGTCTTAAAGAAATGTGTTCATAACTGTGCTAGGCCAGAAGGAAGCATCTCCAAGGACCGTCAAAATGAGGAGGTCATTGAGTTTTGTATTGACTTTATTCCTGACCTTAAGCCGATTGGTGTTCCTGAATCGCGGCATAAGGGCGGACTGGATGGAAAAGGCACGCTAGGAGGGGAACAAATAATATGTATGGACGGACATTCTCTCACTGAAGCACACTACACAGTTCTACAGAATTCCGCCTTGGTGGCTCCGTATATGGATGAACACAAGAATTTTCTACGCTCCAAACACCCGGAGCGGTCTGATGACTGGATTACACGTGAACAAACCAGGAGTTTCGCCAGCTGGTTGCAAGCACGTACCATGCATGACACCTCTATTGAAGATGACATGTACTTGCTGTCCCAGTTACCATCTTCGAATATAATGACTTTCAAAGGGTACGGGATAAATGGTAATACATTTTACACGATCGCCCAAGATAAGAAGAGCACCAACCAAAACAGTGGTGTACGCTTTGATACAGAAACCAAGACGGGAAAGGAAACATATTATGGTTATATACAGGACATATGGAAACTTGACTATCGACGTGGTTTGAAGGTCCCTTTGTTTCGGTGCAAATGGGTCAATATGACACGAGGCGGGGTAACGGAAGACCCGCAGTACGGAATGACAACAGTGGACCTCAACAATCTTGCGTATGCAGACGAACCATTCGTCTTAGCCAATGATGTGGCACAGGTTTTCTATGTGAAGGACATGTCTACCAAGCCAAGAAAAAGAAAAGATAAGGAAGCGAATGCATCGTACGATGAGCCAAAGCGGCACATAGTTCTTTCTGGGAAGAGAAACATAGTGGGAGTGGATGACAAGACAGACAAGTCAGAAGATTATGAAAAGTTTGATGAAATTGCTCCATTCACAGTGAATATTGACCCGAGCATCCCGTTAAATGATGAAGATTTTCCATGGCTACGACGCAAAGGGACTGACGCGAAGAAAAAGTTTCACACCCAAAGATCTGGGATGTGATCTGGGATGCAAGCAAATTCTTTCATGCATTTACTGTTTTTTCAGCTAAATGACCCTGAAGTTGAAAAGCATTTCAAATGAACTCAGAAAAGGATGAAAGTTGGCATGGCATCATAATTTCACCCACATAGCATGTGCAAAAAAGTAGAGAGGGTTATCGCAAAAACTGAATGCACTTCGTGTACAAAATGGTCAATCTGTTTCGAAGTATCAGGGTTTCGGACGAAAACTCATCCGTTACAAAGTCATTTCATTTTTTAAATAACTTAAGCATTACCAAATTGAATATAATGATAAAACACACTAATATTAAACATAAAAAAAAGAATCACTGGAAAATGTATTTTTAAAATTAAGTTATTCACAAACTAGTGATTCACACAAATTTCAAATAATTCAAAATATAAACTATTCAAATTTAAAAACTACCGGCACTAACTGAAAGTTTCTAAAAACTATCAAAAATATTCACAAAGAAACTCTAAATACAGCAAAAAACAACTAAAAATAAATAAAACAAAATAAATAAAGCAGAAAAGAAAAAACTAAATGAAAAAAAAGGCCCACCTACTGGGCCACAGTGGCCTGCATACGACTAGAAACCCAACCTGTTATTGGGCCAGGATGCAGGCCCGCAAGCCCAATAGGCCCCACAGGGCAGCATAGAACATGTAGGCCCAGTAGGCCTGCTTTGGAGAGGAGCTCGAGAGAGCTACCGCACGGGGGTTTATAAACCAGTGTGGTCGCCCCTCGGCTAGCGGTGTGGGACTAAACTTGCGCACCGCACCTGCGCCAGCGCACCCCTTTAGTACCGGTTCATGGCACCAACCGGTACTAAAGGGGGGGGTCTTTAGTACCGGTTGGAACCACCACCCGGTACTAAAGGCCTGCCCTTCCCGCTGCTTGGCCTGGCCAAAACAGGCCTTTAGTACCGGTTGGTGGCTCCAACCGGTACTAAAGGTGGCTTCTATATATACAGCGCTTCGCAAAATTTCATTCTCCCTCTGTTTTCTTCCCGATCGTTCGAGGCCGTCGCCGCCCCAGTCCTACGCCGCCCCCGTCGCGCGCCGTTGCCGTCGCCACCCCCATCCTCGTCGCCGCCCTCATCCCCATCGCCGCCCCCGTCGCCGTCGCCGCCCTCGTCTTCGTCGCCGCCCCGGGCCCGTCCTCGCGCCGTCCCCGCGTCGCCGCGCCCCCGTCATGCCCCGGCCCGTCGCCGCCCGGGCCGTCGCCTCGCCGTCGCTGTCGCCCCGCTGTGAGCTCTCCCCCTCTAACCCTTCTCCCTCGCCCCCGGTGGCCACCATGGGCGCCGCCCCCCGAGCCCATATATACACACACAAGCATGCATGATGAACACACACACACACACTGTTTTTAGTGTTAATTAGATCGATGCTTAGTGTTTAATTAGTATGGAATATCATATATATATATAGAATTTTGACATATGCAATGCTTAGTGTTAGATGCTTAGTGTTTTTAGTGAGCCCGGATATAATTAGTGTTTAATTAGTATGGAATTTTTTTATATAATGTTGTTTTTCTGTTTTCAATGGATGTATAGAAGTTGTTTTTTTTCTGTTTTTAGTGTTAGATGCTCAATTAGTATGAAATAGCATATAGAATTTTGACATATGCAATGATAGCATAATTAGTGTTACATTTAATTTGCATATAGTATTTGTTGTCGACGATGCCCGGCCCGCATCCTCGCCGTCGACCCGTTCGTGACGACGTCCTACTTCAGAGGACCCATGTCCGGGACTGGGCTCCGCCGGGCTGGCACTGAGAGGTGCTACCTTCAGGGGCGCGACGCTTGGTGAGGAACCCGGCCCCGGGTCCCGTCGTCGACCCTCATCTCCTTTGGTGGCATTCGCGTGGGCCACTTTCGGTGCGGAGGGAGCCGGCCCCGCCGGAGGTGGTACGTCGCCGTGTCAGGGAGGAGGACGAGCACGTCCGTCGCTACATGGCTGCTATGGACGTCAGGTTCTCCAATACCTGGCAGGTTCTTTGGGGAGATCACCCGAGCTATGATCCAGTGATGGTTCCTTCTCTTTGGGTGTCCACCGCCCGCACCTCAGGAACCGCGAGTGGCCTAGATTACTCTGTAGTATTCGATCTTTATTACCTAGCTAGCTAGTGATATATTATTCGAGACGATGTATTCGAGACTATATATATCTATTATTCGAGACGATGTATTGAGATTATATCTATTATTCGAGACGACGTATTCGAGATTAAATCTATTATTCGAGATGATGTATTCGAGATTATATCTATTATTCGAGACGATGTATTCGAGATTATACTAAATTGTTTTATATTTCTTTTGGCATAGTTAAATAAAAGCTATGGCGGACAATACCGACAGAGAGAGAGAACAGACCATGTTCGATATCATACGCGGGCCAGATGATGATCAGAATGAAGAAGATTTTGACGGCTCCGAATTTCTAAACAACACCGGAGAGGGTGATACGATATTCGATCGCGACGACCGAGAAGATGAAGTCATGAACTACGACGAGGTATATATATTTACATAAGCAGGAATCTGGTGATCATCGCATGTTTTAAATGAGTTGAAGATATATTAACAAATCGATCTTTCTTCTTTCAGCCATCCGGATCGAGCAAAAGGACGAAACGAGGCCTGAACAAAAAGTTGAAGGAGGGCGTAAAGTACAATATCGAGGCATTCAAACCTAATGGCGAGCCATTAGCGCCTAAGAAGATTGCGGACAAGTTCGTTCGTCAGTGCGGAGTTCTTGTGAAGGACCTACTCCCGATCTCCCTTCAAGAATGGAGAAAGCCAGCGAAGCCACGTCCAGATGTTACTTTTGTCGACGACAATAAAAAAAACTGCTTTGGGATACTCTCATGGAACATTTCACCCTACCAGATAATATCACAAAAGCAGATGCGCGGAAAGTCAAGGACGCTGCTTTTAGGAAGATGGCGGTTGCATTCAAGAACCACAAGAGAATGACGTGGGAGAACTACGTCAAGGGAGGAAGGAAGACTCCAGTATTCGAGGGGATACTAGAGAATCAAAGTGCTCATTGGGACGATTTCGTGAAATTCAAGGATTCAGAATTAGCTAAGAAACGGTCGAGAATAAACAAGGCCAATGCCGGAAAAAAGGATAAGTTCCATAAGCTGGGGCCAGGTGGCTACGCGATGGCAATGCCTAAGTGGGATCAGTCTGAGAAAGAGATGGAGGATGCAAGTGCCACTCCGGTTACTAAGAACTGGCCCCCCAGGTGCAGGACCTGGTTCTATGCGCATGGGGGGGAGTTGGACCCGAAGACAGGTAATGTTTCGAGGAAGGCATGTCTGAAGGGAGCCGAGGATGCGCTACTTGTTGCAATAGAAGAGGCTCGATCGGGGGTGTTCCAGCCCAACAGAGAGAACGACGAGCTTACGCGTGCCCTGGGAAATCCTGAACACCCGGGAAGAACACGAGGCAAGGGCGCTATTCCGTGGTATGAGGAGTTTTCGGACTGGAATGCGGACTACAGAACCCGTGCGAGAAAGAAGATTGCGGAGGACAAGAAGAGGAAGATGGAGGAGGAGCAGAGGAAGCGGGACTATGAACGCCTTCAAGGCCTAGAAGCAAGTCAAGCGGAATTGGCAGCTAAATTCCAGCGGCAGCAGGAGCAGATCGACTCACTTAGCCAGCAAAGGGGGTCTCAGCAGCTGCAGCAGCTAGCGGATGATCTAGCCTTGGATACCACCGCCCCATCCATGCCGAGAAGTAGCGTGGGTTCCGCCCCGGGCGACGCAGTAGTGCTGGATAGATACCCCGTGGATGACATCACGGAGAACACTAACTGCGAGCTACACTTCAAAATGAAGAACATATCCATGAAGGTGGCGGACGCCCTTGCTTTTTTAAATTCCCCCGAGGCAACCTTCCATTGCAACCCGATTCCAGCGGGCTATGCTCGTGTCTTGGTTGATGAGGTGGCGGACCAATATTCGGGGCTAGAGCTTGACATTCCTGGAGGTGACGAGGAGCACACACTCGGAGATGCCAAACATCGTATCATCCTATGGAGAAAGGATTGCATCATTTTTCGAAGGCCACCGACACCGCGTCACCCGACTCCTTGTCGAAGTCCGCCACCGAGTCAGCAGACTCCCGCTCCTCCAAGTCCACCAACTCGTGAGGCCACTCCTCCTCCTCCAAGTCCGGCAAAGTGTCAGGCCACTCCTCCTCCAAGTCCGACACAACGTCAGACGTCCACTCCTCCTCCAAGTCCGGCACAGTTTCAGGCCACTCCTCCTCGTCCAACTCAGCCCTGTCAGCCGTCTCCGCCGCCTCAGCAATCGCAGAAGAGACACCCCGCAGCTATGGTGCGTAGCGGTACGAGTCAAGGTCATAGTATAGGAAGTACAGGCGGAGCCAAGCGATATAAATATGGTCCAAACCTCAGTACTCCTCTTCCTGTGAGGGCTTACGATAGGACCGAGGAGCAAACCAATGTCATAGTGCGGGCAGAAGTCGACGCCCATTTTGGACCGAAACCGCCACCGCCGCCAAGGGAGAAAGTGCCTGTGGAAGTAGTTGACCACTTCATTCGTATGGCTCAACCACCAGCTCCTAAGCCTGTTGACTTAGACTATGAGTGCCACATCAGGAAGTTACATCAACAACGTCTACAGAAGGAGGCGAGCTCGAGCTCGAGCAAACAACAAGCAGCTGTCAAAAAATGCGGGAAAACCGTTGACCAGCTGGGAAAACAGGCGGCGCAATCAATCCCCCCGCTTGTTGTGCCGCCAACAACACGTGACAGTACGCGCGCCCAATATTATTGTGGCTAAACAGTTTACGTTCCCGAGGTGGGCGATGTGGTAATAACCCAGGAGCATATAATGCAGGCTGAAGAACTCAAGATCACTGTTGGACAACTCCTCGAGATCGAGGACATGTCTCCGATTACAGAGGAGGAAATAAAACGGAAATTTGTCCGGGGCCAACCTTTGGTCGAGCCAGAAGATGTCAAGAAGCTCCCAACGAGAATGTATGAATTGCATCAATGGTACATGGACATTAGCAAGAGATCCGATCGAGAGTCCCTCATGGTATATGTCAAGAAGGATGATTACTACCATGAGAAAGCCGTGGCCGTTGAGTATTCTGAACTGTTTTAGTTATACAATCAAGACGCACTCGATAAATCTATCGTCAATTGCTATTGTCTGTAAGTGATTTCTTTCTGTAATTTAAGTCTCAAGCTAGCTGTAGTGATCCTTTTGATCAATCATTACGTGTAATTATCCTCACTATATTCTTTTCTGTGGTATTATGCTGGATGAAGATGTATGAAATGAGAAAAGGTGGACGTTATGGCATTGGGTTCATTGACCCAAACACCGTTAATCAATACACATGGAAATTAGATCCATATTATGAAAAAGAGGTAGAGGACAGCATGCTAGAGTTCTTGAAGCGCCTCAAATACAATGAAGATATACTACTTCCTTACAACTTCGAGTGAGTCACACTTTCTTGTACTACAAATTCTCTGTTTTTGCCTACTAGCTAGCTACATGTTTTTGCTTACATATGCCCGCTTAATTAAGACATGCAAACGTGTGTGCATGCAGATTTCACTGGATCTTGTGTATCATTAAAGTTGACGCCGGAACAGTTGAAATACTGGACTCGCTACTCACAGCAAAAGCTAACTACAACATCTTGTATGGGATAGTCAACAGGTAATTTCAATCATTATTTATAACTACATATCTCGGCCTATTTAGTTCATCATTTCATGATATGAACTATTTAATAACCCCTTTATTCATTTTCTTTGTCGGCGGGCAGGGCTTGGGCAAGGTTCATCAGCGTCACGGAAGGCGAATGGAAACCACAGCTGAAATGGTTTCGATCCAGGGTAAGTAATTAAGTAGTACTATAGCTAGCTAGCTAGCTGCCATCTCTTTAATTATCATGCTTGATTAATTATTATCTGATCAAATTAAATTCCATTCTCGTAATAAAGGCCTTGAAGCAGGCGCAGGGGACTGATCTGTGTGCATACTGTGTTTGCGAGAACATTCGCATGATGGCGTCCGAAAGGAGCAGATCTCAAAGACAGGAATGGGTACGCTTGTCAGAACACTATTCACAATTTTTACACCATTATCAATATCTAGTCACACAACTAATACATATGCATATTGATCTCCTTCTTAACAGTTCAATAAGGTGCGGGACAAGCTTCTACCAACGGAGCGCGTACAAGCACTTCAAGAGGAAATAGCGGGATTTTTGCTCGACCAGGTCATAAATCCGAAGGGAGAATACTATTACCCGCTACCGCCCCCATCGACCAAGTCATGAACCACTTCCAATTGTCTCGTGCTCCGAAGGCACCAATCAGGCTAATGCCACTGGCTCCGAAGGCAACATATGCATATGTAGGAGAAATTGTGTATATAGCTATACATGTGTGTATGTGTGAATTAATATGGTGGTTTGTGAGACATGATTGATGATATATATATGATTGGTTCTACTAGAAATTCTATATATATATATATAAATATATATATATATATCTATATATATATATATATGCATAACATGTACAATGTGTAGTACCGTAAAATATCAGCAAACGAAAAAGAATTAAAATGGAAAACACAAAATTAAATGAAAAAAAATCATAAAACCAAAAACCCCCCAAACCATTTAGTACCGGTTGGTTTTACCAACCGGTACTAAAGGGCTCCCGGCCCCCGGAGCTGGCTCGTGCCACGTGGTGGCACTTTAGCGCCGGTTCGTGCTGAACCGGTACTAAAGGGGGGGGGGGGCCTTTAGTGCCGAAATAATAGTGCCGGTTCCATAACCGGCACTAAAGGCCCTTACGAACCGGTGCTATTGCCCGGTTTTCTACTAGTGGTTGGATTTCAGCCTTGCTCTCATCGGCTTCTTCCAGGGTCCTTCTCAACGGAATAGCTAGGGACCCGATTACGCATGGTCGTGGCCTCCGTCAAGGCGACCCGCTTTCTTCCTTGCTCTTCGTTCTCGCCATCGTCCCGCTTCACCATATTCTTAACAAGGCCACCACGCAGGGGCGCCTTCACCCCCTTGGTGGTCGGCACTCGGCCATTCGAGTTTCGCTGTACATCGATGATGCGGTGGTTTTTTGTTCCCCTATCAAGGAAGATGTCCTGTTCCTCACCACTACTCTTGCCTCCTTTGGGGAGGCCACGGGCCTGGTCACCAACCATGCTAAGAGTCTGGTTGCGCTAATCCGGTGAGAGGGTATTGATCTTGATGACATCCCGCAGCCCTTCCTGTCCTGCCATATCTCCTTCCCCAAAAGCTATCTAGGTTTGCCACTTGCGATGAGAAGATTAAGGAGGGTTCACTTGCAACACTTAGAAGATAAAGCTACCAGGAAGTTGTTGTTGTTGTTGCAGGTCGTACGACCCTTGTCAAAGCAGTGCTCATGATTGTGGCCATCTATCACCTAACACCGCTTGACTGTCCGGCGGAGGTGCTTAAGATTATTGACTCCTTGCGGCGTGCCTACGTTGGGCCGGCACTTACATGGTGCCGGCAGCAAGTGCAAAATCAATTGGGAGTTAGTATGCAGGCCTAAGGAGTTTGGGAGCCTTGGAATTCTTAACCTTGGGAAGTTTGCTTATGCGTTACGTTTAAGACGGTTATGGCTTGAATGGGATGACCCACCAAGAGCTTGGGTTGGCATGGGAACTCCATGCAACAACTAGGACAGAGACCTCTTCGCAGCGTTCATAAAGGTTATAATTGGTGAAGGTACAACTGCGAGATTCTGGGAGCCATCCTATCTCGAGGGGATGAGGCCATAGACATTACACAAAATTCTTCTGAGACCTGAGGCAAAATTTGAAATGAAAGAAGCGTGCGTCTTTAGAAATAATAAAGCGGCACTGGTGGTGGTGATACTTATGCTAATGAAGGACGAGGCGTAGCTTTGGGTTTTTGCGGGGGTCAAGCACTTGAGTAATTTAATGCCGTGAGAGTAATTCGTTAGCTTTGTGCCGCTCTGAGGCATGTAATCCTTCAAACTTCTTTCTTAATCAGTAAAAATGATAAGTCTTTTGTCTTGTTTGTAAAAAATAAAAATAGAAAGTGTATAAGCGCGTATGCACAGACGCATGACCGTAATGCTGCATTCTGCATCCATGGGAAAACAAGTCAAGAGGCTCAGTTTACAATGCGAATCATATTACCCAATCGGCGTTACCAACGGCGAGCTATGGTGGTGACGGCCATTATCTTACTTACACGCAAATGTAACATATGACCGAACGCCTACGAATGCACGAGTATATATATATACGTACTCTAGGTACCTGTCTGCACCATAACCGCAAGCAACCTTTCTTCTTGTCAATTCGCTGGTAGGGGCAAACCCATACTAATTTCTGCATCCGCATCTCTCGTTACATCAACAATACAATTAGTATATATAATACTAAAATACATGTACTTTTTGGTTCGTATTTTGCAGCCAGAGGTTGGAAGAGGTTGCATCGATCGATGGGGAGGGCCATGGCCGTCGGTGGTGCTGGTGCAAGTGACGACCTGAAGTCGTCGTGGCCGGAGGTGGTGGGCTGGGACGGTTTCACGGCGTCGCTCAAGATCAAAGCCGACAGGATGGACGTTTATATAGAGTTGCACACCGTCGGCGACGCCGTGGCGCCGGGCGAAGACGACCACCGCGTCCGCCTCTTTGGCGACCGCGTCACCGGCCTGGTCGCCCAGACGCCCGTTGTCGGCTAGCCGGCCTATCCTGCTTGCTGTGCGCGCCCGTTTACGTGTGCGTACGCGTGTTGTGTGATGCACCTACCACCTACACCCCTTTACCTATATACCACCGCTATGAGATGTGTACTACGTCTACCACATGAATGAAATAAGAGCCATCCATCTCATTTGTCACATACCGTAGATATTACTAGAGCATAACTTGCGCTTCGTCGCACCGCTCTTAACTGGTGGAATTGGCATCTTTCTGTAGCAGGTTATTCTACGTTTTGGTTTTATTTGCAATTGTTGGGGTTTTAATTATGTTCTGTAGATTTCCTTTTTCCTGTTCATATATCGCACTACTAGGAAAAGGCCTACTAATGGCGCACCAATTTTACCTACTATGGCGCATCACTGGTGCGCCATTACTAGCACGCCATTAGTAATTTTTACTAATGGCGCACCATTGGTGCGCCATTAGTTAGTATAGGCCACGGTGTGTCATTAGTATTTTTGAATTTTAAAGGCGGGAAAATAATAGTGGCGCACCGTCTAACCCTCACCGTGCGCCATTACTATTTTTGAATTTTGAATTTGGATCTGGATCGTGATTTTTTTGCCCATTTTTTGCTCGTTTTTTGGCACGATATTATTTCAAATTTTGTTCCTGTTTTTGGATCTTGTACGTTCTTTTGCCGTGTTCTTTTGCCGGAGAGGAGTTCGCCGGAGAGGAGGAGGAGGAGGTCACCGGAGAGGTGCTCGCCTACATCGCCGGAGAGGAGGAGGAGGTCGTCGGAGAGGAGTTCACCGAAGCATCGGAGAGGAGGAAGGAGAAACCATGAGGGAATGGGAGGAGAGGAGGGAGGAGGAGCTCACCGAAGAGGAGGGGGGAGAAACCGTGAGGGAAGGGGAGGAGAGGAGGGAGGAGGAGGAGGTTCCCGGAGAGGAGGAGGTCGCCGGAGAGGAGAAGGAGGTCGCCGGAGAGGAGGAGGAGGAGGTCGCCGGAGAGGAGGAGGGTAGTATGATGGAGGAGAGAAGGGAAGATGGAGTGGAGAAGAGGAGGAGATGGAGTGGAGGAGAGGAGAGGAGGAGATGGAATGGAGGAGAGGTGGAGTGGAGGAGGTGCGCCATGGGCAGATACGACGGGAAGATACTAATGGCGCACCATGGGCAGGTGCGCCATTAGTAACTTTTTTGATTTTTTTGACTAATTTTGAATTTTGAAGGCAAGAAGATACTAATGGCACACCATGGGCAGGTGCGCCATTAGTAATTTTTTTTAATTTTTTTTGACTAATTTTAAATTTTGAAGGCGGGAAGATACTAATGGCGCACCATGGGCAGGTGCGTCATTAGTAACTTTTTTTTATTTTGTTGACTTATTTTGAATTTTGAAGGTGGGAAGATACTAATAGCGCACCATGGGCAGGTGCGGAATTAGTAAGTTTGATTTTTTTTGAATTTTTTTGCCTCTCCAGATCTTAAAGCCCCGTATTTTTTTTCTGTTAGGTTTTGGATGTAACTTTTCGAATAGATGATTTTTCATATAAAAAACTTTTTCATCCGAATTAGTATGCAAAAGTTATGCCCATTTTTACAAATTCTTGAGAGATTTTGCAAATGAAGTCGAAATTCATATTTGCAAATTTTCCCAATAACTAGACCACATATTACATGGGAAACTTATTTTTTTTATTTTTTTGACATTTTCATCATTTTCTTTTATTTTTTTAAAAACTGAAAAGGCGATCCACAGGAGGGGTGCATTCGGTGGAAGTGGTGGCCAAGTTACTAATGGCACACCGTGGCATGGTGCGCCATTACTAGTTCAACTAGTAATGGCGCACCACTCCCACGGTACGTCATTAGTAGTTTTGAAAAAAATTAAAAATTTTCAAAAAAAAAAACAAAATTTACTAATGGCGCACCGTGAATGTGGTGCGCAATTACTAGTTCAACTACTAATGGTGCACCGCTCCACGTTGCGCCATTAGTAGTTTTGAAAAAATTAATTTTTTTTTTACTAATGGCGCATCGTGGATGTGGTGCGCCATTAGTATTTGGACACTAATGGCGTACCAACACATGGTGCGCCATTAGTATATAGTAATAGCGCACCACATGTCTGGTGCGCCATTAGTGTCAATTCCATCTATAGCTCTTTTTCTAGTAGTGTCATGTTGGGTGTTGCTAAACACAATATTTATTCTGATAGGAGAGTGAAGTTGTTTGGTGTGTGTTTGTGGTGTCTTACATATTTCAGTATTGGTGTCAGACTGTCAATTGGTGGTCGTTGCATGAGCAGCGTAGGAGCTCCTATTCTGCATTGAAATCATGAAATTGTTACTATAATGTTCGTATGTGCCTGTCCACTAAGATCCCCTACACTTAGCTCGGCTCCCTCTTCCACTAGCTCGCTGAGCATTTTTCGCCACCCGCTCCACTTCTATCTTATAAAAAGTTGGCTATCATTTCATATTTTGAAAAAGTTCCTTAAATCAAAATATGTCCATTGATTTTAAAAAATTATCGATTTTAAAAATGTTGCAAATTAAAAACATAGATTTTATAAAAAGTATATTCACAAATTTATGCAAATTTAAAAAATTCACAAAATTTTAAAATGTTCATGGAGTTCCAAAATATCCATCAATTTGAAAAAAATACTAGTTATTTTTTACAAATGTTTGATGACTTCTTAAAATGTTCATATTTTTAAGATCTTCATATAGTTTAAAAAATTGCAAAAAGGTTAAAAGGATAAAAAAGGAAAAATAAATGAAGAGAAGATAAAACAAACAGGCACGCTCAACCAATGACACACACTCTTACTGGCGAGATATTCCCTACAATATTAATGCATAGTGTAAGATATTACATCATAGATATGAGATCCTGTTTCAATTCCATGGGAATAAATTGCTCAATGCTTTTGTAAACTGAAAAACATTGTTAATATTTTAGTACCATGTAGACTTGTAAACAATCATGAGTACGCAACCTCAACAAGTCAACTTTGTCATGTATTTTTGATTTCCTGCAAGTTGTAATTTTATTCAAAGCAAATGAATAAACCTTTAGATGATTTGGATTCTTAAGATCATTTCAACATAGCTCATATCATTTGATGGAGTGATTTAAAAAGTAGTTTTACAAGTGACTCATTTGTGCCACAATTTAGATGAAAAATCAGATCCCTTTTTTTATGCCAAGTACTGAATTTTGTAATCCTTTTGTTTTTCATGTTGCGTGTTAACAATTCTTCAGTGATAACTACTATAGTTTTCAAATCCCATAGGTATCAAAGTACATAACAATGCATTCTTATGTTTTTCATGTGTCACATCCTTTGGGTTTTTTCAGCCAAAGCATTCTTTTGTATTCATGCATTGTGCAACAAGTTTATGCTGACTAATTGTTTTTACCCTATAGGATCCAAAAGTGAATAACAATGCAGTTCCGTGTTTATTATATTCCATTGTTCTAAGAATGCTCTCAATCAAACTTGCCCTTAATGGTATCCATTGTTATTCAGCTGTGAAACCAAAACTTTCAAAATGTCATTTTGAATTGTTTCTAAATAGAACATTTCACAAGAAACATAAGTGGCAAGATATAGGACCTCGAAGCTGGAGGGATGGAAATGATTGTTTACAAGGATGAAATACATAAATAAGCAAACAAATGAAGAAAAAGTAGGATAAAATGTTTAGAAGCAATTATTAGAACCATTCTAAATATGCATCCTTGTTCTTAATTAAGGATTCCTTTGCATTATTTATAGAGGAAATTTTCCACCTACTCAAACCACTTTCTACAATTCCTTCACTTTTCCTGTGATATCAAGCACTATATGATCCATAATTCATGTAGTTTTCTAATCATATAGGATTCAAGAGGACATGATAACTAGCCCCGTGTTTTTCCCATTCCTAGTTTTGAGAATCATGTGAATCAAAGAATCTCTAACTATGCAATTATGTGTTTGTCCTATTCTTTGTTTCTAAGAATGCTCTAAATCGAATTTGTCCTACATGGAATCAAATTTTGCTGAGCTGCCAACCCTAAACTTTAGAAGTCTCATTTTATATTATTTCTAAATAGAATATTATGACGAGAAACATTTGAAGAACAAAAGAAGGGTACCAAGATATAGACCCTCAAATGGGAGGCGGTGGGGGTGATAAGTTTACAAGTATTAACTACATCAATAATCAAAGATTTTAAGAACAAATAGGAGAGAATGTGTAGAAGCAAAAATAAAAACTATTTAAGTATGCGACACTTCTTCCTAAATAAGCATTCCGTTGCAATTTAATTAGATGACAATTTACGTCCACTCAAACCACTCTCTTTGATTCATTTATTCCTATGATATAAAATATTACAAGATCCAAATTCCTATATTTTTAATCATATGAGATTCAAGAGAACATGCAACCCAGTCTTGTGTTTCTTCTTCTTCATATCTCTATGTTTTGAGAATCCCATAAATCAAACCAGACCTAACAATGCAGCTATATGGTTTCCCATTCCTTTGTTCTAAGAATGCTCTAAATCTAAGTGTACCTAAATGGCATCCATCAATGTTCACGTGTCAATCTTATACATTCTAAGTATTATTTCAATTGCTTCTAATATAATATTTCAACGAGAATCATACAAAGAACAAGACATGGGTGCCAGAATTAGAACCTTTAACAAGTGGCAGGGAGCGACAAGTTTACAAGGACTAACTACATCAATAAGGAAAGACACGAATCAAAAGTATGAGAGGATGTGTAAGCAAAAATAGGAACCATTTTAAATATGCAACACTCTGCTTAATGAAGCTTTCCTTTGTAGTCTACTTCCGATGAAAATTTCCATCCACTTAAACATCTTCCTCTAAATCCTATATTTTTCCTCCGAATTGAAACAATATCTTATCCAAATTGATATAGTTTTGTGATCATATAGGATTAAATAGAACATGGCACCTAGTCCTATTTTTTCTCCAATTTCTATGTTTTCATAATCCTGTGAATCAAAGAAGCCCCATGTCGGTGTCAAAACCGGCGGATCTCGGGTAGGGGGTCCCGAACTGTGCGTCTAAGGCGGATGGTAACAGGAGGCAGGGAACACGATGTTTTACCCAGGTTCGGGCCCTCTTGATGGAGGTAAAATCCTACGTCCTGCTTGATTAATATTGATGATATGGGTAGTACAAGAGTAGATCTACCAAGAGATCAGAGAGGCTAAACCCTAGAAGCTAGCCTATGGTATGATTGTCTGTTGTCCTACGGACTAAAACCCACCGGTTTATATAGACACTGGAGGGGGCTAGGGCTACACAAGGTCGGTTACAAAGAAGGAGATATACATATCCGTATTGCCTAGCTTGCCTTCCACGCCAAGTAGAGTCCCATCCGGACACGAGACGAAGTCTTCAATCTTGTATCTTCATAGTCCAATAGTCCGGCCAAAGGATATAGTCCGGCTGTCCGGAGACCCCCTAATCCAGGACTCCCTCAGTAGCCCCTGAACCAGGCTTCAATGTCGATGAGTCCGGCGCGCAGTGTTGTCTTCGGCATTGCAAGGCGGGTTCCTCCTCCGAATACACCACGGAAGAATTTGAATACAAGGATAGTGTCCGACCCTGCAAAATACGTTCCACATACCACTGTAGAGAGAATAATATTTCCACAAATCTAATTTGCTGACTTGTTTTGGCAACACTACATTATGTCATGGCCCGGTGATTATTCGAACCGTTTTCTTTAACTAGCCCCGCACATAATGCGAGGCAGTTTTTTGACACGTCTTGTCAAAGCAGAGATCGTGTCCCCTTATCACGGGATTCTCATCAATACGGGCGTGGGTAACCCAACCGCGCCATTGATTATGTCGCTTGGGGGATAAGCGAGTTTTACCAGGCTAGTGGGGACGCATAGTTTCGTCCGCCCATATAAAGGGATAAGGATTCACCTTTTCATCCACGCCTTCTTCCTCCTTTGCTCATCCATTTTCGCACACTCGAGCTCCAGCGCCCAAGTCCGCATTTTCCACCTCGACCTTCTCCAACCATGTCTGGAGCGGGAGGCAGGTGGATGGTCTCCTCCGTCACAGAGGGACACATCAAGAAGCTGAGGAGAGCCGGATACCTGCCCGACGACAGCGCGCATCGGCTCCTAGATGAGGGGTAGCTCATCCCCACCCCTAGGCCCCATGAGAGGGTAGTGTTCCTTACCCATTTCCTCCGCGGACTAGGATTCCCTCTCCACCCATTCGTCCGGGGCCTCATGTTCTACTACGGCCTGGATTTCCACGATCTGGCCCCGAATTTCATCCTCAACATCTTGGCGTTTATCATCGTGCGCGAGGCCTTCCTCCGCATCAAGCCCCACTTTGGCTTATGGCTGAAGACCTTCAATGTCAAGCCGAAGGTAGTGAGCGGCCGCCAGGCGGAGTGCAGAGGCGCCATGGTGGGCAAGATGCCCAACATCACATGGCTCGAGGGCTCCTTCGTGGAGACCGTAAAGGGGTGGCAATCGGGGTGGTTCTACATCACCAAGCCGCATGATCCTAAATGGGCAGCGGCCCCCGAGTTCCGATCTGGCATCCCCACGCAACTCACCTCCTGGCAAGAGAAGGGCCTGCCCTGGGATAGTTCGGGAGAGCTGATCGGACTCCAAACATGTATTCAAAACATGGTGAACAAGAGGCTCAAACTCGTCAACGTAGTCCAGGTCATGCTCATCCGCCAGATCCTCTCGTGCCAACAACGGGCTTTCAACTTGTGGGAGTTCGACCCCGCCCAGCACCGAACTTTGAACAGGCTCTTCGACACAACTCACGAGGATGCCTGGAAGGTGCTATTCAAGGGTGCCGAGGTTCCCCCTCCCACTACCGAGGATCACGGATTCTGCGCGAAGTGCCAAGCCAGCGCGGTAAGCTGTTTCACCTCTCACAGGATACTTATTTTTCATAGTTTGACTCTATGCGGGATCTAAGCTCCCGTACCTTTGACAGGACTGGCAGGAGACGGCCAGACAGATCGACTATCCGGCTCCTTTGCCTGAAGGCCCAGCAGCCGCTCTCCTGACGAAGATGTTGACTCTGGTTCCTTACAAGGTGCCGGAGAAGACCAAGAAGGCCAAGGGAACCCGAAAGAGTTCCCGACGCCAGGCGTCATCGGACTCGTCGTCCGATAACTCTACGACACACTCCTCCCCCGAAGACGAGAAGGAAGAAGAAGATGCTCCCCCTTCATATGGGGGAGACAAGAAAAGGAAGGCCACCCCAACTGGGGAGGCCTAAGGGCCCAAGAAGGGAAGGACTCTCCTTCCGGACAGTTCCACCACCGCCGCCGAAGGCGAAGACGACTGGCTGCTCAGGGCCAAGCCCCTGGCGAAGTTGTAAGTATTCGGATACTAGAGTAACTCATAGCATTCCTTTGTCGCATTGCTTCCCCTAACGCCGAATATGATTAGGCAGGCCGCCACGAGCCCGTATCGATGTATCGTCGGACGGCTCCCTGGGCTCGTCGGATATGGATAGCGATCCACTTCCGACCGCCACCTCCCCTTGCCCTGCAGACGGTGCCGAGGTATTGTCTCAAGAGGCACCGGGTCGAGGGGAGACAGTCCCGGAGGCGCCTCAAGGCGACCTTCCGGACTCCGGGAGCAAAGGGAACAAGGCCCCTAAGGGCTCCGAGTTCGGCCCTCAGCCAAACACCGCGCCGGAACCTCCAGTGGTTCTGAACTCGGGCAGGCGGCCTCCTTCCAAGAGGGGCAAGACACGTGTGCTGGTGACCTCTGTCCATCCAGAGGCGCCGGACAATCTGCTGGGAGCGCTTCGTAGCGCTTCCATCGACGAGGAGCACCGTACTACTATGAGTGCGGTGGTCCAGAAGGTTCAGTCCGCCAAAAGCGGATTCACTGAAGCCTATGACAGCCTTCTAACAGGCTTTGAGGTAAGTGTTTAAAATATAGGAAAAATATTACCGCATAGACAGTAGCCCCTGATGCTCTGTTCGGTGTTCACAAAGAAAAGCCGAACAGAAGATCAAACTGAAGGAAATATGCCCTAGAGGCAATAATAAAGTTATTATTTATTTCCTTATATCATGATAAATGTTTATTATTCATGCTAGAATTGTATTAACCGGAAACATAATACATGTGTGAATACATAGACAAACAGAGTGTCACTAGTATGCCTCTACTTGACTAGCTCGTTAATCAAAGATGGTTATGTTTCCTAACCATGGACAAAAGATTTGTTATTTGATTAACGAGATCACATCATTAGTTGAATGATCTGATTGACATGACCCATTCCATTAGCTTAGCACCCGATCGTTTAGTATGTTGCTATTGCTTTCTTCATGACTTATACATGTTCCTATGACTATGAGATTATGCAACTCCCGTTTGCCAGAGGAACACTTTGGGTGCTACCAAACGTCACAACGTAACTGGGTGATTATAAAGGAGTACTACAGGTGTCTCCAAAGGTACATGTTGGGTTGGCGTATTTCGAGATTAGGATTTGTCACTCCAATTGCCGGAGAGGTATCTCTGGGCCCTCTCGGTAATGCACATCACATAAGCCTTGCAAGCATTACAACTAATGTGTTAGTTGTGAGATGATGCATTACGGAACGAGTAAAGAGACTTGCCGGTAACGAGATTGAACTAGGTATTGGATACCGACGATCGAATCTCGGGCAAGTAACATACCGATGACAAAGGGAACAACGTATGTTGTTATGCGGTCTGACCGATAAAGATCTTCGTAGAATATGTAGGAGCCAATATAGGCATCCAGGTCCCGCTATTGGTTATTGACCGGAGACGTGTCTCGGTCATGTCTACATTGTTCTCGAACCGTAGGGTCCGCACGCTTAAGGTTTCGATGACAGTTATATTATGAGTTTATGAGTTTTGATGTACCGAAGGAGTTCGGAGTCCCGGATGAGATCGGGGACATGACGAGGAGTCTCGAAATGGTCGATACGTAAAGATCGATATATTGGAAGACTATATTCGGACTTCGGAAAGGTTCCCGAGTGATTCGGGTATTTTTCGGAGTACCGGAGAGTTACGGGAATTCGCCGGGGAGTATATGGGCCTTATTGGGCCATACAGGAATAGAGGAGAGAGGCCAAAAGGAAGGAGGCCTGCGCCCCCCCTCTGGTCCGTATTGGACAAGGGGTGCAGCCCCCTTTTCCTTATTCCTCTCCCCCTCTTTCCCCTTCTCCTACTCCAACAAGGAAGGAGGGAGTCCTACTCCCGGTGGGAGTAGGACTCCCCTTGGCGTGCCTCCTCCTAGGCCGGCCGGCCGCCCCCTCCCCCTTGCTCCTCTATATACGAAGGCAGGGGGCACCCCATGACAAACAAGTTGATCATTGAGATCGTTCCTTAGCCGTGTGCGGTGCCCCCTGCCACCATATTCCACCTCGATAATACCATTGTAGTGGTTAGGCGAAGCCCTGCATCGGTAGTACATCAAGATCGTCACCACGCCGTCGTGCTGACGGAACTCCTCCCCGAAGCTTTGCTGGATCGGAGCCCGGGGATCGTCATCGAGCTGTACGTGTGCTAAGAACTCGGAGGTGCCGGAGTAACGGTGCTTGGATCGGTCGGATCGGGAAGAAGACGTACGACTACTTCCTCTACGTTGTGTCAACGCTTCCATTGCGATCTACAAGGGTACGTAGATCAGACTCTCCCCCTTGTTGCTATGCATCACCATGATCTTGCGTGTGCGTAGGATTTTTTTTGAAATTACTACGTTCTCCAACAGTGGCATCCGAGCCTAGGTTTTGTGGTTTGATGTTATATGCACGAGTAGAACACAAGTGAGTTGTGGGCGATATAATTCATACTGCCTACCAGTATGTCATACTTTGGTTCGGCGCTATTGTTGGATGAAGCGGCCCGGACCGACATTACGCGTACGCTTACGCGAGACTGGTTATACCGCCGTGCTTTGCACACAGGTGGCTGGCGGGTGTCAGTTTCTCCAACTTTAGTTGAACCGAGTATGGTTACACCCGGTCCTTGCGAAGGTTAAAACGGAGTCTATTTGACAAACTATCATTGTGGTTTTGATGCGTATGTGAGATTGGTTCTTGCTTAAGCCATAGCAGCCACGTAAAACTTGCAACAACAAAGTAGAGGACGTCTAACTTGTTTTTACAGGGCATGTTGTGATGTGATATGGTCAAAATGTGATGAGATATAAGTTGTTGTATGAGACGATCATGTTTTGTTGAAGTTATCGGCAACTGGAAAAAGCCTTATGGTTGTCTCTTTATTGCATAAGATGCAAGCGCCAAATAATTGCTTTACTTTATCGCTATGCGATAGCAATAGTTGCAAAAACAATAGTTGGCGAGACGACCATGTGACGACATATTGATATAGATCAATATGATGGAGATCATGGTGTCATGCCGGTGACGATGGAAATCATGACGATGCTTTGGAGATGGAGATTAAAGGCACAAGATGATGATGGCCATATCATGTCACATATTTTGATTGCATGTGATGTTTATCTTTTATGCATCTTATCTTGCTTTGATTGACGGTAGCATTATAAGATGATCTCTCACTAAATTATCAAGAAGTGTTCTCCCTGAGTATGCACCGTTGCCAAAGTTCGTCGTTCCCAGACACCACGTGATGATCGGGTGTGATAAGCTCTACGTCCATCTACAACGGGTGCAAGCCAGTTTTGCACACGCAGAATACTCAGGTTAAACTTGACGAACCTAGCATATGCAGATATGGCCTCGGAACACGGAGACCGAAAGGTCGAGCGTGAATCATATAGTAGATATGATCAACATAATGATGTTCACCATTGAAAACTAATCCATTTCACGTGATGATCGGTTATGGTTTAGTTGATTTGGATCACGTGATCACTTAGAGGATTAGAGGGATGTCTATCTAAGTGGGAGTTCTTAAGTAATATGATTAAATTGAACTTAAATTTATCATGAACTTAGTCCTGGTAGTATTTTGCAAATTATGTTGTAGATCAATAGCTCGCGTTGTTGCTTCCCTGTGTTTATTTTTGATATGTTCCTAGAGAAAATTGTGTTGAAAGATGTTAGTAGCAATGATGCAGATTGGATCTGTGATCTGAGGTTTATCCTCATTGCTGCACAGAAGAATTATGTCCTTGATGCACCGCTAGGTGACAGACCTATTGCAGGAGCAGATGCAGACGTTATGAACGTTTGGCTAGCTCAATATGATGACTACTTGATAGTTTAGTGCACCATGCTTAATGGCTTAGAATCGGGACTTCCAAGACGTTTTGAACGTCATGGAACATATGAGATGTTCCAGGAGTTGAAGTTAATATTTCAAGAAAATACCCGAGTTGAGAGATATGAAGTCTCCAACAAGTTCTATAGCTAAAAGATGGAGGAGAATCGCTCAACTAGTGAGCATGTGCTCAGACTGTCTGGGTACTAAAATCGCTTGAATCAAGTGGGAGTTAATCTTCCAGATAAGATAGTGATTGACAGAATTCTCTAGTCACCATCACCAAGTTAGTAGAACTTCGTGATGAGCTATAATATGCAAGGGATAACGGAAACAACTCCCAAGCTCTTCGTGATGCTGAAATCAACGAAGGTAGAAATCAAGAAAAACATCAAGTGTTGATGGTTGACAAGATCACTAGTTTCAAGAAAAGGGCAAAGGGAAGAAGGGGAACTTCAAGAAGAACGGCAAGCAAGTTGCTGCTCAAGTGAAGAAGCCCAAGTCTGATCCTAAGCCTGAGACTAAGTGCTTCTACTGCAAAGGGACTGATCACTAGAAGCGGAACTACCCCAAGTGATTGGCGGATAAGAAGGATGGCAAAGTGAACATAAGTATATTTGATATACATGTTATTGATGTGTACTTTACTAGTGTTTATAGAAACCCCTCAGTATTTGATGCTAGTTCAGTTGCTAAGAGTAGTAACTCGAAACGGGAGTTGCAGAATGAACAAGAGACTAGTTAAGGGTGAAGTGACGATGTGTGTTGGAAGTGGTTCCAAGATTGATATGATCATCATCGCACACTCCCTATACTTTCGGGATTAGTGTTGAACCTAAATAAGTGTTATTTGGTGTTAGCGTTGAGCATGAATGTGATTTGATCATGTTTATTGTAATACGGTTATTCATTTAAGTAAAAGAATAAATTATTGTTCTGTTTACATGAATAAAACCTTATATGGTTACACACCCAATGAAAATAGTTCATTGGATCTCGATCTTAGTGATACACATATTCATAATATTGAAACCAAAAGATGCGAAGTTAATAATGATAGTGCAACTTATTTGTGGCACTGCCATTTAGGTCATATTGGTGTAAAGCACATGAAGAAACTCCATGCTGATGGGATTTTGGAATCACTTGATTATGAATCACTTGATGCTTGCGAACCATGCCTTATGGGCAAGATGACTAAAACGCCGTTCTCCGGAACAATGAAGCAAGCAACAGATTTGTTGGAAATCATACATACTGATGTATGTGGTCCGATGAATATTAAGGCTTACAACAGGTATCATTATTTTCTGACCTTCACAAGATGATTTGAGCAGATATGGGGATATCTACTTGATGAAACATAAGTCTGAAACATTTGAACAGTTTAAAGAATTTCAGAGTGAAGTGGAAAATCATTGTGACAAGAAAATAAAAATTTCTATGATATGATCGCAGAGGTAAAATATTTGAGTTACGAGTTTGGTCTTCAGTTAAAACAATGTGAAATAGTTTCACTACGCACGCCACCTGGAACACCACAGCATAATGGTGTGTCCGAACGTCATAACCGTACTTTATTGGATATAGTGCAATCTATGATGTATCTTACCGATCTACCACTATCGTTTTGGGGTTATGCATTAGAAACAGCTGCATTCACGTTAAATAGGGCACCATCTAAATCCGTTGAGACGACACCGTGTGAACTATGATTTGGCAAGAAACCTGAGCTGTCGTTTCTTAAAGTTTGGAGTTGCGATGCTTATGTGAAAAAGTTTCATCTCGATAAGCTCAAACTCAAATCGGAGAAATATGTCTTCATAGGATACCCAAAGGAGGCAGTTGGGTACACCTTCTATCACAGATCCGAAGGCAAGACATTCGTTGCTAAGAATGGATCCTTTCTAGAGAAGGAATTTCTCTCGAAAGAAGTGAGTGGGAGGAAAGTAGAAAACTTGATAAGGTAATTGTACCTTCTCCCTTATTGGAAAATAGTTCATCACAGAAATCTGTTCCTATGACTACTACACCAATTAGTGAGGAAGCTAAAGATAATGATCATGAAACTTCAGATCAAGTTACTACCGGATCTCGTAGGTAAACCAGAGTGAGATCCGCACCAGAGTGGTAAGGTAATCCTGTTCTGGAGGTCATGTTACTTGACCATGACGAACCTACGAACTATGAGGAAGTGATGGTGAGCCAAGATTCGGCAAAATGGCTTGAGGCCATGAAATCTGAGATGAGATCCATGTATGAGAACAAAGTATGGACTTTGATTGACTTGCCCGATGATCGGCAAGTAAATGGATCTTCAAGAGGAAGACGGACGTTGATAGTAGTGTTACTATCCACAAAGCTAGACTTGTCGAAAAAGGTTTTTTTGACAAAGTTCAAGGTGTTGACTACGATGAGAGTTTCTCACTCGTATCTATGCTTGAGTCTGTCCGAATCATGTTAGCAATTGCCGCATCTTATGAAATCCGGCAAATGGATAAACAAAACTGCATTCCTTAATGGATTTATTAAAGAAGAGTTGTATACGATGCAACTAGAAGGTTTTGTCAATCCTAAAGGTGTTAACAAAATATGCAAACTCCAGCGATCCATCAATGGACTGGTGCAAGCATCTCGGAGTTGGAATATACGCTTTGATAGATTGATCGAAGCATATAGTTTTATACAGACTTGCGGTGAAGCCTGTATTTACAAGAAAGTGAGTGGGAGCACTACAGCATTTCTGATAAGTATATGTGATTGACATATTGTTGATCGGAAATAATGTAGAATTATTCTGTAAAGCATAAAGAAGTGTTTGAAAGGAGTTTTTCAAAGAAAGACTTCGGTGAAGCTGCTTACATATTGAGCTCCAAGATCTATAGAGATAGATCAAGACGCTTGATAAAGTTTTTTCAATAAGTACATACCTTGACAAGATTTTGAAGTAGTTCAAAATGGAGCAGTCAAAGAAAGAGTTCTTGCCTGTATTACAAGGTGTGAAGTTGAGTAAGACTCAAAGCCCGACCATGGCAGAAGATAGAAAGAGAATGAAAGTCATTCCCTATGCCTTGGCCATAGGTTCTATAAAGTATGTCATGCTGTGTACCAGATCTATTGTATACCCTGCACTGATTTGGCAAGGGAGTACAATAGTGATCTAGGAGTAGATCACTAGACAGCGGTCAGAATTTATCCTTAGTGAAATAAGGATATGTTTCTCGATTATGGACGTGACAAAAAAGGTTCGTCGTAAAGGGTTACGTCGATGCAAGTTTTTGACACTGATCCAGATGATTCTAAGTCTCAATCTGGATACATATTGAAAGTGGGAGCAATTAGCCAGAGTAGCTCCGTGTAGAGCATTGTAGACATAGAACTTGCAGAACACTAACGGATCTGAATGTGAAAGACCGTTGACTAAGATTCTCTCACAAGCAAAACATGATCACACCTTAGTACTCTTTGGGTGTTAATCACATAGCGATGTGAACTAGATTACCGAATCTAGTAAACCCTTTGGGTGTTGGTCACATGACAATGTGAACTATGGGTGTTAATCACATGATGATGTGAACTATCGATGTTAATCACATGGTGATGTGATCTAGATTATTGACTCTAGTGCAAGTGGGAGACTGAAAGAAATATGCCCTAGAGGCAACAATAAAGTTATTATTTATTTCCTTATATCATGATAAATTTTTATTATTCATGCTAGAATTGTATTAACCGGAAAAATAATACATGTGTGAATACATAGACAAACAGAGTGTCACTAGTATGCCTCTACTTGACTAGCTCGTTAATCAAAGATGGTTATGTTTCCTAACCATGGACAAAAGAGTTGTTATTTGATTAACGAGATCACATCATTAGTTGAATGATCTGATTGACATGACCCATTCCATTAGCTTAGCACCCGATCGTTTAGTATGTTGCTATTGCTTTCTTCATGACTTATACATGTTCCTATGACTATGAGATTATGCAACTCCCGTTTGCCGGAGGAACACTTTGGGTGCTACCAAACGTCACACCGTAACTGGGTGATTATAAAGGAGTACTACAGGTGTCTCCAAAGGTACATGTTGGGTTGGCGTATTTCGAGATTAGGATTTGTCACTCCGATTGTCGGAGAGGTATCTCTTGGCCCTCTCGATAATGCACATCACATAAGCCTTGCAAGCATTACAACTAATGTGTTAGTTGTGAGATGATATATTACGGAACGAGTAAAGAGACTTGCCGGTAACGAGATTGAACTAGGTATTGGATACCGACGATCGAATCTCGGGCAAGTAACATACCGATGACAAAGGGAACAACGTATGTTGTTATGCGGTCTGACCGATAAAGATCTTCGTAGAATATGTAGGAGCCAATATAGGCATCCAGGTCCCGCTATTGGTTATTTACCGGAGACGTGTCTCGGTCATGTCTACATTGTTCTCGAACCGTAGGGTCCGCATGCTTAAGGTTTCGATGACAGTTATATTATGAGTTTATGAGTTTTGATGTACCGAAGGAGTTCGGAGTCCCGGATGAGATCGGGTACATGACGAGGAGTCTTGAAATGGTCGAGACGTAAAGATCGATATATTGGACGACTATATTCGGACTTCGGAAAGGTTCCGAGTGATTCGGGTATTTTTCGGAGTACCGGAGAGTTACGGGAATTCGCCGGGGAGTATATGGGCCTTATTGGGCCATACGGGAATAGAGGAGAGAGGCCAAAAGGAAGGAGGCCTACGCCCCCCCCCCCCCCTCTGGTCCGAATTGGACAAGGGGTGCAGCCCCCTTTTCCTTATTCCCCTCCCCCTCTTTTCCCTTCTCCTGCTCCAACAAGGAAGGAGGGAGTCCTACTCCCGGTGGGAGTAGGACTCCCCTTGGCGCGCCTCCTCCTAGGCCGGCCGCCCCCTCCCCCTTGCTCCTCTATATACGGAGGCAGGGGGCACCCCATGACAAACAAGTTGATCATTGAGATCGTTCCTTAGCTGTGTGCGGTGCCCCCTGCCACCATATTCCACCTCGATAATACCGTTGTAGTGCTTAGGCGAAGCCCTGCGTCGGTAGTACATCAAGATCGTCACCACGCCGTCGTGCTGACGGAACTCCTCCCCGAAGCTTTGCTGGATCGGAGCCCGGGGATCGTCATTGAGCTGTACGTGTGCTAAGAACTCGGAGGTGCCGGAGTAACGGTGCTTGGATTGGTCGGATCGGGAAGAAGACGTACGACTACTTCCTCTACGTTGTGTCAACGCTTCCGTTGCGATCTACAAGGGTACGTAGATCAGACTCTCCGCCTCATTGCTATGCATCACCATGATCTTGCGTGTGCGTAGGAATTTTTTTGAAATTACTACGTTCTCCAACACAAACAATATCGCAGGAGTCTAATATAAGTATGTCAATATATGTATGCAAGCTTCGCTGCTGGCATCTGCCGCATTGACTGCGGAGGTCGCCGCACTGAAGCAGGACCTTAAAGGTTCCAAGGACGAGCTCGGCCTTGCCAAGAGGCAGCTCGAGGAGAACAAAGGTAAGTAGTACCTAGTCTATGGATATGTATAAAAAGAATGTGATTGCAAAATGACAGGATCATCATGAATTTGCCAGGGGCCACAACCGAAGTGGCGACCCTAAAGCAAGCGTTGTCCGAGGCCGAAGATAAAGCGGCCAAGGAGCGCACCGAGCGGGAAAAGAAAGAGGCTCGGGTGGGCGAGGTGCAGCAAGAGCTCCAGGCTCTCGTGACGAAGCACGAGGCGTTGGAGCTTGACTCGAAGACGCGAGAGTCTGAGCTTGCCGCGGCCCTCGAGAGCGCAAAGAGTGCCAAGGCCGAAGCCCAAAAGGCCTTTCAAGAGATTGACACAATGAAGAAAATAGCGGCGGGTAAGGCATTCTATATGGAAAGCAAGCATGTGAAAGTAAATTACCTATTACTTACCCGAATCCGGAGCTCTTCAGGAGCATTCGCAGATTTGCCCCGCAGCGTGTCGGATGCCGCACATTTTTATCAGGCCGAGGAGGGAAGCTCAACGAAGAAGCTGTTCTGGTCTCAATATACTGGGACCGAACACCTGGTGCCTATGAGCGACCAGCTGAAACAACTGGTCGAGCTACACAAGGCGGCCGAACAGGCCATGAAGGGCTTTATAGTCCGGCTGTGGCCTGGCGACGCCCTTCCGAACAGCTACTTCGGCCTGGTGAGGCGGCTTGTGGATGCCTGCCCACGGCTGGAAGTCGTCAAGCGGTCCGTCTGCATCGAAGGTGCACGCCGGGCTTTCGCCCGTTGTGAAGGTGCAATGGGCCAAGCCAGATGCCGTGAAGCTGATCAAGGAAGGACCGCCGCAGGGCAAGGAGCATCGCACTCCCGAAATTTATTATGAGGGTGTCCTGAAGGGTGCCCGTCTTGTAGCGGACGAATGTCCAAAGTATGTAATATTTGAGTAAACTTGCTCGTGTGATACTGTATGATGAAAACTTGTTTCATATGCGCTATGCAACGCTTGTTTGAATTTAAAATATTACCTTCTGTTTGGCTGTTTATCCGATCTGAGAGATGGCTAGTCCTCGGCTTCTGCCCCCATGCCGCGAGTGCTAGGGTGTTCGGGATAAACCTGCGCACTCTTGTTCCCATTTTTGGGTCCTTGGAGGGAGGTGCTCAGCACAACGAACAAGGCAACCGGACTAATAATGCTTTATCACTCTCACTTAGCCATAGAATTCTATAATTTTAAATTTCGGCGAAGCCCCTGGTATTCGGAAGACCAAATTCGGAGCGCGATACACGCCTTTAAGCCGTACAGGACCGGCTCCTCGCTCTAAGCGGCATAAGTCTTTAGGGACTCGAAACCTCGCCGAACAGCGACCAGTCTCTCGCCTTATCATGACAGTCAGTTTTAGCTTTCTCTACTGACGTGCTTAGCCCAGCAGAACCGGGGCATAATCGCAGTAGTTCTCCTAGTGCTACCTTAGTCGATAGAGCGGAATGTAAGGTACCAAAACATAGGAGCCAGGCAAACTCAACATTTGACCAAAGACATGATTCGGAGCTGATGCATATAATGCTATAAGTTCGGGGTGCCGCACTTGTGAAAGTGTTCGGACTTCTTACACCATAATGTGGGGTATTTAAGCCCCTGGTGTATTGGTCGTACCAAAGTGTACGGTTGCAAGGCGTCATTAATGAACACATATATATAAAACAAGAATGCAATAATAGTCGTAATGTTATGCATTGTTTATTCAAAAAGGTGCGTTAAAGCAGAATGATACAGATAGGGCGATAAGCAAAAAGTAGGACTATGTCCCTTCCAAGGGCAAGCTGAGGAATAGTATTGAAGCACATATTTCACTCGTTATCGTAATCCACCTAGGAGTTCCGTGGTGTGACGTAGCTTTCTGCCTCCTTGGTTGCTGCATCATGTGTTCGGCAATCATGCTGCCGGACAGGGCTTCCAGAGATTAAAGTTCTGAAAGAGAAAAATTACAAAGCGGGAAGCCCCTAGTGCGGTTTAAGCCGCGTCTTGGGGCGTGCCGTAGTTGTGCCCCCCTCCCCACCTGTGTCCATGGTATTTTTAATGCGTAATTATGTATGCGTGGCGCGGATTTCGCCGTTTGGCTTGGGCCGGGGTCGGGGTCGCATTGCTATGCGAGCTCAGATCATGCCAGGCGGTCTAGTTGCCGATTACTCCGAGCGCGCTTGAAGATGTCCGGGTCTTGAAACACCGAACTGGTGGATTGCCTTGAGAGGCTGCTTTGCACTTCTGCTGCGAGGGCCGCAGTGTGCTCCTCCGTGCGGAGAGAGCGCTCTGTGTTTCCATTAACTGTGATGACCCCCCGAGGTCCTGGCATCTTGAGCTTCAGGTATGCATAATGCAGTACCGTATTGAATCTCGCAAATGCGGTTCGCCCGAGCAGTGCATGATAGCTACTGCGGAACGGGACTATATCAAAGATTAATTCTTTGCTTCGGAAGTTATCCGGGGATCCGAAGACCACTTCCAGTGTAATTGAGCCTGTGCAATGGGCCTCTATAGCTGGAATGACGCCTTTAAAGGTCGTTTTTGTGGATTTGGTCCTTGAGGGGTCTATACCCATTTTGCGTATTGTGTCCTAGTAAAGCAGGTTCAGGCTGCTGCCGCCATCCATAAGGACTCGAGTGAGGTGAAATCTGTCGATGATTGGGTCTAGGACCAGTGCGGCGAATCCGCCATGACGGATACTAGTGGGGTGGTCCCTGCGATCAAAGGTGATCGGGCAGGAGGACCATGGATTGAACTTTGGGGCGACTAGATCCAACGCATATACGCCCCTGAGCGCACGCTTCCGCTCCCTCTTGGGGATGTGGGTTGCGTATATCATGTTCACCGTCCGCACTTGTGGGGGGAACCTCTTCTGTCCTCCAATGTTCGGCTGCCGGGGCTCTTCCTCGTCATGGCTATGTGGCCCCTTATCTTTGTTTTCGGCAATTAACTTGCCAGCCTGCTTGAATACCCAACAATCCCTATTGGTGTGGTTGGCTGGCTTGTCGGGGGTGCCGTGTATTTGACACGAGAGATCGAGTATGCGGTCCAAACTGGACGGGCCCGGAGTGCTTCTTTTAAATGGCTTTTTCGCTGACCGGGTTTAGAGCCTTTGAATCCGGCATTGACTGCCGTGTCCTCGGTATTGTCGCTGTTAATGCGGCGCTTATGTTTGTTGCGACGTGACCTTCTATTGCCGTCCTTGGTGTCCGAAGTACCATGGTTCTTTGATATGTTATTACTGCGAGCCAGCCAGTTGTCTTCTCCCGCACAAAAGCGGGTCATGAGTGTCGTGAGAGCTGCCATAGATTTCGGCTTTTCCTGACCAAGGTGCCGGGCTAGCCACTCGTCGCGGATGTTGTGTTTGAAAGCTGCTAGGGCCTCTACATCCGGACAGTCGACGATTTGATTTTTCTTTGTTAGGAACCGAGTCCAGAATTGCCTGGCTGATTCTTCTGGCTACTGAATTATGTGGTTCAAGTCATCGGCATCTAGTGGTCGCACATAAGTGCCCTGAAAGTTGTCGAGGAATGCGGCCTCCAGATCTTCCCAACAGCTAATGGACTCTGCTGGCAAGCTGTTAAGCCAATGCTGCGCTGGTCCTTTGAGCTTTAGTGGGAGGTTTTTTATGGCGTGTAAGTCATCACCGCGGGCCATGTGGATGTGGAGGAGGAAATCCTCGATCCATACCGTAGGATCTGTTGTGTCGTCGTATGATTCAATATTTATGGGTTTGAAACCCTCTGGGATTTGATGATCCATTACTTCGTCTGTGAAGCATAGGGGGTGTGCAGCGCCTCTGTATTGGGCTATATCGCGACGCAACTCGAATGGGTCTTGCCCGCTGTGTTCGGCCCGGCCGGATTTACTTTTACTGTATCCGGCATGACGTTTATCGTCTCGCATAGTGGCGCGCCCTCGTGATCCGTAGATCGATCTTGCATGCTTTGCTTTGTCCTCCAATACGTCTCGCAGGTCTGGCGTATTTCCCCATGCCTTTTTATTTGAATGATGTCGGGGTGCGGGCTGAGTTTTTGGCTGGAATGCCTCTCTATCGCGGCCACGAGGCGGCCGATCAGCCGCGTCATACGCTTCTTCCTCCAGTCGGGGTAGCAACGTGCATTTTGGGTAACTCTTGGATGGGCGTTCGAGTTTATATTCCTCGGTCGCGAGGACTTCGGTCCATCTGTCAGCTAGCAGATCTTGATCAGCTTGAAGCTGCTGCTGCTTTTTCTTAAGGCTATTTGCCGTGGCCATAAGCCGGCGCTTGAAGCACTCTTGTTTGACGGGATCCTCTGGCACGGCGAATTCGTCATCGCCGTGGCTTGCCTCGTCTTCGGAGGGGGCACGTAATTATCATCCTCCACCCCTCGATCTGCCGCTCTCTCAGGAGGGCTGGCTCCTCCATCCTCCTGCTCTAAATCTTGCTGGAGGGGATTGTTGTTGTCTTCGACACTATCCGGAGTGTTATTATCTCTTGTGCCGGTATCACCACTTTTGCTTTGGCAGGACTTAGAGCGGCGCCGCTGACGTCGGCGCTTGCATTGCTTCTTGGAGGGGTCATCCTCCGCTGTCTCGTCGTCATTGCCTTCTTTGGGTGTGTCCACCATGTATATATATCGTATGATGAGGTGGCTGTCCAGTGCCCTGTGGGCAGTGGTTCCTCTTCGTCTCCCGCATCGTCGTCCATACCGTCGGTGTTTTCGGAGTCGAAGTCGAGCATGTCGGTTAAGTTATCGACAGTGGCTACTAAGTGGGTGGTGGGTGGGCCGCGAATTTCTTCGTCGTCCGCATCCCAATCCTGCCGGTCATAGTTCGGCCAGGATCCTCCTGACAAGGAGAGAGACCTTAATGAGTTCAATATGTCTCCAAAGGGTGAGTGCTGAAAAATATCCGCGGAGGTAAACTCCATGATCGGCGCCCAATCGAATTCGCTAGGAACGGGCGCAGGCGGTTCGGAGCCCGTGGCCGGGGAAGGATCCGGCAGTTTGACAACATGGCTCTCGTGCATGGTAAGGTCAATGGCCAGCTCGATCACCGATGGGGATAAGGCTTCTGTGGCGGGGTCCATCCACCCGTCCATGGAAGGCGCAACTGGCTCCAAATTGAGAGTCGGAGCGGTTGCCGGTGCGATCTCCTGAACACTGTCTGATGATAGAGCTAAATCGTACTCATCGTGACCGCGTGACGCACAAGGCAGAGGCTCGAATCCATCGAAGATCAAGTCTCCGCGGATATCGGCCATGTAGTTTAAGCTTCCAAACCTGACCTAGTGGCCAGGGGCGTAACTTTCGATCTGCTCCAGATGGCCAAGCAAGTTGGCCCGCAGTGGGAAGCCGCCGAACACAAAGATCTGTCCGGGGAGAAAAGTCTCACCCTGGACTACATCGCTATCGATGATTGTAGGAGCCATCAAGCCTAATGGCGACGACACAGAGGAACTCTCAATGAAAGCACCAATGTCGGTGTCAAAACCGGCGGATCTCGGGTAGGGGGTCCCGAACTGTGCGTCTAAGGCGGATGGTAACAGGAGGCAGGGAACACGATGTTTTACCCAGGTTCGGGCCCTCTTGATGGAGGTAAAACCCTATGTCCTGCTTGATTAATATTGATGATATGGGTAGTACAAGAGTAGATCTACCAAGAGATGAGAGAGGCTAAACCCTAGAAGCTAGCCTATGGTATGATTATCTGTTGTCCTACGGACTAAAACCCTCCGGTTTATATAGACACCGGAGGGGGCTAGGGTTACACAAGGTCGGTTACAAAGGAGGATATATACATATCCGTATTGCCTAGCTTGTCTTCCACGCCAAGTAGAGTCTCATCCGGACACGAGACAAAGTCTTCAATCTTGTATCTTCATAGTCCAACAGTCCGGCCAAAGGATATAGTCCGGCTGTCCGGAGACCCCCTAATCCAGGACTCCCTCACCTCAACTATATAGTTACATGTTCTTCTATTCCTTTGTTTTGAGAAGCTCTGAATCAAAGTGGTCCTAAATGGTAACCATTGTTATTCATATGACAAATGTAAACTTTCAAAGTGTCATTTCGAATTATTTCCAAATAGAACATTGAGAGACCAACATACAATGACGAAAACTTGGGTGCCAAGATATAGAACCTCAAATGGAGAGGTGGTGGTGAGGGTGTTAAGATTAGAAGGATCATGAACTACATCAACAAACGAAGGCATGCAGAAAAAGTATGAGTGAATGTGTACAAGAAATAATAGGAACTATATAAAATATGCAACACTTCTTCTTAATTAATGATTGCTTTGCTTCTATTTTAGATGAAAATTTCCATCCACCCAAACCTCTTGCTTTGATTCCTTTATTTATCCTCCGATACCCAACTTTATCTGATTCAGTATTTTGTAGTTTTCCAATCCTATAGGATTAAAGGGGGCATACTACCTAGTCTTGCGTGTTGTTTTTTACTATTTCAAAAGACAGGTACAACCATTCATATGTTTTTTCCTGTTTCTATGTTGTCGTAATCTTATGAACCAACGGATCACTAACTATGCAATTCTATGTTTTCATATTCCTTTGTTCTAAGAATGCTCTCAATCAAAAATGGTCCTAAATGGCATCCATTGTTGTTCAGGTACGAAACCTGAACATTCAGAGTGTCAATTCAAATTATTTCTAAATCGAACATTTTGACGAGAAACATACAAAGAACAAAAAAGGAGTGCCAAGGTATAGACTCTTAAGGGGGGTGGTGGTGGGGGATGATACATTTAATGGATTTAACTTCCATAATAAGCAAATTAAAGACATGAATAAAAGTAGGCTCAAATGTGTACAAGCAAAACAAAGTAACCATTTTAAATATGCAGCCCTCCTTTCATCATCTATTCTATCCTGCCCTCGACGAGACAGAGAGATACAGTGAACCGATAAGTGTTTAAGCTAAATACATGTACACACGCATGACGTAATGTTTCATTATCCATGCATCGGGAAACAAGTCAATAGGCTCAGTTTACAATGCGAATCATACCCAATATGCCTTAACAACAGCGAGCTATGGCGTATTGGCGTTGGAGTCGAATCATACCCAATCGGCATTTTTTAAACCTATGCACATGTATATATATGTACTCCAGGTACCTGTCTGCTCCATAACCGCAAGCTGCCTGCTTTCTTCTTGTCATTCGCTGGTAGGTACTCGTAGAAGACAAGCCATACTAATTCCCTCATCCGTATCTCATTCGTTACACCAACAATTATTAGAGTATATTACTGACATACATGTATTTGTTGGTTGGTATTTTGCAGCTAGTGCACGTACTGGTGCAAGTGATCGATGGGGAGAACCATGGCCGTCGGCGGTGCCGGCGCAAGTGACCACCTGAAGTCGTCGTGGCCGGAGGTTGTGGGCTGGGACGGTATTATAGCGTCGCTCAAGATCAAAGCCGACAGGATGGACGTCTACATAGAGTTGCACTTCGTAGGCGACACCGTGGCGCCGGGTGAAGACAACCACCGCGTCCGCCTTTTTGGCGACCGCGTCACCGGCTTGGTCGCCCAGACGCCCGTCGTTGGCTAGCCAGCCTATCCTGCTTGCGTGCGCGCGCTTTTGCGTGTGTGATGCACCTACGAGCTACGCCCATATACCAGTATACCACCGCTATGTGTTACTGTACTACGTGATCCGCATACATGAATGAAATAAGCGCCATCCATCTCATTTCTCATATACATATAAGAGGATAACGCGCGCTTCGCCATGTTGTTCTTCATTTATGGGATTGTCTTTTTTTCTCTAGCAGGTTATTGCATCGGTTCTTGCATTTTGGTTTTATCTGTGTTGCCTTGAGTTCTAATTATGTTCTTTTTTTTTCTCGTTCGTATTTCATGTTGGCTGCTGCTAGAGACTGTATTTATTCTGAGAGGAAAAATAAATTGTTTGGTGTGTGCTTATGGTGTCTTTATATATTTCGGTCTTGGTGTTAGTGTGGTCCTCGCTATGCGAGCCCACTAGGAGCTCCTATTCCACACTGAAATCATGAATTTGTAAACATAACATTCACATGGGTCAGTTCACTAAGCTCCCGCAAACTTAGCTTGGTTCCTTGATCCACTAGCTCGCTTAGCATGGTTTGCCACTCAATCCACTTATATCTTATAAAAAAAGTCAGCGATCATTTTCTTTTGAAAAAGTTCGTTAAATCAAGCAGTGTTCGTGGATTTTTAAAAATGTTGTAAGTAAAAAAACTTAGATTTTGCAAAGAATACTACATAGCAATTTTGAAATAAAGTTATGCAAATTTAACAAAAATCCACAAACTTCTATAATATACAAGAATTTAAAAATATCCATGCATTATTTTAAAATGTTTGATGATTTTAAATTTTGTTCACAATTTTTTAAATGTTCGTATATTTTAATAAATGTGCAAACAAAATTGAAGAAACAAGAAGATAAACCAAATAAACCAAGTAGGAACCCTCAACCAATAATACACACCCTTACTGGTGGGCCCGAGGGACGCCATAGATTTGACGCACCAGGAGGCTCCAAATCTAGTGAACATATTATCTTAATACATTTGGCGCAGCGCTAGGCGCTTGTCGGTCGCCGCCAGCTCAGATCAGTCACCTCCTCGGATGTCCAATCTTGCAACTCCTATCTGTCTGATCTATTCTGTTTGTCCCCCTTTCGACATCCGCCCCCGATACATACGGGAAAAGGGGGGAAAGGGAGAGAGTGCCACCCCAGCTCCTCAGATCCCATGCATCGCTGCCCCGCCCACCCCGCTTGGATCACCGGTGCCTCGTTCGACGCCTTATGGTCAATGGCGCTTGTGGCCTCACTGTCGTCATCGAAGCATCAGCCCTGCCATTTGCTGCCCTCGCCATCGTCGGTTGCAGCATGGCGTGCTCGTGGCCACAGCCCTTCAGCATCACCGGTAGAAGCTTCGCCATCGAAACAAGAATTGTTGTTTTTTCCCGTGTTCTATGCCATGTCACAGTGCTAGCCATTGCTGGTTCCAACATGCTGAGTCACCGGTCGCAACACCCGTGACCCCAGTTACAACACCCAGAGACGCCGTTTTGATCAAATGCCTCAACTCATAGTCGCTGCCGTGGTAGCTTCTCCGCTGTCTGGTTGCAACTTCGAAGCCGGTGGGTCCTAGCCCAATGCCATGCTGCTCGAAGCAAGCCGCCGTGTCGGTTGCAGAACGTCTCGGCACACAGCCATCAGCGTCGTAGCTCGCAGATGCAGCTCCAACAATCGCCGGTTGACGCTCTCGCCATGAACGGTTCCAGCTGAGCTGTCAACGGTCATAACATCCGACTGTTGACTAATAAGCCACCGCGACCGCGTCGGGTGCATGTGCGTGCACGCGCCGGGCATGTCGGGTGCAGTCCAGTCCATGTCGGGTTCGTGGCATGTGTGCGTGAGTCGTGCGTACGGAGCACGTGGGTGTGGGTATGTGTGCCTGCCGAGAGTGTGTGTGTAGGGCCAGCCTGTTGGCGAGTCGCGTCGAGAGTGTGTGTGTAGGGCCAGCCTGTTGGCGAGTCGCACGGGGTGATCGTGGTCGTTCTGTTAGGGCTCGCCGGGTGCCGTGCATGTCGGAGCGCGTCATGGAAATGGCCAGAGCGTTTGGCCCGCGGGCGTGTGAGAGTAGGAGGCGTGGGTTCGTGCCCTGGCGCCGACTTTGGGTATAAGACCCATACGGTGACCGTTGTAATAGGTGTGAGACGAGTTTGTTGCTCGTGAAAAATTGCCGTTGTGCAGCGGGCTTTCGTGTGCCGGAAACCACCGAGTCCATCGTGTGATCTACTCCTTGTTCCTCCCGCTCGGTTCGAGCCAGAGAGAGGTGGATTGACGGTGAGCTAGGGAAAGGGCTTGGCGCCAACACCGGCTTTGTCGATTCAGCTCGGGATGCAGCTAGCCACTCTTACCTTCTCCACTAGCCGGTCGTACCACCGCCAGCTGGGGCCATAGCTTCTTGCCTTCGTGTTTGCAGTTAGTCATTGCGTGTTGGAATAAGCCACGGCGTGGTCAGGCTCGTTAGACGCGTTGGGTGTGCACGGAACATACGGGACACACTAATACGGTCGGGCTCGTCAGAGACGCCGGGTACGCGCGGGACATGCGAGCCGCAGCGGAAATGTGAAGTGTGTGCGTGGCATGTGTGTGTTGCATGGTGATACAGCCATGTGAGCTAGCTAGCCAGGTAGTTAGCGATCTGTTGTGAGCTGAACGCAACGAGCGTGTTAATCGGGCGCATGTGGCCGGGGCATGCAGATCGTGGGCACGCAATGGGGCGGGGTGGGCTTTCTCTTGTGCATGCGCCAACCCCCGGTATAAATGTTGTAGTCCGTTTGTAAGTGCTGAGCCAGCTGAGAAAGGAAGAAACAATGCGTTGGTGCACCTAGGGCTGGACCAAAAGCGTAGCTCGCGAGCTTAATGAGCGTTCGGAAGTTTGGCTCGTTAAGCTCGTAGCTCGCTTCTTAATGAACAGAGCCAATCATTGATTTTAGCTCGTTAAGCTTAACGAGCTTAACGAGCAAGCTAACGAGTTTCACGAGTAGCTCGTTAAGCTCGTTAGTAACAACACAATACATATTTTCATCTTATGTGACAAATTTTTTATAGCACCTCAGCTCATTTATTTAATTTAATCGACATATGAGGCAACAAACTACTTCATTTCTTTTTGTAGTCACCATATTTCATCTTGAAAACCATACCTACACATTCATCATGTATATCATAACACATTATAATCTGTTAACGAGCGCTCGTGAGTACTCACGAGCTTAACGAGCTTCAAACGAGCCGAGCCGAGCAGGGTTTTCTGCTCGTTAATCTTAACGAGCTTAACGAGCCGAGCCTTAACGAGCGCGAGCTTAACGAGTACGAGCTTAATGAGCCGAGCTACTCGTTAGTCCACCCCTAGGTGCGCCCAGGGCTGCGTACGCGTGCCGTGGAAAAGTTCCTGCTGTCTTTGCTCTTACTTCTACCTCCAGCTACGAGAGAGAGAGAGAGAGAGAGTGCTAGTTAGGGCTACGCCAACATTTGGTATACAGAGCCTTGATGTGATCCTGCCGGCGGCCATGTCGTTTGTCCCTCGCGTTGGTGGTGGCGGGGCGATGTCGTTGCAGCTGCCACCACTGACGACGATGAGCTACACCTCTTGGGCGACCAAGGCGGAGGCTATCCTTGACGCCCAAGGGCTGTGGAGTGCGGTGGCCCCGGCGGAGGGCGCGGCGGTCGATGCCGGGAAGAGCAAGGCGGCGCGGGTGACAATGCTGGGCCGGCTGCTGGAGGACTTGCTAATGTAGGTGGCGACAAAGATCACGGCAAAGAAGGTATGGGACGCCATCAAAGTGCGCTTCGTTGGCGCCGATCGGGTGCGGGCGGCGAGGCTCGTGATGCTGCGCGGCGAGTTCGATCGCCTGTGGAAGGACTGGACGACTACGCCGGGAAGGTCAGTGGCATGGCGGCGAGGTACGCGGTGCTTGGATCGATGCTCGGCGACAGCGCCATGGTGAAGAAGCTACTCAACACCGTGCCAGACCGGCTGTACGGCGTGGTCACCGGCATCGAGCAGTTCTGCAACATGGAGGAGATGGTGTCCGAGGAGGCGCTCGGACGGCTCAAGGCGTTCGAGGAGAGGACGCGGCGGCGTGTGTAGGCCGGCGGCAAGCGTGCAGACGGGCACCTGATGATGACGGCGGCACAATAGGCAACTCGGCAGCGACGGCAAGGCGGACACGGCTTCGGCGACCACGATGACGACGGTGTAGCGAGCACATCGTCGGGCAACGGAGGGAAGCGCCATGGACGCTGCTACAAATGTGAAGAGCACGGGCACTTCTGGCGCGAGTGTCCGCAGCTGCGGAAAGGACCGGCGGCGAAGCAGGCTCTTCTGGCCGACGCCGACGGACTCCTCTAGGCCATAGCTTTGGAGATGTGTGTTGGAATAAGCCACGATGTCTGATTTGGTCATGCTCGTTGGGCACGACGGATGCGAGTGGGACGTGCGAGACACATTGATGCGGTCGGGCGCGTCGGATGCGCGCGGGACGTGTTGGGCGGAGCAGAAACATGACATGTGTGCGTAGATGTGCGTGGCGTGTGTGTTGCATGGTGATACAGCCGCGTGAGCTAGTTAGCCAAGTAGTTAGCGATCTGAGCTGGACGCAACGAGCGTGTTGATCGCATCGTGGGCGTCATGTGGTCGGGGCATGCAGATCGTGGGCACGCAGTGGGGCGGGGTGGGCTTTGTCTTGTGCATGCGCCAGCCCCCGGTATAAATACTGTAGTCCATTTGTAAGTGCTGTGGCGAGCCAGCTGAGAAAAGAAGAAACAATGCGTTAGTGCGCCCGTGACGGTGTACGTACGCCGTGGAAAAGTTTCTGCTGTCTTTGCTCTTTCTTCTACCTCCAGCTATGAGAGAGAGCTAGTTAGGGCCACGCCAACATTGCACGCATTTGCTGCTCACACAACGGCAGCCAAAAACCACCGTAACTTCCTAGCAGCAGCAAAATCCCAGTGCGTACGCTTTTCAGCAGTAGGCGAGGGCTGTTGGGCGTGCGGTGGCGGTGGTAAACCCGCGCGGAGGGCCATGGTGAGCGACAGAATGTGAGAGAGACAGAGAGAGATGTGGCGCTGCTTTTGGGAGAGAAGAAACGAGGGAATGAACAGAAACGAGAAGATCAAGTCTACCGCGAGAGGTGTGTGGCCACGAGCCGGGGGAGAGATACGTTTCTAACTAGCAACCGAGCACAAGGACTCCAAAAGTGTGAGAGATACCTGAGATACGTTTTTTTTTTGCGATGAACCTGAGATACGTTTTGCCTTGCTCTTCACTCCATCTATGATACTCCCTTCATCTAAAAATACATGTTATCAAAATGGATACAAAATGATGTATCTAGAATTAAAATATATCTAAATACATCTTTTTTTATCCATTTTGATGACAAATATTTTCAAACGGAGGGAGTATACGGCTTCCTTCTGCCGGCACAAAGATTTATAAAGATGTCAAGCAATACCTACAAGAGACTGGTACAATTATGCAAACCATGCTTACATTTCCAACTAAAAATATGGATAACTTGCTTATAAAAATTGAACACTTACCCAAAATGATTTCTCAAAGCATGCGATATCTAGATATTGTATATGTGGGCTGCATCTTCAACAACGATTCGACGATACAGCAGATTCAAGCTAGTAAAATCAAGCATGAAAAGGAGTAAACATTTGACGTATCTACTTTCAAGACATTAGATATGTACATACAACCAATGAGAAAAGAGATAGGCATCATCTTCATAAACAGTACATTTCCTAGAAGCACCATAACTAGCAACGATACAAATTACACGAACAAT
This sequence comes from Triticum monococcum, assembly GCA_034509565.1. NCBI lineage: Eukaryota > Viridiplantae > Streptophyta > Magnoliopsida > Poales > Poaceae > Triticum > Triticum monococcum. The sequence goes on from CM067846.1 coordinate 49,528,736, forward strand.
AACCTTTTCTCTTTTGATTGACATCAACGAATAGGAGTGCTAATAACACACCTAATAGTAGCTTCTAAATTTTGGGGATACAACAGAGAAAAGCACTTTGGTGCAAAATGATAACAGACTAAAAAATTCACCAAGATCCTGCGGTCACGAGATCTACATTCTGCATAATAAATTGTCTGAAAAACTAGAGATCCTGACTTCTTTTTTGCTTGACCATGGTTGAGACTTACCATAGAAGAATGGAGCACCCGGAGATTTACCCTTGACCATGTATGATTTTGCTTGCACAAGGACAGGAGGACTGGACTGTTTTTTTTTTCGCGAATACGCAAAGCTTGCATATCATTCATTGATAGAAGGAGTGAAATGAATACATTGAAAGATACAACACATGACACAAACGCAGGCAGGCATGAACATGATGCACGAAACATAGAAAAGGGATGCTCGGCCCGAAAAGAGGATACAACATACCTAAGCCTACCAAACCCACCCAAAACGAAGAGTGGCCAAGCCGAACCAGCCAAAACATCAACATCATCCAAGCCAGGAAAACGACGCCAAGACGCCGTCGCCATCTGGTCCGACGGAACCAGACATTGAGTTTCCCCTGAGCTCTAAGAGGGGCGCAACTGAAGGCCTTGGCAACGCCTCCAAGAAGGAAACGACATCCGCAGGTGCCACCATTGCCAGCACTGGCAAGCCGAGCAGGGATTTCTCCCTGGCCTGAAGCTGAGCCATCCCATAGCCGCCGAATTGGGAATCAATGATGGGGAAGTCAATGTTGGTCGGAACCACCATGTCGGAAGCGGATTGACGGGGTTGCACCTGCCGTCGGAGGGTGGTACCGCCTCCGAACCCAAGGGCATTGGATCTGGCAAAAGGAGGAGGCTTTGAAGTGTGTAGGGAAGGGCGGGCGACGAAGCAATCCATGCGCGGGTCTGGGCGACGGCGTCTGCAACGCCGTCAAGAGGGACTGGAGGGACGCAGATCCAAACTATCATGGCCTAGCCGTCGGGACATGGGCGAACCAGGTGAGTCAGAAGGGACGCAGGCGCAGCCACCCGGTCGCCAAGGCTGGAGCTGCCCGGCAGAGGGCGCCGATGGCGGGGGACACTGGAGAGACGTGGGCCCAAGACCACCGGGGCAGGAACAACACCCACAAGGACCCGCCGAGAGGTGCCGCGTGTTTGCCACATCCCTAGAAGCCTCGTCGCCTCCATCCAGGAGCTGTCACCGAAGCTCAGGGGGGAGGATGTGCCGCCGGAGAGACCGGCAAGCGTAGGCAGCAGCTAGGGAAGACGCCGGCGAAGCGCCGAGCGACGGGGAAGAGACCCGGGGTCACGCGCGGGGTGGGAAGGGGGTGGAGGCGCCCTCGGCGGCCGGGGAAGCTCGGGGTCGGGGGAGACACGGCGCACGGCCTGGGCGCACTGCAGCCTCGCCGGACCGACAAGGGGGAGCCGTCGGGGAGGGGGCGATGGAGACGCGATGCAGAGCGGGGATGGGGGTGGGGAGCACGGGAGGTCAGATCCGCCCTGCCGCCACCTTCCTGGGGCTCGGCACGGCTTCGCCGGTCGGCCCTCCGGCAGCAGCGATGCGGGGGTGGGCGTCGGAGATGGCCGCTTGCGGCGGCGGCTAGGGTTCCCCCGTGCCGCCAGAGGAGGAGTGGACTGTTGCCATGTTAGGGGAGGAGGAGGTGGCTTGCTCGATGTGCAACGGGGATCTAGAGCAGGGAGCACGGGGTGCTAGCCACGCATACATGGCGGTCATGTTGGGGTCGGGTGGTAGGCGGTGAGCCGGGGGAGGTGTGGCGCGACGGCGAGCAGAGGTGGGGGCAGAACGGCGGCTGGTGGTGGCGGGGATGGAAGGCGGGTGGCGTTGGCTGTCGCAGATTGTCCCTGGGCACGATGGAGGAGGTGAGAGACGAGTGGCGGTGGAGGAGGTGAGAGACGAGCAGCGGTGGAGGTCGAAGGAGTGGAAGGTGAGCGGCGATGGTGGAGAAGGGCGGCCAGCGGCTGCGTGAGGAAATTGGAGGAGGGAGGCGGTCATGGAGCGGACGAGATGGAGAGAGGAGACAGTGGGGAATTGTTCCAGGGGCTTTTGTTTATCTCTGGGCATTTTTTCCTACTAGTAAGCCTGCACGTGAAAATTCACGTATATAGAAAAATAGTCTAAACATAATAGTTAAAACTATTACTCCCTCTGTAAACTAATATAAGAGCATTTAGATCACTATAGTAGTAATCTAAACGCTCTTATGTTAGTTTACGGAGGGAGTGCAAACGAATTTGCTCTCTCCCTCCCTCCCTCCCTCCCTCTCTCCCTTTATCTCTCTCTCTCGATCCCATTGATGGAACAATGTAACACAAAACACATCATTCCTTTTGATTAATTAAGCAAATGCATCTAGAAGCATAGGGTAAATTGCACATTATCAAAACCATAATATCATCACAAGTAACAAGTACAAAAAGAATATAACCTTAAATGAACCCATACATCAGGAAGGGATATGCCATGTACAATTGTCCACAAGGGTCAACATGCTCATCGGGAAAAAGAAGAAAGGAACTCCCTCCACCCTTTGTAAAAAAATGCCACCTAAACTACAACACCTTTAATATTTACTTGTTCCATTACGTTGCAGTTTCCCCGTCAAGCATAAGGGTAGCCTGCCTGGACCAATCATCCAGATTGGTATTGCTTGCCTAATCCTCGGGGCAATATTTGGTGAACTGGTATTGTTGAATGTTTCAATTTTGGACAACAACATGGGGCATGGATCTCCAATACTCTACATAGATGTGATCTATCATGTGCCTCATTTGCAAGAATGGAAAAGAAAAACAGTTTATTGCACAAATCCCAGTGAGATATGGCTACATCTTTTTAACATACTCAAAGAAAATTTATAGGACTGAAATTCAAAACAACCAGAAGGTGTCAATCACTCACAAAATTAGGCAATAATGAAAACATTTACCAGAACAATAGGGTCATTGGATGTATAGAAAGGGTTGAATTCATACTGTTTTTGAAAGTTCAGTGCCCGTCTCCATGGTATGGGAACAGAGAGGAATTATTTCAGTTTGAAGCTGAAAGGAATTAACTTCAGAACCACGAACCTGCATATATAAGAAACAAAATTATGAAGCCGTCCAGGTAAAACTCATATTATGATGTTTAACAAAATTATGAGGTGCAAAAGAAGTTGGTCCTGCAGTGACCAGTTCAACAAAATTATAAGGGAAACAAAAGATTTCTATATTGCTGGTGAAGAATTTAGCTGCTCCCAAACAGAGACGGCTAGGAAAATGGGTTGGTACTCCTAGGAGTACGTACTCCTAGCTCCATCCACTTTGACCATCATGCATGGAACACAACACTTGAGTTATACTACAAATACCTTTGTCTTGGTCAAAATAATGTATGCTCATGATCAACGATCGCAAGGATATAAACCTTCTAACAGGTGATGTCAGAAACTTACAGATGCACTAAATAAAATTATTTACTATGTGCTATTTTAAAGTAATCTGGGAACATTATCAAATAAGTTTTTTCTTGAGTAAGCAGCAAAATGCATGTCCTTTGTATTAGGAGGAAGTGCCAAGATGACGCGAATCATAAGAGCGGCCCAATGAAAACAAAGCAAGACAAAGCCAAGAAAAATTAAAAAAAGGAAGCCTGGAGCAAATGAAACAAAAAGGGAAAACTGTACGGCTAGCTATCCATTACTGCACAAATAAGTTGAAGCAAGGAAATAAGGCATAACACTATATTGGTTACCATAAAATATAACCCATCCTATTAACGTTTTGATTCTACTCCACCGTTAAAGTTATTGAGACAAATAAAACTCATGTTTGTCACCGTTTCACAAATTCATAATCTCCACTGAAGGAAAAGGGGCAACAATCAGTCATTACCTGAAAGGTTCAAATGTGGAATAACTGTATATGTTAAGAACCTCCTCAAAACCATGACAATGATGTTTTCTTTGGTAGAAGATGAAGACAGAATGATAATGTGTAGAAGCTTTGTTTTGGTCAAGTCAGAAAAGAAGTACAAAATTTCCTTGAAGCAAAGTCTAAATGGAAAAGGTCAAAAACAATGAGCAAATAATTACCATCACCAAATCGCTTGCTCATATGGATTCGGGTGCCACTAACGATATGCAGAGGTTTTCTTCCAAAGGAATGCCTACCTACTGAAATTCAGAAGAACAATTAATCGGTTAAATGACAAGGACCTTGGGTAAAACAGCAGATCTGACATGAGAGTAATAGAGAAATTCATTGCTTTTGATGAAAATGCCAAGAATTATTTGATGATTCAAGCCCAACTTCTCTCAATACAGCGATGACCGCCATATGTAAGAATTAGTCATGGACACTGGCAACAACGCTGCAGATGACCAGACCTCCTCTTCCTTCCATCCAGTCCAGCAATCCTCCTGGCGAGTCCGGAGGAACGACGACGGCGCCGCAGACAGCTCGACCACCCTCGTCGTCTCCGCGGACCACGTTCATCCTCCTTCCAGCACTGGTAGAAAAAGGGCCTATAGTCCCGGTTCTTAAGGGCCTTTAGTCCCGGTTCCTGAACCGGGACTAAAGTGTCGGTACTAATGCCCTGACCCTTTAGTCTCGGTTCAATCCAGAACCGGGACTAAAGTGTGCGGCCACGTGGAGCTCCACCTTTAGTCCCAGTTGGTAACACCAACTGGGACTAAAGAAAATTTTATGATTTTTTTTGAATTTTTTTTTCGATTTTCAAATTTCTAAATTATTTTAACCTCGGACTAAAGTGTCGGTACTAATGCCCTGACCCTTTAGTCCCGGTTCAATCCAGAACCGGGACTAAAGGGTGCGGCCACGTGGAGCTCCACCTTTAGTCCCAGTTGGTAACACCAACTGGGACTAAAGAAAATTTTATGATTTTTTTTTGAAATTTTTTTTGAATTTTTTTTCGATTTTCAAATTTCTAAATTATTTTAACCTCTAGTCTGTAATCACCACCCCTCATCACTTCTCAATTTATCCTCTAATCACCCCTCATCATTCCAAATCATCTAACTTCCCGAACGGTCACCCATCCTCCCACTCCCCCAGCCTGAGCACGCTTAACTTCCGGGTTCTATTCTCCCTTGCTCCAAGTCTGCACTTGTTGTTTTCCTGACAATAGTAAGATGTCAATCCTATTAACCTTTAGGAATTTTGCTTGAGCATGAAGTGACACATTTCACTGTTTGAGTTTGAAACTATTGTTTTAAAAAACAATAATTATTTAGTAACACTAATATTTCTTGAATAATTAGTTTGACCACAGTTTGACCAGATTTGACCAAAATTGAAATAACTAAAATAATTATTTAGTAACACTAATATTCTAGAATAATTAGTTTGACCATTGTTTGACCACAATTTGCCCACTGTTTGAATATTTTTCAATTTTTTCCACTCTAGATCTTAAAAGCCCCGTAACTTTTTTTCTATTAGGTTTTTGAGGATTTTGCAAATGTTTAACGGGGCTCCCCCGTTAAATTCGGATGTAACTTTTCGAGTAGATGATTTTTCATATAAAAAACTTTTTCATCCGAGTTAGTATGCAAAAGTTATGCCCATTTTTACAAATTTCAGAGAGATTTTGCAAATAAAGTCAAAATTCACATTTGCAAATTTTCCCAACAACTAGACCACATATCACATGGGAAACTTATTTTCTTTTATTTTTTTTTGACATTTCCATCATTTTCGTTTTTTTAACTAAAAAGGCGATCCACAGGGGGGGTAGAGTATGAAAATGGGACCTTTAGTACCGGTTCGTGGCACGAACCGGGACTAAAAGTCTCATCCCCATTAGTCCCGGTTCGTGCCTCAAACCGGAACTAAAGGTCTAATCTTTAGTCCCGGTTTGAGGCACGAACCGGGACCAATGGTTGTGGGCCAGGAGCGAGGCCCATTGGTCCCGGTTCATCCCACCAACCGGGACCAAAAGGTCCAGATGAACCGGGACCAATGGCCCACGTGGCCCGGCCGGCCCCCTGGGCTCAGGAACCGGGACCAATGCCCCCATTGGTCCCGGCTCTAGACTGAACCAGGACTAATGGGGTTACCCGGCCTGGACCAAAGCCCCCTTTTCTACTAGTGCGGTCCCAATGGGGAGTAGGAGGGAGGTGAGGAGACGGCGAGGCGTGAGTTGCAGCGGGCGATAAATTTCGTATTACTTAGTCATTTTTCTTCAATCTGTAACACATTTTATATTGAATTGACTAATGTCAGTAAACATGTGTCCTTGAGTATCACTTTTCATGCAAATTTTCACGGATAAAACTTAAGCACTTTGAACTTTGGAGATAAAAACTCGAACACCAAATGTTATAATTATTTATATTTTTTTCACCGACGAAGCACACATTTGGTATGCCAACTTAATTTGGCCGGCCCGGTCTGTTTCAATTTTTTTTGAGAGAGAAAGTCTGTTTCAATAGTTAGTGGAGTTAACTAAAAGGCCCAACTGAATCCATCTGATTGTTCCAGCCCAGCAGCACTTCAAAAAAAACAGTAAGTCATTCAATCAGAAGGTGTCTTCCTCAATCCCCTTAAAAAGAACTTCCACATCACCAGTCGCAGCAGACTCGTCTATGGTTCTCCCGAAACATTGCAGCCAAGTGACAACTTCGCAGTTAGAATTGAAAACTTGAACGTCTTGAAGGAGGCAGAAACATTTGTGTATATACAAAATTATTCATGGTATAATTCTCATGTATAATGATGTGAACCAGAACCACCAAACCATTCATGAATATTTTTTATTATGTGTCCAGTAAGCACGACAAAGGGAAAGTATACTAACAATTCGAGGTGGCGGGCATCAACATGCAGAATCTCATCTGTGTTTATTTCTCTCCAATTCCATCATTCTTAAAGCTTATTATTAAATGCAAACCAGTAGCTAATATTCACATTGTTATATTACATATGTACAATGCAATCAAACCTGTTTTGATATTTATATATTAATTATTATCCAAGAAATATTAAAACTACATCTAATCAGATGTGCTTAAAATGGTTCACTATTAATAGGGGTAGGGGGGCCTAACACTGCCAATGCCGGTCCCAAACCCGAAAAAAGGTGGAGGGGGCAAAAACTAATTAACACTGCACCTTAAGATGAGAGGTACCGCATGAAAAGAAATAATTGTGCTTCACACAGGAAAACGGGCCTGTAGAAATTGGTAGCAGTGAAATGTGTACCTGCTTGAGATTGTAACCTCTTATAAATTATCCTTAATTGGATAGTAAGAACAAACTGGAACTGCACCAAGCAATTGATTTTGGCTCAATGAAGAAGATGCTCAGCAGACATTTCGAGCAGAGAGCCTGCAGATTTGGAGCAGAGACAATTGAACAATCATCGAGTGAATAACAGATCCACTAACCCTTTGAGTCTGTGTGACAATAAATAGAAAAGTTTGCCTATTCTGCATAACAATTCTAAAACAAAATACAGTAAACTCAGCAGAAAGTTAAAGGCCGCACTTTGTATGTGAAATGAAATTGCTAGATGATGACATACCCGAGGGAGGCACTTAAATATTTGTTTCATGTCCTCCTCAAAATTTTGCTCAAGTTTGCGATCAGCTTGTTCAGTTATAAGCCACTGCGACACAGGGTGAATCTTACTGCAACAATTGTAGGGAAGTTATCATCAGCCAATACCATGTCTGAAGCGCTCTGAAATAGAAAGGTAAACATAAATTTATCAAATTTTGCTTCCTGCTTGCTCCATGTTTCTGAAAGTACTGCATCAAAAAGTTTCTGAATTATGCAAGTGTGTGCTGAATTTTTAAAGTTTCTGAATTTCTACAATTATGCAACAGTCTGCTGGAGTACTGCTTGTTCATGTCAATTGATGGCCACTGTTGTTAATGATCGTACAAAGTCTTTTGCTTCTGAATTACTTCTGCTCACATTTTGTTAAAGAATGACAAAAATGCACAGGTTAAGATAAACAGCTTCTGTTGACAATATTGAACCCAAATTTGAACCTGGGTCCATAAAATAAGTGTTGCTGCAAACTTCCAGAGTTGAGACAGAAAATTGAACAGAAGCTAGAATTCAGGAAAAAAAATAGTCCAAACATGCAGATTACGAGCAGATTCTAGAAATGGCACGCATTACCTTTCCAACATTGGAGGCAACGTCACGGAAGCAAGGGGAGGAGGAGGGCAGCCAGACGCAGGGGAGAATGGAGAGGCAACAGGCGGCAATCGGGATGCTAGCCGGGACAACAGAAAGGTGCGGCGCTTGTGTGTGAAGCGGCGGCAGGCACACAAGCTAGGTCGGCCAGGAGAACGACCTCTAGAGAGATCTCGAAGTTAAGGAAAGGAGGTCGGCGGGAGGAAAGCGAGCGGCATCGGGCACGGCGCAGCACCACACCCCAGCGGCGGCGAGCCACCCCGTCGGACGGCGACGGTGGCCCTCCACCACCAGCGCGAGTGCTGAAGCCCAAGCCACTCCGTCGTCGCCTCTGCTCCTACCTGATGTAAACACCTCCGCATCCATGGCCGAATGTCTCCCGTCGTCCTCTCCTCTGGCCGGGACGCTCTCCTGTTCGCCCTCCTTGCGCCGGCAAGAACCGCCGCCCTGCTCCGTCTACCCCTCGAGCGGATCCACGGCCGGTCGCATGATGGTGCCGGTTTCCAGAGGCGGGCCAGGTGGCGGCCATGAAGACCATGTGGGAGGTGCGGGTGGGGCAAGAGCGCGCAAGCGGAAGAGAAGGGTGGTGGTGCGGGAAGTGCTGCCGGGCTGGTGGGGCGGGTGTGGGTTGGGGACGAAACTATCTGGTGGTTTGCGAGAGGAACTTGAGATCGTGGGCGGGCGTACGGGTGGGGAGGGGATCAGTGTTCTGCCAGGCGAGGCCTTTTTTTTAAAAGGCTAAATGTGGTTATAACCAATGACAGTGGTAGGTAATTAAAGTGTTAAACACGTTTGATGTTAGGAGACGATTTGGACCACCAGATCAACATGTTTTGATGGTTGAGATGATTTGGTTCTCCACCCTTTCGTGTTTTTATAGGAGTAGTAGATAGTAGATATGCCCATACCACACAGGTAAACATAAGTTGGCGCGATTTTTTTCAATCTTGCCGCGTGGAACCTTCATTTGAGGCGCCAAAGTAAAAAAATCACGCGCGTTAAGAATTTTCAACGCCAAAGCCCATTTTGCGGTGGTTCAATGGCGGACTGGGGCGTAATTGTTCCTACAGTAAAATTGGCATGTTTCCAGTGGGCTCAAGTTTGCCCGTCAGGATAATTTATATTCCTGTGAGGTGCTTCAGGCCACACACAGGGAAATACTGCACCCACAGGAAAAGTACGATTTCTGGTAGTGCATCGACTTAGACTTATTTAGCAAATCTCAAGATATAAAGTAAGGACATATATATTTGGATACACATATACTAGGATGATAGCGTACATATAGGACCATCAAACCACGTATACGCTCCATGCAGGCAGTATATACGTATAGGAAGTGACAAGTATATATACTATCTCCACCGTTATTCTTGTAGACCTAGCTTGGATCCGTTATCCGTAGGTCGGTAGCCTAGCTCGGAAAGTCTAGCCGACGTATGGTGGGTAGACAACCGTGTCGTGGCCGTCGGTCCAGGCGACGACGCGTTTGGAGTCCCCATGCCCCGGATCCGTGTTGATTTCGAAGTACTCGACATGCACGTCGTGCCTGTCGTAGCAGATTAGGATCCCGGCGGCGAAGGAACTGTAGCCCACCAGCTCCGGCCAGGACGTCTTTGACGGGTCCGGCGGCGGCAGCGCCGCCTGGTCCATCGGCTTCACTTTGACATCTCCCATCACCTGAAATCGACCACACCAGTTAATTCTCCACACATGGATGAATGCTTGAATTTGCTATATAGATACGCGAGAAATGAATAAGCGAGATTAGGGCCAGGTAAACCTTAGTTGCCGCTGCTAGTGCTCGCTGGGCTCTCATTCTGGAAGATAGTGGCCAGGCTTGCGAAGAGAGGGTGGATATATAGCTTGCTGCTGGTCTCCTATATACTATTATTGGTAGCTAGGAGCTGGCTAGGATAATATTCTTCATGCATTATATGCTAACTGTAAATTACAATTTGCATGCATCGCGTACGCCGTCGTCGACTAAGGGTTTCTACGTTGCCAGTGATATATATTGCGCGGGATTCTTATACCTCTGCCTCAGTGTCGCAAATGGTGACGTTTTACTCCGAGCGGAATGTACCCGAAGAATATTCTTCATGCCGTATTACTCGTTTTTCATGTGGTTAGAAGAAAATACACATGGGCGTGTAACACAAATATTACACCTTAATAAGACACACATGATGTCAAACCTAGGTTTGATCCGTGATGGACTACTCAGAGCATAACGATCCATTCAATCACAGACTAGTTCTCACTTCTCAGTGACTAGCTTGTTTCGTCTGTACATCAGTAAATGCACGTTCAGGTTCAAGATTGTTTTTGCTCTGATCTCCTCTATCCTTGTGAAAATTTCATTCTCTTTGATGCATGTTAACCTAGCGTCTTCTTTTCGTAATATTTTTTTCTCTTGGTCCATATCGTGGACCATAAATTGTGGATCCTTTTGTTACTCTGTGGTAAAACACTGCATTATGTAAGCCAATTATATTGACAAACCATGCAAGCATTTTGTACTTGCAGTGTAATTCAAGTCATCTGTTGCATTTATGCCTTGATCTGGCTATCTTGTAACGGTATCATCCAAAGGGAAAGTAGTGGCTGCACTCATCTTGGGTGCACCCACGAAGTGAATATTAAATTAAAAATAGAAAAAAAATCAAAAAAAAATCTGAAACTTTGTGGATGCGATTATAAGAAAATATTTTAGGCGCTTACAAAGTTTGGTCACCAAAAAACATCAAATGATCTTCATACAAAACGAAATACAAATGATGCTCTGCACCAATGTTACTGTTCACATGTTTTCAGCATAAACCTTTTTTTTGTACAGAGCTCCTCGGATGTCATTTCGCCGCCAAATTTTACTAGCACCTAAACCATTTGGTCAAAATCACATCCACAAAGTTTCAGATTTTTTTAAATGTTTTGCTAAGATTTTTATCGTGGGTGCATCAGAGCATCTCCAACAGCCGCGCGAAACTAGCGCCGCGCCGCAAATTCTGCCGTTTTAGCGCGCGCGCAACACGGCGGGTCGCTCCAGCGGGCGCGCAAAAACGGCGCGCGCGCTATAACGGGTTGGGGCGCGGACAAAAACACTTATCCGCGCGGTTTATTTGGGGCGCCAGCTACAGCACGCGGCACACTCGAGCGCTCGCGCCGCACTCTCTCCTCACCTCGTCCTACACCCCGCACGCGCCGGCGCCGACGCCCTGCCACCCACCCATGGACGCGCACACCGCGCCCCGCTCACCCCGCTGTATAGCCGCGATCCCGCCGCCGCCGCCGCCGCAGCCGCCGCCGGAAACCCTAGCGCGGCGAGTGCTAGCGTCGCCACCGCCGGAGCTCCGCCGAGCGTCGGCCTCACGCGCAGCCTCTTCTTGCCGCCGCGGATGACCACGGCGCCGGGTGGCGTCGCGCCGGCGCCGTCCCGTGCCGCCGCCGCACCATCGAAGAAAGTACCCAATGCGGCGCGGACGAAGAAGGGGAAAACATCCGTGAAGAAGAACAAGGCGGCGGACGGCTCCGGCATCACAAAGGCGAGGGGAAAAAAGCTTGCAAGGCGTTCGACGGCCGCGGCGGCTTCCGGAGCGCCGGCGAGCTCACTCGTTGAGCCGGCCGCCGACGCGCGCCACGTGTTCGACCAGCATGGGTGCACCTCCGGCCGCCATGGGAGGAATGGGTGGCTTTGGAGCACCCTCCGACGCTATGGCCGCCATGGGAGGCATGAGTTTTGCTTCTCTCATGGAAGGCATGGTGCACCTCCGGCCGCCATGGGTGCACCTCCGGTCGCCATGGCTTCTCACGTACATTCCCATGAAGATGCCGTTGAAGATCTTGCCAACACCGTCGGAGCTTCACATGATGCTGTGCGTGATGCGGTGCGTCATGAGAGGGAGGAAGATTCATCTTCGGAGGCGGAAGAGTCGTCTTCGGAAGATGAGGACGACGACGAAGACGATGAAGATGAAGATGAAGATTGATGTGTCTTTCATGTCTTGAACTTTAGTTTGCATTTGAACTTGGTTGGATGAACTTGTGGGCATGATTTTGAACTTGGTTGGATGAACTTGTGGGCGTGAACTTTTATTCATCAACTTATTTGTGTCAAATTTCACATGTTCATTTTTGTCCAAAATATCATGTATATGTGGTTTGTGCGGCGCGCGCGCGCTGTATTTTTGCGCTCTGCTGGAGCGGCGCGTGCTCGCTGCATTATAGCACGGCTGCTGGAGCCAGCGCAGGCGGGCGCGCCACACCAGCCGCAGCGCGCGCGGCAAACAGTTTTTTTACGCGCGGCGCATAGCGCGGCTGTTGGAGATGCTCTCAGGGTCCAATACGTGTGTGGGTGCACATAAACCACTCTCTATCATCCAAATAGTCCATGTGTGTTGTATATTTCCTCAATCCTTCGTGTGGAAGCATAATCACTTGGCTCGACCGCGCCGCATGGCCACTTGTACGGAGGGTTGTAGGCAGAATGGCTTCTCTCCGCCTTTTCTCAGCTTTGTGAATAAGTGCAGGTCCCAGCATGATATGACATCTATCCAAGTTTTTGAGCTTTCCAATTATTTTTCTTCAGAAAATTGGATATTTCCAAAAAATGTATTTTTAATTATACAAAATTTAAAATTCTCAAAGTTTACATTCCTGAATATTTAACGTGGATTATCTGATAGTTAGAAATCCCCCAAAAGCGACTCGCGGTTTTCTGAAAGTTTTCTCTTCGCTAAACTTGCGAAAAAATAAAAGTTTGACTAGGCATTGACTTTTAAAATGGGAAAACACCTAGTGGGAAAGTGACCGTTCGGTTCCTCCCAAGCAGGACCACCAAATAGGAAACCCTGTCAGAGAGTACTAGAAAGTGCAAGAAACACAGCGATATAAAAGAGACAAAAAATGTGTTATATGTGAATGCAAAGTTTCTGTTGCGAGGTCAAATGAGCTCGGTGAACGGTAAAATCAGAAAAATTCAAAAAAAATTATATAGACAATGTGGCGATTAAGCTTACATGAAGTAGGAATTATCAAACTTGAGAGGATCTTTTGTCCAAGCATAGTCGAATCCCAAGCTATCCGGACGAGCTTTTCCCCTAAAAATATACTCCCTCTGTCTCATAATATAAGAGCGTTTTTGACACTAGTGTAGTCACTGATAGAAAAAGGGCCTATAGTCCCGGTTCGTAAGGGCCTTTAGTCCCGGTTCCTGAAGATAGTTATAAAGATAATATACATACCACATCCGAATCATAGACAGGACGAGGGCCGACGGGGGCGGATACCAAAACCATCGCACTATATAAGATGCAATAATAAATGTAAGAAAATGTTACAAGTATCTATCTAAACATACAAGTAAGAATATTTTTCCTTTCAGAAAGAAGATAAGAACAAGAGGCTCACCACGGTGGTGTCGGTGATGAGATCGGCGCGGGTGATCGACGGCGGTGAAGACGGAGACGGGGCGTGACGGACCGCTAAATCTAGACAAATCTCAAGGAAAATGGAGCTTGGAGGTCAAGCTTCGAGAGGAGAAAGCTTAAGTAGTGTGGCTCGGGCATTCCATCGAACACCTCATGTGCATAGGAGGTGAGCTAGAGCACCACAAAGGCCTCTCCCCCTCGGCCAGAAAAAACAGAGCACTGTGCTCTGCCCTTGCGCGAGGGGGTATATATAGGCAATTCATTGGTCCCGATTTATGGCATGAACCGGGACTAAAGGGGAGCCTTTGGTCCCGGTTCATGCCACCAACCGGGACCAATGGTGGTGGGCCAGGAGGGAGGCCCTTTGGTCCCGGTTCAGCCCACCAACCGGGACCAAAAGGTCCATACAAACCGGGACCAATGGCCCACGTGGCCCGGCCGGCCCCCTGGGCTCACGAACCGGGACCAATGCCCACATTGGTCCCGGTTCAAGACTGAACCGGGACTAATGGGCTGAGGCGGCCTGGACCATAGCCCCTTTTTCTACTAGTGAGTGTCAAAAACACTCTTACATTATGCGACGCAGGAAGTACATACGGATCAAATTGAGTCAATTTACACTCTAAAATGCGTCTATATACATCCACATTAGTCTCTATTGAAATCTCTAAAGGTCTTATATTTAGAAACCAAGGGAGTACATTACATGAGATATAATTATACAAAAAATTATACACTCACAATACCAATTCAATACCATTTGAATCATCATTCAAAATATTTCCATACCATATATATTTGTTATTGTAAAAGTATAGATTGTTTTAAATAAACCTGGTCCAAGGAATATGTCTTAATAACTTTTTCATCTGCAATTACAAGATTGATTTTCTTACGTGTCACATCATAGTCACCTAGTTATCAAATTATGAAAAATTAGTTGCCGGGTTACTTCATATAATTTTTCAGTCATGTAAGACTTGTATTAAGTTATCTTTATAAGATGAGATCATCTTATACTTGGTGGTAAATTCTAAAAAAAACTCACTTTCTAACTCTATATAACATTGGCATGCCTACAAAAAACATGTAAACTATTGCATCATACCATACACTATTATTGTGGAAATTGCTTGATGTCAAAACATGTAAACATGATATCTTGTTTTGAAGCCGTTGTTGAGATTAGCTTGCTGGTGAATATGGATCGCTAATCGCATTAGCGATTCGTGTGATAAACCATTTCTAAAAAAGAAGCAATCAATGTAGTGATGCCAGCATGAGATGACAGATTCCTCTTCCTTGCATGTCCTCTCTCCCTTATAGGACATTCTCGTTTAGAACAAATTCCCCACAAGATTATCCCATGGTCTATCCATAGTCTTAGGGAGAACTAGCATACATGATGCCCCATGCCTTTCCTAGGTGCAACACGACTGCTCTCCAATATCAATCCACCTCACTTTTTTCCTCAAAAGACATCCAAAATGATCTCTAATCGGCGTTTCATCCTTGAAGTAGTGGGGATGTCGTATTGTCTAGCATATCTCTCATTGACTTGTGTTATGCCGGTGCAAGGTGGAGATGCCAGCTATGCCTCCCCTTGTCCTCTAGATCATGCCTGAATCATAGATTGTACATACTCTTGATGACCTGAGGTGAATTCCTTGGTATAGTTCGAGTCGATTATTAATGTTTTCTTATGTTTAATTGTAGTTGTTGCTCTAATATCATTGGAAGGCTTGTTTATTCTGCCCGTAGAGAGTTGGATAGTCTTGAAGGCGAATATAGCAATAGTCCAGTGTGTATGTAGTGTACTTCTCTAGGATATTCAACAAGGTTAAGATTTAGTTTCTTGATCTTAGATGTCAGTAAATTGGTCACAGCTTGCTGAATGTAATGTTAGAAGAATGAATTTAGCACATGTTTTGAATACTCATTCTATTTTACAGTATAAGATGCATTAATATTTTAGAAGTCAACCATTTATAAGTTTGACAGGGTTTACAAAAATTTAACATTTACAAAATCAAATGAATGAAATATGAAGAAATCATCAATATTTATAATATCAAATGAATAAACTATAAAAAAATCAAAGGAAAACAAAATAAAATTTGAATCAACATTTACATGGTCTAATGACACTAATGTGTTATTGTAGATGTAGATGAATTTTCTATAGACTTTGTGGAACATTGAAGTTTTGTAATTTTTTAACTGTATAATGCACCTTATAATATGGAACAAAGGGAGTCAAGTTTACCCGATATCTCTGATTTTTTTCCAGAATTCACCAGCAACCTGCTTTGCAAAATTGTTCTACTTGGTTATTGTCTAAACTAGAGCATACGCCGCGCGTTGCTGCGGGAAATGGTTGATGAAAGTTTGGGTTGATAACATGATAACCAAAATTAAAATACATGGGACTTATCATATTTAATTATGTATAGTTGTAAAATATTGAATATAAGTAGAATAATTGAATGGAAAATATTTTCCCATGCATTATTGAATGATGTGGTGGTTTTTTCCATGCATGATTGCATGTTGAGGTGGGCCTTAGTACATTCATAATTGTATGATTAGTTGACATGCTTGCATAAGTTAGTGGAGATGACTCTCTTATATATATAGGATAACTGGCCATGCAGTCCCATGGGTTGATGAATAGTTTTGTCTAATAGTATAAAGGTAAGATTTTGTTTCGTACTCCAAAAAATATTAGGGTAACTAGAAGTGTGTACCATTGTTCAAGGGGTAAAGTCATAAATGTGAGACGTGATGAACAATTACAATTCAATTATCTTGTCGTCTGAGTGTTAATTATCAATGAGCTTTGCCGATGCCGATGGTATCATATACCCCGGCATGTAGATGTCATGCCGCAGTTTGGCAGGAGATCATACGACAGGTACGAACATCAATCGAGCAGTGACTCTTGGGCCAAAGAAATCAACCAAGGGGGACAAACATTCCAGAAGAAAAACAGCAGTGTCGACATAAACATTAACTTGAAATTTTCAAACTGGAGATAAAAAATTTCTAAATATTTTAGCACTGACGATTTCTATTTCTGGTATTCCGAAGGATCTATTATGGAGACGTTAAGGTATATAAATCAAAGTGATCAAATGGTCGAATGAACTAGTGCATCAATGATCTCGAAACATGCCTTTGTCTTGCTTTATGTATAAAACGAACCACGCCACGTCCAAATATCAAGTCGGAGTGCTGGAAAGAAAGTACTGTGCATATATATGGCACCGGACTAAAAGATTCCACATCAAAGTTTTAATTATATCCATCAATATATTGTATCCTGCTCTGGCACATAGACAGAGATACATGGTGAACGGATAAGTGTCGAAGCGAAACGCACACTCATGACGAACGTGTTGTCAGTTCCGTTTAAAAAAAACGTGTTGTCAGTTGTTTCAGTAAACAACACAGGCCCGGTACGCATGCATCGGGAAACAAGTCAGGAGACTCAGTTTACAATGCGAATGTATGAGCTATGGCGGTGCAGGCGATGCCCCTTGTGCTTAGTTACTTCCACAAAAGAATAACGTATGTACGCCTAAGCACGTGTATATATACGTACTTTAGGTACCTGTCTGCACCATAACCACAAGCGTCGTCGATCAACAGATCACTCTCTAGTGTCTACCTTTCTTCTTCTCATTTGCTGGTACGAGACGTGCCCATACTATTTTCCGCGGCCGTATCCCTCTACTTTAAAAATGTACTTCTAGCTCTAGTATATTATACATACGATCCGCTGTTAATTAAACGTGCGTACATATACTTGTTGGTTGGTATTTTGCAGCTAGTGCGCGTACGATCGATGGGGAGAGCCATGGCCGTCGGCGGTGCTGGTGCGGTTGACGACGGGAAGTCGTCCTGGCCGGAGGTTGTGGGCTGGGACGGTTTTACGGCGATGATCAAGATCAAGGCTGACAGGCAGGACGTCACCATAGAGTTCCACGCCATCGGCGACAACGTGTCCCCGGACGAGGACGACCACCGCGTCCGCGTCTTCCTCGACCAGCAGATAGTCGCCCAGACTCCGGTCGTTGGCTAGCCGGCCTGTCCTGCTTCCGTTTGTGCTTGTGAGTGTTGTGACTTGTGTGTGCTTGTGTGTTGTGTGCATAGCTACCAGCTACGCCCTTGCGCATGTTATGTGTGCCTGTGTGGTGTGTGTGTAGTTACCAGCTACGCCCTATAAAAACGCTACTTGCACTCTACATGATCCAGGTGTATAGTGTTTATTGGAAATAAGAGCTGCTAGCTTTTTATGGTACCCATAAATTAATCAGATTTGCTAATTCTGTCAACTGAGATGTTAAATCACAGTCGACTCTGTAGCCAAGCAATATTGGTCGCGCGATTGGTAAAGACCTCCTGAAGTGGGCCTACCAATCAGGGTTCAAATCCTGGTTCTCACAAAAAAAAGCCTCTCGCTGTATATAATTGTGTTGTGCAAGCCAGCGAGTTCGCTGCGAATACTTGAACTGCGCAAGCCAGCATTTGGGGCCTTTATCGACCTTACAATATAATGCCTTCGGGATTTCTCTCCCCTTAGGTCGAGTTTTTTTTCTCGATTGTCGTCTTTTTGTTTCATCCAGGCAGGGTTCACACAAAGATGGGACAGTCTTGGCCACGCAACAAGCGAGATCGAAGCTCATGTCGCCTCAAGTGTCTTCATTAATGGGCCAGACCCAGTGTGCGTGCATCTGCGACAGACTGCTATGTCTACACACGCAAGCAGACATGTTAAGTACCCCTTTTGTTACATTTTAAAAATAACTAAATATAAATATTTCATACATTACTTGACTTAAATTTCTGAAATATTCACGGTGCAAAATAAATATTCATGGAATGTCAAATTGTTCATGCGTTTAAAATTATTGTTATGACATTGTAAAAGAAGGTCATACAATGTAAAAAAAATGCACACAATTCTTTCAAATATTTCATACTGTTATTCCTGACATTTAAAAGATGTCACTCTTTTCTAAATTTGGCCATGACATTTTCTAAAAGTGTTCATGAAAATATGAAGATTTATTTTCTTAATTATTAGAAAATATTCATACCATTCAAAAATTTCAAGATAGTTTTAAAAACTTCAAACATTAAAAAATAGTTTTATGGCATTGAAACAATGCTCATGAAATCTAATAATTTTTTCCTTATATTTTAGAAAAAAAATCAATATTTGATTAGAAATATTCAGAGTTTATTTAAAAGGTATTCAATACGAAATTTGCAATTTTTCAACATGTATTCGGTTAAAAATGTTCATTGTCCATCTTAAAAATGTTCGACCTGTGTGTGAAGATGCACAGCGTGTATGAAATAAGTCGACATCTATTTGAATAATAATAATAAAAATTGATAAAAAGGGGAAGTAAAATAAAAATGAAAGGAAAACCAATGAAAGTCAATTAATAAAAACAAAAATAAAAAGGGAAATGCGTGGAACCCCCAAAACATGTATTTGCTTTATTCGTTTGTTTTCTATCCCCCCCCCCAATTCCATAGAAATTTCCATTATCTCTTTAAAATGTAATTTTTCTATTTATTTATCAGTTTTTTCCGGAAGTTTTTCATCTTCATGATTTTGTAATTTTTTTGGGGAATTCAAATATACATTTAAAATTCCTGAACTTTAAATTAATTAATGATTTGTTTTCACATTTCTGAACTGTTTTTTAATTTCCAAGAATTGTTTGTATATATGCACGTTTTTTGTTTTCATAACTTTTAAAATTTTGCGTTCAATTTTTGAATTTCACAAGAAAAAGTTAAAAATCTATGCTTTTTTTATTTCATGAAGTTTTTGGACTCTTTAACTTCTCTTTAAATCATGAACTTTATCTCAATTAGCCAACCTTTTGAAATTAATGAAACAAATTCAAATGTGGGAACTTTCTTGAACTTCTATTTTTTGAAAAATTCATGAAAATATTTTTGATAAGAATTTTTATTGTGAGCATTTTTTGACTTGTGAACTCTTTTGAAATTCGTGAACTTTGTTTATAATTTTATGAACATTTTTTGAATTTGAGATCTTTCTTTGCAATTTGTTATATTTTGTTAATTCATGGATATCTTTCTGAATTCGTGAACATTATTTTTTGAATTTTGTGATTTATAAAAATCATGGTTTTGTGTTCCATAATCATTAACATTTGTTAGATTTGTGAAATTTTCTCAAAACCTGGTTTAAAAAGGGAAAAACCAAAATAAAAAGCCTTGGAAACCAGGCACACTAAAAAAGCGAGCCGATTGTTTAATCTCCTACCTGCTATCTACCACCTACTTTCAATATAAAAGACCCAAAGGGGCAAATACAAGTAATCTCGACCATCAAATCATGTCAATTCAACGACCCATACTACTCCAATGACGAGTGCTCAATATGTTCAGCGTATAATTAATATTATACTCTCTCCGTTTCGAAATGTAAGTGCTCAATTAACAACAGCCACTAGCGAGCGCATATAGTAGTTAGTTAGTTTTTAATTTACTCAAAAAAAGTTAGTTAGTTTTTTATTAGTAATAACTGTGAGTGATGCGTGCTTCAGCATGAAATTATAACGTGACTCTTTTTACTACGAGTAAATGTGTATGTACCAGGCCCAGCGCGACCTGCATCTGCCACACACCGCTTTGTGTACACACGAAAGCAGGTACGGCGGGTATTTCCTGTTCATATTTAAGAAATGTATACATGTTTTAAACATTATTTGACTTCATTTTTAAATATTTTACCGGCCATTAGATATGTTCGTGTAATGTAAAATGTTATTTGTGTAATTAGTTAAAAATGCTCATATCATTTCAAAAATTGTTCACCGCATTTATTAATTTGTTCATGCATTTTTAAAATATGCTCATGATATTCTAGAAGAATGTTCTTACGATATGAAAACCCATGAAATTATTTAAAAACGTACATAGCATTCAAAAAATTGTTCATGACATTTAAAAAAAACACACATTTAGAAATGTGTTCATTACATTTTTTTAAGTGTTCATGAAAATTTAAAAGTAGCGCCTTGTGGATCATTTTGGTGGTGTGCCGTGATGCAGCCATGTACCAGCTACTGTGGAAATTTTCAGTGGTTGATGTTCGATGTAGAACACTTATTTGGAAAGATCTTCGGCAACAATCTATTCTTTCGGAATCGTCCCCCCCCCCCCCCCCCCCCCCCCCCCTTGCTTTTTCTTGTGTTACATGAGGATGTCTCTGCTAAGGTGGGGATCACAAATCTCGGGCGAGGCCTTCCACGTCCTGCTCTCCATGCACGCACATGATGAGGTACGACAAATTCAAGATGACACTAGAGATGTGGTTCTATCTAATACTGATCATGACTCTTAGCACTACATTTGGGGATCCCGTGATTTCAAAGCCAATACCTACTACACTTTCTTATCCCAAGATGTAAATGCTCATCAGGCTTTCATTTGGTTTGGAAATCCAAAAGCGTCAAGAAGATAATGATATTTGGGTGGTTGCTTCTCTCTGATCGACTGAGCACCCGCAACATGTTACAACCTCGACTATCTCCTATGCGGCTGTCACATTGAAGAAACGGTGAATCATCTATCTCTTAATTGCTCCTTCAACAAATCGTGTCGGGCCCAAATGGACATTTAATGACACATTACTATAAAAAACCATATACACAGAAGCTGACCAGTAACGCTTTTTAAAAGGAAGCGTAGTAGCGCTTGCATAGAAAGAGCACTGCTACTATGCACATAGCAGTAGCGCGCTAGTTAAAAAACACGCTACTACTATAATTGCCACACTGTTACCGGCAGGATAGGTATACTAGTAGCGCTTTTACGTAAAAAGAGCTACTGCTATTGTACTTAGCAATAGGGTTCTCCTCCAACCGGCGCTACTGCCGAATTCAGTCCCCTTCTAAGACCCAAGTTTAGTTCCACCTCGCTCCGCGAACAGAATGTTTACCACCTTAAATATGGTGCTTCTCAAACTATCACAATCACTTGGTCTTCACTGTACTCTATGTGTAGGATCTGTGGCAATATGAATCTTCGCTGGTTCCTAAACCGACGAAGATTCATACTAACAATTTAGATTCTATACAAAAAGATCATTGATGACCAATGCTTTTTTTGATGTTTTTTATATGCTTAGCCTTAGTAGTGGTGCTGGTTCTTTGGAAGCGCTACTGCTATTGATCATAGCAGTAGCGTTGGTTCCCTTAATGCGCTACTGCTATGGAGCTTAGTAGTAGCGCTGGTTACCAACCAGCGCTACTACTACGGGCACCATATCCACACCCCGCGCGTTCTCACTCTCTCCTCACACTCACTCGCTCTCTCTCCGCCATGCGCCGTCGCCCACCGCCACCCACCGCCGCCCCCAAGGTATCTGCCTTCCTCCCTCCTTCCTCCCCTCTCCTCCCTCCGGCGGTCCTCCTCTCTCCTCCCTCCTCCCGTCGGCGCCCGATGCTCTCCTACCACCTCATCCGACTGCCCTGCTCCCTCCTCCTTCTTCCCACTGGCGTCCTCTCTCCTCCCTCCCCCTGCCGCCCGATGCCCTCCTCTCTCCACCCTCCTCCCGTCGCCGCCCTATGCCATCCTCCCACCTCCTCTGACCGCCCTTCCCTCCTCCCTCCTCCCACTGCCCTCCTCTCTCCTCCCTCCCCCCGCTGCCCAATGCCCTCTTGCTCACTCCTCCCTCCCGCTCCTCCTCCTCCCACCTCTCTCTGTATAAAAATTTAGGTATAGAAATTTTTAGTAAAATAATTTAGTAATAGAAAATTTTAGGCACAAAAATGTATTAGAAAGCTATATGAGATTTTTTTTAGTAAATGTAGGTTTTTTGAATAGAATAGAAAAAATCAGTAAATGTAGGTCTTTTGAATAGAATAGGAAAATTTTAGTAAATTTTCTTCTTTTGAATAGAATGGAAAATTAGTAATTGTAGAATAGAACAGAAAATCAGTAAATCTAGGTCTTTTGAACATAATAGGAATTTTTTGTAAATTTTCTTCTTTTCAATTTTTATGGTTAGAACAAGGTTTTACAAATTATTAGGGTTAGCACTAGGTTTTACAAATTTTGTTTCTGTTTTAGACATATGGTTTCACTAAATCCTAATAATGGCTTGTTTATATTTTGTTTTTGTAGAAATCACGGAGCCCCTGCATCATCCCGGCCGCCGTCGTCCCCGTCACCGACCCCCTCCGACCTCGAGGTGAGACCAGCCAAATCCCCATGTCGATGATGATGTTGATGTTTTGATAGATGTAGTCGAGTAGTAGATGAGTAACTGTGACAATATGATGACCAGCCAAACACCTCCAAGTGGCCTATGTTTTGCCGGAGTTTGATTAATTTCCATTCCGGCAAATTTTAGGCACTCGATAAGTCCTTTCTAGCAAAGGTCATGCCGGATTATTCCGTGAAATTCAACATGACTTGTGCTAGAATATGTAGGAAATCTTGAGTTGCCTGGATTTTCTAGAAAGATAATTAAATGACATTTTGGGTTGAATTTAAGTCCGTCGAGGCTCCATACATGACATTCAAAAAATGAGTGACGAAGAATCCCGACTGTTGTCGTGGGGGTCATTTCTCCTTCTTCTCCGGGTGCTAGACGACCTTTGTTATGCACTAGGGGAAGGAGGAGTAACGACCATCACTGACAATTAAAAATCAGTGAGGGAGTGTCCACCATATATGAGAGAGGATGAAGAATCCCGACTGTTGTTTCTCCTTCTTCTCTGGGTGCTAGACCTTTGTTATGCACTAGGGAAAGGAGGAGTAACGACCATCACCGACGGTCGAAAAATCAGTGAGGGAGTGTTCACCATATATGAGAGAGGACGAAGAATCCTGACTGTTGTCGTGGGGGTCATTTCTCCTTCTTCTCCTTGTGCTATACCTTTGTTATGCACTAGGGGAAGGAGGAATAACGACCATCGCCGGCGGGCGAAAAATCATTGAGGGAGTGTCCACCATATACACCACATGAGATGAGATGACAGTTTTCAAGAAAAGACTCACAAACCGACAGTCAACCCGTGATGAATAATAATGATCTAATTTAGTTTTTGTAGTACATATATTGAATTTTACAAGTTTAATCTTTGAATTATGGACATGGGAAATGTCTGACGACGGTAGGATCCCGGAGTGCGACTACTTCGGCGATGACTGGGGTCTGTGCGACAGGCCTCACCTGGTAGACGGTTGGCGCTTCAGTGTTAAGCTTGATGAGACCTTCGATGTTGAAACGGTACGCAACGACAAGTCTTTTTCGTAATTAAGCATGACTTATGCTTCTTCAAACATGTAATTTTCGTTTTTTATAATTCGACTAGCTTATCCCATGCCATGCAAGACACTATGTCTTGGAGCATCTGGATTTCGAAGATCATGAAAATATGGAGATAAAGATAGTTCATCTCAGGACCCATCATGGTTATGATTTTGCTGTAAAGCTATACAATTCGGAGAGCTTATCCCATTTTGGTTGCTCGAATTGGGAAGCACTGTGCAAGGCATACGATTTTCAGTAGGGTATTTATGTCACCTTCGATGTTGGTGGTCATGACGATGGCATTTGGGTCCTTGTTGATGCGCTTCACTTCTACCTCTATGTGAGTTTCTCAAACATATTTATTAAGTAATTTATATTGTTTATTTTAAAATATTTGCCAGCTTATTTTCATTTTTCAAAAAATGTACGAAAGATGGTAGACAGAACCTACTACACTGATGGCGCGGAATTAACTTATCAGTAGAAAGATCATCTTATCTCATTTATTAATGATGTTCAGAATTAGAATATCAATTATCAAACTCCTGCATATTATGGTCATGTCGCGACCGGGTTTTCCGGGCATCAAATTCCCAGAAAATGGCCGTCGTGCTCACCAGCCCCAGGATTACTGTTAGCTGATGAGGCACCAACTTGTTACAGAAATTCCAAGCAAAAGTACAAAAACATGCAGTACAAGGCCATTGTGGCCTATGAGTACATCAAATGGTTTCTAGTGGTTGATGGCGGAAGCGATTTGTGGTTCACCACGGTCTATGGGACTCCATTTCCCACGGGAACAGTTGACCAGGTTAACTCCTATCTTCGCGAGGCTGCTATCACCGTTGCCTAGCTTCCGGGGCTGTCATCGCAACGCTCCTCTCCCGGCGGAAATCTGGCCAAGACAATAGCCAGGGACAAGCCAGTGAGTACTTTGAATGTACTCGCAAACATTATGAACACTGAGATAACATAATTGATAATTATGCACTTAAATATTCTATGATCACATCGTTAGTCACAAATAAAGTGTCTTTTATGCATGCAAGCAGGTTATTTATATGCAACATGAATAAGCAATAATGGAGTGGGAATAAAATGTCGCAGTCGGGCGTCTGTGCGACACCACATAAAGGGCTTTAAAAGGAAATGCCACAGTCGGGCGTCTAAGCGACACCACATAAAGGGCTTTAAAGAAATGCCACAGTCGGGCGTCTGAGCGACACCACATAAAGGGCTTTAAAGAAATGCCACAGTCGGGCGTCTGAGCGACACCACATAAAGGGCTTTAAAGAAATGCCACAGTCGGGCGTCTGAGCGACACCACATAAAGGGCTTAAAAGAAAATAATCACAATGAATATCCAGGAGATAAAACCATCCCGGGATACTTGATAATACAAATAATACAATAGGTTAGTCCATCACAAAATAATAATCATGGTCCTCACAAGTCACCGGTCGGTATCCAAGTTTGGTTTAACAATTTCTCCTCCGAAGACCGACACTAAGACCAACACTTGACCCATCCCAGACTGTAATCCTTAACCATGGACACGGCTATTCGAATAGGTTTAATCTCTGCAGAGGGTGTACTCTTTACCCACGAGTAACGGATTCCTTTAGTTCATCGAGACTAATTCCGTCTACGGCCTTTTAGTTGAAAACACGCCTAACTTGCACACACCAGCTTAACTCATCGGTGTCTGGAATCACCCACGACACTTGTTAAGCAAAACTCTAAATGGGGAGGCTACAACCTCGCGTAGCATGGGATCAAATTTATATCGCGCGCTCTAAGGGGTGGCCTCCCCTCTCGGTCCCAACCGGAAAACACCCATGCCCCCTGACCAGGTGGCATGCCTACCGGCTACAACTGATATCTTCCACCATGGCCTCTCTGTACGGTGTGTGCTGGAAAGGGGTTGACGACTTACTGAACCGTACCCTACCTGCGGCAGGGACGAGTGGTAGTACGAGGCAAGTATGGGGGTTACTGGAACAAGACTCGATCTGCGGTCGACTCAGGAGGTTTATAAGTTCCCTGCATGACATGTATATCAAATATATTTCAACTGACGAAATCACCACTCAATGTACCTTACCATGCCATACCGGACATAACCGTCCTGACGGGGGCCGGCGACAAGCTCACGCCTACCCAAGGCCGAGGCTTTCCCGGATTCCTTTCCGGCATGCATGCAAGGCACATGAGGATGATTACCATCACAATTATATTCATTTCCAACAGCAAGGAAATCACTAATATGCTTCCATGCAAATGATCATATCACATGAAATAACAAGTCCTCCGAAATAAGGTGGTGTTATAAACGTGTCAAATAACACACCAAAAACATTATGCCAGGGTTCAGAATGCTTGCCTTTAAGTTGTGGAGGGGTAAGGTGCTCTCCAAAACTTTTGAAAGTTTCTTCTCTCTCTCCAAAATCCTATTTTAAAATATATTTGAATTAACACACATCTCAAAAACAGTACAAAAAGTTGTTTGGAAATTTTTCAAATAAATCTTAAAATAAACTAGACCAAATTTGAGGAAGGTAGGAAAAAGAATCAACTCATTTGGAATTATATTTAAAAAGTTATAGGCAGTCAAAGTTCTGGTCAAATCTATTTAAAAAAATAAAACAGAAAAGAAAATGTTTCAGGAGCAAATACGCTTTCTAAGCAGGAGATACGTACTGGGGTTTTGCGCTCTCACTTACTCCAACGTGGACGGCGTGTGGGTCACCGACAGTGGGCCCGCCTGGCCCACTGGTCAGGTTTGACTGGTCCACGCGCGCGTCGTCTTCCCCTGACCGAACAGAGGCGGAGCTCCGGCGAGGCTCGCCGGCGAATGGCGGTGTCTCTCGGCGATCTGAGTGCATGGGCGTGCTCAGGAGGTTGAGACGAACTCGGGGGTACCCACCATGGTCGCCGACGTGGACGGTGTCACCGGCGACGAGCATCATGGCGGAGGTGGCTTCGGGGGCGAAGTGAGTTTGGGGCTACGGTGGTTCCCGATCAAAATCAAGTAGGGGAACGAGTTCACGGGAGGATGAGAAGGTTCCTGGTGAAGAGAAATGGGAGGGGGAGGCCCTGGTGGCGTCGGAATGGCCGGAGCAGTGGCGGCGGCTGCGGTTGCCGGAGATGGGGAAGACGGCCTTTCCTCGAGCGGGCTGTGGGGGTGCCATGGGGGTAGCCTGAGGTCGCCTGCATGCTCGAATGGCCTCGGGGTGTCCTTTTATAGTGCGACGAGGTCGGTTCCGCGGCGGTGGGGATAAGATCGCCGGCGAACCGACATTCTGTAGCTGCAGGGGAACGTGGCGGCGACGAGAGCTAGGCGACACCCTTGTGGATGAGCTCGCGCTGTTCCAGGGGCCAGGTGGCGAGCGGGGATGGCTTTGGCGGCGCCGACCGTGGTAGAGGCGGTTCCGCGGCGGCCGTGGATAAGCTCTCCGGCGACCGCCATTCTGTAGCTGCAGGGCATCGTGGCGAGGCTGGGGATGGCGGCAGTAGCTAGCGGACGAGCGGTTACTGCTCCAAGGGCGAGCTGGCGAGCGGAGGTGGCTTGGGCGGCGCTGGCCAGCGCAGGAGCTGTCGGGCGGCGGTGGCGGCTAGCTGTTGGCTTGTCGGAGACATGGCGAGGGCTGCGGGGTTCGTGGGGTGCAGAAGGGGACACGGCGCGCTGGCTACGGCCGGTCACGGACTGGAGTAAGTGCGGGGCGGGACGCGGCGGCTCGGGCGCACGTGCGTGCCAAACGCACGCTCTGGGCGCGCCCAGAGCACGCACGAAACGTGCTCGACGAATTGCCAGGGCCTGCTATAGAGCTTGGGTGAGGCTGTCAAATAACAGACCCAGGCTAGGGTCAACTGGAAGCCTATTGGACATGTTAGTTTGATCAGGAGTGCAGGATCACAGTGCAATGTCAATAGTCATGCCAAAACAGATCATGCCCATAAGGTGTTTGACAGAATGTCAAAAGCACTTAGGCATTTCTTGGAGTGGTCAAATTCTCCAGATCAGTGTCTCCTTAGATGCAAGAGAGAGTGGTAAGGTTAGTATGGCAAAAGGAGAAACTTGTTAGTGCAAGTTTTACAAAACTTCAATTCTGGACAGGAAATAAATGGCATCATTTCGTGAGCCAAAAATGATCCAAAGGGTGCATGCTCCTGGACTTAAGGGTTTTGCAGGGAGGACTACAAGTAGGAAAAGGAATCATGGGTAAAAGAGCAACTTAAGATGTAGTTGCTGTACAAATCCTCAGGTTGGACCAGTATGGAGAAGAGGTTGATTCACTCAATATTTCCAAAGAACAATACTGGGTTTCTGCATAAAGTGGAATCATAGGCTATTACCCACATCCCATAATTTTGGTGGAGGCTAGAAGAAAATATTTAAATGAGTTGTAGTGCAAAATTGCCCACTGGACTAGAGAAGAAAAAAAGGGGTGTAGAGCTCAAAATATCTCAGGAAATAAAGATGTTTTTGCACAAAAGTTATTTAATAACATCACATGACATCTCCAAATTTTTGTGGGAATTTTAAGTGAATTCATCAAATGGTTGTAGTTCAAATATGGCCATTTAACCTTGAAAAACCATTTTCAAGAAAGTAAAGATCAGGCAACTTAATTATTTAATTAGTTATACTGATAAAATAAAAGTTTTTCTTGAGAGGTTAAACAATTCCAATAACATATTTGAAAAGTTTTCTCTATAAAAAAACTCATCACAACAGGGAAGAAATGAAAAAAAATCAAAATGGAGCTCAGAAATCAAAGTTTTAATTCCTGGCAAAATTTTAATTCATTAAAACAAGGTCAAAATTTTGGGGTGTCACAGGTCAATATGGGAAATAGTGCACGTGTTGAACTACGGTAACATCCATGGAGATGTCATGGTAAGATTTTTACTATTAGGACATCCGTGCATCTTTTGCATAAATTCTTCTAAAGCTAACCTACATTGCTAACTAGAAGTTATTACAATGTTTTTCAACAGAAAATCTCGAAGGATTGTGTGCCTGATCTGATGCTTCCGAAAGGTCGCCGTGATGTTATTAGCTTGCGGCCAAGTCATCCTAGGCTTCACTGCTGTTCATACCGGATTTCTAAAACCGATGAAGACATGACAATCAAAGATTGGAAAAAAATGTATGGACAATCATAGGGAGCTACTTGGAAGCAACATTGTGTGAAGCGCAAGAATTGGAGACAGGATAATCTCCATTCTCCATAATGTAGAGTCAGGGCCTATCTTGTTTTATACTATTTTACCTTAGATAGGGTAGTAGGTACTAGCTAATACTCATGATCATGTGCTAAGAACAATTAAGTAGGGTTGGTTAGATGACTATGATGATGATGAGTATGACTTGTTATTATGATAACGAGTAGAAGTTGTATGATGATGATGAGTAGGTCTTGTTATTATGATAACAATGATGAGTTATTTATTATTATGATGATGCATGATGCTAAGTTGTTATATATATGAGCATGATGAGTTACTATATATATATATCAGTGGGTGAAATGAACATGGATTAGATTCAAGTGGAGGCAATATGTGGCGCACATCGAAAGTACTACTAATCGGGAGTGAGTAATTCCTTCGTAGGCTCACTGGTCGGTGAGGAGTTGGATGAGATTCATCATGTAATCGAGTTAGTTTTGTTAGGGCTTCATCCCTGGTATCCACTATGTTCTTAGATTGATGTTGTTATGACTTTGCCACTTTGGGCCCGGGTGCCATGATTTCAGATCTGAACCATTTATGTTATCATCATTATATCCATGTTCTAGATCCGATCTTGCAAGTTATAGCCACCTACTACGTGTTATGATCCGGCAACCCCGGAGTGACAACAACCGGGCCCACTCCCAGTGATGACCGTAGTTTGAGGAGTTCATGTATCCACTATGTGTTGGGGATATTACTATTAGGTATGACCCGCCCAGGAGGGGCCGGGTTATACCTATGGCGATTCATGAAGCCCAAGACAGCTCTGGAAGATGGCGGTTCAGTTAAGGGCCCAAGACCCAAAGGTGACTCAAGGCCCGTAGAGATAAACCGCCATATGTACATAACTTGTATTGTAAGGCATGAATAGTTAGAGACAGAGCCGGACACTGTTTATGAGCTGGTCGGGATTCTATGAGCCGCCAGGTGTCAGCCTTTGTATATAAAGGGATGTCCCGGCGGCGGTTCAAGGCAAGTAAGATCAGATCGAAAGCTAGGTCAAGCGAATTTGCTCCCTAGTAATTGAAACATAAGAAATACCACCTCAAACTGGATTAGGCTTTTACCTTCACCGCAAGGGGCCGAACCAGTATAACCCCCGTGTCCTCTATCCCGTTTTAACCCCTTTAATCTTCCTACTTGCGATGGCTCCACGATTAAGTCCCTTCACTAGGACATCTGCCGTGACAATTCCACGACAGTTGGCGCCCACCATGGGGCCTGCGCATGGTGGTTTTGAGTTCTTGAAGGGCAGCTTCGAAGGGCTCAAGGGATACGTTGTGGGCCGGATGACCAAGAGTCGTCGCGGCAAGCTCTACATCGATGACGCAGGCTGGGGCCCCGACGCTGGCTTAATTGAGTATGGGTACCGGGTCCCCTTCGGCGGAATCCACGTCTTCATCGGCCAGATCGGCGAGCCGGGCCCTGAGCCGGACATCTGCACCGACATCGTTGAGACGGCTCAACGTGCTAGACCCGCCCGGACTCAACCCGCCCGGACTCAGCCCGCCATGGAGGAGAATTTTCTGAAGGATCTGTGTCTGGCGGTGAGACAACCGTCTACTCTGATGGTGAGTCGTCCGCAGCTGAGACGGATTCATTTTATCAATTGCAAGACGGTGAGCTTGGGGGTTGTTCCGATGGCAGCAGTATTCCAGACCCCTTTGAGCCACCAAGCAGGGCAGGGATCTTCATGGCTGGCACACAACCCGTTCAAAACTCTACGGCTGCGGCAGCAATAACCTTTGGGTCAGCGCCGGCCGGGGCAGGAGGCCTTGCGCGCCCGCCGGCTTAGGTACTGATGGATCTCCTGGATAGGATGACAGCCCTGTTAACTGCCATGGTTAACCCGGCGGATCAGGCTCAACATGATGCAGAAGTGGCACAGTTACGTGAGGAGGTAGCACAAGCCAAGGAAAACCTAGTAGCGGAGAACGTCAGGATGGCCGCAGAGCGGGCAGCTTTGGATGCTCAGGCTCAACAGATTCAATCAGAGGCTTTCCTGCTTACGATGGATCTGAATGCATCAAATGAGGTCATGAGGAGAAGGCACCAGAAAGCTCAATCCTATCTGCCTCTGACTTATGATCCTAGAAACCTCTTCCGCACACCCAGTGCAGGCCCCAGCAACCCGCCGGAGGTAAACCTGGTCGCAACACCCGGGGCAGGGACACCGGTTCAACCACGGGTGATGGAACCTCCTCGTATGAATACTACTCCACTTCATTATGTACCAACACTACCAAGTCATTATTCCAACCCTTTGGAAAACATGATTGCCGCAACGGCACGGTTGGCGGCTCTCCTGGCGGAGGGCGACTCTTCGATGGCAATTGAAACACGAAGGGTCAGAGAACTTCTTCAGACGGCTCTGGCGCAGCAGGAGGCATATTCTTATAGTCGAGACAGGATTCATTCGACCCCTCGCCCAAGCCGGAGCTTGAGTTATAGCAGGCATATAGATTCAACAACCATTTCAAGCAACGCCCGGCGCTGTGACCAGCCGTGCTGGCATGACCTGACGCGTGATGGAGCTCCTAACTTGGTTGACTAGGACAGGATTCGCCAAGAGGTTGAGCGAGCGGCTCACCAAACAGCTGAGCAGGCGGCTTACCAGTCTTTCCCGGTTTATCCGACGACTTCTCTTGAGGCAGGCGTGACCACGAGGACTGGAGGTGTCCCTTGCTTGCTGCCGGCTCTGCGTAACAAGCGTTTGCCTAAGGATTTCAAGGGGCCTCGAAAGGTGCCTAATTACACGGCCGATTTACAGCCCAGGGCGTGGATTGAAAGTTATGAGATGGACATGGAACTACTAGAGGTCAGTGATGCTGCAATGGCTAAGTACTTCACCATGATGTTGGATGGGACGACTCGCACTTGGTTAAAGGGGCTGCCACCTAATTCTATTGGTTCATGGGCAGAGTTAAAGGTCCGGGTTATTCAGAACTTCAAAGACACATGCAAGCAGCCCATGTCAATTTTGGATTTGACTAATTGCAAGCAAGAGGAAGGTGAGTCCACGACCCATTGGGTGCGCCGGGTCAAAGCCATATTACATTCATCTGATAAGATGGATGCCGGCTCTGCAGTCTTAATGTTGGAGAAAAATTGTCGTTTTACGCCTCTAAAATAGAAGCTGGGGCGACTCAAGCGCGATTGTAATGACATGGGCCAGCTAATGGCGGCTCTAGTCAAGTACGCCGACTCTGATAGTACCAAGGATCCTGAGTCTGACGATGAGAAGACAGGGAAGGGAAAAAAGAATGGTAATACCAAGGGTCATCAACATAACCCCGCGAATCAAGGAGGCAATAATAAACGTAAAGCTGATGGTAGCTCGGAATTTGTGGCTAATACCAATGCACATGGCAACAATCAACGACGTAAGGGGAGACCACCTTCCCGGTCCGGCGGGTTAGGTCCTACTCTTGAGAAGTTATTAAATGAGCCCTATGGAAGGACTATACGATCATGAAGGCTTTCAAGAACTCTAACATGTTCGACATCAATCATGGGTCGAGCGACGACTTAGGTGGCGGCGGTTTTCATGGCCCGGGTGGCGGTTCAAATTCCATGTTTCAAGGCTCTCAAGGAAATCAAGGTGGCTATAATCAGCAATCTGGCCAGGGAGGTCAGCAGCAGCAGCAGTCTGGATATCAGAGCAATCCAAAACAGCTGAGTAGTGAACAGTATCATGTGTTCACCACTAGTTTGTGCAAACATGATAAGAAGTTTCATAAGAGGGCTGTGAACGCTGTTGAGCCGGCAGTTCCTCGTTATTTGAGATGGTCTGAGCAGCCTATTCTATGGAGTAGGGAAGATCACCCTCCCCGGGTTGACAATCCGGGTCACCTGGCCTTGGTGGTGGCACCTCAGGTTGGTGGATATAAATTCACTAAGGTGATCATGGACGGAGGCAGTAGCATCAACATCCTTTATTATGAGACTTTCCCTCGCATGGGGTTGACTAACAAAAATCTTAAGATGTCCAACACTGTTTTCCATGGAGTAGTGCCTGGTAAGTCGGCATACCCAGTGGGTAAAATTAAACT
Organism: Triticum monococcum; assembly: GCA_034509565.1. Taxonomy (NCBI): domain Eukaryota; kingdom Viridiplantae; phylum Streptophyta; class Magnoliopsida; order Poales; family Poaceae; genus Triticum; species Triticum monococcum. The sequence continues at coordinate 49,561,977 of CM067846.1, forward strand.
GGAAGTAGCCTTTGGAGATGAGCATGATTCTAGGTCTGAAAAGTTAACTTTTGAGATGGTCAAAATCAACAGCCCATATCACTCCCTGTTTGGACGGCCGGCTTATGTCAAGTTCATGACACGACCGTGTTATGTTTATTTGCAGCTCAAGATGCCGGGTCATAAGGGCACCATCACAGTGCATTGGAGTCGGAAGATAGCCTTGGAATGTGAGGACGATGCTGCTTACGCCAAGTCTGTTTGTGCAACAGAGGAGTTGAAGTTCTACGAGGACAATGTTGACCCGGCAGACATGAAGTCTTTGAAGAATCCGACCACAGAACATGAGCCAGTGCTGAAGTTTAAATCGGCTGATGACACCAAACTTGTCAATTTCGTTCCAGGCGACTCGTCTAAGAAGTTCAATATCAATGCTAATCTGGATCCCAAATAGGAAAGCGCGCTCATCGAGTTCATCCGTGAGATCCGGGACATCTTTGCATGGAAACCTTCTGACATGCCGGGTGTACCGAGAGAACTCGCCGAGTACACTCTCAATATTGATCCAAAGTTTAAGCCGGTCAAGCAATTTCTTCGATGGTTCCATGAGGAGAGGCGTAAAGCCATTAGTGAGGAAGTGGCCCGGCTCTTGGCGGCCGGGTTCATTGTTGAAGTTTTCCATCCAGAATGGTTGGCTAACCCGGTGCTCGTGCTTAAAAAGAATAGTACATGGCGTATGTGTGTGGATTACACGGACTTAAACAAGGCTTGTCCTGCTGATCCCTTCGCTCTCCCTCGTATTGATCAAATCATTGATGCTACGGCGGGTTGTGGGCGTTTGAGCTTTTTGGATGCTTATTCTGGTTATCATCATATCAAGATGGCGGTTAAGGACTAGGAGAAGACGACTTTTATCACTCCATTTGGAGCCTTCTGCTATGTGTCTATGCCTTTTGGGCTTAAGAGTGCCCAGGCGACTTATCAGCGATGTGTGCAGAACTGTCTTCACAATCAGATTGGGCGCAATGTTCATGCTTATGTGGACGACATTGTGGTGAAATCCAGAGAAAAGGAGACCCTGATAAATTATTTGAAGGAAACCTTTGATAACTTCTGGGTCTACAAGATGATGCTTAACCCTGCCAAGTGTGTTTTTGGATTGCCAGCGGGCAAGCTTTTGGGTTTTCTGGTTTCCAACAGAGGCATCGAGGCTAACCCAGAGAAGATCAAGGCAATCACTTCTTTGGCTAAACCGGCGTGTATTAATGATGTTCAGCATTTTGCGGGTCGTATTGCTACTTTTAAGCCGGTTAGGTGAGAAGGCCATACTGCTGTATCAGATGATGAAGAAGACAGACGACTTTGTCTGGAGTGATGCTGCTAACATTGCCTTTGAAGATTTGAAGAAAAAGCTCACTGAGCCACCGGTCCTTGCTGATCCTATTGATAAGGAGCCATTATTGTTATATGTGGCTGCTAACACACGTGCTGTCAGTGTGGCCATTGTAGTCGAGCGCAAGGAGGCTGGCAAGGAATATCCGGTTCAACGGCCGGTTTACTATGTTAGTGAGGTGCTTATTGAGTCCAAGCAAAGATATCCGCACTGGCAGAAGCTCGTTTATGGGTTGTTTATGGCAAGCCGGAAGCTTAAGCAATATTTTCAGTGTCATCCCATCATTGTGGTTAGTTCTGCTCCTTTATGAGATATCACTCAAAATAGAGAAGCCACAGGACGAGTCGCCAAATGGGCCTTGAACTTGGGCCTCATGGTTTAAAGTAGGTACCACACACTGCTATCAAGTCTCAAGCACTAGTGGACTTCATCAATGATTGGACAGAGCTGCAAATGCCTAAAGAGAAGCCGGACAACACATATTGGACTATTCATTTTGATGGGTCCAGGCAATTGGAGGGCTCGGGGGCTGGAGTTGTTTTAGCTTCCTCTCGAGGTGACAAATTTTGTTATGTGCTACGGTTGATGTTTCCCTGTACTAATAATGCAGCTGAGTATGAGGCCTTGCTCCCTGGTCTTCGGATGGCTAAGGAGATGAGCTTAAGCCGGGTAAGGTGCTTTGGCGACTCAGATTTGGTGGCTCAACAAGCATGAGGCAAGTGGGATTCCAAGGATCCTCTCATGGCGGCTTATCACCGTGGAGTTGATGCCATTGCTGGACACTTCAAGGGTTACCAAGTGGAGCACATTGATCGCAGAAAGAATGAAGCAGTTGATGCTTTAAGCCGGCTGGGGTCTCAACATAAGCCGGTACCACCTAACACTTTCTTAGATGTCTTGCATAACCCTTCTGTCAAGTTGCCTACGGAGGAAGACTTGGCTGTTCCAGACCCGGAAGCACAATTGGTGGCGGCTCTTCACATCATCCCAGATTGGACAGTGCCATATTTGGCTTATATGACCCGGGGCGAGTTGCCTGAAGATGAAACCTTGGCTAGACAGATAACCCGACGGTCTAAAGCAATGACAATTGCCAATGGTGAGTTGCATCATCGCAGTGTCACAAGGGCGTTTCAACGTTGTGTCTCTCCTGAGGAAGGTCAAGAAATTCTTCGTGAAATCCATGAAGGAGATTGTGGCCATCATGCCGGTTCAAAGTCCCTTGTAGCCAAAGCCTTCCGTCATGGATTTTACTGGCTGACGGCTCACGCTGATGCGGAGGATCTGGTCAGTAAATGTGATGGTTGCCAGAAATTCTTACGATGGCTCAAGAATTGCGGATGATTCCAATTACTTGGCCGTTTGCAGTCTGGGGGCTCGACATGTTTGGACCTTTCAAAAGATCCAAAGATAAAAAGACACACCTTCTGGTGGCAGTTGACAAATTCACAAAGTGGGTTGAGGCAGAGCCGGTTAGTAAGTGTGATGCAGCCACGACGGTTCAATTCATGAAAAAGGTGATATTTCGTTTTGGCTTTCTACACAGCATTATAACTGACAATGGTACTAATCTGTGCAAGGGTGCTATGGAGGAATTCTGCCAACGTGAGCATATCCGGCTTGATGTTTTATTAGTAGCTCACCCCCAATCCAATGGTCAAGCTGAAAGAGCCAATCAAGAAATCTTGAGAGGTCTCAAGAATCCGGCTTATGGTTCCTTTACAACAGACGCCGGGTTGTTGGGTGGAGGAGTTACCCTCTGTGATATGGAGCATCAATACTACCCCTAACAGGTCTATGGGTTATACGCCATTCTTCATGGTTTACGGAGCAGAGGCAGTCCAACCTAGTGACCACTAGTGCAGAACCGGGCAATAGCACCGCTTCGTAAGGCCCTTTAGTGCCGGTTAGGTAACCGGCACTAAAATTTTGGCACTAAAGCCCCCCCCTTTTGTACCGGTTCAGCACGGACCGGTGCTAAAGGGCAACCACGTGGCACAAGCCAGCTCCGGGGGCCGGGAGCCCTTTAGTACCGGTTGGTAACACCAACCGGTACTAAAATGTTGGGGTTTTTTTGGTTTTATGATTTCTTTTTCATTTAATTTTGTGTTTTCCATTTTAATTCTTTTTCGTTTGCTGGTATTTTACGGTACTACACATTGTACACATTATGCATATATATATATATATAAATAGAATTTCTAGTAGAACCAATCATATATATATCATCATCAATCATGTCTCACAAACCACCATATTAATTCACACATACACACATGTATAGCTATATACAATTTCTCCTACATATGCATGTTGCCTTCGGAGCCAGTGGCATTAGCCTGATTGGTGCCTTCGGAGCACGATGACAATTGGAAGTGGTTCATGTCTTTTTTGATGGGGGCGGTAGCGGGTAATAGTATTCTCCCTTCGGATTTATGACCTGGTCGAGCAAAAATCCCGCTATTTCCTCTTGAAGTGCTTCTACGCGGTCCGTTGGTAGGAGCTTGTCTCGCACCTCTTTGAACTGTTAAGAAGGAGATCAATATGCATGTGTATTAGTTGTGTGACTAGATATCGATAATGGTGTAAAAATTGTGAATATTGTTCTGACAAATGTACCCATTCCTATCTTTGAGATCTGCTCCTTTCGGACGCCATCATGCGAATGTTCTCGCAAACGTAGTATGCACACAGATCAGTCCCCGGCGCCTGCTTTAGGGCCTTTATTACGAGAATGGAATTTAATTTGATCAGACAATAATTAATCAAGCATGATAATTAAAGAGATGGCAGCTAGCTAGCTAGTACTACTTAATTACTTACCTTGGCTCGAAACCATTTCAGCTTTGGTTTCCATTCGCCTTCCGTGACGCTGATGAACCTTGCCCAAGCCCTGCCCGCCGACAAAGAAAATGAATAAAGGGGTTATTAAATAGTTCATATCATGAAATGACGAACTAAATAGGCCGAGATATATAGTTAATAATGATTGAAATTACCTGCTGACTATCCCAAACAAGATGTTATAGTCACTATTTGCTTTGAGTAGCGAGTCCAGTATTTCAACTGTTCCAGCGCCAACTTTAATGATACACAAGATCCAGTGAAATATGCATGCACACACATTTGCATGTCTTAATTAAGCGGGCATATATAAGCAAAAACATGTAGCTAGCTAGTAGGCAAAAATAGAGAATTTGTAGTACAAGAAAGTGTGACTCACTCGAAGTTGTAAGGAAGTAGTATATCTTCATTGTATTTGAGGCGCTTCAAGAACTCTAGCATGCTGTCCTCTACCTCTTTTTCATAATATGCATCTAATTTCCATGTGTATTCATTAACGGTGTTTGGGTCAATGAACCCAATGCCATAGCATCCACCTTTTCTCATTTCATACATCTTCATCCTGCATAATACCACAGAAAAGAATATAGTGAGGACAATTACACATAATGATTGATCAAAAGGATCACTACAGCTAGCTTGAGAGTTAAATTACAGAAAGAAATCACTTACAGACAATAGCAACTGACGATAGATTTGTCGAGTGCATCTTGATTGTATAACTAAAACAGTTCAAAATACTCAACGGCCACAGCTTTCTCATGGTAGTAATCATCCTTCTTGACATACACCATGAGGGACTCTCGATCGGATCTCTTGGTAATGTCCATGTACCATTGATGCAATTCATACATTCTCGTTGGGAGCTTCTTGACATCTTCTGGCTCGACCAAAGGTTGGCCCCGGACAAATTTCCATTTTATTTCCTCCTCTGTAATCAGAGGCATGTCCTCGATCTCGAGGAGTTGTCCAACAGTGATCTTGAGTTCTTCAGCCTGCATTATATGCTCCTGGGTTATTACCACATCGCCCACCTCGGGAACGTAAACTGTTTGGCCACAATAATATTGGGCGCGCGTACTGTCACGTGTTGTTGGCGGCACAACAAGCGGGGGGATCGATTGCGCCGCTTGTTTTCCCAGCTGGGCAACGGTTTTCCCGCATTTTTTGACAGCTGCTTGTTGTTTGCTCGAGCTCGAGCTCGCCTCCTTCTGTAGACGTTGTTGATGTAACTTCCTGATGTGGCACTCATAGTCTGAGTCAACAGGCTTAGGAGCTGGTGGTTGAGCCATACGAATGAAGTGGTCAACTACTTCCACAGGCACTTTCTCCTTTGGCGGCGGTGGCGGTTTCGGTCCAAAATGGGCGTCGACTTCTGCCCGCACTATGGCATTGGTTTGCTCCTCGGTCCTATCGTAAGCCCTCACAGGAAGAGGAGTACTGAGGTTTGGACCATATTTATATCGCTTGCCTCCGCCTGTACTTCCTGTACTATCACCTCGACTCGTACCGCTACGCACCATAGCTGCGGGGTGTCTCTTCTGCAATGGCTGAGGCGGCGGAGACGGCTGACGGGGCTGAGTTGGACGAGGAGGAGTGGCCTGAAGCTGTGCCGGACTTGGAGGAGGAGTGGCCTGAGGTTGTGCCGGACTTGGAGGAGGAGTGGACGTCTGACGCTGTGTCGGACTTGGAGGAGGAGTGGCCTGACACTTTGCCGGACTTGGAGGAGGAGGAGTGGCCTCACGCGTTGGTGGACTTGGAGGAGCGGGAGTCTGCTAACTCGGTGGCGGACTTCGACGAGGAGTCGGGTGACACGGTGTCGGTGGTCTTTGAAAGATGATGCAATCCTTTCTCCATAGGATGATACGATGTTTGGCATCTCCGAGTGTGTGCTCCTCGTCACCTCCAGGAATGTCAAGCTCTAGCCCCGAATATTGGTCCACCACCTCATCAACCACGACACGAGCATAGCATGCTGGAATCGGGTTGCAATGGAAGGTTGCATCGGGGGAATTTGTATAAGCAACACCGTCCGCCACCTTCAAGGATATGTTCTTAATTTTGAAGTGTAGCTCGCAGTTAGTGTTCTCCGCGATATCATCCATGGGGTATCTATCCAGCAGTGCGTCGCCCGGGGCGGAACCCACGCTGCTTCTCGGCATGGATGGGGCGGTGGTATCCAATGCTGGATCATCCACTAGCTGCTGCAGCTGCTGAGACCCCCTTTGCTGGCTAAGTGAGTCGATCTGCTCCTGCTGCCGCTGGAATTTAGCTGCCAATTCCGCTTGACTTGCTTCTAGGCCTTGAAGGCGTTCATAGTCCCGCTTCCTCTGCTCCTCCTCCATCTTCCTCTTCTTCTCCTCCGCAATCTTCTTTCTCGCACGGTTTCTGTAGTCGGCGTTCCAGTCTGAAAACCCCTCATACCACGGAATAGCGCCCTTGCCTCGTGTTCTTCCCGGGTGTTCAGGATTTCCCAGGGCACGCGTAAGCTCGTCGTTCTCTCTGTTGGGCTGGAACACCCCCGATCGAGCCTCTTCTATTGCAACAAGTAGCGCATCATCGGCTCCGTTCAGACATGCCTTCGTCGAAACATTGCCTGTCTTTGGGTCCAACTCCCCCCATGCGCATAGAACCAAGTCCTGCACCTGGGGGGCCACCTCTTAGTAACCGGAGTGACACTTGCATCCTCCATCTCTTTCTCAGACTTATCCCACTTAGGCATTGCCACCTCGTAGCCACCTGGCCCCAGCTTATGGAACTTATCCTTTTTTTCGGCATTCTTCTTGTTTATTCTCGACCGTTCCTTAGCTAATTCTGAATCCTTGAATTTCACGGAATCGTCCCAATGAGCACTTTGATTCTCTAGTATCCCCTCGAATACTGGAGTCTTCCTTCCTCCCTTGACGTACTTCTCCCACGTCGTTCTCTTGTGGTTCTTGAATGCAACCGCCATCTTCCTAAAAGCAGCGTCCTTGACTTTCCGCACATCTGCTTCTGTGAAATGATCTGGTAGGGTGAAATGTTCCATGAGAGTATCCCAAAGCAGTTTTTTTATTCTCGTCGACAAAAGTAACATTTGGACGTGGCTTTGCTGGCTTTCTCCATTCTTGAAGGGAGATCGGGAGTTGGTCCTTCACAAGAACTCCGCACTGACCAACGAACTTGTCCGCAATCTTCTTAGGCGCTAATGGTTCGCCATTAGGTCTGATTGCCTCGATATTGTACTTTACGCCCTCCTTCAACTTTTTGTTCGGGCCTCGTTTCGTCCTTTTGCCTGAAGATTTGCTCGATCCGGATGGCTGAAAGAAGAAAGATCGATTTGTTAATATATCTTCAACTCATTTAAAACATGCGATGATCACCAGATTCCTGCTTATATAAATATATATACCTCGCCGCTGTTTGTTGTTTCAGGATCAACATGTTCTTCGTCGTAGTTCATGACTTCATCTTCTCGGTCGTCGCGATCGAATATCATATGACCCTCTCCGGTGTTGTTTAGAAATTCGGAGCCGTCAAAATCTTCTTCATTCTGATCATCATCTGGCCCGCGTATGATATTGAACATGGTCTGTTCTCTCTCTTTGTTGGTATTGTCTGCCATAGCTTTTATTTAACTATGCCAAAAGAAATATAAAACAATTTAGTATTCAAATTACATCGTCTCGAATAATAGATATAATCTCGAATACATCGTCTCGAATAATAGATATAATCTCGAATACATCGTCTCGAATAATAGATATAATCTCGAATACATCGTCTCGAATAATATATAATCTCGAATACATCGTCTTGAATATTATATATCGAGTACATCACTGGCTAGGTAGCTAATAAAGATCGAATACTACAGAAGAATCTAGGACACTCGCGGTTCCTGTGGCGCAGGCGGTGGACACCCAAAGAGAAGGAACCCTCACAGGATCATAGCTGAAGTGAGATCCCTGAAGAAACTGCCTGGTATTGGAGAACCATGTAGCGATGGACATGCTCGTTCTCCTCCCTGACACGACGACGTACCTCCTCCGGCGGGGCCGGCTCCCTCCGCACCGAAACTGGCCCACGCAAACACCACCAAACGAGATCAGGGTCGATGACGGGACCCGGGCCCGGGTTCCTCATCAAGCGGCGCGCCCCTCCAGGAAGCACCTCCCACTGCCAGCCCGATGGAGCCCAGTCCCGGACATGGGTCAGCCGGACATCGTTGCGGACGGGTCGACGGCGAGGATGCGGGCCAGGCATCGTCGAGAACAAATACTAGCTATATGCCCGCAAAAAGTAACATTTTTTAATGATTGGATTTTGATAACTAAAATTTCTAACATTTCTATATAACTAACATTCCTATAACATATCTAACAATCTATATAACTAACATTTCTATAACATTTCTAATATTTCTATAACTAAAAAACAGAAAAAACTAGCATTTCTATATAACTAACATTTCTATAACATTAATACAGAAAAAACTAACATTTCTATATAACTAACATTTCTAACATTTCTATATATAACTAAGATTTCTGTAACATTAATACAGAAAAAACAGAAGAAAAAAACTAAAAACTAAAAACAGAAAAACTAAAAACTAAAAACATTGTGTGTGTGTGTGTGTGTTTGTGTGTATGTGTGTGTTTGTGTATGCATGCGTGTGTGCAGAGGCGACGGTGACGGCGAGCCAAGGCAACGGCGTCGACGGCGTGGCGACTTCGATTGGAGGGAGGAGAGGGGGGACAGGGGCTCACAGCGCGGGCGAGAGGTCGAGGCGACGATGATGGCGACGACGACGCGGGCAGGTGCGGGGACGTGGACGCAGGCCGGTGCGGGGACGGGGACGGGCCGGCGACGCGGACGGCGTGACGGGGGCGGCGCGACGAGGACAGGGGCAGCGCGACGGGGACGGCACGACAGGGGTGGAGACGGTGCGACGGGGACGGCGCGACGGGGGTGGCGACGGTGCGGGACTAGGCGGCAGCGATGAAGCAGAGGAAACTGACGAAATTTTTCGAAGTGTTTTCTTATATAGGGGACACCTTTAGTACCGGTTGGAGCCACCAACCGGTACTAAAGGCCTGTTTTGGCCAGGCCAAGCGGCGGGAAGCACCCCCTTTAGTATCGGTTGGTGGCTCCAACCGGTACTAAAGGCCCCCCTTTAGTACCGGTTGCTGCCACGAACCGGTACTAAAGGGGGGTGCGCTGCCAGGCGAGGGGCGCAAAGTTTAGTCCCACCTCACCTAGCGAAGGGCAGCCGCACTGGTTTATGAACCCAGCCGCGGCTGCTCCTTCGAGCTCCTCTCAAATGCAGGCCTTCTGGGCCTACCTGTGCTGTGCTGCCCCGTGGGCCTACCGGGCCTTTGCGGGTCTGCATCCTGGCCCAACAACGGGTTGGGTTTCTAGTCGTATGCAGGCCGCTCTAGCCTAGTAGGCGGGCTTTTTTATTTTTTATTTTTTTTGCTTTATTTATTTTTGAGTTGTTTTTTTGTGTATTTAGAGTTTCTTTGTGAATATTTTTGCTTTAGGTACAAAAAATTACAAATTTTCTGTTAGTGCCCGTAGTTTTCAAATTTGAATAGTTTAAATTTTGAATTATTTGAAATTAGTGTGAATCACTAGTTTGTGAATAACTTAACTTTAAAAATCAGTAAAGGCATGAAAGAATTTGTTTGCACATAAAATTTCTTCGCGTTTCAAATGCCAAAACACATAATTAACTACCCTAACTCTTACAGAGATTCCCTTCTGGGTGTGAAACACAGAAGAAATTGATGATAGCTAGTGAAGCCGATCACATCCCAGATCTTTGGGTGTGAAACTTTTTCTTCGCGTGTGTCCCTTTGCACCGTAACCATGGAAAAGCTTCATCATTTAACAGGATGCTCAGGTCAATATTCACTGTGAATGGAGCAATTTCATCAAACTTTTCATAATCTTCTGACTTGTCTGTCTTGTCATCCACTCCCACGATGTTTCTCTTCCCAGAAAGAACTATGTGCCACTTTGGCTCATCGTACGATGCATTCGCTTCCTTATCTTTTCTTTTTCTTGGCTTGGTAGACATGTCCTTCACATAGAAAACCTGTGCCACATCATTGGCTAGGACGAATGGTTCGTCTGCATACGCAAGATTGTTGAGATCCATTGTTGTCATTCCATACTGCGGGTCTTCCGTTACCCCGCCTCGTGTCATATTGACCCATTTGCACCGAAACAAAGGGACCTTCAAACCACGTCGATAGTCAAGTTCCCATATGTCCTGTATATAACCATAATATGTTTCCTTTCCCGTCTTGGTTTCTGCATCAAAGCGGACACCACTGTTTTGGTTGGTGCTCTTCTTATCTTGGGCGATCGTGTAAAATGTATTACCATTTATCTCGTACCCTTTGAAAGTCATTATATTTGAAGATGGTAACTGGGACAGCAAGTATAGGTCATCTTCAATAGAGGTGTCATGCATGGTACGTGCTTGCAACCAGCTGGCGAAACTCCTGATTTGTTCACGTGTAATCCAGTCATTAGACCGCTCCGGGTGTTTGGAGCGTAGCAAATTCTTGTGTTCATCCATATACGGAGCCACCAAGGCGGAATTCTGTAGAATTGTGTAGTGTGCTTCAGTGAGAGAATGTCCGTCCATACATATTATTTGTTCCCCTCCTAGCATGCCTTTTCCATCCAGTCTGCCCTTATGCCGCGATTCAGGAACACCAATTGGCTTAAGGTCAGGAATAAAGTCAATACAAAACTCAATGACCTCCTCATTTTGATGGCCCTTGGAGATGCTTCCTTCTGGCCTAGCACGGTTATGAACATATTTCTTTAAGACTCCCATGAACCTCTCAAAGGGGAACATATTGTGTAGAAATACAGGACCCAAAACATTAATCTCTTCGCATAGGTGAACTAGGACGTGCGTCATGATGTTGAAGAAGGATGGTGGGAACACCAACTCGAAACTGACAAGACATTGCACCAAATCATTCTGTAACCTTGGTATGATTTCTGGATCGATTACCTTATGACAGATTGCATTGAGAAATGCACATAGCTTCACAATGGCTAATCGAACATTTTCCGGTAGAAGCCCCCTCAATGCAACCGGAAGCAGTTGCGTCATAATCACGTGGCAGTCATGAGACTTTAGATTCTGGAACTTTTTCTCTGCCATGTTTATTATTCCCTTTATATTCGACGAGAAGCCAGACGGTACCTTATTACTGAGCAGGCATTCAAAGAAGATTTCCTGCTCTTCTTTGGTAAGAGCGTAGCTTGCATGACCCTGATGTATGCCGTCTTTTCCGTGCATACGTTGCTGGTCCTCCCGTGCCTCAGGTGTATCTTTTGTCTTCCCATACACGCCCAAGACGCCAAGCAGGGTCACACAAAGATTCTTCGTCACGTGCATCACATCGATTGCGGAGCGGACCTCTAGGTGTTTCCAATAGGGCAGGTCCCAAAATATAGATTTCTTCTTCCACATGGGTGCATGTCCGTCAGCGTCATTCGGAACAGGTTGTCCACCAGGACCCTTTCCAAAGACCACCTTCAAATCCTTGACCATATCATGTACATCAGCACCAGTACGGTGGCCAGGCTTCGTCCGGTGATCCGCCTCACCTTTGAAATGCTTGCCTTTCTATCTTACGGGATGCCTGCTCGGAAGAAATCGACGATGTCCCAGGTACACATTCTTCTTACAATTAGCCAAATATATACTGTCAGTATCATCCAAACAGTGCGTGCGTGCACGGTATCCCTTGTTTGTCTATCCTGAAAGGTTACTGAGAGCAGGCCAATCATTGATGGTCACGAACAGCAATGCCTTTAGGTCAAATTCTTCCCCATGTGCTCATCCCACACACGTACACCTATTCCATTCCACAGTTGTAAGAGTTCTTCAACTAATGGCCTTAGGTACACATCAATGTCGTTGCCGGGTTGCTTAGGGCCTTGGATGAGCACTGGCATCATAATGAACTTCCGCTTCATGCATAACCAAGGAGGAAGGTTATACAAACATAGAGTCACAGGCCAGGTGCTATGGTTGCTGCTCTGCTCCCCAAAAGGATTAATGCCATCTGCGCTTAGACCAAACCATATGCTCCTTGCGTCATCTACAAACTCCTTCCCGTACTTTCTTTCGATTTTTCTCCACTGCGACCAGTCAGCGGGTACTCTCAACTTTCCATCTTTCTTACGGTCTTCTCTGTGCCATCGCATCGCCTTGGCATGCTCTTTGTTTTGGAACAAACGTTTCAACCGTGGTATTATAGGAGCATACCACATCACCTTGGCAGGAATCTTCTTCCTGGGGCGCCGGCCCTCGACATCACCAGGGTCATCGTGGCTGATCTTATAGCGCAATGCACCACATACCGGGCAAGCGTTCAAATCCTCGTACTCACCGCAGTAGAGGATGCAATCATTAGGGCATGCATGTATCTTCTGCACCTCTAACCCTAGAGGGCAGACAACCTTCTTTGCTTCGTACGTACTCTCGGGCAATTCGTTGTCCTTTGGAAGCATATCCTTTATCATTACCAGCAACTTTCCAAATCCCTTGTCAGATACACCATTCTCTGCCTTCCATTGCAGCAATTCCAGTGTGGTGCCCAGCTTTTTCTTGTCACCTACGCAATTCGGGTACAACAATTTTTTGTGATCCTCTAACATGCGCTGCAACTTCTTCTTCTCCAAATCACTTGCGCAGTTTCTCTTTGCATCGGCAATGGCCCGACCTAGATCATCAACGGGCTCATCTGATGCCTCTTCTTCAGCTTCTTCCTGCATTGCCGGCTCAGCTTCTTCCCGCATTACCGGCTCAGCTTCTTCCCCCATTGTTGTATCATCGTATTCAGGGAACCCATGGCCAGGATAGCTGTCGTCATCCTCTTCTTCTTCATTGTCTTCCATCATAACCCCTCTTTCTCCGTGCTTGGTCCAAACATTATAATGGGGCATGAAACCGGACTTAAACAGGTGGACGTGAATGGTTCTTGACGTAGAGTAATTGTGACCATTCTTACAGCGAGCACATGGACAAGGCATAAAACCATCCGCCCGCTTGTTTGCCTCAGCCGCAAGCAGAAAAGTATGCACGCCCTCAATGAACTGGGGAGAGCATCGGTCATCGTACATCCATTGTCGGCTCATCTTCATTACACAACACCGAATAGACCAAATTAATACAAGTTCATACAATTAATACAAGTTCATACATAAAGTTCATACAACACTTAAATGCAACAAACAAATAACTCTCTAGCTAAAGCATTTAAATGCAACAACAAATATGATCAAGATCGCAACTAAGGTAACAATGGATCCAACAGCATAATGATACCAAGCCTCACTATCGATGGCATATTTTCTAATCTTTCTAATCTTCAAGCGCATTTTCTCCATCTTGATCTTGTGATCATCGACGACATCGGCAACATGCAACTCCAATTCCATCTTCTCCCCCTCAATTCTTTTCAACTTTTCTTTCAAGTACTCGTTTTCTCTTTCAACTAAATTTAACCTCTCGGCAATAGGGTCGGTTGGAATTTCCGGTTCACATACCTCCTAGAAAAAATTTCTATGTCAACTTGATGGGCATAATTTGTCATAAACACAAAATGCAACTAGTTTTAAAAGAGAATATACATACCACATTCGAATCATAACAAGGACTAGGGCCGACGGGGACGGATATCAAAACCATGGCACTATATGTATAACAAACAACGTACGGGTAAGATAATTATACGAGTAACTATATATCCAAATCACACAAACATCAATTTTTATATAAAATTTCATGAACAAGAGGCTCACCACAAGGTGGTGCCGGCGACGGGACGGTGCGGGCGATCGACGGTGGCTACGATGGAGATTTAGAAGGCACTAAGTAAACCACACCTACATATGCAAACTAAGTGTTATTTTTGACCTCAAATTGCATATAAATCAAATACTAGCACATATATATATATCCTCCCAAATTACTAAACTCACAAATTAATCACTATATAAAGCATTGCAAGAGCTAATCTAGCAATGAGAGATGAAAGGACAAAGTTGCTAACCTTTGTGACCATTTGAATGGATGGGGGCCTTCAAATCTTGACAAATTTTGGGCAAAATGTGTGATGAGCTCGAGAGGAAGAGGGGAAGAACAAAGAGGAGAGGGGAAAGGGGAAGAATAGAGCGAGCTCGGGTGGACGAAGGGTTTATGTAGGACGACCTTTAGTACCGGTTTGTGCCAAGAACCGGTACTAAAGGGGCTGGAGGGGCCCCATTCTGACAACATCCTGCCACCACTCTCATTAGTACCGGTTCGTGGCACGAACCGGCCCTAAAGGCTCACCACGAACCGGTACTAATGAAAGCGGCCCGGCTAGCCGTTGGAACCGGCACTAATGTATACATTAGTGCCGGCTCAAATACAAACCGGCACTAATGTGCTTCACGTTTGACCCTTTTTCTACTAGTGGAAATCCGTCATGACTCACCCCGCATGGTGGCTTACGTTGAAGCTGATGACGAACAAGCCCGTCAGGATGCACTTGACCTGTTAGATGAAAAGCGTGACTTAGCAGCAGCCCGCTCGGCGATTTACCAACAGGACCTGCGCATTATCACATCCGCCGAGTTAAGTCCAGAAGCTTTCAAGAAGGTGACTTGGTGCTCCGGCTCATCCATGATCAAACTGATGCACAAAGTTATCCCCACCTTGGGAAGGACCTTTTGTGGTCAGCAAGAACTTGAACAACGGGTCATACTACCTTATTGATGTTCGAGAGCACAAAGACTCACATAATTCGGAGGAAGAGAACCGCCGGCCGTGGAATATTGCTCATCTTCGGCCTTACTATACTTGAGCCACCGGCTCTCATGATGTACATATTTTGACATTGTATATATTATGATAAGTAATAAAGAAGGACCTCTGTCCTTTTCATCCTCAATAATCATATGTCCTCATCATTATAATTTCAAAATGACCAATTGGGGGCTGATTGTGTTCCAATCCAGCTTAACCCTTTGGTCCGGCTCATGATCGTATTCGAATCTAGCCGTTAAACCATATGATCACTAGGCGGCTTCCTGTTCAAACATAGGCCGTATTCAAACCAAAGAGAACATAGTTGTCGGTACCCTCTTGATCGGCACAATGCCAAACTCACTAGGGGGATTCTTGATCGTATTCGAATCATAGTTTAACCACTTTTGGGTCTGACTTTGATCGTATTCGAATCAGAGTCGTTAAAAAAACTCTTAAGGTCATTTGGGGGCTTCCTGTTCAAACATAGGCCATATTCGAACCAAAGCGAACATAGCTGTCGGTACCCTCTTGATCGGCGCAACGCCAAAACCACTGGGTGCTACATGATCGTATTCAAATCCTAGCTTAATGTGACAGCCTGGGTTTTGCCCCTTCTTATTTGCTTGATTTTTCATTTGAATTTTTTTGAAACTTGGGGTTTCTGAATCTTTTCATATGGACTTCAACACTTGGGCATCCTTGGCTTTCACCCAAGTGCTTCACTCCCCTCCTAAATCATTATTTCACTTTTGACCCACCCCAAAAATAATCTTTGGAATATTTTCTTAAAAGAAAAATATTCATTTTCTCTCTAAAACCCTAAGCCAGATGTTTGCTTCAAAGCAACCCCAATTTTTATGGCTCAGAAAAATTTGAGATAATTCACAAATATTCTGTGAACCCTAGTGCACCTTCCTGAGCAAAAATATTCCATCACTTTTTGGAATATTTTTGCTACAAAAAATCTTTTCTATTCTGGACAGAAATGGTGGTTTCTACAGCAACTACGATTTTACTTGCTCCATTTGACCTGAAATTTCTTGTGCATCTTTACCTTAGTAACTTATCACTAGCCTCCAAAGCACAACTTCAAACTCCAAGCCATATGACCATAGTAACATCACAAAGTTACTGACCAGAAACTTACTTGGTGTGTGAAAACTTCTCTACTGCACCTGGATCCAAACCAAATCGTGGTAACACTCAAAACCACCACGAATCACACGTCAGACATTGAGTTTGTGCTTAGATCGACCTAATGTCATAGTTCACACGATGACCGCATTCGTCCAGGCGTGCTGGCATGCAGCCGACGCGCTCTGCGACGCGCCCGAGCCTCTGATGCTCGCGTGCTCGCTTCCCTGCCTGCCCAACCATGCCAAACCTCGCCACCATCATTGTCTCAATGCTCTTAACTCCTCCCTGGCGCTCGCCGATCCTGGAGCTTGCCGCAGCGAGCATGGGCAAGGTCCGGCCAGCCCAACAGTGCGGAGCGCACTGTGCTCGTCGCCACCCTCTTGATCCTGTGCTCGTCTCCGCACGCCCACAGTGGCCGCGTGACCCCCGTCGCCTTCTCCCCCTCTCACTGACGCCGCTCGTCGTCGGGCGCTATGGACAGGTGTCCACCGGCGGAGCCCGAAGCACCCTCGCCGCTCGCCTATATATAGAGCCCTCCCCAACCTCCTCGAGCACCAGCCAACACTCACACACACCCCACGATCGAGTAGGAAGCCGGAACCCGGCCGGGCAGGCCTCGGGTCGCTGTCCCCGAGCTTGAGCTCGCTGGCGATCCCCTTTGGTCGCCGCGGTAGCTCCACCCCCTCCCAGGCCTGGGCGACCCCTCCAGGGCCTCCGCCTCTCTCCGGTGAGGCCGTCTCGCCCGCTTGGAGCCCCTGGAGTGGCCTCTGCTAGCTATCTTCCTCAACTCCGGTGACCTCCATGTTCTTCCTTCGCTTGCGAGGTCGATTCCGACGCCGTCCGACCGCCCCTAGCTACGCTACGAGTACGGGCAGGTGCGCCTCAACCCCCTCTTGCCATCCCTCCCTCTCGTTTGGGCCAAGTAGCCCTCGTCGCCGGCGAGAGCTCCGGCGAAGCTGCGGCACCCTCTGTTTCCCTCTCCCTTTTCCCCCACCTGACTAGCGGGGCCCGCTTGTCGGCCACTCAGTACGCACGCGAAGCGGTACGAGTGGTGGCGCCCCTGTGCTTTACGCCTTCGACGTCACCCCCCAGTCTATTTCAAATTCATTTGAATTTATAGAACACTTCAAACAGTCATAACTCTTCAACCATAAGTCCAAATGAATTGATTCTTATTACATTGTGTTCTTTGATAAGAAATATAGCAGCTCACCAAAGATGAGATTTTTCTGAGCTGTCTAGAATTTCTGGTGATTTGTGTTCTTGATATTTTCTTTTTGTGTTTAAAACAATTTTCAGAAGGTGAAGCTTGTCTTGAGGATCACCAGGAGGCTTGTGAACCTCATCTGCACTAAGGCAAGCCACAACAACATTTTCATGGTGCCATTTCAATATTTGTGATTTTCTTACTTGAATGAAAGGATTAATCCATGCATTTAAATGATTATGGAGTTATTTATATTCTATTAAATATTGGTTAGTTGCTATGCTTGAGTTAAATAATGGTTGAAACTAGTTTAGTGGATAAAGCAAGTTAAGATTTATTTGAGGTGATGTTAGAAATAATTTTGTTATGTATGTTAGCAATTATTTAAAGCTATGTTTTTGCCCTCTTAGATTGATAAAAAGTTGTTAGAAAATGTTCTGTTAAATACTTGTTTAATCATATTATTTGTCTTACAGAGTGTTTGAACCCAACTTAGTGATAAAGAAAGTAAGAGTTGTTGATAATGAAATCTTTTTGACAAGCATATGAGAAATTTATCAAAGTTACTTTCTTGCGTAAGAAGTTAATAAAACATGTCGCAAAATATTTTGGTTAAATTATGAGTCATTTGAGCAAGTAGAGTAAATTGAGTTGTTGACCGTATGCTTGGTGTGTATAAGGATGACATCAGTCATTTTTATCATTATATGATGCATGTGTTATTTTGCATTTCATGGCATGCTATGACACCGGTCATTTAAAAAAAAGTTAAACCTGAATATAAATCAACTTGAATATACCGTTGACTGGGTCGTGGTGCCGCTGAATCGAGTTTCTTTCCAGTGCAACCACATTTGCCTTTGTGGGAAGGCCTTGATTCGGTCTATTGACACGGCCTCTGGCCGGTGCCTCCATCTAGGGAAGGTTATGTTGTGCTTGCCCTGGCCCGGTGAGCAGACATAATCTTGTGTGCTCGTTGATGAGATTATGGTACCGAGTCGCTAAGTGGGAGTGTCCCCGAGTGGGAGTCTTTTGACCACGAGGGTGGTCGGGGTGTCTTTGGTAGACACGGGGCCACCCAGGACCAGTCTGTTGGGGAATTTGGCTTGGAGTGGCCGGGAGAGTGCTGTGGCAATGGAGGGGTTTTGTCGGAATACCTTTGGTCCACCCGAATGGGAGTGCGAGGCCATGGGTTCCATGGTGTGGGTACCGTGTGCTACCTCTGCAGAGTGTGTAATCTATCGATAGCCAAGTCCACAGTTACGGACACCTCATAATAGGCCCCACCATGAGTCAAAAAAATTGCACACTAAGCGATGAACTTTGCATTGTTGATGGATGGCAGAAAGGCCATCGAGGCATTTGGGACCAAATGATGGTCCTGGTTGTGATCGCCGTAAGGATCACGAGTTGTTCTTGAGAAAGACCACTTTGGTGGTGTATTCTGACCACTTTGGTGGTGTGTTTGTGATCTGACCACTTTGGTGGTGTGTTTGTGATCTGACCACTTTGGTGGTGTGTTTGTGATCCAGAGATGATCACGGTTGGTAAGCTGTCCCGAGGGACGTTCGAGCATGATCACAACATGTTGGCATATAGTGTTCCATTTTTAATAATTGGTTAAATATCATGATATTGTTTGTCATTATGACGATGCCTGTTGTGAGCTTGCAAGTACATTCAATGTACTGACCTGGCGTGTCATGCCGGATTTCAGGAAAGTATCATTGGAGGAGAGCGTTGTCCGAGTCTAGATCGTGTCCACATCGGTGTCCCTGTGATATGGAGCTTCCGCCACGACGTTATTCCACTGCCACGTAGTTGTTCGGATCGAGGCCCATTTATGCTCACTAAATAATGTACATATTGTTCAGCCGCACCGAGTGTGCCGCTTGGCCTCGACAACTGTTGTAATGTAACTCTGTTCCGCTAGCATCAATAAAGCGGTTGTTATTTTGTACCAAGATGTTGTGCGTTGCCAGAACACATGGTCTTTGGGCTGGCAATGTATGGTAAACCGGTCGCTCTGAGCCGGGGTGCCACAACGCTTGGTATCAGAGCCGCGCTGACTGTAGGCCACGCTAGGCTACGACGCGCTAGATACGAGTTTTTTTAGTTGAGTGCCGGTAGTAATTTGTGCTGATTATTGAGTTGCATGCATTCGGTTTATATATAGATTTTTATGCTAACTTGCTAATGGTTGTGGGTGTAGATGGCTCCGGTGCCTTATCCGTGCCAGTTGCAGCTGATGCCATACACATCACCGCACCTCCTTCGCAACGTGTGGCATCGACTGTATCCTCTTGGAGACGACCCAATCTATCGTGTGTACCGGGAGCATCTAGCTGATTCAGTATATGAGTATCATGCAGTGGTCACTCTGCGCACTAGTTCCGATTCCAGCTCTTACACTCGCACTTCTCGGAGCGGTTATGCCTCCACCGCTTCTTAGGCTGTCCAGTTTGCTGCATTTGAGGTCCTTGTCGAGCTTCATTGCAACGAGGTCTGAATGCAGAACCACCCAGGTTTTTACTACTACCCATCTCTGCACGACAACGGTCATGTTCGTTTCCCTCTCATTGATCCGGAGTCTGATAGCGTTGCTAGCCACCTTGCTCGCTATATCACGGCTAGCTATCTCATGATCCACGAGCTGGCTCAAGAGCTGACTCGTACTCGTACTGCCTTAGCCACTACTTTGGTCACTGCTAGATCCGCCACTACTCCGTCTTCACTGGGATTTACCCCTTATGTCCCAGTCAGTTCTAGCTCCCCTATTTCGGCGGTAACTCCCCCGAGTAGCACGGGCGTCTTGGCCGCGAACCCTCTCAGTACTTCTGTCGAGTGGGTCTCACTTCTCGCTACCCCTGTAGCCCCGATGCTTCATCCTACCCTGCCCCTGAGGGAGAGCACTCGAGGCAGCGCCATCGTGTTACCTTTAACCCGGAGGTTTCCGTTAACCACGTCAGTTCGGGATCCGAGACCACTTCAGGGGAGGACGCCGCAGCACCAGCAGAGCAGTAGTATCTTTGAGTATTCGCAGCTGTCTGGTTGATGTATGGATGTAGTCATGATGTTTCGTTGCGTGTACGAGAGTAGTGAACCAGTCATGTTGTTTACTTTTCATGTATGAGTCTATGTATAATTATGTTGAGACTTTATTCGCCGTATTTTCTGTTTTCTTCCGAGATTTTTCGTTGGCTTTTCCCCAACTTTATTTTTGGGTGTTTCTCATCTCGATTGTGTTGTCTTGGGAAAAATTCACAATAGGATGACACGGGGAGGCAGCAGTAGCAACGTTCGTGAGGGAACTCCTGTTCGTCGCTCCGCACGACAGGCAGGACATTCTCCCGAGCTGTACATTCAGCCACCACCTCCACCGCCTGATCCTTCCTCCACCGAGTAAATTCTGTGCATGTTTGAAGAGAAAAGAAACAATGATCTGATTGAAATATTGAGAAGTGTTCAAGCTATGGTTGGACAGAATGGAAATCAAAATGGTCATCATTCAAATCTGTCAGATTTTCAGAGGACCAATCCAACCAGTTTTAGTCGGGCTGTTGACCACGTTGGATGCCGACGATTGGTTACGTACCATGGAGAAAAAGCTTGAGATTGCCCGTACTGAAGGAAATGATAAAGTCCATTTGTAACTCATTAGCTTGAAGGCGCAGCTGCCATATGGTGGGAAAATGCCAAGGCCATGTGGCCGAGTGATGAGGAAATCACCTGGGAGAAATTTAAGGATAAGTTCCAAAAATACCACATCCCTACTGGAGTTATGAAGACCAAGCAGCGTGAATTTCTCGCACTCGTCCAAGGAAATCAGTCTGTGTCTGAATATCTGCAAAAATTCAATCATTTGGCCCGTTACTCTCTGTATGACGTGGTCACCGAAGAAAGAAAGATTGACAGATTTCTTGGAGGTTTAAATCCGCAACTTCGGTGTGCTCTCAGTATGTTTGATTTCACGGATTTCCAAACTCTGGTGGACAAGGCATTCATTGCTGACCGGGAGCACAAGATGATATCCGATAATACGCCTGCTAACGACAACAAGCGCATGTTTGAGTCAAAGAAGGATGGGCCACCTGTGCAAAAGGCTCGTACCTGGCAGCAGACTCAGGTGGAATACAGGCCAAATTGGCAACAGAATGTTAACAAGACCACCACCCAAGTCAAGAATATTGTGACCAATCAAATGCATGAGGAGCATCAGCGCAATAATGCTTGTTTCATTTGCGGACAGCACGGACATTATGCAAAGCAGTGCCCCAAGAACAACAAGATGAATGCCCTAAGCCGGCCGCAAGTCAATTTTATGGAGTCACGGTCAAACCAGCAAAACTTCACTGGGCACGTGCATCATATCTCCGCCGATGAAGCCCAAGAGAAGCCAGAAGTTTTCATTGGTATGTTTTCTGTTAATGACATACCTGCCATAATTTTATTTGACTCTGGGCTTCCCATTCTTTTGTTTCTCAGAGTTTTGCCGCCCAAAACAATTTTTCTTGCACACTTTTGGGAAAAAATATGCTAGTACAAACCCCGGGATCTATAATCAAGAGCAATCTGGTCTGCCGTGATCTGGAGATCAATATCAACGGGGTCTGTTTTACAACATCTTTGATAATCATTGAGTTTGAAAAGTTGGATATTATATTGGGTATGAATTGGTTGACCAAATATCAAGTTTGCATAAACTACGCAACCGAGAAGTCAATCTGACCAGTCTGGATGGGCAGCTCATCAAATTCTATGCTCGCAAGAATATACCCAAGCCAGAATTAGTGTGCACCGCTGTGGTTGAATTGGAATTTATTCCTGTGGTCAGTGAGTACCCTGATGTATTTCCAGAAGAACTGCCACGCATGCCACCAGATCGGGAACTGGAGTTTGCCATAGATCTTGTGCCTGGAACCGCACCATTATACAAGAAGTATTACCGGATGCCCTCATCAGAATTGGTGGAGCTAAAGAAACAGCTTGACGAATTACTCCATAAAGGTTACATTCATCCCAGCTCTTCACCGTGGGGATCACCTGCAATTTTCGTGGGCAAAAAGGATGGTAGTCTCCGTATGTGCATAGATTACCGCCAGCTGAATGAGGTCACCATTAAAAATAAATACCCGCTGCCGAGGATTGATGATCTGTTTGATCAGCTCAGTGGAGCTAAGGTATTCTCTAAAATCGATTTACGAACTGGATATCATCAGCTCAAGATTAAAAAGGAAGATATTCCTAAGACCGCATTCACTACTCGGTACGGTCTTTACGAATATACCGTGATGTCCTTTGGTCTCACCAATGCCCCTGCTTTCTTCATGCATATGATGAACAAAGTATTTATAGACTTCCTCGACAAATTCGTGGTAGTCTTCATTGATGACATCCTCATTTACTCCAAGGGGGAAGAGGAACACAAGGATCACCTCCGAGCAGTACTACAACGGCTCTGCGACCATCAGCTATACGCCAAGTTCAGTAAGTGCAAATTTTGGCTCAAGAAAGTTTGGTTTCTCGGACATGTACTATCCGCCGAAGGTATAGCCATGGACCCGAGCAAAGTAAATGATGTGCTCGAGTGGGTACCACCCACGACCGTGACACAGATCCGGAGTTTCCTCGGATTAGCTAGGTACTATCGTCATTTTATTGAAGGGTTTTCCAAAACTGATAAACCCATGACGGAGCTGCTTAAAAAGGATACAAAGTTTAAGTGGATAGAGGACTGTGAAAAGAGTTTTAATGAGCTAAAAGATACGACTGACAACCACACCTGTATTGACTCTTCCAGACATTTATCGCAGTTTTGATGTGTACTTCGATGCTTCCAGACAAGGTATTGGTTGTGTGTTGATGCAAGACAGCAAGGTAGTAGCCTATGCATCGCGATAGCTACGACCTCATGAGGGAAATTATCCTACTCATGATTTGGAATTGGCTGTAGTGGTACATGCATTAAAAATTTGCAGACACTACCTCATTGGAAAAAGGTGCCAAATTTTTACCGACCACAAAAGCCTCAAGTACATTTTCACTCAGCCAGATTTAAATCTCCGTCAGCGAAGGATGGCTAGAGTTGGTCAAGGATTATGACCTTGAAATAAATTACCATCCAGGCAAGGCCAACGTCGTTGCTGATGCGCTCAGTCGAAAGCCCATCATCTTAAATGACATGTTAAAATCATTGCCCACCAAACTCCAAGAGGAGATCGCTCAGCTCAACTTGGTCATCATAGAGGCTGACCTCGCTAATATTTTGGAAGTTACCCCCACACTTGAGATGGAGATCTGCAAGGCCCAGCCAGCTCACACCAACCTACAAAAACGGGCCAAAGGCCAGATGGCAAAGCAGGCCTCTGACTTTTCCAAGGATGAACTCGGCACCCTCCGATTCCGTGGACGCATTTGTGTGCCAGATCAACCGGACTTGAAGGAGAAAATCCTATCCGAAGCCCACGAGTCCGCATATTCCATTCATCCGGGAGGTACGAAAATATATGAGGACCTTAGACAAATATTCTGGTGGGATGGTATGAAGAAAGACATTGCCTATTTTGTAGCCTGTTGCGACATATGAAACAAGGTGAAAGTAGATCATCAGAAGCCAGCCAGGCTTCTCCAACTGCTGCCAGTTTCACAATGGAAATGGGATGACGTTTGCATGGATTTCATCATAGGATTGCCTAGGACTCAGCGAGGCAAGGATGCAATCTGGGTTATAATAGACACACTGACCAAGGTTGCTCATTTCATTCCAATCAGCACCAGATACAGAGCAGATGAACTTGCACAACTGTATGTATCCAGGATCGTCAGTCTGCATGGAGTACCCCAAACTATCACTTCCGACCGAGGTTCTTTGTTTACCTCCGCTTTTTGGTCCCGTCTCCATCGAGCCTCGGGGACAACACTAAAATATAGTACCGCCTCTCACCCTCAGACAGATGGACAGACAGAGCGGGTAAATCAAATACTCGAGGATATGTTGCGAGCTTGTGTGCTAGCCAAAGGTGCTAAATGGGAAGAATGCTTGCCGTATGCCGAGTTCTCTTATAACAACAGTTTCCAGACTAGTCTAAAGATGTCACCATACGAAGCTTTGTATGGCCGTAAGTGCCGCACTCCTCTAAATTGGTCTCAGACTAGAGATAGCCATATCTTCAGAACGGATCTCATGCTGGAAGCTGAGAAACAAGTTAGGAAAATCCGAGACAGGCTGCAATTGGCCAAATCTCGACAGAAGAGTTATTATGATGCCAAACATCGGCATGTCAGTTTTGAACCCGGAGAACACGTATACCTCCGAGTCACTCCTATGAAAGGAGTCAAGAGATTTCAGATTCGTGGAAAGCTGGCACCCAGATTCATTGGTCCATTCCCGATTATGTCTCGAGTGGGCACGGTTGCATATCAACTGGAACTACCCCCGGAATTGGCAGACATACACAACGTGTTCCATGTTTCGCAATTGAGACGATGCATATCCCTGCCTGAGAAAAGGACTGCAATGGCTGAGATAGAATTGGCAAAAGATTTAACTTATGAAGAAAGACCGTTCAAAATTTTGGATCAAATGGAAAGGGTCACTCGCAGTAAAGTCAGAAAATTTTACAAGGTTCAGTGGGAGCATCACACAGAGTCAGAAGCAACTTGGGAGCAGGAAGAATTCCTTAGGGATCAGTATCCAGAGTGGTTTTCCCAAGCAACCGAATCTCGAGGACGAGATTCATTCTAAGTGGGGGAGGTTTGTGACAGCTTGGGTTTTGCCCCTTCTTATTTTCTTGATTTTTCATTTGAATTTTTTTGAAACTTAGGGTTTCTGAATCTTTTCATATGGACTTCAACACTTGGGCATCCTTGGCTTTCACCCAAGTGCTTCACTCCCCTCCTAAATCATTATTTCACTTCTGACCCACCCCAAAAATAATCTTTGGAATATTTTCTTAAAAGAAAAATATTCATTTTCTCTCTAAAACCCTAAGCCAGATCGGTTTGCTTCAAAGCAACCCCAATTTTTATGGCTCAGAAAAATCTGAGATAATTCACAAATATTCTGTGAACCCTAGTGCACCTTCCTGAGCAAAAATATTCCATCACTTTTTGGAATATTTTTTCTACAGAAAATCTTTTCTATTCTGGACAGAAATGGTGGTTTCTACAGCAACTACCATTTTACTTGCTCCATTTGACCTGAAATTTCTTATGCATCTTTACCTTAGTAACTTATCACTAGCCTCCAAAGCGCAACTTCAAACTCCAAGACATTTGACCATAGTAACATCACAAAGTTACTGACCAGAAACTTACTTTGTGTGTGAAAACTTCTCTACAGCACCTGGATCCAAACCAAATCGTGGTAACACTCAAAACTACCATGAACCACATGCCAGTCATTGAGTTTACGCATAGATCGACCTGATGTCATAGTTCATGCGGTGACCGCATTCGTCCAGGCGCCTGGCATGCAGCCGACGTGCTCTGTGACGCGCCCGAGCCTCTGTTGCTCGCGTGCTCGCTTCCCCGCCTGCCCAACCATGCCAAACCTCGCCACCATCATCATCTCAGTGCTCTTAACTCCTCCCTGGCGCTCGCCGATGCTGGAGCTCACCGCTGCGAGCACGGGCAAGGTCCGGCCAGCCTAACAGTGTGGAGCACACTGTGCTCGTCGCCACCCTCTTGATCCTGTGCTTGACTCCGCCCGTCCATAGTGGCCGCGTGACCTCCGTCACCATCTCCCCCTCTCACTGACGCCACTCATCGCCGGGCACCGTGGATAGGTGTCCACCGGCGGAGCCCGAAGCACCCTCGCTGCTCGCCTTTATATAGAGCCCTCCCCAGCCTCCTCGAGCACCAGCCAACACTCACACACACCCCATGATCGAGTAGGAAGCCGGAGCCCGGCCGGGCAGGCCTCGGGTCGCCGTCCCTGAGCTTGAGCTCGCCGGTGATCCCCTCTGGTCGTCGCGGTAGCTCCACCCCCTCCCAGGCCTGGGCGACCCCTCCAGGGCCTTTGCCTCTCTCCGGTGAGGCCGTCTCGCCCGCTTGGAGCCCCTGGAGTGGCCTCTGCTCGCCGTCTTCCTCAACTCCCGCGACCTCCACGTTCTGCCTCCACTTGCGAGGTTGATTCCGACGACGTCCGACCACCCCTAGCTACGCTACGGGTACGGGTAGGTGTGCCTCAACCCCCTCTTGCCATCCCTCCCTCTCGTTTGGGCCAAGGAGCCCTCGTCGCCGGTGAGAGCTCCGGCGAAGCCACGGCCCCCTCTGTTTCCCTCTCCCCTTTCCCCCACCTGACTAGCGGGTACGCTAGTCAGCCACTCAGTACGCGCGCGAAGCGGTACGACTGGTGGCGCCCCTAGGCTTTACGCCTTCGACATCACCCCCAGTCTATTTCAAATTCATTTGAATTTACAGAACACTTCAAATAGTCATAACTCTTCAACCATAAGTCCAAATGAATTGATTCTTTTTGCATTGTGTTCTTTGATAAGAAATCTAGCAGCTCACCAAAGATGAGGTTTTTCAGAGCTGTCTAGAATTTCTGGTGATTTTCATAAGTGTTCTTGATATTTTCTTTTTGTGTTTAAAACTATTTTCAGAAGGTGTTGGGGATATAACTATTTATGTAAGCCTCCCAGGAGGGGCCGAGTTACGCAAAGAGAAGCCAATCTGAAGCCCAAGACCAAGACGTGAAGATGGCGGTTCAGTAAAGGGTCTAAAGGCCCACAGGCGATTTATGGCCCATGGTGATAAACCGCCATGAGGGCATGACTTGTATTGTAAGGTAGAAGTAACTAGCCACCGAGCCGGGCACTGTTTATGAGCCGGCCGGGACTTTGTAAGCCGTAGGGCATCGACCCGTGTATATAAGGGGACGACCCGCTGGCGGCTTAGGGCAAGAAAACAACTGATCGAGAGCCAGGCATAGCGTATCTCGCTCCCTGGTCATCGAAACCTCAAGCAATTCCAACCCAACTAGACGTAAGCCTTCCTTCACCGTAAGGGGCTGAACTAGTATAAACCTCGCGTGTCCTTGTCCCGATTAACCCCTTTAAGCTTCCTAGTTGCGATGGCTCCACGACTAAGTCCTTGCAAGAGGACATCTGCCGTGACAATTCCACGACAGTTGGCGCCCACCATGGGGCCAGCGCACGACGGATTTGAGTTCTTGAAGGGCAGCTTCGAAGGGCTCAAGGGATACGCAGTTGGCCGGATGACCAAGAGTCGTCGCGGCAAGATCTACATCGACGACGAAGGCTGGGGCCTCGACGCCGGCTCAATTGAGTACGGGTACCGGGTCCCCTTTGGCGGAATTCATGTCTTCATCGGCCGGATTGGTGAGCCGGTCCCTGAGCCGGATAGCTGCACCGACCTCGTCGATACGGCTCAGCGTGCGAAACCCGCCCGAGCTCAATCCATCGTGAAGCGTGCCTGTGTGGGTTGCATCCACGGAGGTGAACTTTCTGAAGGAGCTGAAGGTGATGGTGAGCCGGCCGTCCTCTCTGACGATGATTTGTCCGCGGGCTCAACAGATTCGCTGTATCAAGTTCAAGATGGCGGGCTTGGGGGCTGTTCCAACGGCAGCACTATTCCGGACCTCTCAGACTCGCCAAACTGGGAAGGAGTCTTCATGGCTGGTACTCAACCCGGCCAAAATTCTACGGCCTCAGCGGCGATAACGTCTGAATTAGGAGCAGCCGGGGCAGGAGGCCCTGTGCGCTCACCGGCTCAGGTGCTGATGGATCTCATGGATAAACTTACGGCCTTGATAACTGCTACAGTCGTCCCGGCGAACCAATCTGAGAATGAGGCAGAGGTGGCACAGGTTCGCGATGAGATCGCCCGAGCTAAGGAAACTTTAGCAGCTGAAGATACTAGATTAGTCATAGAGCGGGCGGCTTTGGACGTACGGGTGCAACAACTTCAAGCAGAGGCCTTTCAGCTCACGTTGAGCTTGAACGCGTCTAACGAGGTAATGAGGAGGAGACATCAGAAAACTCAGTCCCATTTACCTTAGAATTATGATCCTCGGAATCTCTTTGCTACACCCGGGGCCGGCCCAAGTAACCCGCCAGGTGCAGATCAACTTATGACATCCAGAGCGGGAGGTCTAGTCCAGCCTCAGGTGACGGCGCCTCCTCATGGCAATATGGCACCGCCCCATTACGTACCAATACCACAGGTTCACTTCTCCAACCCCATGGAGAACTTAATCGCAGCATCAGCACGTTTGGCAGCTCTCCCAGTAGATGGTGATGATCCGACAGCGGTGGAAACCCGGAGGATCAGGGAACTTGTCCAAACAGCCCTGGCTCAGCAAGAGACCTACTCCTACAGCCCGGACAGGATTCACTCAACTCCTCCGCCCTGGTTAGCTCTGCCTCGTCAAAACTGGAGCCCGAGTTATAGTAGACACATGGAGTCAGAGGCCTTGTCAAGTAGCGCTTAGCGCCGGAACCAGCCCGGCGGGCATAACCCGGTTCAGGATCGGATACGCCAGGAGGACGAGCGGGCGGCTCAGCTAGCGGCTTAGCTAGCAGCCCAACAGGACTCACCGGCTTACCCGACGACTTCCGTTGAGGCGGGAGTTGCTACTAGAACCGGAGGAGTTCCCTGTATGGTACCGGATCTATGTAATGTACGTCTGCCCAAGGATTTCAAGGGACCTCGAAAGGTGCCGAATTATACGGCCGATTTACAGCCTGGGGCGTGGATTGAAAGTTACGAGATGGCTATGGAGCTGCTGGAGGTTAGTGATGAGGCGATGGCTAAATACTTCACCATGATGTTGGACGGAACGGCCCGTTCTTGGTTAAAGGGTTTGCCACCCAATTCCATTAGTTCATGGGCGGAGCTAAAGGCCCGTTTCATCCAGAACTTCAAGGACACTTGCAAGAAGTCTATGTCAATTGTGGACCTGACAAATTGTAAGCAGGAGGAAGGTGAATCTACGACTCATTGGGTACGCCGGGTCAAAGATATAATACATTCATCTAACAAGATGGATGCCGGCTCAGCAGTTCTCATGCTGGAGAAGAATTGCCGCTTTGAGCCTCTGAGACGGAAACTGGTGCGCCTTAAGCGTGATTGCAACGATATGGTGACGCTGATGGCGGCTTTAGTCAAGTATGCCGATTCCGATAGTACCAAGGATCCCGCGTCTGATGAGGAAAAGACAGGGAAGGGAAAGAAGAACGGTAATGGAAAGGGTCAGCAGCATAACCCGGCGAGTCAAGGAAGCAATAAGCGTGAGGTGGATGGTAACCCAGAATTTGTGGCCAATGGACAGGGTAACAATCAGAAGCGCAAAGGAAAGCCACCCCCTCGGTTTGGTGGGTCAGGTCCGTCTCTTGAGCAACTACTCAATGAGCCCTGCCCGAAACACGGCACCCGGGAACGACCAGCGACTCATTTATGGAAGGATTGTGCAATCATGAAGGCTTTCAAGAATTCTAATACGTTTGATGGCAATCAAGGCCCAGGCGGCGGCTCAGGAGCTGGCGGCTTTCATGGCCCGGGCGGCGGTTCAGGATCCGGTTTTTAGGGAAGCCAGGGAGGTTATAATCAACAGTAGTCTGGTCAAGGAGGTCAACAGCAGCACAGTCGGGTTATCAGAGCCATCCAAAACAGCTAAACAGTGGGTAGTATCACGTGTTCACCACAATTTTGTGTAAACGTGATCAGAAAGTTCATAAGAGGGCTGTGAATTCTGTTGAGCCGGCAGTCCCTCGCTACTTGAGGTGGTCGGAACAGCCTATTGTCTGGAGCAGGAAGGACCACCCTCCCCGGGTTGATAATCCGGGTCAACTGGCCCTGGTGGTAGCACCGCAGGTTGGTGGTTATAAATTTACTAAGGTGCTCATGGATGGAGGTAGCAGCATCAACATCCTCTATTACAAGACCTTTCGTCGCATGGGTTTAACTGACAAGAATTTAAAGACTTCCAACACCGTCTTCCATGGAGTGGTGCCTGGTAAGTCGGCGTATCCTATGGGTAAGATTGAACTAGAGGTGGCCTTTGGAGACGAGCATGATTCTAGGGCAGAAAAGTTAACTTTTGAAGTGGTCAAAATTAAGAGTCCATATCACGCTTTGTTCGGGCGGCCGGCTTATGCCAAGTTCATGGCGTGGCCGTGTTATATTTATTTACAGCTCAAGATGTCGGGTTACAAGGGTACCATCACTGTGCATGGAAGCCGAAAGGTGGCCCTGGAGTGCGAAGAAGGCGATGCGGCTTATGCCGAGTCTGTCTGTGCAGCAGAGGAGCTCAAATTTTATCAAGATAACGTTGACCCGGCGGATATGACCTCCCTCAAGAAGCCGACTACGGAGCATGACCCGGCCATGAAGTTTAAGTCGGCTGCAAAGACTAAGCTTGTTGATTTTACTCCGGCGATTCGTCTAAGCAATTCAGCATCAGTTCCAACTTGGATCCTAAATAGGAAAGAGCGCTCATCGAGTTCATCCGTGAGAACCGGGACATCTTTGCATGGAAGCCTTCTGACATGCCGGGTGTACCGAGAGGACTAGCTGAGCACACTATTAACATTGATCCAAAGTATTAGCCGGTCAGGCAGTTTCTGCGGCGATTCAATGAGGAACGACGAAAAGCTATAGGAGAAGAGGTCGCCGGCTCTTGGCGGCTGGGTTCATTGTCGAAGTTTTTCACCCGGAGTGGTTGGCTAACCCGGTGCTCGTGCTCAAGAAAAACGGCACTTGGCGGATGTGTGTGGATTACACGGACTTAAATAAGGCTTGTCCGGCTGATCCTTTCGCTCTCCCCCGTATTGATCAAATCATTGATGCTACAGCGGGTTGTGCATGTTTGAGCTTTTTGGATGCTTACTCTGGTTATCATCAGATCAAGATGGTAGTTAAGGACCAGGAGAAGACGGCTTTCATCACTCCGTTTGGAGCCTTATGCTATGTGTCTATGCCTTTTGGGCTCAAGAGTGCCCAGGCGACTTATCAACGGTGTGTACAGAATTGTCTCCACAATCAGATTGGGCGCAATGTTCATGCTTATGTGGATGACATAGTGGTGAAATCCAGAGAGGCGGAAACCTTGATATCTGATCTCAGAGAAACCTTTGACAATCTCCGGGTTTAAAAAATGATGCTTTATCCGGAGAAGTGTGTATTTGGTGTGCCTGCAGGCAAGCTTTTGGGATTCTTGGTCTCAAACAGGGGCATCGAGGCTAATCCGGAGAAAATTAAGGCAATCACTTCTTTGGCTAAACCAGCATGTGTCAATGATGTTCAGCGACTGGCGGGTCGTGTTGCCGCTTTAAGCCGGTTCATAAGCCGGTTAGGTGAGAAGGCCCTACCGCTGTACCAACTGATGAAGAAGGCAGACACCTTTGTCTGGAGTAATGCTGCTAATGCTGCTTTTGAGGATTTGAAGAGGCAGTTATCTGAGCCGCCAGTTCTTGCAGCTCCCATTGACAAAGAGCCTTTGCTGCTATATGTGGTTGCTAATTCACGAGCCGTCAGTGTGGCAATTGGTAGAACGCAAGGAGGCTGGTAAGGAACATCCGGTTCAACGGCCGGTTTATTATGTCAGTGAGGTACTCATCGAGTCAAAGCAAAGATATCCTCATTGGCAGAAACTTGTTTACGGGGTGTTCATGGCAAGCCGGAAGCTGAAGCAATACTTCCAAGGTCACCCTATCACTGTGGTAAGTTCTTCCCCCTTGGGAGACATTATTCAGAACAGAGAGGCTACATGACGAGTCGCCAAGTGGGCCATCGAGCTCGGGCCTCATGGTCTGCAGTACGTACCACGCACTACCATTAAGTCTCAAGCTTTGGTGGATTTCATCAATGACTGGACAGAGCTACAGGCACCTGAGGAGAAGCCCGATAACACTTATTGGACTATTCACTTTGATGGGTCCAAACAGTGGGAAGGCTCGGGGGCTGGAGTCGTGTTAACTTCCCCTCGAGGTGAAAATTTTTGTTATGTGCTCCGGCTTATGTTTCCTTGTACTAACAATGTAGCTGAGTACGAGGTCCTACTCCATGGTCTCCGGATGGCCAAAGAGATGAACTTGAGCCGGGTAAGATGCTTGGGAGACTCAGACCTTGTGGCTCAACAGGCGTCAGGCAAGTGGGACTCTAAAGATCCCATTATGGTGGCTTACATTGGTGAAGTCGATGCTGTGGCTGGACATTTCAAGGGTTATGTGGTGGAACACATTGATCGAAGGAAGAATGAGGCGGCTGATGCCTTAAGCCGGCTGGGATCTCAATCTAAGCCGGTGCCGCCTAACACCTTTCTTGATGTTTTGCATAATCCTTCTGTTAAGTTACCTACAGAGGAAGATCTGGCAATACCAGACCCGGAGGCACAGCTGGTGGCGGCTCTCCACGTCATCCCGGATTGGACAGTGCCTTATTTGGCTTAAATGACCCGGGGAGAGTTTCCTGAAGATGAGACCTTGGCAAGACAAATCGTCCGGTGGTCCAAGTCTATGACAATTGTCAATGGCGAGTTACATCACTACAGCGTCACTGGAGCATTCCAACGTTGCGTGTCACCTACAGAAGGTCAGGAGATCCTGCGTGAGATTCATGAAGGCGATTGTGGTCATCACGCCGGCTCAAAATCTCTTGTGGCCAAAGCTTTCCGTCATGGGTTTTATTGGCTGACGGCTCATGCTGATGCAGAAGACCTGGTCAGTAAATGTGACGGATGTAAGAAATACTCACGACGAGCCCATGTGCCGGCTCAAGAATTCAGGATGATTCCAATTACTTGGTTGTTTGCAGTCTGGGGGCTTGATATGGTCGGGCCTTTCAAAAGGTCTAAGGATAAAAAGACGCACCTCTTGGTGGCGGTTGAGAAGTTCACAAAGTGGGTGGAGGCGGAGCCAGTCAGTAAGTGTGATGCAGCCACGGCAGTCCAGTTTATGAAAAAGGTGATTTTTTGCTTTGGTTTTCCACACAGCATCATAACTGATAATGGCACTGACCTCTCCAAAGGAGCTATGGAAGAGTTCTGTCAGCGAGAGCATATCCGGCTTGACATTTCAGCTGTGGCTCACCCTCAATCCAATGGTCAAGCAGAACAAGCTAATCAAGAAATCTTGAGGGGTATCAAGCCCCGGCTCTTGGTCCCCTTGCAGCGGACGCCGGGTTGTTGGGTGGAGGAGTTACCTTCTGTACTTTGGAGCATCAATACTACACCTAACAGATCTACGGGTTACACACCTTTCTTTATGGTGTATGGAGCAGAGGCGGTCCTGCCAAGTGACATCCGTCATGCATCACCCTGTGTGGCGGCTTATGTTGAGGAAGACAACGAAAAAGCTCGGCAATACGCACTTGACCTGTTGGATGAAGAGCGAGACTTGGCAATAGCCCGCTTGGCGATTTACCAGCAAGACCTGCGCCGCTACCACAGCCGCTGGGTCAGGTCCAGAACCTTTCAGGAACGTGACTTAGTGCTCCAACTCATCCATGATCAGTCTGACATGCACAAGCTATCCCCTCCTTGGGAAGGACCCTTTGTGGTCAGCAAGAATCTGAACAACGGATCATACTACCTTATCGACGTTCGGGAGCATAAAGACTCATGTAAGTCGGAGGAGGAGACCCGTCGGCCGTGGAATATTGCTCATCTTCGGCCTTATTATACTTGAGCCATCGACTCTAATGTGTATATATTTATACTATGTATATTACATAAAGAAATAAAGCAGGACCTCTATCCTTTTTTCCACTCCCAAAAAAGGTTTATGTGTTTTCTTTGTCAGGTGGTGGAGATAACCAAGGAGAAGCGGATCATATCTGAATCCGGCTTTCCTTTGGTCCGGCTTATGATCATATCTGAATCCAGCCGTGATCACTTGGGGGCTTCCTGTTCAAACATAGGTCGTATTCGAACCAAAGAGAACATAGCTGTCAATACCCACTTGATCGGCATACTACCAAACCCACTTGGGGGCTTCTTGATCATATTTGAATCATAGCTTAACCCCTTTGGGTCTGACATGGATCGTATTCGAGCAGCGTCATTAAACAACTCTTATGGTCACTTGGGGGCTTCCTGTTCAAACATAGGTCGTATTCGAACCAAAGAGAACATAGCTATCGATACCCACTTGATCGGCATCGCCACAACCACTAGGGTCTAACAAATCATATCCGAATCTTAGCTCAACCCCTTTGGAATGGTTCACTGATCGTATTCGAATCAGAAACCCTTGAATTTTGTTCATAATATTTAAGAAGTATCAACATTGGATATCTTGCGACCCTCTTGAAAATACAATGGAGTACATTGCAATCCGCAGGATTAATATTGGTTACATCAGGTTGTTAAGTAGCAGGTGAACTTTTATGTGCCAATTTTCAGGAGTTAAACTTACCCTCAGGGGTTGGCTTATATAAGCCGGAAAAGTAGCCATAAGCATCACAGGGCAATGTAAGACATTTCTGCAAGGGACATAACAGATTCATATAAACTACAAAGTGCATAGTGACGGCAGCTTATGCAAGTATTAAGGGCCATAAGCATGCGCAAAGGCATAGCAAAACTCAAAATATTTTTCTACTCTGTTACAAGACTCCCCGAGTCTGAATGATGCGGCATTGTTTTTCTACAACGACATAAGCAGGTGGCGTCTGGCAATCTACTCTTGGGGTTGACTTGAAGCTTCCGGGTTATCCTTCTCCGCCTCTCCGCCGGCTGCCTTGTCCTGGAAGGATGATGAGGCCCAGTCAATGCCACTCAAGGCCTCAAACTCAGCTTCATTATCTATTAAATTGGTTGGGTCGACTTCAGGGGCAAAGGCATGCTTACGGATTGGAGGGATCAAGCTGACATTGTCATAATGCGGCGTAGGGATTCTCCGATTCTCCTTGTCATAACCCGGCTGACACTTGGTGAGGTCAGTGTCGTTTCCAATTAGAGTATCCACAGGGCGTATATCCCTCACGCAGGTGGTGAAATCCTTTTCATCAAATGGAGTGCCATCCTCCTTTAAACTTGGATACCCAAGAGCGATGTCGGCCGGGTCTAGCTCTGGTAACCAGGCTTTGGCCTGACTCAAAGCGGCTATTGCTTCGTCTCTTGCTTGGACCCGTCTCAACTCTTGAATCCGCTGAGGAAGTACAGCAAGTCGTTGTAATACATCTTGCAAGAGGTGGGGCACATCATTAGATAAGGCTACAACGGCCAAGGCACGTTGTGACCCGATGTACAGTTGCTCTATGAGAGTATACACCGCCTTCAATTTGATCAGCGTATTCTGCTTGAGGTTTGTGCTCCTGGGCCTATATTGGTAAGTATAATATAAACCCTAGGTGACAATTGAAGGAATATTTACAATATTTAATGCTTGCTTAAGATAACTTCTCAAAGATCGCTGAGGTCATCCAAGATATCTAGCGTTGTAAGCCGGTCAGTTCGGCTGTTGCGTTTGCCAGCGACGCCTCTGCTGTCTCGGCCCGGGTCACCAGTCCGGCCTTTTCGTCAGTCCAAATTTTCTTCTCCGACTCAAAATTTTTCTTTAGCTTCTCTTGTTCAGAGACGCTGAATTCAAATTTGGAGTTGGCCTTCTCAATTTCAATCTCCTGGGTTGCCAGGCGGTTCTTCAGGTCAGCAATCTCCGATTCAAATTGACTTATGGTGGCCTGCATTGCACCGGATAGTAGTCAAGATTACGGTAAATAATATTAAGTCCCAAGAACTTTGCAAGCAAAGATACTTGACACTCGGGGGCTAATGTATAACGAAGCTTTCTAAATTATTAAGCCGGTCCTGGATATTAAGTCCCAAATACTTTGCAAGCAAAGATACTTGGCACTTGGGGGCTAATGTGTATCGCAAGTTAAAGGTATTGTGTTACATCCAGTTTAAATGTTTTTTCTTTAAGCCGGGCAAGCAGCTCTAACAATTTTTCTAAGTCTACAGCATATTTATTCATAAGCAATAGACTTGGGGGCTGGTACAGTAAGTATGATTGAAAGTAAGGAAGCATAAGTCATACCTCAGATTTTTGTTGTATTTGCTTCACCATGTCAATTTCCAGGTCACGGCTGCTTTGCACCTGGTTGATATAGCCTGAGACGATCTCTCCAATACTCAAATGAGTATAGTCGGTGATATCCATCTTGGCCTTACGGCGTTCTAGCAACTCCTCTTTAGCCGAGCATTTCACAAGGACGGTGGGCCTGGCCGGCTCAACGAATTGAGCCTTGAGAAATTCCACTTCTGGGTCAGCCGTTTTGACTGGGCTAGGTGCCTCCGGGTTAACAAAACCATCAAGAATATCTTCAGCAGGCGGGACAGAAGTTGGTGTTGCAATGTCTTGAGCCGGCTCAGGCAGTGGCTGATGTGTGGAAGAGTCGGGAGCAGCTATACCCTGTTTTGGTTCAGTCACCACAGAGGTTTGGGCCGGTTTATCCTTCTTGGTTTTCTTCCTGGGCTTAACCTGCACGCTGTGGGCAAAGCAGAGAAATGAGTAAAGAAACATGAAGAAAGAAAAACATAAGGTGAATAAATTGATATTACCCAGGGGCAGTCTTAAAAGCCGGCATGTTTGATTGCATGGACTCGCCGAATGAAGGAGAGGTATCCTGGTAATTGGAGTCAGAAGAATTGAGAGGTTGACGGATTAGACCCGCCAAAGGTAAAAAAGGGTATAAGTTGGAGATAACCTCAGTCCGACGCTTCCGGGTTGTGTCAGGCAAGCCGGAGGATAGCTCTGCATCTTTGCTGGTCCGGGTCAGCCTTCGGGTTTCAAATTGCTGTTGCTTCAAAAGAAAGTCAGGATCTTGGTAAGCCAAAGGGTGTGAAAATCTTACTTTCTGGGTTACTCTTCGAATTTTCTGACGCGGCCGAAGCTCGGAGTCGGAGGAGATTATAGTTACCTCTTCCTCGACGGGTTGGCTGTTGCCCGTGTCTTCCTGAAAGAAGGTTAATATCAGTAAGGTAGTGATAAAGGAGAAAGGGAAATTAAAAAGTTACCTCTTCCTCATTATCATCAGAATCATCAAGCTGAAACAGCTCAGAAGCGCTTGGCTTCCTTTTCCTTGAAGTGGTGGGCTTAGCGGTTTTCCTTTCGGCTCTCTTGGCCGCCCTGGCTTGCTTGGCCGCCTCATGATCATATTGTATTTTCCAGAAGTTATCCTTTGCCTGCAAAAGGTTATAAAGGGTTATGCGTAAGAATACAGTATAACATGATAAAAAATAACCTGACGGCTGGAAACTTACTGCAGGGGCTGGGTTCTTCTTGCCAAAAGGTAGTAAGCCAAAAGCGTTACTATTCACTGTGCCCTCTTTCAACAAAGACTGAGTTGTAGCTTCCACTACGTCATCTGGTAAGTCGTCAGGACTATGACGCTGAGGATCATCTTTCTCGCCTGAATAATTACACATTAAGCCGGGGCGGCGGCTTAACGGAATTATTCTCCAAGCAACCCAGACTCGGACCAGGTCAACGCCATCTAAGCCGTTCCCTAAAAGAGCTTTAATCTTCTTGATCTTGGGGGTGAGTGGCAGACGTTCAATAGCAGTCAACTTATCCGGCAGCGGGTGAGTAGATTCAAGGTGCAATGCATGGAAGCCGGGCAACGGGTTTTCACAAGCCGGAGAAGTATCTTGGCAGTAGAACCATGTCAGGTTCCAGTCCTTTGGATGACTCGTCAATTCAGCATAAGGGAACAGGCAGTCTCTCCGCCTTTGAATTGATATGCCACCAAGCTCCAGACTGGGCCCGTTGGCCCGCTCATTCTGCCGGTTCAAATAGAACAATTCCCTGAACAAAAGTAGGCTGGGTTCTTCTCCAAGGTAGACCTCACAGAAAACTTGGAAGTTGCAGATATTTGACACGAAATTGGGCCCGATGTCTTGAGGTCTTAAGTCAAAGAAGTGCAAAATGTGTCTAAAGAATTTTGAACCGGGAGGAGCAAATCCCCGGCTCATGTGATCGGTAAAAATGATCACCACCCCTTCCTTGGGTTGAGGTTTCTCCTCAGACGGGTCAGGAGCACGATAAGACATGACATCTTTCTTGGGCAGATGGCCAGACTTTACAAACTCGGACAGTTTGCTCTCTGTAACAATGGATGGGACCCAGTTGCAGGTAACCGGAGGTTTAACAGCTTTGGGTGCCATTGGGTAAATTGAAGCCTACAACGAGAAAAAGGAAATTTTCTGGTTTATTATAACCCGGAGAATAAGCATTATTGGGTTATTTAAGATAGCGGCTTAAGAAGGGGCCTAATGACATACAGGTAATTATGTGATAATGTTTAAACAGCTGCAGGTATTAAAGATGATTAAGGTTTTCTTAAGTCGCCAGAAGCAAGCGGTGCTGACAACCGATATTATCTTAAACCGGTCACATGAATTACTATGGCTGAAACAGAGTCAACAGATGCAGTTTTTTGGCTAAGTGTGGAACAAACAGGTTTCACAAGTTGCAATCATTATTTTGGATCAAACGATGTTCTGAAAAGGAAAATATTTCTAGACCTAAAAACAGTACAGAGAAGTTCATATACTTGCGGAGGGTTTCCAAAACAAGGGAAATGAGATCTGTTCTTATACAGGATAAGCACAAATATTTTCCGCAGCAGTTCTATGTTGTTTTTATAATCTGAACAAGGCATTGGAGGTGAAAACTAACGGAGGCCTCCGTTGGGCGGCGAAGAACGCCGACGAACTCAAGACAGTTTCAATGCAGATCTGAGAAAGGGGAAAAAGAGGAACTCACAGATGCGGAAGATCTGCGAAGGGTCGCCGTGGTTTTCTGGTCAGAATCAGGGTGATGCAGTGGCCTGAGTCGGTGAAGACGAGGGGTTTGACGGCGGGGCGGCGGAGCTTGAGCAACAAAGAAGGAGGTGCGAGGAGGAAGACGACTGAAGGAAATGAAAAAGGCCTAGGTCGCATCTATTTATAAGGAGGGGCCGACAAAGACGGCATGAGAAACGAGGAGACCAAAGCATCATTATCCAGCGGCCCCAATGCCTCGATTCTCGGGATGGTCAGTAAAGGCAAAGATCCGTTGGAGGATATGACGGAATAAAATATGAGTTTTATTGAAGATGACGTCACGGAGATTTAACCCGGATCCAGATGATGATGTCACGGCGGATTAAAGTTTCCGCACTAAACAGAAGACTGAAGGCCAGTTCATAAGGTTTTTAAAGATTGACATGAACCGGTTCAAATCAATCTGGGCCTAATGTTGGGGATATAACTATTTATGTAAGCCTCCCAGGAGGGGCCGGGTTACGCAAAGAGAAGCCCATCTGAAGCCCAAGACCAAGACGTGAATATGGCGGTTCAGTAAAGGGTCTAAAGGCCCGAAGGCGATTTATGGCCCATGGTGATAAACCGCCATGAGGGCATGACTTGTATTGTAAGGTAGAAGTAACTAGCCACCGAGCCGAACACTGTTTATGAGCTGGCCGGGACTCTGTAAGCCGTAGGGTGTCGACCCGTGTATATAAGGGGACAACCCGCTGGCGGCTTAGGGCAAGAAAACAACTGATCGAGAGCCAAGCATAGCGTATCTCGCTCCCTGGTCATCGAAACCTCAAGCAATTCCATCCCAACTAGACGTAAGCCTTCCTTCACCGTAAGGGGCTGAACTAGTGTAAACCTCGCGTGTCCTTGTCCCGATTAACCCCTTTAAGCTTCCTAGTTGCGATGGCTCAACGACTAAGTCCTTGCAAGAGGAAATCTGCCATGACAATTCCACGACAGAAGGCGAAGCTTGTCTTGAGGATCACCAGGAGGCTTGTGAACCTCATTTGCACTAAGGAAAGCCACAACAACATTTTCATGGTGCCATTTCAATATTTGTGATTTTCTTACTTGAATGAAAGGATTAATCCATGCATTTAAATGATTATGAAGTTATTTATATTCTATTAAATATTGGTTAGTTGCTATGCTTGAGTTACATAATCGTTGAAACTAGTTTAGTGGATAAAGCAAGTTAAGATTTATTTGAGGTGATGTTAGAAATAATTTCGTTATGCATGTTAGCAATTATTTCAAGCTATGTCTTTGCCCTCTTAGATTGGTAAAAAGTTGTTAGAAAATGTTCTGTTAAATACTTGTTTAATCATATTATTTGTCTTACAGAATGTTTGAACCCAACTTAGTGATAAAGAAAGTAAGAGTTGTTGATAATGAAATCTTTTTGACAAGCATATGGGAAATTTATCGAAGTTACTTTCTTGCATAAGAAGTTAATAAAACTTGTCACAAAATATTTTGGTTAAGTTGTGAGTCATTTGAGCAAGTAGAGTAAATTGAGTTGTTGACGATATGCTTGGTGTGTATAAGGATGACATCGGTCATTTTTATCATTATATGATGCATGTGTTATTTTGCATTTCATGGCATGCAATGACACCAGTCATTTTTTTTAAAGTTAAACTTGAATATAACTCAACTTGAATATACCGTTGACTGGGTCATGGTGCCGCTGAATCGAGGTTTTTTCTAGTGCAACTACATTTGCCTTTGTGGGAAGGCCTTGATTCGGTCCATTGACACGGCCTCTAGTCAGTGCCTCCATCTAGGGAAGGTTATGTCGTGCTTGCCCTGGCCTGGTGAGTAGACATAATCTTGTGTGCTCGTTGATGAGATTATGGTACCGAGTCCCCGAGTGGGAGTGTCCCCGAATGGGAGTGTTTTGACCACGACGGTGGTCGGGGTGTCTTTGGTAGACACGGGGCCACCCAGGACCAGCCCGTTGGGGGATTTGGGTAGGAGTGGCCGGGAGACTGCTGTGGCAATGGAGGGGTTTTGTCGGAATACCGTTGGTCCACCCGAATGGGAGTGCGAGGCCATGGGTTCCGTGGTGTGGGTACGGTGTGCTACCTCTACAGAGTGTGTAATCTATCGATAGCCGAGTCCACGGCTACGACCTCGTAGTAGGTCCCACCATGAGTCAATGTTTAATAAAAATTTCACACTAAGCGATGAACTTTGCATTGTTGATGGATGGCAGAAAGGCCATCGAGGCATTTGGGACCAAATGATGGTCCTGGTTGTGATCGCCATAAGGATCACGAGTTGTTCTTGAGAAAGACCACTTTGGTGGTGTATTCTAACCACTTTGGTGGTGTGTTTGTGATCTGACCACTTTGGTGGTGTGTTTGTGATCCAGAAATGATCACGGTTGGTAAGCTATCCCGAGGGACGTTCGAGCATGATCACATCATGTTGGCATATAGTGTTGCATTTTTAATAATTGGTTAAATATCATGATATTGTTTGTCATTATGACGATGCCTATTGTGAGCTTGCAAGTACATTCAATGTACTGACCTGGCATGTCATGCCAGATTTTAGGAAAGTATCATTGGAGGAGAGTGCTGTCCAAGTCTAGATTGTGTCCACATCGCTGTCCCTGTGATATGGAGCTTCCACCACGACGTTATTCCGCTGCCATGTAGTTGTTCGGATCGAGGCACATTTATGTTCACTAAATAATGTACATATTGTTCAGCCACACTGAGTGTGCCGCCTGGCCTCGACAGCTGTTGTAATGTAACTCTGTTCCGCTAGCATCATTAAAGCGGTTGTTATTCTGTACCAAGATGTTGTGCATTTCCAGAAGACATGGTCTCTGGGCTGGCAATGTATGGTAAACGGCCGCACTGAGCCGGGGTGCCACACTTAACTGAAGGAAATATGCCCTAGAGGCAATAATAAAGTTATTATTTATTTCCTTATATCATGATAAATATTTATTATTCATGCTAGAATTGTATTAACTGGAAACATAATACATGTGTGAATACATAGACAAACAGAGTGTCACTAGTATGCCTCTACTTGACTAGCTCGTTAATCAAAGATGGTTATGTTTCCTAACCATGAACAAAGAGTTGTTATTTGATTAACGAGGTCACATCATTAGTTGAATGATCTGATTGACATGACCCATTCCATTAGCTTAGCACCTGATCGTTTAGTATGTTGCTATTGCTTTCTTCATGACTTATACATGTTCCTATAACTATGAGATTATGCAACTCCCGTTTACCGGAGGAACACTTTGGGTACTACCAAACGTCACAACGTAACTGGGTGATTATAAATGAGTACTACAGGTGTCTCCAATGGTAGATGTTGGGTTGGCGTATTTCGAGATTAGGGTTTGTCACTCCGATTGTCGGAGAGGTATCTCTGGGCCCTCTCGGTAATACACATCACATAAGCCTTGCAAGCATTATAACTAAGATGGTAGTTGTGAGATGATGTATTATGGAACGAGTAAAGAGACTTGCCAGCAACGAGATTGAACTAGGTATTGGATACCGACGATCGAATCTCGGGCAAGTAACATACCGATGACAAAGGGAACAACGTATGTTGTTATGCGGTCTGACCGATAAAGATCTTCGTAGAATATGTAGGAGCCAATATGGGCATCCAAGTCCCGCTATTGGTTATTGACCGGAGACGTGTCTCAGTCATGTCTACATTGTTCTCGAACCGTAGGGTCCGCACGCTTAAGGTTTCGATGACAGTTATATTATGAGTTTATGAGTTTTGATGTACCGAAGGAGTTCGGAGTCCCGGATGAGATCGGGGACATGACGAGGAGTCTCGAAATGGTCGAGACGTAAAGATCGATATATTGGACGACTATATTCGGACATCGGAAAGGTTCCGAGTGATTCGGGTATTTTTCGGAGTACCGGGTAGTTACGGGAGAAGTAATGGGCCTTGATGGGCTTTAGTGGGAAGAGGAAAAGGCTGCTGCGCCTCCCCTCCCCTTTGGTCCGAATTGGACTAGGGAAAAGGGGGCCGGCCACCTCTCCTTCTCCTCCTATTCCTTCTCCCTTCCTCCCCTCTTGGTGGACTCCTACTAGGACTTGGAGTCCTAGTAGGACTCCCTATCCTGGCCGCACCTTTGCCTTGGCCGGCCTCCTCCTCCTCCATCCTTTATATACAAGGGCAGGGGGCACCCCATAGACACACACAAGTTAATCCTTGAGATCGTTCCTTAGCCGTGTGCGGTGCCCCCTGCCACCAAATTCCACCTTGATCATACCGTTGTAGAGCTTAGGCGAAGCCCTGCGTCGGTAGAACATCAAGATCGTCACCACGCCGTTGTGCTGACGGAACTCTTCCTCGATGCTTTGCTGGATCGGAGCTCGAGGATCGTCATCGAGCTGAACGTGTGCTAAGAACTCGGAGGTGCCGGAGTAACGGCGCTTGGATCGGTCGGATCGGGAAGACGTACGACTACTTCCTCTATGTTGTGTGATCGCTTCCGCAGTCGGTCTGCGTTGGTACGTAGACAACACTCTCCCCTCTCGTTGCTATGCATCACCATGATCTTGCGTGTGCGTAGGATTTTTTTTGAAATTACTACGTTCCCCAACAGTGGTATCAGAGCCTAGGTTTTATGGTTTGATGTTATTTGCACGAGTAGAACACAAGTGAGTTGTGGGCGATACAAGTCATACTGCCTACTAGCATGTCATACTTTGGTTGGCGGTATTGTTGGACGAGACGACCCGGACCAACCTTACGCGTACGCTTACGCGAGACCGGTTCCCTCGACGTGCTTTGCACATAGATGGCTTGCGGGCGACTGTCTCTCCAACTTTAGTTGAACCAAGTGTGGCTACGCCCGGTCCTTGAGAAGGTTAAAACGGAGTCTATTTGACAAACTATCGTTGTGGTTTTGATGCGTAGGTGAGATGAGTTCTTGCTTAAGCCCGTAGCAGCCACGTAAAACTTGCAACAACAAAGTAGAGGACGTCTAACTTGTTT
Organism: Triticum monococcum; assembly: GCA_034509565.1. NCBI lineage: Eukaryota > Viridiplantae > Streptophyta > Magnoliopsida > Poales > Poaceae > Triticum > Triticum monococcum. The sequence goes on from CM067846.1 coordinate 49,606,120, forward strand.
TTGCAGGGCATGTTGTGATGTGATATGGTCAAGGCATGATGCTAAATTTTATTGTATGAGATGATCATGTTTTGTAACCAAGTTATCGGCAACTGGCAGGAGCCATATGGTTGTCGCTTTATTGTATGCAATGCAATCGCGATGTAATGCTTTACTTTATTACTAAGCGGTAGTGATAGTCGTGGAAGCATAAGATTGGCGAGACGACAACGATGCTACGATGGAGATCAAGGTGTCGCGCCGGTGACGATGGTGATCATGACGGTGCTTCGGAGATGGAGATCACAAGCACAAGATGATGATGGCCATATCATATCACTTATATTGATTGCATGTGATGTTTATCCTTTTATGCATCTTATCTTGCTCTGATTGACGGTAGCATTATAAGATGATCTCTCACTAAATTATCAAGAAGTGTTCTCCCTGAGTATGCACCGTTGCCAAAGTTCGTCGTGCCCAGACACCACGTGATGATCGGGTGTGATAAGCTCTACGTCCATCTACAACGGGTGCAAGCCAGTTTTGCACACGCAGAATACTCAGGTTAAACTTGACGAGCCTAGCATATGTAGATATGGCCTCAGAACACGGAGACCGAAAGGTCGAGCGTGAATCATATAGTAGATATGATCAACATAACGATGTTCACCATTGAAAACTACTCCATCTCACGTGATGATCGGTTATGGTTTAGTTGATTTGGATCACGTGATCACTTAGAGGATTAGAGGGATGTCCATCTAAGTGGGAGTTCTTAAGTAATATGATTAAATTGAACTTAAATTTATCATGAACTTAGTCCTGGTAGTATTTTGCAAATTATGTTGTAGATCAATAGCTCGCGTTGTTGCTTCCCTGTGTTTATTTTGATATGTTCCTAGAGAAAATTGTGTTGAAAGATGTTAGTAGCAATGATGTGGATTGGATCCGTGATCTGAGGTTTATCCTCATTGCTGCACAGAAGAATTATGTCCTTGATGCACCGCTAGGTGACAGACCTATTGCAGGAGCAGATGCAGACGTTATGAACGCTTGGCTAGCTCAATATGATGACTACTTGATAGTTTAGTGCACCATGCTTAATGGCTTAGAATCGGGACTTCAAAACATTTTGAACGTCATGGACCATATGAGATGTTCCAGGAGTTGAAGTTAATATTTCAAGCAAATACCTGAGTTGAGAGATATGAAGTCTCCAACAAGTTCTATAGCTAAAAGATGGAGGAGAATCGCTCAACTAGTGAGCATGTGCTCAGATTGTCTGGGTACTACAATCGCTTGAATCAAGTGAGAGTTAATCTTCCAGATAAGATAGTGATTGACAGAATTCTCTAGTCACCATCATCAAGTTAGTAGAACTTCGTGATGAACTATAATTTGCAAGGGATAACGGAAACAACTCCCAAGCTCTTCGTGATGCTGAAATCAACGAAGGTAGAAATCAAGAAAAACATCAAGTGTTGATGGTTGACAAGACCACTAGTTTCAAGAAAAGGGCAAAGGGAAGAAGGGGAACTTCAAGAAGAACGGCAAGCAAGTTGCTGCTCAAGTGAAGAAACCCAAGTCTGATCCTAAGCCTGAGACTAAGTGCTTCTACTGCAAAGGGACTGGTCACTGGAAGCGGAACCGCCCCAAGTATTTGGCGGATAAGAAGGATGGCAAAGTGAACAAAAGTATATTTGATATACATGTTATTGATGTGTGCTTTACTAATGTTTATAGCAACCCCTCCGTATTTGATATTGGTTCAGTTGCTAAGATTAGTAACTCGAAACGGGAGTTGTAGAATAAACAGAGACTAGTTAAGGGTGAAGTGACGATGTGTCTTGGAAGTGGTTCCAAGATTGATATGATCATCATCGCACACTCCCTATACTTTCGGGATTAGTGTTGAACTTAAATAAGTGTTATTTGGTTTTTGCGTTGAGCATTAATATGATTTGATCATGTTTATTGCAATACGGTTATTCATTAAAGTCAGAGAATAATTGTTGTTCTGTTTACATGAATAAAACCTTCGATGGTCATACACCCAATGAAACAAGTTCGTTGGATCTCGATCGTAGTGATACACATATTCATAATATTGAAACCAAAAGATGCAAAGTTAATAATGATAGTGCAACTTATTTGTGGCACTGCCGTTTAGGTCATATTGGTATAAAGCGCATGAAGAAACTCCATGCTGATGGGCTTTCGGAATCACTTGATTATGAATCACTTGATGCTTGCGAACCATGCCTTTTGGGCAAGATGACTAAAACGCCGTTCTCCGGAACAATGGAGCAAGCAACAGATTTGTTGGAAATCATACATACTGATGTATGTGGTCCGATGAATATTTAAGGCTTGCAGCGGGTATCATTATTTTGTGACCTTCACAGATGATTTGAGCATATATGGGCATATGTACTTAATGAAATAGAAGTCTGATACATTTGAAAAGTTCATATAATTTCAGAGTGAAGTGGAAAATCATCGTAACAAGAAAATAAAGTTTCTACGATCTGATCGTGGAAAAGAGTATTTGAGTTACGAGTTTGGTCTTCAGTTAAAACAATGTGAAATAGTTTCACTACTCACGCCACCTGGAACACCACAGCATAATGGTGTGTCCGAACGTCATAACCGTACTTTATTGGATATAGTGCAATCTATGATGTTTCTTACCGATTTACCACTATCGTTTTTGGGGTCATGCATTAGAGACAGCTGCATTCACGTTAAAAAAAGGGCACCATCTATATCCGTCGAGACGACGCCTTATGAACTATGGTTTGGCAAGAAACCAAAGTTGTCATTTCTTGAAGTTTGGGGTTGCGATGCTTATGAGAAAAAGTTTCATCCTAATAAGCTCAAACCCAAATCGGAGAAATATGTCTTCATAGGATACCCAAAGGAGACTGTTGGGTACACCTTCTATCACAGATCCTAAGGCAAGACATTCGTTGCTTATAATGGATCCTTTCTAGAGAAGGAGTTTCTCTTGAAAGAAGTAAGTGGGAGGAAAGTAGAAAACTTGATAAGGTAATTGTACCTTCTACCTTATTGGAAAGTAGTTCATCACAAAATCTGTTCTTGTGACTACTACACCAATTAGTGAGGAAGCTAATGATGATGATCATGTAACTTCAGATCAAGTTACTACCGAATCTCATAGGTAAACCAGAGTGAGATCCGCACCAGAGTGGTACGGTAATCCTGTTCTGGAAGTCATGTTACTAGACCATGATGAACTTGCGAACTATGAGGAAGCGATGATGAGCCCAGATTCCGCAAAATGGCTTGAGGCCATGAAATCTGAGATGGGATTCATGTATGAAAACAAAGTATGGACTTTGGTTGACTTGCCCGATGATCGGCACGCCATAGAAAATAAATGGATCTTCAAGAGGAAGACGGACGTTGATAGTAGTGTTACTATCTACAAAGCTAGAATTGTCGCAAAAGGTTTTCGACAAGTTCAAAGTGTTGACTACGATGAGAGTTTCTCACTCGTATCTATGCTTAAGTCTGTCCGAATCATGTTAGTAATTGCCGCATTTTATGAAATCTGTCAAACGGATAAACAAAACTGCATTCCTTAATGGATTTATTAAAGAAGAGTTGTATATGATGCAACCAGAAGGTTTTGTCAATCCTAAAGGTGCTAACAAAATGTGCAAGCTCCAGCGATCCATCTGTGGACTGGTGCAAGCATCTCGGAGTTGGAATATACGCTTTGATGAGATGAATCAAGGCATATAGTTTTATACAGACTTGCGGTGAAGCCTGTATTTACAAGAAAGTGAGTGGGAGCACTACAGCATTTCTGATAAGTATATGTGAATGACATATTGTTGATCAGAAATAATGTAGAATTATTCTGTAAAGCATAAAGGAGTGTTTGAAAGGAGTTTTTCAAAGAAAGACTTCGGTGAAGCTGCTTACATATTGAGCTTCAAGATCTATAGAGATAGATCAAGACGCTTGATAAGTTTTTTCAATGAGTACATACCTTGACAAGATTTTGAAGTAGTTCAAAATGGAGCAGTCAAAGAAAGAGTTCTTGCCTGTATTATAAGGTGTGAAGTTGAGTAAGACTCAAAGCCCGACCATGGCAGAAGATAGAAAGAGAATGAAAGTCATTCCCTATGCCTTGGCCATAGGTTCTATAAAGTATGTCATGCTGTATACCAGATCTATTGTATACCCTGCACTGATTTGGCAAGGGAGTACAATAGTGATCTAGGAGTAGATCACTGGACAGCGGTCAGAATTATCCTTAGTGAAATAAGGATATGTTTCTCGATTATGGACGTGATAAAAAGGTTCGTTGTAAAGGATTACGCCGATGCAAGTTTTGACACTAATCTAGATGACTCTAAGTCTCGGTCTAGATACATATGGAAAGTGGGAGCAATTAGCTAGAGTAGCTCCATGCAGAGCATTGTTGACATAGAAATTTGCAAAATACACGTGGATCTGAATGTGGCAGACCCGTTGACTAAGATTCTCTCACAAGCAAAACATGATCACACCTTAGTACTCTTTGGGTGTTAATCACATAGCGATGTGAACGAGATTACTGAATCTAGTAAACCCTTTGGGTGTTGGTCACATGGCGATGTGAACTATGGGTGTTAATCACGTGATGATGTGAACTATCGATGCTAATCACATGGTGATGTGATCTAGATTATTGACTCTAGTGCAAGTGGGAGACTGAAGGAAATATGCCCTAGAGGCAATAATAAAGTTATTATTTATTTCCTTATATCATGATAAATATTTATTATTCATGCTAGAATTGTATTAACCGGAAACATAATACATGTGTGAATACATAGACAAACAGAGTGTCACTAGTATGCCTCTACTTGACTAGCTCGTTAATCAAAGATGGTTATGTTTCCTAACCATGAACAAAGAGTTGTTATTTGATTAACGAGGTCACATCATTAGTTGAATGATCTGATTGACATGACCCATTCCATTAGCTTAGCACCCGATCGTTTAGTATGTTGCTATTGCTTTCTTCATGACTTATACATGTTCCTATAACTATGAGATTATGCAACTCCCGTTTACCGGAGGAACACTTTGGGTACTACCAAACGTCACAATGTAACTGGGTGATTATAAAGGAGTACTACAGGTGTCTCCAATGGTAGATGTTGGGTTGGCGTATTTCGAGATTAGGGTTTGTCACTCCAATTGTCGGAGAGGTATCTCTGGGCCCTCTCGGTAATACACATCACATAAGCCTTGCAAGCATTATAACTAAGATGTTAGTTGTGAGATGATGTATTACAGAACGAGTAAGGAGACTTGCCAGTAACGAGATTGAACTAGGTATTGGATACCGACGATCGAATCTCGGGCAAGTAACATACCGATGACGAAGGGAACAACGTATGTTGTTATGCGGTCTGACCGATAAAGATCTTCGTAGAATATGTAGGAGCCAATATGGGCATCCAGGTCCTGCTATTGGTTATTGACCGGAGACGTGTCTCGGTCATGTCTACATTGTTCTCGAACCGTAGGGTCCGCACGCTTAAGGTTTCGATGACAGTTATATTATGAGTTTATGAGTTTTGATGTACCGAAGGAGTTCGGAGTCCCGGATGAGATCGGGGACATGACGAGGAGTCTCGAAATGCTCGAGGCGTAAAGATCGATATATTGGACGACTATATTCGGACATCAGAAAGGTTCCGAGTGATTCGGGTATTTTTCGGAGTACCGGGTAGTTACGGGAGAAGTAATGGGCCTTGATGGGCTTTAGTGGGAAGAGGAAAAGGCTGCTGCGCCCCCCCTCCCCTTTGGTCCGAATTGGACTAGGGAAAAGGGGGCCGGCCACCTCTCCTTCTCCTCCTATTCCTTCTCCCTTCCTCCCCTCTTGGTGGACTCCTACTAGGACTTGGAGTCCTAGTAGGACTCCCTATCCTGGCCGCACCTTTGCCTTGGCCGGCCTCCTCCTCCTCCATCCTTTATATACAAGGGCAGGGGGCACCCCATAGACACACACAAGTTGATCCTTGAGATTGTTCCTTAGCCGTGTGCGGTGCCCCCTGCCACCAAATTCCACATCAATCATACCGTTGTAGAGCTTAGGCGAAGCCCTGCGTCGGTAGAACATCAAGATCGTCACCACGCCGTTGTGCTGACGAAACTCTTCCTCGACGCTTTGCTGGATCGGAGCCCGAGGATCGTCATCGAGCTGAATGTGTGCTAAGAACTCGGAGGTGCCGGAGTAACGGTGCTTGGATCGGTCGGATCGGGAAGACATACGACTACTTCCACTACGTTGTGTGATCGCTTCCGCAGTCGGTCTGCGTTGGTACGTAGACAACACTCTCCCCTCTCATTGCTATGCATCACCATGATCTTGCGTGTGCGTAGGAATTTTTTTGAAATTACTACGTTCCCCAACATTAACCCCTTTGGTCCGGTTCGCTGATCGTATTTGAATCAGAAGCCTCTAAATTTTTCTTTTTTATTTGGCTTAAGTTTTTGAAAAACAATCTTTGTTTTTATTTTGTGGCTTTTTCTAAGTATAAGTATGGTTTCAATTTAACCCGGCTTGGTTTTTGACGATAAGTCGCTTGTGTATTTGACAATCATCATACATGTGAAAGTGTTGGCTTCTAAAAGATTGGGTTATCACCCTTACTGTTCGGGTCACATGAACCGACAGTGCAAATTCAAAATCACAGGTATGATATTGCCCTTGTGTTTCAAAGCTAAAATTCCTTACAGGCTTATCCATGTCTCTTCTTTCAATATTAATGGTCGTATGTAAGATATTATGACCCACCCTGTGGTAAGACACCAATATAATTCAATATCATAGGAATGATATATTTCATGTTGATTATTCTTGCATCCAGCCTTGGTTATATAGATATGTTGGTTTCCATGGTTGTGTATTGGGCATTATGGCCCGTCCGGCGATAAACCGCCAGGACAATTTTCATATATTGCATGCAGGAACAGATTCAACACTACTAATATTGTAAGGGATGTAAAGCATATCCTCACATGACGGATAAAAGTGTTGTACGCAGCACAATATGCACGGTGGCATAAGCAGAACATGAAGTTTTAAGCTAGCCTATTACAAGGCGCTTGGAGCCCAAAAGGATAATACTGTTTTTTACTCTCGCGCATAGCAGATGATAAACTAGAGCCAGTTCATGAATCCTGGCCGGGTTGACTGGATGGCTGCGACTCATCCCTTGCCGGTTTGTCCTCCTCCACCATTTGGAAATTGGGTTTGGACCAATCAAAGCCATGAAGGGCGACGAAATCAGCCTCATCATCAATCAGACCAGACGGGTCAATTTCAAGGGCGAAAGTGTCCTTACAAATCGGTGGGATTAAGTCTCTCACTTTATATGAAGGAGTCGTCATCTTCTTATTTTCTGCATCAAAACCCGGCTGATACTTGGTGAGATTGGTTTCTTCAGCAAGGATGGTGACATGAGGATGAATCTCTTTCACACAGGCAGCAAAGTCTTCTCGGGGTCGAAGGGAGTTCCATCTTCCTTGAGGCTGGGGTACCCCCTGGCTACGTCCGCCGGGTCTAACTCCAGTACCCAGGCTTTGGAGCGGCTCAAAGCAGTTACGGCTCCGGCTCTCGCACAAGAACACTTGATTTCCTGAAACCTGGCGGGTAAGATGGACAGCTTCTTCAAGACATCACTCAATAAGTTTGGTCCTTGGTTTGCTGGCGAGATAATGGCAAGAGCCCGCTGAGCTCTAGTTGAGCTTTATCAGAGTATCTTGACTCAGATTGCTGCTCCGGGGACCTGTGAAGTTTTCCCAATAAGTTAAGTAGGCGTCTTACATTATGGTGACAAATATAGACTTTGAGTAAGTAATAAGGTGATTTACCGAAGATTGCAGAAACCATCTGAGACACACGGTTCTTTAAACCAGTGAGTTCAGCAGTAACTTCTTTCAGAGCCGCCTCGGACGTTTCAGCACGCTGCGTCAGGGCAGTCTTCTCATTCGCCCAAGCCTTTTTCTCTGCACTAAAACTGGTCTTCCATTTTCTTTGTTTCAGTCTCCTGAGTCGACAGCCGGATCTTGGCTTCAGACAATTGGGATTCCAGTTCTCCGGTTGCAGCCTGTATACAGAATAAGGTTGTTTAGTTTCATGGCGGATTATAAAAACAAGTCCCAAGTGCTTTGGAAGCAATAACACTTGGCACTTGGGGGCTAATGTCTGTCAGTACAATTTTATTTTCAAAGGAATTGGATTTTTTCCAGAAGTCCCAAGTGCTTTGCAAGCAAGACCACTTGGCACTTGGGGGCTAATGCATATTGCTGTTTTTCCTACCGAAGGTAAGACGGATGTGTTATTAATAGCCTCAGCTGGCTCATAAGGATATCTGATCAAAGTATTTATCTCTTACATATTAGCAAATAGGACCGACTCATTCATACTGATTAAACCGGTCCTTGGGGACTATACATGCAAATTGAAAAACTATCAGCATTCGGTTTGGTTGTAAACCAGGAATCGAAAGGAGTCTAAGGCAAAAGCTTATAAGTTTACTAAAAGTCTACAGATCATTCACTCTTATCATATTCCACAGACTTGGGGGCTGCCAGGGTACATAACTTATATAAACCGGAGAACATACCTCATATTTTTGGTACATCTGTTTGACCATTTCAATCTCTGAGTCACGGTTGGAGTGGACTTGACTAAGATAGCCAGATAGTACTTCACCAATACTCAGATGAGCATAGTGGGAGACATCAAACCTCACTTTATGCCTCTCCATGACTTCTTGTTTTGCGGAGTGTCTTGCCAGCACAGTCGGATTACCTGGTTCCATGAATCTGGTGCGAGTGATTAAAACATCATTGCCGTAAGTCTCTGGTGGGTTAGCTGAGCTTGATGGTTTAGTAGTGGATGGATTAAGAATGGTTTCGTCAACAGACGGCTCAGGTAGATCTGATTGAACATCGATAGCAGGGTCTTCCGGTGCTTCAGTTTGTTCCGGGGCAAGAGTCGGCTGCGCCGGTTCGGCGACTTTTGGATCCTCAGCCGGTTTTGCCACCTTTGCTTTATTGGGCTTTTGTTGACCACTAAGGAGAATTTGATGAGTCAGTATAATGATACATGCATAAAGGTGCAGAAGAAGGATAATTATCTTTACCCGGTGCAGTCTTAAAATACGGCAACTGAGTTTGTGAAGAATCACCAGAGGAGGAACAAGGAATCTCCTACAAAAGTGGAATTATAATTGAGTGACTTATAAAAGTGACTCGTTCATGAGAATTAAGGTTTAAAAGGACCTCATTTTGGCGTTTCCGGGGGGGTTTTTGGTAAGCCGTAGGGTAACTCATCATCTCCACTGGTCCGAGTCTGACAGCGGCTCTCATGTTGCTGTTGTTTCAAAAGAAAATGAGGATCCAAATAAGCCAAGGGGTGTGAAAATCTTACTTTCCGGGTTACCCGCCGAAGTTTTCTACCTTGGTAAAGGTTCCGAGTCGGAGGAAATAATAGTTACTTCTTCTTCAACTGCTTGGCTGGCCCCGTGTCCTCCTGGTAATAGTCAGTGTTAATAAGGTTGCTAAAAAGCAGGCCAAGAGAGTCAAGGGCTACCTCCGACTCAGAGGTCTCATCCAGCTTGAGTAAGTCAGAAGAAGTTGTTTTCTTCTTAGACTTTCTAGCAGTTTTCTTGGCGGCTATTGCAGCAGCTCTAGCTTTTTTGGCCGCCTCATGATCATATTTGGCCTTCCAAAAGTAAGATTTATCCTGTAGAAAAATAACATGTTGAAACTCATGCAAATACTTAACTGCTGAGGTAAAAGGAGTCAAGAAGATTTACCTCTGGTGTTGGGTTAAGCTTGCAGAAATGATTCAACCCTACTATGCTACAGTCTTCATATTTGCTGTTGACGAGGGTGGTCAACATTTCAACAATGGCTTCTTCAGTTAGACGTAGGGAGCTATGACGTAATGGATCATCTGTTCCTTTGGTATAGTTGCACATCAAGTCAGATCGACGGCTCAGAGGGATGATCCGCCATGCGATCCAACAGCGGATCAAGTCAACTCCAGTTAAGCCGTTTCCCAGCAAGGCTTGAACCTTTTTCATTGTTGGGACAAGCTTCTTGCGTTTAGCGGCAGAAAGTTTATCAGGGAGTAAATATTTAGCGTTAAGACGCTCAGCACGATAACCCGACATTGAATTTTCATCAGCCGGTGACGTGTCTTTGTAATAGAACCAAGTTTGGTTCCAGTCCTTAGGATGGCTTGGCAAGACTACTAGAGGAAAGACAACATCCCGTCTCTGCTAAATCAAAATCCCGCCAAGTTCCAAGCTGGGACCGTTGGTGTACTCATTCTGGTGGTTCAAATAGAAGTATTGTCTGAAGAGTTCAACAGTAGGTTCTTCTTGAAGATAAACCTCATAGAAAACTTGGACGTTACAGATGTTTGATATGGAATTGGGTCCAATGTCTTGCGGATGAAGATTGAAAAAATGCAGAACATCTCTAAAGAATTTTGAGCCGGGTGGCGAAAAGCCCCGGTTCATATGATCAGTGAAGATGATGATTTCACCATCCTTTGGCTGAGGTCTCTCTTTGGCCGGGTCAGGGGTCTGGTAAGACATGACAGTCTTCTCTAGTAAGTATCCAATAGTGACTAAATCTTTTAGAGTATCCTCAGTGATTGTGGAAGGGACCCAGTTGCAAGTTGTCATCGTCTTCGGCGGCATGGCGAAAAGACAATCTAAAAGGAAGTAATTTGCTGGCTCAAATTAATTGTTGGAATTACAAGCTAATGATTGCAGTACAGATGTATAATGGCAGCTTAAATAAGGGCTAATGGTATATGAAGGAAAAATAAGCCGACATGGTAAGCCGCCATGACTAAAGATATTCAAGAGTTGCCAACAACGAAAAATTGGCTAAGTACTGAGATAAACAAGTTTTACATGTTGCACCTATTATTTTGGATCAACGGCTGTTCAGGAAAAGAAAAATAAATCTAAACAAAAAATCAGTACAGATGAGTTCATGAGCTTGCACAAGAATTTTCTTCCAGGAAAGGGCATCTACTGATATCAAAAGTGGAAATAAAACAACTACCGCATTGGTTTAACGCCGTTTTCGGATCAAAGAAGCTCACGGTACAGCCTAGAAGATGAACTACGATGAACTATGAAGAACACAGAGAAGCTTGCAAACCCTAATGCGGATCTAAGGTATGAGAAGGTAGAAACTTATAGCTGCAGATCTACTGTGGAGGGTCACCGCTATTATCTGGATCGACTCAGGTTGATGCAGCGGCCGAGGTTGAGGAAGACGAGGTGCTCTGTAGCGGCGGTGGAGCTCGAGCGGCAGAAGGGTTGCGAGAGAAAGAAGGAAGAAGGAGAAAATGGGAGATGGCTTTCGGATCCTATTTATAAGGAGACAGGGAACAGGTAGGGGCGAAATACGAGGAGGCCGAAAATATGGTCATCCAGCTACCAGGACGCCTCGATTCTTGGGATGATCATTAAGATAAAGATCTGTTGAGATATCTTAGATGAAGTGTGAAGTAATGGAAGATAGCGTCATGGCGGGTTATCACAAATCCTGGAGATGACATCATGGCGGGTTACAAATTTTCGCGCAATAAAGAGCAGAAGATTTCCTATAAGTGTTGAAGATTGACATGAACCAATTCAAATCAATCTGGGGCCTAATGTTGGGGATATAACTATTAGGTATGACCTGCTCAGGAGGGGCCGGGTTATACCTATGGCGATTCATGAAGCCCAAGACAGCTCTAGAAGATGGCGGTTCAGTTAAGGGCCCAAGACCCAAAGGTGACTCAAGGCCCGTAGAGATAAACCGCCATATGTACATAACTTGTATTGTAAGGCAGAAATAGTTAGAGACCGAGCCGGACACTGTTTGTGAGTCGGTCGGGATTCTATGAGCCGCCGGGTGTCAGCCTCTATATATAAAGGGACGACCCAGCGACGGTTCAGGGCAAGTAAGATCAGATCGAAAGCTAGATCAAGCGAATTCGCTCCCTAGTAATTGAAACATAAGCAATACCACCTCAAACTAGATTAGGCTTTTACCTTCACCGCAGGGGGCCGAACCAGTATAACCCTCGTGTCCTTTGTCCCGTTTTAACCCCTTTAAGCTTCCTAGTTGCGATGGCTCCACGATTAAGTCCTTTCACTAGGACATCTGCTGTGACAATTCCATGACACCATGTGTTAATCATTTGTTCCGGTTCTCTATTCAAAGGAGGCCTTAATATCCCTTAGTTTCCAATATGGACTCCACTGCCATGGGAGGGTAGGACAAAAGATGTCATGTAAGTTCTTTTAATAAAGCACGTATGACTATTTACGGAATACATGCCTACATTATATCGATGAACTGGAGCTAGTGCCATGTCACCCTAGGTTATAACTGTCACATGATGTATATCATCCAACAAGTCACCGATCCAATGCCTATGAACTTTTCCATATTGTTTCTACTAAGTTACTACTGCTATCATCACTGTTACACTTGCTATAAAATTACTGCTATCACTGTTACTGTTACTATTGCTGCTGTCACTACTATCAAAACTATCAAACTACTTTGCTACTGATCACTTTGATGCAGATAATTAATCTCCAGGTGTGATTGAATTGACAACTCAGCTGCTAATATCTTCAAATATTATTTGGCTCCCCTTGTGTCAAATCTATAAATTTGGGTTGAATACTCTACCCTCGAAAACTGTTGCGATTCCCTATACTTGTGGGTTATCAAGACCTTTTTCTGGCGCCGTTGCCGGGGAAAATAGCTATATTTGTTGAGTCACTTGGGATTATTAACAATTTATCACTATGAAGAAGCTGAAGGATCCTAGGACTAAGATATTTCCCTCAAGGACGAGGGGAGGTAGGGAACAACCATCCAGTTCTGCTTTAGATTCAACTTCTGTTATGAATAAACTTACAACACCACCACATGCTATTAATTCTGATATGTCACAAGTTATTGATGATGCTACTTCCACTATGAATGATGCTTATGATGATGCTAGTACCTTGCTTGATAATGATGATGTGCCACTTGGTGAATTTCTTGATAAACAAATTGCTAGAGTAATACAACATGATGTTGTTGAATCTGATGATGAGCTTGAAACTGAATCTCCTGAAACACCTGCTAGAACTAGCCTTCCTAGATATGAATTGCCAAAGGTATGGGAAGGTTATGTTATGAGTGAAGAAACAACTAGAGATATTCTTGCGTGTAATGATAGAGATGATCTAGAGAAATTATTATGCAAGTATAAAGAAAAATATTTGAATGCTAGAATGAAATGTGATCCTAAGTTTGCTACTTCACCTATCTTTATTGATGATAAGGATTATGAATTCTCTATCGACCCAGAGTTAATTACTTTGGTTGAATCTGCTCCTTTCCATGGTTATGAAACTGAAACTGTTGTGGCACATCTTACTAAGTTGAATGACATAGCCACCCTTTTTACTCATGATGACAAAACTCGCAATTACTTTATTCTCATATTATTTCCTTTCTCATTAAAGGGAGATGCTAAAGCTTGGTACAATACTCCTGCTCCTGGTTGTGTGTGTAGTCCCCAGGATATGATTTACTACTTCTCTGAAAAATATTTTCCTGCTCATAAGAAACAAGCTACCTTGCAGGAAATATTTAACTTTGCTCAAACTAAAGAAGAGAGTCTCCCACAAGCTTGGGGGAGGCTTTGCTAGTTACTTAATTCTTTGCCTGATCATCCTCTTAAGAAAAATGAAATACTTGATATCTTCTATAATGGACTAACCGATGCTTCTAGGGACTTCCTAGATAGTTGCGCTGATTGTATTTGCAGGGAATGAACTGTTGGACAGGCTGAAGAATTATTGAATAATATATTGAAAAATTATGATGATTGGACTATTCCCGAACCACCGCCTAAACCCACTCCGAAGAAGAGGGGTATATTATATTTTAGTCCTAAAGATATGCAAGAGGCAAAGAAATCTATGAAGGAAAAAGGTATTAAAGCTGAGGATGTTAAAAATTTACCTCCTATTGAAGAAATACATGGGCTTAATACACCACCACTGCCTAAGGTGGTAGAGGTAAATTATTTTATGAAGTTTAATGATAATGACAATCCTCAGAATATGCATCCTAGTCAATGCCTGCTGCGTCTTGAGCTTGCGTTGGTTTTCCCCGAAGAGGAAGGGATGATGCAGCAGAGTAGCGTAAGTATTTCCCTCAGTTTTTGAGAACCAAGGTATCAATCCAGTCGGAGCCCACGCTCAAGTCCCTCGTACCTGCACAAAGCGATAGCTACTCGCAACCAACGCGATTAGGGGTTGTCAAGCCCTTCACGGTCACTTACGAGAGTGAGATTTGATAGATATAATATTTTTGGTATTTTTGGTATAAAGATGCAAAGTAAAAAGTAAATGCAAAGTAAAAAAGCAAAGCAAGATTAAAGTAATGGAGACTTATATGATGAGAGTAGACCCGGGGGCCATAGGTTTCACTAGTGGCTTCTCTCAAGCGCATAAGTATTCTACGGTGGGTGAACAAATTACTTTTGAGCAATTGACAGAATTGAGCATAGTTATGAGAATATCTAGGCATGATCATCTATATAGGCATCACGTCCGTGAGAAGTAGATCAAAACGGTTCTGCATCTACTACTATTACTCCACTCATCGACCGCTATCCATCATGCATCTAGAGTATTAAGTTAAAAACAGAGTAACGCCTTAAGCAAGATGACATGATGTAGAGAGATAAATTCATGCAATATGAAATAAACCCCATCTTGTTATCCTCGATGGCAACGATACAATACGTGCCTTGCTGCCCCTTCTATCACTGGGTAAGGACACCGCAATATCGAACCGAAAGCTAAGCACTTCTCCCACGGCAAGAACTACCAATCTAGTTGGCCAAACAAAACGGATAATTCGAAGAGACTTGCAAAGATAACAAATCATACATAAAAGAATTCAGAGAAGATTCAAATATTATTCATAGATAGACTTGATCATAAACCCACAATTCATCGATCTCAACAAACACACCGCAAAAAGAAGATTACATCGAATAGATCTCCATAAGAGAGGGGGAGAACTTTGTATTGAGATTCAAAGAGAGAGAAGAAGCCATCTAGGTACTAACTATGGACCCGAAGGTCTGAGATAAACTACTCACACTTCATCGAAGAGGCTATGATGATATAGAAGCCCTCCGTGATGACGGCCCTCTTCCGGCGGAGCTCCGGAACAGGTCCCGAGATGGGATCTCGTGGATACAGAAAGTTGCGGCGGTGGAATTAGGTTTTTGGCTCCTCTTTTGATAGTTTGGGGGTACATGGGTATATATAGGAGGAAGAAGTACGCCGGAGGAGCAATGAGGGGCCCACGAGGCAGGGGGCGCGCTCTAGGGGGGGCGCCCCCACCCTCGTGACCGCCTCTTTTGTTCCATGGAGCAGGGTCCAAGTCTCCTGGATCACTTTCGGTGAGAAAATCACGTTCCCGAAGATTTTATTCCGTTTGGACTCCGTTTGATATTCCGTTTATCTGAAACACTGAAATAGGCAAAAAACAGCAATTCTGGGCTAGGCCTCCGGTTAATAGGTTAGTCCCAAAAATAATATAAAAGTGGAAAATAAAGCCCAATATAGTCCGAAACGGTAGATAATATAGCATGGAGCAATCAAAAAATTATAGATACGTTGGAGACGTATCAGGCATCCCCAAGCTTAATTCCTGCTCGTCCTCGAGTAGGTAAATGATAAAAAGAGAATTTTTGATGCGGAGTGCTACTTGGCATAATTTCAATGCAAATCTTCTTAATTGTGGTATGAATATTCAGATTAGAAAGATTCAAGACAAAAGTTTATATTGACATAAAAAATAATGATACTTCAAGCATACTAATAAAGCAATTATGTCTTCTCAAAATAACATGGCCAAAGAAAGTTATCCCTACAAAATCATATAGTCTGGCTATGCTCCATCTTCACCACACAAAGTATTTAAATCATGCACAACCCGATGACAAGCCAAGCAATTGTTTCATACTCTAACTTTTTCAAAACTTTTTGAATCTTCACGCAATACATGAGCGTGAGCCATGGATATAGCACTATAGGTGGAATAGAATGATGGTTGTGGATAAGACAAAAAGGAGAAGATGGTCTCACATCAACTAGGCGTATCAACAGGCTATGGAGATGCCCATCAATAGATATCAATGTGAGTGAGTATGGATTGCCATGCAACGGATGCACTAGAGCTATAAGTATATGAAAGCTCAAAAAGAAACTAAGTGGGTGTGCATCCAACTTGCTTGTTCATGAAGACCTCGGGCAATTTTGAGGAAGCCCATCATTGGAATATACAAGCCAAGTTCTATAAATGTAAAATTCCCACTAGTAAATGAAAGTGATAACATGAGAGACTCTCTACTATGAAGATCATGGTGCTACTTTGAAGCACAAGTGTGGTAAAAGCATAGTAACATTGTCCCTTCTCTCTTTTTCTCTCATTTTTTTGTTTGGGCCTTTTTTATGGCCTCTTTTTATTTGGGCTTCTTTGCCTCTTTTTTTTCATCCGGAGTCTCATCCCGACTTATGGGGGGAATCATAGTCTCCATCATACTTTACTCACTGGGACAATGCTCTAATAATGATGATCATCACACTTTTATTTTTCTTATAACTCAACAATTACAACTCGATACATAGAACAAAATATGACTCTATGTGAATGCATCCGGCAGTGTACCGGGATATGCAATATGACAATGATAAATGTGTCATGAACGGAACGATGGAAAGTTGCATGGAAATATATCTCGGAATGGCCATGGAAATGCCATAATTGGTAGGTATGGTGGCTGTTTTGAGGAAGGTATATGGTAGGTGTATGATACTGGCAAAAGGTGCGCGGTATTAGAGAGGCTAGCAAAGGTGGAAGGGTGAGAGTGCGTATAATCCATGGACTCAACATTAGTCATAAAGAACTCATATACTTATTGCAAAAATCTAGAAGTTATCAAAGCAAAGTATTACGTGCATGCTCCTAGGGGGATAGATTGGTAGGAAAAGACCATCGCTCGTCCCCGACCGCCACTCATAAGGAAGACAATCAATAAATAAATCATGCTCCGACTTCATCACATAACAGTTCACCATACGTGCATGCTACGGGAATCACAAACTTTAACACAAGTATTCTTTAAATTCACAACTACTCAACTAGCATGACTTTAATATTATCACCTCCATATCTCAAAACAATTATCATGCTTCAATCTTTTCTTAGTATTCAACACACTCAAAAGAAAGTTTCACAAATCTTGAATACCAAGCATATTATTATTAAGCAAATTACCATGCTATTAACAGATTGTCAAAATAATTTAAGTGAATCATGAGAGATCAATAGTTTCTTTAAAAGAAATCCACTATAGTGCTTCAAAAGATCTAAGTGAAGCACATATAGCAAAATTATAACGCTCAAAAGATATAAGTGAAGCACATAGAGCAAAACTACTTAGCTCAAAAGATATAAGTGAAGCACATAGAGTATTCTATCAAATTTTAATTCATGTATGGCTCTCTCAAAAGGTGTGTACAGCAAGGATGATTGTGGCATACTAAGACACAAAGACACAAATAATACAAGACGCTCCAAGCAAAACACATATCATGTTGGTGAATAAAAATATAGCTCCAAGTAAATTACCGATGGAAGTGGACGAAAGAGGGGATGCCTTCCAGGGCATCCCCAAGCTTTGACTTCTTGGTGTCCTTGGATTATCTTGGGGGTGCTATGGGCATCCCCAAGCTTAGGATCTAACCACTCCTTGTTCCATGATCCATCAAAAGAATTCACCCAAAACTTGAAAACTTCACAATACAAAACTCAAAATAGAAAACTCGTGAGCTCCGTTAGCGAAAGAAAACAAAAGACCACTTCAAGGTACTGTAATGAACTCATTATTTATTTATATTGGTGTTAAACCTACTGTATTCGAATTTCTCTATGGATTATAAACTATTTTACTAGCCATAGATTCATCAAAGTAAGCAAACAACACACGAAAAACAGAATCTGTCAAAAACAGAACAGTCTGTAGTAATCTGTAGCTAGCGCAAGCTCTGGAATCCCAAAAATTCTAAAATAAATTGCTGGACGTGAGGAATTTATCTATTAATCATCTGCAAAAATAATTAACTAAATATCACTCTTCAAATAAAAATTACAGCAGTTCTCGTGAGCGCTAAAGTTTCTGTTTTTTACAGCAAGTTCAACAAGACTTTCCCCAAGTCTTCCCAACGGTTCTACTTGGCATAAACACTAATTAAACACAAAAAACACAACCAAAAAAGAGGATAAATAATTTATTTATTACTAAGCAGGAGCAAAAAGCAAGTAATAAAAATAAAATTGGGTTGCCTCCCAACAAGCACTATCGTTTAACACCCCTAGCTAGGCATAAAAGCGAGGATAGATCTAGGTATTGCCATCTTTGGTAGGCAATCCATAAGTGGCTCTCACGATAGTTTCATATGGTAATTTTATTTTCTTTCTTGTAATGTGTTCCATGCCCTTTTTTAATGGAAATTGAAATCTAATATTCCCTTCCTTCATATCAATAATCGCACCAACCGTTGTAAGGAAAGGTCTACCTAGAATAATAGGGCAAGAAGGATTGCAATCTATATCAAGAACAATGAAATCAATGGGCACATAATTCCTATTTGCAACAATAAGAACATAATTAATCCTTCCCATAGGTTTCTTAATAGTGTAATCCTCAACATGCAAGTTTAGAGAGCAATCATCAAAATTACGGAAATCTAGTAAATCACACAAAGTCTTGGGAACAGTAGAGACACTAGCACCCAAATCACACAAAGCAAATAACTCATGATCTTTAATTTTAATTTTAATAGTTGGTTTCCAGTCATCATAGAGTTTTCTAGGGATAGAAACTTTCAACTCATTTTTCTTCATAAGATTGCATCAAGGCATCAACAATATGTTCGGTGAAGGCTTTATCTTGACTATAAGCATGTGGAGAATTTAGCACGAATTGCAACAAGGAAATACAATAAATTAAAGGGCAACTTTCATAATTAAATTCCTTGAAATCCAATATAGTGGGTTTAGCAACATCTAGATTTTTATTTCTTTCAATCCCACTTTCATCAATTTCATCATTAAGATCTAAATACTCCGAATTTTTAGAACACTTTCTAGGTAAAGGAAGATCATATTCAGTTTCATCAAGATTCATATTGCAAAATAAATATTTAATAGGAGACACATCAATAACTTTTAGATCTCCATCTTGATTTTCATAGGTATTGGAAGAACATGCTTTAATAAAGGCATCTTTGGAAGCACGCATCCTAGTGGTTCTTTCCTTACACTCATCAATTGAAATTCTCATGGATTTTAGAGACTCATTGATATCATGCTTAGGTGGAATAGATCTAAGTTTCAAAGAATCAACATCAAGAGCAATTCTATCAACGTTCCTAGCCAAATCATCAATCTTAAGCAATTTTTCTTCAATCATAGCATTAAAATTCTTTTGCGAAGAAATAAATTATTTAATATTAGATTCAAAATCAGAGGGTATCTTATTATAATTTCCATAAGAGTTATTGTAGGAATTCCCATAATTATTAGAAGGATTATTAGGATATGGCCTAGGATTAAAATTCCCTCTATAAGCGTTGTTACCAAAATTATTCCTACCAACAAATATCAAATCCATAGATTCATTATTATTCTCAATCAAAGTAGACAAAGGCATATCATTAGAATCAGAAGAAACACTCTTAGTAGAAAATAATTTCATAAGTTCATCCATCTTTCCACTCAACACATTAATTTCTTCTATCGCATGCACTTTTTTATTAGAAGATCTTTCAGTATGCCATTGAGAGTAATTAACCATAATATTATCTAGGAGTTTAGTAGCATCTCCTAAAGTGATTTCCATAAAAGTGCCTCCCGCGGCCGAATCTAAAAGATTTCTAGAAGCAAAATTCAGTCCGGCATAAATTTTTTGTATAATCATCCACAAATTCAAACCATGAGTAGGGCAATTACGTCTCATTAATTTCATTCTCTCCCAAGCTTGTGCAACATGTTCATGATCAAGTTGTTTAAAGTTCATAGTATCGTTTCTAAGAGAGATGATCTTAGCGAGAGGAAAATACTTAGAGATAAAAGCATCTTTGCAATTGTTCGATGAATCAATACTATTCTTAGGCAAAGACGAAAACCAAGCTTTAGCACAATCTCTAAGCGAAAAAGGAAATAGCTTCAATTTAACGACATCATTATTGACATCTTTTTTCTTTTGCATATCACATAAATCAACGCAACTATTCAGATGAGTAGCGGCGTCTTCACTAGGAAGGCCGGTGAATTGATCTTTCATAACAAGATTCAACAAAGCAGTATTAATTTCACAAGATTCAGCATTGGTAAGAGGAGCAATCGGAGTGCTAAGGAAATCATTATTATTGGTATTGGTGAAGTCACACAATTTAGTAGTATCTTGAGCGATCACGACAAACAAGCAAACTAACACACGAGCAAGCAAAAAGCAAACGGGCAAAAAGAGGCAAATAGAGAGGGAGGATAGGGATAGAGAGGGCAAATAAAACGGCAAGGGTGAATTGGGGGGAGAGGAAAACGAGAGGAAAATGGCAAATAATTAATGCGAGAGATAGGGATTGTGATGGGTACTTGGTATGTTGACTTTTTGCGTAGACTCCCCGGCAACAGCGCCAGAAATCCTTGTTGCTACTTCTTGAGGTTGCGTTGGTTTTCCCCGAAGAGGAAGGGATGATGCAGCAGAGTAGCGTAAGTATTTCCCTCAGTTTTTGAGAACCAAGGTATCAATCCAGTAGGAGCCCACACTCAAGTCCCTCGTACCTGCACAAAGCGATAGCTACTCGCAACCAACGCGATTAGGGGTTGTCAAGCCCTTCACGGTCACTTACAAGAGTGAGATCTGATAGATATAATGTTTTTTGTATTTTTGGTATAAAGATGCAAAGTAAAAAGTAAAGGCAAAGTAAAAAAGCAAAGAAATATTAAAGTAATGGAGATTGATATGATGAGAATAGACACGGGGGCCATAGGTTTCACTAGTGGCTTCTCTCAAGAGCATAAGTATTCTACGGTGGGTGAACAAATTACTGTTGAGCAATTGACAGAATTGAGCATAGTTATGAGAATATCTAGGCATGATCATGTATATAGGCATCACGTCCGTGAGAAGTAGATCGAAACGGTTCTGCATCTACTACTATTACTCCACTCATCGACCGCTATCCATCATGCATCTAGAGTATTAAGTTAAAAACAGAGTAACGCCTTAAGCAAGATGACATGATGTAGAGAGATAAATTCATGCAATATGAAATAAACCCCATCTTGTTCTCCTTGATGGCAATGATACAATACGTGCCTTGCTGCCCCTTCTGTCCTGGGTAAGGACACCGCAAGATCGAACCCAAAGCTAAGCACTTTTCCCATGGCAAGAACTACCAATCTAGTTGGCCAAACCAAACGGATAATTCGAAGAGACTTGCAAAGATAACCAATCATACATAAAAGAGTTCAGAGAAGATTCAAATATTATTCATAGATAGACTTGATCATAAACCCACAATTCATCGGTCCCAACAAACCCACCGCAAAAACAAGATTAAATCGAATAGATCTCCACAAGAGAGGGGGAGAACCTTGTATTGAGATTCAAAGAGAGAGAAGAAGCCATCTAGCTACTAACTATGGACTCGAAGGTAAACTACTCACACTTCATCGGAGAGGCTATGGTGATGTAGAAGCCCTCTGTGATGACGGCCCTCTTCCGGCAGAGCTCAGGAACAGGCCCCGAGATGGGATCTCGTGGATACAAAAAGTTGCGGCGGTGGAATTAGGTTTTTGGCTCCTCTTCTGATAGTTTGGGGGTACGTGGGTATATATAGGAGGAAGAAGTACACCGGAGGAGCAACGAGGGGCCCACAAGGTAGGGGGCGTGCCCTAGGCGGGGGGGGGGGGGGGTGCCCTCCACCCTCGTGACCGCCTCTTTTGTTCCTTGGAGCAGGGTCCAAGTCTCCTGGATCACGTTCAGTGAGAAAATCACATTCCCGAAGATTTTATTCCGTTTGGACTCCGTTTGATATTCCATTTATCTGAAACACTGAAATAGGCAAAAAAAACAGCAATTCTGGGTTGGGCCTCCGGTTAATAGGTTAGTCCCAAAAATAATATAAAAGTGGAAAATAAAGCCCAATATAGTCCAAAACAGTAGATAATATAGCATGGAGCAATCAAAAATTATAGATACATTGGAGACGTATCAATGCCTTTATGAGTTTGAAAACTATATTAGAAAACAAGATCACTTCAATGCAAATGTTATGAAACAATTGAAATATAATTCTGATATGATTGCTCGCTTGAGTGACTTGTTATTTAGAATCTGAAATGATGTTAGAGGTGTTGTAAAACATGCTTCTATGGTTCAAACTCAATTAGAACCAGTTGCTAAATCTTAAAGAGAATTACTTGATGAAATGAATAATAATATGCATGACTTTGTTGTTAGAGTTGCAACTAGAGGAGGTAAAATGACTCAGGAACCACTTTATCCAGAGGGACACCCTAAAATAATCGAATAAAATTCACAAAAAGCTAACACTAGTGCACCTAGTTCTTGTAAAAAGAAAAAGAAAAAGAAAAAAAATGATAGGACTTCACATGCTCCTAGTGAACTTGAAATAGAGAAACCTCCTGATAATGATAATGAAATTTCTATCTCTGATGCTGAAACTCAATCTGGCAAAGAACACTCACCTACTGATAATGAAAAGTTAATGATGGTTTTCATGAAGACTCTAAACCAACCAATGATAAAGAACCAAATAATGATGTTGAGATAGAACCACCTGTTGATCTTGATAACCCACAAGCTAAAAATAAAAGATATGACAAAAGAGACTTTGTTGCTAGAAAACACGGTAAAGAAAGAGAACCGTGGGTTCAAAAACCTATGCCTTTCCACCCAAGTCAACTAAAAAGAATGATGATGAAGAATTTGAACGCTTTGCTGAAATGTTGAGGCCAGCCTTTTTGCGTACTCGCTTGACTGATATCTTGAAAATGCCTCCTTATGCAAAGTATATGAAAGACATCATCACAAATAAGAGAAAACTACCGGAACCTGAAATCTCCACTATGCTTGCTAATTACACTTTTAAAGATGGAGTACCTAAAAAACTTGGAGATCCGGGAATACCAACTATACCTTGCTCTATCAAAAAGAATTATGTGAAAACTGCTTTGTGTGATTTAGGAGCAGGTGTTAGTGGTATGCCTTTCTCTTTATATAAAAGGCTTGACTTGAATAAACTCACGCTGTTGGGGATATAACTATTAGGTATAACCCTCCCAGGAGGGGTCGGGTCATCCTTGTGACGATTCATCACAATGAAGCCCAAGATCATATGGCGGTTCATAGATAGGCTTGGTAGAGGGCCTAGACCCAAAGGCGGCTTAAAGGCCCATGGATATAAACCGCCGTGTATGTAAACTTGTATTGTAAGGCACGTAAGAAAGGTCACCGAGCCGGATAGGTTGTATAAGCCGACCGGGACTCTGTACCGTGCCGGGCGTCAACCCGTATATATAAGGGGACGACCTAGCGGTGGCTTAGGACAAGAAACAACAGATCGAGAACCGGGTCAAGCGTATTCGCTCCCTGCTCATCGAAACCCTAGCAATACCATCTACAAACTGGATTAGGCTTTTACCTTCATCGTAAGGAGCCGAACCAGTATAAATTCCTCGTGTTCTTTGTCGTGATTAACCCCTTTAAGCTAACCTCATTGTGAGGGCTCCGTGACTAAGTCCTCACACTAGGACATCTGCCGTGAAAATTCCATGACAGTTGGTGCCCACCATGGGGCTATCGCACGACGGTTTCAAGTTCTTGGAGGGCAACTTTGAAGGGATCAAGGGATACGTTGTGGGCCGGATGACCAAGAGTCGTCGCGGCAAGCTCTACATCGACGACGCAGGCTGGGGCCCCGAGGCCGGATCAATTGAGTACGGGTACCAGGTCCCCTTCTGCGGAATTCACGTCTTCATCAGCCAGATCGGGGAACCGGGCCCTGAGCCAGACATCTGCACCGACATCGTCGAGATGGCGCAGTGTGCGAGACCCGCCCGGGTTCGGCCTGCCATGAATCGTGCCTTCGTGGGATTTATCCATGGAGCAGAATTGGAGGTCAGACCGGCATCTGGTGGTGAGACCGTCATTTACTCTGATGGCGACTCATCCACCGGTGAGATAGAGTCATTGTATCAACTGCCAAACGGCTGGCATGGAGGCTGTTCCGATGGCGACACTATTCCGGACCCCTATGAGCCGCCAAACTGGGTTGCAATCTTCATGGCCGGTACATAGCCCGTGTAACATTCATCAACGGCAGCAGAGTTGATTTTCGGGTCAGCAGCAGCAGCGGCTGCCGGGGCAGGAGGCCCTGAGCGCCCGCTGGCTCAGGTCTTAACCGACTTACTAGATAAGCTGACAGCGCTGTTAACAGCGGTGGTTAACCCGGCGGATCAAGATCAACATAACGCGGCAATCACAAAGCTGCGTGATGAGATAGCACCGGCCAAGGAGGAGCTAAATGCAGAAAATGCTAGGATGGCAGAGGAGCGGGCTGCTTTGGATTCTCAGGCACAACGGATTCAGTCACAATTTTACTGGCTCATGTTAGATCAGAACGCTTCCAATGAAGTCATGAGGAGGAGGCATCAGACTCGTCTACCTTCGGTTTATGAGGCAAGGAATCTCTTTAACATGCTAGGAGCAGGAACCAGTAACCCGGCAGTAGTAAACCGGGTCGAGGCGCCTGGGACGAGTATGCCGGTTTAGCCACGTACAACAGACCCTCCTCGTCAGAACAATAACCCGCCGCAGCACATGCCAACACCATCGGGGCATTATTCTAACCCTTTGGACAACATGATCGCTACGGCGCCACGATTGGCGGCTCTCCCGGTTGATGGTGAGTTGCCAACGGCGGTTGCGACACGGAGGGCACCGACTCAGCAGCAGGCTTATTCTTACCGTCGTGGTAGGATTCATTCCACCCCTTGCCCAAGCCGAAGTTATAGCAGACATCTTGATGAGACCGCGGTGTCAAGCAGTGGACGGAACCATAACCCGCTACGCGGACATAACCCGGCGGGCGGTGGTGCTGATGCTCAGAATGTGGTGGATCAAGGAAGATCCCGTCGAGAGGCCGAGTTAGCGACACAATATGCGGACCACTTCTGTGGAGCCAAGTGTAACCTTTAGAAATTTGGGCGTGCCATGCTTAGTGTCGGATCTACGTAATGAGCGCCTGCCCAAGGATTTCAAAGGTCCTCGTAAGGTGCCTAACTATACCTCCGATTTAAGTCCTGAGGCATGGATCGAGAGTTATGAGATGGCTATGGAATTGCTGGATGTCAGCGAGGCTGCATGTGCTAAATATTTCCCCCTGATGTTGGAAGGAACGGCCCGTACTTGGTTGAAGGGGCTCCCTGCTAATTCCATCGGGTCATGGGTCGAGTTAAAGGCCCGATTCATCCAGAACTTCAAAGACACATGTAAACAGCCCATGTCAATTGTGGATCTGGCCTCCTGTGTTCAAGAAGAAGGTGAGTCAACAACCCATTGGGTGCGCCGGGTCTCAACAATTTTGCACTCCTCGGATCGCATCAATGCCGACTCAGTAGTGTTGATGTTGGAGAACAATTGTCATTTCACGCCCCTAAAGCAGAAGCTAAGGCAGCTCAAACGTCATTGCATTGACATGGGGACGCTCATGGCGGCTCTGGTTAAGTATGCTGACTCTGATAGTACCAAGGACCACTAGTCTGATGATGAAAAACCGGGGAAGGGAAGGAAGAGCAGCAACGCCAAGGGGCAGCAACATAACCCGGTGAACCGGGGAGGCAACGGTAAGCGCAAGGCTGATAATAGTTTTGACTTTGCGGCTAACACCAATGCACAGAATAATGGTCAGCATCGCAAGGATAAGCCGCCCCCACGGGCCGGCAGATCTGGTATCAATCTTGAACGGATGTTAAATCAGCCCTGCCCAAGACATGGTACGCGAGAAAGACCATCGGGGCACCTTTGGAAGGATTGTCACATTATGAAAGAGTACAAGAATTCCAATCTTTTTCAAGATAGTCATGGGCCAGGTGGCTATTCTGGATCCGGCTTTCATGGTCCGGGTTATGGCGGTGGCGGTTCTAACTCTGGATTCCAAGGAAATTAAGGTAATCACAGCAACCAGGGTGGTTACAACCAGCAGAATAATCAGGAGGGGTCAATAGTAGCAGTCTGGTTATTAGAGCACCCTAGAGCACTTGAATAGTGGACAATATCATGTCTTCACCACTAGCTTATGTAAGTGTGACCAGAAGCTTCATAAGAGAGCAGTCAATGCCGTTGAGCCGGCGGTTCCCCGTTACTTGCGCTGGTCTGAGCAACCCATCGTGTGGAGTCGGGAAGATCACCTGCCCCGGGTTGATAATCCGGGTCATTTTGCTTTGACAGTCGCACCTCAGGTCGGAGGGTATAAGTTTACCAAAGTACTCATGGACGGAGGGAGCAGCATCAATATCCTTTATTATGAAACTTTCCGTCGCATGGGATTGACTGATAAAAATCTTAAGCCGTCAAACAATGTTTTCCACGGTGTGGTGCCTTGTAAGTTGGCATATCCAGTTGGTAAGATAGCTCCGGAAGTTGTTTTTGGAGATGATCATGACTCTAGGTCAGAGACATTGACCTTTGAAGTGGTCAAGATCCACAGCCCATATCATGCTCTGTTTGGACAACCGGCTTATGCCAAGTTCATGGCGCGGTCGTGTTACATGTATCTACAGCTCAAGATGCCGGGTCACAAAGGAACCATTACAGTGCATGGGAGCCATAAGATAGCTCTGGAATGCGAAGAAGGGGATGCGGCTTATGCTGAGTCGATTTGCGCAACGGAGGAGTTAAAAATTTACAAGGACAATGTTGACCCGACAGATATGACATCTTTGGAAAAGCCAACCACAGAGCATGATCCGGTTTTAAAGTCTAAATCAGCAGATGATACCAAGATGGTTGATTTTGTTCCTGGCGACCCATCCAAGCAGTTCAACATCAGCGCTAATCTGGATCCGAAATAGGAAAGCGCGCTCATCAAGTTCAGCCGTGAGAACCGGGACATCTTTGCATGGAAGCCTTCAGACATGCCGGGTGTACCGAGAGAACTCGCTAAGCACACTCTTAATATTGATCCAAATTTTAAGCCGGTCAAATAGTTTCTTCGCCGTTTTAATGAGGAGCGACGGAAGGCCATCGGAGAGGAAGTAGCCCGGCTCTTGGCAACTAGGTTTATCATCGAAGTTTTCCATCCTGAGTGGTTGGCTAACCCGGTGCTGGTACTTAAGAAAAACGGCACTTGGCGTATGTGTGTGGACTACACAAATTTGAGCAAGGCTTGTCCGGCTGATCCTTTTGCTGTCCCGCGTATTGATCAGATTATTGATGCTACAACGGGTTGTGAGCGTTTGAGTTTTTTGGATGCTTATTCTGGTTATCATCAGATCAAGATGGCAGTTAAGGACCAGGAGAAGACATCTTTCATAACACCTTTTGGAGCCTTCTGCTATGTGTCTATGCCTTTTGGGCTCAAGAGTGCCCAAGCGACTTATCAGAGATGTGTGCAAAATTGCCTTCATAATGAAATTGGGCGTAATGTTCATGCTTATGTGGATGATATTGTGGTGAAGTCCGGAGAGAAAGAGACATTGATAGATGATTTGGAGGAAACCTTTGATAATCTCAGGGTCTATAAGATGATGCTTAACCCGGCCAAGTGTGTTTTTGGTGTGCTAGTAGGCAAGCTCTTGGGTTTTCTGGTGTCTAACAGGGGCATTGAAGCTAATCCGGAGAAAATCAAGGCCATTACTTCTCTGGCTAAGCCGGTGGGTGTTAATGATGTGCAATGTCTGGC
This sequence comes from Triticum monococcum, assembly GCA_034509565.1. Taxonomy (NCBI): domain Eukaryota; kingdom Viridiplantae; phylum Streptophyta; class Magnoliopsida; order Poales; family Poaceae; genus Triticum; species Triticum monococcum. The sequence continues at coordinate 49,634,241 of CM067846.1, forward strand.
GGGCAGTATTGCGGCGTTAAGCCGGTTCATAAGCCGGTTGGGAGAGAAAGCTATCCCTCTGTATCAGATGATGAAAAAGACAGATAATTTTGTCTGGAGTGATGCTGCTAATGAAGCGTTTGAGGATCTGAAGAAACAGCTGGCTGAGCCGCCCGTGCTTTGCTGCCCCTGTTGATAAAGAGCCTTTGTTGTTATATGTGGCTGCTAATAGCCGGGCTGTCAGTGTAGCCATTCTGGTGGAAAGGAAGGAGGCAGGCATGGAATATCCGGTTCAAAGGCCGGTTTACTATATTAGTGAGGTGCTTATTGAGTCCAAGCAGAGATATCTGCACTGGCAGAAGCTTGTATATGGGGTGTTCTTGGCTAGCCGGAAGCTTAAACACTATTTTCTGGGTCATCCCATCACTGTGGTTAGCTCAGCTCCTTTGGGAGATATCATCCAAAACAGGGAGGCAACTGGCCGGGTTGCTAAGTGGGCTATTGAGCTTGGACCTCACAGGTTAAAATATGTTCCTCGCACGGCCATCAAGTCTGAGGCGCTGGTGGATTTCATCAATGATTGGACAGAGCTGCAGATGCCTGAGGAAAATCCAGATAACACGTATTGGACTATTCACTTTGATGGGTCCAGACAGTTGGAGGGCTTGGGGGCTGGAGTTGTGCTTGCTTCCCCTCGAGGTGATAAATTTTGTTATGTTCTCCGTTTGATGTTTCCTTGCACTAACAATGCAGCTGAGTATGAGGCCTTGCTCCACGGTCTTCGAATGGCTAAGGAGATGAACATAACACTACAAAAAAATACACTTCCGTGATGATACGTGTTTGTCACAGTAGGTCGCGTTTTTTGTCATGCATGTACATCCATGACAAATTTATGACAGAATCAAGATAGTCATACCTGTGCTGTCGTAGAAGTGTTCCATGACATTACCAAAATTATCATCACGGAAGTGTCCACTTCCATGATGATAAATCGCGCGTCACAGAAGTGCTTTCGTCAAGGGTGACCGACACGTGGCATCCACCGTAACGGAACGCTGTTAAGCTATCGGGTCGGGTTTTGGATCCGACAACCCATTAACAGCCCCGACCAATGGGGATTTTCCACGTGTAAAATCATCATTGGCTGGAGGAAACACGTGTCGGCTCATCGTTGGGACAGATGTCATCCACTCATTGGACAGAAGGCACCTATGATACGTTGACACGTCGCACGGCCCAACAGACGCTCATTCCTGTGAAAAGGCCGGTCCGTTTGACTTGGTCAAAAGGTGGCGGGCCGGCCCATGGAAAGCATGTTAACGGCATGTTCACATATAGGCCATTTACAGCCCGCTAACCCAAGGCCCGTTACGCCCTATCCGAATTAGGCCCAATAGCGTCATTTGGGCCATCCAATATGATTCCAGCCCGTTTCACTTCTGACCCATGTATGGCCCATGACGTCTTTCGGCCCATATCAGGCCCTATGTAACTCTTGGCCTATTAACGGCCCGTGGTGAAACTGGCCCGTAATGAACAGTGTATCACTTTATACCCATTAATGGCCCGTTATTCCGTTGGGCCGGTTCCAGCCCATGTTATCTTTCGGCCTTCTCAGAGCCCATTTATTCTTGGGCTCATTTCCAGCATTCGTTTACTTACAGCCCGTTACTGTCATTTTCTGCTAGTGGGCCAAATTCAGCAGGTGGTTACAGTCGGCCCGTTTGTGGTCCGTTAATACGTTGGGCCGTTTTCATAGCGTCATCAAATACGGCCTATTAACGATGGCCCGTTACGGTCGGCCCATGAACGGATGATTCCAACTCTAGCCCGTTTACGGCCATAATGTGGCCTGTTATTGGCCCATGTTTGGCCAATCGATCATATGGCCCATATAAGGCCCATTGATGATACGGCCCGTAGAAGGCCCATTGTTTCTATGGCCCGTAGAAGGCCTACTGTTTCTATGGCCCGTAGAAGGCCCACTGTTTCTACGGCCCGTAGGAGGCCAAGTTTCACTACAGTAAATATTAGCCCATGGTTATTGTGGCCTAGTTTTAAAAAGTAGGTTATTGCAGCCAATAGTTAACCGTGGAAAAAGAACTGCAATGACTACAAGCAAACAAATAAACAAGACAACAAGGAAATAAATAAGCAAGCAACTAACGCTAGGCTATCACGACTATTACACATATTACATCCACTAGGCATCAAAGTTCGCCACCAGAGCAAATATAGGGAACAAAGCAGCATATCATATACAGTGGCCGTCAAAATTGGACACCATTGCAAATAAACGCGGCAGCAAAACAATAGCATAACTAAAACAACTTCAGAAGAGCTCAAGAAACGTCACCTCGGTATCCACCATGCTGGCGATAAGCTTAGCAAGCTGATTAGCTTTGTCCTGTTTGGCGCTAAAATCCTCCAACGCTTGTTGTTGCACCAGAAAGTATGCATCTGAATGCTCCAGGGACTTCCGCAGTCCTTCCGCTTCTTGTCACAGCACAGTTGAACGATGTCTTTCATCTTGTATTTGAGACTCAAGAAACCGAACTGATTCAGACAGTTTGTTTGAATAGCTTGTGCAAGCGGTAGTGGCCAGTAACTCCAACACTAAACCAAGACAGGATGTGTCACTATACTGAACCTTATCTACATTACTTCCTTTACTGTTGCTTAATAAGGCACTCTTCCCCAATATTCTATCAGCATTGTAAAAGAAGAAACAAGCAGACACATAACAAGTTTAGCATGTACTAGTATATGAAACTCATTTCTGTGAACCAGTTCATTAGTAAGGTGGACAAGATTAAACTACCAAGTCTTCTATTGCTAAGTACCAGTACATAATAAAAGCATCAAACAAACATATATCTATGTCCTATGGTAGCAATGGAATCTTAAATTAGAACAATTGTTCTTCAGGTTTAGGCACTTGTTCTACATGAACAGAGTACAGTAAGACGCAAGAATATAATACTTAAAAATAGAAAATGAGCTCATAGACCTTACCACATTCTTGGTTTGGAACCAGTACAGAACAAGGCGTTCTCAGTCATCGTCCAGTAAATGTGTCTCAGGAGAACGTAAGGGAATTTGATGAGTTTCTTTGCCGGTGAAGTACGTTTTCTTCATGTAATTCCGATACTGCCACCAAGCATTCTTGAAGATAGCAGAGGTATTAGCACAGGTTACCTCATCTTGAGTTTCCAAATCGGTCCTTCTCTGTAGAGAAAAATGGGAAAATTTGCTATATTTATAAAGATCATGGAGGTAGGATGTATGGGACGAAGCAAAGTAATTGCCATGAATAACATTACTTACACATAACTCCTGGACAAACACCTGCAACTGGCATTTTCCTTCATCTTCAGTATAATATTTCCAAGATGGGAAGATACGCACATATGATTTAACAACATCAAATGTGATAGATGCTAAACTACAACTAGCTGGTTGTGCTTCCTCCACAGGAATAGGCGTACTAACTGGTGGAGTTGGGGTTCGCCGTGATAGTACTGGCCCTTTGGGCATTGGAGCTGCCTTACTAACTGCTCTTGTTTGGGAGCTCTGTGGTGGAGCTGGTGCTGTGTCAACAGGAACTGGGTTACTATCGGCTGGGGTTTGGGTTAGATTGGGTGAAGCTGGTTCTTTGTCCATCGTAGTAGGGGTACAATCTGCGAGAGTTTGGGTTATGTGTGGTAGGAATGGTTCTTGTGCATGTACACTCGGGGTGCTATCTCCACCAAGAGGTAGCACTGTTTTATTTGAAGACCGTGTTTTTAGTTCGCCAGATACTGGCATCACCCGCTCCAATTCAAATGGCTGATAAACAGGAAACATAGTTGAATGTACAGACATTGTATGAGAGACAGATGCAATAGATAGTGTGGAAAAAGAGGGCATGCAATAGTTGACATGTATATTGTTTAACTAAAACGGATAGCATGACATAATTTCACATATATGATGTCTATCTAAACTGGATAGCATAGCATAACATAATTCAAAGATATGATGAATAACTAAACAGGATCGCATGACATAATTCACCTACATGTTATCTAAGTAATCAGGACCGCATCATTTAATTCACATATGTGACAGAGGGCATTCGATATGATGTCTGAACTAAGAACATGGTGTTGAATATTGTGTATATGATATCTAAAATATGCAATGCAAGACACCGTATGCATGATATGAGCAGTATAACTGTGCCAAGTTAGAGAATACACCTCAGTGGGGGAATAGGACTGGTCATCTGTCTCTAAATCTATCTCCGAGGAGCTATCAGGACCCAACAAGAGATCTGCTTCAACATTTAGCACTGTCTACTCTGAAGGCCTTGTTTTCACTCCAGATTTTCCATCTCCCACCCAAATGGCTGATTCATGGGAAGAGTAGTTTAATGTACAAACATTGTCGACAAATGGAAATGTAATGAAGAAAAGGATGGGCAAGATATCATTCAAATATATGATGCCTGGTTAAACAGGATGGCATTGCACATTTCACATATATTATGGCTGGCTAAAAGACACGAGACTGCATAATTCCCATATATGATATAGAAACTAAGCAGGTGGCATTACAAAACATGTCTAAACTAAGTAGATGACATATATGATGTCAAAAGTAGGCACTGCAAGGCAACATATGCATGATATGACTAACATCATCATGCCAAGGTAGAGCAAACACATTGGGGGGTAAATAGGAGTTTTCAGCGGCGTCTGAATCCGCCTCAGAACAGATATCTTCCTCTAGATTACAATCTGGAGAGGGGTGGGGAGGGTTTGCCATTGAACCCACCATGGAGCGATGTTTGCATGACATTGTCTTGCCGCGCAAAACTCTTCTCTTTTTCTCTACATGTTCAGCATGACCGTGTACAATATCTGACATGCACACTGTCGGTGTACTAAAGTAGGGGTACCTTAGTATCCCGAACTTGTGCACGGGCAGTCGTAGCGACCCGCGGCAAGGCTTGCCGGGCGACCACCAAGACCCTCCGTGGTTCCTTTGGAGCCATTCAAGAACAAAGTATCCAAGAGCAAAACAAGGCCCCGACAAGAGGAGCTTGCCGGGAAGGAGACAAGGCCCCAACAAGAGGAGCTTGCCGGGAGGGAAACGAGACCCTGGCAAGAGGAGCTTGCCGGGAAGACCAACCAAAGCATCTCAAGAAGCTCGCTGCGGCGCACCGGGCGCCCCGACAAGGCCCGGTGAGCGACAAGCTTCCGGATGCGACAAGACAACATCCGCGGCAAGCTACTACCCCGTAGCCCGCGCTCCAGCTCGCCCACCAACGTGTCGCCCTGGGACCATTCCTGGCGTACATGGCGGGAGGCTGGGCAGCCGGGGGCATGCGGTGGCAAGCAGACGCTGACAAGGAACCATCGTGGCAAACGGTGGCGTTCCTAGCGGTCCCTCTCTGGGCCGTCAAGCTGACACAGACGGGCATTTAATGCCCTTGTCCCCTGCCGTCAGAGTTAGGTAGGATGCGACATATAGGCGGTGGAGCCAACTATCACCCCTTTTACATTTTTACTCTCGCCTTTGTTGCCACGTGTCGGTGACCCCTTAGACATATAAAAGGAGGCCCATGCGCAACAGAGAGGGGAGGACGGCCATTCTCACACTTGGTCTCACCAGCTGCTTGAGTGTACTGTAGCACTCGCCGCTCCCGAGCAAGAACTCAATACAACCACCAAAGCAGGAGTAGGGTTTTACGCATCCGTGCGGCCCGAACCTGGGTAAATCGATCGTCTCGCTCGTGTGTTTCGCCTCGATCTGCTCTTTGTGCATCCACCGCCCCCCTGCCGAACCAAAAGGGGCTCGGTCCGCCGATCCCCGTAGGTGTGCGAGGGATCAGACACCCCCGACATCTTTGGCGCGCCAGGTAGGGGGTGCGTCGAGGTTGTGCGAACCTGATCCGGCGTTCGCACGAGCCGCATCTTCATCGTCTTCATCAACATGCCGCCGAAGAAGAAGGCTTTGGAGGCAGCCGCTCCGTCTGCGCCGAGCCCGCCATTGCCAGAGCGAATGGCTGGTGGAGTAGGCGCTGGCGGAAGAGCGGGCGATGACGGGGAGACTCGTGGCGCTGCCAGGTCCAAGGACCAGGCTGCGCCGCACGTCGGCGGCGCGGTCGCCTCCCACAATGACCGCGCGCACTCCAAGACTTCGGCGTCCGTACACGCACCGCGCCCGTCCCAGGAGGCGCGGGACCAGCAGCGCCATGGTACCCACGGTACCATGCGTCTGCTGGGCCAAGATCAAGCTGGCGGGTTCCGGAGCGCTCAAGGCCAGCATGCACGCCAACATGCTGGCACGAGCGTGGCACGGTCGCTTGGATGGGGTACTGCTCCTTCTAACATAGTTAGAAGTCCGAGCATATCTCGTTCCTTGCACCGCTCACCGCCGCCGCCCGCCACACCCTTCGCTCCAATCCATGCAGCGGAGGCAGATATCCCCACGGAACTCGTATACGGGTCACCTCAAGTGGTCGCTTATGATGAGCTTGAGCAAGAGCGGCTGCGGCAAGCTGACGCGCTGCTCCTCGAGGAAGATCGTCTTCAGGCTGCTGTGCGAGCCGCTCGCTACCAGCAAGCTTGAGCTGCTCGCTACCAGCAAGCTTTGCGCCGCTATCACAGCCGCAAAGCTAACGCCAGAAGTTTCGAGGAAGGCGACCTTGTCTCTTTGGCGCGATCAGCCCGCCAAGATTTCCGACAAGTTGACGCCGAAGTGGGAAGGCCCTTACCGGGTGAAGCGAGTCACTAGGCCTGGCGCTGTCCGCCTTGGGACCGAAGAAGGCGTACCAGTGAGCAACCCCTGGAATATTGCGCATCTTCGCAAGCTTTGCCCGTGAGGCGCGGTTGTCGGACCCTGTCCGGCAACCACCCATTTGTACAAAGTCTTGCCGCTGTTGCATGTAATCCTTTGTACAAAGCCGGGTGCAGACCCCGTGCATAAAGATTATGTGCTCAGCACATACCCCGGGAAAGCAAACAACAGAGAAAGATAAGTGCCAAAGTTTGAGCAATCAGATTTCCTTTAGATTCTTAAGTTATTTTCCTTGAACGCCCATGCTTTGTATGTGAAACCTGGGCGTGTAGGAGCCGACTCGTAGCTAGTTGCACCCTTACTGCTGTTTCGAGCCCCGCTCAACAACTTAAGTGAGCTGCAGCTAGCTCCGCGACAAGGTTTCTTGTCGGCCGCAGCACCGCCCGCAGATTGCTGACGTTCCGCACTCAGCACTCGCGGCAAGCGTGCCAGCGCTGGCAAGTTCCCTGTATGCGCAGGGTAAAAACATACAAAGGAAGGAGCCAAGTAAAGGGAATAACATAGCAATTAAATTTATAGAGTTATCTTCCTTCTTGCGATTGTCCCTTGTATGGAAAACCTGTGCGCGGAGGAACCGACTCGTGGTTGGCCGCGCCCTTACTGTTGTTTCGAGCCCCGCTCAACAGCTTAGGCAAGCTGCGGCTAGCTGCGACAAGGTTTCTTGTCGGCGCAGGCACCAACCAACTCGTAGCTAAGTTGCGCCCTTACTGTTGTTTCGAGTCCGCTCAACAACTTAAGCGAGCCGCGACTAGCTCTACGACGAGGTTCTTGCCGGCTGTGGCACTGCAAGCGAGCTGCTGACGTTCCGCACTCAGCGCTCGCGGCGGAGGAGCCTGCGCTGTCAAGTTCCGTAAAAGCGTAGGGTAAAAGCATACAAGGGGAGGAAGCAAGTAAAGGAAATAACATAGCAATTATTAGCCAAGGATAAGAGTATATTACAGAATAACTTGTCACAGCTCTAACAGACTGTTTTTCATAACATGATTGACAACGACAAGGAAAGAAGAAGATAAACGGCCTAGTCTACACGGTCGCCTTCGACCCTCCTGATCCCGCTCACCTTGTCCACGATAGGTGCGACAAGGGCCTTGAGCTCCTCCTGATCAGCATCTGGCGGCAGGCTTCGGAGGACGTTGTTGAGGCGGAGGCCTGGGTTGCGGAAGGCCACCTTCATCAGCACCTTCTGGAGAGCTCCCACGCAGATCTTGCGCGATTCGTCGGCAAGCTGCTCTGGGAACTGCTCCCGGATTTGCTGGAGCGCCGTCGCCAAGCCTTTGAAGAACAAAGTGAGCTTGGCGTTGGGTTGGAGGTTCTCGTCAGAGGAGTACGCGAGATCCACCATCCCCAACTGCGCCAGCTCCTTGTCGACATCCGCGGCGACATCCACCAGACCCTCCGTCCAGCGCTCCATGTCCTCCGCCAAAGTCTTCCGGGCGGCGGTGGCCTTCGCCAACAGCACCCTGCCGGCCTTGACCGCCTCCTTCAGGGCCGTCTCCTGCTCCTTGGCGCCATCCAGAGATCTGGTCAGGGCCGCCAGCTTCCCTTCGAGATCGGCATTGGAGTTCTTGGCGGCGTCCCTCTCACGCTCAAGCTTGAGCGCGGCAAGCTCGTCGCCGCTCGCCTTGAGGTCCACCTCCAGCTGCGTTACCTTCAGCTCCAGCTCAGCCTTGGCGGCCCCGGCAGCTGCGGCGGCGTCTACGGCCTGCTTGACGGCTCCGCCAACTGCCCGCTCGCGCGCGTGGCTGTCGAGGTTGACCGACCGATGCGCCAAGTCACCCTCCTGCGAAGACAACTTCTCCGCGACGAGCCGTTGGCGCTCTTCAACATCAGCCTTCTCAAGGAGGAAGGCTTGCTGCGCCTCGGCAAGTTCCTCCCGCTCCCTTGCCAGAGAGCGGAGAGCTTCTTAGTGGGCGCCCCGGAGCTCTTCTGCGCGCTTCTCGATGTCAGCGCCAGCCTTCGCCACGAGTGCTTCGCGGGACTCCAACTTGGCCTGCCGGGTGCGGTAGAGTGCCACTAGCTTCCGCAGCAGGCGCTCCTCCTCAGGATCGCCGCTGCTGCTGCTTGGCGCATCAACCAGCTTCAGCACGGCAGAGGCAACCACCTCTCCGTCCAGCGTCTCCCCCTCGATCGGCGCCCTGGAGCTTGACGCCCAGGGGAGGCTGATGAAGATGTCCTCGCCGGCCTTCAGGTAGACGCCAGGCTGGGGCTCCTCGGAGCCTGCCGCAGCGGCAGCGGCGGAAGAGTCGGTGGTCGAAGCAGCGCCAGGCGCTCCTGTGGCCTCCGGGTCGTCAGTACGATCGCCAGACTCCCCGCCCGCCTCCGCGGCAGCAGCCCTGGCGGCCTCCTCGCCGTCGCCGGCTGCTTCCTCGGCAGCGACCTCCATCTCCATCGGCTTTGCAGCAGATGGATCTGATAGCCGGAAAGGGGGAGAAGATTCAAGCGAAATTCGAGCAAATCCAAGGGGAAGATCCAGAAGCCAAAGAAGCAAGGGGAGTCTGGAAGCAAGGGAGTTACCTGTGCTAGGGCCCGCCGCTGAGGTCTCCGTCGCTGGAGGATCGCTGGCGCGGTCCCTTGCCGGAGATCCTTGCCGGGCCGGGGGCTCCTCTCTTGCCAGAGTCTCCTCCCTCGCCGGGGGCTCCTCCCTTGCCGGAGTCCCTTCCCTTGCCGGGGGCTCCTCCCTTGTCGGAGCCTCCTTCCTTGCCGGAGTCGCCTCCCTTACCGGGGACCTTTCCCCCGCCGGAGGACTCTCCCTTGGTGCTTCGGGAACGGTCTCCAGGCTCCCCTGGCGAGGCTGTTCTGCTCCTGCACAAGTCAACAAACAAGTATCAGCACAGTATGGATCTTCGTGCGCGCCCAACAGCGGAAAGTAAACAAAACACTTACGCTGGGGGCTGCTCTGAAGATCAGCCGCCGGGTCCGACAAGTTCGTCTCGGGCGCATCCCCTGTTGATGCAGTGGGTTCGTCCTCGATGACGATCACCGGCACCCCGGCCCTCTTCGCCGCCCTCTGCACCAGAGTCCTGAAAAGGAAGAGATGCAGAGGAAGGCAAGTGAGAAACAAGACAAGACAAAAACAGCGGAGATCAAAGAATTGCAAGTACAATGAGAAGGACTTACTCCTCCTCTTCTTCCTCGTTGGAGCTAAACGCGGAGAAGTCAAAATCCGGCCCGCGGTTGGCACGGGAAGGTGGAGGGGTAGGCTCCCTCAGCCGCTTGGCGGGAACAGAGGCGGCAGCCCGGGAAGATCCCGCTCCGGTTGCGATGGCAGCATGGGGCGCTCTCGCGGCAACAGAGCTTGCCGCGGTGGAGCGCGTCGTGCGGCGCGGCGACTGCTCGACCACCTGCTGCCTTGCTACATCCCCGGCCTTGCGGAGACGCCTTCTTGGCGGAGACGGAGGCGCAGCCGGCGGCGGGTTGTCAGAAGACGAAGTGGAGGAGGAGTCGATCTCCAGCGAGTCGCTTGCATCCCCGGCAGGCTCGCTCGGCTCGGCGCTGCCCCCGGCAAGATCTTCCTTGCCGGCAAGTTCCTCTTGCCGGGCGAGCTCTTTCTTGCCGAGGAACTCCTCTCACTCGGCACGAGTCTTTGCCTCTTCTGCCGCCGCTTCCTCCAGAGTAAACCCAAAATCGCCTGCTGCTGCGGCTGCCGCTGCCTCTTCCAACCTGGAGGCTATGCGCGCTAACTCCGCCTCGGTGGTCTCGCGGATGAGGCCGTCCTTCTCATCGGCGCGGATCGGCACTTCCACCAGGTCGTCGAAGAACTGCTGCACGACCTCGTCTGCAGGCTCTTGCCAAGTCGGCTCGATTCCGTGCGAGTCGCACAACGGCATCATCGCCCGGATGCGGTCGAGCGCAGAGTTGTTGCACAAAGGGACGACGCCCTGCGGCAGCCTGAAGACTTCGGGGTGATCCGAATCATATTTGAAGAGCTCCTGCAGCATGCTGGTGTGCTCGAGGACAGTAAAGTTATAGTTGAGGCCTGGGCGCAGCCTCATAATGTCCGCCGCATTCTTGAACTTCCAGGCAGGCCTACCCCATTCCTGCAGAGGGGCAATGCGGCGGCGAAGAAAGTCTGCGCCAACAGCACCTACGGTGAGTCCGGCAAGCCTAAGGCGCTGGATCCTGGTGACGGCGATCCTCTGCTTGCTGTCTTCCAGGGCCAAGTCGCTCCAGTCATTGCCGCGCACCGCTGCTGCTTGGCGCCGGATGGTGAATGACTGCGGGCTCTCCTCGATGATCCAGCACCAATCTGCTCTCCACTCCTCCCACTTTCCGCGGAACTCCCCCTCTAGATAAGATTCCTTCTTGCCGGCTCTTGAGACCCAGGCGATTCCGCCGGACAGAGTCTCTCCTCTCTCTACTCGAGGGATAAAGAAATGGCGGAAGAGAGCTACACTAGGGTGGACTCCGACAAAGTTTTCACAAAGATGTGCGAAAACTGCCATGGTGAGGACGGCGTTGGGGGTGAAGTCAAGGAGGTAGATGCCATATGTGTTCATAATGTCACAGAAGAACTTGGAAAAGGGCGGGCAGAGCCCGCAGTAGAAGAACACAGCAAAGAAAGGGTATCCGTCAGGAGCCTTCGTGTGGGCTTCAGCCGGGAGCACCCTGGTCCGCGGGTGGGCTCGCGTCTCCGCCGACCCGAACAGGTAATACCGCTCCCGAAACGCCTTCGCGCCGAGCTTGGGGGGGGGGGGGGAAGATGGCCCACTCCTTCCGCATCGTCGCGAGCCGCTGCGCCTCGGTCGACTTCACCGCTTTTCCCTTGTCGCCCTTCGGAGCCATGGCGAGGGTGGTGGAGGAGGCCGACGGTGGTGGTGGTGCTGGTGGTAATGGGGGAGCAGGGCGCTGCTCTCTTGTTGCTCTGAGAAGACAGGGAGCGGCGGAGGTTTTGAGATTGGAAGCAGCAACGGGCAGATGGCGTCGTACTCCTGTTTCCTCTGCTTATAAAGAGGGAGGGGAGGGGGCGGACGTTTCGCCGTCGCGAATAAACAACTACCCACGATTCCGCCCACCACGCCTCCACGCCTCCCTCCGTTTACGGGGAGGGGCGTGCCAGCCGTCCCCTTTTACCGCGACGTGACGCATGCGCGTGGAGGCGCAGCCCCGCGCACGCCGCCCACATCACGCGCGGCGCCGCGTTCGACGTGTGCCGTTTGGGGAGGGCGCGGTGGGTGTGGAGTGGGTTATGGCGTACCCTAGGCCGCGCGTGCCCGTGCACTATTTTGGGCCTGGCCCAACAGCGCTCGGCACCGTGTATGGCCCAGGCCCGGGGGATCCTGTCGGTGTACTAAAGTAGGGGTACCTTAGTATCCCGAACTTGTGCACGGGCAGTCGCAGCGACCCGCGGCAAGGCTTGCCGGGCGACCGCCAAGACCCTCCGTGGTTCCTTTGGAGCCATTCAAGAACAAAGTATCCAAGAGCAAAACAAGGCCCCGGCAAGAGGAGCTTGCCGGGAAGGAGACAAGGCCCCGGCAAGAGGAGCTTGCCGGGAGGGAAACGAGACCCCGGCAAGAGGAGCTTGCCGGGAAGACCAACCAAAGCATCTCAAGAAGCTCGCTGCGGCGCACCGCGCACCCCGACAAGGCCCGGTGAGCGACAAGCTCCCGGACGCGACAAGACAACATCCGCGGCAAGGCACTTGCCGCGGCAAGCTACTACCCCGCAGCCCGCGCTCCAGCTCGCCCACCAACGTGTCGCCCTGGGACCATTCCTGGCGTACGTGGCGGGAGGCTGGGCAGCCGGGGGCATGCGGTGGCAAGCAGACGCTGACAAGGAACCATCGTGGCAAACGGTGGCGTTCCTGGCGGTCCCTATCTGGGTCGTCAAGCTGACATAGACGGGCATTTAATGCCCTTGTCCCCTGCCGTTAGAGTTAGGTAGGATGCGACATGTAGGCGGTGGAGCCAACTACCACCCCTTTTACATTTTTACCCTCGCCTCTGTTGCCATGTGTCGGTGACCCCTTAGACATATAAAAGGGGGCCCATGCGCAACAGAGAGGGGAGGACGGCCATTCTCACGCTCGGTCTCACCAGCTGCTTGAGTGTACTGTAGCACTCGCCGCTCCCGAGCAAGAACTCAATACAACCACCAAAGCAGGAGTAGGGTTTTACGCATCCGTGCGGCCCGAACCTGGGTAAATCGATCGTCTCGCTCGTGTGTTTTGCCTCGATCTGCTCTTTGTGCATCCAGCGCCCCCCTGCCAAACCAAAAGGGGCTCGGTCCGCCAATCCCCATAGGTGTGCGCGGGATCAGACACCCCCGACACATACGAAAAAAATATGGTGAGATTATGTAAGGAGAGCATGCAGAAATGTAGAGTGATAGTAACAACTAGTGGATCGATGTTTTTCCGTTGAACCAAAATAGCCCTAATGGATCGACGTGAATGTATAGTAATAAGTGATGCAACAAGAGTACATCCTCTTTGCCGTAGCCGTGTCGACCTCAGCATCATTGGGTTGGTCGCTGAAGCAGTTGAGGCAGAGGTGGCTGTCGGATGTGTGGAGGAAGATCTGAGGAATCTGTAGACGGCGTCCAGGGCACTGCTCTGTTGTGATGGATCGTTTTGTCGTTGGAGCAGCTCCGGTGAGCCGTAAGACGTCAATGCTGAAGCAACAGAAGACAAACATCGTCAATCTCAAGTGGGATTCTAATAGCATGATAGGTCCATGACTATACCAAATACCAGTGTAGTTCTCGATCCTATTGTTGTCGAGGTTGTGCCAAAATATGCAGCTTATACACCAACGTATTTGTCCATTACTTACAATGATGCAGAAGATTTACTACCAAGTACTACAGACCATGTTACTGTTTTGCAATGTTTAGGCGTGAGAAAGACCATGAACCATGCACTAGGTATGCAGAACATGTCTAACAACGCATGCATTCGTACTGATGACCAAGCAATCGTTGATGTGCGAGCAGATATAAAACAAGTTCAGCTGCCACCAATTTTCGCTTGGAGTCCAGATGGTGTTCACTTTGAATATTTATCTATATTGTCATGGACACCGGAACAGGACCAGTTCGTGTATGGGAAGGAGTCCAATAAAGCTACAGGTCAAGCTCACCTATCCAATCTTGCATGCTACGTTAGGATTAAAACTACTAGGAGTAGATCCTTTTTGTTTTTATTTCTGCCACGCAAGGAAAAGATCAACAAAAGGACTACATGTATTTGGGAGTTTTTAAGCCTAAGAGATGTCGGGTGGGGCCCTCCTGATTGCACAAGACGGGAGCGCTTGTACCAAAATTACTAGGCCAAGTATCTTTAATGAGAGTCCAGATTTGTTTAGGAGTTACTTTATTTTTCTTTTGTGCGTGTACGAGGTCAAGGTTTGGTCGGCTACTATATAAAGCCATGATACGAGGCATTGTACGGCAGGTTATTTTTATATGAAATAGACATGATGTGTTTTTCAGGGTAGACACCCGTATCAAGTTTTGGAGGGATCTTTAGAAAACCTCTGTGTTGCGATTTCTCTTCATGGAAATTGTTTTGCACGTGAGTACCTTCGTCAAGATTGGTTTTCTCGTGCTGGGCCGCAAGGTTCAAACCCTCTACTTCGTGTACATCGCGTGCGCGGGCGAGAGGTTGCTGCTATTGGTGGTGGATTGTCGTGAAAGGTTGGGCCGTAACAACGGATCGGATCTCACCACGAGGTTCGGTCTACATCATAGCATCTCCAATAGATGATGTAAAATGGATGTAAAATTAACATCACCAAAAACCACCTGACTACAACAGATAAGGTAAAAACTGTTGACTCTGAACTTAACTGTTGAAACTGAAATTTACTGTGGAATCTGAATGCTACTGTCGAAACTGAACGGAATGGTAGCAGAGAGGCACTTGACATGTAGTTTAGGGAGGGCCTGCAGTTCATCTTCAACCTGCACCCCCCTGAGCCGCCAACCACCACCGGCCGAACCGCCGGCCCCAGCGCCGCCTCGCCGCCCTGAAACAACTCGCCACCGCCACCCCGGCCAACCCTCTAGGCCCCCCGCCCCCACCTTGAACCCTAAGATAGATAGTGGGGTACCTCTCCGGCGAGCCCCCGTCCCCGCTGCGGGTGGTTCTTCCTTATCTCCGGTGAGCCCCCCCCCAACCCCTGAAAATCGACTGACCAGAAAGTCGATTCAGCCGACTGAAGTGTGGCTTAATCGGAGCACAGCAGCCGCACGAGCGAGGGGGAGAGCAGCAGCAGCAGCTGGGCGAGCGAGCGATCAAGCGAGAGACGGAGCAGCAGCAGCAGATCCGGCTGGTATGGACGCCACCGCCGAAGGGGCCTCGCACTGGGGGAGAGCCTCCGTGGAGATGTCGCCCGTGGCGCCGGCTTCAAGGTAGCTGCTCCATGGGGGTGCGGGATGGAGCACCGTCGGGGCCGGGAGGTCGAGTTAAGGAGAAGGTGTGATGCGATGAGTGTA
The DNA here is from genome assembly GCA_034509565.1 of Triticum monococcum. Lineage (NCBI taxonomy): Eukaryota > Viridiplantae > Streptophyta > Magnoliopsida > Poales > Poaceae > Triticum > Triticum monococcum. Next base: position 49,649,502 of record CM067846.1, read on the forward strand.
CAACCTCTTTGGTGGCGCCGAGCAGGCCTCGGCTTCGTCCGAGGAGTCGGTGAGGATGTTGCGGTTCCGGTGGAGCAGGTTAAGGTGGCGTTGTGGGGATGGAGCAGCCGCGATAGACGAGGCGATCGTCGGAGCAGCTCCTTGGAGGTGGAGGACGGGGCGGCTGAACCGGCGGGACGGCGAGATGGGCGACGGATCCTCATCCGGGGAGGTGGACGAGGGACGTCGAGCTGTTGCGGTGGACGATGTCGTCGGGGAAGAGGCTCCGGTTGGGCAACGGTGACGTGGCGGACGGAGGAGGGTGGGGTTTCACGGCTGGAGCGGAGAGGTTATGGCGGCCTGGGATTTCGAATGGCGAAAAGGGGGCGATGGGAGGGGGTGCACTGGTAGAAAAAGGGCCTATAGTCCCGGTTCATAAGGGCCTTTAGTCCCGATTCTGGAACCGGGACTAAAGTGTCGGTACTAATGCCCTGTCCCTTTAGTCCCGGTTCAATCCAGAACCGGGACAGATGGGCCTCCATGTGGCCTATGCGTGGAGCCCAGGCAGGAGACCCTTTGGTCCCGGTTGGTGGCACCAACCGGGACCAATAGGCATCCACGCGTCAGCATTTCTGTGGCTGGGGTTTTTGTTTTTTTCGAAAGGGGTGGGGGGTTGGGGGGTTAATTTAGGTGTTTCATATATTGTGTTAGGTAGCTATAATTAATAGAGAGAAGTGTCCTCTCTTATGTCCGTGCTTGGTCGACGCTACGTACTATACATATGTATAGAGAGGACTAGACACGCTAGCTAGCTAGTAAGCAAACGAAGGAAGCAGGAGATCGTCATGAATATATATGCATACAGAGAGAAGTGATATCGACCACCTCTCCTTCTCCGAGAGATTGGTCGAACAACAAGTTCTCGTATATCTATCTGACACTACCGGCTACATATATACAATAATTATCTCTTACAAATATAATCATACGGACTCATGGTCCACATAGTATTCTCCGTCTTCAGCGATCACGTGGTCAAGAAAGAATGCCGCCAATTCCTCTTGAATTGCTTGGATGCGAACTGGTGCTAGGAGTTCATCCCGCTTCCGAAACATCTAATTTGAAGAAGGGGGTCAATACATATATATATGAATGAATGAAACTCAACACAGATGATGGTAATAAAATAAAATTGTGAATGTTGTTATTTACGTACTTCATATTGTTCGTCAGAGTACCCACCCTGCTCACAGGTCGTGTGGTGGATGGACTCGCAGACGTAGTATCCCCAGAAATCATTCCCTTGTTCCTGCCACAACCACTTTACAAGAAATAGAGGTCAATCAAACTAATAAGCAAGAATGCTAAATGGTATTGATGAAACTAGCGCTTGAATCACTAGCTAGGGGATGCACGGAAGATGCTACTATAGTACTTACTTTCGGGTGTCTAAATTCCAGCTCCTTCGGCAGTCCCGGAACTTTTCTGCTGAATTTTCTCCAAACCCTGCCGGACAAATAAAACAATTACTTGATATCAGGAAATGAACAAAGTTGCTGATATGGTGGATAATGATCGATTTAACTTACTTCTTGAGGACTTCAGTCATGTCCGCATACTCCTGGGGATCTTTTCGTTTAGAGTCCAAGACAGTTACTACTCCCCGCTCAAGCCTAATCTCTAGGAGAATATAGTGGTACCTGCGCACGCATGCATAACTCATCAATTACGTTACTATAACCTGGACTAATATATTATGGAAACCGAATATGCACAAGACAGTAACACTCACTTGAAGTTGTAAGGAAAGAGTATTATATCTTTGTTTTCATTTTTCTGAATGGTCGTAGCAAGTTGGCCTCGGTATCTCCAGGACGATGTTCAACCTCAATTGCATCTATGAGATATGTGTTAACGAACCAAATATCACCGATTTGTCTTTTCTTCAATTCGGCGATCTTCAATCTGCATAATATAGTGAGGATAATTATAAATACATGCAATGAAAGAGATGAGCTATATAGAGAGACTTAATGACAGAAGTAGTAGTACTTACAGACAGTAGCAGGTGACCGTTGTTTTATCGAGGGCCAATTGATTGAAAAACTGATAGAACTCCTCAAATGGAATAGGCAACAGTTCAATTCCAACGAGGTCATGCTCCGGTTGAACTCTCGCATACAAAGTACTCCTCCCCCCAGACTCTCTACAGATTTTCAAGTACCAATCATGTAATCTTTGCATCATCATTGTTAAAGATTTTTCATCTTTGATGAGAGGCTTCCCGTACTCGTATCTGTGTATCTGCACCTCCATGGGATCATAATGTACATCGTCGGGCAGGTAATCGTCAACATTGCAATAACCGGGCACCATCCTCGGATCGACGATGTCGCTAGGCACCTTGAGCGGGGGGCACAATTGCTTCGCTTGTTCACCGAGCTGGGCAATTTGTTTCCCAGCTGCTCGTCGTTCTTTCAGCCTTTGATCACTGACTGTACTTCCCGACCGCTCTGCTTCGGCCCATGTCTTTGCAATAATGCGCTCATAGTTACCTTTCGGCGGAGACTTGGGTGGTTTTGCCAGGGCAGCCAGAGTGCGCTTCACTTTCACCGGATCTACCTTCTCCTCCGGAGGTGGATGTCTCTTTGCTTTCAATCCTTTAAACCAGTCATCCACTTCGGTTCGCGCGATCTTCGCGTTCTCCTCCGGGGTCCTCTTGTATGGTAACTTCTGTGGACTCTTCAGAGAAGGACCGAATCTGTATGTCCTCCCGCCTTTGGTTGTACTACTAGACGTCGACCGAGCAGACGGAGCGGTTGTCTTCTTTACTTGCTTACGAGACGGAGGAAAAGGACTACGACGCGCCGGAGCAGCTGCTGGAGCAGCGGCGGGTCTCTTCCGCCCTTGCTGACAAGGCGGAGAAGGAGGAGGTTGGCTGCTCGGGCGCGCCGGCGTAGGCGGAGAAGGAGGTGGAGTGCTGCCATGCGCCGGAGAAGGAGCCGGCCGAGGGCCCTGATCGTCACTCACCGGAGGAGGAGGCGGTGGAGGAGGCGGAGTGCCCTGACTCGCTGGAGGAGGAGGAGGAGGCGGAGGCGTCCAGTTCGGAAGGTTGATGAGCTCCTTCCACCATAGGCATGGAGTCTTCAGAGCAGACCCCAGCCGAGTCTCCCCTTCACCGGTAGGGTGGTCAAGCTGGAGGTCCTCAAATCCCTCCGTTATTTCATCCACCATCACCCTAGCATATCCTTCTGGAATCGGCCGGCAGTGAAAAGTTGCACCGGGTTCAGTTGGATAAACAAAGCCAACAGCCGCCTTGACCTTCAAATTCATCCATTGCGTCATAAGGTGGCAATTTTGAGACTCCATGATAGCATCCACGGGATAGCTGGCAGGAGCCGTCAAGGCATGCTCCGGCTGAAGCAGCTCGGTGGAAGCCACGCTGCTTCTGCGCTGAGATGGCGGGGTAGCTTCGGGGGAAGCTTCGGCAGTACGTTTGCTGCGATTTGCTTCTCGTTCCTCTATTGCGTCTACCCTTGCTTGCATCGCCTGCATTTGGGTCTGCTGCACTTTTTTCCTCCTCTCATGGGATTTGTAACCGCCTGCGTCCGGAAACCCAACCTTCCACGGAATGGAGCCTGGCGTGCCTCGTGTCCATCCAGGGTGCTCAGGATTCCCGAGGGACATTGTGAGCTCGTCGTTCTCTCTGTCTGGAAAGAACGTCCCTTCCTGCGCTGCTTCGATATACTACTTAAGCTTCCTGACTGGTATGTCCATTTGATTGTTCGTCCAAATGCACTTCCCTGTAACAGGGTCCAAGGTTCCGCCAGCCCTGAAGAACCAAGTCTGGCAACGGTCTGGCCAGTTAATTGTCTCTGGTTCGATCCCTTTATCAACCAAATCATTCTCAGTCTTGGCCCACTTAGGCCGGGCTACGAGGTAGCCACCTGACCCCGTGCGATGGTGAAGCTTCTTCTTCGGAGCATTTTGCTTGTTTGTCGCCAACATCTTCTTACTCTATTCCGATGTCTTGTGGGACACAAATGCGGGCCAGTGATCTCTGATCTTCTCGTATCTGCCCTTGAATTCTGGTGTCTCATTATTTTCGACAAACTTATTCAGCTCTTTCTTCCACCTCCTGAATAGTTCTGCCATCCTCTTAAGAGCAAAAGACTTGATTAATTGCTCTTTAACTGGGTTCTGTGGATTATCTCTGGCGGTAGGGTGAAATTTGGCTTCTGCTCAGTCCAAAGATCATTTTTTGCATATCATTGACATAAGACACCTCAGGGTCTTCTGTACCCGACTTAAACCATTGCTGGATGCTTATCGGGATCTTGTCCCTAACCAGAACCCCGCACTGAGCAACAAATGCGTTCTTTGTTCGGATGGGTTCAATCGGTTGGCCGCCGGGCGCGATTGCTATGATCTCAAACCTTTCATCCGAGCTCAACTTTTTCTTCGGGCCTCGTCTCTTTACCGAAGTTGTGCTCGATCTGGAGGGCTAGCAAAAAGAACAAAGACTTAAGTCATATGTGTACATACCAAAACAATGAATGCATCAATCAGCTAGTCAGCACAAGCTTAACTAATATATATACCTGGCCGGACTCGGTTTGGTCACCGGAGCCGTCATCACGGTCTCCTTCTTGCACCGGCATTGGGTCACCAGAGCCGTCCTCATGTTCTTCTTCTTGCACCGGCATTAGGTCACCGTAGCCAGCTTCTTCACCCTCTCCTTCCAGACCATCGGTGTCGTTGAGAAACAACGAGACGGCATCACTTCCTTCTGCGATTATGTCCCTAAACAATGCTTCTTTTGCTTCGTCTCGGGCAGTGTCCATAGTTTCTACAAATATTTACAACATGGCAATTATTATTCAAACATGACAGATGGATATATTAGTGGCAAACGTAGAACTAGCTACCTAATCATAGTAAGGAATCATATATATTAATTAGTGGCCTCGACGCTGCTTCTCTAGGGTTTGGGGTGGCCTCGACAATGCTTCAAGGGTTTGGGGTGGCCTCGACAACGCTTCAAGGAGGGGGTAATATCGACCCCCCCCCCACGTGTTGAAGCTATCGGGAGGGGGTATATATCGACAACGACGACACTACATCTATGTCCCTCGACGACCCTCGTTCCCGATAAAAAAAGAGGAAGAAGAAGAAAAAAAAGAGGAGAAGAAAGAATAGAGGAGAAGAACTCCTCTATTCTTTCTTCTCCTCTTTTTTTGTTCTTCCTCTTCTTTTTTTATCCTTTTCTTCCTCTCATGTTCGAGAGGATCGCCGAGGGGTCGGGAGGTTGCCTAGTGTCAAAGGATTCAACAAAACCATGTCTTCATCATTAGGCGAAAGTAACATCTGCATGATGGTACGAAGCTCTCCAAAGTTATTTTGGAACGGAGTCCTAGATAGGATAATTCGCTTTTTGGTACAAAGTTCAGCAAGAACCTTCCAAATATCGTTATTTGGAAGGCCTTTTTTGAAATTCATACAAGAAGGCAAATTATCCTATCCGGGACACCATTCCAAAATAACTTTGGAGGACTTCGTCATGCCCTGGTTACTTCCAGCTAATGATGAAGCCATGGATTTCTTCAATACTTTGACACTAGGAAACCTCTCTCGACCCCTCGGCGATCCTCGACCCCTCGAACCCTCGACGACCCTGGAACCCTCGACCCCTAGACGACCCTGAAATAAAAAGAGGATAAGAAGAAAGGAATAGAGGAGAAGAAGAGAAAATAGAATATATTCTATTTTCTCTTCTTCTCCTCTTCTTTTTTTTCTTTTTCTTATTTATTTTTCCCCTTCTTCCTCTCCTCTTCTTCTCCTTTCTTCCTCTTCTTATTTTCCTTTTTCCTCTCCTTCTTTTTCTTCTTCTTCCTTCTTTCTAGCTAGATATATAAAACTTTTCTAAAAATGTAACTTTTGCATATATACATGGAAAAAATTGTTATCCGGGAGGGAGTATATCGACCCCCCCCCCCCCCCTCGACCCTCTTTTACTTCTTCTTCCTCTTTTCTTCTCCAACACAAAACACATCTCATCTCATCTCATTTCATCCAAAAGTAATTCTTTGCATATGAACATGCATACATTTACTTTTTTTCTTAAATGTTACATATGAGCACTTTCTTAAATGAGCATATGAATAGTTTTTTAAATATTAATGAGCATATGAACATACATATCAACAAAAAATAGACCTTTTTCTTGGTAACAAAAAAATGCAAAAACGAGCATTATATATACAGCATATACAGAGCATTATATAGTGAACATACATACATACATACATACATACATACATACATACATACAGTGAGCATACACATGAGCATTATACGGCGACGGCGACGATGGTTGGCGGTGGCACGTGCTTACGGATGACGTGCGGGGACGGCAATGAGAAGGAAAAGGGGAGGAGGCAGGGGCTCACAGCGCGGGGAGGGTCGAGGTCGCCGGCCGGAATCGGTGCGGGCGACGATGACAGCGTCGGCGGGGGCGTCGGGCGGCTTCGGGGCGGCCTGGCGAGCAGGGGAGTTCGAGGCGACGGCGGGGGCGGCGAGGGCGTCGGCGTGCGGGGGCGGGACGGGGCAGGGGCAGGGCGACGGCGACGAGGAGCGGGCGGCGATGGCGAGCATGGGGCAGGGGCGCGGGGCGACGGCGACGGCGAGCACGGGTAGCCTGGCGGCGTCGGGGCAAATGGTCAATGAGAAACTGAAAATTTCCTAAATCCTGCTTATATACACAGAGTATTGGTCCCGGTTCGTGGCATCAACCGGGACCAATGCCACCTTTAGTCTGGTTGGTGCCACCAACCGGGACCATAGGTCTCTTTTCAGCAGCGAGAGACCTATGGTCCCGGTTGGTGGCACCAACCGGGACTAAAGGGGGGCATTGGTCACAGTTGGTTCCACGAACCGTGACCAATGCCCCCTTTAGTCCCGGTTGGTGCCACCAACCGGGACCAATGCCCTTGTGCTGCCCCGCGCCCAAAAGTTTAGTCCCACCTCGCTAGTTGAGAGGGCTCGGGAGTGGTTTATACGCGCTGCTGCGGCCACCCTCCCGAGCTCCTCTCAACTGCAGGCTTTCGGGCCTAATCTATCACTGCAATGCCTGTGGGCCTACTGGGCCTGCTACGGGCCTGAATCCTGGCCCATGGTAGGGTTTCTGGTCGTATTCAGGTCGTGGTGGCCCAGTAGGTGGCATTTTTTTGTTTTTTGTTGCTTTATTTATTTTCTTTTGTTTTTTGCTTTATTTTTTTAATTCTTTATGCTTTTAGTTTTAGAAAAATTATAAACTTCTTGTTAATGCCATTAGTTTTCAAATTTGAAAACACTTTTTTAGTTTTCTTTGTTGCTTTATTTATTTTATTTTGTGATTAACTTTACTATAAAAATAGTTTTTTCCTGTTTTTTATTTGTTTTTTGCATTATTTATTTTCTTTTGTTTTTTGCTTTAATTTTTTATTCTGTTTGCTTTTAGGTTAGCAAAATTATAAACTTTCTGTTAGTGCCATTAGTTTTAGAAAAATTATAAACTTTCTGTTAGTGCCATTAGTTTTCAAATTTGAAAACACTTTTTTAGTTATTTTGTTTTCTTTGTTGCTTTATTTATTTTATTTTCTGATTAACTTTACTATAAAAATAGATTTTTCCTGTTTTTTTTATTTGTTTTTTGCATTATTTATTTTCTTTTGTTTTTTTCTTTAATTTTTAATTCTGTTTGCTTTTAGGTTAGCAAAATTATAAACTTTCTGTTAGTGCCATGAGTTTTAGAAAAATTATAAACTTTCTGTTAGTGCCATTAGTTTTCAAATTTGAATAGTTAAAACTTGAATTCTTTGAAAATTGTTTGAATCACAAGTTTGTGATTAACTTACTAAAAAATGAGAATAGATGCGCTTATAGAGAAAATTCAACCTAAATTCCTAGTAAATTTCTATGAATTTCAGAGAAATTCACTATGAATTTAGGTTAAACTTTTCTCTATTAGGGCATCTATTTTCACTTTGAGAGGAGCTCAACAAGGCAGAGAGGGAAGGGCTTATAAACCAGTGTGAGCCCCCTTCGGTTGGCGAGGTGGGACTAAACTCTGCCCGCAACGAGGATCAACCCTTTAGTCCCGGTTTGTGGCACAAACCGAGACTAATGGTCATGGGCCAGGGGCGAGGAGCAAAATTATAAACTTTCTGTTAGTGCCATTAGTTTTAGAAAGTTGGAAGTTGAAAGTTGGCATGGGTCAGGGACTAATGGTCATGGTATAACGAGGGCCGAACCATAAGACATGAAAGCATTTCAAATGAACTCTGAAAAAGTTGAAAGTTGGGATGGTATCATAATTTCACCCACATAGCATGTGCATGTACAAAACGGACAATGGTAGCATGTTCGTGTGTTACAAAGTTGGGGAAGAAAGTCTTCACTTTTTCTTCGCTTGTGTCATTTGCTTATTGCGCCGTAACCATGGATAATCTTCATTGTTTATCAGGATGCTTGGGTCAGCCTTGACATTGAAGGGAGAAATTTCATGAAACTTTTCATAATCTTCAGACATGTCTATCTTGCCGTCCACTCCCAGGATGTCCCTTTTTCCTGAAAGAACTATGTGGCGCTTTGGCTCATCGTATGATGTATTCGCTTCCTTATCTTTTATTTTTCTCGGTTTGGTAGACATGTCCTTCACATAGATAACCTGTGCCACATCATTGGCTAGGACGAATGGTTCGTCTGTGTACCCAAGATTTTTCAGATCCACTGTTGTCATTCCGTACTGTGGGTCTACCTGTACCCCGCCACCTAATAGATTGACCCATTTGCACTTAAACAAAGGGACCTTAAAATCAGGTCTGTAGTCAAGTTCCCATATGTCCACTATGTAACCATAATATGTGTCCTTTCCGCTCTCGGTTGCTGCATCAAAGCGGATACCGCTGTTTTGGTTGGTGCTCTTTTGATCTTGGGCGATCGTGTAAAATGTATTTCCATTTATCTCGTATCCTTTGTAAGTCAATACAGTCAAAGATGGTCCCCTAGATAACAAGTACAACTCATCACAAACAGTGTTGTCACCTTTGAGAGGTGTTTCCAACCAACTGCTGAAAGTCCTGATGTGTTCACATGTAATCCAGTCGCCGCACTGCTCCGGGTGTTTGGAGCGTAGACTGTTCTTGTGTTCATCGACATACGGGGTCACCAAGGTAGAGTTCTATAGAACTGTGTAGTGTGCTTGAGACCAAGAATATCTGTCCCTGCATATTACTCAGTCTCTTCCAAGAGTTCCTTTTCCAGTCAGTCTCCCCTCATACCGCGATTTAGGGAGACCTATCTTCTTAAGGCCAGGAATGAAGTCAACACAAAACCCGATAACATCCTTTGTTTGATGGCCCATGGAGATGCTTCCTTCTGGCCTAGCGCGGTTACGGACATATTTCTTTAGGACTCCCATGAACCTCTCAAAGGGGAACATATTGTGTAGAAATACGGGCCCCAGGATGACAATCTCGTCGACTAGATGAACTAGGACGTGCGTCATGATATTGAAGAAGGATGGTGGGAACACCAGCTCGAAACTGACAAGACATTGCGCCACATCACTCCTTAGCCTTGGTACGATTTTTGGATCGATCACCTTCTGAGAGATTGCATTGAGGAATGCACATAGCTTCACAATGGCTAATCGGATGTTTTTCGGTAGAAGCCCCCTCAATGCAACTGGAAGCAGTTGCGTCATAATCACGTGGCAGTCATGAGACTTTAGGTTCTGAAACTTTTTCTCTGGCATATTTATTATTCCCTTTATATTCGACGAGAAGCCAGTCATGACCTTCATACTGAGCAGGCATTCAAAGAAGATTTCTTTCTCTTCTTTCGTAAGAGCGTAGCTGGCAGGACCTTTATACTGCTTCGGAGACATGCCGTCTTTTTCGTGCAAACGTTGCAGGTCCTCCCGTGCCTCAGGTGTATCTTTTGTCTTCCCATACACGCCCAAGAAGCCTAGCAGGTTCATGCAAAGGTTCTTCGTCACGTGCATCATGTCGATTGAGGAGCGGACCTCTAGGTCTTTCCAGTAGGGTAGGTCCCAAAATATAGATTTCTTCTTCCACATGGGTGCGTGTCCCTCAGCGTCATTCGGAACAGCTAGTCCACTGGGACCCTTTCCAAAGATTATGTAGTGTAAATCATTGACCATAGCAAGCACGTGATCACCGGTGCGCATGGCAGGCTTCTTCCGGTGATCTACCTCGCCTTTGAAATGCTTGCCTTTCTTTCGACATTGATGGTTGGTCGGAAAAATCGACGATGGCCCAGGTACACATTCTTCCTGCATTTGTCCAGGTATATACTTTCAGTGACATCTAAACAGTGCGTGCATGTGTGGTATCCTTTGTTTGTCTGTCCTGAAAGGTTACTGAGAGCCGGCCAATCGTTGATGGTCACGAACAGCAACGCCTTAAGGTTAAATTCCTCCTGTCTATGCTCATCCCACGTACGTACACCATTTCCATTCCACAGCTGTAAAAGTTCTTCAACTAATGGCCTTAGGTACACATCAATTTCGTTGCCGGGTTGCTTAGGGCCTAGGATGAGAACATGCATCATAATGAACTTCCGCTTCATGCACATCCAAGGAGGAAGGGTATACATACATAGAGTCACGGGCCAGGTGCTGTGATTGCTGCTCTGCTCCCAGAAAGGATTAATGCCATCCGCGCTTAAAGCAAAGCATACATTCCTTGGGTCCTTTTGCAAACTCATCCCAGTACTTTCTCTCGATTTTTCTCCACTGCGACCCGTCAACGGGTGCTCTCAACTTCCCATCTTTCTTTCGGTTCTCACTGTGCCATTGCATCAAATTGGCATGCTCTTCGTTTCTGAACAGACGTTTCAACCATGGAATTATAGGAGCATACCACATCACCTTCGCAGGAACCCTCTTCCTAGGGGCTCGCCGTCAACATCACCAGGGTCATCTCGTCTGATCTTATACCGCAATGTACCACATACCGGGCATGCGTTCAGATCCTTGTATGCACCGCGGTAGAGGATGCAGTCATTAGGGCATGCATGTATCTTCTCCACCTCCAATCCTAGAGGGCATACGACCTTCTTTGCTGCGTATGTACTGTTGGGCAATTCGTTATCCTTTGGAAGCTTCTTCTTCAATATTTTCAGTAGCTTCTCAAATCCTTTGTTAGCCACAGCATTCTGTGCCTTCCACTGTAGCAATTCCAGTATGGTACCGAGCTTTGTGTTGCCATCTTCGCAATTGGGGTACAACCCTTTTTTGAGATCCTCTAACATGCGATCGAACTTCAGCTTCACCTTTTCACTTTCGCATTGCGTCCATGCATCGACAATGACCCGGCGGAGATCACAATCATCGGGCACATCGTCTAGTTCCTCTTGATCTTCAGCAGCTTCACCCGTTGCAGCATCATTGGGCACATCGTCTGGTTCCTCTTGATCTTCACCAGCTCCCCCCGTTGTAGCATCACCGTATTCAGGGGGCACATAGTTGTCATCGTACTCTTCTTCTTCGCCGTCTTCCATCATAACCCCTATTTCTCCGTGCCTCGTCCAAACATTATAGTGTGGCATGAAACCCTTGTAAAGTAGGTGGGAGTGAAGGATTTTCTGGTTAGAGTAAGACCTTGTATTCCCACATTCATTGCATGGACAACACATAAAACAATTCTGCTTGTTTGCCTCAGCCACTTCGAGAAACTCATGCACGCCCTTAATGTACTCGCGGGTGTGTCTATCACCGTACATCCATTGTCGGTTCATCTGCATGCATTATATATAATTAAGTGTCCAAATTAATAGAAGTTCATCATCACATTAAAACCAAAGTGCATACATAGTTCTCATCTAACAACATATAGCTCTCCAGAGCATCTAATTAATTAAACCATACATTGAAACTATGTAAAACATTTCAATGCGAAAACAAATGCGATCATAATCGCAACCAAGGTAACAATTGATCCAACGGCATAATGATACCAAGCCTCGGTATCAATGGCATATTTTCTAATCTTTCTAATCTTCAAGCGCATTGCATCCATCTTGATCTTGTGATCATCGACGACATCCGCAACATGCAACTCCAATATCATCTTCTCCTCCTCAATTTTTTTATTTTTTCCTTCAACAAATTGTTTTCTTCTTCAACTAAATTTAACCTCTCGACAATAGGGTCGGTTGGCATTTCCGATTCACATACATCCTACATAAATCATATCTATGTCACGTTGGTTGGCATAATTTTCATAAACAATAAATGAACCAATAGTTATAAAGATAATATATATACCACATCCGAATCAGAGACAGGACGAGGGCCGACGGGGGCGGATACCAAAACCATCGCACTATATAAGATGCAATAATAAAAGTAAGAAAATAACACAAGTATCTATGTAAACATGCAAGTAAGAATATTTTTCCTTTCAGAAAGAAGATAAAACAAGAGGCTCACCATGGTGGTGCCAGCGATGAGCTCGGCGCGGGTGATCGACGGCGGTGAAGACGGGGACGGGGCGTGATGGACCGCTAAACCTAGACAAATATTATGGAAAATGGAGCTTGGAGGTCGAGCTTGGAGAGGAGAAAGCTTAAGTAGTGTGGCTCGGGCATTCCATCGAACACCTTGTGTGCATAGGAGGTGAGCTAGAGCACCACCAAGCCCTCTCCCCCTCAGCCAGAGAAAAGCAGAGCACTGGGGTGCTCTGCTCGCGAGCGAGGGGTATATATAGGCACCTCATTGGTCCCGGTTGGTGGCATGAGCCGGGACTAATGGGGATCCTTTAGTCCCGGTTCAAGCCACCAACCGGGACCAATGGTGGTGGGCCAGGAGCGAGGCCCATTGGTCCCGGTTCATCCCACCAACCGGGACCAAAAGGTCCAGATGAACCGGGACCAATGGCCCACATGGCCCGGCCGGCCCCCTGGGCTCACGAACCGGGACCAATGCCCACATTGGTCCCGGTTCTGGACTGAACCGGGACTAATGGGCTGAGCCGGCCTGGACCAAAGCCCTGTTTTCTACTAGTGGTGAAGCATGACATAGGAACGCGCTTGTCCAAAATGTAGGGTGTGTTACAAAAGTACCCCCCACCGATTTGAACTAGCGGCCCTTTCGGCTCAGGGTTAGAAGGGGGATTTCGCGCGTCAGGATTTGGCAGCTGGAGGGAGTTTTCGCACGCGTTGTAATTTCGGGATAGCAAGACGCGGGTTGTGAAGGTGCCAGTTTTGGCAGCACGATATTTGAATTTTTGGGATATAACAAGACGCTGGTTGAATTTTAGGGACAAGCCTAACGTGTAGTAATATTGTACTTGTACGTACCAAATCAATTCGCACTTCCCTCAACCAAAAAGAAAAAGAAAAAATAAAACTATTCACACCACACAAAGAGAGAGAGTCTTGCCCCGTTTTACTATACAAATGCTATTCAAAGCTACTCCCTCCTTCCATCTATATAGGGCCTAATGCGTTTTTCGATGCTAGCTTTGACCAAATATTAGAGCTATGATATATGACATGCAACTTACACAAAGCACACCGTTAAATTCGTCTGTGAAAGGTTCTTTCAATGATATAATTTTCACATTGTGCATGTCATGTACTATTAATCTTGCCAATAGTCAAAGGGGGTCTTAAAAATCTCATTACACCCTATATAGATGGAAGGAGGAAGTATGAATCCATGTTATGTCCGATTAAAATTTTTTGCTTGATGTATAATGCATGTAACCTACTCATACCAACATTTTAGTGAATTCCAAATGTCTATACTACCGCTGCAATTCGAACTAAATTTGAATTCGTTTCTCTATTTCAATAAGAATCTACAATCATGATTGTTGCCAACTTCAACCATCATAGTTTCCTTGCTATCCGCCAGATATAAATCAGACGGCCTATAATGCAGGATGGCAGGCACACCATCATCAACAACTCCGTTTTTTATAAGAGTAGAGATAAAATATATTAAATGTAGTATACCATGTTCATAACCACACCATGTGTATCACAGTTATATATATTCACACATCCGTCGGTTTGAAACAATATGATAAATTCTTCACATATCCGAATTCGCTTTTTATAATGAAGTATATATGATCTCTATTCGTCTTTTACACCCACACAACCCTCTTATCTTTGTAGCTAGCGCTAACTTTCTCTTGTGCATGCACACGTCCGCATCCCTCTCACCCTCCCTCAGCATTCTCTAGCTCCATCGCGCAAATACGTCTTTTCACTTTAGGTCGTTCCCACGGTGTGTGTAGGCCCCCCAGCTCCTTCTTTACGGCACACATCGATCGATATGCCTCTCTAGCCAGGTGTGCCTAGCACAAACACAAGCTTCCCCTCTTCTCTTGTCACCGTCCATGCCTCACTCCCACCACTCTTTTCATCGTTCTCGTACTCGCACACTCCTCCCCCTCGATATAGTATGCCTCTCGTACCACCTCCTACATGCATCCCTCTCTCTCTATCCTGCTCCCTGTGCCTCATTTGCTTCTAACACACACATGCATGTATACCGATCGATCTCCCAACATATACCTAGATCGACTTTAACTACCCACCCATCGATCGACGTACCTCACAAGTTATTTCTCTTCTTTCTCTTACAAAGGGCGATTGATCTTCCTATGTAGTTACGTCTGCTTAGCATAGCCACATCATCCCCCCTCATCATTCGTGCATGCCTCCTGACCCGTCTCTCACACGCACATGCACAGACAACAAGCAGCCATCTCCTCTCTTATTGATATTGTGGGCGTGCCCTCCGTTTGTCTAGCAAGCCTATCCCACCATTTGTTAGAAGCAACTCCACTACCACCCCCTCCAACACTCTAGCTCTGTCTCTCTCCCAACCTTATTCATCTCATGCACATATGCATGGATGCGGATCGATCTCCCATAATACATGAGGCAGATCGATCTCCTTAATACATGAGGTAGGCCTCTGTCCTCCTCCACACATATACCAGCCATTGTACCTCTATAGTTAATTGGACCTCCCTCTTCCCCCACCACACACCGATAGCCGAGCGCTGCAGGTAGGTATCCATGCCACAGAGACAAACTGCACATGTCCCATCTCACGTTCCAGTAGGCCAACCACTCTATATCTTTGATGTGGGCACACTCAAATTCGACGGCACTCTTTATCGATCGCGCGCGCACATAGACATACACATCATCCCTCTCTTCGATTCTATGGACACCTCAAGCCGATGAGACCTCCGCTCTCTTCTCGTGGATCGCCCCCTCTATATATATGTTATATCCAGGACTCTATTTCACACACATTGCATATGTTAAATTTTTTGATTGACCCCCCCCACAAAAAAAACTCTCAAGAACCCACACACTATATCTCTCTAGGTTTGTATCTCTCTCACACAACCCCACATAGGTGGTGTACGTATACAAGAAGAGAATAGGTGCACCGTGCACGTACTCACGCTTCGTGCCCAGCCACACCCGCGCGGGTACACGGTGGAGCTCATTTCTCCGCAGAAGCTGAATTTGTTTTTGAAACATCAAGTGGCCAGAGACTCGAAAACTTATTTGCCCATCAGTGACTTGTCAGGGTGGTGGATTTTAGTTTGTACGATAATGCCGCATCCACCTAAAGTAACGAAAGTTCTTACGTAAACTTCCTAGTAATTCTCTCTTCGTAGGTGCGGCATTACTCCTAACATTTGTAATATCAGTTTGAAACTTGTAATATTGCCGTGTCCTATTCCTGCGTTTTCAAAATCCTGCGAATCAAACAGGTCCTGAGTTGGTGATGATGTTGTGCCTCCCATCTTTCACCAATAGCCGTCGGATCTAGATCTGACGCATATGCATACAAACCAAGCTTCTCCATTTTTGAAAAAAGATGCCCGCACTTGTTCCCTATTTACAAACAACTCATTCTCTCTCACAATCATCCTCATCTCCTCCCCACCGCATCTAGGAGTAGAAGGCCGTGGAAAAATCTAGCGCGATGGCCGCTGCCGGAGCCGTCCACCCCCAATCTTGGTGTTCCGTGCAATGCACGGGCATCTACGCACGGGAAATTATGTCGAACAGGGCTAGTTGTAAGCATGCTAGCTCTACAGCCATGATAATAGTGACTGCAGACGGTGAGGCTGACTATGGTATGCCGAACACGGCGCCTATACTCAGGTGTCATCTCCGGCACAGGGTCTTGTCACTTCACTGTGAGGAGCAGCACGTAATAATTTGACCAACGGATATTCACTGTGAGGAACTGCCTTTGGGTGAATGACACATGGCCCCAGGGGATAGCTGGCCCACCTATCATACAGCCAAAGGAAGGTGCAGTAGAGGGCCGAGGAGTAGTACGAAATCCTACGCACCTACGCATGCTAACCTAGGGCTGAGTGATCACTCGAATCGCAAGATCAGTTGACTAGAAGCTACGCTAGACCCATGGAGGCGATCAGTGCGAGCATCAGTCGGCTGTGCCAGATGGTCAACGACGCCGGCCTGCGGCCCGACACCGAGGAACGTCTCCAGGTAGTATTGCTTGAGGTCGCCAGGGCGAGGGGCCGCTTGGACGATAGCTTCGTCTCCTTGTTCGACGAGGTCCTCGTCGGTTTCCTTGACAAGTTCACCATCGTCAAGAAGCTTGCAGACGACTTTGACGTAAGCCTCCAGCCGACGCGCCCAAGCTCTGCGATGCCCGCCACCCTCAACCGCCACTATGGTAACAACCTCTTCGACGCACTGGTGGCCCTGCGACTGCCCGCCGTCGCGCCGGAGAATGTCCACCTCGATGTCGCGCTCGCCACGCAGCGCCTGGCGCAGCAAGACACCATCTACATAATCACCCACATCTACGCGCAAATCGTCCACAAGGACTACTACATGCAAGAGGAGGACGATAGGACGCTGGCCTTCTTGGAGCGCAGGGCAACCTTGGACGGCACTGTTCAGAAGCATGTTGAACTCGCCGCCAACCCCGCTGCTCCTCACATGTCAGCTGGTGACCCGGCGCACTAGGGCGTGAGGATGTCGTTGAACGTTGATGGATCCGTATGTATTTTTATCTTTCCATCAAATCCATGTAGTAGTATATGATACTACAGTAATTATCTTACCTTTCGCATCAACTTCATAATTTTCTTACGTACTCCGTGCATGAACGGCGCCAGAACCAAACTTCTCATTACTCTAGGCAAAATCATTATTTTCTATCTATCGGACGCACCATGGAGCAGAACCAAATTTTACTAGTTACAAGTTCAAAAGGAAAAGCATGCCGTGTTCGCGTCGCACCCCCACACGGTTGGTCCGGCACGCCGCTCAAGCGGGAATGCATGTGGTGTTGCATTTTCACTTACAAGTGGGACCGCAGTTGAGCAAACCGACTATCGGCAAACCCCCACCCTGCCCACCATGCGATGGCTGAGAAAACAGGAGGGAGAAGAGATGGTTGCAGCACGGACTCCAAGAAAATTGGTGTCGGATGGGACTCGTGTGGGTGGCGTGTGCCGTACTGCTAGACATGAATGCTAGTTATGGCCCATGCCACCCCACTATATCGAGCCTATATCGACGTACGTAGAACAAATTTCCTGCAGTCCATGCTCAGCCCTCTATCTCTCTTCTCAGCCAGCCAGCGGAGACGCGGAGCCAATCGTCTATTTGCTCACAAGCGTCCCTACATGAAAGTGAAAACGCAAGAGGACCCACTGAACCTGCACATCTTTCACCTCGACGTGCTGAAAAACAAATCCAATAAAGATCTTCGGCGGCCGCTTTTGGAGTTACTCAAGAGTAGTAAGATTCTATTTACAGTTTAACCCAAGATGCACATCTCGTGGCTTCAACTACCGCTCTATTTTATTTCATGACACGACCTGGATGCTGGATGTCCCACGTGTCGCCAAAAGGAGGAAGAACCCGACCAAATCTTCGGTTCTGCTCTCGGATTAGACTAGTTGTGCTAACTTAAAAAATTTATTGTGTAATCCCTCCGTTCCAAAATACTTGACTTCCATTTGTCCAAAAATGGATGTACCTATATACTAAGACATGTCTAGATACATATATATTTTGACAAATAAAAGGCATGTATTGTGCAACGGAGGGAGTAGAATGGATGCAAGTTTTTGTATTGGGAAGAAGAGTACATCCATATATTGATAGAGCGCAATTTAGTAGATGTTCTATCACTTTTAGCTAGCACAGAGGCTAGAGATGAGATTAGTGCACTTGTTGATACTCCTACTAGAATAGAGGCTAGACTTGAGACTAGATGCGAGGAAGCAATGTCTACTTCTTTACCCTCGAAGAAGAAAGAAGCACGCAAGATCAAGCCTCCGCAGATCAACAATCAATGCATCGAGAAGGCACTAATCCAACTTACAGGAGTAGTAAAATGTATTCTTGTGGTTCTTGTTTTCTTTGGTCTTGCTTTTCTAGTCAAAATTATCATTGGATTTCGTGCAAAACGGAGGTGCATTTGGGGTCATGCGTTGGAGTTGGCCTTACAAGTGGGACCGTAGTTAAGGAAACCGACTATCGGCAAACCCCCACCTCGCCCGCCACACGATGGCTGAAGTTAGAGAAACGACGAGGTTGAAGAGATTGCTCTAGCACGGACTCCAAGAAATAATATGGTGTCAGATGGATGTCGTGGTGGTGGCGTGTGCCGTACTCCTGGACATGAATGCTTGTTCTGGCCCATGCCACCCTACTACTCCTACTACTTACTCCTACTAGTATATATTATACAATAGTATCGAGGATTCGAGGTGCTAGTTACGTACAATGAACACATTAACATATGGCTACAGTAAAAACACCCGCCCAACGCGCGAAGCATGTGAAGCTAGTACAAATTTAGAGAAGCAACTCGAAAGCCATTCATAAATTTAGTAAGTTTATCACAGGCATATCATTTTATTACATACAACAGGTCATCAACCCACATCAACAACGAGGATACATTATAAATACTAAAGTTTTCACCACACAACAAATAACAAGCCATGAAATGAACTTCAACTCAACCGTTCCGCAGCGTTGGAAACGCTTGCTTTGAACCACAGGTGATTCTCTGGGACGGGCCATCCATTGTCGATCTGGAGACCTACTATATCAGTACCAGGGTAGGGAACCACCCAAATGTCCGAGGTATAGACACAGTTGCTTCTCATAAATGTGTCAACAGCAGTTGGATCGCCTTTCACCATCATCGGATAGTTTTGTCCAAGGAAGAGCGAGTTTTCTCCAAGACTATCAATTTTGTGCTGGGGAGAAGGAGTTGGCGCTAGCACACTAGTATCCATCCCGAATACCATGCAACGGGTGTTGGAATAGGTCCGGAGAGTGCGACCATGGGAGACACCTGCTTCCTTAGCAGTAACATCATCAGTGGGCTGTATACACACAAGAAGAGGTGGTCCATTGGAATAGTGGCCAGGCGCCACAGAGTATATGGGCGCTGCTCGTCCTCATCCTCATGATCATCACCATCGGCATCTCCCCCTTGGTTATAAAAATTTTCAAGTATAGGTGGTGGGATGTTCACAGGACCTTGGAAACACAAGAAGAAGGTTAATTAGTAAATGGAAACTTGCTAACCCGCATGCATGTGGATGAAACAATTATAATTACGGTGGAAGACAAACGTACCAAAACTACTAGGATGCCATGCAAAAACAGTGCCACAAGTGGTGGCAGCAAACACAAGGCCCTCGTATTGAATTGCATCACAGTACTCATCCGTGTACAGAAACTGATTTTTGAGCAATATCCATCGAGTCGAACCACGAAGGACGGCAACAAGCTTGTCGAAGATAGCAACAACTTGATAGTTGTTGTAATTCCTAGAGCGGTTGGGAACTCGACAAATTGCTATTTTCCGTAGAAGACAGTCACCATGATCGTATTTGAACGTGCGTACATTACCGGTGTGCTCAACCTCTGGGCAGTGTGCTGAGATTTTTGGAAGTGGAACCCGGTGACGAGTGTACACATTCACAAGTTCCCACTCGCAGTTTGAACCAATGTAAACAACCCAATCTCCATTTGCGCCCGCCCAAGCCTTGCCCTCAAGCGATGGCATCTTAACATCATACGTATCATTATCAAGCGGCATCAACTGGCACAGGGCGAGGCCTCCGTCGTGCCGGCGCCAGTCATCAGGGTCACGGCGAAGAAGATAGGGGAGATCAAGCCGCTCCTTGACTCTTGGGTTCTTTGTAATGATGTTATTAGTTGAGTCGAGAATGGGCTTGAACGAACCTGCCATGCTAGCCGAGGTGATGACGTCGCACCGATCAATGAGTTCCTCCACCACGTCATCTTTCAGATCGGGGCAAGAATAACGGGGTCGTTTCCGGCCTGTTCCCTCCATGGAGAAGACGATCGAAAAATGGCAGAAGAAAGGGTGAAGGGCTGAAGGAAAATGGAGGAGGTAGAGGAAGAGCGTGCGACAGCAGTTCCAAATCGAGAGGGAAATGCGAAGAGTCTGTGGACGGTTGCGAGTTTGCCATGGTTCACGAAGAGGCGCCCTGGCCTACACGTCCGTTCGGATATACTCCTACTACTCGCCATCGTGTCAGGACCCCGATTCCAAGTCACGTCGATCTAGCCGGTAACACCTCATATCACTTTGTGGCCTCACGCACGGTATTCCCATGGGTGTCACCTTACCATGGCCCGGGACCGTTTGCGCCTTTTGGCTCACGTATATGATAGTGTCGCTAGCATCCATATGACAGAGAACCCGGGCCGACATGGCTAGTCGCTAACCCAAAGCGGCACTAACCTATGGGGAGAGGCATACATGAATCACATCGAGCATGTCGGTCAGCAGCGTGGCTGTAGCCCTAGGCTAACAGGACTCCGGGAACCCGGGCTGTAGCAGGCTAGGCAGGACTCCGAATGTCACCGCGTGACATTTCCCCGAAGGGACAGACACAGGAACGAAGTGAGACACATGCCGGCCAGTCAAGTGTCCTGAGCAGTAGTGCTGGGCTAGCAGGACTCCAATGAACCGGGCTGTAGCGGACTACTATGGCTCATGGAAGCACTAGACTACATTTCCCCATAAGAGAGGCTGCCAAGGATAAACAATTAGATTGTTGTCACGACCGGTTTTCCGGACAAAAATTTCCAGAAAATGGCCGTTGTGCTCACCAGCCCCAGGATTACTGTTAGCTGATGAGGCACCAACTTGTTACAGAAATTCCAAGCAAAAGTACAAAATGTGCAGTACAAGACCATTGTGGCCTGTGAGTACATCAAAGGTTTTCTAGTTGTCGATGGCGGAGGCGGTTTGTGAGTCATCAGTGTGTGGGACTCCATTTCCCACGGGAACAGTTGACTAGGTTAACTCCTATCTTCGCGAGGCTGCTATCACCGTTGCTTAATTTCCGCGGCTGTCATCGCAGCGCTCCTTTCCATGTGAATATCTTGCCAAGACAATAGCCAGGGACAAGCCAGTGAGTACTTTGAATGTACTCGCAAACATCAAGAACACTGGAATAATATAACTGATATCTATGCACTGAAATATTCTATGATCACATCGTCAGTCACAAATAACATATCTTTTATGCATGCAAGCGGTTATTTATAAGCGACATGAATAAGCAATAAGGGAGTGGAAATAAAATGCCGCAGTCGGGCGTCTGTGCGACACCGCATAAAGGGCTTAAAAGAAATGCCACAGTCGGACGTATGAGCGACATCACAGAAAGGGCTTTAAAAGAAATGCCACAGTCGGACGTCTGAGCGACATCACAGAAAGGGCTTTAAAAGAAATGCCACAGTCGGACGTCTGAGCGACATCACAGAAAGGGCTTTAAAAGAAATGCCACAGTCGGACGTCTGAGCGACATCACAGAAAGGGCTTTGAAAGAAATGCCACAGTCGGACGTCTGAGCGACATCACAGAAAGGGCTTTAAAAGAAATGCCACAGTCGGACGTCTGAGCGACATCACAGAAAAGGCTTTAAAAGAAATGCCACAGTCAGGCGTCTAAGCGACACCACAGAAAGGGCTTTCAAAGAGATGCCACAGTCGGACGTCTGAGCGACATCACGGAAAGGGCTTTTATTCACAAGTAAATTAGTACCCATAATAAATATTCAATTCATGATAATGAACGGGTTAGCCATCCACATGAATAAACATTTAGCCGGGCTTAGAAATAATTAATCACCATGAATATCCAGGGGTAGAACCATCCCAGGGATACTTGATAATACAAATAATATAACAGGTTAGTCCATCACAAAATAATAAACATGGTCCTCACAAGTCACCGATTAGTGTCCAAGTTTTAGTTTAACCATTTTCACCTCCGAAGACCGACACAAAGACCAATACTTGACCCATCCCAGACTGTAATCCTTAACCATGGACACGGCTATTCGAATAGGTTTAATCTCTGCAGAGGATGTACTCTTTACCCACGAGTAACGG
This sequence comes from Triticum monococcum, assembly GCA_034509565.1. Lineage (NCBI taxonomy): Eukaryota > Viridiplantae > Streptophyta > Magnoliopsida > Poales > Poaceae > Triticum > Triticum monococcum. The sequence continues at coordinate 49,671,972 of CM067846.1, forward strand.
ATTCCTTTAGTCCATCGGGACTAATTCCGTCTACGGCCTTTTAGTTGAAAACACGCCTAACTTGCACACACCAGCTTAACTCATCGGTGTCTGGAATCACCCACGACACTTGTTAAGCAAAACTCTAAGTGGGGAGGCTACAAGCTCACGTAGCATGGGATCAAATTTATATCGCACGCTCTAAGGGGTGGCCTCCCCTCTCGGTCCCAACCGGAAACACCCATGCGCCCGGACCAGGTGGCCTGCCTACCAGCTACAACCGATGTCTTCCACCATGGCCTCTCTGTACGGTGTGTGCTTGAAAGGGGTTGACGACTTACTGAACCATACCCTACCTGTGGCAGGGATGAGTGGTAGTACGAGGCAAGTATGGGGGTTACTGGAACAAGACTCGATCTGTGGTCGACTCAGGAGGTTTATAAGTTCCCTGCATGACATGTATATCAAATATATTACAACCGACGAAATCACCACTCAATATACCTTACCATGCCATACCGGACATAACCGTCCTGGCGGGGACCGGTGACAAGCTCATGCCTACCCAAGGCCGAGGTTTTCCCGGATTCCTTTCCGGCATGCATGCAAGGCATACGAGGATGATTATCATCACAAAGAATATTCATTTCCAACAGCAAGGAAATTACAGACATGCTTCCATGCATATGATCATATCACATAAAATAACAAGTCCTCCGAAATAAGGTGGTGTTATAAGCGTGTCAAATAACACACCAAAAACATTATACCAGGGTTCAGAATGCTTGCCTTCAAGTTGTGGAGGGGTGAGGTGCTCTCCAAAACTTTTGAAAGTTTCTTCTCTCTCTCCAAAATCCTATTTTAAAAATATATTTGAATCAACACACGTTTCAAAAACAGTACAAAAAGTTGTTTGGAATTTTTTTTTAAAAATTCTTAAAATAAACTAGACCAAATTTGAGGAAGGCAGGAAAAAGAATCAATTCATTTGGAGTTATAATTAAAAAGTTATAGCCAGTCAAAGATTTGGTCAAAATCTGTAATTTAAAATAAAACAGAAAAGAAAACGTCTCAGGGGGTAATACGCTTTCGAAGCGGGGAAAACGTACTAGAGGTTTTGCACTTTCACTTAGCCCACGTGGACCGACGCTGGGTCACTGACGGTGGGCCCGCCTGGCCCACTGGTCAGGTTTGACCAGTCGCCCGCGTCTTCTCCCTCCTCTGCCCGAGTGGAGCGGGGCTCCGGCGATCATCGCCGGCGAACGATGGCTCCGTTCGGAAAGAGGAGGCCACCAGCGGATTCAGGGGGCCTAGGTGGTCACTCCGGTAGTCGTAAGGTCGTCGGAAGTGGAGGGAATCGCCGGTGGCGAGCTCCGCGGCGGAGGGAACCTTCGGGAGCAAGGTGGATTTGGGGCTATGGTGGTTCCCGGTCAAGATTGAGCAGGGGAATGGGTTCACTGGAGGATGAGGAAGTTTCTGGCGAAGAGAATGGAGAGGGGGAGGTACTGGAGGTGCCGGATTGGCCGGGGCGGCGGTGGCGGCAGGAGTTGCCGGAGATGAGGAAGGAGGCCTCCCCGGGTCGATTGGCTGCCAATGGGGGTCCTCGGGAGGTGGCTTGGGACTGCCTGCGTGCGGAGATGAGCTCGGGGCTCCTTAAATAGGCGAGTCGAGGCGGTTCAGCGGCGGCCACGGATGAGCTCATCGGCGACCGTCTTACTGTACCTGCAGGGCATTGTGGCGGCGACGAGCGCTAGCGGACATGGCTGCGGATAAGCTCGCGCTGCTCCAGGGGCCAGGTGGCGAGCGGGGGAGGCTCGGCGGCGCTGAACGGAGCAGGGGCTATCGGCGGCCGTGGCGGCTAGCTCCTGGCCTGTCGGGCGTGGTGAGGGGCGGCTTGGCGCGTAGCGGTGAGGAGGGACGTGCGTGGCGAGGTGCTGCCGAGTGGGCCAAAGCCAGGGGGCCAGCGTGTCGGCTCGGGCGCGGCAGGTGCAAAACGCGTGCCAAACGCACGCTCTGCTCGCGCTCTGGGCACGCACGGGATGTGCTCGACACAAAGCCAGAGCGTGCTACAGAGCTTGGGTGAGGCTGGCACTTAGCAGATCTAGGTTAAGAGCAACTGGGAGTCTAGTGGACAGGTTAGTTTGATCCAAGGTGCAAGCTCACAGTGCAATGCCAAAACTCATGTCAAAACTGGTCATGCCTACAGGGTGCTCGATAGAATGCCACATGCACCTAGGCAACTCTTGGGGTGGCCAAAACTTCCAGATTGGGGTCTCTTTAGATGGACAAGAGGGTGGTGAGGTTAGTTGGTCAAATGCAGCAACTTGTTAGTGCAAGATTTGCAAAACTTCAATTCTGGACAGGAAATAAATGGCATTATTTCATGAACCAAAAATGAACCAATGGGTGCATGCTCCTGGATTTTGGGGTTTGGTAGGGTGGTCTATAAGCAGGAAAAGGAATCATGGGTAAAGGAGCAACTTAAGATGTAGTTTCTGTACAAATCCTCAAGTTGGACCAGAATAAAAATGAGGATGATTCACTCAAATTTTCAAAGAACAGCACTAGGTTTTTTGCAAAATGTTGAATCATATGTTACTACTAACATCCAAAATTTTTGGTGGAGGCTAGAAGAAATATTTAAATGAGTTGTAGTGCAAAATGCCCACTGGACCAGAGAAGAGAAATCTGTTGTAGAACTCAAAATATTTCATTTAATAAAGATGTTTTTATACAAAGGTGATTTAAAAAACATCACATGACATCTCCAAATTTTTGTGGAAATTTTAAGTGAATTTATCAAATGGTTGTAGTTCAAACATGGCCACTTAACCTTGAAAAACCATTTTCAAGAAAGTGAAGATCAAGCAACTTAATTATTTAATTAGTTATATTAAATGAGGAAAAGTTTTTCTTGAGAGATTAAATAAGCCCAATAACATATTTGAAAGATTTTCACTTTGGGGGAAACTCATCACAACAGGGAAGAAAATGATTAAACAAAATCAAAAAGGGAGCTCAGAAATTCAAAGTTTTTAATTCCTGGCAAAATTTTAATTCATTAAAACAAGGTCAAAATTTTGGGGTGTCACAACACTACCCCCTTAAGGAAAAATCTCGTTCTCGAGATTTGCCAAAGGCTATTTCAAGAAAATTTTATGCAACAAAAATGTGGCTACAATGAGAGGGCAATAAGTGGTGTAAAACCACAGTGTGGATACTGGTGCTGCGTGGAAAAATCTATGGTTTGGGACAAAAGAAAGTAGGATCCCTAGCTGGATACAAATTTAGAATAGTTTCTAAATTTAAATATACGCTGGTCGCACCCGAGAACACAGTGCTCTTTCTGGCTGACGGGTGGACTCGGGGCCCACAGTCAGCCTCTTCTTCTCCCTCTGGCTCTCTCTTCTTCCTCTCTCGCGCGCTTCCCCGCGCTTTCTCCACTGGCGACGTTTAGCGCGTAGGGTATCTAGGCCGTACCGAGGTAGTGCGCGGCGTGCTAGCTGCCGGTGCAGCGTGCACTCACCTCGCGGGCCAGCATGCTGTCGGCACTGCTTGCGGATTCGTCTCCAAACACCGGCGATCGGCGACGAGCGGCGTTGGTGGACTTCGCCCACCGTACACCGAGCTCGAGCTATAAAATGGCCGGGGTGTTCTCCTCTCTCCTTCCTCACACCTGGCCTCACTTCTCCTCCTTCTTTCCCCATTACTGCTTATATAAGCTCGGGTGAGGCTCTAATGGCGGAGGCGATGTCGGACTGGTTTGCGATCCTGATATTCGCGGGACTGGCGACACTACTGGGGCTCTCTATGCTCCTGTGCGCGATGATCCTCGACGATCGTCGCGACGCTGCTGCTCGGGTGTTGGCTCTCCGCGGTGGTGGTGATCACGAGGAGTAGATGGGGTGTGCTAGGTGCTAACCGTTGTTAGGGGGTGATTAGCTGGAGGCAACACCGTTGCAACATTTTGCAAACAGTGTATGTGCTCGAATGATTATGGTTGTGAGTCTGCTGCCGTGGTGCTTTGTGAAATTAATAAATCCACGCCGCGAGAAAGTGTAGATGTGGCAACTCAGGAAAAGAAAATCTCACTCCAGGATTTTTCGAGAAAAGCAGTTAACTTAAAAGAGCATAAATCACAACAAAAACTACATCCATAAGTAGAAGTCAATTAATTAACTTGTCGTACAAACTCAGGGCATTACGCATAAGTCACACACATAAATAAGTGTTGCAAAAATAACATCGCAGCAACGTCTAAAATGGGAATGGTAATTGGACGGGGACCCTAGAAAACGTCTCTGGTACTGGGATACACTCCTCTTCTATCGGAGAAAGTGGATTGACCAGTCGATGTACGTGTCTCTCCTGGTCGGGCCTTAGTGCTCTGCCTATGGCGATTTGAGGATTTAAATCTGCGAGGCTCTGGAGATAACCCATCACACATTGGGTCAAACGCTCTTGAGCGATGACGTACTGTACAAGGTTGGCCAGGACTGGGTCTCTCTCAATTCGTCCACCAGGAAAAGATGTCACTCCTCCGGGTTCTGCATGGCTCGGAAAGTAATAGTATCCTTGTTCGCTGGCATAAGGCACTGCGAATCGAAGGCGAGCAAGCGCTTCGTATGCAGCAGCTTCTACGGCCATCTGTGGGGTTGGCATAGATTTCCCCACGAAGGAGACCTCTGTTGGATCGTGGTTTGAGTTTACGGGAGGGATGTGCACTGCTGCCCAATATGTAGAGGTGGAAGAGGTGATCCTTGATTTGAACAGCTCGTACTGGGGTGGCTGGGTAGCGCCCATGGTACTGCAGGTAAAATCCCACAATATCTTGACAAAACTACCATGGGTTGCATCTGGGGTTCTCAGGTAAATGCTGGGGCTCGGCATGGCAAGAATTGATTGTGAGGATGGTGCACGAGATGAGGGGTGCTTGGCAAGGTCACGCGGTGGCCTTTTATAGCACTGGAGCTGGGTCATTTTTACTGTGGTGAATGGTAAAGAAAATTCTCAGCTCTGTTCCAAGGGCCGAGGTCAAGCCACAGATTCACACATTTCACTATAGTGATGTGTTACTGTGGGGGTTGTCGGGAAGGTTTTTGGGTAGTTGTGTCCGGAAAAATATGCCACTGGGTGCTGACATACCCATGCAAGAGATACTATTTAAAACAGAGGCACGACAACAGACGGCGTCTAAAAACAAGGCCACACGAGTACAAAGCAAGGGTACACTGGGACTCGATACGATTCGGGTGACTTAGTCTACCTCGTTTATATCCAAGCGGGCATGCCTTGTGGATGTCGAGGCTTCTCTTCGGGTCTCGTCGTCTGAATTAACAGGAGTGGTCTGAGGGGCTGCAGGCTCGGGGTAGCGATGATGACCATGTCGGGGATTGTTGGCCACAACCCCGTTAGAGTGTGCTTGCAGTATGCGGCGAAGCACTTCTGGGGTTATCGCGGCACCTTGGCCGATGGCTGGGGCAGATCTCCGGGGCTCGATCGGGTGTCCAAACAGCACGACTGGGTTGATGATGTTGGGCTCGATCTCTTCTCTCGCCGGGGTTCGACGAACCAGCTCTCCACGGGCTGCGATTAGATCAATCGTGATTTGATCGCATAGCTCCTCTAGTGCACTTACATAGCGCACTAGGTGCAACAATGCAGGATCTGTCTCGTGATCTCCGTTGACAACTTGGGGTGGTCTACCATACCCTTCACGTCTGGGGTAGTAGTGGAACGAGCGACAGTTAACTCTGGGCGACAAGTGTCGGAGATGAACTATAGCTTCTCGAGCAGCTAGTTGGATGGCTTGTGGCTCAAAGGAAGTTGTTCTTCCGGTGAACCTGTAGGGGCGCTCAGGCTCTAGTCCCCTACCATAAATGTGCACAGTGGCCCAGAATTGACGGCTCTCGCCGCTCATGGGTCCTTGGTACACAACATATTCTGGGGGCTCTTCTAACGCATAGGCACGACGGGTGAGGTTTGCGAGTATGGTCACAAAGCCTCCAAGGTTGGTTGCTGTGGTCTCATTGTGCATGACGGGGCCGGGCATTGTGGCTTGTTTTGGGGTAGCGACTGTGCTGTGCTGGGTTGGGGCTAGCGTGCTCTTTTTATAGGAAAAAGGGGACGGAGTCTTCCCCCACACGCTTGCGAAAAAGGACTATTTAGGAATTGGTTACTGGCGCAAGGTTGACAGGTTGGGTTAATAGGTTGGGCACCGACTGCCCAAAAGGTGTCGGGCTACGGTGTGGCTATCTTGCTAGGGAAGCTTGACTGGGGTTTGGTCAAAGTCTGGTGGGCTGGTTTACTTAGGTTCATTGACCTGGCTAAGATAGGATTAGCCAATGGTCAGCCTGGCTCTGATACCAAGTCTGTCACAACCGGTTTTCCAGACAAAAATTTCCAAAAAATGGCCGTTGTGCTCACCAGCCCCAGGATTACTGTTAGCTGATGAGGCACCAACTTGTTACAGAAATTCCAAGCAAAAGTACAAAATGTGCAGTACAAGACCATTGTGTCCTGTGAGTACATCAAAGGTTTTCTAGTTGTCGATGGCGGAGGCGGTTTGTGACTCATCAGTGTGTGGGACTCCATTTCCCACGGGAACAGCTGACCAGGTTAACTCTTATCTTCGTGAGTCTGCTATCACCGTTGCTTAATTTCCGCGGCTGTCATCGCACAGCTCCTTACCATGCGAATATCTGGCCAAGACAATAGCCAGGGACAAGCCAGTGAGTACTTTGAATGTACTCGCAAACATCAAGAACACTGGAATAATATAACTGATATCTATGCACTAAAATATTCAATGATCACATCGTCAGTCACAAATAACATATCTTTTATGCATGCAAGCGGTTATTTATAAGCAACATGAATAAGCAATAAGGGAGTGGAAATAAAATGCCGCAGTCAGGCGTCTGTGCGACACCACATAAAGGGCTTAAAAGAAATGCCACAGTCGGACGTCTGAGCGACATCACAGAAAGGGCTTTAAAAGAAATGCCACAGTTGGACGTCTGAGCGACATCACAGAAAGGGCTTTAAAAGAAATGCCACAGTCGGACGTCTGAGCGACATCACAGAAAGGGCTTTAAAAGAAATGCCACAGTCGGACGTCTGAGCGACATCACAGAAAGGGCTTTGAAAGAAATGCCACAGTCGGACGTCTGAGCGACATCACAGAAAGGGCTTTAAAAGAAATGCCACAGTCGGGCGTCTAAGAGACACCACAGAAAGGGCTTTAAAAGAGATGCCACAGTCGGACGTCTGAGCGACATCACAGAAAGGGCTTTTATTCACAAGTAAATTAGTACCCATAATAAATATTCAATTCATGATAATGAACGGGTTAGCCATCCACAGGAATAAACATTTAGCCGGGCTTAGAAATAATTAATCACCATGAATATCCAGGGGTAGAACCATCCCAGGGATACTTGATAATACAAATAATATAACAGGTTAGTCCATCACAAAATAATAAACATGGTCCTCACAAGTCACCGATCAGTGTCCAAGTTATAGTTTAACCATTTTCACCTCCGAAGACCGACACAAAGACCAATACTTGACCCATCCCAGACTGTAATCCTTAACCATGGACACGGCTGTTCGAATAGGTTTAATCTCTGCAGAGGATGTACTCTTTACCCACGAGTAACGGATTCCTTTAGTCCATCGGGACTAATTCCGTCTACGGCCTTTTAGTTGAAAACACGCCTAACTTGCACACACCAGCTTAACTCATCGGTGTTTGGAATCACCCACGACACTTGTTAAGCAAAACTCTAAGTGGGGAGGCTACAACCTCGCGTAGCATGGGATCAAATTTATATCGCACGCTCTAAGGGGTGGCCTCCCCTCTCGGTCCCAACCGGAAACACCCATGCCCCCGGACCAGGTGGCCTGCCTACCGGCTACAACCGATGTCTTCCACCATGGCCTCTCTGTATGGTGTGTGCTTGAAAGGGGTTGACGACTTACTGAACCATACCCTACCTGTGGCAGGGACGAGTGGTAGTATGAGGCAAGTATGGGGGTTACTGGAACAAGACTCGATCTGTGGTCGACTCAGGAGGTTTATAAGTTCCCTGCATGACATGTATATCAAATATATTACAACCGACGAAATCACCACTCAATATACCTTACCATGCCATACCGGACATAACCGTCCCGACGGGGGCCGGTGACAAGCTCATGCCTACCCAAGGCCGAGGTTTTCCCGGATTCCTTTCCGGCATGCATGCAAGGCATACGAGGATGATTATCATCACAAAGAATATTCATTTCCAACAGCAAGGAAATTACAGACATGCTTCCATGCATATGATCATATCACATAAAATAACAAGTCCTCCGAAATAAGGTGGTGTTATAAACATGTCAAATAACACACCAAAAACATTATACCAGGGTTCAAAATACTTGCCTTCAAGTTGTGGAGGGGTGAGGTGCTCTCCAAAACTTTTGAAAGTTTCTTCTCTCTCTCCAAAATCCTATTTTAAAAATATATTTGAATCAACACACGTTTCAAAAATAGTACAAAAAGTTGTTTGGAAATTTTTTAAAAAAATTCTTAAAATAAACTAGACCAAATTTGAGGAAGGTAGGAAAAAGAATCAATTCATTTGGAGTTATAATTAAAAAGTTATAGCCAGTCAAAGATTTGGTCAAAATCTGTTATTTAAAATAAAACAGAAAAGAAAACATCTCAGGGGGTAATACGCTTTCGAAGCGGCGAAAACGTACTGGAGGTTTTGCGCTTTCACTTAGCCCACGTGGACCGGCGCTGGGTCACTGACGGTGGGCCCGCCTGGCCCACTGGTCAGGTTTGACCAGTCGCCCGCGTCTTCTCCCTCCTCTGCCCGAGTGGAGCGGGGCTCCGCCGATCATCGTCGGCGAACGGTGCTTCCATTCGGAAAGCGGAGGCCACCAGCGGATTCAGGGGGCCTAGGTGGTCACTCTGGTAGTCATAAGGTCGTCGGAAGTGGAGGGAATCGCCGGCGGCGAGCTCCGCGGCGGAGGGAAGCTTCGGGAGCAAGGTGGATTTGGGGCTACGGTGGTTCCCGGTCAAGATTGAGCAGGGGAATGGGTTCACTGGAGGATGAGGAAGTTTCTGGCGAAGAGAATGGAGAGGGGGAGGTACTGGAGGTGCCGGATTGGCCGGGGCGGTGGCGGCGGCAGGAGTTGCCGGAGATGAGGAAGGAGGCCTCCCCGGGTCGATTGGCTGCTAATGGGGGTCCTCGGGAGGTGGCTTGGGACTGCCTGCGTGCGGAGATGAGCTCGGGGCTCCTTAAATAGGCGAGTCGAGGCGGTTCAGTGGCGGCCGCGGATGAGCTCGTCAGCGACCATCTTACTGTAGCTGCAGGGCATTGTGGCGGCGACGAGCGCTAGCGGACATGGCTGCGGATAAGCTCGCGCTGCTCCAGGGGCCAGGTGGCGAGCGGGGGAGGCTCGGTGGCGCTGAACGGAGCAGGGGCTGTCGGCGGCCGTGGCGGCTAGCTCCTGGCCTGTCGGGCGTGGCGAGGGGCGGCTTGGCGCGTAGCGGTGAGGAGGGACGTGCGTGGCGAGGTGCTGCCGAGTGGGCCAAAGCCAGGGGGGCCAGCGTGTCGGCTCGGGCACGGCAGGTGCAAAACGCGTGCCAAACGCACGCTCTGCTCGCACTCTGGGCACGCACGGGATGTGCTCGACACAAAGCCAGAGCGTGCTACAGAGCTTGGGTGAGGCTGGCACTTAGCAGATCTAGGTTAAGAGCAACTGGGAGTCTAGTGGACAGGTTAGTTTGATCCAAGGTGCAAACTCACAGTGCAATGCCAAAACTCATGTCAAAACTGGTCATGCCTACAGGGTGCTCGATAGAATGCCACATGCACCTAGGCAACTCTTGGGGTGGCCAAAACTTCCAGATTGGGGTCTCTTTAGATGGACAAGAGGGTGGTGAGGTTAGTTGGTCAAATGCAGCAACTTGTTAGTGCAAGATTTGCAAAACTTCAATTCTAGACAGGAAATAAATGGCATTATTTCATGAACCAAAAATGAACCAATGGGTGCATGCTCCTGGATTTTGGGGTTTGGTAGGGTGGTCTATAAGCAGGAAAAGGAATCATGGGTAAAGGAGCAACTTAAGATGTAGTTGCTGTACAAATCCTCAAGTTGGACCAGAATAAAAATGAGGATGATTCACTCAAATTTTCAAAGAACAGCACTAGGTTTTTTGCAAAATGTTGAATCATATGTTACTACTAACATCCAAAAATTTTGGTGGAGGCTAGAAGAATATATTTAAATGAGTTGTAGTGCAAAATGCCCACTGGACCAGAGAAGAGAAATCTGTTGTAGAACTCAAAATATTTCATTTAATAAAGATGTTTTTATACAAAGGTGATTTAAAAAACATCACATGACATCTCCAAATTTTTGTGGAAATTTTAAGTGAATTTATCAAATGGTTGTAGTTCAAACATGGCCACTTAACCTTGAAAAACCATTTTCAAGAAAGTGAAGATCAAGCAACTTAATTATTTAATTAGTTATATTAAATGAGGAAAAGTTTTTCTTGAGAGATTAAATAAGCCCAATAACATATTTGAAAGATTTTCACTTTGGGGGAAACTCATCACAACAGGGAAGAAAATGATTAAACAAAATCAAAAAGGGAGCTCAGAAATTCAAAGTTTTTAATTCCTGGCAAAATTTTAATTCATTAAAACAAGGTCAAAATTTTGGGGTGTCACAATTGTCGGATCCCACACGTACCAAGCATTTCAATCATACACACAATATGCTCGATATGTGTAATACAACATGGCATCACAACATAACTCTACAACACAAGTATTTATTCATTAGGCTCTGAGGAGCGAGATATTACAAACATGGGTCTCATGACCCAACTATCCTAGCATACAATGCAAAGCACATGCGGAAGCTTAACATGTCTGAGTACATACATCTACAAATGAAAAAGGCTAAGAAGCCTGACTATCTACCAGATCCTGCCGAGGGCACAAGATCGTAGCTGAGGTATCAAGCTAAACGTCGAAGTCCACACGGAACTACTAGCGAGACTGACGTCTCTCTACAAAACATAAAATAGGAAAACATGAGTACAAATGTACCCAACAAGACTTACATCAGAACTATCTACATATGCATCGGTATCAATAAGGGGGTGGTGGAGTTTAACTGCAGCAAGCCAGCTTTGACTCAGTGGCTAACCTGAACTACAACTGCAGGCAACTCTTTTGAGGTGGCGCACACGAGTCCACATATTCACCATCCAATACACCACTATGGATCTGCTCCCGTCTCCCTACGAGAAGGCCATCCATAGCACTCACGCTTATCTTGCGAGTTTTAGATTATCCACTTTCACTTGTCTATGAACTGTTATAGGCAACCCAGAAGTCCATTACCGCGGACACGGCTGTTCGAATAGATGATGTTAACCCTTGAGGGGTGTACTTCTTCACACATGCTCTCACCACTTACCGTCGTTTACACGACATGTACTCGGCAGCCTTCAAGCAGAAGCCCAACGAGGGTGTCGGCCACGGCCTACCTAAACACTCAAGTCTCTAGTCCAGGTTTATCGCCTATCCAGGTTCCATCTGAAGGGAGTCCGGCCGAGGTTTCCACATACGGCCCCGGACGATGTGTACAGTGTTCCAAGACACCAAACAGGCGCCCGGCATGCCCGACCACGGTGTATCTACCGCATCATAGCCCACCCCTAGGGTCAGCGCTATGCACGGCCTCCAACACATATCCTATAAACACTAGAAACTAGTTGCAACTCCTGGACAGAGGACAAGGGTGATCAAGAAGCCGAGAGGGTCCATTGGTTTCGGGCCCAATGCGTGGTAGTAACTGTTTCATGGATCACAAACACAGAACTCAGTTCCTGAGGACGGCTTTAATGAGACAACCCACCATGTACTCCTACATGGCCTCTCACCACTACCTTTAGCAAATCGTGTTCACACACTTAGCTCTCAACAGTAGGACATGTTTACACACCTCCGATTCATCCCCGATGAATTAGACCTGACTCAACTCTAAGCAGTAGCAGGCATGACAAACAAACATGAATGAGTAGGCACATAAGGGCTCAAACAACTCCTACTCATGCTAGTGGGTTTCATCTATTTACTGTGGCAATGACAGGTCATGCAGAGGAAAGGGGTTCAACTACCGCAGCATGTAACAGTTGAATCGTTGTTGTCCTAATGCGGTAAATGAGAGCAGGAGCGAGAGAGTGGGATTGTATCGGAATGAACAAGGGGATTTTGCTTGCCTGGCACTTCTGAAGATAGCATTGAGTCTTCATCAGTGTCAACGATCACAACGTCAAAACAACGTCTATCAAGAGGGGACAAATACCGGCAACAGAGAAAGAAACACAATCAGTGCAATGCACAATATGATGCATGGTCATGACATGTCAATATGCTGTGGTTTGAGCTAATGCAACTAGCAACATGTTAAATGGAGTTGGTTTGAACCCTAGGTTCAAATTCAAACTCCATATGTGAGAGTTTAAATTCCATTTATGTGAATTGGCCTAAACAGCAGCCATAAGTTGTTCTAACATGCATGAAAATGCCATAAACAGATTCCTTGAATTTTTCTGATAATTTTTCATATATAAATTATTTCATTTGGAGTTACGCTTTAATTTCTATGATTTTTTTGAAGTTTAAGTCATTTTCTGGAATTTCCTGAATTGTTTTAAAACAGAAATTAATTACTGCGTCGGCATGACATCGTCATGACATCAGCAGGTCAACGGGGCATGGTCCAGGTCAAATCTGACCAGTGGGACCCACTGGTCAGTGACCCAGTGACATTTAGTGTCACAGACAGGTGGGTCCGGTCAACAGCCACATCACCGAGGTCAACGGTGACGTGTGGGGCCACTGTGTTTAGATTAATCTTAATCTATTTTGTTAGTTGGTTAGTTAGGCAGCGGGGCCCGCATGTCAGTGAGCCAGGGGGGTTAGTTAGTGGTTCAATTAGCCGCTAATGACGCGTCCATGTCATCATCGCGGGCGTTATAACCACCGGCGTAAATAAAGCATGACGAGGTTGGTCGTCCGGCCAACTCCGGCAACGAGAGGTCGCGCGACCGGGCGCGTTGGAAGCGGCGCAACGAGGCGCGTCTGTTGGTGGCCTCGGGCGGCGCTGGGGTGGAATGCAACGGCGGGGACGACGAGTTGGGCGGCGGCCGGAGTACGGCGTCGATGCGGATCAGGTCTAGGGGACGAAATTAACAGAGAGGAGAGAGGGGAAACGACGGCGGCCTCACAGGGAGTAGAACTGGGGCTCGAAGAGCTTGGGGACGACCGGCAGGCGACAGATCGATGGCGGCTCCCTCCGGTGACCGACGTTGAAGACGAAGATGATGGCGATGGAGCAGCGTGTCCCGAGCTCGCTTGCTTTGATGGATAGGCCCACGACATCTTGGCGGAGCGGTTGGACGGCTAGGGAGGCAAGGGGTGGGCTGTGGCCGCGAGGGCAGCCAGGGGCAGCGATGGTGGCGCTCTGCCGGTGAGAGAGAGAGCCAAGGGAGGGGAGAGGTTGCGGGTAAGGGAGAGAGAGAGGTCAGGGGGTCTCTGGGAGTCTCCAAACGCAGGATCAGGGAGAAGGACGGGCCTCCAGCGCGAAGCAGGAGGTGGCCGTAGCTTCACGTGCGTCGACACGCACCTGCTCCTACTGGCAGGAGGAAGACGACGCGGTGGGGGTAGGTGGGCTGGACCAAGTAGGTGCGGGTAAGAGGCCCGGTGGGCTTTCGTTTTTCTTTTGTTTCTGTTTTTCTGGTTTGTTTTGTTTAATTGCCACTGAATTCAAATTCAAACAAATTTGAAAACAGTGCCAAAACTCCCCTGGATAATTTTATGTCACTTAAGGTCTACTCCTCATATACATAAAATGTCTCAGGGCATTTGAAAATATATTCATTATATATTATGAATATAACTCCAAATTCAAATATAATATTGATTTAAAATCAGAGCCCAAATAATCCCTTAGAAATGTTCCAAGATTTTGGTTTGATTTATAACTCTTGCCAAAATTGTCAGAGCTATTTCTAGCGCATTTTGGATTTACTGATTGCAATTTTAGGGTTTCTTGCCCTTTTATTAAAATGATTTCTGAGGCTTTCAATTTCCTCATTTCAACTTTCGGAATATAGACATGATGCAGACATGAAGCTAGCCTAGAGCATTACCAGAAGCTAGGGATGTGACACGTCTGCTCGCTAGTATGTTGGAACGGGACCACATGTCAACGAAACATGATGTGTAATTTCTCGTGCAAAATGCGATCTGGCCGCGTTGGCCCAAGGTGCCGCATTAGTTATCGACCTTTATTTTTTTAATGGCGTGCCGATCAGTTTTGAAGCAGGACTAACTGGTACTGTACATGGAGAGGATGACAGCAGGTACCCGCCAAGGTCATGGCAGTACGCAAGCAAGTGCCTCCTTATTTCAAGCCAATAAAAAATGGCTCCTCCTAGTGGATTTCTGACATCTGGGTCCCATGCCATTGTCAACGTAGTCAATAAACAAGAGAATTGCACAACGAGCGACTGACACCAGGGACCCAGCACCTCGCCCAGTTATTTTTGTTTTGGGTTAATTCGATAAATGCCACTCCAAATCTGGTGTATCCGAGAAATGCCACTGCAATTGCCAAACTTTGAAAAATGCCATTTCATGCCATTTCTAGTGGCATTTTTCGAAGTCTGGAGTGGCGTTTTTCAAAGTTTGCAAACTGCAGTGGCGTTTTTCAAAGTTTGCAAAAATTGCAGTGGCATTTTTCAAAGTTTGGAAATTGTAGTGGCATTTTTATGAATCGCCATAATTGGAGTGGCATTTATCTAATTTGTTTTTGAGACGGAAGCAGGGTGTCAATTGGGCTGTACGGGACACTCTGGCCTGTCTAGACAGCCTTTTCTTTTATGTTTACCACAGACCAACCCAATAGTTTTTTTCTTTCTGAAAATGGCTAGCCCAGTTCTTTTGTGATTTTTCAAGTAAGTCGCTTTATCAGGCCTATTGGGCTGCAAATCTTTCAAGACGAGGAGAGCTTCATTGGGCTGGCCGAGAAAATGGCCTATCAGTAATGAGAAATGGGTTGTACATTTTTAAAACACATCAAATCGGCAATTATTTTCAAATATATTTTTTTCATTTCGAGATTTTAAATTGCATTGATTTTTATGCGTGGACAATTTATTGGATTTTATATTGATATACATTTATTTTTTAAAACAGTCTGAATGTGACTCGAAATTTCTGGATTAAAAACAGTTCAGACCGCACCGACATATGCAAAATTTCGTATAATTTTTTAACCGTGGCCACAATATGGGCTGTAGTGCTAACATAAAGAATATGGGCTCCAAAAAACCCGTAAGAATTAGCAAATGGGCTGTAAATTATTTGAAATAATGGCAGATGGGCTGTATGTTGTTTTCCACATATTTCAGGCTTTCCACAGATGGCATGTATACTGTTGGATGTCCATCCAACGGCCGTCGTGCTTCTTCAATCTCTGCTCTTCCTGCTCCAGCCACTCAAACAAGCGCCGGCGGGACTGCCTGTTCCCTCCTCCCCACGGCCGGCTGTGCTGCCGCGCAGGCCTCACCGCCCGACCGTACTCCCATCGCTGGCCTAGCCATCCCTCTACTCACCCACACCTGTTGTTATTCTCCGGCAATGGCAGACGAACCAGTAAATCCTCGTACAGTCATACTCCCCTCCACGTGGGAAACACAAACAACGGCCGAGTCTTCCCTGCCTCCGTGTCATTCCCTTCCTAGGCCTCGCCATCGTCCACCGCCCTGGTACTCTCGGCGTGGCATGGTCAGCAT
Organism: Triticum monococcum; assembly: GCA_034509565.1. Lineage (NCBI taxonomy): Eukaryota > Viridiplantae > Streptophyta > Magnoliopsida > Poales > Poaceae > Triticum > Triticum monococcum. The sequence goes on from CM067846.1 coordinate 49,687,834, forward strand.
GGTCAACGACCGACATGCATCTGAAGTGGACTGTACGTGGAGAGGCTGACAGCTGGGTCCACGGCCGCATGCAAGGAAATGCCTCCTTATTATGCGCAAAATAATGATTTCCTCCACCTGACATCTGGGACCCATTGAAACGGCCTCTGTATTTCGCGAAAAAAAGGTTACCGCCGCTGACAGCTCGAACCCACCAGCTATATCTTCGCACGCAAGGAAGTGCCTCCTTATTACGCACAAAAAATGAATACTCACCCTGCTAGCTGGAACCCAGTATAGTGGGCCTACTAAGTTGACGGGGACGAAGGGCTTTGTCAACTTAGTCAATATGCACGATTCTAGCTCGACTGACCGTACGATGTCCATCCAACGGCCGTAGTGCTTCTTCAGCCTCTGGTCTTCTTGCTTCGGCCGCCCAAAGCAGCGCCGGTCATGCCGCCTGTCCTGCCTCCTGTGGCTGGCTGTGCTGCCGCGGAGGCCTCACCGCCCCCATACTACTCCCACCGCTGGCCAGGCCACCCCTCCACTCCACTCACCCACACCCCCTGTTATTCTGCGGCGACGGCAGCGCAGCCGAACCAGTGAACCCTCGTACTCCTCTCCGCGTGGGCATCCACTGCCGCGTCTTCCCCGGCTCCACGTCGTACCTTCCTAGGCCTCGCCGTCGTCCACCACCGTGGTGCTGTCGGTGCGGCGTGGTCAATGTGGTCAACGACCGAATTCCATCGGAAGAATACTGTACGTGGAGAGGCTGACAGCTGGGTCCACGGCAGCCGCAAGGAAGTGCCTCCTTATTACGCGGAAAATAATTATTCCTCCACCTGACAGCAGGGACCCACCGGACGCCCACCAGTATATTGCGAAAAAAACGTTTGCCCTGACTGCTGGGACCCACCCGATGGGCCACCGTATTTCGCGAAAAAAACGTTCCCCCTGCTGTCAGCTCGGACCCACCGGAAGTGCCTCCTTATTACGCACAAAAAATGAATACCCCCTGCTAGCTGGGACCCACCTTGGTGGGAGGCTGACTTGTGGGCCTACTAAGTTGACGGGGATGGAGGGCTTTGTCAACTTAGTTAATATGCACGATTCTAGCTCCAGTGACCGTACGATGTCCATCCAACGGCCATAGTGCTTCTTCAACCTCTGGTCTTCTTGCTCCAGCCGCCCAAACCAGCGCCGGTCGTGCCTCGTGCTCCTGCCTCCCGTGGCCGGCTGCGATGCGGCGGAGGCCTCACCACCCCCTACTACTCCCACCGCTGGCCAGGCCATCCCTCTACTCACCCACACCCCCTTTTATTCTGCGGCGATGGCAGCCTCACACCGTAGCGAACCAGTGAAGCCTCGTACTCCTCTACGCGTGGGAATCCACTACCGCATCTTCCCCGGCTCCAAGCCGTCCCCTTCCTAGGCCTCGTCATCGTCCACCGCCCTGGTGCTCTTGGCGTGGCGTGGTCAACATGGTCAAGGAACGACTTCCATCGGACATGGACTATGCGTGGAGTGGCTGACAGCTGGGTCCACGACCGCAGCACGGAAGTGCCTCCTTATTACGTGCAAAATAATTATTCCTCCACCTGACAGCGGGGACCCACCAGACGGGCCACCGTATTTTGTGAAAAAAACGTTTGCCCTTGACTACTGGGACCCACCAGCTACATCTTCGCACGCAAGGAAGTGCCTGACAGTCGGGACCCACCTGGTCGAAGCGTATGTAGCGTTGTCATTCTGGTCGCGAGCGTGTACGTACATATATACTGGTGGATGTAGAGGCGTGCACGTGTCGTAATAGAGGCGCGCACGTAGCATGTACACTTACGTACAGCGGCCAGGGTGCAAGAAAGAAAATACGGCCACATATGTGTACATACGGGCGGGGTCTCGAACGCCTACTCGTGCATACGTACGGCTAGGGCTCATGTACATGGCTGGGTCGGAACGGAGAAACAGCGTCGTCGTCGTGTTCATGGGGAGGCAACGGAATGCGTCGTGTTCATCGGGAGGCAATGGAATGCGTCGTGTTCATCGGGAGGGTTTGGACAGAACAGGCGATGGAAACGAGGCCTGGCGTACCGCAGAACGGAGGAAACGGCCTTGTGTTCGACCGGCCACGTTTGAAACGGGATCCTGTTGATCGGGAGGGGTCTGGCATACCGCAAAACGGAGGAAACGGACCTCCTACTGTCGAAACGGGGATCCTGTTCATCGGGAGGGGTGTGGCGCACAGCAAAACGGACGAAATGGACTTGTGTTGGAGCGCTATGGTCGAAACGGGGGTCCTCTTCATAGGGAGGGGTGTGGCGTACCGCAAAACGAGACTCCACGGGATATTGTTCATCTCCACTGTCGCCTCCCTCTAGCCTCCACGGGCTATTGTTCATCCACTGTCGACCTCCTCCAGCCTCCACCTGTGACTGTTCATCCACGGGCTCCTGTTCATCCAGCCTCCACCGCGCGCTACTCCACCGGCTACTGTTCAACCAACCCTCTCCACGGGCTCCTGTTCAACCACCCCTCCACGGGCTACTGTTCATCCTGCCCTCCACCATCTACTGTTCATCCTGCCCTCCACGAGGTGGTCCTGTTCATCCAGCCCTCCACGGGGTCCTGTTCATCCAGCCCCAACCGGCTCGATTGATTGGGGTCCTGTTCATCCAGAGGCAACACCACGGGGTCCTGTTCATCCACCCCCACCAGGAACTGTTCATCCAACCCCCCCCCCCCCCCGCAACTCTCACTGTTCATCCAGAGGCAGCATCAATTGGCTTCAGTTAGCAGCAGTAGCGAAGGAATCGCTTGATCGGGTTCAGTTAACAGCCATCGACCGATCGCTCGGGTTCAGTAACGCGTAGCCTGCAGTGCAATCGCTCGGGTTCAGTTAGAGCCCAACGCCTCTCTCGGGTTCAGTTAGAGCAAACGCCTCGCACACACGCGCGTACGTGTATGAGAGAAGCGCGCATCGCTCGGCCCCCGACCTCCCACCGTAACCGGGAACTCCCCGAAATTTTCCTCCCCCTCGCTTCTACCATGGTTTTTTCCATCATGCACGGCCCAAAGAATGTCATGCAGCTGCGTCTCCGGCCCGCCCAGGACGAAAAGCCCATTTTCTGTCTTGATTTTTTGTCATAGAAGTAGGAGCCCACCACATCTATGATGATACCGGGTTTTGTCACAATTATCGTCATAGAAGTGTCATATGTATGACAGAAAAAATTTCGTTCGGCCCAAAATGTCATGGATGTGTCTTTTTTTTGTAGTGTAAGCCGGGTTAGGTGATTTGGCGACTCAGACTTGGTGGCCTAGCAACTCTCTGGTACTTCGGATTTTAAGGATCCACTCATGGCAGCTTATCAGCGTGAGGTGGACGTTATTGCTGGTCACTTCAAGGGTTATCAAGTTGAGCACATTGATTGGAGGAAAAATGAAGCAGCAGATGCTTTAAGCCGGTTGGGTTCCCAACATAAGCCGGTGCCGCCTAATGTTTTTCTTGATGTTTTGCATAACCCATCGGTCAAATTACCTACAGAGGAGGATTTAGCTATCCCTGACCTGGAGGCTCAGTTGGTGGCGGCTCATCACATAATTCCGGATTAGACAGTTCCTTATTTGGCTTATGTGAGCTGGGGCGAGTTACCTGAGGATGAAATATTAGCCAGACAGATAACCCGGCGGTCTAAGTCGATGACAATTGTTAATGGAGAGTTACACCATCGCAGTGTCACAGGAGCATTTCAACATTGTGTTTCTCTAGGGGAGGGCTGTGAGATCCTATGTGAGATTCATGGAGACTGTGTGGTCATCATGTCGGATCAAAATCTCTCATGGCTAAAGCTTTTCGTCATGGATTTTATTGGCTAACAGCTCATGCTGATGCGGAGGACCTAGTCAGAAGGTGTGATGGATGTCAAAAAAATTCACGACGAGCTCATGTGCCGGCTCAAGAATTGAGGATGATTCCAATTACTTGGCCGTTTGCAGTTTGGGGGCTTGATATGGTTGGACCTTTCAAAACATCCAAGGATAAAAAGACCCACCTTTTGGTGGCGGTTGACAAGTTCACTAAGTGGGTAGAGGCAGAGGCAGTCAGTAAGTGTGATGCAGCAACGACGGTTCAATTCATGGGGAAGGTGATCTTTCGTTTTGGCTTTCCACATAGCATCATAACAGACAATGGCACTAATCTCTCTAAGGGTGCTATGAAAGAATTTTGTCAACGTGAGCACATCCGGCTTGATGTGTCGTCAGTGGCTCACCCTCAATCTAATGGTCAGGCGGAGAGAGCCAATCAAGAGATCTTGAAAGGCATCAAGCCCCGGCTTATGGTTCCCCTGCAGAGAACGCCAGGTTGTTGGGTGGAGGAGTTACTTTCCGTGTTATGGAGCATCAATACCACCCCTAACAGATCTATGGGATACACACCTTTCTTCGTGGTTTACGGAGAAGAGGCAGTTCTCCCTAGTGACATCCGTCATGACTCACCTCGGGTGGCGGCTTATGTTGAATTTAACAATGAAAAGGCACATCAGGAAGCACTTGACCTGTTGGATGAAGAGCGTGACATCGCGGCAGCTCGTTCAATGATTTACCAGCAAGATCTGCACCGTTAGCACAGCCGTCAGGTTAAAACGAGAATTTCCAAGAAGGCGATCTGGTGCTCCAGCTTATCCAGGATCAGACTGATATGCACAAGTTATTCCCACCTTGGGAAGGACCCTTTGTGGTCAGTAAGAATCTGAATAATGGGTCATATTACCTTATCGATGTTCGAGACCACTAGGACTCACGCATGTTGGAGGAAGAGACCCGTCGGCCGTGGAATATTGCTCATCTTCGGCCTTACTACACTTGAGTCACTGGCTCTTCCAATGTACATATTTTGACAGTGTATATATTATGATCGATATAATAAAGCCAGCATCCCTGCTAAAGCAGGGCCTCTATCGTTCTTTCCTCTTCAATAATGAGTTTTTGGTCATATGGGGGTCTCTGCTTTATACAGCAAAGTTATGATTACCCTTTGATCCAGTTTATAAGACACATAAAAAACTTGGGGGCTTGCTACCCAGGTTAAAGAGACCAAAGAGAGTCTGTTGCAAAAGCACAACTCAAACATAGGTACCCCTTGAGCACAACTCAAAATATTGCTTGGGGGCTCTTTTGTTCTAAAGAACAAAGAGTCTGTAACCTTGTGATAGGCTATAAAAGCCAGGCTTGGAAGCCAGGTGTATTCACCTAAAACCCCGGGTTATCCTACCTTTTCAAGTAGGTCACTCCGCCTAGGTAATCCTGGAAAGACCCGTCGAACGTTTGACAAGTCAATCTTATATAGACCCTAAACTTGTCAAAGTTAAAACGATGATTGGTTAATGTGAGGTCCATCTTATTAGGTTTGTAAAATGGTTTAACTCAGTGGCCTGGCAGCCCATGAAAAGCCTCGTTTTGGGCCTGGCAGCCCATGAAAAGCCTCGCTTCTTGGTTTTTTTCAATATATTCTTTCTATTTGAGGTTTATTTGATAAAACTTACAAAGCTTTATTGTAAATCACCGGTGTTTATTAAGGCGGCCTGGTCTTTGACTATAAGTCGCCAGTATGAGATAACATCTGGAGTTTATTAACCCGGCCTGGTCTTCACCTGTAGGTTGCCAACATGAAATAAAAATAATATCCGGTGTTCATTAACCTGGTCCGGCTTTGTTCATAAGCCAGCAATCTTTGATAATTACCAGTGTCCAAAGTCTTGGGTTATCGCCCTTACTACACTGGCTTGGTAAACCAACAAGTGTGATCAAATATCACAGGTATGACATATTTTTAATCATATATGGTTATTAGTCAGTCCAGGCTTGGTTATCAATTATGATAATTTCTATTGGGGCATTATAACCCGTCCAGTGGTAAACCGCCATGACACTTTTCCTCTGTTGTATGCAGGAACAGATTCAAAATTGATAATATCATAGAGCATATATGACATATTTTTGCATAACGGATAAATAAGTATCATAAACAGTAAAATATGCATGATGGCATAGTAGCATACGTGCTTGAAGCTAGCCTATTACAAGGCGCTTGGTGCCCACAAGATAATTGTTTTTGAAGTCTCGCAATCACCAGATGATAAACCGGCCATGCTTCATGAATCTTGGCCTGGCTGACTTGAAGGTTGTGCTTCATCCCTCGCCGGTTCATTTTCCTCCTCCACCGTATGGAAGTTGGGTTTGGACCAATCAAAGCCATGCAAGGCAACGAATTCAGCTTCATCGTCAATCAGATCAGATGGATCAATATCAGGGGCGAAAGTGTGCTTACGAATGGGTGGAATTAAGTCCATCACTTTATGAATGGGTGCAATCATAACCACAAGGACAGCAACATAACCACAAGCAAATGAAATCAATCATAGCAATTCATCAACCACCGATAGGACAACGAAAATCTACTCAAACATCATAGGATGGCAACACATCACTGGATAATAATATGAAGCATAAAGCACCATGTTCAAGTAGAGGGTACAGCGGGTTGCGGGAGAGTGGACCACTGTAGATAGAGGAGGGAAGGTGCAGAATAAGTTATTCTTAATCCGAAGTAATCTTACGATCATTTCATAATTAAAATACGTTTGGAATTCAAATAGTTACATTCCTATTGATTCACTACGTAAAATTTGGCATAAGAAAATAAAAATAGAGGTCATAATATAAGAAAAATTGCAGTTTATGTGTATTTTACACTATGTTTTTACGTTTGTAATTTTATATAACATAAAATATTTTTACGATGATTATATATTTTCTTATGGTCACTTTTTACGTTGAAAATAAGACAAAACATACGGAACGTAAAATTACGGTGCATTGATGGTAAAATAGAGGGGGTGAAGAATAACTATTCCTCACCTAGGGTGACGAATAGCGCGACCCTATATATATATATGGAGATCCGTAACTTCGATTGGCTTGAAACCTTTGCTGTGATTTTTTCCGAATGTTAGCTTTCTTGCGGCAAAAGAAGAGCGTCAACCGCCTTACAGTGGGCTCACGAGGGTAGGGGCGCGCCCTAGGGCACCCCCCTACCTCGTGACCACCTCGGGCACTGGTTCGCGTTGATTTTCCTTTCGAATTTTCTATATTTTCCAAAAATAAGCTCCATCCGTTTTTATCCCGTTTGGACTACGTTTGATATAGATATTCTGCGAAATCAAAAAACATGCAACAGACAGGAACTGACACTGGGCACTGGATCAATATGTTAGTCCCAAAAATAATATAAAAAGTTGCCAAAAAGTATATGAAAGTTGAATATTATTGGCATGTGTCGGGGGTTGCTGATCCCACGTACACCTATGGGGATCGGCTGACCGAGCCCCTTTCGGTTCGGCAAGGGGCGGTGGATGCACAAAGAGCAGATCGAGGCGAGCGCACGAGTGAGGCGATCGATTTAGCCAGGTTCGGGCCACACGGATGCGTAAAACCCTACTCCTGCTTTGGTGGTTGTATTGAGTTCTTGCTCAGTAGCGGCGAGTGCTACAGTACACTCAAGCAGCTGGCGAGACCGAGCGTGAGAATAGCCGTCCCCCTTTTCTGTTGCGCATGGGCCTCCTTTTATATGTCTAAGGGGTCACCGACACGTGGCAACAGAGGCGAGGGTAAAAATGTAAAAGGGGTGGTAGTTGGCGCCACCGCCTGTTACAGTCATATCCTACCTAACCCTGATGGCAGGGGACAAAGGCATTAAATGTCTATCTGTGTCACCTAGACGGCACAGAGAGGGACCGCTAGGAACGCCACCGTTTGCCACGATGGTTATCTTGTCAGCACTTGCTTGCCACCGCATGCCCCCGGCTGCCCAGCCTCCCGCCACGTGCGCCAGGAGCGGTCCCAGAGTGACACGTTGGTGGGTGAGCTGGAGCGCGGGCTGCGGGGTAGTAGCTTGCCGCAGATGTTGTCTTGTCGCGTCCGGGAGCTTGTCGCTCACCGGGTCTTGTCAGGGCGCGTAGTGCGCCACAGCGAGCTTCTTGGGTTGCTTTGGTTGGTCTTCCCGGCAAGCTCCTCTTGCCGGGGTCTCGTCTCCTTCCCGGCAAGCTCCTCTTGCCGGGGTCTTGTCTCCTTCCCGGCAAGCTCCTCTTGCCGGGGTCTTGTTTTGCTCTTGGATACTTTGTTCTTGAATGGCCTCAAGGGAGCCATGGAGGGTCTTGGCGGTCGCCCGGCAAGCCTTGCCGCGGGTCGCTGCGACCGCCCGTGCACAAGTTTGGGATACTAAGGTACCCCTACTTTAGTACACCGATAGGAGCCCCCGGGCCTGGGCCATACACGATGCTGAGCGCTGTTGGGCCAGGCCCAAAACAATGCACGGGCACGCGCGGCCTAGGGCACGCCATAACTCACTCCGCATCCACCGCGCCCTCCCCAAACGGCACACGTCAAACGCGGCATCCTGGGAGAGATCGTGGGCGGTTTTCAAGGTGCCCACACCCCACGATCATGGGGTGGGGAGAGGCCGCCCCATTCGTCGCCTCGGTTCTGCACGCCTGCCACGCGGCTCCCATGCACTTGGGGTCGCGGACGGCGGAGGCGGAAAACGGGGCCGTCGTGGGTCGAGGCAGCGGGTCGGCCCCAGCTCCCTGCCTCCCCGCGTCTTGATTCGCTGAGCGGGGCGGCCGAGCCCCCACCTCGCTCCTTTATAAAGAGCGGGAGGGGAGGACGGGAGCCCGCATCCTCCCATCTTCTCCTTCCTTCAGCTTCTGCTCCCCTTCCTCCCATTCACCATGGAGAAAGGGAACCCTGGTCCTTCGTCAGTGGCGGCAAGGGTTGCCGCCAGACAGCGCATCCCTCCCTCTCCCGCACCCGTGGTGGCGGAGCCAGCCGTAAGGGGAAGAGGGAGGGGGCGAGGTCGTGGACGCGGTCGAGGACGAGGCCGCGGCGCTCGGGGAAGAGGTGGATGGGGCGGCGCGTCGGCTTCGCCTCCGCCGGTGGCCCTTCCTCCCGCGGTGGTCCATGCCGGGGACGACCCTTGCGAGTTCTTCGTCAGGCTGCGCCGGGCGCCTCGTCGTCGTCTCCGACTCCCAGCTCCATTTGCGGAAGTGGTGGAGTTGGACCCGCCCGAGACGCTGAGATTGCACATGAGGGGCTGTGGAATCAGCGGCACGCGAGTCCGCGCCGAATTCCCAGCCCCTGGTGTGATGTATCTTGGTCGAGGGTGGAAGACATTCGCCCGCATCCATAGCTTGACGCCGGGGCTCACCCTCCACTTTAAGTTGGTGGAGGGCGATCTCCTCTCCGTCAAGGTCTTCGGGTGCTTCGGCGTCTGGGCACGGTGCTGCGTGGAAAGCTCCTCCGACAGCGAAGGCTCCTCCTCGAGCAAGAGTGACGAGGAGGGGAGCTACAGCGACGACGAGGGGAGCGGGCGGCAGGACGGCGGGTCCGACTAGGTGTCGGGCGCCACTCCGTGCGGCACCGGTGACCCCATCATCCGTGTCGCCGGCTCCTTGAACTCCCCGGGGTCGTCTCCTTGGGCGGCTGATGTAGGGAGGCTGCGGAAGAGGAAGAGGGCTGGCGGCAAGGCCGTCAAGCCGGAGTACGAGGGCATAGTGCCCTCGACAGCGTGCTGACGTCCTGCCGCCTCGTCTTCGAGCCCCGCTTCCGGCGCTGCCATCATCGTCCAGCCTTGACGGCCCCCGGGATGTTCTCTTGGTGTCTTCTGGCACCCGTAGTTCGCCTAGGCGCTCCTTTTGCCCTTCTCGCCTCCTTGACCTATCTCCTGAAGAGAGGGACAAGAAAAGGATTACGGGCATCTTATCTTTTTAATTTGTAAGCCTTCGGGCCTTAGTTGCATTTAAAACTTGTAATCCTCTCTTTCATGTTTTTCATTCTCTATGGATTGTACCTGCGTGGAATGTTTTAATGAAAAGGGGATGTTTGCCGGGCCATTTGTCTCGCGGGTAGAACCCACGTCAAGGAGTACATCCTTGGTATCTTACAGATAGACACTCCTTCCCCGGCAACAAGCCCTGCCGTCTACCCACGTCGCTCGACCTTTCTCACGCTCTCGACGCAGGCAGGGACGAGGCGGGTGCGGCCCCTTGTTTCATCCCTTTGCTGCCGCGACTACGACCAAAACTTGGCCCCAGGAACGAGCCCCAGGGCCTAGAGCTAAGGGAGCACGGTAGTTTTCGGGAAGAAACGAAGTTTCGTATTCCCCAGTCCATAAGAGAATGCATGAAGAGGGATGAAAGACTTATCTGAGATCGCAGCCCCCAGCAACTCTGGCTTGCCGTGGGGTGGACCTTAGTACTTGCAGCCCCCGGCAACACTGGCTTGCCGGGGCCCAGGTGCCGGCACGTCCTTCTTCTCCTTTTCGCACCCATGCGGTCCGGCAAGGATATGCGAGTCCTGCGAACCAAAGGAAACGAAAGAAAGGCAAAGGGACGCACACTCGGACTCTAAGTTAGGGGTTAGTCGCTGTCAAGCACTATCAACCCTAACCAAGGACCCGACTCGACCTAGCATGCATGCTATAACTCTGGGCGCCAGCGCTTCATTTACTTGTGCTCAGGGTCTGCGCCTGGCTTTGTACAAAGGATTACATGCAACGGCGGCAAGACTTGTACAAAAGGGTGGTTGCCGGACAGGGTCCGACAACCGCGCCTTACGGGTAAAACTTACGAAGAAGCTCGATATTCCAGGAGTTGCTCACTGGTATGCCATCTTCGGTCTCCAGGCAGACAGCGCCAGGCCTGGTGACTCGTTTCACCCGGTAAGGGCCTTCCCACTTTGGCGTCAACTTGTTGGAATTCTTGGCGGACTGAACGTGCCGAAGAACAAGGTCGCCTTCCTCGAGACTTCTGGCGTTAACTTTGCGGCTATGATAGCGGCGCAAAGCTTGCTGGTAGCGAGCGGCTCGCACAGCAGCCTGAAGACGATCTTCCTCAAGGAGCAGCGCGTCATCTTGCCGCAGCTGCTCTTGCTCAAGCTCATCATATGCGAGCACTCGAGGTGACCCGTATACGAGTTCCGTGGGGACAACTGCCTCCGCTCCATAGACTAGAGCGAAGGGTGTCTGTCCAGTGGCTCGATTTGGCGTCGTCCTGATCGACCAAAGAACCACTAGCAGCTCCTCGATCCAGTTGTGTCCGCGCTTGTGCAGCCTGTCGAAGGTTCTGGTCTTGAGCCCGCGCAGCACTTCAGCATTTGCCCTCTCCGCTTGACCGTTGCTCCTTGGGTGAGCAACAGAAGCGAAGCAGACCTTGGCGCCAAGATCTTGGACGTACTGCATGAAGGTGCGGCTCGTAAATTGTGTACCGTTGTCGGTAATTATCCTGTTAGGGATTCCGAAACGGCAAACAATCGACCTGAAGAACTTGACCGCGGACTGCGCCGTCACCTTCCTTACTGGTTCCACTTCCGGCCACTTTGTGAACTTGTCGATTGCAACGTACAAGTACTCAAAGCCCCCGACTGCGCGGGGGAAGGGGCCGAGGATGTCGAGCCCCCAGACCGAAAATGGCCAGGATAAAGGGATCGTCTGGAGAGCTTAAGCTGGCTGGTGTATCTGCTTGGAATGGAACTGGCACGCTTCACACTTGGTTACTTGTGCAGTTGCATCCTGGAGGGCTGTCGGCCAGAAGAAGCCTTGCCGGAATGCTTTTCCGACAAGAGCTCTCGCGCCAATGTGGTGACCACATATGCCTCCATGTATCTCTGCCAACAGCTTCTATCCATCTTCCCGAGGAATACACTTCAATTTCACATCGTTGAGTCTTCTTCTACACAGTGTGTTGTCGACAAACTGATACATACTAGACTGCCGGGCTACTCTTTCCGCTTCTTCTGGTTCCTCGGGAAGCTCTCCTGTCTGGAGGAAACGTACAATCTGCTGCGCCCATGTTGGAGCCTGTGGCTCGACAACAAGGACTAAAGGCACATCTGCGGCTGCGGGAACGTCCGCTTCTACGGCAAGAGCCCGCGGCACTGCCGGAGCTTGACGTTCCCCGGCAAGCTTGCCGGAGCAAAACTTGTCGAGAGAATCTGCTTCAACAGAACAAACCCTGGGGCTTGCCGGAGCAGATTGCTCCTCATCACTCTTGGCGTCGATCTTGGGGACCTTCTTGGCGGCGGCTTCGGGAAGCTCTGCCGGAAGATAGTCACCAGAGATCAACTTCCTCTTCTTGCTCTGTCCAGTTGATAGTGTTACGGATGGCTGAGTCAGCTTGAGCACAAAAATCCCTGGTTCCACTGGCAACTTAAGTGCCACGCACTTTGACAGGCCATCGGCAATGTCGTTCTCAGCTCTTGGAACATGTTCCATTTGCAGGCCGTCAAAGCGCTCTTCCAGCTTCCTCACTTCATCAACGTAAGCTTCCATCAACGGACTCTGGTAATCCTTGTTCACTTTGCGGACGACAAGCTGTGAGTCACCCCTGACAATGAGCTTCTTAATCCCAAGTTCTGCCGCGATCCTGAGACCGGCAAGCAAGCCTTCATATTCTGCAGTATTGTTTGTCGCTTGCTCCTTGGGGAAGTGCATCTGGACTATGTACTTGAGGTGCTCTCCGGTGGGTGCGACAAGCAGTACACCAGCACCGGCGCCTTGCAGCGAGAAGGCACCGTCAAAGTACATGAGCCACTCTTTGTTTGCTTCCTTGGTGGGGATGCTCATCTCCGGAATTTCTTCGTCTGGAGTTGGCGTCCATTCTGCTATGAACTCTGCCAATGCTCTGCTCTGTATTGTTGATGTACTCTCAAACTTGAGGCCAAAGCTTGACAGTTACAGTCGTATCCTACCTAACCCTGATGGCAGGGCACAAAGGCATTAAATGCCTGTCTGTGTCACCTAGACGGCACAGAGAGGGACCGCTAGGAACGCCACCGTTTGCCACGATGGTTATCTTGTCAGCACTTGCTTGCCACCGCATGCCCCCGGCTACCCAGCCTCCCGCCACGTGCGCCAGGAGTGGTCCCAGAGCGACACGTTGGTGGGTGAGCTGGAGCGCGGGCTGCGGGGTAGTAGCTTGCCGCGGATGTTGTCTTGTCGCGTCCGGGAGCTTTTCGCTCACGGGGTCTTGTCAGGGCGCGTAGTGCGCCGCAGCGAGCTTCTTGGGTTGCTTTGGTTGGTCTTCCCGGCAAGCTCCTCTTGCCGGGGTCTCGTCTCCTTCCCGGCAAGCTCCTCTTGCTAGGGTCTTGTCTCCTTCCCAGCAAGCTCCTCTTGCTGGGGTCTTGTTTTGCTCTTCGATACTTTGTTCTTGAATGGCCTCAAGGGAGCCATGGAGGGTCTTGGCGGTCGCCCGGCAAGCCTTGCCGCGGGTCGCTGCGACCGCCCGTGCACAAGTTCGGGATACTAAGGTACCCCTACTTTAGTACACCGACCGCATGGAACAATCAAAAATTATAGATACGACGGAGACGTATCATGGCCCCCTCTGGTACTTCTTGCACTCAGTATTTTTTATATATTCGAAAAATAACTTCCCTGAAGTTTCGGGACTTTTGGAGCTGTGCAAAATAGGTGTCTAATATTTGCTCCTTGTCCAGCCCAGAATCCCAGCTGCCGGCATTCTCCCTCTTTATGTAAACCTTGTAAAATAAGAGAGAATAGGCATAAGTATTGTGACATAACATGTAGTAACAGCCCATAATGCAATAAATATCGATATAAAAGCATGATGCAAAATGGACGTATCAACTCCCCCAAGCTTAGACCTCGCTTGTCCTCAAGCGAAAGCCGAAATTGAAAAATATGTCCATATGTTTAGGGATAGAGGTGTCGATAAAAATAAAATACAGTCATGAGGGCATCATGATCATTCTTAGAACAACAGCTTATATAATTATTGTCATATGATCTCTAATACTAGAGTAACAATTCAATCACAATTTCAAGTATGAATCATAAACTTCATTGAAAACTAACAAACTATAATCTCACTGATTGAAGCAATTTCAATTTATCATAACATATGAAAGAGTCAATATAAGAGCTTTTCAGCAAGTCCACATACTCAACTATCATATAGTCTTTCACAATTTCTAACATTCACGCAATACTTATGGATATGGAGTTTTAATCAGACACAGAGAAAGATAGGGGCTTATAGTTTGCCTCCCAATGTTTTACCTCAAGGGTAATGTCAACAATAATAGTTCATGAAAACTCACATCCAATTAGCCATATATACCAGGATCTTTCCAACATATTGTGCTTGCCAAAAGATAATATGTAAAAAGGAAAGGTGAAGATCACCATGACTCTTATGTAAGGTGGGAGATAAAAGTAAAAGATAGGCCCTTCGCAGAGGTTGTCATGCGCTTTTATGGTTGAATGCACAAAATCTTAATGCAAAAGAACGTCACTTTATATTGCCACTTGTGATATGGACTTTATTATGCAGTCCGTCGATTTTATTTTTTCCACATCACAAGATCGTATAAAGCTTATTTTCTCCCACACTAATAAGTCATACATATTTAGAGAGCAATTTTTATTGCTTGCACCAATGACAACTTACTTGAAGGATCTTACTCAATCCATAGGTAGATATGGTGGACTCTCATGGCACAATTGGGTTTATGGGTACTTGGAAGCACAAATAGTATCTCTACTTGGTGCAAAGAATTTGTCTAGCATGAGGGGAAAGGCAAGCTCAATCATGTTGGATGATCCATGACAATATAATTTATCTCAGATGTAAGAAAACATAACCCATTACATTGTCTTCCTTGTCCAACGTCAACTCTTTAGCATGTCATATTTTAATGAGTGCTAACAATCATAAAAGATGTCCAAGATGGTGTATTTATATGTGAAGAACTCTCTTTCTTTATTACTTCTTATTAATTGCAACGATGACCAAAACTATGTTTGTCAACTCTCAACAAGTTTTATTCATCATACTCTTTATATGTGAGCTCATTACTCTCCATAAGATCCATATGATCTCTTTTATTTCTTTTTATTCTTTCTCTTTTCTTTTATTCACTCAAGATCATAGCAAAATAATCAGGCCCTTGACTCAACACTAAACTTTATTATATACAGCTCACGGACTCGATTACATAGAAGGATCATAAAGCAAAACTCACAACTATATCATACTAAAACTTTATTCTACTAGATCAAGATATTATCAAAAGGATCGGACTAAGAAAAACGGTAAATATAAAAGTTGTGATGGTGATACGATACCGGGGCACTCCCCCAAGCTTGGCAGTTGCCAAGGGGAGTGTCCATACCCGATGCTCAGTTCTTCTTTGTTGGTGAAGAAGGTGATGGTTTTTTTGATGGCGTAGGCTTCTTCCTTAATTCGCACTTGAGGACAGAATTTTGGTCCCTTAGGTCATTGATCTCCTGCTCCAAGCTCAATATCTTTTTGCATAGTTCCTGCTTGTTTTCCTGCAAGAGGCGAAAAGGGATAAACTCGATCTTAGGTTTCTTTACTCTATCTGAGAGGCTTGACTTTTTGAACTCCACATGCATGTCCCCAGGTTGAGGTAATGGGACTTCATTTGCAAGGTAATCAGCGACATAGCTTTCTCCTTCCGAATCATGGGACGACATGTTGCTCTAATCTGCAGCAGGACAGCTCGAAACAAAGACAGGAGATATTTGCGTGATACGGAGGTAAAAACCTTTGGGAGATTAAATAATGAATTTTTACCGACCAAAAGAAGTATCGTGCAAGAAAACGGAGTCCGGAGAGCACACGAGGTGCCCACGAGGCAGGGGGCGCGCCTAGGGGGTAGGGTGAGCCATCCACCCTCGTGGAGCCCTCGTGTCCTTCCCGGACTGCTTCTTATTTTTCTAAATATTCCAAAACAGAGAAAAATTGCCATTAGAACTATTTTGGAGTTGGTTTACTTACCATACCACATACCTATTTCTTTTCGGAGTCTAAAATGTTCCGGAAAGTGTCCCTTACGTATTCCTCCGGGGTTACGGTTTAAATAACATTGGTTTCAACATTTATAGGATTACCTAAGATATAATGTTTGATTTTTTTTTACCGTTCACCACCTTCAGATTTGTGCCTTCGAAGTTGCTGATTTTTATGGCGCCGGAACGATAGACCTCCTCGATAACGTAAGGACCTTCCCATTTAGAGAGAAGTTTTCCTGCAAAAAATCTTAAGCGAGAGTTGTATAACAATACATAATCACCTACATTAAACTCACGCTTTTGTATCCTTTTGTCATGCCATTAAACTCGAGAGTTGTATAACAATACATAATCACCTACATTAAGCTCGCTGCGGGGTAGTAGCTTGCCGCGGATGTTGTCTTGTCGCGTCCGGGAGCTTGTCGCTCACGGGGTCTTGTCAGGGCGCGTAGTGCGCCGCAGCGAGCTTCTTGGGTTGCTTTGGTTGGTCTTCCCGGCAAGCTCCTCTTGCCGGGGTCTCGTCTCCTTCCTGGCAAGCTCCTCTTGCTGGGGTCTTGTCTCCTTCCCAGCAAGCTCCTCTTGCTGGGGTCTTGTTTTTCTCTTGGATACTTTGTTCTTGAATGGCCTCAAGGGAGCCATGGAGGGTCTTGGCGGTCGCCCGGCAAGCCTTGCCGCGGGTCGCTGCGACCGCCCATGCACAAGTTCGGGATACTAAGGTACCCCTACTTTAGTACACCGACAGCATGGAACAATCAAAAATTATAGATACGACGGAGACGTATCATGGCCCCCTCTGGTACTTCTTGCACTCAGTATTTTTTATATATTCTAAAAATAACTTCCCTGAAGTTTCGGGACTTTTGGAGCTGTGCAAAATAGGTGTCTAATATTTGCTCCTTGTCCAGCCCAGAATCCCAGCTGCCGGCATTCTCCCTCTTTATGTAAACCTTGTAAAATAAGAGAGAATAGGCATAAGTATTGTGACATAACATGTAGTAACAGCCCATAATGCAATAAATATCGATATAAAAGCATGATGCAAAATGGACGTATCAACTCCCCCAAGCTTAGACCTCGCTTGTCCTCAAGCGAAAGCCGAAATTGAAAAATATGTCCACATGTTTAGGGATAGAGGTGTCGATAAAAATAAAATACAGTCATGAGGGCATCATGATCATTCTTAGAACAACAGCTTATATAATTATTGTCATATGATCTCTAATACTAGAGTAACAATTCAATCACAATTTCAAGTATGAATCATAAACTTCATTGAAAACTAACAAACTATAATCTCAGTGATTGAAGCAATTTCAATTTATCATAACATATGAAAGAGTCAATATAAGAGATTTTCAGCAAGTCCACATACTCAACTATCATATAGTCTTTCACAATTTCTAACATTCACGCAATACTTATGGGTATGGAGTTTTAATCAGACACAGAGAAAGATAGGGGCTTATAGTTTGCCTCCCAACGTTTTACCTCAAGGGTAATGTCAACAATAATAGTTCATGAAAACTCACATCCAATTAGCCATATATACCAGGATCTTTCCAACATATTGTGCTTGCCAAAAGATAATATGTAAAAAGGAAAGGTGAAGATCACCATGACTCTTATGTAAGGTGGGAGATAAAAGTAAAAGATAGGCCCTTCGCAGAGGTTGTCATGCGCTTTTATGGTTGAATGCACAAAATCTTAATGCAAAAGAACGTCACTTTATATTGCCACTTGTGATATGGACTTTATTATGCAGTCCGTCGATTTTATTTCTTCCACATCACAAGATCGTATAAAGCTTATTTTCTCCCACACTAATAAGTCATACATATTTAGAGAGCAATTTTTATTGCTTGCACCAATGACAACTTACTTGAAGGATCTTACTCAATCCATAGGTAGATATGGTGGACTCTCATGGCACAATTGGGTTTAAGGGTACTTGGAAGCACAAATAGTATCTCTACTTGGTGCAAAGAATTTGTCTAGCATGAGGGGAAAGGCAAGCTCAATCATGTTGGATGATCCATGACAATATAATTTATCTCAGATGTAAGAAAACATAACCCATTACATTGTCTTCCTTGTCCAACGTCAACTCTTTAGCATGTCATATTTTAATGAGTGCTAACAATCATAAAAGATGTCCAAGATAGTGTATTTATATGTGAAGAACTCTCTTTCTTTATTACTTCTTATTAATTGCAACGATGACCAAAACTATGTTTGTCAACTCTCAACAAGTTTTATTCATCATACTCTTTATATGTGAGCTCATTACTCTCCATAAGATCCATATGATCTCTTTTATTTCTTTTTATTCTTTCTCTTTTCTTTTATTCACTCAAGATCATAGCAAAATAATCAGGCCCTTAACTCAACACTAAACTTTATTATATACAGCTCACGGACTCGATTACATAGAAGGATCATAAAGCAAAACTCACAACTAGATCATACTAAAACTTTATTCTACTAGATCAAGATATTATCAAAAGGATCGGACTAAGAAAAACGGTAAAGATAAAAGTTGTGATGGTGATACGATACCGGGGCACTCCCCCAAGCTTGGCAGTTGCCAACGGGAGTGTCCATACCCGATGCTCAGTTCTTCTTTGTTGGTGAAGAAGGTGATGGTTTTTTTGATCGCGTAGGCTTCTTCCTTAATTCGCACTTGAGGACAGAATTTTGGTCCCTTAGGTCATTGATCTCCTGCTCCAGGCTCAATATCTTTTTGCATAGTTCCTGCTTGTTTTCCTGCAAGAGGCGAAAAGGGATAAACTCGATCTTAGGTTTCTTTCCTCTATCTGAGAGGCTTGACTTTTTGAACTCCACATGCATGTCCCCAGGTTGAGGTAATGGGACTTCATCTGCAAGGTAATCAGCGACATAGCTTTCTCCTTCCGAATCATGGGACGACATGTTGCTCTAATCTGCAGCAGGACAGCTCGAAACAAAGACAGGAGATATTTGCGTGATACGGAGGTAAAAACCTTTGGGAGATTAAATAATGAATTTTTACCGGCCAAAAGAAGTATCGTGCAAGAAAACGGAGTCCGGAGAGCACACGAGGTGCCCACGAGGCAGGGGGCGCGCCTAGGGGGTAGGGTGAGCCATCCACCCTCGTGGAGCCCTCGTGTCCTTCCCGGACTGCTTCTTATTTTTCTAAATATTCCAAAATAGAGAAAAATTGCCATTAGAACTATTTTGGAGTTGGTTTACTTACCATACCACATACCTATTCCTTTTCGGAGTCTAAAATGTTCCGGAAAGTGTCCCTTACGTATTCCTCCGGGGTTACGGTTTAAATAACATTGGTTTCAACATTTATAGGATTACCTAAGATATAATGTTTGATTTTTTTTACCGTTCACCACCTTCAGATTTGTGCCTTCGAAGTTGTTGATTTTTATGGCGCCGGAACGATAGACCTCCTCGATAACGTAAGGACCTTCCCATTTAGAGAGAAGTTTTCCTGCAAAAAATCTTAAGCGAGAGTTGTATAACAATACATAATCACCTACATTAAACTCACGCTTTTGTATCCTTTTGTCATGCCATTAAACTCGAGAGTTGTATAACAATACATAATCACCTACATTAAGCTCGCTGCGGGGTAGTAGCTTGCCGCGGATGTTGTCTTGTCGCGTCCGGGAGCTTGTCGCTCACGGGGTCTTGTCAGGGCGCGTAGTGCGCCGCAGCGAGCTTCTTGGGTTGCTTTGGTTGGTCTTCCCGGCAAGCTCCTCTTGCCGGGGTCTCGTCTCCTTCCCGGCAAGCTCCTCTTGCTGGGGTCTTGTCTCCTTCCCAGCAAGCTCCTCTTGCTGGGGTCTTGTTTTGCTCTTGGATACTTTGTTCTTGAATGGCCTCAAGGGAGCCATGGAGGGTCTTGGCGGTCGCCCGGCAAGCCTTGCCGCGGGTCGCTGCGACCGCCCATGCACAAGTTCGGGATACTAAGGTACCCCTACTTTAGTACACCGACAGCATGGAACAATCAAAAATTATAGATACGACGGAGACGTATCATGGCCCCCTCTGGTACTTCTTGCACTCAGTATTTTTTATATATTCTAAAAATAACTTCCCTGAAGTTTCGGGACTTTTGGAGCTGTGCAAAATAGGTGTCTAATATTTGCTCCTTGTCCAGCCCAGAATCCCAGCTGCCGGCATTCTCCCTCTTTATGTAAACCTTGTAAAATAAGAGAGAATAGGCATAAGTATTGTGACATAACATGTAGTAACAGCCCATAATGCAATAAATATCGATATAAAAGCATGATGCAAAATGGACGTATCAACTCCCCCAAGCTTAGACCTCGCTTGTCCTCAAGCGAAAGCCGAAATTGAAAAATATGTCCACATGTTTAGGGATAGAGGTGTCGATAAAAATAAAATACAGTCATGAGGGCATCATGATCATTCTTAGAACAACAGCTTATATAATTATTGTCATATGATCTCTAATACTAGAGTAACAATTCAATCACAATTTCAAGTATGAATCATAAACTTCATTGAAAACTAACAAACTATAATCTCAGTGATTGAAGCAATTTCAATTTATCATAACATATGAAAGAGTCAATATAAGAGCTTTTCAGCAAGTCCACATACTCAACTATCATATAGTCTTTCACAATTTCTAACATTCACGCAATACTTATGGGTATGGAGTTTTAATCAGACACAGAGAAAGATAGGGGCTTATAGTTTGCCTCCCAACGTTTTACCTCAAGGGTAATGTCAACAATAATAGTTCATGAAAACTCACATCCAATTAGCCATATATACCAGGATCTTTCCAACATATTGTGCTTGCCAAAAGATAATATGTAAAAAGGAAAGGTGAAGATCACCATGACTCTTATGTAAGGTGGGAGATAAAAGTAAAAGATAGGCCCTTCGCAGAGGTTGTCATGCGCTTTTATGGTTGAATGCACAAAATCTTAATGCAAAAGAACGTCACTTTATATTGCCACTTGTGATATGGACTTTATTATGCAGTCCGTCGATTTTATTTCTTCCACATCACAAGATCATATAAAGCTTATTTTCTCCCACACTAATAAGTCATACATATTTAGAGAGCAATTTTTATTGCTTGCACCAATGACAACTTACTTGAAGGATCTTACTCAATCCATAGGTAGATATGGTGGACTCTCATGGCACAATTGGGTTTAAGGGTACTTGGAAGCACAAATAGTATCTCTACTTGGTGCAAAGAATTTGTCTAGCATGAGGGGAAAGGCAAGCTCAATCATGTTGGATGATCCATGACAATATAATTTATCTCAGATGTAAGAAAACATAACCCATTACATTGTCTTCCTTGTCCAACGTCAACTCTTTAGCATGTCATATTTTAATGAGTGCTAACAATCATAAAAGATGTCCAAGATAGTGTATTTATATGTGAAGAACTCTCTTTCTTTATTACTTCTTATTAATTGCAACGATGACCAAAACTATGTTTGTCAACTCTCAACAAGTTTTATTCATCATACTCTTTATATGTGAGCTCATTACTCTCCATAAGATCCATATGATCTCTTTTATTTCTTTTTATTCTTTCTCTTTTCTTTAATTCACTCAAGATCATAGCAAAATAATCAGGCCCTTGACTCAACACTAAACTTTATTATATACAGCTCACGGACTCGATTACATAGAAGGATCATAAAGCAAAACTCACAACTATATCATACTAAAACTTTATTCTACTAGATCAAGATATTATCAAAAGGATCGGACTAAGAAAAACGGTAAAGATAAAAGTTGTGATGGTGATACGATACCGGGGCACTCCCCCAAGCTTGGCAGTTGCCAAGGGGAGTGTCCATACCCGATGCTCAGTTCTTCTTTGTTGGTGAAGAAGGTGATGGTTTTTTTTATCGCGTAGGCTTCTTCCTTAATTCGCACTTGAGGATAGAATTTTGGTCCCTTAGGTCATTGATCTCCTGCTCCAGGCTCAATATCTTTTTGCATAGTTCCTGCTTGTTTTCCTGCAAGAGGCGAAAAGGGATAAACTCGATCTTAGGTTTCTTTACTCTATCTGAGAGGCTTGACTTTTTGAACTCCACATGCATGTCCCCAGGTTGAGGTAATGGGACTTCATCTGCAAGGTAATCAGCGACATAGCTTTCTCCTTCCGAATCATGGGACGACATGTTGCTCTAATCTGCAGCAGGACAGCTCGAAACAAAGACAGGAGATATTTGCGTGATACGAAGGTAAAAACCTTTGGGAGATTAAATAATGAATTTTTACCGACCAAAAGAAGTATCGTGCAAGAAAACGGAGTCCGGAGAGCACACGAGGTGCCCACGAGGCGGGGGCGCGCCTAGGGGGTAGGGTGAGCCATCCACCCTCGTGGAGCCCTCGTGTCCTTCCCGGACTGCTTCTTATTTTTCTAAATATTCCAAAACAGAGAAAAATTGCCATTAGAACTATTTTGGAGTTGGTTTACTTACCATACCACATACCTATTCCTTTTCGGAGTCTAAAATGTTCCGAAAAGTGTCCCTTACGTATTCCTCCGGGGTTACGGTTTAAATAACATTGGTTTCAACATTTATAGGATTACCTAAGATATAATGTTTGATTTTTTTTACCGTTCACCACCTTCAGATTTGTGCCTTCGAAGTTGTTGATTTTTATGGCGCCGGAACGATAGACCTCCTCGATAACGTAAGGACCTTCCCATTTAGAGAGAAGTTTTCCTGCAAAAAATCTTAAGCGAGAGTTGTATAACAATACATAATCACCTACATTAAACTCACGCTTTTGTATCCTTTTGTCATGCCATCTTTTAACTTTTTCTTTAAACAATTTGGCATTGTCATAGGTTTGGGTTCTCCATTCATCAAGTGAGCTAATGTCAAATAACCTCTTCTCACCGGCAAGTTTGAAATCATAATTGAGCTCTTTAATAGCCCAATAAGCCTTATGTTCTAGTTCGAGAGGTAAGTGACATGCTTTTCCATAAACCATTTTATACAGAGACATACCCATAGGAGTTTTATATGCAGTTCTATAGGCCCATAATGCATCATCAAGTTTCTTGGACCATTTCTTTCTAGATCTATTAACAGTCTTTTGCAAAATTAATTTGAGTTCTCTATAAATCAATTCTACTTGACCACTAGACTGTGGGTGATAAGGAGATGCAATTCTATGATTAACATCATACTTAGCAAGCATTTTATGGAAAGCACCATGAATAACATGTGAACCACCATCAGTCATTAAATATCTAGGGACCCCAAACCTTGAAAAAATAACTTCTTTAAGCATCTTAATAGAGGTGTTGTGATCAGCACTACTAGTTGGAATAGCTTCTACCCACTTAGTAACATAATCAACAGCAACTAAAATATGTGTATAGCCATTAGAGGCAGGAAAAGGTCCCATATAATCAAAGCCCCAAACATCAAATGGTTCAATAACAAGTGAATAATTCATAGGCATTTCTTGACGTCTACTAATATTACCAATTCTTTGACATTCATCACAAGATAAGACAAACTTACGGGCATCTTTGAAGAGAGTATGCCAATAAAAACCGGATTGCAATACCTTATGTGCAGTTCTATCTCCAGCGTGGTGTCCTCCATAAGCTTCGGAGTGACACTTGCCTAGGATCTGTTCCTGTTCATGCTCAGGTACACAACGTCTAATAACACCATCTACTCCTTCTTTTTAGAGATGTGGGTCATCCCAAAAGTAATGTCTTAAATCATAGAAAAACTTTTTCTTTTGCTGGTATGTGAAACTAGGTGGTATAAATTTAGCAACAATGTAATTAGCATAATCAGCATACCATGGAGCAGTATGAGAAGCATTTATGACATTTAATTGTTCATTAGGAAAGCTATCATCAATAGGTAGTGGGTCATCAAGAACATTTTCTAACCTAGACAAGTTATCTGCAATGGGGTTCTCAGCTCCCTTTCTGTCAATAATATGCAAATCAAATTCTTGTAGCAAGAGAACCCATCTAATAAGTCTAGGTTTAGCATCTTTATTTTCCATAAGATATTTAATAGCAACATGATTCGTGTGAGTAGTTACTTTAGAATCAACAATATAAGGTCTGAACTTATCACAAGCAAATACAACTGCTAAGAATTCTTTTTCAGTACTAGCATAATTTCTCTGGGCATTGTCTAGAGTTTTACTAGCATATTGAATAACATTTAATTTCTTATCAACTCTTTGCTCTAGAGCAGCACCTACAGCATAATCACTGGCACACACATAATTTTAAAAGGTAAATTCCAATCAGGTGGCTGAACAATAGGTGCAGAGATCAATGCTTTCTTAAGTATTTCAAATGCTTCTACACAATCATCATCAAATACGAATGGTATATATTTTTGTAATAAATTAGTTAGAGGCCGAGAAATTTTTGAGAAGACCTTAATGAACCTCCTATAAAAGCCGGCATGACCAAGGAAACTTCTTATACCTTTGATGTCCTTGGAACACAGCATGTTTTCAATAGCATCAACTTTGGCTTTATCAACTTCAATGCCCCTTCCAGAAATTGTGTGCCCCAAGACAATACCTTCATTAACCATAAAGTGGCACCTCTCTCAATTCAAGACAAGGCTTGTTTCTTCACATTTCTGCAAAAATCGATCAAGGTTGCTTAAGAAATCATCAAAATAGGATCCATAAACGGAGAAATCATCCATGAAAACCTCACAAATCTTTTCACAAAAGTCAGAGAATATAGCCATCATGCATCTTTGAAAGGTAGAAGGTGCATTACATAAACCAAAAGGCATACGTCTATAAGCAAAAGTACCGAAAGG
This sequence comes from Triticum monococcum, assembly GCA_034509565.1. NCBI lineage: Eukaryota > Viridiplantae > Streptophyta > Magnoliopsida > Poales > Poaceae > Triticum > Triticum monococcum. Next base: position 49,712,527 of record CM067846.1, read on the forward strand.
GCAAGTAAAAGTGGTCTTAGCTTGATCATCAGCTGACACAGGTATTTGAGAGAAACCAGAATAACCATCTAGAAAGCAAAAATGTATATGTTTGGATAATCTTTCTAGCATTTGATCAATAAAAGGTAAGGGGTAATCATCTTTTTAGTAGCCTTATTTAATTTGAGGAAATCAATTACCATCCTATAACCTGTAATAATTCTTTGTGGAATCAATTCATCTTTATCATTAGGAACGACAGTAATAGCTCCCTTATTAGGAACACAATGGATAGGACTTACCCACTGACTATCAGCAACGGGATAAATTATACCTGCCTTAAGGAGATTTAGTATTTCTTTTCTTACCACTTCTTTCATCTTAGGATTTAGCCGTTGTTGGTGATCAATAACTGGTTTGGCATCTTTCTCCAAATTTATTTTGTGTTGACATAGAGTGGGACTAATGCCCTTAAGATCATCAAGAGTATACCCAATAGTAGCATGGTGCTTCTTCAAAGTTTTCAATAATTTTTCTTCCTCCTTCTCTGAAAGGTTAGGACTAATAATAACAGGATATATCCTCTTTTCATCAAGATAAGCATATTTAAGAGTATCAGGCAATGGTTTAAGCTCAAACACGGGATCACCCTTGGGTGGAGGAGGATCCCCTAAGATTTCAACAGGCAAGTTGTGTTTCAGAATAGGTCCCTGTTTAAAGAACACTTCATCTATTTCCCTTCTTTCATTCATAAACATATCATTTTCATGGTTTAGCAAATATTGTTCTAAAGGATCACTAGGAGGTACGGCAATAAAAGCAAGACTAATAATTTCATCTTACTAGGAAATTCTTCTTCACGGTGTTGTCTACGAAATTTAGAGAAGTTGAACTTATGAAACATATCACCTAAACCAATAGTAACAACATCCTTTTCGTTGTCTATCCTAGCATTAGCAGTGTTTAAGAATGGTCTACCAAATATAATGGGACAAAAGCTATCTTGTGGGGAACCAAGAACAAGAAAATCAGCAGGATATTTAGTTTTCCCACACAAGACTTCAACATCTCTAACAATCCCAGTTGGTGAAATAGTATCTCTATTGGCAAGTTTAATTGTGACATCAATATCTTCTAACTCAGCAGGTGCAATATCATGCATAATTTCTTTGTATAAGTCAATAGGTATTTCACTAGCACTAGCACCCATATCACACAAGCCATGATAACAATGATCTCCTATTTTAACAGAAATAACACACATGCCTACCACAAGTCTCTGTTTATCTTTAGCACAAGGTTTAGCAATTCTAGCAGTTTCATCACAGAAATAAATAACATGCCCATCAATATTATCAGCCAAGAGATCCTTAACAATAGCAATATTAGGTTCGACTTTAACTTGCTCAGGAGGTGTATAGGTTCTAATATTGCTTTTATGAACCACAGTTGAAGCTTTAGCATGATCTTTTATCCTAACAAGAAAAGGTGGCTTCTCAACATAAGTAGTAGGAATAATAGGATCATTATAAGTGATACTCTTTTCTTCAACTTTAATAGGTGCAGCTACTTTTACTTCTATGGGAGGATGATATTTAAACCACTTCTCCTTAGGGAGATCAATATGAGTAGCAAAAGATTCACAGAAAGAAGCTACTATCTTAGAGTCAAGTCCATATTTAGTGCTAAATTTACGGAAAACATCGGCATCCATAAAAGATTTAACACAATCAAACTTAGGTGTCATACCTGACTCCTTATCTTCGTCGAGATCCCAATCTTCAGAATTGCGTTTAATTCTTTCCAATAAATCCCATTTGAATTCAATAGTCTTCATCATAAAAGAGCCAACACAAGAAGTATCGAGCATGGTGCGATTGTTGTCAGAAAGCCAAGCATAAAATTTTTGAATAATCATTTCTCTTGAGAGCTCATGATTGGGGCATGAATATAACATTGATTTAAGCCTCCCCGAAGCTTGAGCGATGCTTTATCCTTCGCGAGGCCAAAAATTATATATAATTACGATCACGATGAACAAGATGCATAGGATAAAACTTGAGATGAAATTCCAATTTCAATCGTTTGTAGCCATATCATCACATAGCTACCATGTCAATGCATCTCCGTTCAAAGATAAAGGGAAGACCTTCTTCTTGATAACATCATCGGGCATACTTGCAAGCTTAAATAATCCACAAACTTCATCCACATATATTAGGTGCTCATCGGGATGTAATGTTTCATCTCCTGCAAAAGGATTAGCTAGCAGTTTTTCTATCATACCCGAAGGAATTTCAAAGTAGACATTTTCATTCTTAGTAGGTTCAGTAGGTTGAGGAGCAACTCTTTGCTCTACTAGTCGGGGTAAAGATACCCCGAACAAGCCCCTCAGAGGATTACTTTCCATAGTAACAAGTGACAGTAAATTTCAGCACACTATACAAATTTTTCCTTACCAAATTCCACCTACCAAAGGCGCTTCACTCCCCGGCAACGGCACCAGAAAAGAGTCTTGATGACCCACAAGTATAGGGGATCTATCGTAGTCCTTTCGATAAGTAAGAGTGTCGAACCCAACGAGGAGCAGAAGGAAATGATAAGCGGTTTTCAGCAAGGTATTCTCTGCAAGCACTAAAATTATAGATAACAGATAATTTTGTGATAAGATAATTTGTAACGAGCAACAAGTAACAAAAGTAAATAAAGTGCAGCAAGGTGGCCCAATCCTTTTTGTAGCAAAGTACAAGCCTGGAAAAACTCTTATATAGAAGAAAGCACTCCCGAGGACACATGGGAATTATCGTCAAGCTAGTTTTCATCACGTTCATATGATTCGCATTCGGTACTTTGATAATTTGATATGTGGGTGGACCGGTGCTTGGGTGCTGTCCTTACTTGGACAAGCATCCCACTTATGATTAACTCCTATTGCAAGCATCCGCAACTACAAAAGAAGTATTAAGGTAAACCTAACCATAGCATGAAACATATGGATCCAAATCAGCCCCTTACGAAGCAACGCATAAACTAGGGTTTAAGCTTCTGTCACTCTAGCAACCCATCATCTACTTATTACTCCCCAATGCCTCCCTCTAGGCCCAAACAATGGTGAAGTGTCATGTAGTCGACGTTCACATGACACCACTAGAGGGATGACAACATACATCTCATCAAAATACCGAACGAATACCAAATTCACATGACTACTAATAGCAAGACTTCTCCCATGTCCTCAGGAACAAACATAACTACTCACAAAGCATATTCATGCTCATAACCAGAGGGGTATTAATATGCATAATGGATCTGAACATATGATCTTCCACCAAGTAAACCAACTAGCATCAACTACAAGGAGTAATCAACACTACTAGCAACCCACAGGTACCAATCCCAGACTTAGAGACAAGAATTGGATACAAGAGATGAACTAGGGTTTGAGAGGAGATGGTGCTGGTGAAGATGTTGATGGAGATTGGACCCCTCCCGATGAGAGGAGTGTTGGTGATGACGATGGCGATGATCCGCCCCCCCCCCCCCCCCCGGAGGGAAGTGTCCCCGACAGAACAGCTCCGCCGGAGCCCTAGATTGGTTCCGCCAAGGTTCCGCCTCGTGGCGGCAGAGTCTCGTCCCGAAAGCTTGCTTATAATTTTTTCCTCAACGAAAGACTCCATATAGCAGAAGATGGGCATCGGAGGGCCACCAGGGGGCCCACGAGGCAAGGGCGCGCCCAGGGGGGTAGGGCGCCCCCCACCCTCGTGGCTGGCGAGTGGCCCCCCTCTGGTACTTCTTGCGCTCAGTATTTTTTATATATTCTAGAAATAACTTCCATGAAGTTTCAGGACTTTTGGAGCTGTGCAGAATAGGTCTATAATATTTGCTCCTTTTCCAGCCCAGAATCCCAGCTGCCGGCATTCTCCCTCTTTATGTAAACCTTGTAAAATAAGAGAGAATAGGCATAAGTATTGTGACAAAATGTGTAGTAACAGCCCATAATGCAATAAATATCGATATAAAAGCATGATGCAAAATGGGTGTATCAAGGAACGGGAAATTTCCTGCCAAGATGGAATCAAAATTCAGTGATTAATGAAAGTAATGAAGGAAATATGCCCTAGAGGCAATAATAAAGTTGTTATTAATATTTCCTTATATCAATATAAATGTTTATTATTCATGCTAGAATTGTATTAACCGAAAACTTAGTACATGTGTGAATACATAGACAAACAGAGTATCCCTAGTATGCCTCTACTAGACTAGCTCGTTAATCAAAGATGGTTAAGTTTCCTAGCCATGGACCTGTGTTGTCATTTGATGAACGGGATCACATCATTAGAGAATGATGTGATGCACAAGACCCATCTGTTATCTTAGCATAATGATCGTTCAGTTTTATTGCTACTGCTTTCTTCATAACTTATACATGTTCCTCTGACTATGAGATTATGCAACTCCCAAATACAGAGGAACGCCTTGTGTGCTATCAAATGTCACAACGTAACTGGGTGATTATAATGATGCTCTACAGGTGTCTCCGATGGTGTTTGTTGTGTTGGCATAGATCAAGATTAGGATTTGTCACTCCGTGTATCGGAGAGGTATCTCTGTGCCCTCTCGGTATTGTACATCACTCTAAGCCTTGCAAGAATTGTGACTAATGAGTTAGTTGCGGGATGATGCATTACGGAACGAGTAAAGAGACTTGCCGGTGGGACTCCTGGAACGCCCCCCCCCCCCGTCGTCTCCTCCGAGGCGACTCGGGGGCCAACCCTAGCCGCCGCCACCTAGTCCCCCCGCCCCCTCCCTCCCTCTACCGCCGCCAGAGGTGGCCAGCGGCGCGGCCGCTCGGCACCCATGCAGGTGGCAGCGGGGACTTCGGCGGATCCACTTTGCATGGAGAGCCTCGGCATCCGGGGCGGCGGCCCCGGGCGGCGGCCAGCGGCATGGCCTGTGCGGCGGGCGGCGCCACAGGGTGCATGTGGGTCGCCTCCCCGGTCGTGCGGGCGGCATGGAGGCGGCGGGCGTCAGCGGCTGCAGCAGCTCCTCGTAGGCCGGTTGTACCTTGGAGAATCGGTGTCCTCATCCTCGATCTGCTCCGATCCGCGCCGCCCCCTGTCCCTGGTGGCTCCGTTCGCCGTTTTCTGGATGTTGGGTGTGCGGATCTGGTGGTTGGGTGCGGATCCGGGGGAAACCCCTGGCCGACGCGGCGGCCACACTGAAGATGTCGCCTTTGGGCATCATTCTCCTTGCTGAAGGCTTTGGTGGGCTTCCTGCACCTCCCACCCCACCCAACAGCTCAGGTGAAAGCCTCAGTTCCTCGTTTCATGGCGACGATGGCACCTTGGTGGCGTGAACCTTCCTGATGGCGTCGTCAGGGAAGTGCTCAAGTGGTGGTGGAGTCGGTGGTGGTTCGACGGCGGATTGTATTGGCCTGATCTTCATCTTCAGCAACTTGCTCGGGTCCAGGTGTGGAGGGCTTCAGCCGCTGGTGCGAGGGGATCGGGGTCCCTCTCTCGTGCCATGGGCTATGGTGCCTCCTATCCTTGACCGATGCGTGGTGCTGCATACTCTTGGCCTTCTCCGGGGTTTTCAGCGCCTTCGTTTCGACAACTCTCATCCCGTGCTCTGCCTTGCTGCTGCCGGCAACGGTGACTGGGTGTTCGGCTCCCCGTTTCGTGTGGGTTTGTTCCTGGTGCCTCTCCTTCGATTGCTTGGGAATGCTGATCTGGGTTCTAGGGTGAACCACTCTGCAGGCCGCCGGTGCGGCACCCGTCGAGCCTGGGTGAAAGGGTAGGGGCCCTTTGCGGAGGCAGATTCAGGTCATGTGTTGCCCATGTTTTCCTTCTGATGGCAATCAGTGACACAAAACATGCACGGTGGTGCCTTCCTCCCATAGCCTTAGTAGGTTAGCTGGTTTTCGTCTTAGCGGTGTTCGATGTCATTCTATGCCTTCGAGTTGTTCTACTGAGCACAATGTATCTTTATTTCCGCTCTTTGGTTTTCTTGTTGTAAGTGGCAGTCCTGTAATCCTGGCCGGTTGATGGCTTTGTTAATTCAAAGTCGGGCTCTTCTTGAGCCTTCGTTCTAAAAAAGAGACTTGCCGGTAACGAGATTGAACTAGGTATGAGGATACTGAGATCGAATCTCGGGCAAGTAAAATACCTATGACAAAGCGAACAACGTGTATCGTTATGCGGTTTGACCGATAAAGATCTTCGTAGAATATGTGTGAGCCAATATGAACATCCAGGTTCTGCTCTTGGTTATTGACCGGAGACGTGTATCGGTCATGTCTACATAGTTCTTGAACCCGTAGGGTCCGCACGCTTAACATTCGGTGACGATCGGTATTATGAGTTTATGTGTTTTAATGTACCGAAGGTAGTTCGGAGTCCCAGATGAGATCGGGGACATGACGAGGAATCTCGAAATGTTCGAGACGTAAAGATCGATATATTGGAAGGCTATATTCGGAAATCAGAAAGGTTCTGAGTGATTCGAGTATTTTTCGGAGTACCGAAGAGTTACGGGAATTTGCCGGAGGGTCAATGGGCCTTCATGGGCCTTAGTGGAAATAGATGGTAGCAAGGAAGTGTGGGGTGCACCCCTTAGGCCCAAACTGAATTGGTTTAGGGTTTTGGGGGCCGGCCCCCTCTTTCCTTCTCCCCTCCTCCTCTTTCCTTCCCCTCCTAGTTGGACTAGGAAAGGGGGAACCTACTCCCAGTAGGAGTAGGATTCCCCCCTTGGGGCGCACCCTATGAGGCCGCCGGCCTCCTCCCCTTGCTCCTTTATATACGTGGCCAGGGGGCACCCCATAGACACACAAGTTGATCATTGATCTTTTAGCCGTGTGCGGTGCCCCCCTCCACCATAATCCACCTCGGTCGTATCGTAGCGGTGCTTAGGTGAAGCCCTGCATCGGTAGCACCATTATCACCATCATCACGCTGTCGTGCTAATGGAACTCTCCCGCAAAGCTTTGCTGGATCGTGAGTTCGTGGGACGTCACCGAGCTGAACGTGTGCTGAACTCAGAGGTGCCGTGCGTTCGGTACTTGGATCGGTCGGATTGTGAAGACGTATGACTAATCAACCGCGTTCTCATAACGATTCCGCTTACGATCTACGAGGGTAAGTGGACAACACTCTTCCCTCTTGTTGCTATGCATCACCATGATCTTGCGTGTGCGTAGGAAATTTTTTGAAATTACTGCGTTCCCCAACAGTGGTATCAGAGCCAGGTTTATGCGTAGATGTTATATGCACGAGTAGAACACAAAGGAGTTGTGGGCGTGGGTATATACATATTGCTTGTCATTACTAGTTGATTCTTGATTCAACGGTATTGTTGGATGAAGCGGCTCAGACCGACATTACGCGTACGCTTACGCGAGACTCGTTCTACCGTCGTGCTTCGCACATAGGTGGCTAGTGGGTGTCTATTTCTCCAACTTTAGTTGAATCAGTTTCAATGAATAGGGTTCTTTCTGAAGATCAAAAAGAAATCACTATACTACATTGTGGTTTTTGATGCGTAGGTAAGAACAGTTCTTGCTCAGCCCGTAGCAGCCATGTAAAACTTGCAACAACAAAGTAGAGGACGTCTAACTTATTTTTGCAGGGCATGTTGTGATGTGATATGGTCAAGACGTGATAAGATATAAGTTGTTGTATAAGATGATCAGGGTTTGTTGAAGTTATCGGCAACTGACAGAAGCCTTATGGTTGTCTCTTTATTGCATAAGATGCAAGTGCCAAATAATTGCTTTACTTTATCGCTATGCGATAGCAATAGTTGCAAGAGCAATAGTTGGCGAGATGACCATGTGACGACACGTTGATAGACATCAAGATGATGGAGATCATGGTGTCATGCCAGTAACAATAGAGATCATGATGATACTTTGGAGATGGAGATCAAAGGCACAAGATGATGATGGCCATATCATGTCACATATTTTGATTGCATGTGATGTTTATCCTTTATGCACTTATTTTGCTTAGTTCGGCAGTAGCATTATAAGATGATCTCTCACTAAATTTCAAGGTATAAGTGTTCTCCCTGAGTATGCACCGTTGCGACAGTTCGTCGTGCCGAGACACAACGTGTTGATCGGGTGTGATAAGCTCTATGTTCAGATAGAATGGGTGCAAGCTAGTTTTGCACACATGGAATACTCGGGTTAAACTTGACCAGCCTAGCATATGCAGATATGGCCTCGGAACACTGGAGACCAAAAGGTCGAGCGTGGATCATATAGTAGATATGATCAACATAGTGATGTTCACCATTGAAAACTACTCCATCTCACGTGATGATCGGACATGGTTTAGTTGATTTGGATCACGTGATCATTTAGATAACTAGAGGGATGTCTATCTAAGTGGAAGTTCTTAAGTAATATGATTAATTGAACTTTAATTTATCATGAACTTAGTCATTATAGTATTTGCATATCTATGTTGTAGATCAATAGCTTGCGATGTAGCTCCCCGTTTATTTTTGATATGTTCCTAGAGAAAAATAAGTTGAAAGATGTTAGTAGCAATGATGCAGACTAGCTCCGTGATCTGAGGGTTATCCTCATTGCTGCACAGAAGAATTATGTCCTTGATGCACTGCTAGGTGACAGACCTATTGCAGGAGCATATGCACACGTTATGAACGTTTGACAAAGCTTGGTATGATGACTACTTGATAGTTTAGTGCACCATGCTTTACGGCTTAGAACTGGGACTTCACAAATGTTTTGAACACCATGGAGCATATAAGATGGTCCAAGAACATAAATTGGTATTTCAGACTCATGCCCGAGTTGAGAGGTATGAGACCTCTGGCAAGTACTTTGCCTACAAGATGGAGGAGAATAGCTCAGCTAGTGAGCATGTGTTCAGAATGTCTGAGTACTACAATCACTTGAATCAAGTGGGAGTTAATCTTCTAGATAAGATAGTGATTGACAGAGTTCTATATTCACTATCACCAAGTTACTAGAACTTCGTGATGAACTATAATATGCAAGGGATAATGAAAACGATTCCCAAGCTCTTCGTGATGTTGAAATCGACGAAGGTAGAAATCAAAAAAAGCATCAAGTGTTGATGGTTGACAAGACCACTAGTTTCAAGAAAAGGGCAAAGGTAAGAAGGAGAACTTCAAGAAGAACGGCAAGCAAGTTGCTGCTCAAGTGAAGAAGCCCAAGTCTAGACCTAAGCCTGAGACTAAGTGCTTCTACAGCAAAGGATCTGGTCACTGGAAGCAGAATTGTCCCAAGTATTTGGCGGATAAGAAGGATGGCAAAGTGAACAAAGGTATATTTGATATACATGATTTTGATGTTTACTTTACTAGTGTTTATAGCAACCCCTCAGCATTTGATACTAGTTCAGTTGCTAAGATTAGTAACTTGAAACAGGAGTTGCAGAATGAATAGAGACTAGTTAAGGGTGAAGTGACGATGTGTGTTGGAAGTGGTTCCAAGATTGATATGATCATCATTGCACACTCCCTATACTTTTGAGATTAGTGTTGAACCTCAATAAATGTTATTTCGTGTTTGCGTTAAGCATGAATGTGATTTGACCATGTTTATTGAAATACGGTTATTCATTTAAAGTCGGAGAATAATTGGTGTTCTATTTACATGAATAAAACCTTCAATGGTCATACACCCAAGATGAATGGTTTATTGAATCTCAATCATAGTGATACACATATTCATAATATTGGAGCCAAAAGATGCAAAGTTAATAATGACAGTGCAACTTCTTTGTGGCACTGCCATTTAGGTCATATTGGTGTAAAGTGCATGAAGAAAATCCATGTTGATGGGCTTTTGGAATCACTTGATTATGAATCAGTTGATGCTTGTGAACCATGCCTCATGGGCAAGATGACTAAGACTCCGTTCTCTGGAACAATGGAGCAAGCAACAAAATTGTTGGAAATAATACATATTGATGTATGCAGTCCGGTGAGTGTTGAGGCTCATGGCGGGGATCGTTATTTTCTGATCTTCACAGATGATTTGAGCAGATATGGGTATATCTACTTGATGAAACATAAGACTGAAACTTTTGAAAAGTTCAAAGAATTTCAGAGTGAAGTGGAAAATCATCATAACAAGAAAATAAAGTTTCTACGACCTGATCGTGGAGGAGAATATTTGAGTTACGAGTTTGGTGTTCATTTCAAACAATGCGAAATAGTTTCACAACTCACGCCACCCGGAACACCATAGCGTAATGGTGTGTCTGAACGTCATAATCGTACTTTATTGGATATAGTGCAACCTATGATGTATCTTACCGATTTACCACTATCGTTTTTGGGGTTATGCATTAGAGACAGCTACATTCACGTTAAATAGGGCACCATCTAAATCCGTTGAGATGACACCGTATGAACTATGGTTCGGCAAGAAAGCAAAGCTGTCGTTTCTTAAAGTTTGGGGTTACGATGCTTATGTGAAAAAGTTTCAAATTGATAAGCTCGAACCCAAATTGGAGAAGTGTGTCTTCATAGGATACCCAAAAGAAAATGTTGGGTACACCTTCTATCACAGATCCGAAGGCAAGATCTTTGTTGCTAAGAATGGATCCTTTCTAGAGAAGGAGTTTCTCTCGAAAGAAGTGATTGGGAGGAATGTAAAATTTGATGAGGTAATTGTACCTTCTCCCGAATTGGAATGTATTTCATCACAGAAAACAGTTCTAGTGATTCCTACACCAATTAGTGAGGAAGTTCATGATGATCATCATGAAACTTCAGATCAAGTTACTACCGAACCTCATAGGTCAACCAGAATACGTTCCGCACCAGAGTGGTACGGTAATCCTGTTCTGGAGGTCATGTTACTTGACCATGACGAACCTACAAACTATGAGGAAGCGATGATGAGCCCAGATTCCGCAAAATGGATTGAGGCCATGAAATCTGAGATGGGATCCATGTATGAGAATAAAGTATGGACTTTGATTGACTTGTCCGATGATCAGTGAGTCATTGAGAATAGATGGATCTTCAAGAGGAAGACGGATGCTGATAGTAGTGTTACTACCTACAAAGCTCGACTTGTCACAAAATGTTTTCGACAAGTTCAAGGTGTTGACTACGATGAGGTTTCCTCACTCGTAGCGATGCTTAAAAGTCTGCCCGAATCATCTTAGCAGTTGCCGCATTTTATGAAATCTGGCTAATGGATGTCAAAACTGCATTCCTTAATGGATTTCTTAAAGAAGAGTTGTATATGATGTAAGCAGAAGGTTTTGTCGATCCTAAAAGATGCTAACAAAGTGAGTAAGCTCCAACGATCCATCTATGGACTAGTGCAAGCATCTCGGAGTTGGAATATATGCTTTGATAAAGTGATCAAAACATATGGTTTTATACAGACTTGTGGCGAAGCCTGTATTTACAATAAAGTGAGTGGGAGCACTAAAACATTTCTGATAAGTGTATGACATATTGTTGATCGTAAATAATGTAGAATTTTTTGGAAGGCATAAAGGAGTGTTTGAAAGGAGTTTTCCAAAGAAAGACCTCGGCGAAGCTACTTAAATATTGAGCATCAAGATCTATAGATATAGATCAAGACGCTTGATATATTTTCAATGAGTACATACCATGACAAGATTTTGAAGTAGTTCAAAATGGAACCGTCAAAGAAGGAGTTCTTGCCTGTCTTGCAAGGTGTGAAGTTGAGTAAAGACTCAAAACCCGACCACAGCAGAAAATAGAAAGAGAATGAAAAGGCATTCCCTATGCCTCAGTCATAGGTTCTATAAAGTATGATATGTGTAACATTCCAAATTTTCAATTTGGAATGTTATACATTAGATCATCATTGCATGTCATATTTTATGTTGCATTTTGGTTGATCCTAGAAAATTCTACGCAACTCAAGGACCCACGGAGAGAGTTGGGGATTTCGTTATTTTCATATTTGAGTTTTCTCAAATTTTGAGAATAGGATCATTTGATTTTATTTATTTTATCATCAATTATTTCTATTACAAAAATATGAGAGGGAATAAAATGACTTTCCCAAAATAAAGAAATATTGAGGATTTAATAATAATATCAAATAAGATTTTATTTCGGAGTTTTTCGGTGTTTTATTTGAATTTAGGAAAAATGTGCGTTTTTCAAAATTGCATTTAGGTCCCAAATAAATGTTCACCTTGTGCGGCATGATTTCAGAAGCCCGAGAAAATTTGTTTCGGAATTTTTGGAGTCCGTTTAGTATTTCTTTTTATTTTTCTTCCGAGCGGAATAATTAAAATAAACGAACCGACCTAACAGGCCGTGTCCGACTAGGACTCTGGCCCGACTAGGCAATTTAAGCCGGCCCAGCCACCCACCCACCCCCCCCCCGGAGAAACCGTAGCCGCCAGCCCCACCCGCCCTCGATCCCCGCGCCGCCGCCACTCGCCGGCGCCGCTGCCGTGCCGCCCCGCGCCGCCGTCGCCGGACGCCGCCGCCTCGATTTCCGTGCCGTCGTTTTAAAAAAACCCGATCTGTTTTTCGTCGGTTTTCGTCGGTTTATTAGTTTCGGTTTTTTTAAATAGATCGGTTTTTCCGGTTTATTTATTTTAGCAAGCGTTCGTCGTTTTTCTTTTTCTCGGATTCAATCCGCGATTTTTCTGATCGCAATTCCTGGTCCGATTTTCGTTTTAGTATAACTTTTCGCTCGTTTATCGGAATCAGGCGATTCAAGCGCCTAGAGTTTCGTCTTGAAACCCTCTATTCGTTTAACAACTTAAACAACATTTTGCTACTGTAAAATTTGCCCTAGATCCAGATTACTAGAACGAAGTTGTTTTCTTTCGCCATTTGATTTTCGTTGCTTCGTTCGATTTGATTCTTTTTGCCAACCGGAGTTCTTAAGTTGAACCTTCTGGTTAGATCTCTTATTTGAGTTTTACCTGTGCATTAGATGAGTACTTATTGTATGCTTGTTTGTTTGTCTGTGATAGAGTACCCGGAGTGCGCCGCCTGTTACTTCGAATCGTTAGGTTTCGCAGATCATCAGCAAGGCAAGTAACACTTTGATCATACCTTTTCTACTACCCAGTTTTATTGCATTAGACCAACCTTCACACATTGCATGGTTAGGATCTAATTAAATTGTGGGATGGGAAGTAGATGAGGTAGTACCTATTACCTGTTTAATATCAAACCTTTGGGAGTTACTTCTGCGTTTGCTTATTATGCCCTGCTATGCTAGTAGACGTGGATTGGGTGAGTGATATCCATGACAGATGTGAGTTTTATTAATTAATGGTTCATCTAAGGTGGCAACATAAACACACATCTGGGTGGATTGAGGCACCTGGGTATTCCAGGACTTGCCTGTTTTTTTTGGACCGCCACCCAGGCTCAAAGGGATCATGAGATTATTCATGCTAGAAACTTCTGTGTGCAGCCACAAGCTATTATGGGCTCTAGCATAGTTGACTAAGTCGTGCGAACTCTTACAGTGGTAGACTAGCAGATGTAGGGGATGTAGGTGGTACGGTCTACCCGATCGTAAGGTGCTAGCTCTTCTGAAAGACTATGTCTCGGTCATCCGTCTTCTCAAACACCATGTAGTGCGAGAAACCAAACGGAGGCGATCGAGTCTTGTGGGGAAAAGTGCGCAAACCTCTGCAGAGTGTAATAAACTAATCATGATTAGCCGTGTCCCTGGTGATGGACATCTTGAGTATCTAGTACTTGGATTATCATGTGAATCTCAACATGTTACTCTAAATTAATTTGTTGGGTTATGTTTAATGATGATGCTTAATTGGGATTGAGAATGCTGTCAACCATTCTCAATGTTTAACAACTACCAAGATAGTTAAATAAAATTATTCCTTTGCAGTAGGGAAAAATTGGCTTTACGCAAAACTATAACCATAGAGCTTTCCACCAGTTAAATATGCATATAGTATAGCTGTTTGATTCCATTACTCTCTATGTGTTACCTTGCCAGCATATTCCATGTGCTGACCCGTTTTCGGGCTGCAACGTTAATGTTGCAGACTTTTCAGACGATGATTAAGGAGTTTTTAGGTCGTGGTTCTATACTCAGTGATGCCGTTGGAGTTGATGGACTCACTTATCTTCCAAGGCTTCCGCTGTTACCGTTATTAGATGGCCTTAAGCCATATTTATTGTAATAAGTTCTCTCTTGAGACACTCGATGTAATAAGTGTGTGATTGCTACTCTGCTATAAATCCTCCGAGTACTGTGTGGTGTCAGCATTACTGATCCAGGGATGACACCGGAGCACAGAGATCAGACTGTTTGAGGTCTGGTCCCTATAGAGATGGTATCAGAGCACACGCTGGCTGTAGGACACGACCAGTAAGCTCAAAGACCTAGATCACTATTCACTCTCTTCTCTTCTGACCTCTCATCTTTTCTACTCTTTAGGATGGCGGATGCAAGGAACAAGTTCACGCAACCGGATGAAGATACACCCTTTGGACGTCACTTGAAGGAAGTCACTAGATACCTGAAAATAGGAGTACCAAGCTTCACCGGAACCTACAATGCCACTTTACCTGAAGAAGAGCACTGGATGATTCATATTCAAGTTCCAGGAAGGACGTTCATGCCAGTCACTGAGCCCATAGAGTTTTCCTTTGATACACCAACTTGGAGTCTAGGAAAGAGCATGGCCGCACACATCGCCATGGGACGCATTGGAGAAGTCTACCGCAATTATCTCAAGGATACTTTCTACTAGATTTGTGGGCGCCGAGATGAACACTGGGAGATGATCAGCACCAGAAAGGATAGATCAATTGCAGCTTTTATCCAGGAGTTAAACCAGCACATTCGACGATAGGAGAACCAGATGTGCACCGACATGATAGATCTGAAGAAGGCTAAGACTAGAATCAAGGAACTGGAGGAAGAACTCAAGGCTACCCGTGAAGAATATGAAGAGGACATTGAAGTATTGGTGGATAAGAATGCCGACCTAACAATGAAGATCGGAATATTTATGGGAGGCCCTATGCCAGTAGATGAAGACGAAGAACCCCAAGAGATTAGTTCGGAAGACTACATCATCATCGACGGCACCGACTCGGAACCAGATAGTAGCGATGATGATTATGTTGATGAAGCTGGAGCAGATATCATGGAGTCTGCAACCGAAGAATATTTCTAGTAGACCACCCCATTAGTAGTAGTAGTCCACCATGTAAATATAGTAGTCCGAGCACTTTTGCGATAGTTAGATCGATTGTATGCCTTGTTTGATTGAATGAAGTGAATTGTTTGCTTTTGCCTCATGTGCATATGGGTAGTGTTTTCTCTTTAGACCCCCTCTATTCTTACATCTCATCTTTTCTAAAACCCTCATATGCCTCCGAGACGTGACCCCGGATTTACCTTTCCACCGGAGCTCACCCAGTTGATCCAGCAGCAGAACACATTTATGCAGTTGCTAGTCCAGAATCAGAATCAGGGGAACAACAACAACAACCCACCACCACCACCACCACCTGTTGACCACTTAGCCCGTTTTCTTAGGCTGAATCCGCCGGTGTTTTCCAGTAGCACCGAGCCGATAGTAGCAGATGATTGGCTCCGCAAGACAGCTAGGGAGTTGACCACAGCAGGATGCCTAGATGCGGAGAAGGTGAAGTTTGCCGCACATCAGTTAGAAGGACCCGCAGCATCATGGTGGGAGAATTTCACAGCCACTTTCCCTGTAGACACTGTCACATGGGACCAGTTTCAGCAGGCTTTTCGTACTACACATGTTTCAACAGGAGCTATGGCCATGAAGAAGCGTGAGTTTCGCAACTTGCGCCAAGGAGGACGGACAGTTGGCCAGTACGTGGAGGCATTTAGTAAGCTAGCACGTTATGCCCAGATGACGTTGCTACGGATGCATCTAAGCAGGAGAAGTTTCTGGAAGGACTGAATGATGAGTTGAGCATGCAGTTGATGGTAGCCACCTTCAACAACTACTAGGAGTTGGTAGATCGTGCTCTTATGATTGAAGGGAAGCAGCAGCAAA
Organism: Triticum monococcum; assembly: GCA_034509565.1. Taxonomy (NCBI): domain Eukaryota; kingdom Viridiplantae; phylum Streptophyta; class Magnoliopsida; order Poales; family Poaceae; genus Triticum; species Triticum monococcum. Next base: position 49,728,537 of record CM067846.1, read on the forward strand.
TTGAGAATCGTAAGAGGAAGTATGGACAAGGAAAGTACACTTCAGGAGCTCAGCAGAAGCCACGTTTTACCCCTAGACTGAGAGGACATTTTCAGCATACCCATGGAGGAGGTAGCTCGCACAATCACAATGGCACCAAGAATGGTAATGGGAATGGAGGAAGCAATGGCCAGAATCGCACCAACCCCTCAACCCCAGCCAAGAAGGACCTGAGCCAAGTCACTTGCTTTAAGTGTCAGAAGACCGGACATTATGCCAATGATTGTCCTGAAGGCCAAAATGGCAATGGAAGTTCTGGGAAGAAGCCGAACCCTTTCAACAGGGGACAGGTGAACCACATTAGCGTGGAGGAGGTTGAAGCTCAGCCTGATGCGGTAATAGGTAAGTTTTTGGTTAAGTCATTTACTGCACTCGTTCTTTTTGATACTGGTGCATCGCATTCATACATCTCAAGGGGATTTGTGGATAAGTATAACCTACCAACCCAAGCCCTTAGGTCACCCATGTTAGTAACCTCGCCTGGAGTAGAGTATGTGGCTAGTCTATGGTGTGATCGGTTACCATTAAGGATTGGTAACTATGTTTTTCCCTCAGACCTAATAGTATTGGAATCTCAAGGATTGGATGTGATATTAGGCATGGATTGGTTATAAAAGTATGAAGGGAATATTGAATGTGCTAGTAAGTCAATTTTGCTTACCACACCAGAAGGGAGAAGGATCAAGTATTTATCCCGGCATGTGCCAAAGAGGACCCAAGTAAATTGCTTAGCAGGAGTTGTACAGGAGGAAGTACCAGTGGTAAGGGATTTCCCTGAAGTATTTCCAGAGGAGTTACCAGGCATGCCACCGGATAGAGATATCGAGTTTTTGATTGAGCTATTGCCAGGCACAGGGCCAATATCAAAGAGACCATATAGGATGCCAGCAAAGGATTTGGTGGAAATTAAGAAGCAGATTAAGGAGTTACTGGATAAAGGATATATTCGCCCAAGTTCTTCGCCTTGGGAATCGCCAGTACTTCTAGTGGAGAAGAAGGATGGATCGTTAAGGATGGTTGTTGATTATCGAGGATTGAATGAAGTAACGATCAAGAATAAGTACCCACTACCAATGATCAATGATCTGTTTGATCGATTGCAAGGAGCTAAGGTATTTTCCAAGATCGATCTGCGATCAGGATACCACCAGTTGAAGATTCGAGAACGGGGTATTCTGAAGACAGCTTTTACCACCAGGTATGGGATGTATGAGTATACCGTTATGTCATTTGGTCTGACTAACGCACCTGCCTATTTTATGAACATGATGAACAAAGTGTTTATGGAGTTTTTGGATAAGTTCATCGTAGTGTTCATTGATGATATCTTGGTTTATTCGAAGAATGAAGAGGAGCATAAGGAGCATTTGCGTTTGGTACTTGTAAAGCTCAGAGAACATCAATTATATGCCAAGTTCAGCAAATGTGAGTTTTGGTTGAAGGAAGTAGGATTCCTCGGACACATTATATCTAGAGAAGGTATAGCAGTTGACCCCACTAAAGTTGAAACCATGACCAAGTGGGAAGCCCCAACAACAGTTGGAGAGATCCGGAGTTTTCTTGGACTCGCAGGATACTTGTGATGCCCCCGATTTAATCGTACACTAATCATACACGCAAACGTGTACGATCAAGATCAGGGACTCACGGGAAGATATCACAACACAACTCTACAAATAAAATAAGTCATACAAGCATCATATTACAAGCCAGGGGCCTCGAGGGCTCGAATACAAGAGCTCGATCATAGACGAGTCAGCGGAAGCAGCAATATCTGAGTACAGACATAAGTTAAACAAGTTCGCCTTAAGAAGGCTAGCACAAACTGGGATACAGATCGAAAGAGGCGCAGGCCTCCTGCCTGGGATCCTCCTAAACTATTCCTGGTCGTCGTCAGCGGGCAGCATGTTGTAGTAGGCACCTCCGGTGTAGTAGGAGTCGTCGTCGAAGGTGGCGTCTGGCTCCTGGACTCGAGCATCTGGTTGCGACAACCAGAATGAAAGGAAAAGGGGGAAAAGGGGAAGAAAGCAACCGTGAGTACTCATCCAAAGTACTCGCAAGCAAGGAACTACACTACATATGCATGGATATATGTGTAAAGGGCCATATCAGTGGACTGAACTGCAGAAAGCCAGAATAAGAGGGGGATAGCTAATCCTGTCGAAGACTACGCTTCTGGCAGCCTCCGTCTTGCAGCATGTAGAAGAGAGTAGACTGAAGTCCTCCAAGTAGCATCGCATAGCATAATCCTAACCGATGATCCTCCCCTCGTCGCCCTGTGAGAGAGCGATCACCGGTTGTATCTGGCACTTGGAAGGGTGTGTTTTATTAAGTATCCGGTTCTAGTTGTCATAAGGTCAAGATACAACTCCGGGTCGTCCTTTTACCGAGGGACACGGCTATTCGAATAGATAAACTTCCCTGCAGGGGTGCACCACATACCCCAACACGCTCGATCCCCTTTGGCCGGACACACTTTTTTGGGTCATGCCCGGCCTCGGAAGATCAACACGTCGCAGCCCTACCTAGGCACAACAGAGAGGTCAGCACGCCGGTCTAAATCCTATGGCGCAGGGGTCTGGGGCCATCGTCCTTTGCACACCTGCACGTTGCGTACGCGGCCAGAAGCAGACCTAGCCTAGTGGCTTTCCAGTCCAATCCGGCGCGCACCACTCAGTCGCTGACATCACGAAGGCTTCGGCTGATACCACGACGCCGGGATACCCATAACTGCTCCCACGTAGATGGTTAGTGCGTATAGACCAAATGGCCAGACTTAGATCAAATACCCAGATCTCGTTAAGCGTGTTAAGTATCCGCGAACACCGACCAGGGCCAGGCCCACCTCTCTCCTAGGTGGTCGGAACCTGCCCTGTCGCTCCGCCTCAAAGATCCACTCGCGGGTGCTCCTACGAGCCTACCCGTCTTTAGTCACCACATGTGTCATGTATAAAGTATATAGTATATACCCGTGATCACCTCCCGAGTGATCACGGCCCGATAGTATAGCATGGCAGACGGACAAGAATGTAGGGCCACTGATGATAAACTAGCATCCTATACTAAGCATTAGGTTTGCAGGTAAAGGTAACAACAGTAGTAGCAAGGACGGGCTATGCATCAATATAGGGTTAACGGGAAGCAGTAACATGCTACACTACTCTAATGCAAGCAGTATAGAGAAGAGTAGGCGGTATCTGGTGATCAAAGGGGGGGGCTTGCCTGGTTGCTCTGGCAAGAGAGAGGGGTCGTCAACTTCGTAGTCGTACTGGGTAGCAGCGGCGTCGGTCTCGGTGTCTATCGAGAGAAGAGGGGGGAGAAACAATAAATATTTAAAACAAGCATATGCATAGTGATGCATGACATGACAAGTAACGGCGTTAGAGGTGCCCTAACGCGGTAATAGGTGATGCCGGTGAAGGGGGATGACATCCGGGAAAGTATCCCGGTGTTTTGTGTTTTCGAGCAGAGGAGCCGGAGGGGGAAAGTTGCGAGTTTGCTATGCTAGGGATGTGTGACGGATGAACGGGCTGCGTATCCGGGTTCGTCTCGTCGTTCTAAGCAACTTTCATGTTGAAAATATTTTAATCCGAGTTACGGATTAAAAGATATGATTTTCTAAAGATTTTATTAATTTCTGGAATTTAATTAATTATTTAAATTAATTCGAAAAACAGATTAATGACATCAGCATGATGTCATGCTGACATCAGCAGTCAACAGGGTTGACTTGGTCAACCTGACCAGTGGGTCCAGTGGGACCCACCTGTCATACACTACTCAGCCTAATCAGTGTCTAACTAACCTAACTACTGTTTAATTAACTAATTAGTTAGTTAGGTTAATCTAATTATGATTAATTAACTTAATTAATTCCTTAATTAAATAATTAATTTAATTATTATTATTTATTTAATTATTATTTATATATATTTTTAATCCTTTCTTTTTTTCGTTCTTGGGGGGTGTGGGCCCCGTTTGGCAGTGGCTAGCGAGCGGGCAACGGGCGTTGGGCGCCAGCCCGATAAGGCGCTCGCCCAGCCAGCCGTGGGGCGCCGGCGGCCAAGTGCCCGGCCGGAAGCGGCGACCAGACCGGCAAGCGGGAGGCGCGGTGGACGTGGGGGGAGGGGCGCTGCGGTGGCTGCCGCGCAAGAGCAGCAGCAGCGACGAGCGCGGCGAGGCACCGCGCACGGGCGTGCAGCAAGGGCGCGAGGCGGGATGGCGACATGGGGCTTGCAGCAGGCCAGGGCGAGGCGCAACGGCGCGTGGCGAGGGTGCGTGCGCGGTTAGCGGGGCGCGGGCGCGTAGAGAGGAGGGAAGAGGAGGCCGGGGGAGGCGCAACCGGCGCGGCGGCTCACCGCGTAGCTGTAGGGAGGGGGCAGTGGGCTCGCGGCAGCTTGGGTGGTCCGGCGACGGTGGGGCGAGGACGAGGCGACGGCGAGTGGCGATGGGTGACGACGTCGGCCTCGAAGCGCCGCGGCCGTCGGGGGCGAGGCGGGGACGAGCGACGGGTCGGCGACGCAGATCCGGCGAGGAGGTCGAGGACGGAGCGGTCCGGCCAGGAGGAGGTTCGACGGGGTGTTGGGCGATCCCGCGAACAGCGGCGAGGGGCGACGATGTGGGCGGGTTCGGGCGCTGGGGCCCCGGTCCGAGGAGCTCCTCTCCCCTGTGCGTGCGTTGTGTGGTGGTGGCGGTGTGGGAGGACGAGGGGAGAGTGGGGGATCGTGGGGGAACCGTGGTGTAGTGGGCTAGGGTTTGGGTGCCAGGGGGGTTAGTAGGCGCGGCTGGGCCGGCCGGCTAGGCCAGGTGGGCTGGCCTGGTGTGAGCTGGGCCGCCTGGTCCAGTGGGGGAGGGGGTTTCCCTTTTTTTGTAAGTTTTGTTTTCTGTTTTTTTATAGTTCCTGTTTTCATTTTAGTTTTACTTTATTTTTAGTTTTATAAAATATACTACTAGCCCCTAAATTAGTATTTATAAATACTCTATTGCCACATTAATTTCTCATACCAAAAAAAATAGTTTAATGTTTTAATATTTATAAAATGCATTTAATTATTTGTTTAAGCCACCGTTCTATTTAGTTTAGCGCTTTTAATTATTTTATAAAAATGTGATCCTCCACCATAATTACCTATGCAATATTTGCCGCCTCTAGAACATTTTAATTTTAATGTTTGAAAACTTTACCATTTGACTTGATTTTGAATTTTGAATTCAAACGGGATTTGAATCATCGTGAGATCAACAACAGTAATCGTGGTGATGTGGCATCCTTAGTAGAGGGTTAGTGTAGCTTAAATATCCGGGCGTCACAATTCTCCTCCACTACAAGAAATCTCGTCCCGAGATTTAAGAGGGACGTAAAGGGGGAAGGTCTGGTTACGAAACGCTAACGAATCTTCTCAGTCTTGGTTACTCTTCTTGAAGAGGTCGATCCATTACATTTACGTCTTCATTTCTCCGCTTCAGGTTATCATGGTGATGTCGTCCTCTTCTCGGGAACTCCAACATACTTACGAATAGGTAGGGGGCAGCTCGGCTACGACAACAAGCTTATGAGGGGAACAATCTGGGTTAACCATGAATGAGCATAAGATTATCTCTCGAGTTGAACATATAAAATACTTCGAGAGTATGATACGAAGGTACAATGAGAGGGTCCAAGCGGATAGATAACTGCTCAAAGTCTGAACCAGAGTGAGAAAGGGGTTCAGAGTGGCGAGACTAAGCATTGTGTCTGATACCAGAATAGAGCACTAGGAAGGTGGCCCATGAATTAAATACAAAGACAAGCATGGAGAATAACCATTAGAAACAGGGTTGTACAGGAGAGTCAGGTTCCGATCCTGTGGAACTGTGGGTTATGGGCCCACATGTGGGTTAAAAGTAGGAAGGGCGGTGACATCTTGCACGATCATGTAAGCAAGGCATGTCATAGGATTGCTTGTCATTTATGTCGGCAACAACATCGGTACCAAGGGCAAGGGACGAAGAGAACCATTTTCCTGCTCGTTGAACGAGGCGGACCAATAGGCAAAGTTCTCGTCCATCGGTGGTTACCGGGATGTCATCAACAAAAGTAACAGGGTCCTTCTGACTTAGTGGTACAACGAGGTGTTTACACAAGCAGGGGTATATTACTGCTCCTATTATATAGATCGCAAGAAACGTTAAACCAACAAATGGAAAGGAGATTATGATTATCAGATTAAACAGAACAATGGAAAGGAAAATGTGTTTAAACACATATTTCAAGGGTATATCCTTCCCAAGGACAAGCAGAACATGATATCCATGACAGGATATAACGTAGAAAACTCTTTAGGTAGGAGAGAGAAATTTCATGACATTACCCATACAACGATGTTTGGATAATTGATAAAGGAAATTTAGCATTTTGAAGATCGAAGTACCAATGACATGCTTCGAGATAGCATTGACATGGTCATCAGGTAAGGATCAGGCTATGGATACACAAAGGATCCATCAGGAACAACTTATAGAATAAGTCTTACCATTCTTCTCATGGAAGAAAGGATAACCTTACTAAAATGGAAACTATAACCACAAGTCCTCTGGCCAGGTGTGATGGGCATGACATCACCTTACCAATATATAAGGACCAGTGTTATAACTCTTGGAAATATGTTCCAACCATCATATCTGACCGAGATTCAGATTTGATTGGTGTCAGGATACCTCAGACTCGGGGTGCCTGAGAAGAAAAGGTGCAACGCAATTTGACGAGATGACATTGTGAGATTCTCAGAAGTGATCTATGTAAGTGAACTCTGAAACAAGAGGTCATCAGTAAACCAAGGAGAGGATGAGGAGGTGGCTGATAGGCTCAGCAACAAATCATCGAGATTTGCAAAGGATTGGTTTCCACAATTATGTGAACAAGGAAATATCATTTGTCGGATCAAATGTCATAATGATGATGTCACACCCTAGCTAGGTTATGCATTAGAGTGTGCATCATGTTTACTTTCATCAAAAATGGAAATGGGGAAAGCAGAACCCCCAGCACCCCCCCCCCCCTGAAATCAACTAGGGTTTACTAAAAATAAATTCAATGAACCTGAAATGCCCTTCAAATATGTTCACCCTCTTTGCCTTGGGTTAGAACCCTTGGGAAAAATGGTGCATATAATTTTAGGTCAACAAAAGGGGCATTGATTTAATTCATAAATATTTGAATTTGGGCATTTAAATACTATTAAATAATTCAAATGCTCAAATAATGTTGGAATTATTTTTGGGCCACTGAAATATTTCAGAAAATGTCCATAAATATTTTCAGGATTTTATAAAATGATTTAGTATTTAAACTAAATCAAAACAGAATAACAGAAATAGAAAATAAAATGAATTAGAGAGAGACAGAGGCTCACCTGGACTCACCTGGCGGCCAGCTGTGGCCCAGCACTGTTGGCCCAGCCCACCAGGCCGTGCCAGTCGTCCCCTAGCTGCTGCCAGGAGGACGCCGGGCGTGTGCCCGCGGCGCGCCGGCACGCGTGCGGCCACCGACGGCCAGCTCCTGCTTGCCGCGCCCTCCCCTCGACGCCTGGACGTCGCTATGGACGCCACGCACCCCCTGGCCCCCTCTTATCCCTCTCCCTCGCTCTCCCTCCTCCCATGTTTCTCTCCCGCGCGACCACCCGAACGCGCCGTCGCCGCCGTTCGCTGCCACCGCGCTCCCCGACCCCCTCTCGCCTTCCCGTGTTGCGTGGAAGCTCCGCCACTGTCGCCTACGCCCTCTGCACCGAGCCAAGCGAGCCGGGAAGCCTTGCTTCGTCCTCGGCGTCGTCTTCTTCAACCTCGGGACCGCCGGCCATCTCCGTCAAATTCGCCGTTGCAGAAGCGTCCCCGAGCCCGCTGAGTCCTCCCTCGAGATCGCTGTGAGCTTCCGAGCATTTTCCCCCTTCTCCCCGCAGTGATTCTCTTCCCCTAACTAGCCTAGCCGCTGGAGCCGTGAGCTCCTCGCCGCCGGCCATGGCGCCGTCGTGGCTACGGCCGTGCAAGCACGCGTCCGAGCGCACCACCGCCTTCAACGCGTCCCCAGGAGCCCGTAGCCATCACCAGCTCCTCCTCCCGTGCACCGCAGCATCGATTCCGCGAACACCCGAACTCCGGCCGCCGCCCAAGTGGTCGCCGCCGTCGACTTAGGCCGTCTCCGGTGAAACAAAGGGCACTAGTGGATGCGCGCGAGCACCAGCTCCTCGGAGATGGTCTCCGCGGCCCATTTGGTCACCGGAGACGCATTTCCGACGCCCTCCGCCGCGTCTGGCTCGCCGGCGACAAGCCGCCGGTGGCTTTGACCCCGCTGACCAGGGTTGACCCTCCCCCTTGTGTCACTGACGTGTGGGCCAGGCCCCTTTTAATTAGTGTTAGATTTAGTTAATCCTAATTAACTTAATTACGTTAAATAGACACTAACATGTGGGCCCAGGCTCTAATTAACTTTAGTTAGTTAATCAGTCACTGACCAGTGGGTCCCACTGGTCAGGTTTGACCTGGAGGCAACCCTGTTGACTTGCTGATGTCATGCTGACGCAAGGCTGACGCAGTAAATCATTTTCTAGTTTAAAAATAATTCAGGAAATTCCAAAAAATACCCAAAACTTTGAAAAATCATAGAAATTCAACCATAACTCCAAATGAGACAAATTTTATATGTAAAATTATCAGAAAAATTCAAGGAATCCATCTGTACCATTTTCATGCATGTTTGAGCAATGCTTGTCCTCTGTTTTGGACAAAACAAATAAAGGGCATTTAAATAATCATATATGGGGTTGGAATTTGAATCTTGTACTCAAACCAACTTCATTTAAATCATAGCTAGTTGCATTAGCTCAAGACACATCCATATTGCCATGTCATAGCATGCATCATAATGTTGCATATCGTCATGTGTTGATTGTGTTCGGTTGTGTTCTTCGTGGTAGGTTCTGCCTCCGAGGATATTCACGAGTATCCAACTGAAGGGCAGTATCCCGTTACCACTCCATCAGGCAAGCAACCATTGATCATTCCGATACAACCCATGTTCTCACTCCTTCTCTTGTTTACTGCATTAAGACAACACGATTCAAACTGCTGTGTGCTACGGTAGTTGAACCCTTATCCTCTGCATGACCTGTCAATGCCACAGTAACTAGATGAAACCCACTAGCATGTGTAGGAGTTGATTGAGCCATGTTTTGTGATTCCTACCTTGCTATGCCTGCTATGCTTAGAGTTGTGTCAGGTCTGGTTCATCTGGGTGATGGGCTAGAGTGAAATGCTTGTGCCAGTAATATGTGGGATGTGTTGAACATGTTTTGGTAAAGGTATCGATGAGAGGCCATGTAGGAGTACATGGTGGGTTGTTTCATTGAAGCCGTCCCTAAGAACTGAGTTCTGTATGCGTGAATTAAGATTCAGCTACTACCACACATTGGGCCCTGAAATATGACCCCGCTTGACTTACTGACCCCTCTCGCCTCAGTCCAGGAGTTGCAACTAGTTTCTGGTGTTTGTAGGATATGTGTTGGCGGCCGTGCGTAGCGCTGACCCTAGGAGTGGGCTATGTTGCGGTAGATACACCGTGGCACGGTGTACCGAGTCACCCGTTTGGTGTCTCGGGAACCCTGTTCACATCGTTCGGGGCCGTTGAGGACACCCCGGCTGGATTTCCTTGCGGATGGAACCTGAATAGGCGATGACCCTGGACTAGAGACTTGTGAGGTTAGTCAGGTCGTGGTCTACACCCACGTCGGTTTTCGCTTGAAGTCTGCCGAGCACATTTCGTGTGCAGACGCTAAGTGGTGGAAACATGTGTGACGAAGTACACCCCTGCAGGGTATAAAACTATTCGAATAGCCGCGTCCGCGGTAAAGGACTACTTGATTGCATATACAGTTCATAGACAAGTTAATGGATACTACTAAAAGACTCAAGATAAGTGTGAGTACCGAGGATGGCTCCCTCACAGGATACGAGGGAGGATCCACGGTGGAGTATTGTGATGGTGAGTAGTGGACTCATGTGCGAAAACTATTTTGCTAAAAGATTCCGTAGGATAGCTTAGCCAAGAGTCAAAGCTGGCTTGCTGCATAAACCCCACCACCTTCTTGAGAATGAGCATGTATAGTAGGTTCTGATGTAAGACTTGCTGAGTACCTTTGTACTCATGTTTTGCTTATTTATTGTTTTCAGACGACAACACTGCCCCCTCCGATGGGTTTTACGTAGACCTTGACGTCGACGAGTGACTAGCCACCCAGGTGGTGATCCAGGCCATGGAGGGCCCTATGTAGATAGACAGGCTTCGAGAAGCCTTCTTTCTTTCTAGAGTCTGTACTCAGACTAGTTGCTTCCGCATGTGCTTGTATGACTGTATGACTTGAGTGTCGGGTCATGTGACCCCTACCTGTATGGATATGTTATGTATGGCTCCCTGGAGCTTTTAAATAAAGTACTTGAGTTGTAGAGTTTTGTTGTGATGCCATGTTGTATGTACTCATATCGAGCATATTGTATGTATGATTGAAATGCTTGGTATGAGTGGGATCCGACAATCTAGTTGTTTGTCCTTCGCAGCCTTTCTTATGGGGAAATGTAGTCTAGTGCTCCTCGAGCCATAGTAGTCCGCTACAGCCCGGTTCACCGGAGTCCTGCTAGCCCAGCACTACTGTTCAGGACACTTGACTGGCCGGCATGTGTTTCACTTCGTCCCTATGTCTGTCCCTTCGGGGAAATGTCACGCGGTGATCTCCGGAGTCCTGTCTAGCCTGCTACAGCCCGGGATCCCCGGAGTCCTGTTAGCCCAGTGCTACAGCCCGGAATCATTCGTTGATGACCGACATGTTCGTTGTGAATCATGTATGCCTGTCTCCATAGGTCTGTGCCGCTTTGGGTTCACGACTAGCCATGTCGGCCCGGGTTCTCGGTCATATGGATGCTAGCGACATTGTCATATACGCGAGCCAAAAGGCGCAAACGGTCCCGGGCCATGGTAAGGCGACACCCGTGGGATACCGTGCGTGAGGCCGCAAAGTGATATGAGGTGTTACTGGCTAGATCGATGTGGCTTAGAATCGGGGTCCTGACAGCGTTGGCATCAGAGCCGGACTGCCTGTAGGTTCGTTCAGCCAAACTGGTCGATGTTGAGTCTAGAAATGCTTTAGTTATATGTAAGGGAATTGATTGTGGAGGGAACGTAAGGTTCTTTTTACTCCTTTACCCTATGCTTCTGATCTGAGTCATTCTCTTCTCATTCAACGTGGGTTAAGGACTAGGCTCTCTTCTTCTATCAGGTTCACGTGTTACTAATCCGTAGTAGTTCATAGGATTATTGTTACGAGTTCCAGTCCAGTTCTACTACTTAGTACGTGGCTATTTGAATCAGAACCTTGATATGATGCTGTTGAGCGGTATTGTGAACTGTTGTGGATGTCTCAAATCTTTTTCTGAGCATTTACAGCCGTTATGCTGCCCAATTTTCCCTAGGAATTCTGATGTCTTTGTCTTGTGGCTGTGCTTTCAGATGGCCAACCAGTCTCAAAATCAAGTGGTTCGCCTGACCAGGTGCCTCGACGTGCCCGGTCATACTGCTATGTTGGTCCGGGTCATGATCGAGACAGGATACCGTTGGTAACCCGAATACACTGTTGAAGAGCAGTTCCGCGACTTTAATCAAAGCCAGTATTTATGCACCGTCAGGATATTTCCTTCCTATCCTGGATCTACCGAGCCCCTTCACTGTTCCTATGGACTCGGAGTTACCATTGAGATGGCGGTGCAGGATGCTGCCTATTCCATGATGACCATCTTGCGAGTCCGGACTGGCCTGCTTTGGAACACTGACTTCCGTTACATGCCAGCTTCACTTCCGGGAGCGCAGGGGTATCTTCAGGCTATCTATGCTGACTCCACTCAGGAGGACTCATTAACTCGTACCACCACTGAGATGCTCGAAGATAAGGACCGAGAGAATCGGGCCTTGAGGCTGGAGCTCTTTAATACCCGTGCTGATCATTGGGCCACATTGACTCGGTTTGCACCCGCGGTGCAAGCTGGATGTATGGATACCAGAGATCTGTATCCTATGAGAGCAGCTCTGCCAGACATGGTGGATTGGCGTGATGTGAGAGGCATCACCCCACCCCTTGGTCCCCGCAGGCCACCGCTTGTTGGTCCAAGACCTTATCCTAGCCCCTATGGTCCACAGGCTCCTCAGGACCGTCTGTTTCCGGATGATCACGTTGAACTTCCAGGCTATGGAGGTGACTTCTATGAGGACTACTACGGAGCTATCTGAGTTAGTAGTAGTACCACTAGTATTGTAGTAGTTGTATCTCCACTGTCCTGTGTGACTTGTGGAATACGACTTGGTGTGTAATCGATTCCGGAGGTGTAGACAAATAATGTATAGGGACTCGGAATGCCTCCGATGAGATGTAACGTCTACCTTCATAGTTGTACTGTAGCATGGGCTTGTACTAAACTATGTATGACGAGTATGACCGTTGGTGTATATATGGCAGTTTTATATTACCATAGCATACGAATGAGCATCTCTGCATTCCGCGTTATCCTTTACATTCTGCACTTCCCTGTTAAGTTTGAGCCATCCTTGTCTAAACCGTTGTCTTGTTTCCTTCTAGGATGGTCAACACCCGCGGAAACCCTGCTGCCCCGGAGCAGGGGGAAGCCAATGCAGCTAGAGGTGAAAATTTGCCTCACCCGCCTTCCCTGGCCGAAGTGATGCTGGAGGCGGAAAGGAACAAGCGTGAGACCAACCGCCTGCTGGAGCGGATTGAGCAGAACACTGCACGCCACCCACGAAATGACTTGGTGTCAATCAACGACTTTATCAAGCTGTACCCACCAAAGTTTAACCATTCCGTCGAGCCCCTCGACGCGGATGATTGGCTTCACAGCATCACCCACAAGCTACGTTCTGCCAACGTAGCTGAAGCCGACAAGGTTACCTATGCTGCTTATCATCTTGAGGGCCCCGCTAGCCATTGGTGGGAAAACTACGAAGCTATGCGCCCGGTCGGCCAAATCACTACCTGGGCTGAGTTCAGCGAGGCTTTCCGTGAGCATCACATTCCGGAAGGTCTCATGGATCGCAAGAGGGAGGAGTTCTGCAACTTCACCCAAGGAAGGCTGACTGTGGATGCATATAGCCGAGAATTTGGGAACCTGGCACGCTATGCTCCTGAAGAGGTTTCTACCGACGCCAAGAAGCAGGCAAGGTTCCGTAAGGGACTTAGCCCTGAGCTTCGCCGCGACCTCCGTCTGCACGAGTGCACATCCTTCCAGAAGCTGGTCAATAAAGCTATCAGTGCTGAGATAGGCCAGACTGATTATGACGCTTCACGCAAGCACTCTCGTGATTTTGGGTCTTCATCCGGCTCTGGAGCTTAGAAGCACCGGGTGTGGATTCCAAGCACCGCACTGCCACCCAGATTCACCCCGAGGCCATACTTTGAGGCGCCTCGTCCCAACCAGCAAATTGCACCGTCCAAGCCCTATGGTGGCCCCGCTGCTAATGTTGCTCCACGCCCCACTGTGGTAACATGCTTCAAGTGTGGAGAACCGGGTCACTATAGTCGAGAGTGTCCCCAGAACAACCCCAATCAAGCTGGAAAGTCCGTTGGCCGTGGTAAGCCCGCGGGAAAGACTTTCTACGCCAAGCCGGCCACTACTGCACGTGGCCATGTCAACTATGTTTCAGCCGAAGAGGCTCATGAGGATCCCAACGTCGTCCTTGGTACGCTCCTTGTTAACTGCCATCCGGCATATGTTCTTTTCGATACTGGAGCATCTCATTCATTCATATCCGAGAATTATGCTCGGTTGCATAACACGACATTCTGTGACATGCCCACTTCCATGGTAATTCAAACTCCGGGTTCCAAATGGAAAACTTCTAGGGTAAGCCATGGGAACGAAATTCTTGTCGATAGGCTTGTTTTCCTTGCAACTTTAATAGCTCTCAAGTCCTCCGACATAAACATCATCTTGGGTATGGACTGGATGTCGGCTCATTATGCCAAGATCGATTGTGCCACTAGAACCGTTCAACTTACTCATCCCTCGGGCAAGACAGTTAATGTCTTAACTCGAGTGGCCAAGCGCCAACTTTACTCTCTCAATGCCAACCCCCTTCCAGACCTTGAGGACGTTCCGGTAGTCCGAGACTTCCCGGATGTGTTTCCGGAAGAACTGCCAGGTGTTCCACCTGACCGGGATGTCGAGTTTGTGATAGACCTTGTTCCAGGAACCGTTCCAATTGCTAGAAGACCCTACAAGATGGCACCCTTAGAACTAGCCGAGCTTAAGAACCAACTCGATGAGTCCTTGAACAAAGGGTTCATACGTCCTAGCTCCTCTCCTTGGGCTTGCCCCGTCCTCTTCGTCAAGAAGAAGGATGGAACGGATCGAATGGTTGTGGATTACCGACCTGTCAATCTGGTCACCATCAAGAACAAATACCCGCTTCCCAGGATCAACGACCTGTATGATCAGCTCGCTGGATCCTCAGTCTTCTCCAAGATGGATTTGAGGTTGGGCTACCATCAAATCAAAATCAGAAATGGGGACATTCCCAAAACGGCTTTTGTTACTCGTTATGGCCAATACGAGTACACCGTCATGTCCTTCGGTTTAACCAATGCCCCGGCCACTTTCTCCCGGTTAATGAACTCGGTTTTCATGGAGTACTTGCACAAATTCGTCGTAGTATACCTTGATGACATACTCATCTACTCCAAGAATGAAGAGGAACATGCCGAACATCTAAGGCTGGTATTGATGAAACTTCGAGAGCATCGCCTTTATGCCAAATTCTCCAAGTGTGAATTTTGGTTGTCAGAAGTGACCTATCTAGGCCATGTAATCTCTGGTAAGGGTATTGCTGTCAATCCCGAGCGAGTTCAAGCCGTCCTTGATTGGACTCCACCTGTTTCGGTCAAGCAAGTTCGGAGTTTCCTTGGCCTAGCGAGCTATTGCCGCCGCTTCGTCGAGAATTTCTCCAAGGTTGCTAAACCTCTAACTGAACTCCTCAAGAAAGATAAAAAGTTCGAGTGGACTCCGCAGTGCGAGTTCAGTTTTCAGGAACTGAAAAGACGCCTGACATCTGCTCCCGTACTGGTACCACCAGATTTCTCCAAGGACTTTATTATCTATTGCGACGCCTCGCGACAAGGACTAGGTTGCATACTCATGCAGGATCGTCAGGTAATTGCCTATGCTTCACGGCAATTAGACCCACATGAGGAAAATTATCCCACACATGATCTAGAGCTTGCAGCTGTAGTCCATGCACTCAAAACCTGGCGACATTACCTTCTCGGTAATCGTTGCGAGATCTTCACTGATCACCAAAGCTTGAAATATATCTTCACCCAACCAGATTTGAATCTCAGGCAAAGACATTGGGTCGAGTTGATCTCGGATTATGACTTAGGAATAACTTACACCCCTGGCAAGGCCAATGTCATGGCCGATGCACTAAGTCGTAAGTCCTACTGTAACAACCTGATGTTACAACAAAGTCAACCACTTCTCCATGAGGAATTTCGTAAGCTTAACCTTCACATTGTTCCTCGTGGATTCCTATCTACCCTGGTGGCGAAACCTACCCTTATGGATCAAATCATAGCTGCCCAAAAGCGTGATAAGGGCATATCCCGGATTAAGGAAAACATTGCTAGCGGAGTAGCTAAATGTTTTTCCATGGATGAGCAAGGTGTTGTCTTCTTTGAGAACCGCCTGGTGGTTCCCAAGAACCAACATCTACGCCAGATGATCCTTAAGGAAGCTCATGAATCCCCTCTCACCATTCATCCCGGTAGTACCAAAATGTATCAAGACCTACGCCAGAGGTTTTGGTGGACTAGGATGAAGAGAGAAATCGCTCAATACGTTGCTAATTGCGACGTTTGTCGTCGTGTTAAAGCAGAGCATCAACGGCCTGCTGGCACCCTTCAACCTTTGGCTATTCCTGAATGGAAATGGGACAAAATCAGTATGGATTTCATCACTGGGTTTCCTAGGACCAAGAGGGGGAATAATGCCATCTTCGTCGTGATCGACCGTCTTTCCAAAGTAGCCCATTTTCTACCTGTTCGTGAGAGTATCACCGCTAGCCAGCTAGCTGACCTATACATCTCCCGAATAGTGTCTCTTCATGGTGTCCCATTGGAAATTAACTCAGACCGTGGAAGTCTCTTCACCTCTCGATTTTGGGAAAGTTTCCAAAATGCTATGGGAACTCATCTCTCCTTTAGCACCGCCTTCCATCCTCAATCAAGTGGTCAAGTAGAGCGAGTAAATCAAATTCTGGAAGATATGCTCCGAGCTTCTGTTATCTCGTTCGGAATGAGTTGGGAGAAATGCCTTCCATTCGCGGAGTTTGCCTATAACAATAGCTATCAAGCTAGTTTGGGCAAGGCTCCCTTCGAAGTTCTCTATGGACGAAAATGTCGAACGCCTCTTAACTGGTCAGAAACCGGGGAAAGACAACTCTTTGGCCCGGATATGATTCAGGAAGCAGAAGAGCAGGTTCGCGTTATTCGTGAGAAATTGAAAACAGCCCAATCTCGCCAAAAGAGTCAATATGATCGTAAGCATAAACCTATAACATTTGAAATTGACGAGAAGGCTTACCTCCGGGTTACCCCGTTAAAGGGAACCCATCGCTTCGGTATCAAAGGCAAATTGGCTCCTCGTTACATTGGACCCTTTCGCATTCTTGCCAAACGAGGAGAAGTTGCCTACCAATTGGAACTACCTCCGCATCTTTCCAGAGTTCACGACGTCTTCCACGTTTCGCAACTCAGGCGTTGCTTCGCGGATCCTATCCGTGGAGTGGACCACGAAACGCTTGATTTACAAGATAACCTCTCTTATCGGGAATACCCCGTTTGTATCCTTGATCAAGCCGAGCGTACCACTCGACGTCATAATATCAAGTTTCTCAAGGTTCAATGGTCACACCATTCCGAGGAAGAAGCCACTTGGGAAAGGGAGGATCGTCTTCGACTCGAGTACCCCGCCTTCTTCCCAGATGATCCTAAATCTCGGGACGAGATTCTATTGAGTGGGGGTGAGTTGTCACACCCTAGCTAGGTTATGCATTAGAGTGTGCATCATGTTTACTTTCATCAGAAATGGAAATGGGGAAAGCAGAACCCCCAGCACCCCCCCCCCCTGAAATCAACTAGGGTTTACTAAAAATAAATTCAATGAACCTGAAATGCCCTTCAAATATGTTCACCCTCTTTGCCTTGGGTTAGAACCCTTGGGAAAAATGGTGCATATAATTTTAGGTCAACAAAAGGGGCATTGATTTAATTCATAAATATTTGAATTTGGGCATTTAAATACTATTAAATAATTCAAATGCTCAAATAATGTTGGAATTATTTTTGGGCCACTGAAATATTTCAGAAAATGTCCATAAATATTTTCAGGATTTTATAAAATGATTTAGTATTTAAACTAAATCAAAACAGAATAACAGAAATAGAAAATAAAATGAATTAGAGAGAGAGACAGAGGCTCACCTGGACTCACCTGGCGGCCAGCTGTGGCCCAGCACTGTTGGCCCAGCCCACCAGGCCGTGCCAGTCGTCCCCTAGCTGCTGCCAGGAGGACGCCGGGCGTGTGCCCGCGGTGCGCCGGCACGCGCGCGGCCACCGACGGCCAGCTCCTGCTTGCCGCGCCCTCCCCTCGACGCCTGGACGTCGCTATGGACGCCACGCACCCCCTGGCCCCCTCTTATCCCTCTCCCTCGCTCTCCCTCCTCCCCTGTTTCTCTCCCGCGCGACCACCTGAACGCGCCGTCGCCGCCGTTCGCTGCCACCGCGCTCCCCGACCCCCTCTCGCCTTCCCGTGTTGCGTGGAAGCTCCGCCACTGTCGCCTACGCCCTCTGCACCGAGCCAAGCGAGCCGGGAAGCCTTGCTTCGTCCTCGGCGTCGTCTTCTTCAACCTCGGGACCGCCGGCCATCTCCGTCAAATTCGCCGTTGCAGAAACGTCCCGAGCCCGCTGAGTCCTCCCTCGAGATCGCTGTGAGCTTCCGAGCATTTTCCCCCTTCTCCCCGCAGTGATTCTCTTCCCCTAACTAGCCTAGCCACTGGAGCCGTGAGCTCCTCGCCGTCGGCCATGGCGCCATCGTGGCTACGGCCGTGCAAGCACGCGTCCGAGCGCACCACCGCCTTCAACGCGTCCCCAGGAGCCCGTAGCCATCACCAGCTCCTCCTCCCGTGCACCGCAGCATCGATTCCGCGAAAACCCGAACTCCGGCCGCCTCCCAAGTGGTCGCCGCCGTCGACTTAGGCCGTCTCCGGTGAAACGGAGGGCACTAGTGGATGCGCGCGAGCACCAGCTCCTCGGAGATGGTCTCCGCGGCCCATTTGGTCACCGGAGACGCATTTCCGACGCCCTCCGCCGCGTCTGGCTCGCCGGCGACAAGCCGCCGGTGGCTTTGACCCCGCTGACCAGGGTTGACCCTCCCCCTTGTGTCACTGACATGTGGGACAGGCCCCTTTTAATTAGTGTTAGATTTAGTTAATCCTAATTAACTTAATTACGTTAAATAGACACTGACATGTGGGCCCAGGCTCTAATTAACTTTAGTTAGTTAATCAGTCACTGACCAGTGGGTCCCACTGGTCAGGTTTGACCTGGAGGCAACCCTGTTGACTTGCTGATGTCATGCTGACGCAAGGCTGACGCAGTAAATCATTTTCTAGTTTAAAAATAATTCAGGAAATTCCAGAAAATACCCAAAACTTTGAAAAATCATAGAAATTCAACCATAACTCCAAATGAGACAAATTATATATGTAAAATTATCAGAAAAATTCAAGGAATCCATCTGTACCATTTTCATGCATGTTTGAGCAATGCTTGTCCTCTGTTTTGGACAAAACAAATAAAGGGCATTTAAATAATCATATATGGGGTTGGAATTTGAATCTTGTACTCAAACCAACTTCATTTAAATCATAGCTAGTTGCATTAGCTCAAGACACATCCATATTGCCATGTCATAGCATGCATCATAATGTTGCATATCGTCATGTGTTGATTGTGTTCGGTTGTGTTCTTCGTGGTAGGTTCTGCCTCCGAGGATATTCACGAGTATCCAACTGAAGGGCAGTATCCCGTTACCACTCCATCAGGCAAGCAACCATTGATCATTCCGATACAACCCATGTTCTCGCTCCTGCTCTTGTTTACTGCATTAAGACAACACGATTCAAACTGCTGTGTGCTACGGTAGTTGAACCCTTATCCTCTGCATGACCTGTCAATGCCACAGTAACTAGATGAAACCCACTAGCATGTGTAGGAGTTGATTGAGCCATGTTTTGTGATTCCTACCTTGCTATGCCTGCTATGCTTAGAGTTGTGTCAGGTCTGGTTCATCTGGGTGATGGGCTAGAGTGAAATGCTTGTGCCAGTAATATGTGGGATGTGTTGAACATGTTTTGGTAAAGGTATCGATGAGAGGCCATGTAGGAGTACATGGTGGGTTGTTTCATTGAAGCCGTCCCTAAGAACTGAGTTCTGTATGCGTGAATTAAGATTCAGCTACTACCACACATTGGGCCCTGAAATATGACCCCGCTCGACTTACTGACCCCTCTCGCCTCAGTCCAGGAGTTGCAACTAGTTTCTGGTGTTTGTAGGATATGTGTTGGCGGCCGTGCGTAGCGCTGACCCTAGGGGTGGGCTATGTTGCGGTAGATACACCATGGCACGGTGTACCGAGTCACCCGTTTGATGTCTCGGGAACCCTGTTCACATCGTTCGGGGCCGTTGAGGACACCCCGGCCGGATTTCCTTGCGGATGGAACCTGAATAGGCGATGACCCTGGACTAGAGACTTGTGAGGTTAGTCAGGTCGTGGTCTACACCCACATCGGTTTTCGCTTGAAGTCTGCCGAGCACATTTCGTGTGCAGACGCTAAGTGGTGGAAACATGTGTGACGAAGTACACCCCTGCAGGGTATAAAACTATTCGAATAGCCGCGTCCGCGGTAAAGGACTACTTGATTGCATATACAGTTCATAGACAAGTTAATGGATACTACTAAAAGACTCAAGATAAGTGTGAGTACCGAGGATGGCTCCCTCGCAGGATACGAGGGAGGATCCACGATGGAGTATTGTGATGGTGAGTAGTGGACTCGTGTGCGAAAACTATTTTGCTAAAAGATTCCGTAGGATAGCTTAGCCAAGAGTCAAAGCTGGCTTGCTGCATAAACCCCACCACCTTCTTGAGAATGAGCATGTACAGTAGGTTCTGATGTAAGACTTGCTGAGTACCTTTGTACTCATGTTTTGCTTATTTATTGTTTTCAGACGACAACACTGCCCCTTCCGATGGGTTTTACGTAGACCTTGACGTCGACGAGTGACTAGCCACCCAGGTGGTGATCCAGGCCATGGAGGGCCCTATGTAGATAGACAGGCTTCGAGAAGCCTTCTTTCTTTCTAGAGTGTGTACTCAGACTAGTTGCTTCCGCATGTGCTTGTATGACTGTATGACTTGAGTGTCGGGTCATGTGACCCCTACCTGTATGGATATGTTATGTATGGCTCCCTGGAGCTTTTAAATAAAGTACTTGAGTTGTAGAGTTTTGTTGTGATGCCATGTTGTATGTACTCATATCGAGCATATTGTATGTATGATTGAAATGCTTGGTATGAGTGGGATCCGACAATCTAGTTGTTTGTCCTTCGCAGCCTTTCTTATGGGGAAATGTAGTCTAGTGCTCCTCGAGCCATAGTAGTCCGCTACAGCCCGGTTCACCGGAGTCCTGCTAGCCCAGCACTACTGTTCAGGACACTTGACTGGCCGGCATGTGTTTCACTTCGTCCCTATGTCTGTCCCTTCGGGGAAATGTCACGCGGTGATCTTCGGAGTCCTGTCTAGCTTGCTACAGCCCGGGATCCCCGGAGTCCTGTTAGCCCAGTGCTACAGCCCGGAATCATTCGTTGATGACCGACATGTTCGTTGTGAATCATGTATGCCTGTCTCCATAGGTCTGTGCCGCTTTGGGTTCACGACTAGCCATGTCGGCCCGGGTTCTCGGTCATATGGATGCTAGCGACATTGTCATATACGCGAGCCAAAAGGCGCAAATGGTCCCGGGCCATGGTAAGGCGACACCCGTGGGATACCGTGCGTGAGGCCGCAAAGTGATATGAGGTGTTACCGGCTAGATCGATGTGGCTTAGAATCAGGGTCCTGACAGATGTATGCTCGAGGGAAACATACACAACTGAACAATGATAGAAGGGTGTACCCAGGAATCTGGACTAGGTAGCACGATCAATGTTTGAATGATGATTCAATAATCAATAGACTTAGAATGAAACTGTAGACCAATAACTTCAAGCAATAGGGTTGCTAGAAGTTTAGAATTTACACATCACAGACCATTTATCGGTATTCCGGTTAGAAACAACACGGAGACCAAGAAATGAACGCAAAAGGCAAGAGATATTACTATATCAAGAATTCTCAAGAGGTGGTAAAATTACCACGACATTCTTGACATAAAATGTGGTAACATTCCAAGGTAAAGAAGAACAAATGCTGGATAGCAAGGATCTCAAGGTATAACACAAAACACGAATAAGTTTGTGTTGAACGGAAGGCAATAAAGTGGTCGGTGATAATACAAACCATTGAGGGGCGAGGATGGTATTTCTCATCAAGAATTCGATATATATCTTGGAAGAGCTCAGGATGTTGATGATGACCACGACACATTTGTCGAGAAATTTCATGAAGATGTAATCAGTTGGCGATGACATCAAGTCAAATGATGATGCAGCGAAAGTCAAATAATACCTGAAGAAGAACTCATAAGAAATTATGCAGTTCCGTGATAATCTCGAGATACCAGAGGGGGGTAATACTCGATGACAGGTCAAAGTAGGGGTTGGCCTGGGGTATTGCTCTACAAAAGACAAGCGCTTAAACTTGCACGCGAAATGGTATTTAAAGGAGAACATGGTCGGAACCACGATTGCAAAAGGTCAGATCCCAGATATAAGATGAACTTATACCAAAGGAATAATTTAATTTAAGGGAAGCTTTAACGATAAGATCTACATCGTGTCCATGGGCATGAACACAAGTTCAAGGTCGACTCCCACTTCTCCAATGCATAACCTTTCATTCACTTCTCACTTTCGAAGAAGTTGTAGTGTTGAAATTTTATTTGGCAAAATACCAGAAGTGTATGGCTCGTGAAAACTTTCGAGTTCACGCAGTTTAGAGAAGGCATAGGTTCAACCCATCAGGGCATCTTAGGAGTATATACCACAAATTTCAAGAATAAATAACACAAGCTCGATAGTAGAGCATGTTTGAGAAAGCAGAGGATACAATTTACCAAAGGTATTATGTATCCGAGGAAAGGCTCACAGACTTATTGAATATGAAGGACGCTGTCGGATAAAATCCAGCAAATGATCTGGTGGTCCTCAAGGGATCTGGTGCGAGCATCGGTACTCAACCAGAGTGAGAAACAATGCAAGGAGATCAGACTTTAGAAACAACTGACTAATTCAAGGCTCAAATGCAAAGGAATTATCAATTCCAAGACAAGGGATCAGAAGCAATGCTCTGATCAGGGATGGATAAGTTGAATAGCCTTAAGGGTACAATCGACAGCAATTTGATTGGTCGAGATCCAGCTCATGTTTTAAAATAACGTCTGAGCCGGAAAGATAATTTAAAAGGATCAACTGATGATTGCGTGCATTCGCACTCATGTTGAATCAATAGGATCAAAAAGACGATGCCTAAGGATACTAACGAATATTGCCAGACATATGGAAAGCATCCATAATGCAAGCAGGCAAGTATTGCAGAGCAATAAGCTACTAAGGATTTTTGGAGGATCGAATAGTATTTCGAAGACCATTGTGAAACACATGAACAACTGGGGATGAGTGGATACTAGACAAGTGCGAGGATTTAATTGAAGGGGTATTCATGTGGCAAGGAACTGCTAGGCAGTAGGCACAAAGTATTCTCGGAACAATAGAGAAGACTTCGGGGTATCTTGTAATAACAAGATCAATGGGGGATGACCGTATGAATGGCAAGTGTAAGTAGCTATCCATAAGGATTTATCGGTGGTCGGGAATAGCAAAAGTGATGGGCACAAAGTCTCGAGGGGAATAGCAAAGAGTATCTTCGGAATCTTCTGGTGAAGCAGGCCATCATCTGGAATGAAGGGGCTCTCCGGGAGAAAGTATTTACGAGAACCTAGAGTTAGAGTTAGCAGAACCATTTAACCCGAATAGAAGAGAGATCGGGGTCCTAGAGTAAAGGTGAGGAATAAAAGATCCTAATACCACCCAAATGGCGACGTGGGCCCGTAAGCAGCACAGCCATGTTAGTAAAAGTTTTTGTAATGTCTAGACTCGACTTCGGCCAAGGAGTGTGGAAGGGGGATTCCTACAGGCAGTCGGCTCTGATACCAACTTGTGACGCCCCCGATTTAATCGTACACTAATCATACACGCAAACGTGTACGATCAAGATCAGGGACTCATGGGAAGATATCACAACACAACTCTACAAATAAAATAAGTCATACAAGCATCATATTACAAGCCAGGGGCCTCGAGGGCTCAAATACAAGAGCTCGATCATAGACGAGTCAGCGGAAGCAGCAATATCTGAGTACAGACATAAGTTAAACAAGTTTGCCTTAGGAAGGCTAGCACAAACTGGGATACAGATCGAAAGAGGCGCAGGCCTCCTGCCTGGGATCCTCCTAAACTATTCCTGGTCGTCGTCAGCGGGCAGCACGTAGTAGTAGGCACCTCCGGTGTAGTAGGAGTCATCGTCGAAGGTGGCGTCTGGCTCCTGGACTCCAGCATCTGGTTGCGACAACCAGAATGAAAGGAAAAGGGGGAAAAGGGGAAGAAAGCAACCGTGAGTACTCATCCAAAGTACTCGCAAGCATGGAACTACACTACATATGCATGGATATATGTGTAAAGGGCCATATCAGTGGACTGAACTGCAGAAAGCCAGAATAAGAGGGGGATAGCTAATCCTGTCGAAGACTACGCTTCTGGCAGCCTCCGTCTTGCAGCATGTAGAAGAGAGTAGACTGAAGTCCTCCAAGTAGCATCGCATAGCATAATCCTAACCGATGATCCTCCCCTCGTCGCCCTGTGAGAGAGCGATCACCGGTTGTATCTGGCACTTGGAAGGGTGTGTTTTATTAAGTATCCGGTTCTAGTTGTCATAAGGTCAAGATACAAATCCGGGTCGTCCTTTTACCGAGGGACACGGCTATTCGAATAGATAAACTTCCCTGCAGGGGTGCACCACATACCCCAACACGCTCGATCCCCTTTGGCCGGACACACTTTTCTGGGTCATGCCCAGCCTCGGAAGATCAACACGTCGCAGCCCTACCTAGGCACAATAGGGAGGTCAGCACGCCGGTCTAAATCCTATGGCGCAGGGGTCTGGGCCCATCGCCCTTTGCACACCTACACGTTGCGTACGCGGCCGGAAGCAGACCTAGCCTAGTGGCTTTCTAGTCCAATCCGGCGCGCGCCACTCAGTCGCTGACGTCTTGAAGGCTTCGGCTGATACCACGACGCCGGGATACCCATAACTGCTCCCACGTAGATGGTTAGTGCGTATAGACCAAATGGCCAGACTCAGATCAAATACCCAGATCTCGTTAAGCATGTTAAGTATCCGCGAACACCGACCAGGGCCAGGCCCACATCTCTCCTAGGTGGTCGGAACCTGCCCTGTCGCTTCGCCTCAAAGATCCACTCGCGGGTGCTCCTACGAGCCTACCCGTCTTTAGTCACCACATGTGTCATGTATAAAGTATATAGTATATACCCGTGATCACCTCCCGAGTGATCACGGCCCGATAGTATAGCATGGCAGACGGACAAGAATGTAGGGCCACTAATGATAAACTAGCATCCTATACTAAGCATTAGGTTTGCAGGTAAAGGTAACAACAGTAGTAGCAAGGACAGGCTATGCATCAGTATAGGGTTAACGGGAAGCAGTAACATGCTACACTACTCTAATGCAAGCAGTATAGAGAAGAGTAGGCGGTATTTGGTGATCAAAGGGGGGGGCTTGCCTGGTTGCTCTGGCAAGAGAGAGGGGTCGTCAACTTCGTAGTCGTACTGGGTAGCAGCGGCGTCGGTCTCGGTGTCTATCGAGAGAAGAGGGGGGAGAAACAATAAATATTTAAAACAAGCATATGCATAGTGATGCATGACAAGACAAGTAACGGCGTTAGAGGTGCCCTAACGCGGTAATAGGTGATGCCGGTGAAGGGGGATGACATCCGGGAAAGTATCCCGGTGTTTTGCGTTTTCGAGCAGAGGAGCCGGAGGGGGAAAGTTGCGAGTTTGCTATGCTAGGGATGCGTGACGGACGAACAGGCTGCGTATCCGGGTTCGTCTCGTCGTTCTGAGCAACTTTCATGTTGAAAATATTTTAATCCGAGTTACGGATTAAAAGATATGATTTTCTAAAGATTTTATCAATTTCTGGAATTTAATTAATTATTTAAATTAATTCGAAAAACAGATTAATGACATCAGCATGATGTCATGCTGACATCAGCAGTCAACAGGGTTGACTTGGTCAACCTGACCAGTGGGTCCAGTGGGACCCACCTGTCATACACTGCTCAGCCTAATCAGTGTCTAACTAACCTAACTACTGTTTAATTAACTAATTAGTTAGTTAGGTTAATCTAATTATGATTAATTAACTTAATTAATTCCTTAATTAAATAATTAATTTAATTACTATTATTTATTTAATTATTATTTATATATATTTTTAATCCTTTCTTTTTTTTCGTTCTTGGGGGGTGTGGGCCCCGTTTGGCAGTGGCTAGCGAGCGGGCAACGGGCGTTGGGCGCCAGCCCGATAAGGCGCTCGCCCAGCCAGCCGTGGGGCGCCGGCGGCCAAGTGCCCGGCCGGAAGCGGCGACCAGACCGGCAAGCGGGAGGCGCGGTGGACGTGGGGGGAGGGGCGCTGCGGTGGCTGCCGCGCAAGAGCAGCAGCAGCGACGAGCGCGGCGAGGCCCCGCGCGCGGGCGTGCAGCAAGGGCGCGAGGCGGGATGACGACGTGGGGCTTGCAGCAGGCCAGGGGCGAGGCGCAACGGCGCGAGGCGAGGGTGCGTGCGCGGTTAGCGGGGCGCGGGCGCGTAGAGAGGAGGGAAGAGGAGGCCGGGGGAGGCGCAACCGGCGCGGCGGCTCACCGCGTAGCTGTAGGGAGGGGGCGGTGGGCTCGCGGCAGCTTGGGTGGTCCGGCGACGGCGGGGCGAGGACGAGGCGACGGCGAGTGGCGATGGGTGACGACGTCGGCCTCGAAGCGCCGCGGCCGTCGGGGGCGAGGCGGGGACGAGCGACGGGTTAGCGACGCAGATCCGGCGAGGAGGTCGAGGACGGAGCGGTCCGGCCAGGAGGAGGTTCGACGGGGTGTTGGGCGATCCCGCGAACAGCGGCGAGGGGCGACGATGTGGGCGGGTTTGGGCGCTGGGGCCCCGGTCCGAGGAGCTCCTCTCCCCTGTGCGTGCGTTGTGTGGTGGCGGCGGTGTGGGAGGACGAGGGGAGAGTGGGGGATCGTGGGGGAACCGTGGTGTAGTGGGCTAGGGTTTGGGTGCCAGGGGGGTTAGTAGGCGCGGCTGGGCCGGCCGGCTAGGCCAGGTGGGCTGGCTTGGTGTGAGCTGGGCCGCCTGGTCCAGTGGGGGAGGGGGTTTCCCTTTTTTTGTAAGTTTTGTTTTCTGTTTTTTTTATAGTTCCTGTTTTCATTTTAGTTTTACTTTATTTTTAGTTTTATAAAATATACTACTAGCCCCTAAATTAGTATTTATAATACTCTATTGCCACATTAATTTCTCACACCAAAAAAATAGTTTAATGTTTTAATATTTATGAAATGCATTTAATTATTTGTTTAAGCCACCGTTCTATTTAGTTTAGCGCTTTTAATTATTTTATAAAAATGTGATCCTCCACCATAATTACCTATGCAATATTTGCTGCCTCTAGAACATTTTAATTTTAATGTTTGAAAACTTTACCATTTGACTTGATTTTGAATTTTGAATTCAAACGGGATTTGAATCATCGTGAGATCAACAACAGTAATCGTGGTGATGTGGCATCCTTAGTAGAGGGTTACTGTAGCTTAAATATCCGGGCGTCACAATACTACCGGAGATTTATTGAGAATTTCTCAAAGATTGCGAAGCCTATGAAGGAATTGTTGAAGAAGGAAACCAAGTTCATATGGACGGAGGAGTGTGAGGCTAGTTTCCAAGAGTTGAAGAAACGTTTGGTTACCTCACCAGTGTTGATTTTGCCAGACCAGGCCAAGGATTATGAGGTGTATTGCGACGCTTCACGTCGAGGACTTGGAGCAGTGCTTATGCAGGAAGGGAGAGTTGTTTCATATGCCTCAAGACAACTGAAGCCTCATGAGTTAAATTATGCCACGCATGATTTGGAGTTAGCAGCCGTAGTGCATGCATTGAAAACATGGAGGCATTTCCTCATTGGAAACCATTGTGAGGTGTACACGGATCATAAGAGTTTGAAGTACATTTTCACACAGAAGGAGTTGAATCTCAGACAAAGGAGATGGTTGGAGCTCATCAAGGATTATGATATGAAATTGCATTATCACCCCGGAAAGGCTAATGTAGTAGCTGACGCATTAAGCCGTAAGAGCCATGTCAATACGTTAATAACGGGATAAATACCCAAGGAGTTAGCAGAAAATCTTCATGAACTATGTGTGGAAATAGTTCCGAGAGGCTATGTAGCAGCATTGGAGATTCAATCAACTTTGATGGATAGAATCAGAGAAGCTCAGAAGACCGACAAAGAAATTGCCGCTATTAAGGAGAAACTGAGCAAAGGAAAAGCTAAAGGATTTCGTGAGGATGAGCACGACACCCTATGGTTTGAAGACCGCGTTTACGTGCCCAATGACCCGGAGATCAGAAAGTTGATTTTGCAAGAGGCACACGATTCACCATATTCGATTCACCCAGGAAATACCAAGATGTATTTGGATTTGAAGGATATTTTCTGGTGGACCAGAATGAAGAAGGATATTGCAGAGTACGTAGAAGTTTGTGATATATGTCAGAGAGTAAAGGCAGAGCATCAAAAGCCAGCAGGATTGTTACAACCATTGCCGATACCCGAATGGAAGTGGGATAAGCTAGGCATGGATTTTATCACGGGATTGCCCAGGACTCGTTCAGGCTATGACTCGATTTGGGTTGTAGTCGATCGATTGACGAAAGTAGCTCATTTAATCCAGTAAAGACAACTTACACCAGTGCTAAGTTGGCCAAGATATACATGACCAGGATCGTATGTTTGCATGGAGTTCCAAGGAGTATCGTATCGGATAGAGGAACCCAGTTTACCTCAAAGTTCTGGAAACAGTTGCATGAAACCTTGGGAACCAGGCTAGAGTTCAGTACAGCTTTTCATCCACAGACAGATGGACAGACCGAGAGAGTCAATCAGATTTTGGAGGATATGCTGAGAGCTTGTGCGCTAGATTATGGATCTAGTTGGGACGACAATCTGCCATATGCAGAGTTCTCTTACAACAACAGTTACCAAACCATTTTGAAGATGGCCCCTTTCGAAGCCTTGTACGGAAGGAGGTGCAGGACACCGTTGTCGTGGGACGAAGTTGGAGACCGCCAGTTGTTTGGACGTGACTTGATTAAAGAGTCTGAACAGAAGGTGAAATTGATTCGTGATAGGCTCAAGGTAGCCCAGTCCAGACAGAAGAGTTATGCAGATTCTAAACGTAAGGAGACAGTTTACGAAGTCGGAGATAGAGCTTATCTTCGAGTGTCTCCACTTCGAGGAACAAAGCGCTTTGGAGTAAAAGGGAAGTTAGCGCCACGATTTGTAGGACCATATCGAGTTTTGGAGCGTATGGGAGAAGTGGCCTACAAGTTGGAATTGCCCGAAGGATTGTCAGAAGTGCATGATGTGTCCCACGTTTCCCAGTTGAAGAAATGTCACGCGGAGATGGCTGACATACCCTTGAGAGACACAGTGCCTTTGGAAACTATTCAGTTGGATAACGATTTGACCTACGAGGAGAAACCAATTAAGATCCTCGAGTTTGCCAGTCGGGTTACCCGCAGCAAGGTTATCAGGTTTTGCAAAGTTCAGTGGAGCCACCACACAGAGGATGAAGCCACCTGGGAACGAGAGGAAGATTTCCTCAAGGACCACCCTCACCTATTTTCTAGCCAACCCGAATCTCGAGGGCGAGATTCATCTTAAGGGGGGTAGGTTTGTAACATCCCAAATTTTCAATTTGGAATGTTATACATTAGATCATCATTGCATGTCATATTTTATTTTGCATTTTGGTTGATCCTAGAAAATTCTACGCAACTCAAGGACCCACGGAGAGAGTTGGGGATTTCGTTATTTTCATATTTGAGTTTTCTCAAATTTTGAGAATAGGATCATTTGATTTTATTTATTTTATCATCAATTATTTCTATTACAAAAATATGAGAGAGGGAATAAAATGACTTTCTCAAAATAAAGAAATATTGAGGATTTAATAATAAAATCAAATAAGATTTTATTTCAGAGTTTTTCGGTGTTTTATTTGAATTTAGGAAAAATGTGTGTTTTTCAAAATTGCATTTAGGTCCCAAATAAATGTTCACCTTGCGCGGCTTGATTTTAGAAGCCCGTGAAATTTTGTTTCGGAATTTTTGGAGTCCGTTTAGTATTTCTTTTTATTTTTCTTCTGAGCGGAATAATTTAAAAAAACCGAACCGACCTAACGGGCCGTGTCCGACTAGGACTCTGGCCCGACTAGCCAATATAAGCCGGCCCAGCCCCCCCCCCCCCCCCGAGAAACCTTAGCCGCCAGCCCCGCCCGCCCTCGATCCCCGCGCCGCCGTCGCCGGACGCCGCCGCCGCCTCGATTTCCATGCCATCATTTTAAAAAAAAACCGATCGTTTTTCGTCGGTTTATTAGTTTCAGTTTATTTTAAATAGATCGGTTTTTCCGGTTTATTTATTTTAGCGAGCATTCGTTGTTTTTCTTTTTCTCGGATTAAATCCGCGATTTTTCTAATCGCGATTCCTGATCCGATTTTCGTTTTAGTATAACTTTTCGCTCGTTTATGAGAATCAGGCGATTCAAGCGCCTAGAGTTTTGTCTCGAAACCCTCTATTCTTTTAACCAACTTAAACAAGATTTTGCTACTGTAAAATTTTCTCTAGATCCAGATTACTAGAACAAAGTTGTATTCTTTCGCCGTTTGATTTTCGTTGCTTCGTTCGATTTGATTCTTTTTGCCAACCGGAGTTCTTAAGTTGAACCTTCTGGTTAGATATCTTATTTGAGTTTTACCTGTGCATTAGATGAGTACTTATTGTATTCTTGTTTGTTTGTCTGTGATAGAGTACCCGGAGTGTGCCGCCTATTACTTCAAATCGTTAGGTTTCGTGGATCATCAGCAAGGCAAGTAACACTTTGATCATACCTTTTCTACTACCCAGTTTTATTGCATTAGATCAACCCTCACACATTGCATGGTTAGGATCTAATTAAATTGTGGGATGGGAAGTAGATGAGGTAGTACCTATTACCTGTTTAATATCAAACCTTTGGGAGTTACTTCTGCGTTTGCTTATTATGCCATGCTATGCTAGTAGACGTGGATTGGGTGAGTGATATCCATGACAGATGTGAGTTTTATTAATTAATGGTTCATCTAAGGTGGCAACATAAACACACATCTGGGTGGATTGAGGCACCTGGGTATTCCAGGACTTGCCTGTTTTCTTTTGGACCACCACCCAGGCTCAAAGGGATCATGAGATTATTCATGCTAGAAACTTCCGTGTGCAGCCACAAGCTATTATGGGCTCTAGCATAGTTGACTAAGTCGTGCGAACTCTTACAATGGTAGACTAGCAGATGTAGGGGATGTAGGTGGTACGGTCTACCCGATCGTAAGGTGCTAGCGCTTCTGAAAGACTATGTCTCGGTCATCCGTCTTCTCAAACACCATGTAGTGCGAGAAACCAAACGGAGGCGATCGAGTCTTGTGGGGAAAAGTGCGCAAACCTCTGTAGAGTGTAATAAACTAATCATGATTAGCCGTGTCCCCGGTGATGGACATCTTGAGTATCTAGTACTTGGATTATCATGTGAATCTCAACATGTTACTCTAAATTAATTTGTTGGGTTATGTTTAATGATGATGCTTAATTGGGATTGAGAATGCTGTCAACCATTCTCAATGTTTAACAACTACCATGATAGTTAAATAAAAGTATTCCTTTGCAGTAGAGAAATTTTGGCTTACGCAAAACTGTAACCATAGAGCTTTCCACCAGCCAAACATGCATATAGTATAGTTGTTTCATTCCATTACTCTCTATGTGTTACCTTGCCAGCATATTCCATGTGCTAACCCGTTTTCGGACTACAACGTTAATGTTGCAGACTTTTCAGATGACGATTAAGGAGTTTTTAGGTCGTGGTTCTATACTTAGTGATGCCGTTGGAGTTGATGGACTCACTTATCTTCCAAGCCTTCCGCTGTTATCGTTATTAGATGGCCTTAAGCCATATCTATCGTAATAAGTTCTCCCTTGAGACACTCTATGTAATAAGTGTGTGATTGCTACTCTGCTATAAATCCTCCGAGTACTATGTGGTGTCAGCATTACTGATCCAGGGATGACACCGGAGCACAGAGATCAGACTGTTTGAGGTCTAGTTGCTACAATATGTCATGTACCGGACCTATTGTGTACCTCACCATAAGTTTGGCAAGAGGGTACAATAGTGATCCAGGAGTGGATCACTGGACAACGGACAAAAGTATCCCTAGTGGAATAAGGAAATGTTTCTTGGTTATGGAGGTGACAAAGAGTTTGTCGTAAAGAGTTACGTCCATGCAAGCTTTGACGCCGATCTGGATGACTCTAAGTCTCGATCTAGATACATATCGGAAGTGGGAGAAATTAGCTAGAGTAGCTCCGTGCAAAGCATTGTAGACATAGAAAAATTGCAAAATACATACGGCTCTCAATGTGGCAGACCCATTGACTAAATTTCTCTCACAAGCAAAACATGATCACTCTTTGGGTGTTAATCACATAGTGATGTGAACTAGATTATTGACTCTAGTAAACCCTTTGGGTGTTAGTCACATGGAGATGTGAAATAATCACATAAAGACATGAACTATTGGTGTTAAATCACATGACGATGTGAACTAGATTATTGACTCTAGTGCAAGTGGGAGACTGAAGGAAATATGCCCTAGAGGCAATAATAAAGTTGTTATTCATATTTCCTTATATCATGATAAATGTTTATTATTCATGCTAGAATTGTGTTAACCAGAAACTTAGTACATGTGTGAATACATAGACAAACAGAGTGTCCCTAGTATGCCTCTACTTGACTAGCTTGTTAATCAAAGATGGTTAAGTTTCCTAACCATGGACATGTGTTGTCATTTGATGAATGGGATCACATCATTAGAGAATGATGTGATGGACAAGACCCATCCGTTATCTTTGCATAATGATCGTTCATTTTTATTGCTACTGCTTTCTTCATAACTTATACATGTTCCTCTGACTATGAGATTATGCAACTCCCGAATACGGAGACACCTTGTGTGCTATCAAACGTCACAACATAACTGGGTGATTATAAAGATGCTATAAAGGTGTCTCCGATGTTGTTTGTTGAGTTGGCATAGATCGAGATTAGGATTTGTCACTCCATGTATCAGAGAGGTATCTCTGGGCCCTCTCGGCAATGCACATTACTCTAATTAAGCCTTGCAAGCATTGTGACTAATGAGTTAGTTGCGGGACGATGCATTACGGAACGAGTAAAGAGACTTGCCGGTAACGAGATTGAACTAGGTATGAGGATACCGACGATCGAATCTCGGGCAAGTAACATACCGATGACAAAGGGAACAGCGTGTATCGTTATGCGGTTTGACCGATAAAGATCTTCGTAGAATATGTGCGAGCAAATATGAACATCCAGGTTCCGCTATTGGTTATTGACCGGAGACGTATCTCGGTCATGTCTACATAGTTCTCGAACCTGTACGGTCCGCACGCTTAACATTCGGTGATGGTCGGTATTATGAGTTTATGTGTTTTGATGTACCGAAGGTAGTTCGGAGTCCCGGATGAGATCGAGGACATGACGAGGAGTCTCTAAATGTTCGAGATGTAAAGATCGATATATTGGAAGGCTATATTCGGACATCGGAAAGGTTCCGAGTGATTCGAGTATTTTTTTGCGGGTACCGGAGAGTTACGGGAATTCGCCAGGAGG
This sequence comes from Triticum monococcum, assembly GCA_034509565.1. NCBI lineage: Eukaryota > Viridiplantae > Streptophyta > Magnoliopsida > Poales > Poaceae > Triticum > Triticum monococcum. The sequence goes on from CM067846.1 coordinate 49,762,006, forward strand.
GTCAATGGGCCTTCACACTACCAAAAAAATACACTTCCGTGATGATACGTGTTTGTCACAGTAGGTCGCTTTTTTTGTCATGCATGTACATCCATGACAAATTTAAGACATAATCAAGATAGTCATACCTGTGTTGTCGTAGAAGTGTTCCATGACATTACCAAAATTATCATCACGGAAGTGTCCAGTTCCATGACGATAAATCACGCGTCACAGAAGTGCTTTCGTCAAGGGTGACCGGCACGTGGCATCCACCGTAATGGAACGCCGTTAAGCTATCGGGGCGGGTTTTGGATCCGATTACCCGTTAACTGCCCCGGCCAATGGGGATTTTCCACGTGTAAAATCATCATTGGCTGGAGGAAACACATGTCGGCTCATCGTTGGGACAGATGTCAACCACTCATTGGACGGAAGGTGCCTATGATACGTCGACACATGGCACGGCCCAACAGAGGCCCATTCCTATGAAAAGGTCAGCCCGTTTGACTTGGTCAAAAGGTGGCGGGCCGGCCCATGGAAAGCCTGTTAACGGCATGTTCGCGTATAGCCCATTTACAACCCGCTAACCCAAGGCTCGTTACGCCCTATCCGAATTAGGCCCAATAGCATCATCTGGGCCATCCAATATGATTCCAGCCCGTTTTCACTTCTGGCCCATGACGTCTTTCGGCCCATATGAGGCCCTATGTAACTCTTGGCCTATTAACGGGCCGTGGAGAAACTGGCCCGTAATGAACAGTATATCACTTTACACCCATTAACGGCCCGTGGTAAACTGGCCCGTAATGAACAGTGTATCACTTTATACCCATTAACGGCCCGTTATTCCATTGGGCCGTTTCCAGCCCATGTTATCTTTCGGCCTTCTCAGAGCCCATTTATTCTTGGGCTCATTTCCAGCATTCGTTTACTTACGGCCCGTTACTGTCATTTTCTGCTTGTGGGCCAAATTCAGCCCGTGGTTACAGTCGGCCCGTTTGTGGTCCGTTAATACGTTGGGCCATTTTCATAGCGTCATCAAATACGGCCTATTAATGATGGCCCGTTGCGGTCGGCCCATGAACGGACGATTCCAACTCTAGCCCGTTTACGGCCATAATGCGGCCTGTTATTGGCCCATGTTTGGCCAATAGATCATACGGCCCGTATAAGGCCCATTGATGATACGGCCCGTAGAAGGCCCATTGTTTCTACGGCCCGTAGAAGGCCTACTGTTTCTATGGCCCATAGAAGGCCCACTGTTTCTACGGCCCGTAGGAGGCCCAGTGTCACTACCACTACAGGAAACAGGTAATTTGCCGTCTATGGATTACAGACGGCAAAGACTTTGCCGTCAGGAAGCAGACGGCAAAGTCAGACGACAAAGATTAGCCGGCAAAGAATACTTTGTCGTCTGCTATTTGTCGGGATGACGGCAAAGAGTTTGCCGTCAGTCAATAGGGTTCGCCGTCAGCGGACTAGCCAGACGGCAAAGATATGCCAACAAACGGAGTAGTCGCGCTGACGGACGGCGTCAAGTACTTTGCCGTCAGCTAGGCTATGTCTTTGCCGTCATCCTCATATACCCAGATGGCAAAGCTAATATTTTTATTTAAAAAAATGAAACAACAGTACAGATGCTGGGGCTGTAGATGGCCGAAGGCATAGGCAAAATCTTTCACAGCAATGACAAAAAAAGGATTTTTACATGACAGAAGTACTCTACTTACATAGAACTATATATCCATCATCACAGTATTTACATGATATAATTTTCTCCATTTATAGGACGAGCGGACGAACAAAACATCATAAAAAAACTATTACAATGGATGAACTGGCCCTTGCCAGCGTAGATCCGAGAGCAGGCCTCGAGCTTGAGGAGGCGAACGGTGGTCTTCGGGCAGAGTTGACCATGGCGCCATGGAGCGAGAGGAGGTGTGGGGTCATGGACGGGGAAGAGGAGGATCCCTCTGCTACCTCCGGCTCAGGCAGCAGCGAGACAGGGTCGACCAGGCTGGAGGTTGTGCTGCAGAGGAGCTCCGGCGAGCTGTTGTCAAAGCAACAGCGCCGCCGTGTCGAAGGGCGGTGGCGGTTGACGAGCAGGGCAGGAGCCGCGGGGTTGTCCAGCGACGGTCGACTAGCAGGGAAGGAGGAGGATCCCGCGCCGGCGAGGCGGGGTTGGCCAGCGGCAGTCGACGAGCAGGGAAGGAGGAGGAGGGCCGGGTCATAGGCGGGAGGAGGAGGACCTAGCGGCGGCCTCTGGCTCAGGCGACGGCGAGGCGGGGTCGAGCGGCGGGGGCTGACAAGCAGGGGACGAGGAGGAGGATCCCGCGTCATCCTCGGCTCAGGCGACGGCGAGGCGGGATCGACCGCGGCGGAGTGGACGAGGAGGCGGCCTGGACCGGGCGTGGGATGAGCGGTAGAGAAGAAGGGGATCGAGGCAGAGATTGGGGTCAGCGTGGGGGAGATCATGGTGGGCCTTGGGGATAAGATAGAGAGATAGTGATGGGATGGGTGGGTGGGGCGCGTGTGGTAAGAGACACAGGCGGGTGCGGGCGGCGCAGATCACGCCATGTCATCGATCCATGGGATCGATCCGTGTGTTGTGCTTTCTCTTTGCCGTCTGCGATTTTTTTTTACAGATGACAAAGAGCTCTCTTTGCCGTCTGTAAAAAAAACAGAGACGGCAAAGACTTTTTGTCGTCTGTAAAAAAAATCGTAGACAGCAAAGATTCTTTGCCGTCTGTAATTTTTTTTACAGACAGCAAAGAGCTTCTTTGCCGTCTGTATAAAAATCACAAACGGCAAAGATTCTTTGCCGTCTGTGGTTTTTCTGAAGACGGCAAAGTATCGATTTGCCGTCAGTTGTTCTATGCCGTCAGCCGCTATCGGCAAAATTAGTCTTTGCCGTCTGGCCCGACGAAATGCTGACGGCAAAGAACAATACTGACGGCAAATCTCCTGTTTCCCGTAGTGTACAGTAAATATTAGCCCATGGTTATTGTGGCCTAGTTTTAAAAAATAGATTATTGCAGCCACTAGTTAACCGCGGAAAAAGAACTGCAATGACTACAAGCAAACAAATAAACAAGACAACAAGGAAATAAATAAGCAAGTAACTAACGCTAGGCTATCACGGCTATTACACATATTACATCCACTGGGCATCAAAGTTCGCCATCAGTGCAAATATAGGGAACAAAGCAGCATATCATATACACTGGCCGTCAAAATTGGCCACCAGTGCAAATAAATGCGGCAGCAAAACAAGAGCATAACCGAAACAACTTCAGAAGAGCTCAAGAAACGTTATCCTGGGTATCCACCAACCTGGCAATAAGCTTAGCGAGCTAATTAGCTTTGTCATGATTGGCGCTAAAATCCTCCAACGCTTGTTGTTGCACCAAAAACTATGCATCTGAATGCTCCAAGGACTTCCGCAGTCCTTCCGCTTCTTGTCGCAGCAGAGCTGATCGATGTCTTTCAGCTTGTAGTTGAGACTCAAGAAACCGAACTGATTCAGACAGTGAGTTTGAATAGCTTGTGCAAGCGGTAGTGGCCAGTAACTCCAACACTAAACCAAGACAGGATGTGGCACTATCCTGAACCTTATCTGCATTACTTCCTTTACTATTGCTTAATAAGGCACTCTTCCCCAATATTCTGTCAGCATTCTAAAAGAAGAAAAAAAGCAGACACATAACAAGTTTAGCATGTACTAGTATATGAAACTCATTTCGGTGAACCAGTTCATTAGTAAGGTGGACAGGATTAAACTACCAAGTCTTCTATTGCTAAGTACTAGTACATAATAAAAGCATCAAACAAACATATATCTATGTCCTATGGTAGCAATGGAATCTTAAATTAGAACAGTTGTTCTTTAGGTTTAGGCACTTGTTCTACATGAAAGAGTACAGTAAGACGCAAGAATATAATACTTAAAAACAGAAAATGAGCTCATAGACCTTACCACATTCTTGGTTCGGGACCAGTACAAAACAAGGCGTTCCCAATCACCGTCCAGTAAATGTGTCTCAGGAGAACGTAAGGGAATTTGATGAGTTTCTTTGCCAGTGAAGTACGTTTTCTTCAGGTAATTCTGATACTGCCACCAAGCATTCTTGAAGATAGCAGAGGTATTAGCACAGGTTACCTCATCCTGAGTTTCCAAATCGGTCCTTCTCTATAGAGAAAAATGGGAAAATTTGTTGTATTATAACCATCATGGAGGTAGGATGTATGGGACGAAGCAAAGTAATTGCCATGAATAACATTACTTACACATAACTCCTGGACAAACACCTGCAACTGGCATTTTCCTTCATCTTCGGTATAATATTTCCAAGATGGGAAGATATGCACATACGATTTAACAACATCAAATGCGATAGATGCTAAACTACGACTAGCTTGTTGTGCTTCCTCCACAGGAATAGGCATACTAACAGGTGGAGTTGGGGTTCGCCGTGATAGTTCTGGCCCTTTGGGCACTGGAGCTGCCTTACTAACTGCTCTTGTTTGGGAGCTCTGTGGTGGAGATGGTGCTGTGTCAACAGGAACTGGGTTACTATCGGCTGGGGTTGGGGTTAGATTGGGTGAAGCTGGTTCTCTGTCCATCATAGTAGGGGTACAATCTGCAAGAGTTTGGGTTATGTGTGGTAGGGCTGGTTCTTGTGCATGTACAACCGGGGTGCTATCTCCACCAAGAGGTAGCACTGTTTTATTTGAAGACCGTGTTTTTAGTCCGCTAGATACTGGCATCACCCTCTCCAATTCCAATGGCTGATAAATAGGAAACATAGTTGAATGTACAGACATTGTATGAGAGACAGATGCAATAGATAGTGTGGAAAAAGAGGGCATGAAATAGTTGACATGTATATTGTTTAACTAAAACGGATAGCATGACATAATTTCACATATATGATGTCTATCTAAACTGGATAGCATAGCATAACATAATTCAAAGATATGATGAATAACTAAACAGGATCGCATGACATAATTCACCTACATGTTATCTAAGTAATCAGGATCGCATCATTTAATTCAAATATGTGATTTATATGCTAAACAGAGGGCATTCGATATGATGTCTGAACTAACAACATGGTGTTGAATATTGTGTATATGATGTCTAAACTATGCAATGCAAGACACCGTATGCATGATATGAGCAGTATAACCGTGCCAAGTTAGAGCATACACCTCAGTGGGGGAATAGGACTGGTCATCTGTCTCTGAATCCATCTCTGAGGAGCAATCGGGACCCAACAAGAGATCTGCTTCGACAGGTAGCACTGTCTGCTCTGAAGGCCTTGTTTTCACTCCAGATTTTTCCATCTCCCACCCAAATGGCTGATTCACAGGAAGAGTAGTTTAATGTACAAACATTGTCGACAAATGGAAATGTAATGAAGAAAAGGATGGGGAAGATATCATTCAAATATATGATGCATGGTTAAACAGGATGGCATTGCACATTTCACATATATTATGGCTGGCTAAAAGACATGAGACTGCATAATTCCCATATATGATATAGAAACTAAACAGGTGGCATTACAAAACATGTCTAAACTAAGCAGATGACATATATGATGTCAAAAGTAGGCACTGCAAAGCAACATATGCATGATATGACTAACATCATCATGCCAAGGTAGAGCAAACACCTTGGGGGTAAATAGGAGTGGTCAGCGGCGTCCGAATCCGCCTCAGAACAGATATCTTCCTCTGGATTACAATCTGGAGAGAGGTGGGGAGGGTTTGCCATTGAACCCACCATGGAGCGATGTCTGCATGACATTGTATTACCGCGCAAAACTCTTCTCTTTTTCTCTACATGTTCAGCATGACTGTGTACAATATCTAACATGCATACGAAAAAAAATATGGTCAGATTATGTAAGGAGAGCATGCAGAAATTTAGAGTGATGGTAACAACTAGTGGATCGATGTTTTTCCGTTGAACCAAAATAGCCCTAATGGATCGACGTGAATGTATAGTAATAAGTGATGCAACAAGTGTACAACCTCTTTGCCGTAGCCGTGTCGACCTCAGCATCATTGAGTTGGTCGCTGAAGCAGTTGAGGCAGAGGTGGCTGTCGGCGTCCAGGGCACTGCTCTGTTGTGACGGATCGTTCTGTCGTTGGAGCAGCTCCGGTGAGCCGTAAGACGTCAAGGCTGAAGTAGCACAAGACAGACATCGTCAATCTCAAGTGGGATTCTAATAGAATCTCCAATAGATGATGTAAAATGGATGTAAAATTAACATCACCAAAAACCACCTGACTACAACAGATGAGGTAAAAACTGTTGACTCTGAACTTAACTGTCGAAACTGAAATTTACTGTGGAATCTGAATGCTACTGTCGAAACTGAACGCAATGGTAGCAGAGAGGCACTTGACATGTAGTTTAGGGAGGGCCTGCAGTTCATCTTCAACCTGCACCCCCCTGAGCCGCCAGCCACCACCAGCCGAACCGCCGGCACCAGCGCCGCCTCGCCACCCCGAAACAACTCACCACCGCCGCCCCGGCCAGCCCTCTAGGCCCCCCACCCTGAACCCTAAGATAGATAGTTGGGTACCTCTCCGGCGAGCCGCCATCCCCGCTGCAGGTGGTTCTTCCTTAACTCCGTTGAGCCCCCCAACCCCTGAAAATCGACTGACCCAAAAGTCGATTCAGTCAACTGAAGTGTGGCTTAATCGGAGCAGAGCAGCAGCACGAGCAAGGGGGAGAGCAGTAGCAGCAGCTCGGCGAGTGAGCGATCGAACAAGAGCTGGAGCAGCAGCAGATCCGGCTGGTATGGACGCCGCCGCCGAAGGGGCCTCGCACTGGGGGAGAGCCGCTGTGGAGATGTTGCCCGCGGCACCGGCTTCAAGGTAGCCGCTCCATGGGGGTGCGGGATGGAGCACCGTCGGCGCCGGGAGGTCGAGTTAAGGAGAAGGTGCGATGCGATGAGTGTACAACCTCTTTGGTGACGCCAAGTAGGCCTCGGCTTCGTCCGAGGAGTCGGTGAGGATGATGCGGTTCCGGTGGAGCAGGTTAAGGCGGCTCTATGGGGATGTAGCAGCCGTGATAGACGAGGTGATCGTCAGAGCAGCTCCTTGGAGGTGGAGGACGGGGCGGCTGAACCGACGGGACGGCAAGATGGACGACGGATCCTCATCCAGGGAGGTGGACGAGGGACATCGAGCTATTGCGGTGGACGACGTCGTCGGGGAAGAGGCTTCGGCTGGGCAGCGATGATGTGGCGGATGGAGGAGGGTGGGGTTTCGCGGCTGGAGCGGAGAGGTTATGGCAGCCTGGGATTTCGAATGGTGAAAAGGGGGCGATGGGAGGGGGTGAAGCGTGACTTAGGAACGCGCTTGTCCAAAATGTAGGGTGTGTTACAAAAGTACCCCCCACCGATTTGAACTAGTGGCCCTTTCGGCTCAGGGTTAGAAGGGGGATTTCGCGTGTCAGGATTTGGCAGCTGGAGGGAGTTTTCGCGCGCGTTGTAATTTCAGGATAGCAAGGCGCGGGTTGTGAAGGCGCCAGTTTTGGGAGCACGATATCTGAATTTTTGGGATATAACAAGACGCGGGTTGAATTTTAGGGACAAGCCTAACGTGTAGTAATATTGGTCATGTACGTACCAAATCAATTTGCACTTCCCTCAACCAAAAAGAAAAGAAAAAAATAAAACTATGCACACCACACAAAGAGAGAGTCTTGCCCCGTTTTACTATACAAATGCTATTCAAAGCTACTCCCTCCTTCCATCTATATAGGGCCTAATGCGTTTTTTGATGCTAACTTTGACCAAATATTAGAGCAACGATATATGACATGCAACTTACACAAAGCACACTGTTAAATTCATCTGTGAAAGGTTCTTTCAATGATATAATTTTCACATTGTGCATGTCATGTACTATTAATCTTGTCAATAGTCAAAGGCGGTCCTAAAAATCTCATGACGCCCTATATAGATGGAAGGAGGGAGTATGAATCCATGTTATGTCCGATTAAATTTTTTCGCTTGTTGTATAATACATGTAACCTACTCATACCAACATTTTAGTGCATTCCAAATGTCTATACTACCGCTGCAATTCGAACTAAATTTGAATTCGTTTCTCTATTTCAATAAGAATCTACAATCATGATTGTTGCAAACTTCAACCATCATAGTTTCTTTGCTATCCGCCAGATATAAATCAGACGGCCTATAATGCAGGATGGCAGGCACACCATCATCAACTACTCCGTTTTTTATAAGAGTAGAGATAAAATATATTAAATGTAGTATACCATGTTCATAACCACACCATGTGTATCAGCGTTATATATATTCACACATCTGTCGGTTTGAAACACTATGATAAATTCTTGACATCTCCGAATTCGCTTTTTATAATGAAGTATATATGATCTCTATTCGTCTTTTACACCCACACAACCCTCTTATCTTTGTAGCTAGCTCTAATTTCTCTTGTGCATGCACACGCCCGCATCCCTCTCACCCTCCCTCAGCATTCTCTAGCTCCATCATGCAAATTCGTCTTTACACTTTAGGTCGTTCACCCACGGTGTGTGTAGGCCCCCCAGCTCCTTCTTTATGGCACACATCGATCGATATGCCTCTCTAGCCAGGTGTGCCTAGCACAAACACAAGCTTCCCCTCTTCTCTTGTCACCGTCCATGCCTCACTCCCACCACTCTTTTCATCGTTCTCGTACTCGCACACTCCTCCCCCTCGATATAGTATGCCTCTCATACCACCTCCTACATGCATCCCTCTCTCTCTCTATCCTGCTCCTCGTGCCTCACTTGCTTCTAACACACACATGCATGTATACCGATCGATCTCCCAACATATACCTAGATCGACTTTAACTACCCCCCCCATCGATCGACGTACCTCACAAGTTATGTCTCTCCTTTCTCTTACAAAGGGTGATTGATCTTCCTATGTAGTTACGTCTGCTTAGCACAGCCACATCATCCCCCCTCATCATTCGTGCATGCCTCCTGACCCGTCTCTCACACGCACGTGCACAGACAACGAGCAGCCATCTCCTCTCTTATTGATATTGCGGGCGTGCCCTCCGTTTGTCTAGCAAGCCTATCCCACCATTTGTTAGAAGCAACTCCAGTACCACCCCCTCTAACACTCTAGCTCTGTCTCTCTCCCAACCTTATTCATCTCATGCACATATGCATGGATGCTGATCGATCTCCCTTAATACATGAGGCAGATCGATCTCCTTAATACATGAGGTAGGCCTCTCTCCTCCTCCACACATATACCAGCCATTGTAACTCTATAGTTAATTGGTCCTCCCTCTTCCCCCACCACACACCGATAGTCGAGCGCTGCAGGTAGGTATCCATGCCACAGAGACAAACTGCACATGTCCCATCTCACGTTCCAGTAGGCCAACCACTCTATATCTTTGACGTGGGCACACACAAATTCGATGGCACTCTTTATCGATCGCGCGCGCGCACACACACACACACACACACATCATCCCTCTCTTCGATTCTATGGACACCTCAAGCCGATGATACCTCCACTCTCTTCTCATGGATCACCCCCTCTATATATATGTTATATCCAGGACTCTATTTCACACACATTGCATATGTTAAATTTTTTGATTGACCCCCTCCCCCCCCCCCCCCACAAAAAAAACTCTCAAGAACCCACACATTATATCTCTCTAGGTTTGTATCTATCTCACACAACCCCACGCAGGTGGTGTACGTATACAAGAAGAGAATAGGTGCACCGTGCACGTACTCACGCTTCGTGCCCACCCACACCCGCGCGGGTACACGGTGGAGCTCATTTCTTTACGAAATGGCAGCCCATGTGCTAATTTGAACGCCTGTAGCGGTTGTTTACCTAGGGAGGTCGTGTACCACGCGTGCACGAAACAAAGTTCGACTTGACGCGTTGCCGCGTTATTTTTAAATAAAGTTATAGCGCTCAATGGCAAGTACACAGAATATAAAACGATTTTTATGGAGGAAAAGGTAGTCCGCTCTTTAGAGTAACTCACACAAGGCTCCGGTGGCCTCTCTCTCTCTCTCTCTCTCACCGTTGGTCACTGATCCGGCCGCATCCCGTCCGCCGGGGGAAAGGGAGTGCAGTGGCCTCTCTATCTCTCACCATTGGTCACTAATCCGGCCGCATCTCGTCCGCCGGGGGAAAGGGAGGAAGTGCATCGTTTCTCCGTTCAACGGCGCCGAGGCAGCACGTCCCGATCTGCGGTACACGTCGTTCTCTCTGACCAAGCTCCGGCGCTGCAGGACCTACGCCACCTGCTCACAGATTCCGCCCGCCGCCGCTCACCTAGTTACATCCCGACGACCTCCGGGTATCCCCTCCGGCCTTGCTCCACTGCCCGTTTTCCCACGTCGCTGCATGTGGATCTTCCATAGTTCTTTGCCCAAAACGTAGCTTGTCTGGCGTACTTTCCATATTGCATTCTCGTCCTCACACCGTTTTTGACAAACGCAACCGTGTTGTTATCTTCCCTTAGGACAAGGAATATGCTTCTTTTTTGTCGTCGCATGTGTCATCAACTGTTATTGGCCAGTAATTGTTTCCTTTCTACCTCTTTTTTGCAAACAGGGCTATCCATTTCACGTCGTTGCCATTGCGACCTTTTGGTGAACTGCACAAATCACTTTTTTCTTAAGAGTGTTTTATGCAGTTGTACTAAAATGTCACACGGGCAACGTCTCTACATTTCAGTGCGACTGCACAAAGGGAGATTGGTTTTTCTCTATCCTCCTCATCCAACTCCAAGCCTAATCTTCTCCAACTAGTTAGTCTTAAGAGAGACTGCAAAGGTGACCGGCTTCTATTTGTGTGTTTATTGTTTCATCAGCAGTCCTCTATTATCGTAATCACACTTGATATCTTTGGAACAGGGACACTCAGCTCTATTTTAGTGGAACTGCACAAAATGATCGGAATGTTGCATGCTCCAGACAGCTGCTTTTTCCCCAACATGCCTTGTTGATTTAGACAGAGCTGGGGGGACGTTGCTGCCAATGAAAGCATGGATCAATTTTAATTTAACACATTCTCACAACTTTGTCTTCAGTTGTGATGTAATTATTAGCTCTGATCTGCTAATAATTGACATGCATTAGCAAGGAAGTTAGTTTTTTATTGTTTCCGAAAGAGCATCGATGGCAAGACACGCGAAACAAAAGCTGAAAGCTCACACCATTGTACAATTTCATGTCGCTGGAAAATTATTTGTATAGTACGTCAATTATGTAAACAAATGATGGAAGCTTGATAGCATTGCCAGAAGCCTCTTCATCATCCGGGTCCATGTGCCATGCACAAAATTATACTCCTTCGTTCCTAAATATTTATCTTTTTACAAATTTCAAACGGGCATATTTTAGAGTGTAGATTCACTCATTTTGCTTCATATGTGTACTCCCTCCGTTCCTAAATATTCTATTCGTCTTAACAGAGATTTCAACAAGTGACTACATACGGAGCAAAATGAGTGAATCTACACTCTAAAATATGTCTATATACATTCGTATGTGCCAGTCCATTTGAAATCTCTAAAAAGATAAATATTTGAGTAGTCATTCGTTGAAATCTCTAGAACGACAAATACTCCGGAGTATATTTAAGAACCGAGGGGGTAGTGCACAACCACATGGGAGACTCAGCCCGGTCGTTGCGCCGCATTAATAGTGAGTAATGAGCAGTCAAATCATAAGCCCCACCTTTCCCACTATAAGTTGCTCTGAAGAAGCAACCATCAATATGCTCAATCCGCTCATACTACTCCATCTGTCACTGTTTATACATCGCGCTTCAGAAAAAAGAAAAAATTTGTGGGACCAAGGCGACTAGCGATCGACCTGAAAAATAGCATTGCTAGTTATAGCATGGCGTCTATTACTAGAGGGAATAATGCGTACACACATGCATGCAGTGCTTCCACCCCGGGTACACACATGCATGCACTCCGTAGTAGTACAGTACATGGAGAGAAAATTGTGGACTTGATTGCGGTTACCAAGCCCTAATTAATTGAGCATTATACCAAACGCGTCTAAAGTCTCTCTAGTGGTGGAAATGCATTGAGAGAAATGCATCATAATGAAGCGCGCCCTGTAAACTATGACAGAGGGTAGAGTAGTATGAAGGTGCAAAACCAAGTATGCGTACTACTGCGCTTGGCTCTTTGCCCCTTCGTGAAGTCGAACAATGATGGTACTCCGCATGTTGGGTACTACAGTGTATGCCTCTGACAATCTGACACCGAATGGACTGATGCAAGTCCACCGAGGGTAGGTTGCGTTAGTCAAAAGGCGTAAGCGAGCTTCACCTTGTCCTGCAAGCTTCTCCTCATTCTGCGAGTTGACGGGACACACCAAAAAGTAGTGCTAGTCCATACTCACTCCTTTCCGGTTAATATGGCTTAATATTTTTTGCGGGTAAATGAGAGAGCTTTATTCATATATAAGCATTCTTAGGACGATCAGCCAAGACACTGGTCACTAGGAAGCGAGGTACCCTGCAAAAAAAGAAGTAGGAAGCAAGGTGTTTCATCAAGCCAGCTCTCGGCCACATTCAAAGTGCAGCAAGCACAGTTCGCACGAAGATGTGCCGCAAGGTTTGCTGACCTGTTTACATGCTGAATAACAAAAAAAGAGGAAATATTACTGAGCGCTACTATTTGTAACAGGATATGAGCCAAAATTAAGCGAGAATTGTGGCGAGTGTTCCATGCAATCAACTTCCATTATCACATGCGAGAACACTCGAAGAGAACCAAATGTGTTGAAGATTGCTTTATCACATTTTAAAATTATAATAAGAGTGCAGACGCTCCTCCATCCGGTTCCTAGTACTAGTATAGTACGTACCTTTATGGACTATAGGCCCTGTTTGGATCATGGGGTTAGAGCTAGTTTGGGTTAGTTGGAGGCTCAAATAACCCAAAAGTATCCAAACAGAGAGGGTTAGAGTGGGTTAGTTACATCCAACCCAACTATCCCGGTGGAGAGGTGCTTATTTGGGTTAGAGTGGGTTAGAAAATAACTCTAACTCTAACTATGTTAGAGTATCCAAACAGGGCCATAGTAGTAGTACTAGTAAACTTTGCGCTTGGCTGTTCGAGAAGTCGAACAATAATCGCACTAGTAGTATAGTGTATGCTTCTGGCAATCTGACACCGAATTAACTGTTGCACGTCCACCGCCTGAGCGAGGGAGAGCTTGCATTAGTCAAAAGTTTCTCCTTGTCCTGCGAGCCACCGCGCGCAAGCTTCTCCCGCCCTGCAACCTTATCCTTGTTAGGCAAGTTGACGGGACACAGCAAAGTAATGCTAGTCCATGCTGCCTCCTCTCCGGTTAATATGGCTTAATTTCAAACGAGATAAATACACTGTCTGTCACTGTATATTTGTAAAAATACGGTCAGTTGACTTCATAATATGCTCATTGCGCTCTATATATATATTTTCCGGTGTTCATACGGTCACTAGCTCACCCTGACTGAGTATGTGTGTGCATGCACGTGTAGGTTGAGCACTTGAGCGTGACTGTGTGTGTTCCATCGTGTGCTCGGACATGCATGCATTAGGGCGTCGCGTGTATTTTTGCGTCCATGTGTACGTGTGACTATTGCATACACGTAGGGGGGTACGTGTAGGGGCCACTAAGGAGCAGTCAAATCACACAGTAAGTTAGTCGGAAGAAGCAACCATCATTTCACTCTTGAATGACACGTACGCAATATAAAATGGTTGATATGGAGAGAAAAAGAAAACCACTATATATACACTAGTAGGAGCCTAAGCTACAAGCCTGCTTGCTTAGGTTGCTCTCTTCACAAGCATAGAACGACGGGCCTGATCCCGTAGCTGGGGGAAGGGAACAATGTTCTGCGTAGACGCGGTCAACATCGGCGAGGGAGAACACCCACAGTCGGTGTGTCCCAATCGGGGGTCACCACGGTATGAGCCGATGTCGCGTCCCAACCGCCCTTTTAGCTACAGCCCGACGTCCCAGGTAGTCCATCTTCCTTTTGGAGACGGCTTGCTCCACTGCCGTAGCTCCATCTCCATGTCGATTTTTCTCTACTTCTACCAGCTTCTATTTGTGATGAGTTTATGTCTCATGAACTAGTGCCAGTACTATTATTCTAATCACACTTCTTCAATATCTTTGCCATCAGGGATGCTCAGGTCGATTTTAGTGGAACTGCACAAAAGCATCGTATGATCCGAGGGTGCCAGCCATCTTTCCTTCCCGACATGGAAAGTGCTATGGAACAAGAGGTACCAGAAGGTGGAGAACCAAAGAGTGTTGCTTCTATTGTTGCTGACATTCTCACTAAAGAATCTCCCTCTAGCACATTCCTTCGACAGGTTCTACCTGGCCAGGAAATTAAATCATGTTTAGGGTTTAGGGTTTAAGTCGTAGTGACCCCATCAGTAGTTTTTCTATCGTACACGCTCTCACAACTTTTTTTCTTTAGTTGTGAAGTAAATATTGGCTATGATCTGTGAATCATTGAGATGCATCAGCATGCGTGTTAGTTTTCCTTTGTATTTGATGGAATGTTGTAACGGGGCAACCTTGGAATAGGAATGAAAATGGAGTGGAAAAGTTTCTGTTTTTTCGGAGAAAAAATGGAAACGGATAGAAACCAACGTTTCGTTTCGTTGGATCGCGCCATCGAGCAAAACCAACGTTTAAATCACGTCTGTCGTGTTCATGTCTCACCCTCCTCCATGGCTCGACCCCACACGGTCGCTCGGCATGCCACTCACCGCAAACCGAGTAGTATACCATAACTTTCCCGCCTGCTTGTCGATGGATCGCGCCATGGAGTACTAGCACTACTGGAAGAGATTGACGAGTTGGGGGAGGACAGCTAGCTGTAGCACGGACTCCCAAGAACTTACTACTGGAAGAGATCGCGCATGTTGTAGCCGGCTATTGCGACCTTTGAACGCGGAGCACCCGCGTGCACCCGGAAGCGGCGCGGGCGACGCTCTCTCGGCCGGCGCGCCGCAATCAATGCCGGCGCCAGTGAGAGGTCGCGTCCGCTCTGGCCGGGCATGAATGCGGCACTGACCGTTTCGGGTGGGAAGCACGCGCGGGTGATGAAGAGGGTTCGGGTTGGTCAGGACCGGTCGTGGCAGCGCTCCGGACGTGCGCAAACAAGAGATGTTGTACGTTAATATTGCTGTGTATATAATTAACAACGTAAATAATGTGCCAGTTGGACAAATATGATTGGAGATGGAGATGGAAATGGAATTTTACGTAAACACGGATATGCATGTCTACGTCTATGTGTGTGTGCGCGCGACGACTCTCGCGACCTGGAAGCGGGGCGTGTTTTTGATCGAGTTTTCTTTCTTGGTACGTTAGAAAATCAGTTTGTCTAATTCACATCTAGATGTTATTTAAGGATATCACATCTAAGCTCCCACAAGTATATAATGTAGCAACGAGAAACAAAAAAACTAGGAAAAGACCACAAACAGAGTGGACATCAACTTATATGTGACATAACTATGTCACATCTAGATGTGTCCTAGACAGACCCTTAAAAAATTGTCCGCCAGTTTTCGTTTCTTTTTT
The DNA here is from genome assembly GCA_034509565.1 of Triticum monococcum. NCBI lineage: Eukaryota > Viridiplantae > Streptophyta > Magnoliopsida > Poales > Poaceae > Triticum > Triticum monococcum. The sequence continues at coordinate 49,777,634 of CM067846.1, forward strand.
CCAGTTACGCGTGTATTCTATTTAAAACCACTGCTATGGAGAGATTTTTTTACTCCATTATAGCCTATTGTTTGATAGAGTTTCTTGCGTCTCGCTCTCTCACCCTCTCCATATCAAAACAAGATGACAGTGTCCACTCTATCTCTCTCTCCTCACCGGTGGTCACAGATCCTGCCGAATCCCGTCCGCTCAGGGAGGTGAGGAGGTGTAGCGTTGACGTTGTCGCCGTCGGCAACGGAGGAAGCCGATGCGCACCGTCCTCTCGGAGTCGGCGCTGGCGCGGACGAAGATCCTCCGCGCCCTTTTCACTGCCGTCGTGTGGGCAGATCTCGCCCGCTCGCCTAAACAACATCTCGCCCACCTGAGGTATAACTTCTTGTACTGGTCCAGCTCCCCAGGTCGCTGCGTGCGGGTTTTCTTCTATGCGACTACTCCCCAGCTCCACATGCATAATAGCTAGGGTTCATCGGCTGGTCCAACATCACCTACTAGTACTATTATAGAGGAAATGCCACTCAAAAAGCTGTTCTGATTTATGCCTCGGTGGAGGTATACATGTTGTTTCGACAAAAAGTACATGGTGGTTGTGCGGTCATTGTCCATATGGTGGTAGTACTATCACTGGTTAAATGAAGAAATGCTTTTTTTCTCGGGTATCCTGGTTTAGTTCCCATCAAGATAATTATGATGCTTCTGTTTGTTGGTATACTTTTCATTAATTCTTATTGACAATTGAGATGTCGTTGCTAACCCTTTTTTATATTTTTGGAAACAGTGATGCGTGTCTCCATACCCGGGCATGTCTTCCTCAATTTTAGTGGAACTGCACAAAATTGGATGGCCATTGTTGTTCCGCCTCACTATCCTCTGCCACGTGGTTCTTCCTTCCTCGAGCTTGATTACTGAGAAGAAACAGACCACAGTGAGGATTTGTCGAACTTCTTAGGTGCCTCACCCAAACTTGATGACAAATGGATGATGCATCACCACGATGACCTATCGATGCTCATGGTTGCGCCTCATGGTTGCGTCGGCTGGTGAAGCTGATCGATTTTCGACGAAAAACAAGATGTCTTCCATCAGTGCTCTTTGCTTGTTACGCACAAAGATGATATCCTTCGTCAGTTCACCTTGGTTGCATTGGAGACGCAGTCGTCTTTCACGTTGGTGCAATTTTCGCTAGGGTTTTACGACAGGTGGGCCCAAAATGTGGCTGGCTCACCTGTCATACAACCAAAAGCAGGTGCAGTGAAAGCACCAGAGCTCAATCCATACTACAGTAGTATATATATATATAAGCGGGAGCCTCAGCGCTTGTTCGCTAGGGTTTGCACTCTCCACACGCTCATCGCACTACATATATGTTACTCCCTATGTTCCGAATTACTTGTCTTAGATATGTCTAGATACGGTGGTATCTAGCACTAAAATGAGTCTAGATACATTTGCTAGGGTTTGCTATATTCACAGTCTCTCACCCTCTCTTCACCAGATCTAAACAAGACTGCGTTGGCCTCTTGTCTCTCTCTCCCCCCTCACAGCTGGTGAAGGAGGCGTCTGTATCCTGTCGCACCGGGAAGGGGAGGAGGTGCAGCGTTCACTCTATCGCCTTCAGCGAGGGAGGCAATCCACTACCCGCTACGTTGTTCTCTTTCACCCAGCGCCTGTGCGGGAGTTCCACCGACCCCTTCTTCCTCGCTGCCGTACTTAGTGTGGGCAGATCCGGCCTCTCGCCACACGCCTTGCCACATCCCGACGACCCTAAGGTATAAGTTTCTTTGAAACCGTCGTTGCTCTAGCTGCATGTGGATCTTTTTTGATCTGTAGTTGAATATAGGTCTTGGTTCAAAGAGGAAAGAAGGGTGCGGTGGGCTGGAGAAAGAATCTAGGACATGGTTCAATGAGGAAAGGAGGGGCGGAAAGTAGTATAGACTGGCTATCCAACCGCTTTGTAGGTCGAAAAGGGGAAAAGGGGGTAACCCAGTACACACATCTGTAAGGAACCGATCTCTTTGTTGAAAAGGGAAAGAAACTAGGGGGGTCGGGTAGTTTGTGCACGACTAGATTTGCTGCCCTCACATAGGAAGAAGGTTCAAAGAGAACAAATATGGGACTAGCGCATATATGCTGCTTGGCAACATACTCTGCATCACCCATTTATACGTGTGGACGCACATGGTGCTGGCATGTCCCATGCAGCTATTTTGTTGTTGTTAATCTCAGAATTAACTACTGATCTATTTTAGAAGAATTTCTCTATTAATATGAATCAATGCAGCCGTTTTAGAAATGCTACTGTCCTATACTTTGTTTTCCATCAAGATAAGGTAGATGCTTCTTTTTGTGGCCGCATGTTTCATCCTCCTTTATTGGCCAGTAATTGTTTTCTTTTTTGCCTCTTAAAACAGGGATATCTATTCAACTTGTTCCTATAGAAAACTTAAATGTCACACCAGCAACTTTGCTTGATTTCAGTGCAACTGCACAAAACTTGATTGGATTTCCTATTCGTGTTGGTAGATTCGTATTTTATGTTCATCGTCTCATGAAAGGTCAGTACAGACCTTCATCCACATGATTGTGCAGTGTGCTTTGAGATGTTGTGCTACTTGTATTGGTACTGTTTTTAATAAATGATGAATTGAAGTTATTGTATTGCTGTCTTTTCCCATTAAGTAGTGAACAAAAATGGGACCAACCCAGACATGATGCTCGTTGCTTTGTTACAACAAATTCAGCATCACCCCCTTTATAAGCCAGTAATTGATGCCTCTCTCAGAATTAACTACTGAATCTTATTTCAAAACTGCAACACTTGTTAGGGATTGGCGGGATTACCATTTTTGTGGCCGCATGTTTCATCCTCCTTTATTAGCCAGTAATTGATTCCTTTTTTGCCTCTGTTTAAACAGGGATATCTATTCAACTTGTTGCTATTGTGACATTTTTCTTCACTATGCGAAACACTTTGCTTGATTTCAGTGCAACTGCACAAAACGAGATTGGATTTCGTATTCGTGTTGGCAGATTCATACGTGATCTTGTGTGCGTCATGACAGGTTGGTACTTGCCTTCATCCACATGATCGTGCAGTGTGTTTTAAGATGTTGTGCTACTTGTATTGGTACTATTTTAAATAAATGATGAATTGAAGCTATTGTATTGCTGTCTTTTCCCATTAAGTAGTGAACAAAAATGGGACCAACCCAGACATGCTGCTTGTTGCTTTGTTAGAACAAATTCAGCATCACCCCCTTTATAAGCTTTGTCATTCTTTATACATGTTGAAACAAGGCATTGTTAAGATAATGTCTCAGTCAATATGAATGAATCACACTGATGGAGAATTGCTACTCTCCTGCTTTGTTTCCCATTAAGATAAAGTAGATCAGTAGATGCTTTTCTTCTGGGAGTACAAGTCATCAACCGTTATTTCTTAGTAATTGTTTCCCTTATACCTATTGTTGCTTACAGGGATATCAAAATTAAAGCTTGGTTTTATTCCGACTTCGATTTTAGTTGAACTGCACAAAAGGAGCCAATGTGTAAGGCAAACTGCTGCATTACTGGGTCTAGTTGGTCGTTCCACTTTAAAGAAAGAAGCAGTCACTGTTTGCGCTACAATACAGAAGGAATGACCGAGAAGCTTTACAGAGTATTATTAGACACCGGTGACATGACTAGTCTGCAGAGACCATTGGCAATTTAACAACACGTGGAGTGCCCTGGGCAAAAAGTGCCCAAACAAGTACAAAAGCTACGACGGGACTCCACGATCATAGGCATTACATATTTTAAATGGGAAAAGCTTGTCAAAGTTTAATCATTGATGTTAGCAAGAAGACATTAGTTTAATATATTGGAATTGGAAAACCTTGTCAAAATTTGCTCATTGATGTTAGCCAGAAGACATGCATTTGATATTTTTGAGTGGGACGCCCTTGTTGTGAACAGCGTCGAGTGTTTTTTCCTATTCCTGTGTTTAGTTTAGAAGTAAATAGTTACTCTACTGAGATATTCATGTGTTAAGATTTTGTTCTGAATATTGTCTATGTAATGCCAGGCCTTGTGTTTGATTGCAAAGTTGAGCTTGGAATGTTGTGGCATGCGGCATCACGAGCTGTTCACCGTGCCTCCTGAGAATAATGCTTCGTATTGTTTTGCATGTCGATCTAATGCCAGTGATTTGCTTGTTAAGAAGATCATCCTCTTCTGTTGTTTCCATGCTTAAGAAGTTCATCGTCTGATGTTTCATTCATAGCCTATACGACAAGTCGGGTAGGTTAGACGTGAAACCATATGATCTTCCGACCAACTCATGATATTAGGCCATGATTGGATCGTCGTTTTCCAACCAAAACCGCTTGTAAAACTAACGCTTGTAAATTAAAGCAAATGGTCTCGGGCGAAGGTGCTTGGTTGGTCGATTTCGACTAGTAAAATATCGGAAGTCCTTGACACATGATAAAAACGTTGAACGACACTCGGATGATTGCTAATCCAGCCGTTAGCTGTTGTTTCAGCCTTGCACATGGATGGCATGATACGCACGTCGTGCATGTATTGTCTGGTAATGTCGTCCATATAGCAGTGCTCGTAAAATATACACTGGTCTCTCAAATTACACGCGTAACCCGCCGGTTTTACTTACAGACCTCGGGCCCTCGGTTTCATTACGCTTGTATTTTATGTGTTGTTTTTGATGACGAGTAAATTACACTTGTATGTTAATACAGGTTTGAAATAAACCAGAGCTCCCAAGTGCGGCCTTACCATTTCATGCCGTCTCAGTTTCTCGAAGGTGCTCATAGGTGTCCGATGATCCTGGCTTCCAGAATGAGTAGCGGGCGATGTATCAGACCATCCGTAGGGCCCGTGAGGCCCTCTCCGTTGTCCTTCGAGTTGTTGCGCTCGCCGTGGCGCCGAGCATTGTTAACATTGTCGACGAACATGAGGATTCAGGAGATGACTTTATTTTGACTGGATGACACTAGGGACCCACTAGGGCCATAGCCGTACGTACGCAAGTGCCTCCTTATTATATACAACTATATTTTTTTGCTTTCTCCTGGTTTCCTGACATCACGGTCCCACACCATTGGCAACCTATGTAGTCAATATAAACGAGAGAATTGCACAAGGTGCGGCCGACAGCTGGGACCAAGCAGCTCAAGCAGTATTTGTGTTTTTGAGGCGTGAGCACTGCAGCGTTTTTCTTGGCGATGATTTCGTTGTTGTTCAGAGGAGAGCAGGGTATTAACTGGGCGGGCTGTGACCCCTCTAGCCCAGGCCAGATATCCAGCCAAGATACTAATTTTTTCAAGATGAAAATGGCTAGCCCAGCTATACGTCTTTTTGAGGAATACCCAGGCAAGGTCAACTTGTTATTCTCCGCCCCGCTAGGCTGCAAATCTTTCCTAGGAGGGATGCATTAGGCTTAATAGGAAAATGGGCTTTAAAAAATAATAAATGGGATGTAATTATAAAAACTGGGCAGTAACTATAAAAAATGCACCAAACACGAAATTAGTTTATAAAATATTATTTATGGATTTTGAAAATCTTAAATTTTCATTGTTGCGCGTGCAATGTTTCGTTGGATTTTTACGTAATACAAATTTATATTTAATCTGACTAGAAATTTCGGGATAAAAATATTTCGGAGCCCATCAAAATGTGGGAAATTTTATTGAATTCTGTCTTCAACGGTTGGTTGAAATTATTAATCATTGTACTAGCTAGAAAATGGTTGTACTTTTAACAAACTGTAAATGGGCTGTTGTAAATTCCATTAGAATTCCAAAATGGGTTGTACATTCTTACAAAATGCAAATGGGCTATAAGTTCTCTGCCACACACTTGTGGGCCTACTAAGTGACGCGTCCCCTAAAAAAATAAGTTGACGCGTATGCAAGGCTTTGCCAACTTATTATAGTCAACACACGGTTCTAGCAGCAGTGGCCATTGGATGTCTATCCAATGGATGTCGTGCTTCTTTTTCAATCTCGGATATTCTTAGCTTCGGCCGCCCAAAAAATGATTCCTCCCCCTGACATCTGGGGCGCACCGTTTCGGAGGCTGACCTGTGGGCCTACTAAGTTGAAGCGTACCAAGGGCTTTGTCAACTTAGTCAATAATAAACATTTCTAGCTTCAGTGACCGTACGATGTCCATACAACGGCTGTAGTGCTTTTTCAACCTCTAGTCTTCTTGGTCCAGCCGCCCAAAGCAGCGCCAGTCGTGCCGCTTGCTCCTGCCTCCCGTGGCCGGCTGTGCTGCCGTGGAGGCCTCACTGCCCCCATACTACTCCCACCGCTGGCCAGGCTATCCCTCCACTCACCCACACCCCGTGTTACTCTACGGCGACGGCAGCCTCACACCGCACCCAAACCAGTGAACCCTCGTACTCCTCTCCACGCAGGCTTCCACTGTTGCGTCTTCCCCGGCTCCGTGTTGTCCCCTTCCTAGGCCTCGCCGTCGTCCAGACCACCGCCCTGGTGCTCTTGGCGCGGCGTGGTCAATGTGGTCAACGACCGACTTCCATCGGAAGAGTACTGTACGTGGAGAGGCTAACAGCTGGGTCCAGGCGGCCGCAAGGAAGTGCCTCCTTATTGCGCGCAAAATAATTATTCCTCCACCTTACAGCAGGGACCCACCGGACGAGCCACCTTATTTTGCGAAAAAAAGTTTCCCCCTGACTGCTCGGACCCACCGGACAGGCCAGCGTATTTTGCGAAAAAAACGTTCCCCCCGCTATCAGGTCGGACCCACCGGAACTGCCTCCTTATTACGCACAAAAAAATGAATACTCCCCCTGCTAGCTGGGACCCACCATGGTGGGAGGCTAACTTGTGGGCCTACTAAGTTGACTGGGACGGGGGCCTTTGTCAACTTTAGTTAATATGAACGATTCTATCTCCAGTGACCGTATGATGTCCATCCAACGGCCGTAGTGCTTATTCAACCTCTGGTCTTCTTGCTCCAGCCGCCCAAAGCAGCGCCGGTCGTGCCGCATGCTCCTGCCTCCCATGGCCGGCTCTGCTGCCGCGGAGGCCTCACCGCCCCCTACTATTCCCACCGCTGGCCAGGCCCTGCGGCGACGGCAGCCTCACACCGCAGCCGAACCAGTGAACCCTCGTACTCCTCTCCGCATGGGCTTCCACTTCCGCGTCTTCCCCGGCTCCCTGGCATCCCCTTCCTAGGCCTCGCCGTCGTCCACCGCCCTGGTGCTCTCAGCACGGCGTGGTCAACATGGTCAAGGAACGACTTCCATCGGACGTGGACTGTACGTGGAGAGGCTGACGGTTGGGTCCACGGCCGCAGCAAGGAAGTGCCTCCTCATTACGTGCAAAATAATTATTCCTCCACCTGATAGCGGGGACCCACCGGATGGGCCACCGTATTTCTCGAAAAAAATATGTTTCCCCCCTGACTGCTGGGACCCACCAGCTACACCTTCGGACGCAAGGAAGTGCGTCCGGGCAAAAAAAACAAAACGATTCGCCCCCCTGACTGCTGGGACCCATCAGCTACATCTTCGCACGCAAGGAAGTGCCTGATAGTCGGGACCCACCTAGTCGAAGCGTACGTAGCGTTGTCATTCTGGTCGCGAACGTGTACGTACATATATACTAGTCGATGTAGAGGCGCGCACGTAGCATGTACACGTACGTACAGCGGTCAGGGTGCAAGAAAGAAAATACGGCCACGTATGTGTACATACAGGCGGGGTCTCGAACGCCTACTCGCGCATACGTACGGCGAGGGCTCGTGTACATGGCTGGGTCGGAACGGAGAAACAGCATCATCGTCGTGTTCATGGGGAGGCAACAGAATGCATCGTGTTCATGGGAAGGCAACAAAATGCGTCGTGTTCATCAGGAGGCAACGGAACACGTGGGAGCCAACCGGCTGGGTCGGAACGGAATGCGTGGTCGTGTTCATCGGGAGGGCTTGGACGGAACAGGCGATGGAAACGAGGCCTGGCGTACCGCAAAACAGAGGAAACGGCCTTGTGTTCGACCAGCCACATTTGAAACAGGATCCTGTTGATCGGGAGGGGTCTGGCGTACCGCAAAACGGAGGAAACGGACCTCCTACGGTCGAAACGGGGGTCCTGTTGATCGGGAGGGGTGTAGCGTACCACAAAACGGACGAAACGGACTTGTGTTGGAGCGCTACGGTCGAAACGGGGGTCGTGTTCATCGGGAGGGGTGTGGCGTACTGCAAAACGGGGCTCCACGGGATACTGTTCATCTCCACCGTCGACCTCCTCCAGCCTCCACGGGCTCCTGTTCATCCAGCCTCCACGGGCTCCTGTTCATCCAGCCTCCACCACGTGCTACTCCACCGGCTACTGTTCAACCACCCCTCCACCATCTACTGTTCATCCAGCCCTTCACACCACGGGGTCTTGTTCAACCACCCCTCCACGGGCACCCCTCCATCGTCTACTGTTCATCCAGCCCTCCACACCACGGGGTCCTGTTCAACCACCCCTCCATCCTCTACTGTTCATCCAGCCCTCCACACCACGGGGTCCTGTTCATCCACCCCTCCACAGGCACCCCTCCATCCTCTACTGTTCATCCAGCCCTCCACCACACCACGGGGTCCTGTTCATCCAGAGGCAACGCCACCGCTCACTGTTCATCCAAGCCCCCCCCCCCCCCCCCGCAACACTCACTGTTCATCCCATCGATCGGCTTCAGTTAGCAGCAGTAGCGAAGGAATCGCTCGATCGGGTTCAGTTAACAGCCATCGATCGATCGCTCGGGTTCAGTAACGCGTAGCCTGCAGTGTAGTCGCTCGGGTTCAGTTAGAGCCCAACGCCTCGCTCGGGTTCAGTTAGAGCCAATGCCTCGCACACACGTGCGTACGTGTATGAGAGAAACGCGCATCGCTCGGCCCCCGACCTCCCACCGTAACCGGAAACTCCCCGAAATTTTCCTCCCCTCGCTTCTACCACGGTTTTTTCTGTCATGGACGCCAAAAGAATGTCATGCAGCTGCGTCTCCGGCCCGCCCAGGACGAAAAGCACATTTTCTGTCATGATTTTTTGTCATAGAAGTAGGAGCCCACCACATCTATGATGATACCGGGTTTTGTCACAATTATCGTCATAGAAGTGTTATATGTATGATAGAAAAAAATTCCGTTCAGCCCAAAATGTCACGGATGTGTCTTTTTTTTGTAGTGTCATGGGCCTTAGTGGAAATAGAGGGCAGCAAGGAAGTGTGGGGTGCGCCCCCCTAGGCCCAAACTGAATTGGTTTATGGTTTTGGGGCTCGGCCCCCTCTTTCCTTCTTCCCTCCTCCTCTTTCCTTCCCCTCCTGGTTGGACTAGGAAAGGGGGAACCTACTCCTAGTAGGAGTAGGATTCCCCCCTTGGGGCGCACCCTATGAGGCCGCCGGCCTCCTCCCCTTGCTCCTTTATATACGTGGCCAAGGGGCACCCCATAGATACACAAGTTGATCATTGATCTTTTAGCCGTGTGTGGTGCCCCCCTCCACCATAATCCACCTCGGTCATGTCGTAGCGGTGCTTAGGCGAAGCCCTGCGTCGGTAGCATCATCATCACCATCATCACGCCGTCGTGCTGACGAAACTCTCCCGCGAAGCTCTGCTAGATCGTGAGTTCGTGGGACGTCACCGAGCAGAACGTGTGCTGAACTCGGAGGTGTCGTGTGTTCGGTACTTGGATCGGTCGGATCGTGAAGACGTACGACTACATCAACCGCGTTCTCATAACGCTTCCGCTTACGGTCTACGAGGGTACGTGGATGACACACTTCCCTCTCGTTGCTATGCATCACCATGATCTTGCGTGTGCGTAGGAAATTTTTTGAAATTACTGCATTCCCCAACAAATAACTCGTTGGCAAATACAAGAGTTAAGGTTAAAAGAACCTCATTTTGCCGTTTCCGAGGAGTGTTTGGTAAACCGGAGGTTAAATCTTCAACTCCACCGATCCGGGTCTGGCGGCGGCTCTCATGTTGTTGTTGTTTCAAAAGAAAATGAGGATGTAAATATGCCAAGGGGTGTGAAAACCTTACTTTCCGGGTTACCCGCCGAAGTTTCTGCCTTGGTAAAGGTTCTGAATCGGAGGAAATAACAGTTACCTCTTCTTCGACAACCTGGCTGGCCCCCGTGTCATCCTGGCAATAGTCAGTGTCAATAAGGTAGTTAAAAAAACAAGCCAAGAGAATCAAGGGCTACCTTCGACTCAGAGGCGACATCTAGCTTTAGCAATTCAGAGGCGCTTGGTTTCTTTCTAGGCCACCTGCTGGTCTTTTTGGCGGCTCTCGCAGCAGCCTTAGCCTTTTTAGCAGCCTCGTGGTCATATTTGGCCTTCCAGAAGTCAAATTTAGCATGTGGAAGGATAACATATTGGAGTTCATGCAATGTTTAAGTGTTGAAGGAGAAAGAAGTCAAAAAATTTACCTCTGGCGCTGGGTTAATCTTGCACAAAGGATTCAAACCCACTTTGCTGCAGTCTTCATATTTACTATTTACAAGTGTGGTTGCCATTTCAACGATGGCCTCTTCAGTCAGTCATAGAGAGCTATGGCTATCGGTGTCAAAACCGCCGGATCTCGGGTAGGGGGTCCCGAACTATGCGTCTAAGGCGGATGGTAACAGGAGGTGGGGGACATGATGTTTACCCAGGTTCGGGCCCTCTCGATGGAGGTAATACCCTACGTCCTACTTGATTGATCTTGATGATATGAGTATTACAAGATTTGATCTACCACGAGATTGTAGAGGCTAAACCCTAGAAGCTAGCCTGTGGTATGATTGTCTGTTGTCCTACGGACTAAACCCTCCGGTTTATATAGACATCGGAGGGGGCTAGGGTTACACCGAGTCAGTTACAAGGGAGGAGATCTACATATCTGTATTGCCAAGCTTTCCTTCAACACCAAGGAGAGTCCCATCCGGACACGGGACGAAGTCTTCAATCTTGTATCTTCATAGTCCAACAGTCCGGCCAAAGGATATAGTCCGGCTGTCCAGAGACCCCCTAATTCAGGACTCCCTCAGTAGCCCCTGAACCAGGCTTCAATGACGATGAGTCCGGCGCGCAGATGTGTCTTCGGCATTGCAAGGCGGGTTCTTCCTCCGAATACTCCATAGAAGATTTTGAACACAAGGATAGTGTCCGGCTCTGCAAAACAAGTTCCACATACCACCGTAGAGAGAATAACATTTCCACAAATCTAATCTGCTGACACGTTTAGCAACATGACATCATGCCATGGCCCAGTCATTATTCGAACCTCTTTTCTCAACCAGCACTGCACATATCGCGAGGCAGTTTTCTTGACACGTCTTGTCGAAGCAGAGATCGTGTCCCCTTATCACGGGATTCTCATCAATACGGATGTGGGTAACCCAACTGCGCCATCAATTACGGCGCTTGGGGAATAAGCAATTTTACCAGGTAAGTGGGGAGGCGCATCGCCTCTTCCGCCCTTATAAAGGGATAAAGATTCACCCATTTTTACCCAAGGCCTTCTTCCTCCTTGCTTATCCATTCTCGCACACTCGACCTCCAGCGCCCAAGTTCGCGTCTTTCTCCTCAAACCACTCCAAGCATGTCCGGAGCGGGAGGCAAGTGGATGGTCTCCTCTGTCACGGAGGAGAACATCACAAAGCTACGGGAAGCCGGATATCTGGACGCGGACATCGCGCACCGGCTGCCAGATGCGGGGCAGATCATCCCGACGCCCGAACCCCATGAGAGGGTAGTTTTCCTTACCGACTTTGTTCACAGACTGGGATTTCCCCTTCACCCTTTTGTCCGCGGGCTCATGTTCTACTATGGGCTAGATTTTCATGATCTGGCCCCCAATTTCATCCTCAACATCTCAGCGTTTATCGTCGTGTGCGAGGCCTTCCTCCGCATCAGGACCCACTTCGGCCTGTGGCTGAAGACCTTCAATGTTAAACCGAAGGTGGTGGTCGGCCAGCAAGCAGAGTGCGGAGGCGCCATGGTGGGCAAAATGCCTAACGTCACCTGGCTTGAAGGCTCCTATGTGGAGACCATAAAGGGGTGGCAATCGGGGTGGTTCTACATCACCAAGCCGCGCGACACCAACTAGGTGGCGGCCCCCAAATTTCGATCCGGAATCCCCACACAGCTCACTTCCTGGAAAGAGAAGGGCCTATCCTGGGGTTCCCCGATAGAGCTGACCGGACTCTAGACCTGCATCAAGAACATGATGAGCAAGAAGATCAAGCTCGTCAACGTAGTCGAGGTCATGCTCTTCCGTCGGATCCTCCCGTGTCAACGACGGGTATTCAATCTGTGGGAGTTCGACCCGGCCAAGCACCAGACGATGCGAGAGCTCTTCGACACGATGCACAAGGACGTCTGGAAGGTGATGTTCAAGGGTGCCGAGGTACCTCCTCCCCTTACCGAGGACCGCGGACTCAGCGCAAAGCGCCATGCCAATCCGGTAAGTTTTTATATCTCACAGGATATTTATTTGCCCTAGTTTAATCATGTGCGGGATCTAAGCTTCCATGCCCCTAACAGGACTGGGTAGAGACAGCGGAGCAGATTGATTGCCCAGCCCCCTGCCTGAAGATCCTGTAGATGCTCTCCTAACGGAGATGCTGGCTCTGGCACCTTACGAGGTGTCGGTGAAGAAGGCCAAGAAGAAGGCCACGGGGACCCGAAAGGGTCTCCGGCGCAAGGTTATATCGGACTCGTCGTCCAATAACTCCAAAGCGCACTCCTCCCACGAAAACGAGGAGGAGGAAGAGAAAATTTCTCCCCCCCCCAGCCGGGGGAGACAAGAAAAGGAAGGCCGCCCCAACCGGGGAGGCCGAAGGGTCCAAGAAGGAAAGGACACTCCTTCCGAATTGCTCCACGACGGCTGCCTACAGCGATGACGAGTGGTTACCCAGGGACAAGCCCCTGGCAAAGTTGTAAGTATCCGGATACCATACTAATTCATGGTATGTTTTATTGCACTGCTTCTCCTTACGCCGAATATGATTATGCAGTCCGTCCCGAGCCCGTCTCGACGTATCTTCGTCGGACGGTTCTTTGGACTCGTCGGATATGAATAGCGATTCACTTCCGACCGCCTCCACCCCTTGCCCTACGGACAACGTCGAGGTGTTGTCTAAAAAGGCACCTAGCCAAGGGGAGGTAGTCCTGGGGGCGCCTCGAGGTGACCTTCCGGACCCTCGGCGCAAAGGGAGCAAGACTCCCACGGGCTCCAAGTTTGGCCCCCAGCCGAACACTGCGCCGGAACCTTCGATGGTTCCGGACTCCGGCAGGCGATCCCCCGTTAAGGGGGGCAAGCCGCCCATGCTGGTGGCCTATGTCCATCCAGATGCACCGGATAACTTGCTAGAAGCGCTTCGCGGCGCTTCCATCGACGAAGAGCACAGCACTATCATGAGTGTGATGATCGAGAAAGTTCAGTCCGCCAAGAATGGACTAACCGAAGCTTGTGCCAGCCTCCTAACAGGCTTTCAAGTAAGCAATCAAAATATAGGAAAATATTACCGCATAAACAGTAGCCCCTGATGCTCTGTTTAGCGTTCGCGAAGAAAGGCCGAATAGAGGATCAAATAATGACTCATGAGTCTAATCAGAATATGTCTATGTGCATATGCAGGCTTCACTGCTGGCCGCTGCCGCACGTACTGCGGAGGTCGCTGCACTGAAGCAGGACCTTGAGCGGTCCAAGGACGAGCTCATCCTTACCAAGAGGCAGCTCAAGGAGAGCAAATGTAAGCAATACCTTGTCTACATATTAAAAAGAAATTCGGTTGTAAAGTAATAGGATCATCATGAATTTGTCACGGGCCACGACCGAGGTGGCGACCTTGAAGAAGGCGCTGTCCGAAGCCGAAGACAAAGCGGCCAAGGAGCGCATTGAGCGGGAAAAGCAAGAAGCCTGGGTAGGCGAGGTGCAGCAAGAGCTCGAGGCTCTCACCAAAAAACACGAGTCCTTGGAGCTTGACTCTAAGACGCGAGAGTCCGAGCTTGCGAAGGCGCTTGAAAGCGCACGGACCGCCAAGGCTGAAGCTCACAAGGCCCTCCAGGAGACTGATGCGGTGAAGAAGATAGCAGCAGGTAAGGCATTCATTATGCGAAGCAAGCATGTGAAGGAAACTTTCCTTTTACTTACCCGAGTTCGGACCTCTCCAGGAGCATTCGCAGATCTTCCCCGAAGTGTACTGGATGCCGCGGAGTTTTACTGAGCTGAGGAGGGGAGCTCGACGGAAAAGTTGTTCTGGTCTCAGTATACTAGGACTGAACACCCAATGCCCTTGAGCGACCAGCTGAAGCAACTGGTCGAGCTTCAAAAGGCGGTCGAACAGGCCATGAAGGGTCTTATAGTCCGGATGTGGCCTGGCGATCCCCTGCCTAGCAGCTACTTCGGTCTGTTGAGGCGGCTTGTGGGTGCCTACCCATGGCTTGAGGTCATAAAGCGGTCTGTCTGCATCGAGGGTGCGCGCATGGCTTTTGCCCGGGCGAAGGTGCACTGGGCGAAGCTGGACGCCGTAAAGCTACTGAAGGAGGGGCCGCCGGAGGGCAAGGAGCATCGCTGCCCCAACATGTATTATGACAGTGTCCTGAAGGGTTCCCGCCTTGTGGCGGAGGAATGTACTAGAGATGTAATTTTTGAATGAACATGCCCATGTGATCCTGTAATGTGAAACAAGTTCATTTGTGATATGCAACACTTTTTGAATTTAAAATATTACCTTCTGTGCAGCCGTTTATAAAATTTGAGAGTTGGCCAGTCGTCGGCTTCTGCCCCCATGTAAGTAGTACTGGGGTGTTCGGGATAAACCTGAGCACTCTTTATCCCAATTTTGGGTCCTTCGAGGGAGGTGTTCAGCACAACGAACCAGGCAATCGGATTATAAGGCTTTATCACTCTCACTTAGCCATAGAAGTCTACAATTTTAAATTTTGGCGAAGCCCCTAGTATTCGGAAGGCCGAATTTGGGGTGCTATATACGCCTAAGTCGGGCAAGGCCGACTCCTCGCCTGAAGCGGAAAAAGTCTTTAAGGACTTGAGACCTCTCGAACAGCGACCAGCTCTCGCCTTATCATGACAGTCAGTTTTCGGTTTTCTCTACTGAGGTGCTCGTTCGGAAGAACCGGGACACAATCGCAGTAGTTCTCCCAACGCTACCATAGCCGATATAGCGGAACGTAAGGTACCAAAACATGGGAGCCGGGCAAACCCAACTATTGGCCCAAGACATATGATTCGGAGCTGATGCATATAATGCTATAAGTTCGGGGTGCCGCACTACCAAAAGTGTTCGGACTTCTCACGCCGTATTATGGGGTAAATGAAAGCCCCTGGCGTACTGACCGTACCAGAATGTATGGGTGCAAGTTGTCGTAAATGAACATATAAGAAAAAGGGGATGGATAATGCAATAATAGACTAATGCTATGCATTGTTATTTAAATAATACATCGAAGCGTATTGATACAAGTAGTGCAATAAGCAAAAAAATAGGACTATTTGACATGTCCTATCCAAGGGCAAGCTGCGTATGGGTAGTAAAAAGTGGGTATATCGATTGTTATTAGAGACCACCTGGGGGTTCCCTTATACGTCTTAGCTTCTTGCCTCCTTGGTTGTTCCTTCCCGTAATGTGTCCGGCAATCATACTGCCGGAAAGGGTTTCCAGAGGGTAAGGTCCTGAAAGAGAAAAAATGATAAAGGTATATAGCCCCTAGGGCGGTTAAGCCGCATTGCGGGACGTGCCCTGATCGTGCCCCTGCCTATGCCCATGGTATTTTCAGTGTGTAATTATGTACGCGCGGCACGGATTTCGTCGCTTGACTGGGACTGGGACGGGGCCGAATTGCTAGGCGAGCTCTGAACGTGCCAAGCGATCCTGTTGCAGGTTACTCCAGACTCGCTTGACGGTGTCCGGGGGCTATATCGCTGAATTGGCGGTTTGCCTTAAAAGGCTGCTTTGTGCTTCTGCTACGAGGGCCGCAGTATGCTCTTCCGTGCGGAGCGAGCGTTCTGTGTTTCCATTGACTGTTATGACCCCCCCTAGGTCATGGCATCTTGAGCTTGAGGTATGCGTAATGCGGTACTGCATTGAACTTTGCAAATGCGGTTCGCCCGAGCAGTGCGTGATAGCCACTACGGAACGGGACGATATCGAAGATTAACTCCTCGCTTCGGAAGTTGTCCGGAGCTCCGAAGACCACTTCCAGTGTGATTGAGCCCGTGCAATGGGCCTCTACACCTGGGATGACACCCTTAAATGTGGTTTTGGTGGGTTTGATTCTTGAGGGATCTATACCCATTTTGCGCATTGTATCCTGATAGAGCAGGTCCAGGCTGCTGCCGCCGTCCATAAGGACTCGAGTGAGGTGAAATTCGTCGATGATGGGGTCTAGGACCAATGCGGCGGATTCGCCATGACGGATACTAGTGGGGTGGTCCTTGCGATCGAAGGTGATCGGACAAGAGGACCATGGGATGAACTTTGGGGCGACGGGCTCCATCGCATAGACGTCCCTTAGTGCACGCTTCCGTTCCCTCTTGGGAATGTGGGTTGCGTATATCATGTTCACCGTCTTCACTTGTGGGGGGAACTTCTTCTGTCCTCCCGTGTTCGGTGGCCGGGGCTCCTCCTCGTCATCACTATGCAGCCCCTTGTCCTTGTTTTCGGCATTCAACTTGCCGACCTGCTTGAACACCCAACATTCTCTGTTGGTGTGATTGGCTGGCTTATCGGGGGTGCTGTGGATTTGACACGAGCGATCAAGTATGCGATCCAAATTGGACGGGCCCGGAGTACTTCTTTTGAATGGCTTTTTCCGCTGACCGGATCTAGAGCCTCTGAATCCGGCATTGACTGCCGTATCATCGGCGTTATCGCCATTGTCATGGTGCTTGTGTCTGTTACGACGTGGTCTGCCATTGGCATCTTTGGTATCCGAAGTGCCCGGATTCCTTGATGTGTTGTTGTTGCGAGCCATCCAGCTATCCTCGCCCGTGCAAAAGCGGGTCATGAGTGTCATGAGGGCTGCTATAGACTTCGGCTTCTCCTGGCCGAGGTGCCGGGCGAGCCACTCGTCACGGATGTTATGCTTGAATGCTGCTAAGGCCTCTGCATCCGGACAGTCGACAATTTGGTTTTTCTTAGTTAGGAACCGTGTCCAGAATTTCCTGGCCGATTCCCCTGGCTGCTGAGTTATATGGCTCAAGTCATCAGTATCCGGTGGTCGCACATAAGTGCCCTGGAAGTTGTCAAGGAATGCGTCTTCCAGATCCTCCCAACTGCCGACGGAGTCTGCTGGCAAGCTATTCAGCCAATGCCTAGCTGGTCCTTTGAGTTTTAGTGGGAGGTACTTGATGGCATGCAGATCATCACCGCGAGCCATGTGGATGTGGAGGAGGAAATCCTCAATCCATACAGCGGGGTCTGTTGTACCATCATACGATTCGATATTTAGGGGTTTAAAACCCTCCGGGAATTCGTGATCCATAACTTCATCGGTGAAGCATAGGGGGTGTGCGGCGCCTCTGTGTCGGGCTATATCACGACGCAGTTCATATGAGTATTGTCTGCTATATTCGGCCCGGCAGGATTTACTTTTAGTGTATCTGGTGTGACGGTCATCGTCCCGCATTGGCGCGCGCCCCCGTGACCCGTATATCGACCTTGCATGTTTTGCTCTGCTTTCCAATATGTCTTGCAGGTCCCGTGTTTTTCCCCGGGCCTTGGTATTTTTGTTTGAGTGGCGGTGGGGTGTAGGCTGAACTTTAGGCTGAAACGCCTCTCTGGCTCAGCCACGAAGTGGCCAGTCAGCCGCATCGTACACTGGTGATGTAGGTTTCAATGTTTCCTCCTCGAGATGAGGTAGCAACCTGCGCTTTGGGTAACTCTTGGAGGGGCGCTTGAGTTAGTATTCCTCAGCCACAAGGACTTTGGTCCATCTGTCTGCTAGCAAATATTGATCAGCTTGAAGCTCTTGTTGCTTTTTCTTCAAGCTATTTGTTGTGGCCATAAGCCGGCGCTTGAAGCGCTCCTGCTTGACGGGATCCTCAGGCACGATAAATTCTTCATCGCTGAGGCTCACCTCATCTTCGGAGAGAGGCATGTAATTGTCCTCTTCCGACTCTCCATCTGATGCCCGCTCTCGAGGGCTAGCTTGTTCGCCCTCCCGCTCTAAATCATGTTGGAGGGGATTGTTGTCGTCTTCGGCACTATCCGGAGTGTTATTGTCTCTTGTGCCGGTATCACTACTTTTGCTATGGCGGGACTTAGAGCGGCGCCGCTGACGTCGGCGCTTGGGTTGCTTCTTGGAGGGGTCATCCTCCGTTGTCTCGTCGCCATTGCCTTCTTTGGGGGTGCCCATCATGTATATATCATATGATGAGGTGGCGGTCCAGTGCCCTGTGGGCGGTGGTTCCTGTTTGTCTCCTGCATCGTCGTCCATACCGTCGATGTCTTCGGATTCGAAGTCGAGCATGTCTGTTAAATCGTCGACAATGGCTACTAAGTGGGTGGTGGGTGGGGAGCGAATTTCTTCGTCGTCTGCATCCCATTCTAGCCGGACATAGTTCGGCCAAGGTTCTCCTGACAAGGAGAGATACCTTAATGAGTTTAGCACGTCGCCAAAAGGTGAGTTCTAAAAGATATCCGTGGAGGTGAACTCCATGATCGGCACCCAATCGGATTCGATAGGCATGGACGTAGGCGGCTCTGAGTCCGTGGCCGGAGACGAATCCAGTGGTTCTGCAACACGGCTCTTGTAAGGGGTGAAGTCAGTATCTGGCTCTATCACCATCGAGAGTGCGGCCTCCATGGCGGGGTCTATCCACCCGTCCTCGGATGGCGCAATTTGCTCCGGATTGAAGGCCGGAGTAGTTGCAGGTGTGATCTCCCGAACACTGTCCGACGGCGGAGCTAAATCATGCTCGTCGTGATCGTGCTGCGCACCTGACATGGGCTCGAATCCGTCGAAGATCAAGTCTCTGCGGATGTCGGCAATGTAGTTTAAGTTTCTGAACTTGTCCTGATGGCCAGGGGTGTAGCTCTCGATCTGCTCCAGATGGCCAAGCGAGTTGGCCCGCAGTGCGAAGCCGCCGAATACGAAGATCTTTCCGGGGAGGAAAACCTCACCCTGGACCGCATCGTTACCGATGATCGAAGGAGCCATCAAGCCATATGGTGATGGCATAGTGGAACTCTCAATGAAAGCACCAATGTCGGTGTCAAAACCGGCAGATCTCGGGTAGGGGGTCCCGAACTGTGCGTCTAAGGCGGATGGTAACAGGAGGCGGGGGACACGATGTTTAGCCAGGTTCGGGCCCTCTCGATGGAGGTAATACCCTACGTCCTACTTGATTGATCTTGATGATATGAGTATTACAAGAGTTGATCTACCACGAGATCGTAGAGGCTAAACCCTAGAAGCTAGCCTATGGTATGATTGTCTGTTATCCTACGGACTAAACCCTCCGGTTTATATAGACACCGGAGGGGGCTAGGGTTACGCCGAGTCGGTTACAAGGGAGGAGATCTACATATCCGTATTGCCAAGCTTTCCTTCCACGCCAAGGAGAGCCCCATCTGGACATGGGACGAAGTCTTCAATCTTGTATCTTCATAGTCCAACAGTCCGGCCAAAGGATATAGTCCGGCTGTCCGGAGACCCCCTAATCCAGGACTCCCTCAATGGCTTAAGGGATCATCTATTCCTCTGTTATAGTTACACATCAAGCCAGATCAGCGGCTTAAGGGGATGATCTGCCATGCGACCCAGCAGCGGATTAAGTCGACTCCAGTTAAGTCGTTTCCCAGCAAAGCTTGAACTTTTCTGATTGTAGGGACAAGTTTCTTGTGTTCGGCGGCAGTAAGTTTATCAGGGAGTTGGTACTTTGAATCGAGGCGCTCAGGCCGATAACCCGGCAACGGATTCTCATCAGACGGAAAGATATCTTTGCAGTAGAACCATGTTTGGTTCCGGTCTTTAGGATGGCTTGGCAGATCTACTTGAGGGAAGATGGCATCTCGTCTGCGTTGAATTGAAATCCCGCCAAGTTCCAAGCTGGGCCCATTTGTGAACTCATTCTGCCGGTTCAAGTAGAAATACTCTCTGAAAAGCTCAACACTAGGCTCTTCTTGAAGGTATACCTCACAAAAGACTTGGAAGTTACAAATGTTTGATATGGAATTGGGTCCAATGTCTTGCGGATGGAGTTTGAAGAAGTGTAGGATATCTGTGAAGAATCTAGAGCCGGGTGGCAAGAAACCCCGGTTCATATGATCAGTAAATATGATAACTTCACCGTCCTTAGGCTAAGGCTTCTCTTTGCTCGAGTCAGGAACACGGTAATCCAACGGTGATGAAATCCTTCAAGGTGTCCTCAGTGAATGTGGAGGGAACCCAGTTGCAGGTCGTGATTGTTTTGGGTGGCATGGTGAAAGGACAACCTAAAAGACAGGAAAGAATTTGCCGGCTCAAGATGATTGTTAAAATTGCAAGTTAACAAATACAGTGCATGTTCAGAATGGCGGCTTAAGCAAAGGCTAATGATATATGAAGTAACAATAAACCGGCAGAATAAGCCGCCATGACTAAAGGCATTCAAGATCTACCAAGGCTATAATTTGCTAAGTGTTAGGACAAACAGGTTCTGCAGATTAAGGTTGCAAATTTGGATCTACCGCTGTTCAGAAAAAGGAAATAAATTCGAAATTTATAGAGGTGACAGTGGAAAAACAGAGGTGCCCTAGAGGAGATCTGTCGCGGTGGGGATATATTCCAGTGTCAAGAACAAGTGCTAAAACTACTATCACATAATATGCATATGGTTTTTGGATCTAACCCATGGAACTAAACAAGGAGAAAGAAGGGCGGCGACGAATGCTGACGAACACTGACAAACACCAACAAAACCTAATGACAAATCTATGGCGAAGAAGAAAAAGGAATTACTGATGCTGTTAGGACAGCGGAGTGGCGCCGCAGTTTTCTGGTCTATTCAGGGCGATGCAGCGGCCGGAGTTGAGGTAGGAGACGGAGGTTGACGGCGGCGAGGCTCGTGCGGGTCGGTGCATCGCGAGGAGGAAGAAAGGAGAAGGAGAAGAATGAAAGATGACTCTATGGTCCTATTTATAAGGAAACAGAAAAACAGGCAGGCGCAAAAGACGAGGAGGCCAAATGATGGTTATCCAGCTAATTGGACGCCTGGATTTTCGGTAAGACATTAAGATAAATATCTATTAAAGATGACGTCGTGGCGGGTTTCCGAAATTCTTGGAGATGACATCATGGCGGGTTATAAGGTTTTCACAACAGATGTGGAAGGATTTTCCAAAGTCTTGAAGATTGACATGAACAAGTTCAAATCAACCTGGGGCCTAATGTTGGGGATATAACTATTAGGTATAACCCGCCCAGGAGGGGCCGGGTCATCCCTATGATGATTCATCACAATGAAGCCCAAGATCATATGGCAGTTCATAGATAGGCTTGGTAGAGGGCCTAGACTCGAAGGCAGCTTGAAGGCCCATGGATATAAACCGCCGTGTATGTAAACTTGTATTGTAAGGCATGCAAGAAAGGTCACCGAGCCGGATACGTTGTATAAGCCGGCCGGGACTCTGTAGCCTGCAGGGCATCAACCCGTGTATATAAGGGGACGACCTAGTGGCAGCTTAGGACAAGAAACAACAGATCGAGAGCCGAGTCAAGCGTATTCGCTCCTTGCTCATCGAAACCCTAGCAATACCATCTACAAATTGGATTAGGCTTTTACCTTCATCGTAAGGGGCCGAACCAGTATAAATTCCTCGTGTCCTTTGTCCTGATTAACCCCATTAAGCTAACCTCATCGTGATGGCTCCACGACTAAGTCCTCACACTAGGACATTTGCCGTGACAATTCCACGACACACACCTATACTGAAATATCTTTGCAAATGGCTGACAAATCAACTGCCATACCTATCGATATTTGTGAGGATGTGCCCGTTGTTGTTGCTAATGTTACTATTTTAACTGACTTTGTTATACTTGAGATGCCTGAGGACGACAACATGTCAATTATCCTTGGTAGACCCTTCTTGAACACTGCAGGGGCTGTTATTGATTGCAATAAAAGCAATGTCACTTTTCATATTAATGGCAATGAGCATATGGTGCACTTTCCGAAGAAACAATTCCAAGTGAACGGTATTAATGCTATTGAAAAATCTCTGACAATCATTATTGGAAGTTTTCAAATACCTCTACCTACTGTCAAAAAGAAATATGAAATATTTATTGTTGGGGAAATGCATATCCCCATTGAGGTAACTTAGTGATTTACGAAAGTTCTTCTGTTTCATGCTAATCGAAAGTGGTTGTTAATAAGACTTGATCAACCTTATTAACGGATCATTTTTGAACGGTATGAAGTTGATGAATTGAGTAAGCACTACCTTCTGTTCCTACCTTTTGTTTTCTGTTTCATTAGTTAAATAAAATAAAATGCCATCTTTTGTCTGTTTTTTGAATTTGCCGTGCAATAAAAAAATGACCCAAACATAAATGTTCTCAGAATGCCCTGAAAATTTTACACGATTTTTTTTGAATATTTGAGAATTTTTGGTGCAATAAACATCGGAGGGAGGTGCACCAGGTGAGCACAACCCACCTGGGCGTGCCAGCACCCCCAGGCGCGCCCTGGTGGGTTGTGGTCCCCGCGTGGGCCCCCTCACTTACCTCTTCATCCCACATAATCACTTACCTCCAGAAAAAATATCCATTGCTCTCTCTCCCGTGTTCTTGAGCTCAAACCCGCGGATTTCGTTCTCTTTGCTCGAAGCTCCATTTCCGAAACTGTTTCGGGGGATTGTTGCTTGGTATGTGACTCCACCGTTTGTCTAATTAGTTTTTGCTTTAGTGGTTTATATTTGGAATAATTAGTTACTCTTGGTGCTGCTGTAGATGTGGTTGCATGTTCAATTTTTAGTGTTCTAAGTAGTTTCAATGCTTTCTTTGGCTTCTATGTATCCCTATGAGTAGTTGCTATCAATCTTACAAAGTTTTGTTGACAAATTTTTGTCACTCCAAAATTTTTATTTTCAGAAAATTGTACACGGACATGAATATCTTCAGGAAGTTTGGCTCTAAGAAGAACTCCAAGGGTGTTATTGGGGAGTCTTCTGACAGTGATCTCCACCCTCGGAGGTTGGCGGAGGTACGGTTGTGCGAATGGCCGCATACCCCGTTCCTCGAAGAGGCGGGAATCCTTCAGGAGTTCATGCAATATGTTGCAAACACCGGCCTCATCGACATCATCGCAGATGAGTGTGACCAGCACCAAATCCTCACAAATATCTTTGTTCAGATTTTTACTTTCCTGCCTAGGAATAATCCTCCTGAAGTGAGCTTCGATTTATA
Source organism: Triticum monococcum (assembly GCA_034509565.1). NCBI lineage: Eukaryota > Viridiplantae > Streptophyta > Magnoliopsida > Poales > Poaceae > Triticum > Triticum monococcum. Next base: position 49,801,048 of record CM067846.1, read on the forward strand.
TGTTGAAAGCCATCAGATACCACTTACTGAATTTTGTGATATATGCTTGATCTCTTCTGATGGGAGCTTAGCCGAGCCTAGGCCGGCTGGGTTTGAGGATTTTTATCGCACTTTAACAGTGGGAGATGAGAGAGGGGTGTCAACCACTACGGCTGCTAGCATACACTTTCCTGCCGTACATTATTTTGCTTTATTTGTTGCTAAGTGCTTGCTTGGTAGAAAGAAAGTAGGTGCGCTCAGTGCACCAGACTTTGCTGTTTTACACCGAGCACTAGAGGGCGACAACACCCATAGCTTGGGAGCTATTGTGGCTCGTCGCCTCCATCTTAATAAATCACAGGGTGAAATACATGGTGGGATTTTTGCTACTCGTTTGGCGGCTCACTTTGAGATTGAGAAACGCCCTCATGATTACCCTTTGACCAAGGTCTACCTAGACATGGCAGCCATGGAGCACCATCATTTTCTTGCACGAGATTATCATGACATTCCTATTCCTTATAGCCTGGTTTTTAGTGTTAAAACTCGTGATATTATTCCACTGTCTGCACCTGCTTTGTTTGATTCTGCTGCCAGGGGCGGATAGAGGAACATGCCCGTAGACATCATCGCCTATCAGAACACTCAGGCTGCTGCGGAAGCGGCACAGGAGGGTCCTCCACAGTGGGATGAGTGAACGCCCGCTCCTCAGCACCCCTACTACCCTCCAGGCTACTGATCGACTACCGAGTTAGGCCAAAAGCCTGAGCTTGGGAGATTACGTGTTTCCACCGACTTTACATTCATGTTCACTTATTCCATTTGTCGGTGTCCACACTTTTTCATTGTCTCATCCATGCTTAGAATTATTTTCTTGCTTTCTTCTTGTGTGTTTGATAAACTCTAGAAAAAACAAAAAAAATCGTTGTAGTTAATTTACTTTCTAGGCATGCTTAGCTGTAGTATTAAATAGAAAACCCATAAATATTTCCTTGTTCTTCTTTTGCTTGTTGGGAGCTTTCCCGTGTAAATAGTTTTTCTAGTTTTTGTTTTTCCCTTATTTGCTTGTTCAAGAAAATCAAAAACTCCAAAAATATTTTAGTGTGTTTCTCTGAATTTCTTTTCTTTTTATTCGATTTGTACCGAGGAGAAGACCACGATGAAAATGTTGAGTGGCTCTCAATTGAATAGTTGGTGAACTAATAAAGAGCACATTTTACCTAGTATTCTCCCATTGAATAAAATGTTTTGCAGATTCCAGCTTAGTCCATGGCACTCTTGCACTATTATTATTTTTATATCATTCGGTCATGCAAGTGAAAGGCAATAATGACGACATTCGATGAACTGGCCGTGGCAGAGAGAAACTGGTATGAACTCGACTTGTTCTGTCTGTGTAAATATGTTTAACCTAGCATCCATGATTCAGCCCATTATGATTAAACATGTTTGCAATGACAATTAGAGATTATAGTTTCTCATGCCATGCATAAGTAGCTGGGAGTTGATAATGATTTATCTTGGATATCAACATAGCGTTAAAATGATTGTGATGTAGTATGATGATATCGTATCCTCCTCTGAATGTTCAAGTGGCTTGACTTGGTACATGTTCATGTCTGTAGTTGAATCAAACCCAACATAGCCTCTATAATCTTTATGTTCATGGTGATCATATCCTACTCATGCTAGTGTCCAATGTTACTTATGCATAATGCATGGTCATGATCGTTGTTGCTCTCTAGCTGGCCGCTTCTCAATCTAATTGCTAGCCTTCGCCTGTACTAAGTGGGGATTCTGCTTGTACATCAAAAACCTTGAACCCAAAGTTATTTCAGATGAGTCCACCATATCTACCTATATGCGGTATTACCCTGCCGTCCTAAGTAAATTTGCATGTGCCACCTCTAAACACTTCTAAAAAAATTATCCGTTTTGTGTGCCTAGATCATTCATGGAATGACAGCAGGTGGTCGGTATCTTCCATGCTAAGCGGGTTATTCTCAGGTCGAGTGTTTATTCACTCGCAATCGCACGAGGAAAGGGCGGTAATAGGGATGCCCAGTCCCAAACTGCAAAATACAAAAAGATTTAATTGCTCTAATAATCAAACAAAAACTCCCAATGGAGTCATAACCTTTACTTTTATCGCTTGGGAACCGCCACTAGCCTGTTTAGCATGGGAGATATTGATAACTGATGGTCGTGAAGTAAATGAGAAGGGTACATGTCTCAAAATATCATTTATCTCTGTTTTAAAAATTGAGCTCTAGCACCTATGCAAATCACTACTTCCCTCTGCGAAGGGACTTTCTATTTACTTTTATGTTGTGTCACCACCTTCTAAAACAAGCGCCAGAAACTGGGTAGAGCACAGTTGTCATGATTTATGCATTATGTATAGCTAATGTTGGGTGCATTATGACTGGATCATTTCTACCATGAATTACAATGTTTAGTCGCTGCTTGAACTTTGGAGGTGCTCTGCATTTATGTTTTGCGGTCTTAGAAAGGGCTAGCGAGATACCACTATTGTCATATTATATCATGGTTGTTTCGACAACGTGTTGCTGTTTCAGATATCTTATTATTGCTCGCTAGCTGATTATGTCATTGATATGAGTCATTATAATCTTTAAGAGTTATTGTCAACATGGTTAGTTATAATGTTGGCTAAAAACCTGGGTGTTGTTTAAGCTTATTTATGCAACCAAGAGCAAAAGAGTTTGTAAAAGTTTTTCTTTTTCACTTTTAGTTTATCAACTGAATTGCTTGAGGACAAGCAAAGGTTTAAGCTTGGGGGAGTTGATACTTCTCCAACGTATCTACTTTTCTTAACGCTTTTCCTCTTGTTTTTGGACTCTAATTTGCATGATTTGAATTAAACTAACCCCAGACTGACGTTGTTTTCAGTAGAACTACCATGGTTTTTTTGTGTGCGGAAATGGAAGTTCTTGAAATGAAACGAAACTTTGCGAGGAATTTGTATATAATATATAAGAATTCTGGAGGCAAGACCTACCAGAGAGGGGCCACTGGGTGGGCACAACCCACCAGGGCGCGCCCCCCTCTCCTGCCACACCCAGGTGGGTTGTCCCCACCTAGTGGCCCCGCTGACCCTGAAACCAATGCTATAAATTCCTATTTTTGGAGAAAAAATCAGGGAGAAAGAATTGACGAGATCCACGAGACGAAGCGCCGCCAAGCCCTATTCTACCTCGGGAGGGCAGATCTGGAGGCCGTTTGGGGCTCCGGATAGGGGGGTCTTCGTTCTTCGTCATCACCAACGCTTCTCCATCGCCAATTCCATTATGCTCCCCACCGGGAGTGAGTAATTCCTTCGTAGGCTCGCTGGTCGGTGAGGAGTTGGATGAGATTCATCATGTAATCGAGTTAGTTTTGTTAGGGCTTCATCCCTAGTATCCACTATGTTCCTAGATTGATGTTGCTATGACTTTGCCATGCTTAATGCTTGTCACTTTGGGCCTGGGTGCCATGATATCAGATCTGAACCGTTTATGTTATCATCATTATATCCATGTTCTAGAGCCGATCTTGCAAATTATAGTCACCTACTACGTGTTATGATCCGGCAACCCCGAAGTGACAACAACCGGGCCCACTCCCGGTGATGACCGTAGTTTGAGGAGTTCATGTATTCACTATGTGTTAATGCTTTGTTTCGGTTCTCTATTAAAAGGAGGCCTTAATATCCCTTAGTTTCCAATATGGACCATGCTGTCACGGGGGGGGGGGGGGGGGGGGGGGTAGGACAAAAGATGTCATGCAAGTTCTTTTAATAAAGCATGTATGACTATTTACGGAATACATGCCTACATTAAATCGATGAACTAGAGCTAGTGCCGTGTCGCCCTAGGTTATAATTGTCACATGATGAATATCATCCAACAAGTCACCGATCCAATGCCTATGAACTTTTCCATATTGTTTCTGCTAAGTTACTACTGCTATCATCACTGTTATGCTTGCTACAAAATTACTGCTATCACTATTACTGTTATTATTGCTATTCTCACTACTATCAAAACTATCAAACTACTTTGCTACTGCTCACTTTGCGGCAGATAATTAATCTCTAGGTGTGGTTGAATTGACAACTTAGCTGCTAATACCTTCAAATATTCTTTGGCTCCCCTTGCGTCGAATCTATAAATTTGGGTTGAATACTCTACCCTCGAAAACTGTTGTGATCCCCTATACTTGTGGGTTATCAATCATCATACCTAGTTCAATCTCGTTACCGGCAAGTCTCTTTACTCGTTCCATAATACATAATCCCGCAACTAACTCATTAGTCACATTGCTTTCAAGGCTTATAGTGATGTGCATTACCGAGAGGGCCCAGAGATACCTCTCCGATACTCGGAGTGACAAATCCTAATCTTGATCTATGCCAATCCAACAAACACCTTCGGAGACACCTGTAGAGCATCTTTATAACCACCCAGTTATGTTGTGACGTTTCATAGCACACAAGGTGTTCCTTCGGTATTCGGGAGTTGCATAATCTCATAGTCAGAGGAATATTTATAAGTCATGAAGAAAGCAATACCAATAAAACTTAACGATCATTATACTAAGCTAATGGATGGGTCTTGTCCATCACATCATTCTCTAATGATGTGATCCCGTTCATCAAATGACAACACATGTCTATGGTTAGGAAACTTAACCAACTTTGATTAACGAGCTAGTCAAGTAGAGGCATATTAGGGACACTCCGTTTTGTCTATGTATTCACACATGTACTAAGTTTCCGATTAATACAATTCTAGCATGAATAATAAACATTTATCATGATATAAGGAAATATAAATAACATTTTTATTATTGCCTCTAGGGCATATTTCCTTTAGTCTCCCACTTGTACTAGAGTCAATAATCTAGTTCACATCGCCATGTGCTTTAACACTCTATAGTTCACATCGCCATGTGATTTAACACTCTATAGTTCACATCGCCATGTGACCAATACCCAAAGGGTTTACTAGAGTCAACAATCTAGTTCACATCGCCATGTTATTAACACCCAAAGAGTACTAAGGTGTGATCATGTTTTGCTTGTGAGAGAAGTTTAGTCAACGGGTCTGCCACATTCAGATCCGTATGTATTTTGCAAATTTCTATGTCTACAATGCTTTGCACGGAGCTACTCTAGCTAATTGCTCCCACTTTCAATATGTATCCAGATTGAGACTTAGAGTCATCCAGATCAGTGTCAAAGCCTGCATCGACGTAACCCTTCATGACGAACTTTTTGTCACCTCCATAACCGAGAAACATATCCTTATTCCACTAGGGAAAATTTTGACCGCTGTCTAGTGATCCACTCCTGGATCACTATTGTACCCTCTTGCCAAACTCATGGTGAGGTACGCAATAGGTCTGGTACACAGCATAGCATACTTTATAGAACCTATGACTGAGGCATAGGGAATGACTTTTCATTCTCTTTCTATTTCCTGTCGTGATCGGGTTTTGAGTCTTTATTCAACTTCACACCTTGCAACACACACAAGAACTCCTTATTTGACTATTCCATTTTGAACTACATCAAAATCTTGTCAAGGTATGTACTTATTGAAAAAAACTTATCAAGCGTCTTGATCTATCTCTATAGATCTTTATGCTCAATATGTAAGCAGCTTCACCGAGGTCTTTCTTTGAAAAACTCCTTTCAAACACTCCTTTATGCTTTCCAGAAAATTCTACATCATTTTCGATCTGCAATATGTTATTCACATATACTTATCAGAAAGGTTGTAGTGGTCCCACTCACTTTCTTGTAAATACAGGCTTCATGGCAAGTCTGTATGAAATTATATGCTTTGATCAACTCATCAAAGCGTATATTCCTACTTCAAGATGCTTGCACCATTCCATAGATGGATCGCTGGAGCTTGCGTATTTTGTTAGCACTTTTAGGATTGACAAAACCTTATTGTTGCATCATATACAAGAAATCCATTAAAGAATGCAGTTTTGACATCCATTTGCCAAATTTCATAAAATATGACAATTGCTAACATGATTCGGACAGACTTAGGCATCGCTACGAGTGAGAAAATCTCATAGTAGTCGACACCTTGAACTTGTCTAAAACCTTTTGCGATAAGTCGAGCTTTGTAGATAGTAACACTACCATCAGCGTTCATCTTCCTCTTGAAGATCCATTTGTTCTTAATGGCTTGCTGATCATCAGGAAAGTCAACCAAAGTCCATACTTTGTTTTCATACATGGATCCCATCTCAGATTTCATGGCCTCAAGCCATTTCACGGAATCTGGGCTCATCATCGCTTCCTCATAGTTCATAGGTTTGTCATGGTCTAGTAACATGATTTCCAGAACAGGGTTACTGTACCACTCTGGTGCGGAACGTACTCTGGTTTACCTACGAGGTTCGGTAGTAACTTGATCTGAAGTTTCATGATCATCATCGGTAACTTCCTCACTAAATGGTGTAGGCATCACTGGGACTGATTTATGTGATGAACTACTTTCCAATTCGAGAGAAGGTACAATTACCTCATCAAGTTCTACTTTCCTCCGACTCACTTCTTTCGAGAGAAACTCCTTCTCTAGAAAGGATCCATTCTTAGCAACGAATATCTTGCCTTCGGATCTGTGATAGAAGGTGTACCCAATAGTTTCCTTTGGGTATCCTATGAAGACGCATTTCTCCGATTTGGGTTTGAGCTTATCAGGTTGAAGCTTTTTCATATAAGCATCGCAGCCCCAAAATTTAAGAAACGACAGCTTTGGTTTCTTGCCAAACCATAGTTCATACGGTGTCGTCTCAACGGATTTAGATGGTGCCCTATTTAACGTGAATGCAGATGTCTCTAATGCATAACCCCCAAAATGATAGCGGTAAACCGATAAGAGACATCATAGATCGCACCATATCTAATAAAGTATGGTTACGATGTTCGGACACACCATTACGCTGTGGTGTTCTAGGTGGCGTGAGTTGTGAAACTATCCCACATTGTTTAAAATGAAGGCCAAAACTCATAACTCAAATATTCGCCTCTGCGATCAGATCGCAGAAACTTTATTTTCTTATTACGATGATTCTCCACTTCACTCTGAAATTCTTTGAACTTTTCAAAATGATTCAGACTTGTGTTTTATTAAGTAGATATACCCATATCTGCTCAAATCAATTGTGAAGGTTAGAAAATAACGATACCCGCCACGAGCCTCAACACTCATCGGACCGCATACATCGGTATGTATTATTTCCAATAAGTCAGTGGCTCGCTCCATTGTTCCAGAGAACAGAGTCTTAGTCATATTGCCCATGAGCATGGTTCACAAGCATCAAATGATTCATAATCAAGTGATTCCAAAAGTCCATCCGCATGGAGTTCATTCATGCGCTTTACACCAATATGACCTAAACGGCAGTGCCACAAATATGTTGCATTATCATTATCAACTTTGCATATTTTGGCATCAATATTATGAATATGTGTATAACCACGATCGAGATTCAACAAACCATTCACATTGGGTGTATGACCATTGAAGGTTTTATTCATGTAAAAAGAACAATAATTATTCTCTAACTTAAATGAATAACCATATTGCAATAAACATGATCCAATCATATTCATGCTCAACGTCATGATCTCCATCGACACCGGCTTGACACCTTGATCTCCATCATAGCATTGTTGTCGTCTCGCCAAATATTGCTTCTACGACTATCACTACCGCTTAGTGATAAAGTAAAGTAATTACATGGCGATTGCATTTCATACAATAAAGCGAAAACCATAAGGCTCCTGCCAGTTGCCGATAACTTTTACAAAACATGATCATCTCATACAACAATTTATATCTCATTACGTCTTGACCATATCACATCACTACATGCCCTGCAAAAACAAGTTAGACGTCCTCTACTTTGTTGTTGCAAGTTTTACGTGCCTTCTACAGGCTTCTAGCAAGAACCGTTCTTACCTATGCATCAAACCACAACGATTTTTCGTCAAGTGTGTTGTTTTAACCTTCAACAAGGACCGGCCGTAGTCAAACTCGATTCAACTAAAGTTGGAGAAACAGACACCCGCCAGCCACCTATGTGCGAAGCACGTCGGTAGAACCAGTCTCATGAACGCTGTCATGTAATGTCGGTTCAGGCCGCTTCATCCAACAATACCGTCGAATCAAAGTAAGACGTTGGTGGTAAGCAGTATGACTATTATCTCCCACAACTCTTTGTGTTCTACTCGTGCATATATCATCTACGCATAGACCTGGCTCGGATGCCACTTGTTGGGGAACGTAGCAAGCAATTTCAAAAAATTCCTATGATCACGCAAGATCTATCTAGGAGATGCATAGCAACGAGACGGGGAGAGTGTGTCCACGTACCCTCATAGACCTAAAGCGGAAGCGTTTAGTAACGCGGTTGATGTAGTCGAACGTCTTCATGATCCAACCGATCCAAGTACCGAACGTACGGTACCTCTGTGTTCAGCACACGTTCAACATGATGATGTCCCTCGAGCTCTTGATCTAGTAGAGGGTCGAGGGAGAGTTTCTTCAGCATGACGGTGCGGCGACGGTGTTGGTGATGTGATCCACGCAGGGCTTCGCCTAAGCACTACGACAATATGACTGAGGTGGTAAACTATGGAGGGTGGAACCGCACACGGCTAAGAAACAATTGTTGTGCTTTGAGGTGCCCCCTTGCCCCGTATATAAAGGAGGAGGGGAGGAGGCCGGCCACAAGGGGCGCGCCAAGGAGAGGAGAGTCCTACTAGGACTCCAGTCCTAGTAGGATTCGGCCCCCCTTTTTTCCTTCTACCGAGGGGGGAAAGGGGAAGGAGAGGGAGTAGGAGAAGGAAAGAGGGGTGGCACCCGCTTCCCTAGTCCAATTCCGCCTCCTCCATTGTGGGGGGCACACCAGCCCCTTGTGGGCTGGTTAGCCCCTCCTGTGGCCCATATCTTTCCCCGGGGGCTTCCGGTAACCCCTCCGGTACTTCGGTATGTACCCGATACACTCCGGAACACTTCCGGTGTCCGAATACTACCTTCCAATATATCAATCTTTACCTCTCGACCATTTCCAGACTCCTCATCATGTCTGTGATCTCATCCGGGACCCCGAACAAACTTCAGTCACCAAAAACACATAACTCATAAATACAAATTGTCATAGAATGTTAAGCGTGCGGACCCTACGGGTTCGAGAACTATGTAGACATGAGCGAGACCCATCTTCGGTCAATAACTAATAGCGGAACCTGGATGCTCATATTGGTTCCTACATATTCTATGAAGATCTTTATCGGTCAAACCGCAATAACAACATACGTTATTCCCTTTGTCATCGGTATGTTACTTGCCCAAGATTCGATCGTCAGTATCATCATAACTAGTTCAATCTCATTAACGGCAAGTCTCTTTACTCGTTCCATAATACATCATCCCGCAACTAACTCATTAGCCACATTGCTTGCAAGTCTTATAGTGATGTGCATTACCGAGAGGGCCCAGAGATACCTCTCCGGTGCTCGGAGTGACAAATCCTAATCTTGATCTATGCCAACCCAACAAACACCTTCGGTGACACCTCTAGAGAATCTTTATAATCACCCAGTTACGTTGTGACGTTTGATAGCACACAAGGTGTTCGTCCGTCTTTCGGGAGTTGCATAATCTCATAGTCAGAGGAATATGTATAAGTCATGAATAAAGCAATAGCAATAAAACTTAACGATCATTATGCCAAGCTAACGGATGGGTCTTTTCCATCACATCATTCTATAATGATGTGATCCCGTTCATCAAATGAAAACACATGTCTATGGTTAGGAAACTTAACCATCTTTGATTAACGAGCTAGTCAAGTAGAGGCATACTATAGGGACACTCTGTTTTGTCTATGTATTCACACATGTACTAAGTTTCTGGTTAATACAATTCTAGCATGAATAATAAACATTTATTATGATATAAGGAAATATAAATAACATCTTTATTATTGCCTCTAGGGCATATTTCCTTCTGTGATGGCCTCGAAACTTAGTCCTTTTACAAGGACATTTCCTGCGACAAAATCACGACACCCTTGGTGGCATTGAGAGGGCAGCCGGGCTTTCCAGATCCAGTGCTCTAATTCGTCTCCAATGTGCCTATAATTTTTTCCATGTTGTTATATTATCATTCTTGGATGTTTTACAATCATTTTATAGCAATTTTATATCATTTTTTGGGACTAACCTATTAATATAGTGCCCAGTGCCAGTTGTTGTTTTTTGCTTGTTTTTTACTTCGCAGAAAATCAATACCAACCGGAGTCCAAACGCAACGAAACTTTTTGGAGATTTTTTTCTCGACCAGAAGACACCAGATGGGCCAAAGAAGTATCAGAGGGGTGCCCCGAGGGGGGCACAACCCACCTGGGCAGCCTGGGGGCCCAGGCTCGCTTTGATGGGTTGTGCCCACCTTGGTGGCCTCCCGCACCGCCTCCTTGCTCTATAAATACCCCAAAAATTCAAAAACCCTAGGGGAGTCGACAAAACACAATTCCAGCCACAACAAGTTCCAGAAACCACATATCCAATCTAGACACCATCACGGAGGGGTTCGTCATCCTCATTGATGCCTCTTCGATGATGCGTGAGTAGTTCATTGTAGACCTTCGGGTCTGTAGTCAGTAGGTAGATGGCTTCCTCTCTCTCTTGTGATTCTCAATACAATGGTCTTTTGAAGATCTATTTGATGTAACTCTTTTTGCGGTGTGTTTGTTGACATCTGATGAACTTTGAGTTTATGATCAGATCTATTTTATCCATAAAATTTATTTGAGTTTTGATCTATTATATGCATGATTACTTATAGCCTCGTATTTCTTTCTTCGAATCTTTGGTTTAGTTAGGCCAACTAGATCGATTTTTCTTGCCATGGGAAGAGGTGCTTTGTGATGGGTTTGATCTTACGGTGCTCAATACCAGCGATAGAAGGGGACATGACACATATCTATCATTGCTATTAAGTATAACAAGATGAGGTATATTCCTACATGAATAGATCTTGTCTACATCATGTCATCGTTCTTATTGCATTACTCCGTTTCTTCATAAACTTAATACACTAGATACATGCTGGATAGCGGTCGATGTGTGGAGTAATAGTAGTAAATGCAGGCAGGAGTTGGTCTACTAATGTTGGACATGATGCCTATATAATGATCATTGGCTGGATATCATCATAATTATTTGAAGTTCTATCAATTGCCCAACAGTAATTTGTTTACCGGCTATATACTATTTTTCTTGAGAGAAGCCACTAGTGAAATCTACGGCCCCCGGGTCTATTCTTTATCATATTTGCCTTTGAGATATATTTTTATTCGCTTTTATTTCAAGATCTATTAATCCAAAAACCCAAAAATACCTTGTTGTACTTTTTCTGTTATTTATTTTATTTTCGTTTTCGCGAGATCTATTTATCCAATCTATTACAAATTTATCTATCTTTTTACCTGGGAGGGATTGACAACCCCTCTTCCACGTCGGGATGCAAATATTTCTTCTTTGTGTGCAGGTACAGCTTACATAGTGTTATGTGATTCTCCTGCTAGTTTGATAATCTTGGTCTCATCACTGTGGAAAATACCTACCGTAGATGTGTTGCATCATCCTTTCCTTTTTGAGAAAATACCGACGTAGTTCAAGCCGCATCACGCCCTTGCTGGTGAATGGCTCTTACATGTGACATCACAACCAAACATGTATTTGAAGTACTAAACAAGAAATGTGAACCCATCTACAATAAGGTTCATGATTTCTTATTCAGCACATGTAGCACTTGTTACCGGCGGCGCGCACCCCGTGAAAGCTAAACTAACCGGGTCAGCCCATATATGCTTGGACGCTCATTCGTGGTTTGTGCAACTTCTGGTCGGCTTGCCTAAAACAAATTCTGATCGGTTTCGTGAAGCTTCTAGAAGCTTCTCATCAGTTTTATGAAGCTTCTAGAAGCATCTGACAAGTTTTCTTTTTTTGTTTTTTATTCCTTTTTCTTTTTTCATTTGTAAATTTGCATGCACTGTTTCAAAAGCTGCGAACAATTTTTGATATTGCAAACATTTTCCAATTCGCAATTTTCTTTAAATTTGAAAAGTTTTCAAATCCATGAACTTTATTTATTCATATTTTTTCAAAATTGGTGAACCTTTCTAAATTTATTGACTTCTGAAATTTCTGAACTTTTTTCAAATTTTTGACGTTTTTTCAAATTGGTGAACACTTGGACTAATTAAAGGTCGTTGCAAAGTCGCGAACTTCTTTGAATTTATGAACATTTTCAAATTCACTCACTTGTGTCAAAGTTTATGAATATTTTTTAATTCATGAACTTTTTTCAAATTCATGAATTTAAAAAAATTCATGAATTTTTCTAAAAACAATTACCATTCTTTTAATTCATAAAAACGGGCGAGTTATGTTTTCTCCTAAAAAAGGAGGAATGGTTTTTCTTGAATCAGTAGCTCAAGCGGCAGAGCGAGTGAGGTGTGTGACGATATGAGCACTGGCGCTCCAAGTCAACACGTGAAGGGCCAATTTGACGAAATCACTAATTAAGGAGTACTCGTTGCAAAGATCATTTCAATTTCCCTAGTTGCGACAAGTGGCGCACATGCAGCGCGCAGTGCGCCACTTGTCGCAACCCGGAAGTTTTTCCCTTTTTTCGTAGATTCGTTTATTTAAAATGTTTTATCTCTCAAACCGTACGTCCAAATCTCGAACCGCTTTCGCCGTTGGATTCCTCGCATCCAAATCTTCAAAACTAGATCCCATGTTTATAAGTTTTGACGAACTTTTTTCATGAAAAAAACAGGACGAAATAACCGAACCGGGAGCACGGGTTTTTTCCCTTTCCGAAAGAGGCACGCCCGTACTTCTCACGAAATCACCACCGTGCCTCTCGCGGAAGCAAAACCGTGACTCTCATGGAAAAAATAAAAGAAAATACGTTTTTTTCGTTTCCGAGGAGGCATGGCCGTGACTCTCGTAAAAGCACAACCGTGACTTGCAGAAGCAAAACCATGACTCTCGCGAAAGAAAAAAAACAGAAAACGTGTTTTTTCCTTTCCGAGAGGCACGGCCGTGACTCTCACGAAAGCACAACCATGCTTCTCACGGAAGCAAAACCGTGACTCTCGCGAAAGAAAAAAAATAGAAAACATGTTTTTTTTCTGTTTCCGAGAGGCACGGCCGTGACTCTCGCGAAATCACATCCGTGCCTCTCGCGGAAGCAAACCCGTGACTCTCGCGAAAGAAAAAAAATAGAAAATGCATTTTTTTTCGTTTTCGAGAGGCACGGCCGTGACTCTCGCGAAAGCAAAACTGTGCCTCTCGCGGAAGCAAAACCATAACTCTCATGAAAGGAAAAGAAAAAAAGAAAACGCGTTCTTTCACGCAAAAAGTTTTTAAAACTTTTTTTTGATTGAAAACCTAAGACCGGTGAAAAACCAAAACGTCAAAAAAATCCAAAAAAACGTTTAAAAAGCCAAAAACACGTGCGAAAAAAAAATTAATTCCAGAAAGAGCGCCTAGAGCGTGACACGTGGCAAATAGCTGAGAACGCACCAAGTGACGCTGATCGTTGCGAGCCTCCCGAAGGAGCGCTCGTTAACTAATTGCTCCCCCAATTTGGAGCACTGTAAGGTCATGGTTGGTGCCCTGGCCCATCACTTGCACGAGGCCTATCTGCCGCTCGTACTGAAACCTATCGGGCGACTATCGGGCCTGCCCAACACTTTAGCAAGCATAAGTTTTTTTTTCCTGTATTTTTTCTTTCCTGGTTTATCCACTGTTTGTACTACAGTTTTCCACAGTCTCTTTGGTTTTCACTGGTTTTTTTTTATTTTGGGTTTTTGTTCTCCTTCTTCTTTTTATTCTTTGTTTCTTTCTTCGGTTATCACTGGGTTCTTCGTTACTTTCTTTGGTTTCCAGTGGTTTTCTTCGTTTTCTTTTCTTTTTTTTCAACACATGTCTAAATTTTTCTTAAGCGTTGGACATTTTTCATATATAGCAGGAACATTTTCGTTGTACTCATTTGAAAATTATCAAATACCTAATTAACAGTTCTGCAAAATATATGTTTACATATCTACATTCTCTTACACATCGTAATATTTTCAGATACATCTAAAACATTTCCTATATATGTTTAACTTTTACAAAACATGGCTTCACATTTTCTTAAATACTGTTTTGAACATGTTATCTAAAAGGTGTTATGCATTTTTTGCATGATACAAAATATTTATTTTGAACTATGCGAACATTTTTGTACACTGGATAAACATTTTTTTAGAAATGCCACAAACATTTTCTTTGATACGCGTAAATATTTTTCTAAATGTAACATACATTTATTGAATGGTACGAAACATATTTTTTAATTACATAAACATTGTATATCATTTCTCAAAAAAAGGTCACGTCCATATTTCTGAAAGGCGTGAACATTTTTTAAATGACCATAATTGGGTTGGGCTTAATATGGAAATGGTTTCGTAACATAACCTATTACTTTACTAAGGATAGATAGTTAATTGTGCTCCATGACATGTTGTGTTGCTACTATAGCCTCATCTGGCAGCTCTCTTGTTGCTTAACATGTCTATTTATTTTGTCTTGGTCTATCTTGCTCTTGGCGTAAACAAATGAACATGGATCTGAATCCTAGTTCCACTAATGGGCTAAGTTCATTGACATTGCTTCTATGCTTTTAATTGTAGTGATAATATTTATTCAGCTAATATTAGTTCTATCAAGATTAGTATTAGAATTTACTTTTGATATGTGTGATATATGGTGATAATTTCCATATGGTGTATCCATGTGTGATCCTTTATCACACATGGCGCAATTAACACCCTAGCATTATTAAGAAGATCAGGGTGTAGGTGGTGTAAATTTATGATTCGATGCTTCTTTCATTTCCCTGTAATTATATCTAGGGTTCTTAGCTTATCTTCTCTTTGATTCAAAAAGTTTCCACTTCATCTAAATCTCATAAGAATAGATACTATACAATCCTCTTGTTTCTATTATATTATTTCCTACCTTAAGGTCTTGTGAAGCCTGTTATTCAGGATATCTCAACAACCTACTTCTTGTGGTAAACATGCTCCACATGGCTCCTACTTTCTAGACATGTATGGTTTCGTCCTTGCTCATGTTTGCTACAAAGGTACATTGGTTCTATCTCTGTAAGTTACGCTTGATGTGGCCCTTTGATAGGATTCGGTGTGGCGTGACACTAAGATCTGAATCAACTATGTGCTTGGGCAACATGGATTTACAGCAAGGCTCCGTTGATTCCATATCCTCATTGGTAGTGATCCATACGAGCTATTGGATGTCGTAGATGGATAATTATGACATGTGTGGGCTTGATTCTGCTGGTAATATCCAGGGTACAATCTCCACCATCTCCCACCTCTTCGATGTGGTGATCACCTAAATTGTTGCATACCCTCTAAACATCCCACATATGATGTTTAACTTCTATTGTATTCATGCAATGGTGCATACTGTTTTTCTTTGTGTTGAGGAATTGATCTACTTGAGAAAAAAGAAAAATAGAATAAAAGAAGGGAAGTCATCCTCTCATGTTGACATCATTGGACCATCACGCTAGCATCGCCATCATCAATAAAAAAATGAGAATAAATCAATGATAACAAACGTCGGCTTTTATAAGTATCATAAGGAAACAAAATGTCGACTCTAAAACTGCGAAAATAATGACATGTACAATGAGATACACACCGTCTATGCACCTCTAGGAGGCGAATGTATGCTTCATCCCCTAATGAGTATGAGTAAAAATAATCATTTTATGTAATCGATTGTAGGAATTTATGCAACCCACCTGCTAGCCATGTATTTTTTTATCTAACGCAATCAATCTTTTCTACTATTGGATCTGAATCTGGTTCCTTGCTATCTAGATCATTAATCCTAACACTAGCCACCCCCACAGATTCCTCACATGCGCCCCCAAGTGCCACCACACAACCTTTGTCCTTCTTGCCCTCATTTCTCCCGGTTTGCCACAACATACATGTCATTTTTCTCGTCTACAATGTTTACACATAATCGTACACACTATACACACCATCTTCCACCGCTCCAAAGTGGTGATGACCTAACTCGCCGCAATCTCTCGGCCCCGACCCATATATTTTGCTTAATTTTGAATATATGTATTCAACGCAATAGTACAAAAAAAATTCTTCTTGTGTTGAACAATTTGTCCAACATCTCGAGAAAAAATCTAAATAGAATAAAAGAAGGGGAACTCATCCTCTCATGTTGACATGATTCGACTCTAAAAAGTCTTAGAAGGAAAGGAAATGTCCACTCTTAAACTACAAAAATAATGACGAATGAACGTTCGATGTCTCACTGATAGTGCAACGCAATGCACCATGTGCATTCTGTCAGCAACGGCTTGATGCGGTGGGGCGGGCCCACCGGTGGCTACCTTCCAAAACAATTTCTTTCTCGCATCACGAGAAGTTGACGCTGATACTGCCAGTCTTGACGCATATGCACGATGGGCATACCCGTGCCGCTTTTGCGCATGGTGCACACACGCAGAGGTGTCTGCACGGCAGCAGCAGCACAACGGGGGCGCTCTGCCCGCACCCCTTGCACATTTCGACATCTGTCACTCGGGGCTCCACTCCCGGTGTCTCACCCTCCTCCTCCTCCTGCTCCTCCCTGCAAAAAGCCACATGTTTCTCCCCCCCAGCACGATCCGGCGGTGTCCTCACTGTCGTTGCTGCCACTGCCACGAACCGCTTGCTGCTCGAGCACCTGCTGAAGGTCGGTGCGGAGAACATTGGCCACGGTCTCGTTGGACTGCGCAACATTGCGCCACGCCTGAGCCTCGATGTGGAGGTTCCTGATGCGCTCCTTGAGTGCCCAATTCATGCTCCTGATCCACTCGATCTGCTGGTCCTTGGCCTCGAGCTGCTTCCTCGCCCTGGCCACCACGGTGGATATCATCATACTGATGTGCCTCTGCCTCTGCTCCCTTGAAGTAGTACACACCTTTTCCGCCTGCATCATCGATCGCCATTAACAAAAATCTAGATAAACCTCAAACTCAAATTATGGATAGATACATGCATGGTGACGATTTGATCGGTGGACTTACATGATTGCGCAGGTTGTGATCGACAACGATCGGTTGTTGTTGCGCTTGGGCTGCACCAAGCATCGACGATTGTTGGTGGCGCGTCCGCTTGTTGGTGGCCATTTCCTGACCACCGTCGAGCCTAAGACCTAACAGCGGCGGCGGTAGAGGCCCACTCATAGGCATTGCAGCGGCGGAGGCACCTCCGCGAACCCTTGATCCGCGGCGGGTTGGTGGTGGCCGGTTCGAGGATAATTTGGTGCAGACTTTTTGCATCGACAATGACACAGCTATAAATGGAGCCAAGGTGACGCGTCCCTGGAGCCAGATCCGCTGGATGGCAGGGCGCTTGGATGACAGCAAGCATAGCATTAATGCCTGATTACTGGGTTTTGGTTGGCGTTGAGTGTGAGTGATTGACCCCAAATAATTCCTATCCTTTTATAGGAGTGATTTGCTTGTATTATGGCTCCTATTTAAGTCTCGCTCAATTTGGAAGAATTCGCCGTCTTTCTTTCTTTACTAATCTGTAACAAATGGAAATGCTGGCTTCCCACTCGGGACAATCGATCGGTAGACTCGTAAAAACCCAAGGAAAATCTAGATGCTAGAGACCATACATATTGTTATGTTAGTTTTTTTGCGGGGTACATCGTTTATGTTAGAGTTAGTATGTTCTAGCGGCCAAATTAGCATGCAGCGTTAAGCAGTAGCTTCGATCTGCTCTACTCCGATAAATCCTGGGGTGTAAGGAAACCCAAATTAACAAAATATATTACGCGTGCTTGGTAAAGGTCAGAAAACGATAGTGAGTGCCTCAGTGGAGGGTAATTCGGAGAAGAAGGAAACTGCAATTTTGTCGTGTTACCTACATTTAATGTGTTTTGGCTCACTAGCTGTATACGGATGAGAAAAAAACAAAGGAAAATAAGGGAGTAAGTTGAAGCATAGAGGTCCAAATTTAGGAAGAAACAAAATGTGCTCTATCGTCCGCCATTCATTCTTGGCGGAAAATCCTATCTGCCGCATTCTACGGCGGATAGTCGTCACTTCGCACTGAGGGGGAGCGACCAGCGGTCGACATGGGGCGGCCCAATTATCAACAAAGTACACGTGCTACATTGCCGGGCGGTTTTGGGAAGGTTCTAGGAAGTTCCAGTCGGTTTTTCTCGTTTTAGGAACCTACTAGAAGGTAAGGAAGGTTCCCAAACCGGTTTTATGTCCTTTTCTGTTTCTTTTTCTTTATTTTCCAGTTTCTCTCTATACTTTTTTCATTTTTATTTCCTTTTTTATTTTATTTGTTTCTTTTTTCCTTTTTCCTTTTTATTTTTCAACAAATCTTTAGAAATACAAAAAAATATTTCTGTTTTTAAAATTTTGTTCACAAATTTCAATAAATGTTCAGAAGTTCAAAGATTGTTTACTACATTTTAAAAAATGTTCTAAAACTCTAAAATGTTTAGAATTTCCAAATTTTCAAAAATGATTCCATATTTTCAGTTTTTATACATTAAAAAACTCTTCAAGTTTTCTATTTTTGTTTAGGATTTTCAAATTTTTCTTGATTTGAAATTTTTGTTCTGTAAATTCAAAAAATGTTCGGGATATTCAATTTTTTGTTCCCATGTTCAATTTTCTTCTTGATTTAATTCTGATTTTTTCTCTAAATTAGAAAATGTCCAAGGTTTCGAAAAAAAATTCGGGATTTCAAATACTTTTTGTTCCATTGTTCAAATTTTGTTCTCGATTTCAAAAAATACTCTAAATTCAAAAAATGTTGGTTTTTCAAATATTTGTTCCCATGTTCAAATTTTGTTCTTGATTTAAAATTTTGTTCGCTAAATTAGAAAAATGTTCGCATTTTTCAAAAAATGTTCAATATTTTCTTAAAAATTCACATGTGTCATATTTTGTTGGAAATTAAAATATATACAGAATTTTTCAAAATTTCATTGTGTTTTGTCAAAATTGGTCGCAAGTTCAATTTCCTGCTTTTCTAAAAAAACATTTTTTTAAGAATTCGCAAATTTGAAAAGTGTTTGCTTTCACAAAGCACTCAATCTTTTAATAAAATCATTCAAAATGCTGAAAATAATTCGGATCTGTTCTGAGGTGTTGATTCTTAAAAACGTATGCAGCTAATTAGTCAGTAACGCTCGCTAGGTCAGTTTGTTGCAGCGCTTGGTCTGCAGCATGGGGTACAAGTTCGATTCCCAGCTAGCTGGAATTTTTTTTGCACTACAGTACAAGTTTGCTGGCTGTCATGGGCCGGCCCGGTGGAAGACCGCCTATGCGAAACGACGCCACTTTGCCGCAGAGAGCGGCGTATAGGATGTCCCATTCTTGGCACAGTGCCGGCCGATGGATCGGTACATTTTAAATGCCAAAAATCTCTGCGAGTGGGACGAGTAATCTTTTGTACTTTGGATCCGGCTTGCCTGCTCCTTTTTCGTGCTCCCACCTCATCCAATGGCTGTTTTTTTTTCTTTTTTCTTTCTAATCTAATCATCTCCCCCCTGATTTTAAGGGGGTGGGGCCGAGCCTTATTTTGTTCCAATCAAATCAAGCCACGTATGCGGGAGCACGGATAGGCACACGGGAGGGGAGCAGGCAAGTCTCGTCCTTGTACTTCTCCGCCTTGTTGCCCCGTCGTCTTAAATTGGAAGATACGGAAGGAAAATTCATTTCTATGCCCAAGAGTGAACCACCACCGGTACCTACATGCACTAGTATAATGCCCGTGCATTGTCACGGGCTTTTTAGTTTGTTCTAATCCAATTGCACCTATGAATACATTGCATATTTGTCTCTCGTTTCCCACTTTGTCTATCACCCACCATCTCTCTCTAACCTTCTCTTTCTCACTCTTGCTTCCTCTTTCTTTCTAGCCCTCTCTATCTCTCCACGACACAATCCCCTAATGACGAAAAAGCCCTCCCCCGCTTTATATTATAAAACAACCATCACCTCATACATTCGAGAAGACCGATACACACACCCAAAGCAAGATACAAAGGTGCCGACAAACCATCCCAACGACTACCAAGCATACTACGAATGAGCACAGAAGAACCACTTCTAGCCGACGGACCACCACATGGGTGATCCACCGAGGAGAGGTGAGATGGCCAATGCCGGAGCGGTGACTCCAAAACGGCACCTCCAAGAAGGGCAGGACCAGGATAGCCGCCACCCTCTGATCCCATGGATCAAGTTTTCACCCAGAGCAACACGAAGGGAGTGAGAGTACCGCGGCGGAGCCTGCAAAAAGGAAACGTCTGCGGATGCCGCCGCCGACGGCTAGTACAAAGATTGGGCAAGTGATGTACCTTGGTGCTCTGAGCCCCTCAGTCGCACCCCCGCTCCGCCAACCACTCGCCCAAGCGGCCATGTTTGCTCGCTCGCACCCAAGCCACGCAAATGCGCCCAATCAACGTGCCTCCCATCGCCAGGGCCGTGGCTCTGCACCCAGACCACCCTGAGAACATCAATGGGGGTGGCCTCAAATAGCTCCGCCAACTCCAACCACCGTCGGAACCGACAACGCCCGTCCCACCTGAAGCATTGCCAGAAAGCACCAGGCTAGGGAAAGAGGAAGGGGGAGGAGTGACACACGGCCACAACTGGCACCCCCTATACGGGCGACATGCGACTCAACAACGGCGGAGCCCCCGTCCCTCCTACGACCTCCCTCCCCTCCCCCCCCCCCCGCCCCTGTCGAAGCACCCCTACTTCGCCCCACCACGGCTACTGGTGCAGACTGGTGAGAGGCCACAACAACCGCATGTCTGCCGAAGAGGAGGGTAGATCCACCTCCAAGGATGGGCCCAAGAGAAGCCCACCAGCGCCGCACGCTGTCGTCCAGAAGTCGGGGTGGAAGGCCCGACCGGACTCCAGGACACGCACGCACCCCCAACACCTTAGCCACGCCACCAACACTGCCCACGGATCCACGGCAATGTCGGCCGCCCACGGCCCCTGCTAGCCTCGGCCCTCGCCATCGGACGGGCCGCCGGTGCCAGATCGGAGCGGGACTGCCCTGCACGATTCGCCCGAAGGACGAAGCCCCACCTCCACCGCACAGCCACTGCGGCACCGACGAGTGCCCATGCTACCAGCGTCACAACCTACAACCCAGCTGCCACGCCCCGCACACAGCGCCGCACCCCCGTTGGACCCGCCGCACCCTGCGCCACCAGAGACAGACGGGGAGGAGAAAGCCCCGCCGCCATCCAGCCTAACCAGGCTTCGCGCGGCGGCCCGCGTGGGCGGCAGCGAGGAGGGCGAAGATGGGCGAGGCGAGCAACAACTTTTGGGAGCCAATCCTAACTTATCACAACGAGTATGTCTAGGTCCTAGTCCACTGAAATTTAACCAAGTATTAGTTAAGTGACCTACACTAGTAGAAAACAGGGCTTTGGTCCAGGCCGGGTCAGCCCATTAGTCCCGGTTCAGTCCAGAACCGGGACCAATGGGGGCATTGGTCCCGGTTCGTGAGCCCAGGGGGCCGGCCGGGCCACGTGGGCCATTGGTCCCGGTTCATCTGGACCTTTTGGTCCCGGTTGGTGGGATGAACCGGG
Source organism: Triticum monococcum (assembly GCA_034509565.1). Lineage (NCBI taxonomy): Eukaryota > Viridiplantae > Streptophyta > Magnoliopsida > Poales > Poaceae > Triticum > Triticum monococcum. The sequence continues at coordinate 49,822,808 of CM067846.1, forward strand.
ACCAATGGGCCTCGCTCCTGGCCCACAACCATTGGTCCCGGTTCGTGCCTCAAACCGGGACTAAAGATTAGACCTTTAGTCCCGGTTTGAGGCACGAACCGGGACTAATGGGGTTGAGACCTTTAGTCCCGGTTCGTGCCACGAACCGGTACTAAAGGTCCCATTTTCAAACGCTACCCCCCCTTGTGGATCGCCTTTTCAGTTTTAAAAAAAATAAAAGAAAATGATGGAAATGTAAAAAAATTAAAAGAAAATAAGTTTCCCATGTGATATGTGGTCTAGTTGTTGGGAAAATTTGCAAATGTGAATTTTGACTTTATTTGCAAAATCTCTCTGAAATTTGTAAAAATGGGCATAACTTTTGCATACTAACTCGGATGAAAAAGTTTTTCATATAAAAAATCATCTACTCGAAAAGTTACATCCGAATTTAACTGGGGGAACCCCGTTAAACATTTTCAAAATCCTCAAAAACCTAATAGAAAAAAAGTTACAGGGCTTTTAAGATCTAGAGTGAAAAAAATCAAAAAAAAATTCAAACAGTGGGCAAACTGTGGTCAAACAATGGTCAAACTAATTATTCTAGAATATTAGTGTTACTAAATAATTATTTTTGTTATTTCAATTTTGGTCAAATCTGGTCAAACTGTGGTCAAACAATGGTCAAACTAATTATTCAAGAAATATTAGTGTTACTAAATAATTATTGTTTTTTAAAATAATAGTTTCAAAATAAAACTATGAAATGTGTCACTTCATGCTCAAGCAAAATTCCTGAAGGTTAATAGGATCGACATCTTAGTATTGTCAGGAAAACAACAAGTGCAGACTTGGAGCGAGGGAGAATAGAATCCGGAAGTTAAGTGTGCTCAGGCTGGGGAAGTGGGAGGATGGGTGGCCGTTTGGGAAGTTAGATAATTTGGAATGATGAGGGGTGATTAGAGGATAAATTAAGAAGTGATGAGAGGTGGTGATTACCAACCGGGACTAAAGGTGGAGCTCCACGTGGCCGCGCCCTTTAGCCCCGGTTCTGGATTGAACCTAACATACAGGAGAGAGAGATAAAACTGTTTTTTTTTTGCATGGATCTTAATGGTAGATCTCATGGATATAGTATCGACTGGGAGTCTTAGTTGTGAGATTGGGCAAGACTGTATCACAATCCCCTAATTATTACTGTGAAAGAAAAACAAAAAATCGGCACGCAATCCTGTAATGCTGTCGATTTGATTTGATTGAAGCATGGAACCCAAAGAGAAGTGCGCTAGAGAGAGGAAAGAAATAGAGCAACCAATTACCGGCGACATTACAGTAGAAGAAAACGAAGACATAAGCGACGAGCGGTATAGAGATGCTTGTGCAGCTTATACACATAGGCACACAGCACATACGTACCTAGAAGGATATTGTGATCCGCTGCGGCACGCCACGCCGAGACACACATGCTGACATGCATTGCTCTCTCTTTTTAATAGGAACACATATGTAATTTGATTACAGTTACGAATTTTAAAGTTGGTTCCTCAATTGTAGCAGAACAAAAGAATAGATTTCTTGCTATCCTAGGTGAATGCCCGTGCGTTGCCACGGCATAACAAAGATGTAGATATTGATCAGTAACCAAAGAGTTCTTAATTCTAGTTTGCAGACATCAACCACATTAGATGTACATGTTTCATATAAATTTTCTTTATTAAATGTCCAACAAAGTCGACAATGCATATAATACCGACATCTTCATTTTAAATAAAAAAACATGAGGTAGCAAACTCTCATAACTGTTGATAAAACTACAATGAAGTTTAACCAAAATTGTATTATACCTATTTCAACCCATTGTTTACTCCAAAAGGAAACTAATACAAATTATCCATAATAAATGCAAAAAATCGACGGAACCATCTGAATCAAGGCATTTTTTTACAACATCTGAATCAAGGCATAATATTAGTGCCTCCCTAATTGATTTCTGACCTTGATGTCTCTTCGTATATTTTAGTAGCCCAGAAAAAGTAGTCTAGACGATCTATACTCACTCTGATTATTGGGAGCAAGGGATGGTTACTGGTTAGAGTAGCAGATGAACAACAATGGGCGATGCAAGAAATTGACTTCGCGTGCCAGACGACACTGGCGTACAATGGAACTAACCTGATACGACTTATACTTTCAAGTTGTATTTGCTTGCCCAATAGAAGTGGTAGTATTTGCAGTGCAATGGAACTAACCTGATACGACTTATTTGAGGAGACGACAACAACAGCCAAGGAGGCGGCATCGTCCAAGAGGAAGTCCTTGACATGTGACCTGTGCAGCGTCTTGGTCAGGTACTCGGAGCCAGAGATGATGCTGCCATTGCTCACACTCGCCGGGACACACTGCCGTCGCCGTTGCCGCAGTCTTTATTGCTGGGGCTGGTGCTGGTGCTGGTATCTTCCTCCTTAATGCTTAATTCTATCACCGAGCCACATTTGACCTGATTTAGTAAGTTGAATGTACCGACATTATTTGTAGCACAAACCAAGCAGTGAAACATGATTTTAGAAGAGTTAAGATATATGTGGGACAGTGTGTCGTGTCACTTTCATATGCTTTCTTAAATGACCAAAAGGAATGGGGACTTCAGTTTTCACAAATGAGGAATCTTAAAATGGTAACGATTAATGAATAACAAGAGCTAATTCTTCAATCCCAACTAATTTCCTGGATTTCAAAGCAAAGCACCAATGCGCCATGACATTTGTCTGTATCACACTGCACCAAGTAATTTCGCATCATGCTTTGAAGCTACCGTGTCTACAATTTTGAACTCAATGGCATAGTAATTTGGTACAAGATAAATGTAGTTGCACACAACACCTCTTCATAATGGCCGGAGTACCGTGGTAACCGCACAAGCGAGAGCACAAGCCATCCTCCATCTCCAGTCGCACAAATACACTCAATATAATTTTTCAAATAAAGCATGCCTCATCTTCAGTCGCACAAACACATTCGATATAAAGTCCTTTTATCAAGTTAAGACATCTATATCTTGCAAATAAAGCATGCCCCATTAATATAATATCACGTCATTGTCAAGGAAAGCATGCTGCCATTGGCAGAGCTCCTGCAGGTTAAAAGGAACCTCCTTCTCTTGGTACCAGCAAAACCCACAGGTCAAAGGGCCCACCCGTTTGTTCGGGGTGCTCAAACCTGTAAGCTTGTCAACTGCAAAATCTTCTGATCTGCGAAAAAGGAATGGATAATTCGTCAAGGGTTTTACATCGATAAAACAATAAAGGGAACAGAACACAAATGGAAACGACCCTCATACACACTCTGATCTGTATAGACAGTTCTTATGTATATATAAGAGGAATGACATAGGGACAGATTGCCAATGGTTGTCAGAAACAACCTGAACCAAGCATAGAAATATTGTGCCTTACATAGATAGATGCGGCGCAGCCTGAACCAAGCTTACAAATATCATGCATTAAATAGATGAATGCAGTGGAACGCACACATAGTTTAATATTAATATATCCTGCAAGAGATGTGTAATATACATGTTCAGGACTTTAAATTTATGGGTAGAAGTAAACAAATATAGTCTGTCCAACGACGACCATCATGTACGTCTTTTATGGGCAAATTATCGCATGATAAATGAATTGGAAGGAGAAAATGAAAAACCCTAGCTCGAATCTGTACCTAAGTGATATATTCTTCTCAGGCTTCTCAACTACGGCACTTCTGTGCACATAAAAATAATTGCAGATCCATCAACAACAAAATTAATTTCACATTGGTCAGAATCAGTTCAGATCTCACATAATACAAACACATGCCCTCTTCATGAGACCCTGAACCTGCCCTTAGAGTTCAAATAAATGTACCATTTGATAGCAGACTAATACTTTGTTTTTGCTTTATACATGACTTGCTCACTGCTCATAGTATAAAGCTAACTCGGTTGTAAAGGGAACTGGAAAAACCACTCAAAAAAGTTAGAGAGCCCAAAAAAACTTCTGGACTGAAGTATAACTACTGAAATGGAGCACGCACCTGCCGTCGAGATGCAACCGCTCGGGCGCTCGATCGCAGAAAACGAATCCGGGGAATATGAGGACGGAAAGGTCTGCTGGTCTGCAATTGAGATGCAAAGAATCATGATTTATATTCAGGAGACCAAACATGGTAATAATCTAAATTTTCAGCTCGGGAACACAAACACTCGCAGCAATCTCGAAGGCACAAATTTGCCAATAATAGAACCAGATATAGACAGAAAGAACATCTTCACTCCCACTTAATCCAAGCAATGGTTCCAGTCAATCACAACTTCAGAAACAACCTTCAATAATCTGCATTCAAGAGGTCAACTGAATTAAAAATATTGTAAGTAACAAGCATTTAGGCTGGTGATATTGTTATAAACGTGTTGTCGAAGATTTGTAGAAACAAACTAAACGAGTTCTATCTTCTTTTCACTGCTTTTTTCTTCTGAGGATAGAAAAATAGAAATACCTCTGTTGGACCGCTCAAGTAGTAAAAGGGATCATTGCCCTTGCCTACACATGGGCCATGGCTCCAAATTCATAAGTCATGATCATTTGCATTCAGAGACTATCTTTAGAAGGATCTTGTTTGTGTTAGTGCTTCAGTATTGTCTGCGGCAAAGGATTAATAAGTTTGTTTTTGCACATGTGCGCATAGCAGCTAGCTGCGGCTGATATGTTTGTTGCGTATCTTGCCTGATTTTCCTGAATTCAGGCGTGAGGAATGAAACATTAGAATCTGGAGTACAAAACCTTGTCTAGCATATATATTACACAACTACTATCTAACATCACAAACTGGCCTGCAGTGGGGTAATAGGAAATGATCATATGACGAAAAATTAAACATAAAAGAAAATATTTTTGGAGAAGGAAGAACATGTCAGGAGGATCTGGTGAACCTGCTACGCATACTCATGTGGACTTACGGTTCCGGTGAAGTGGAGCTGATGGAAGAGGGGATCACGAGCAGCGGCGGGATGGTCGGCGCTGGAGCTCATGGCGAAGTGGACCCGTGGCGCGGCGGCGGAGGAAGGGGTCGTTGGCGCGGGCAGCGGCCGCGGTGGGACGTGGGGGCGGCGGCCGCGGCTGGAGGTGGGGCGGCAGCCGCCGCTGGATCTGGGCGCGACGGCCACGGCTGGAGCTGGGGCGGCGGCCGCGGCGGGAGGTGGCGGGGGCGGCCGCGACGGGCGGTGGCGCACCGCGAGACGGGTTAGCGTTTGAGGGAGGAAGATGGGGGAGGGGATCGGCGGCGGCTGCGAGGGCGAGGGCGGCGGCTTGATGTGCGAGGGCAACGTCGAAGGGACCTGGAGGCTTCGCTCGCTCGCTCGCTCGTTCGCACGTTGCCAGTCCAAGACAGGTTTTTTTCGCTGGTTTTCTTTCGTCAGTTTATTTTCGTCCGTTTTTTTGCGTGGAGGGGAGTACCTGGAGGCATCGCTCCCTCATAACGTTATTGGTTGGTTCGATTTTTTTTTGCATGGAGGGAAATACCTGGGAGATGGGAGGGAGTATGAAAATAAACCGTCTCGGCTGAGCGGGAGGTGGGAGCAAGTACCAAAGAAGTACCAAAAAAGACCGGGTGAGGTGGGACGAAAATAAAACCCGGAACATGACCTGCCAACTGAGACATTAGGAGTAGAGATATCTATCCCAAGCCACTAACTCCAGCCACTATAGCACCCTGTCGCTCCGACTGTCTGATGTCCAACAACAGACCGCCTCTTACGGCAATTAGCACTTTATTAGGCTGGTCGTAATGATAGTATCACAGTTAATAGCATGCATACCAACTAGTCAATTTTGACGAGGTGGCATAGTATTAAATGAAGGAAGAGAGGATGTAGTATCATATCATGATACCGTATCATACTAAATGCTATGCTACTTTGTGTCATGTATGACAATAAATAAAGTACTACATGATACTAATATATGATACTATGCATTAGGGAGGTAGTATCACACACTAGTATCATATGCATGATATTAGTATATGATACTCCCCATTACAATCAGCCTTAGCAGGCATCCAAGGCTGCCTTCCATTTCCAGCGCTACTAGGCTACACGCAGTGGGCTACACGAAGCTCGTGACTCATAATTACTAACAACTACTATCTCTGTCCAAATTTACAAGAGCATCTATAACTGGACCTCTCAAATCAGTCTCATAGATCTTGATAGGCCGCTCGGCCGATTTTTTTGACCTATATAGGCCCCTCAAAACACCCGGACTGCTCGGCACTCCATATCTAGCCCAAAAGTAGGGCAGATATGGGGGCGCCCGCATGCGTCCGGGCATGCCCACCACGTCGTGGCCCCACACGAAAACGCCCGAAAACCCAGTGGTTCGACGGACGCCGAGTCCGTCGCCACGGTGTGAACGCCGCGTGGTGCCGCTCAGGCTGCTGTAGAAGTGGCACAGGAGGGGCCTCCGCAGTGGGATGAGTGAACGCCCGCTCCTCAGCACCCCTACTATCCTCCAAGCTACTGATCGATTACCAAGTTAGGCCAAAAGCCTAAGCTTAGGGGTACGTGTTTCCACCGACTTTACATTCATGTTCACTTATTTCATTTGTCGGTGTCCACACTTTTTCATTGTATCATCCATGCTTAGAATTATTTTCTTACTTTCTTCTTGTGTGTTTAATAAACTTTAGAAAAACCAAAAAAAATAGTTGTAGTTAATTTACTTTCTAGGCATGCTTAGTTGTAGTATTAAATAGAAAACCCAAAAATATTTCCTTGTTCTTCTTTTGCTTGTTGGGAGATTTCCCGTATAAATAGTTTTTCTCGTTTTTGTTTTTCTCTTATTTGCTTGTTCAAGAAAATTAAAAACTCCAAAAATACTTCAGTGTGTTTCTCTGAATTTCTTTTCTTTTTATTCGAGTCGTACCGATGAGAAGACCACGATGAAAATGTTGAGTGGCTCTCAATTGAATGATTGTTGAACTAATAAAGAGCACATTTTACCTTGTATTCTCCTGTTAAATAAAATGTTTTGCAGATTCCAGCTTAGTCCATGGCACTCTTGCATTATTATTATTTTCATATCATTCGGTCATGCAAGTGAAAGGCAATAATGACGACATTCAATGAACTGGCCGTGGCAGAGAGAAACTGGTATGAACTCGACTTGTTCTGTCTGTGTAAATATGTTTAACCTAGCATCCATGATTCAGCCCATTATAATTAAACATGTTTGCAATGACAATTAAAGATTATAGTTTCTCAAGCCATGCATAAGTAGCTGGGAGTTGATAATGATTTATCTTGGATATTAATATAGCGTTAAAATGATTGTGATGTAGTATGATGATATCGTATCCTCCTCTGAATGTTCAAGTGGCTTGACTTGGTACATGTTCATGCATATAGTTGAACCAAAACCAACATAGCCTCTATAATCTCTATGTTCATGGTGATCATATCCTACTCATGCTAGTGTCCAATATTACTCATGCATAATGCATGATCATGATCGTTGTTGCTCTCTAGCTGGTCGTTTCTCAATCTAATTGCTAGCCTTCGCCTGTACTAAGTGGGGATTCTTCTTGTACATCAAAAACCTTGAACCTAAAGTTATTTCAGATGAGCCCACCATATCTACCTATATGCGGTATTACCCTGCCGTCCTAAGTAATTTTGCATGTGCTACCTCTAAAAACTTATAAAAAAATTATCCGTTTTGTGTGCCTGGATCGTTCATGGAACGATAGTAGGTGGTCAATATCTTCTATGCTAAGCGGGTTATTCTCAGGTCGATTGTTTATTCACTTGCCAGCGCACGAGAAAAGGGCGGTAATAGGGATGCCCAGTCCCAAACTGCAAAATACAAAAAGAGTTAATTGCTCGAATAATCAAACAAAAACTCCCAATGGAGCCATAACCTTTACTTTTATTGCTTGTGAACCGCCACTAGCCTGTTTAGCATGGGAGATATTGATAACTGATGGTCGTGAAGTAAATGAGAAGGGTACATGTCTCAAAATATCATTTATCTCTGTTTTAAAAATTGGGATCTGGCACCTCTACAAATCACTGCTTCCCTCTGCGAAGAGACTTTCTATTTACTTTTATGTTGTGTCACCACCTTCTAAAACAAGCGCCAGAAACTGAGTAGAGCACGGTTGTCATGATTTATGCATTATGTATAGCTAATGTTAGGTGCATTATGACTGGATCTTTTCTACCATGAATTACAATGTTTAGTTGCTGCTTGAACTTTGGAGGTGCTCTGCATTTATATTTTGCGGTCTCAGAAAGGGCTAGCGAGATACCACTATTGTCATATTATATCATGGTTGTTTTGACAACGTGTTGCTGTTTCAGATATCTTATTATTGCTCGCTAGCTAATTATGTCATTGATTTGAGTCATTATAATCTTTAAGAGTTATTGTCGACATGGTTAGTTTTAATGTTGGCTAAAATCATGGGTGCTATTTAAGCTTATTTATGCAAACAAGAGCAAAAGAGTTTGTAAAAGTTTTTCTTTTTCACTTTTAGTTTATCAACTGAATTGCTTGAGGACAAGCAAAGGTTTAAGCTTGGGGGAGTTGATACGTCTCCAACGTATCTACTTTTCCTAATGCTTTTCCTCTTGTTTTGGACTCTAATTTGCATGATTTGAATGAAACCAACCCCGGACTGACGTTGTTTTCAGCAGAACTACCATGGTTTTTTTGTATGCAGAAATAGAAGTTCTCGAAATAAAACGAAACTTTGCGAGGAATTTTTATATAATATATAAAAATTTCTAGAGGCAAGACCTACCGGAGAGGGGCCACTGGGTGGGCACAATCCACCAGGGTGCGCCCCCTCTCCTAGCGCACCCAGGTGGGTTGTCCCCACCTAGTGGCCCCGCTGACCCTGAAACCAATGCTATAAATTCCTATTTTCGGAGAAAAAATCAGGGAGAAAGAATTAACGCAATCCACGAGACGAAGCCGCCGCCAATCCCTGTTCTTCCTTGCGAGGGCAGATCTGGAGTCCGTTTGGGGCTCTGGATAGGGGGATCTTCGTTCTTCGTCATCACCAACGCTTTTCCATCGCCAATTCCATGATGCTCCCCACCGGGCGCGAGTAATTCCTTCGTAGGCTCGCTGGTCGGTGAGGAGTTTGATGAGATTCATCATGTAATCGAGTTAGTTTTGTTTGGGCTTCATCCCTAGTATCCACTATGTTCTTAGATTGATGTTGCTATGACTTTGACATGCTTAATGCTTGTCACTTTGGGCCTGGGTGCCATGATATCAGATCTGAACCGTTTATGTTATCATCATTATATCCATGTTCTAGATCCGATCTTGCAAGTTATAGTCATCTATTATGTGTTATGATCTGGCAACCTCGGAGTGACAACAACCGGGCCCACTCTCGATGATGACCGTAGTTTGAGGAGTTCATGTATTCACTATGTGTTAATGCTTTGTTTCGGTTCTCTATTAAAAGGAGGCCTTAATATCCCTTAGTTTCCAATATGGACCCCACTGCCACGGGAGGGTACGACAAAAGATGTCATGCAAGTTTTTTTAATAAAGCATGTATGACTATTTACGGAATACATGCCTACATTATATCGATGAACTGGAGCTAGTGTCGTGTCGCCCTAGGTTATAATTGTCACATGATGAATATCATCCAACAAGTCACCGATCCAATGCCTACGAACTTTTCCATATTGTTTCTGCTAAGTTACTACTGCTATCATCACTGTTACACTTGCTACAAAATTATTGCTATCACTGTTACTCTTACTATTGCTGCTGTCACTACTATCAAAACTATCAAACTACTTTGCTACTGATCACTTTGCGGCAGATAATTAATCTCTAGGTGTGCTTGAATTGATAACTCAGCTGCTAATACCTTCAAATATTCTTTGGCTCCCCTTGCGTCGAATCTATAAATTTAGGTTGAATACTCTACCCTCGAAAATTGTTGCGGTCCCCTATACTTGTGGGTTATCAATCATCATACCTAGTCCAATCTCATTACCAGCAAGTCTCTTTACTCATTCCGTGATACATCATCCCACAACTAACTCATTAGTCACATTGCTTTCAAGGCTTATAGTGATGTGCACTACCGAGAGGGCCCAGAGATACCTCTCCGATACTCGGAGTGACAAATCCTAATCTTGATCTATGCCAACCCAACAAACACCTTCAGAGACACCTGTAGAGCATCTTTATAATCACCCAGTTATGTTGTGACGTTTGATAGAACACAAGGTTTTCCTTCGGTATTCGGGAGTTGCATAATCTCATAGTCAGAGGAATATGTATAAGTCATGAATAAAGCAATAGCAATAAAACTTAACGATCATTATGCTAAGCTAACGGATGGGTATCTTGCCCATCACATCATTCTCTAATGATGTGATCTCATTCATCAAATGACAACACATGTCTATGGTTAGGAAACTTAACCATCTTTGGTTAACAAGCTAGTCAAGTAGAGGCATACTAGGGACACTCTGTTTTGTCTATGTATTCACACATGTACTAAGTTTCCGGTTAATACAATTCTAGCATGAATAATAAACATTTATCATGATATAAGGAAATATAAATAACATCTTTATTATTGCCTCTAGGGCATATTTCCTTCAGTCTCCCACTTGCACTAGAGTCAATAATCTAGTTCACATCGCCATGTGATTTAACACTCTATAGTTCACATCACCATGTGACCAATACCCAAAGGGTTTACTAGAGTCAATAATCTAGTTCACATCGCCAAGTGATTAACACCCAAAGAGTACTAAGGTGTGATCATGTTTTGCTTGTGAGAAAAGTTTAGTCAATGGGTTTGCCACATTCAGATCCATATGTATTTTGCAAATTTCTATGTCTACAATGCTCTGCATAGAGCTACTCTAGCTAATTGCTCCCACTTTCAATATGTCTCCAGATTGAGACTTAGAGTCATCCGGATCAGTGTCAAAGCTTGCATCGACGTAACCCTTTACGACGAACTTTTTGTCACCTCCATAACCGAGAAACATATCCTTATTCCACTAGGGATAATTTTGACCGTTGTCCAGTGATCCACTCCTGGATCACTATTGTACCCTCTTGCCAAACTCATGGTGAGGTACGCAATAGGTCTGGTACACAGCATAGCATACTTTATAGAACCTATGAATGAGGCATAGGGAATGACTTTTCATTCTCTTTCTATTTTCTGTCGTGGTCGGGTTTTGAGTCTTTAGTCAACTTCACACCTTACAACACAGACAAGAACTCCTTCGTTGACTGTTCCATTTTGAACTACATCAAAATCTTGTCAAGATATGTACTTAGTGAAAAAAAACTTATCAAGCATCTTGGTCTATCTCTATAGATCTTGATGCTCAATATGTAAGCAGCTTCACCGAGGTCTTTCTTTGAAAAGCTCCTTTCAAACACTCCTTTATGCTTTCCAGAAAATTCTACATCATTTTCGATCTACAATATGTCATTCACATATACTTATCAGAAAGGCTGTAGTGCTCCCACTCACTTTCTTGTAAATACAGGCTTCACCGCAAGTTTGTATGAAATTGTATGCTTTGATCAACTCATCAAAGCATATATTCCTACTCCGAGATGCTTGCACCAGTCCATAGATGGATCGCTGGAGCTTGCATATTTTTTAGCACTTTTAGGATTGACAAAACCTTCTTGTTGCATCATATACAACTCTTCTTTAAGAAATCCATTAAAGAATACAGTTTTGACATCCATTTGCCAGATTTCATAAAATGTGGCAATTGCTAACATGATTCGGACAGACTTAAGCATCACTACGAGTGAGAAAATCTCATAGTAGTCAACACCTTGAACTTGTCCAAAACCTTTTGCGGTAAGTCGAGCTTTGTAGATAGTAACACTACCATCAGCGTCCGCCTTCCTCTTGAAGATCCATTTGTTCTTAATGGCTTGCCGATCATCGGGCAAGTCAACCAAAGTCCATACTTTGTTTTCATACATGGATCCCATCTCAGATTTCATGGCCTCAAGCCATTTCACGGAATCTGGGCTCATCATCACTTCATCATAGTTCGTAGGTTTGTAATGGTCTAGTAACATGACTTCCAGGATAGGGTTACCATACCACTATGGTGCGAAACATACTCTGGTTTACCTACGAGGTTCGGTAGTAACTTGATCTGAAGTTTCATGATCATCATCAGTAACTTACTCACTAATTGGTGTAGGCATCACTGGAACTGATTTTTGTGATGAACCACTATCCAATTCAGGAGAAGGTACAATTACATCATCAAGTTCTACTTTCCTCCGACTCACTTCTTTCGAGAGAAACTCCTTCTCTAGAAAGATTCCATTCTTAGCAACGAATATCTTGCCTTCGGATCTGTGATAGAAGGTGTACCCAACAGTTTCCTTTGGGTATCCTATGAAGAGGCATTTCTCCGGTTTGGGTTTGAGCTTATCAGGTTGAAGCCTTTTTATATAAGCATCGCAGCCCCAAAATTTAAGAAACGACAGCTTTGGTTTCTTGCCAAACCATAGTTCATACGGTGTCGTCTCAATGGATTTAGATGGTGCCCTATTTAACGTGAATTCAGATGTCTCTAATGCATAACCCCCAAAACGATAGCGGTAAATCGATAAGAGACATCATAGATCGCACGATATCTAATAAAATATGGTTACGATATTCGGACACACCATTACGCTGTGGTGTTCTAGGTGGCGTGAGTTGTGAAATTATCTCACATTGTTTCAAATGAAGGCCAAAACTCGTAACTCAAATATTCGCCTCTGTGATCAGATCACAGAAACTTTATTTTCTTATTACGATGATTCTCCACTTCACTCTGAAATTCTTTGAACTTTTCAAAATGATTCATACTTGTGTTTTATTAAGTAGATATACCCATATCTGCTCAAATCAATTGTGAAGGTTAGAAAATAACGATACCCGCCACGAGCCTCAACACTCATCGGACCGCATACATCGGTATGTATTATTTCTAATAAGTCAGTGGCTCACTCCATTGTTTCGGAGAACAGAGTCTTAGTCATCTTGCCCATGAGGCATGGTTCGCAAGCATCAAATGATTCATAATCAAGTGATTCCAAAAGTCCATCCGCATGGAGTTTCTTCATGCGCTTTACACCAATATGACTTAAACGGCAGTGCCACAAATATGTTGCACTATCATTATCAACTTTGCATATTTTGGCATCAATATTATGACTATCTGTATAACCACGACCGAGATTCAACAAATCATTCACATTGGGTGTATGACCATTGAAGGTTTTATTCATGTAAATAGAACAATAATTATTCTCTAACTTAAATGAATAACCATATTGCAATAAACATGATCCAATCATATTCATGCTCAACGCAAACACCAAATAACATTTTTATGTTCAACACTAATCCCGAAGGTAGAGGGAGTATATGATGGTGATCTTATCAACCTTGGAATCACTTCCAACACACACCGTTGCCTCGCCCTCAACTAGTCTATTTTCATTTTGTAACTCCTGTTTCGAGTTACTAATCTTAGAAACTGAACCGGTATCAAATACCCTGGAGTTACTATGAACACTAGTAAAGTACACATCAATCACATTTATATCAAATATACCTTTATCTTTGCCATCATTCTTATCCGCCAACTACTTGGGGCAGTTCTGCTTCCAGTGACCAGTCCCTTTGCAGTAGAAGCACTCAGTTTCAGGCTTAGGTCCAGACTTGGGCTTCTTCCCGGGAGTAGCAACTTGCTTGCTATTCTTCTTGAAGTTCCCCTTCTTCCCTTTGCCATTTTTCTTGAAACTAGTGGTCTTGTTAACCATCAACACTTGATGCTCCTTTTTGATATCTTCCTCCGTAGCCTTTAGCATTGCGAAGAGCTTGGGAATTGTCTTTTCCATCCCTTGCATATTATAGTTCATCACGAAGTTCCAGTGACTTGGTGATAGTGACTAGAGAACTTTGTCAATCACTATCTTATCTGGAAGATTAACTCCCACTTATTTCAAGTGATTGTAGTACTCAGACATTCTGCGCACATGCTCACTGGTTGAGCTATTCACCTCCATCTTGTAGGCAAAGTACTTGTCAGAGGTCTCATACCTCTCGACTTGGGCATGAGTCTGAAATACCAATTTCAGCTCTTGGAACATCTTATATGCTTCGTGGCATTCAAAACATTTTTGGAGCCCCGGTTCTAAGCCGTAAAGCATGGCGCACTAAACTATCAAGTAGTCATCATACAGAGCTTGCCAAACGTTCATAACGTCTGCACCTGCTCCTGCAAAAGGTCCGTCACCTAACGGTGCATTAAGGACATAAGTATTATGTGCAGCAATAAGGATAATCCTCAGATCACGGATCCAGTCCGCATCATTTATACTATCATTTTTCAACTTATTTTTCTCTAGGAACATATCAAAAATAAACGAGGAGCTATAACATGAGCTATTGATCTACAACATAATTGGAAAATACTATCAGGACTAAGCTCATGATAAATTAAAGTTCAATTAATCATATTACTTAAGAACTCCCACTTAGATAGACATCCCTCTAGTCATGTAAATGATCATGCGATCCATATCAACTAAACCATGTCCAATCATCACGTGAGATGGAGTAGTTTTCAATAGTGAACATCTCTATGTTGATCATATCTACTATATGATTCACGTTCGACCTTTCAGTCTCAGTGTTCCGAGGCCATATCTGCATATGCTAGGCTTGTCAAGTTTAACCCGAGTATTCTGCGTGTGCAAAACTGTCTTGCACCTGTTGTATGTGAACGTAGAGCTTATCACACCCGATCATCACGTGGTGTCTCGACACGATGAACTTACGCAACGGTGCATACTCAGGGAGAACGCTTATACCTTAAAATTTAGTGAGGGGTCATCATATAATGGTACCGCCGTACTAAGCGAAATAAGATGCATAAAGGATAAACATCACATGCAATCAAAATATGTGATATGATATGGCCATCATCATCTTGTGCCTTTGATCTCCATCTCCAAAGCACCGTCATGATCTCCATCGTCACCGGCTTGACACCTTGATCTCCATCGTAGCATCATTGTCGTCTCGCCAAATATTGCTTCGACGACTATCTCTACCACTTAGTGATAAAGTAAAGTAATTACATGGCGATTGCATTTCATACAATAAAGCGACAACCATAAGGCTCCTGCCAGTTGCCGATAACTTTTACAAAACATGATCATCTCATACAACAATTTATATCTCATTACGTCTTGACCATATCACATCACAACATACCCTGCAAAAACAAGTTAGACATCCTCTAATTTGATGTTGCAAGTTTTACGTGGCTGCTACGGGCTTCTAGCAAGAACCGTTCTTACCTACGCATCAAAACCACAACGGTATTTTGGTCAAGTGTGTTGTTTTAACCTTCAACAAGGACCGGCCATAGTCAAACTCGATTCAACTAAAGTTGGAGAAACAGACACCCGCCAGCCACCTGTGTGCGAAGCACGTCGGTAGAACCAGTCTCATGAACACGGTCATGTAATGTCGGTCCGGGCCGCTTCATCCAACAATACCGCCGAATCAAAGTAAGACGTTGGTGGTAAGCAGTATGACTATGATCTCCCACAAATCTTTGTGTTCTACTCATGCATATATCATCTATGCATAGACCTGGCTCGGATGCCACTGTTGGGGAACGTAGCATGCAATTTCAAAAAAAATTCCTACGATCATGCAAGATCTATCTAGGAGATGCATAGAAATGAGACGGGGAGAGTGTGTCCACGTACCCTCATAGACCGAAAGCGGAAGCGTTTAGTAACGCGGTTGATGTAGTCAAACGTCTTCACGATCCAACCGACCAAGTACCGAACGTAC
The DNA here is from genome assembly GCA_034509565.1 of Triticum monococcum. Lineage (NCBI taxonomy): Eukaryota > Viridiplantae > Streptophyta > Magnoliopsida > Poales > Poaceae > Triticum > Triticum monococcum. The sequence continues at coordinate 49,838,723 of CM067846.1, forward strand.
GGCACCTCCGTGTTCAGCACACGTTCAACACGATGACGTCCCTCGAGCTCTTGATCCAGTAGAGGGTCGAGGGAGAGTTTCTTCAGCATGACGGCGTAGCGACGGTGTTGGTGATGTGATCCGCGTAGGGCTTCTCCTAAGCACTACGACAATATGACCGAGGTGGTAAACTATGGAGGGTGGAACCGCACACGGCTAATAAACAACTATTGTGCTTTGAGGTGCCCCCTTGCCCCCGTATATAAAGGAGGAGGGGAGGAGGCTGGCCACAAGGGGAGCGCCAAGGAGAGGGGAGTCCTACTAGGACTCCAGTCCTAGTAGGATTCGCCCCCCTTTTTTCCTTCTACCGGAGGGGGAAAAGGGGAAGGAGAGGGAGTAGGAGAAGGAAAGAGGGGTGGCGCCCCCTTCCCTAGTCCAATTCGGGCTCCTCCCTTGTGGGGGGCACACCAGCCCCTTGTGGGCTGGTTAGCCTTCCTCCTATGTCCCATATCTTTCCCCGGGGGGTTCCGGTAACCCCTCCGGTACTCCGGTATGTATCCGATACACTCTGAAACCCTTCCGGTGTCCGAATACTACCTTCCAATATATCAATCTTTACCTCTTGACCATTTCCAGACTCCTCGTCATGTACGTGATCTCATCCGGGACCCCAAACAAACCTCAGTCACAAAAACACATAACTCATAAATACAAATCATCATAGACCGTTAAGCGTGCGGACCCTATGGGTTCGAGAACTATGTAGACATGAGCGAGACCCATATCCGGTCAATAAATAATAGCGGAACCTGGATGCTCATATTGGTTCCTACATAGTCTACAAAGATCTTTATCGGTCAAACCGCAAAAATCGACCGTGAATAGGCGAACCACTAGACGTCGAACCCCAATTTCATATCATACATCTGTTGGAAAGATATCCTAAGAGCTACTTGAATTCCCACCTATGAAACTCCCGAAACTTTCCGGTTATGCAATCAGGTGTTGGGGATACAGGGGAAGCATAATATCTCACCAAAACTAGCAATACCTACATCCAACTGTATCCATCCTTCAACACATAACCAAGAAACCTTTAGAAACCATCTACCTCAACCTTCGAAAAGCATCCGTTATACAAGTTATGGCGATACTCCCGAACTCCCGCCCAGTACTGGGTGGCGTCGAGGTTATCTCACCAACGAACTGCATAAAGGAGATTTTCGATGTCGCGAACATATCTTAAGTATACCAGAATTGCAATGATAAAATTATGATGACAACACCTCAGAGCTCAACTCCCCGGGACACTTCCACTAAACCCCTGACAGGAGGCACCAAGACAGTGTTCTCATCATAAGCCATCGGAACAAATCCAAGATACTCGCGTGATCCTAAAAATTTTTTTTAGTGAAATTTGAGAAGAGAAGAGTCAAAACTCTACGTCAGGATGCCTTACCAGAGCGATGAAGGGACTGGGGAGTAAAAAGAATTCCTAACTCTCCGATATATAATTCCTAATTGACTCAAAACATTTTTCTAGACACAACTCGGCTGCTAAAAACGATCAAGCAATGGGGGCTCCTAAGGTCGGGGAAGGCTCTGATTACCAACTTGTAACACCCTCGATGCGACTATATCTCCCACGTGTCGAGGCACGACTTAGAGGCATAATCGCATTGAAGGCATATGTCGCAAGTGAGGTAATCTTCACACAACCCATGTAATACATAAGGGAAAGAGATACATAGTTGGCTTACAATCGCCACTTCACACAAATACATGAATAAAGCATTACATCATTCAATTACACTCAAGGTCCGACTACGGAACCAAAATAAAAGAAGAACCCCAAATGCGACAAAGGTCCCCGATCGACCCCAACTGGGCTCCACTACTGATCAACTAGAACGAAACAATATAAAGGACAAGATCTTCATCGAGCTCCTCCTGAGCTTGGTTGCGTCATCTGCACGGACTCATCGGCACCTGCAAGCTGGTTTTGGAAGTATCTGTGAGCCACGTGGACTCAGCAATCTCGCACCCTCGCGATCAAGACTATTTAAGCTTATGGGTAAGGTAAAGGTATGAGGTGGAGCTGCAGCAGGCGACTAGCATATATGGTGGCTAACATACGCAAATGAGAGCGAGAAGAGAAGGCAAAGCACGGTCGATAAAAGTATGATCAAGAAGTGATCCTGGACTACCTATGTCAAGCATAACTCCAACAACCGTGTTCACTTCCCGGACTCCGCCGGAAAGAGACCATCACGGTTACACACGCGGTTGATTCATTTTAATTAAGGTCAACTTTAGGTTTTCTACAACCGGACGTTAACAAATTCCCATCTGCCCATAACCGCGGGCACGGCTTTCAAAAGTTCAAATCCCTGCAGGGTGTCCCAACTTAGCCCATGACAAGCTCTCACGGTCAACGAAGGAATAGACCTCCACCCGAGATGTTCCGATCAGACTCGGTATCCCGGTACAACAAGACATTTCGACAGGGTAAAACTAAACCAGCAACACCGCCCAATGCGCCGACATCCTGATGGGAGCTGCACATATCTCGTTCTCAGGGCAACACCGGATGAGACATCCTACGAGTAAAACCAGCCCTCAAGTTTCCCCGAGGTAGCCCCGCAGTCTACTCAGTTCGGACCAACACTTAGACAAGCACTGGCCCCGGGGGGGGGGGGGTTAAAATAAAGATGACCCTCGGGATGCGCGACTCCCAAGGGAAAAGGCTAGGTGGCAAATGGTAAAACCAACGTTGGGCATTGCTGGCAAAGCTTTACTTAAGGCGAACTGTCAAGGGGTTCCCATTATAGCCCAACCGCGTAAGGGACGCAAAATCCGGGAACATAACACCGATATGACGGAAACTAGGGCGGCAAGAGTGGAACAAAACACCAGGCATAAGGCCGAGCCTTCCACCCTTTACCAAGTGTATAAATGCATTAATTAAATAAGATATATTGTGATATCCTAACAAGTAAATAAATGTTCCAACAAGGAACAAACTTCAATCTTCACCTGCAACTAACAACGCTATAAGAGGGGCTGAGCAAAGCGGTAACATAGCCAATCAACGGTTTGCTAGGACAATGGTGGGTTAGAGGCTGAACATGGCAATTTGGGAGGCTGACAAGCAAGTGGTAGGCATCGTAGCAATGGCATAGCAAAAGAGCGAGCAAACTAGCATAGCAAAGATAGTAGTGATTTCGAGGGTATGATCATCTTGCCTGAAATCCCGCAAGGAAGAAGAACGAGTCCATGAAGAAGACAAACGGACGTAGTCGAACGGTTCCTCACAAACACGACGTTACCGGAATCAACCCGAGGAAGCAATCACCGGAAAAGAAGCAAACAACATAGTAAACAACCACTACAACAACATGGCACGATGCGCAAACAAGTATGATGCATGTCCGGTTTAAAGAGGCATGGCATGGCAAAATGCACAAGCAATCCTACAAATTAAGTGGAGCTCAATATGCAACGAGTTGCATATTGACGAAACACCACGTCAAATATTTAGTTCTCTCTCGGTTATGTACCCCAACAATATTAAATGTTGATTAACATGGCAAGAGGTGAAGCACAACAAAACTACCTATCTAGGCAAGTTTAAATGAGGCCGGAAGCAACAAACAACAATTCCGGTAAATCCCCATAGCATATTTTAGATTTGGTCCTGATCTGTCCTAAACACAATTTTAGAGTTGTTTAACATGCAAAGTGATGCCACCAAGATAAACTAGGCAAAATTCTACCCCATTTACATATAAAGATAATTTAATTCGAAGCTACGGTTATTTAGTTATGAATTAATTCATTTTAGCATGGCATAGGGGCAAATTAATGCAAAAAACATTTTAAACATTTCAAACATAGGTGAAAGTTGGATATTATTAATCTACGCAAAATTCTGAGCAAGTTTCATATATAAATCATTTTAAACCGATGCACCATTTGTGAGTTATTAAATGCATGAAGAACAGGGGCTATACTATAAAACTGGCAAACTCTGGATAATTAGCTAAATTCGCAGACACTGAAAAAAAACACTGCTGGGCTGAAACTGAGACAAGCCCACTCAGAAAAGAAAAAAAACAAAAGGCGGGGCGCTGGGGGCGGCTCACCCCTGGGCTGCGGCCTGGCTGGAGGAGAGGGAGGCAGGCCGCGGTGTTGGGCTTCGGGATCTGGCTGGAGAGGCCTGGAAGCATCTGGGCCTGAGGCGGAGGAGGCTGGGCCGCGGCGCTGGCTGCAGATCTGGGCCGAATGCGGGGCGCGCAGCTCGCTGGGCCTGGGAGGCCATGGTCCACGCGGGGAGGAGGCGGAGGCGCTCGTCGTCCTCCCCCGATCCCGCCTGGATCAGGGCAAGGGCGGCGGCTGAGGCACGACGCCGGCGAGGGGACGACGCCGGGGAGGCGGGGACAGCGGAGCCCGGTCCGGCGGAGGAAGATGGGAGCTCGGCTCGATGGATGGCGGCTGGAGAGCGAAGGGGCGATGGGGCGGACTCCGGCGAGGGACTTGGCGTCGGGCAACGCAGGGAAAATGGCAGCGCAGGTCAGGGACGAAGCAGGGGCGCGGCTGACACCGGGCGAGGACGACGTTCTCCGGTGAGGCGTCATATCCGGCGGCTTGTCTCCTGCTGGGACCAAAGAAACAGGGGGGCGGCGACGAGTGATGAGGAAGGAGCTCCCGGCCATGCTGCGATGCGGCTCCTGCGCGAAGAAACAGAGAGAGAGAGGGAACCGGGTGAGAGAGAGAGAGAGCTACGAGGGAGAGAAAAATGGAGGCGAGGTCGGCCTGGCAGGGGAGCTCGGCTCCTGGATCGAGAGGGTGGGCGCTGGTTGGTTGGGCGATGAGATCGAGGGAGATTGACTGAGGGGATCCCGAGAGATTGGAAGTGGCGGCGGCCGACAGGACAAGACTCCTAGATTTTAGGGTTTAGACAAGTTGGTTTATATATAGCAAGTGGAAAAAATAGTTAGGGGCTATCGGACCCCTCCGATCGTAATCGGACGGTCGCGAATAAAATAGCTAGGGAGGTCAAATAAGAAAACGGTGACGTTTTGTAGACGTTTGGGGATGATTCGGACACGATGGTGGCGACTGCTCGGGTCGGGTCCGGGACAATTTTCGGACGCACGCGAGGTGGGCTGCGGGCTGACGAGAGAGGTTAGGTTGGACCTGGCGGTAGGTAGTGATCTGTGTAGACGGTCCCGGGCTGAGAGAAGAGAAGAGAGGGAAGCCCGGCATCTGTTTCCGGAGACCGAAAACTTCCGACGTTAGACCGGCTACTATTGCCGCTATAATTATCCGTTGGGGCGTCAAACGAACTCCGATTGCGATGAAACTTGACAGGCGGTCTGTCTACACTAAAATAAGACCACACGTCAAATCTCATCCCATTCCGAGAACATTTTCTGGCCACTTATAAAATACTATTTCGGACATGCCGCGGGCGCGTGCAAGTGTGGTTGGGCTCAGAACGGACAACAGAGAGAACTCGAAGAACTCGGACGAATGCAGGTTTGAAAACATGATGATGCAATGCACATGATGACATGATGAAATGCAACACGCAAGCAAATGACATGGCAACGACAACGAATAACGGGAAGACACGTGGCACATCGGTCTCGGGGCGTTACAACACTCCACCACTACAAGAGGATCTCGTCCCGAGATCTAGAATGGCACCGGAGGGAAAAACGGAAGAGAAAGAGGAGAGGTAAAACTAAGTTACTTCTTTGACAAACGAGTGAAACCAAAGAACCTTGCGAGGTTGAACAAATTCGATAAAAGAATACCACGAAGGTGAACTAGGTCGGAAACACTCCGTTAGAAACGGGGAACAAAGAGCATTGCGAAACCTTGAGGTTGAAGGGAAGATATATATAGAAAAACACTCCGGTTAAGGAAAGGGATCAAGGAAAACCAAAATTCGGGCAGCACTCCGGTTGAAAAGAAAAGGAATTGAATAATAACTTGATAAGATGAGAAGATACTTGATGAAATCACAATACTGCCTCCATAACTATTGAATGGATGGAACGAAGGGTAAAAAATATCTCGGACAGCACTCCGGTAGAGAAGGGAGTCAAAATTTGATAATATGAGAGAGCTCAAATGAAAAAAAAACACGACACTCCGGTTGAGAAAGGGATGCAAGACTTGATAAGGTGAAAAGAACTGAACAAAGGGGCACAATACTCCGGTTAAGCAAGATAGGGAAGGAATAAGAGTGATATAATTTGGACAACACTCCGCTTGTAAATGGAAGGAATTGAACAAGACAAGATGAGAGGATACTTGAAAAGAGGACACAACACTCCAATTAAAAGGATAGGCACGACAAGAACACGATCCTGATAAAACAAGAAGATGGGTTGAAGAGAGCAACATCACCATGCCTCCGGAACAAAAGAGTAGAAGATAGATAATTGAGATAGGAGAATGGAGAAGAAAATGCCAACTTCTGCCACAAAAGAGCTTGAGAAGGCATTCTTAGGAGAAGGGTCGAACGGAATTGTTGGAAATCCAACAGCGAAAAGAGTAGCTTGATATGGGCTTAAGGAATACATCTCAAATTATGAGGTGACAACCTGCCACTCACGGAAAGAAGAATTGGATTGATAGGAACAAGGAGACAAGAAACTATTTCACCGGGAGGATAAAAGAAGAGCTTGGGTCAATTATACGCCTGACAATAGCAAGATCCTTAGGGAAAGCTTTAGGTGAAATATTACCCAAGATAGCTCCAATGACGAGATTGATGGATTTAAAATACCTCATTCTTAATAACATGTAAAACATGAACTCAAATTATCAAGAATGATGTAAAACCACCTCCCAAGATACGGTAGAAAGAAATTGTACTCCGGATAGCAAGATGAAGAAAGCTTGAGTTTCTTGGAAAAGAATCTCGATGAACACTTCGAGAATGAAATAATCCTTGATGAACCACCATGTAGAACCTCCATGAAGAAACTCCGGTAAACAAAAGAAAGATCCAAAATAATTGACTGATGTAAAGAATAAGATTTAAGCCTCGCAATGATTTAGATAGAGAACTCCATGATAATATAATTGAAAGAGGTTGGAACTCCGGGAAAGAAAGATGAGCACTTGAACCCAAGAATTTAATCATCGAGAACAAACTCCGGTAAACAAAAGGATGAAACAAATGGAAGGAAAAAAAGTTGAAAAACACAAGCGAAGCCTTGCGACGATTTAGATGAATCTCCATGGTGATATAATTGAAATAACTTGGAGCTCCGGAAAGGAAAGATGAACAAAAGAAATCAAGAATTTTGATGAACCTCCGGAATAAGGAATTAATCACTTGGATGAAACACGAATATGAATTGTGTTATGCTTATCCTTCACCAATTTAAATTGATGACAAACAACGGATTTGGCATATTACTAATTCTCGTATCAAGGATTAAGAGAGATATCACGTAAACTTGAGGAAGTCTTCAACGAACCACCGGTAGGGTAGAAACAACGAATAAATTGATAAGGAAGAGAAATCTGGAAGAACCACCGTAAGAATTGAAAAAGAACGAATAAAAGATAACGAATCACCGGGAAGAATTTGCAGATGAACGAATGCTTGAGAGAAACTAGATACATGAGAACGAAGGGATCACGGACTGATTAAAGATCACTTGAACGAAGCACCGGTAAGATTTGGAGAAGCATAGCTGAAAACTAAGAATGAATAATTCTGAAATAATGGCCTTCGGAGAATCAAACTGAAAAGACTCCTGAATATCTCCTGATGGGTGAAAAGGATTCTCACGATGAGAACAATTACGAGAGGATGGCAACAAGCTAGCACCACGAATCTCTGAGAGAACGGATAAGATATGGAGGTAAAACTCTTCTTCGATCTTCAAATGATGAGAAGGACGACGAGAAACACCACCTTGAATTATTGAGACACTCCGGAATAAAGAAGAATAGAAAAGTTGAACCAATGATGAAAAGAATTATAAGATCTTGGAGAAAGGCATTTGACTGATGATGATTCATTCTTACGTCAAACTTCGAAAGAAAATTTGAGGATAGCTCCGGGAAAATAAGAAGAGTCATGTAAGATCCTGGGAAAAGACCTGTGGGTTAGGGCCCACTCAAGAGAAAACACCGTTAGAATGATTAAAAAGAGGGGTTGCACCGGTTGAATTAAATGGCTTGAATGAGATAAACAATCTCGAAATATCTTGAACGAATGCAGAGTGAAAACACGAATCTCCGAGACATCTAGAGCACTCCGGAACAATAGAATAACGAGAAGTGAATTATTATGAGGTGCACCGGCATGAGAAGGTATTTGAAACAAGGAAAAGACATGATCAACAAAGCTTGACTTGAAACCACCGGAGAATAAAAAAAACAAAGAATGATAAACTTGAAGCTCCGTTAGTATCTTCATGAGCATCACCGGATAAGAAGATTGACGGAAAAGGAATGGAGAGGCTTCCCATCAATAAAATGGATACTTGAATAAGACATCTGGGTCCTCGAAGAAAAACAAGGGAGGGGGGGGGTGGGAAAAAACAAAGACAATTTGGGAACGGATGAAACAAACACCGTTGAGAAGAAGTGATAATTGATCTTGCGGGAGTTGAAATGATCGGATCCACTTGAAGAGAAACACGCCGGTGAGAAGAATTGACAAAACAATCTTGATGATCAAGAAGGAATGGTATCCACATCAGGGTATGAGAACACCATTTGGGGAAGGTATGGAATCAACATTTGACTTCGAAGCAACTCGAATACCACAACTCAAAACAAAAACAAAGGGTTGGCTTGCAGAATAAGCCGGAACAAACATATGATAGAGATTTCGTCCGAAGTTTTCGTGGTGGGACCTACACGGGCTCGATCGTACAGCACCATCATGTACAAGGCAGTGCACATGACATACGAAGCGTCCCCGAGTCAGCATAGCCAAGGACTCTTTAAGACACAACGAGACCACTGTAAAATCGACCGTGAATAGGCGAACCACTAGACGTCGAACCCCAATTTCATATCATACATCTGTTGGAAAGATATACTAAGAGCTACTTGAATTCCCACCTATGAAACTCCCGAAACTTTCCGGTTATGCAATCAGGTGTTGGGGATACAGGGGAAGCATAATATCTCACCAAAACTAGCAATACCTACATCCAACTGTATCCATCCTTCAACACATAACCAAGAAACCTTTAGAAACCATCTACCTCAACCTTCGAAAAGCATCCGTTATACAAGTTATGGCCATACTCCCGAACTCCCGCCCAGTACTGGGTGGCGTCGAGGTTATCTCACCAACGAACTGCATAAAGGAGATTTTCGATGTCGCGAACATATCTTAAGTATACCAGAATTGCAACGATAAAATTATGATGACAACACCTCAGAGCTCAACTCCCCGGGACACTTCCACTAAACCCCTGACAGGAGGCACCAAGACAGTGTTCTCATCATAAGCCATCGGAACAAATCCAAGATACTCGCGTGATCCTAAAAAATTTTTAGTGAAATTTGAGAAGAGAAGAGTCAAAACTCTACGTCAGGATGCCTTACCAGAGCGATGAAGGGACTGGGGAGTAAAAAGAATTCCTAACTCTCCGATATATAATTCCTAATTGACTCAAAACATTTTTCTAGACACAACTCGGCTGCTAAAAACGATCAAGCAATGGGGGCTCCTAAGGTCGGGGAAGGCTCTGATTACCAACTTGTAACACCCTCGATGCGACTATATCTCCCACGTGTCGAGGCACGACTTAGAGGCATAATCGCATTGAAGGCATATGTCGCAAGTGAGGTAATCTTCACACAACCCATGTAATACATAAGGGAAAGAGATACATAGTTGGCTTACAATCGCCACTTCACACAAATACATGAATAAAGCATTACATCATTCAATTACACTCAAGGTCCGACTACGGAACCAAAATAAAAGAAGAACCCCAAATGCGACAAAGGTCCCCGATCGACCCCAACTGGGCTCCACTACTGATCAACTAGAACGAAACAATATAAAGGACAAGATCTTCATCGAGCTCCTCCTGAGCTTGGTTGCGTCATCTGCACGGACTCATCGGCACCTGCAAGCTGGTTTTGGAAGTATCTGTGAGCCACGTGGACTCAGCAATCTCGCACCCTCGCGATCAAGACTATTTAAGCTTATGGGTAAGGTAAAGGTATGAGGTGGAGCTGCAGCAGGCGACTAGCATATATGGTGGCTAACATACGCAAATGAGAGCGAGAAGAGAAGGCAAAGCACGGTCGATAAAAGTATGATCAAGAAGTGATCCTGGACTACCTACGTCAAGCATAACTCCAACAACCGTGTTCACTTCCCGGACTCCGTCGGAAAGAGACCATCACGGTTACACACGCGGTTGATTCATTTTAATTAAGGTCAACTTTAGATTTTCTACAACCGGACGTTAACAAATTCCCATCTGCCCATAACCGCGGGCACGGCTTTCGAAAGTTCAAATCCCTGCAGGGTGTCCCAACTTAGCCCATGACAAGCTCTCACGGTCAACGAAGGAATAGACCTCCACCCGAGACGTTCCGATCAGACTCGGTATCCCGGTACAACAAGACATTTCGACAGGGTAAAACTAAACCAGCAACACCGCCCGATGCGCCGACATCCTGATGGGAGCTGCACATATCTCGTTCTCAGGGCAACACCGGATGAGACATCCTACGAGTAAAACCAGCCCTCAAGTTTCCCCGAGGTGGCCCCGCAGTCTACTCAGTTTGGACCAACACTTAGACAAGCACTGGCCCCGGGGGGGGGGGGGGTTAAAATAAAGATGACCCTTGGGATGCGCGACTCCCAAGGGAAAAGGCTAGGTGGCAAATGGTAAAACCAACGTTGGGCATTGCTGGCAAAGCTTTACTTAAGGCGAACTGTCAAGGGGTTCCCATTATAGCCCAACCGCGTAAGGGACGCAAAATCCGGGAACATAACACCGATATGACGGAAACTAGGGCGGCAAGAGTGGAACAAAACACCAGGCATAAGGCCGAGCCTTCCACCCTTTACCAAGTGTATAGATGCATTAATTAAATAAGATATATTGTGATATCCTAACAAGTAAATAAATGTTCCAACAAGGAACAACATCTCCATGTTCCAACAAGGAACAAACTTCAATCTTCACCTGCAACTAACAACGCTATAAGAGGGGCTGAGCAAAGCGGTAACATAGCCAATCAACGGTTTGCTAGGACAATGGTGGGTTAGAGGCTGAACATGGCAATTTGGGAGGCTGACAAGCAAGTGGTAGGCATCGTAGCAATGGCATAGCAAAAGAGCGAGCAAACTAGCATAGCAAAGATAGTAGTGATTTCGAGGGTATGATCATCTTGCCTGAAATCCCGCAAGGAAGAAGAACGAGTCCATGAAGAAGACAAACGGACGTAGTCGAATGGTTCCTCACAAACACGACGTTACCGGAATCAACCCGAGGAAGCAATCACCGGAAAAGAAGCAAACAACATAGTAAACAACCACTACAACAACATGGCACGATGCGCAAACAAGTATGATGCATGTCCGGTTTAAAGAGGCATGGCATGGCAAAATGCACAAGCAATCCTACAAATTAAGTGGAGCTCAATATGCAACGAGTTGCATATTGACGAAACACCACGTCAAATATTTAGTTCTCTCTCGGTTATGTACCCCAACAATATTAAATGTTGATTAACATGGCAAGAGGTGAAGCACAACAAAACTACCTATCTAGGCAAGTTTAAATGAGGCCGGAAGCAACGAACAACAATTCCGGTAAATCCCCATAGCATATTTTAGATTTGGTCCTGATCTGTCCTAAACACAATTTTAGAGTTGTTTAACATGCAAAGTGAAGCCACCAAGATAAACTAGGCAAAATTCTACCCCATTTACATATAAAGATTATTTAATTCAGAGCTACGGTTATTTAGTTATGAATTAATTCATTTTAGCATGGCATAGGGGAAAATTAATGCAAACAACATTTTAAACATTTCAAACATAGGTGAAAGTTGGATATTATTAATCTACGCAAAATTCTGAGCAAGTTTCATATATAAATCATTTTAAACCGATGCACCATTTGTGAGTTATTAAATGCATGAAGAACAGGGGCTATACTATAAAACTGGCAAACTCTGGATAATTAGCTAAATTCGCAGACACTGAAAAAAAATCACTGCTGGGCTGAAACTGAGACAAGCCCACTCAGAAAAGAAAAAAAAACAAAAGGCGGGGCGCTGGGGGCGGCTCACCCCTGGGCTGCGGCCCGGCTGGAGGAGAGGGAGGCAGGCCGCGGTGTTGGGCTTCGAGATCTGGCTGGAGAGGCCTGGAAGCATCTGGGCCTGAGGCGGAGGAGGCTGGGCCGCGGCGCTGGCTGCGGATCTGGGCCGAATGCGGGGCGCGCAGCGCGCTGGGCCTGGGAGGCCACGGTCCACGCGGGGAGGAGGCGGAGGCGCTCGTCGTCCTCCCCCGATCCCGCCTGGATCAGGGCAAGGGTGGCGGCTGAGGCACGACGCCGGCGATGGGACGACGCCGGGGAGGCGGGGACGGCGGAGCCCGGTCCGGCGGAGGAAGATGGGAGCTCGGCTCCATGGATGGCGGCTGGAGAGCGAAGGGGCGACGGGGCGGACTCTGGCGAGGGACTTGGCGTCGGGCAACGCAGGGAAAACGGCAGCGCAGGTCAGGGACGAAGCAGGGGCGCGGCTGACACCGGGCGAGGACGACGTTCTCCGGTGAGGCGTCAGATCCGGCGGCTTGTCTCCTGCTGGGACCAAAGAAACAGGGGGGCGGCGACGAGTGACGAGGAAGGAGCTCCCAGCCATGCTGCGATGCGGCTCCTGCGCGAAGAAACAGAGAGAGAGAGGGAACCGGGTGAGAGAGAGAGAGCTACGAGGGAGAGAAAAATGGAGGCGAGGTCGGCCTGGCAGGGGAGCTCGGCTCCTGGATCGAGAGGGTGGGCGCTGGTTGGTTGGGCGATGAGATCGAGGGAGATTGACTGAGGGGATCCCGAGAGATTGGAAGTGGCGGCGGCCGGCCGACAGGACAAGACTCCTAGATTTTAGGGTTTAGACAAGTTGGTTTATATATAGCAAGTGGAAAAAATAGTTAGGGGCTATCGGACCCCTCCGATCGTAATCGGACGGTCGCGAATAAAATAGCTAGGGAGGTCAAATAAGAAAACGGTGACGTTTTGTAGACGTTTGGGGATGATCCGGACACGATGGTGGCGACTGCTCGGGTCGGGTCCGGGACAATTTTCGGACGCACGCGAGGGGGGCTGCGGGCTGACGAGAGAGGTTAGGTTGGACCTGGCGGTAGGTAGTGATCTGTGTAGACGGTCCCGGGCTGAGAGAAGAGAAGAGAGGGAAGCCCGGCATCTGTTTCCGGAGACCGAAAACGTCCGACGTTAGACCGGCTACTATGCCGCTATAATTATCCGTTGGGGCGTCAAACGAACTCCGATTGCGATGAAACTTAACAGGCGGTCTGTCTACACTAAAATAAGACCACATGTCAAATCTCATCCCATTCCGAGAACATTTTCTGGCCACTTATAAAATACTATTTCGGACATGACGCGGGCGCGTGCAAGTGTGGTTGGGCTCAGAACGGACAACGGAGAGAACTCAGAGAACCCGGACGAATGCAGGTTTGAAAACATGATGATGCAATGCACAGGATGACATGATGAAATGCAACACGGAAGCAAATGACATAGCAACGACAACGAATAACGGGAAGACACGTGGCACATCGGTCTCGGGGCGTTACACCCGTCTACAATAAGGTTCATGATTTCTTATTCAGCACATGTAGCACTTGTTACCGGCGGCGCGCACCCCCTGAAAGCTAAACTAACCGGGTCAGCCCATATATGCTTGGACGCTCATTCGTGGTTTGTGCAGCTTCTGGTCGGCTTGCCTAAAACAAATTCTGATCGGTTTCGTGAAGCTTCTCATCGGTTTTATGAAGCTTCTAGAAGCATCTGACCAGTTTTCTTGTTTTTAGTTTTTTATTCCTTTTTCTTTTTTCATTTCTAATTTGCATGCACGGTCTCAAAAGCTGCGAACAATTTTTGATATTGCAAACATTTTTCCAATTCGCAATTTTCTTTAAATTTGGAAAGTTTTCAAATCCATGAACTTTATTTATTCATATTTTTCCAAAATTGGTGAACCTTTCTAAATTTATTAACTTCTGAAATTTCTGAACTTTTTCCAATTTTTGACGTTTTTTCAAATTGGTGAACATTTGGACTAAATAAAGGTCGTTTCAAAGTCGCAAACTTCTTTGAATTTATGAACATTTCCAAATTAACTCACTTGTGTCCAAGTTTATGGATATTTTTTCATTCATGAACTTTTTTCAAATTCAGATACTTCTGAATTTGTGAACTTTTTTTAAATTCATGATTTTCTCTAAAAACAATTACCATTCTTTTAATTTATAAAAAACGGGCGAGTTATGTTTTCTCCTAAAAAAGAGTAATGATTTTTCTTGAATCAGTGGCTCAAGCGGCCGAGCGAGCGAGGTGTGCAACGAGTGAGCTGTAGAGAATTTGGGGCGGCCTAATTGAGACGATATGAGCACTGGCGCTCCAAGTCAGCGCGTGAAGGGCTAATTTGGAGAAATCACTAATTAAAGAGTACTTGATGCAAAGATCACTCCAATTCTCCTTGTTGTGACAAATGGCGCACATGCAGCGTGCCACTTGTCGCAACCTAAGAGTTTTCCCTTTTTTCATAGATTCGTTTATTCAAAACGTTTTATCTCTCAAACCGTGCGTCCAAATCTCGAACCGCTTTCACCGTTGGATTTCTTGCATCGAGATTTTCAAAACTAGATACAATGTTGATAGGTTTTGACGAACTTTTTTTCACGAAAAAAACATGACGAAATAACCGAACCGGGAGCACGGATTTTTTCCCTTTCCGAAAGAGGCACGCCCGTGCCTCTCATGAAATCACAACCGTGCCTCTCGCGGAAGCAAAAGCGTGACTCTCACGGAAAAAAAGAAGAAAAAAAACGCTTTTTCGTTTTCGAGGAGGCACGGCCGTGACTCTGGTAAAAGCACAACCATGACTCTTGCGAAAGCAAAACCATGACTCTCACGAAAGGAAAAAAACAAAAAACGTGTTTTTCCCTTTTCAAGAGGCACGACCGTGACTCTTGCGAAAGCACAACCATGCTTCTCACGGAAGCAAAAACGTGACTCTCGCGAAGAAAAAAAAAATAGAAAACATGTTTTTTCTGTTTCTGAGAGGCACGGCCGTGACTCTCGCGAAAGCACATCCGTGCCTCTCGCGGAAGCAAACCGTGACTCTCGTGAAAGAAAAAAATAGAAAACACGTTTTTTTGTTTTCGAGAGGCACGACCGTGACTCTCGCGAAAGCAAAACTGTGCCTCTCGCGGAAGCAAAACCATGACTCTCATGAAAGGGAAAAAAAGAAAATGCGTTTTTTCGCGCAATTTTTTTTTTTTTAATTTTTTTTATTGAAAAGCTAAGGAAGACCGGTGGAAAACCAAAACGTCAAAAAAATCCGAAAAAAACCGTTTAAAAAGCCAAAAACGCGTGCGGAAAAATAAAAATAAAAAACCGAAGGGAGTGCCCAGAACGCGACACGTGACAAATGGCTGAAAACGCGCCAAGTGACACTGATCATTGCGAGGCTCCCGAAGAAACGCTCGTTAACTAGTTGCTTCCCTAATTTGGAGCACTGTAAGGTCATGGTTGGTTTCCTGGCTCATTACTTGCACCAGGGCTATCTGTCGCTCGTACTGAAACCTATTAGGAACTCGCGTAGGGTGGGCGACTATCGGGCCTGCCCAACACTTTAGCAAGCATAAGTTTTTTTCCTGTAGTTTTTCTTTGCTGGTTTTTCCACTGTTTGTACTACAGTTTTCCACCGTCTCTTTGGTTTTCACTGGTTTTTTTTATTTTGGGTTTTTGTTCTCCTTCTTCTTTTTATTCTTTGTTTCTTTCTTCGGTTATCACTGGGTTCTTTGTTACTTCCTTTGGTTTCCAGTGGTTTTCTTCGTTTTCTTTTTTTTCAGCACATGTCTAAATTTTTCATAAGTGTTGGACATTTTTCATATATAGCAGGAACATTTTTGTTGTACTCATTTGAAAATTATCAAATACCTAATTAACAGTTTTGCAAAATATATGTTTACATATCTACTTTCTCTTACACATCGTAAAATTTTCAGATACATCTAAAACATTTCCTATATATGTTTAACTTTTAGAAAACATGGCTTCACATTTTCTTAAATACTGTTTTGAACATGTTCTCTAAAAGGTGTTAAACATTTTTTGCATGATACAAAATATTTGTTTTGAACAATGCGAACATTTTTGTACACTGGATAAACATTTTTTTAGAAATGCCACAAACATTTTCTTTGATACACGTAAATATTTTTCTAAATGTAACATACATTTATTGAATGGTACGAAACATATTTTTTAATTACATAAACATTGTATAACATTGTATAACATTTCTCAAAAAAAGGTCACATCCATATTTCTAAAAGGTGTGAACATTTTTTAAATGACCATAATTGGGTTGGGATTAATATGGAAATGGTTTCGTAACGTAACCTATTACTTTACTAAGGGTAGATAGTTAATTGTGCTCCATGACATGTTGTGTTGCTACCATAGCCTCATCTGGCAGCTCTCTTGTTGGTTAACATGTCTATTTATTCTGTCTTGGTCTATCTTGCTCTTGACGTAAACAAATGAATATGGATCTGAATTCTAGTTCCACTAATGGGCTAAGTTCATTGACATTGCTTCTATGCTTTTAATTGTAGTGATAATAATTATTCAGCTAATATTAGTTCTATCAAGATTAGTATTAGAATTTACTTTTGATATGTGTGATATATGGTGATAATTTTCATATGGTGTATCCATGTGTGATCCTTTATCACACATGGCGCAATTAATACCCTATCATTATTAAGAAGATCAGGGTGTAGGTGGTGTAAATTTATGATTCGATGCTTCTTTCATTTCCCTGTAATTATATCTAGCGTTCTTAGCTTATCTTCTCTTTGATTCAAAAAGTTTCCATTTTATCTAAATCTCATAAGAATAGATACTATACAACCCTCTTGCTTCTGTTATATTATTTCCTACCTCAAGGTCTTGTGAAGCCTGTTATTCAGGATATCTCAACAACCTACTTCTTGTGGTAAACGTGCTCCACATGGCTCCTACTTCCTAGACATGTATGGTTTTGTCCTTGCTCCTCTTTGCTACAAAGGTACATTGGTTCTATCTCTATAAGTTACGCTTGATGTGGCCCTTTGATAGGATTGGGTGTGGTGTGACACTAAGATCTGAATCAACTGTATGCTTGGGCAACATGGATTAACGGACTTTGGAGAGATTTACAGCAAGGCTCCGTTGATTCCATATCCTCATTGGTAGTGATCCATACGAGCTATTGGATGTCGTAGATGGATAATTATGACATGTGTGGGCTTGATTCTGCTGGTAATATCCAGGGTACAATCTCCACCATCTCCCACCTCTTCGATGTGGTGATCACCTAAATTGTTGCATACCCTCTTCCCACATATGATGCTTAACTTCTATTGTATTCATGCAATGGTGCATACTGTTTTTCTTTGTGTTGAGGAATTGATCTACTTGAGAAAAAAGCAAAACAGAATAAAAGAGGGGAAGTCATCCTCTCATGTTGACATCATTCGACCATCACGCTAGCATCGCCATCATCAATAAAAAACTGAGAGTAAATCAATGATAACAAACATCGGCTTTTATAAGTATCATAAGGAAACAAAATGCCGACTATAAAACTGCGAAAATAATGACATGCACAATGAGATACACACCGTCTATGCACCTCTAGGAGGCGAATGTCTTCTTCATCCCCTAATGAGTGTGAGTAAAAATAATCATTTTATGTAGTTGATTGTAGGAATTTATGCAACCCACCTTTGCTAGCCATGTATTTTTTTAGCTAACTCAATAAATCTTTTCTACTATTGGATCTGAATCTGATTCCTTGCTATCTAGATCATTAATCCTAACACTAGCGACCCCCACAGATTCCTCACATGCGCCTCCAAGTGCCACCACACAACCTTTGTCCTTCTTGCCCTCATTTCTCCTGGTTTGCCACAACATACATGTCATTTTTCTCGTCTACAATGTTTACACATAATCGTATACACTATACACACCATCTTCCACCGCTCCAGAGTGGTGATGACCTAACTCGCCGCAAACCCACGGCCCGACCCATATATTTTGCTTAATTTTGAATATATGTATTCAATGCAATAGTACAAAAAAATTCTTCTTGTGTTGAACAATTTGTCCAACATCTCGAGAAAGAATCTAAACAGAATAAAAGAAGGGGAACTCATCCTCTCATGTTGACATCATTCGACTCTAAAAAGTGTTAGAAGGAAGGAAATGTCGACTCTTAAACTACAAAAAAATGGTGAATGAACGTTCGATGTCTCACTAATAGTGCAACGCAATGCACCATGTGCGTTCTGCCAGCAACGGCTTGATGCGGTGGGGCGGGCCCACCGGTGGCTACCTTCCAAAACAATTTCTTCCTTGCATCATGAGAAGTTGACGCTGATACTGCCAGTCTTGACGCATATGCACGATGGGCATACCCGTGCCGCTTCTGCGCATGGCGCACACACGCAGAGGTGTCTGCACGACAACAGTAGCACAACGGGGGCGCTCTGCCCGCACCCCTTGCACATTTCGACTTCTGTCACTCAGGGCTCCTCTCCCGGTGTCTCACCCTCCTCCTCCTGCTGCTCCTCCCTATAAAAAGCCACATGTTTCTCCCCCCAGCACGATCTAGCGGCGTCCTCACTGTCGTTGCTGCCACTGCCACGAACTGCTTGCTGCTCGAGCACTTGCTGAAGGTCGGCGCAGAGAACATTGGCCACGGTCTCATTGGACTACACGACGTTGCGCCACGCCTGAGCCTCGATGTGGAGGTTCCTGATGCGCTCCTTGAGTGCCCAATTCATGCTCCTGATCCACTCGATCTCCTGGTCATTGGCCTCGAGCTGCTTCCTCGCCCTGGCCACCACGGTGGATATCATCATATTGATGTGCCTCTGCCTCTTCTCCCTTGAAGTAGTACACACCTTTTCCGCCTGCATCATCGATCGCCATTAACAAAAATCTAGATAAACCTCAAAATCAAATTATGGATAGATACATGCATGGTGATGATTTAATCGGTGGACTTACATGATTGCGCAGGTTGTGATCGACAATGATCGGTTTGAAGGAAATATGCCCTAGAGGCAATAATAAAGTTATTATTTATTTCCTTATATCATGATAAATGTTTATTATTCATGCTAGAATTGTATTAACCAGAAACATAATACATGTGTGAATACATAGACAAACTTAGTGTAACTAGTATGCCTCTACTTGACTAGCTCGTTAATCAAAGATGGTTATGTTTCCTAACCATGAACAAGGTCTTGTTATTTGATTAACGAGGTCACATCATTAGTTGAATGATCTGATTGACATGACCCATTTCATTAGCTTAGCACCCGATCGTTTAGTATGTTGCTGTTGCTATTCTTCATGACTTATACATGTTCCTATGACTATGAGATTATGCAACTCCCGTTTATCGGAGGAACACTTTGGGTACTACCAAACGTCACAACGTAACTGGGTGATTATAAAGGAGTACTACAGGTGTCTCCAAAGGTAGATGTTGGGTTGGCGTATTTCGAGATTAGGATTTGTCACTCCAATTGTCGGAGAGGTATCTCTGGGCCCTCTCGGTAATACACATCACATAAGCCTTGCAAGCATTGTGACTAATGAGTTAGTTGCGAGATGATGTATTACGGAACGAGTAAAGAGACTTGCCAGTAACGAGATTGAACTAGGTATTGGATACCGACGATCGAATCTCGGGCAAGTAACATACCGATGACAAAGGGAACAACGTATGTTGTTATGCGGTCTGACCGATAAAGATCTTCGTAGAATATGTAGGAGCCAATATGGGCATCCAGGTCCCGCTATTGGTTATTGACCGGAGATGTGTCTCAGTCATGTCTACATTGTTCTCGAACCGTAGGGTCCGCACGCTTAACGTTACGATGACAATTATTATGAGTTTATGCATTTTGATGTACCGAAGTTAGTTCGGAGTCTCGGATGTGATCACGGACATGACGAGGAGTCTCGAAATGGTCGAGACATAAAGATTGATATATTGGATGACTATATTCGGACACCGGAAGTGTTCCGGGTGATTTCGGAGAAAACCGAAGAGCCGGAGGGTTACCAGAACCCTACCGGGAGAAGTAATGGGCCTTATGGGCTTTAGTGGAGAGAGAGAAGGGCTGCCAGAGGTGGGCCGCGCGCCACCTCCTCCCTGGTCCGAATTGGATTAGGGGAAGGGGGCGGCGCCCCCCCCTTTCCTTCTCCCACTCCACCTCTTTCCCCCTCCTAGTAGGAGTCCTACTCCTACTAGGAGGAGGACTCCTCCTTGGCGCGCCACACCTGGCCAGCCGGCCTCCTCCCCTTGCTCCTTTATATACGGGGGCAGAGGGCACCCCAAGCCACACAAGTTGATCCACGTGATCGTTCCTTAGCCGTGTGCGGTGCCCCCTGCCACCATATTCCACCTCGATCATATCGTTGTAGTGCTTAGGCGAAGCCCTGCGTCGGTAGAACATCAAGATCGTCATCACGCCGTCGTGCTGATGGAACTCCTCCCCGAAGCTTTGCTGGATCGGAGCCCGGGGATCGTCATCGAGCTGTACGTGTGCTAAGAACTCGGAGGTGCCGGAGTAACGGTGCTTGGATAGGTCGGATCGGGAAGAAGACGTGCGACTACTTCCTCTATGTTGTGTCAACGCTTCCATTGCGATCTACAAGGGTACGTAGATCAGACTCTCCCCCTCGTTGCTATGCATCACCATGATCTTGCGTGTGCGTAGGAAAATTTTGAAATTACTACGTTCCCCAACAATGGCATCAGAGCCTAGGTTTTATGGTTTGATGTTATATGCATGAGTAGAACACAAGTGAGTTGTGGGCGATATAAGT
Source organism: Triticum monococcum (assembly GCA_034509565.1). Classification (NCBI taxonomy): domain Eukaryota; kingdom Viridiplantae; phylum Streptophyta; class Magnoliopsida; order Poales; family Poaceae; genus Triticum; species Triticum monococcum. The sequence goes on from CM067846.1 coordinate 49,859,863, forward strand.
CATACTGCCTACCAGCATGTCATACTTTGGTTCGGCGGTATTGTTGGATGAAGCGGCCCGGACCGACATTACGCGTACGCTTACGCGAGACCGGTTCTCCCGACGTGCTTTGCACAAAGGTGGCTTGCGGGTGACTGTTTCTCCAACTTTAGTTGAACCGAGTATGTCTACGCCCGGTCCTTGAGAAGGTTAAAACGGAGTCTATTTGACAAACTATCGTTGTGGTTTTGATGCGTAGGTGAGATTGGTTCTTGCTTAAGCCCATAGCAGCCACGTAAAACTTGCAACAACAAAGTAGAGGACGTCTAACTTGTTTTTGCAGGGCATGTTGTGATGTGATATGGTCAAGACATGATGCTAAATTTTATTGTATGAGATGATCATGTTTTGTAACTGAGTTATCGGCAACTGGCAGGAGCCATATGGTTGTCGCTTTATTGTATGCAATGCAATTGCGATGTAATGCTTTACTTTATCACTAAACGGTAGCGATAGTCGTGGAAGCATAAGTTTGGCGAGACGACAACGATGCTACGATGGAGATCAAGGTGTCGCGCCGGTGATGATGGGGATCATGACGGTGCTTCGGAGATGGAGATCACAAGCACAAGATGATGATGGCCATATCATATCACTTATATTGATTGCATGTGATGTTTATCTTTTTATGCATCTTATCTTGCTTTGATTGACGGTAGCATTATAAGATGATCTCTCACTAAATTATCAAGAAGTGTTCTCCTGAGTATGCACCGTTGCGAAAGTTCTTCGTGCTGAGACACCACGTGATGATCGGGTGTGATAGGCTCTACGTTCAAATACAACGGGTGCAAAACAGTTGCACACGCGGAATACTCAGGTTATACTTGACGAGCCAAGCATATACAGATATGGCCTCGGAACACGGAGACCGAAAGGTCGAGCGTGAATCATATAGTAGATATGATCAACATAATGATGTTCACCGATGAAACTACTCCATCTCACGTGATGATCGGATATGGTTTAGTTGATTTGGATCACGTGATCACTTAGAAGATTAGAGGGATGTCTATCTAAGTGGGAGTTCTTAAGTAATATGATTAATTGAACTTAAATTTATCATGAACTTAGTACCTGATAGTATCTTGCTTGTTTATGTTGATTGTAGATAGATGGCTCGTGCTGTTGTTCCGTTGAATTTTAATGCGTTCCTTGAGAAAGCAAAGTTGAAAGATGATGGTAGCAATTACACGGACTGGGTCCGTAACTTGAGGATTATCCTCATTGCTGCACAGAAGAATTACGTCCTGGAAGCACCGCTGGGTGCCAGGCCTGCTGCTGGAGCAACACCAGATGTTGTGAACGTCTGGCAGAGCAAAGCTGATGACTACTCGATAGTTCAGTGTGTCATGCTTTACGGCTTAGAATCGGGACTTCAACGACGTTTTGAACGTCATGGAGCATATGAGATGTTTCAGGAGTTGAAGTTAATATTTTAAGCAAATGCCCGGATTGAGAGATATGAAGTCTCCAATAAGTTCTATAGCTGCAAGATGGAAGAGAACAGTTCTGTCAGTGAGCATATACTCAAAATGTCTGGGTATAATAATCACTTGATTGAATTGGGAGTTAATCTTCCAGATGATTGCGTTATTGACAGAATTCTCCAATCACTGCCACCAAGCTACAAGAGCTTCATGATGAACTATAATATGCAAGGGATGACCAAGACTATTCCCGAGCTCTTCGCAATGCTGAAAGCTGCGGAGGTAGAAATCAAAAAGGAGCATCAAGTGTTGATGGTTAACAAAACCACTAGTTTCAAGAAAAAGGGCAAAGGGAAGAAGAAGGGGAACTTCAAGAAGAACGGCAAGCAAGTTGCTGCTCAGGAGAAGAAACCCAAGTCTGGACCTAAGCCTGAAACTGAGTGCTTCTACTGCAAGCAGACTGGTCACTGGAAGCGGAACTGCCCCAAGTATTTGGCGGATAAGAAGGATGGCAAGGTGAACAAAGGTATATGTGATATACATGTTATTGATGTGTACCTTACTAATGCTCGCAGTAGCACCTGGGTATTTGATACTGGTTCTGTTGCTAATATTTGCAACTCAAAACAGGGACTACAGATTAAGCGAAGATTGGCTAAGGACGAGGTGACGATGCGCGTGGGAAACGGTTCCAAAGTCGATGTGATCGCGGTCGGCACGCTACCTCTACATCTACCTTCAGGATTAATATTAGACCTAAATAATTGTTATTTGGTGCCAGCGTTGAGCATGAACATTATATCTGGATCTTGTTTAATGCAAGACGGTTATTCATTTAAATCAGAGAATAATGGTTGTTCTATTTATATGAGTAATATCTTTTATGGTCATGCACCCTTGAAGAGTGGTCTATTCCTGTTAAATCTCGATAGTAGTGATACACATATTCATAATGTAGAAGCCAAAAGATGCAGAGTTGATAATGATAGTGCAACTTATTTGTGGCACTGCCGTTTAGGTTATATCGGTGTAAAGCGCATGAAGAAACTCCATACTGATGGACTTTTGGAACCACTTGATTATGAATCACTTGGTACTTGCGAACCGTGCCTCATGGGCAAGATGACTAAAACACCGTTCTCCGGTACTATGGAGAGAGCAACAGATTTGTTGGAAGTCATACATACAGATGTATGCGGTCCGATGAATATTGAGGCTCGTGGCGGATATCGTTATTTTCTCACCTTCACAGATGATTTAAGCAGATATGGGTATATCTACTTAATGAAACATAAGTCTGAAACATTTGAAAAGTTCAAAGAATTTCAGAGTGAAGTTGAAAATCATCGTAACAAGAAAATAAAGTTTCTACGATCTGATCGTGGAGGAGAATATTTGAGTTACGAGTTTGGTGTACATTTGAAAAATTGTGGAATAGTTTCTCAACTCACGCCACCCGGAACACCACATCGTAATGGTGTGTCCGAACGTCGTAATCGTACTTTACTAGATATGGTGCGATCTATGATGTCTCTTACTGATTTACCGTTATCATTTTGGGGATACGCTCTAGAGACGGCCGCATTCACGTTAAATAGGGCACCATCAAAATCCGTTGAGACGACGCCTTATGAACTATGGTTTGGCAAGAAACCAAAGTTGTCGTTTCTGAAAGTTTGGGGCTGCGATGCTTATGTGAAAAAGCTTCAACCTGATAAGCTCGAACCCAAATCGGAGAAATGTGTCTTCATAGGATATCCAAAGGAAACTATTGGATACAACTTCTATCACAGATCCGAAGGCAAGACTTTTGTTGCTAAATTCGGAAACTTTCTTGAGAAGGAGTTTCTCTCGAAAGAAGTGAGTGGGAGGAAAGTAGAACTTGACGAGGTAACTGTACCCGCTCCCTTATTGGAAAGTAGTACATTACAGAAAACTGTTTCTGCAACACCTACACCAATAAGTGAGGAAGCTAATGATAATGATCATGAAACTTCAGAACAAGATACTACTGAACCTCGTAGATCAACCAGAGCAAGATCCGCGCCAGAGTGGTACGGTAATCCAGTTCTGGAAGTCATGCTGCTAGATCATGATGAACCTACGAACTATGAAGAAGCGATGGTGAACCCGGATTCCGCAAAGTGGCTTGAAGCCATGAAATTTGAGATGGGATCCATGTATGAGAACAAAGTATGGACTTTGGTTGACTTGCCCGATGATCGGCAAGCAATTGAGAATAAATGGATCTTCAAGAAAAAGACTGACGCTGATGGTAATGTTACTGTCTATAAAGCTCGACTTGTTGCAAAAGGTTTTCGACAAGTTCAAGGGGTTGACTACGATGAGACCTTCTCACCCGTAGCGATGCTTAAGTCTGTCCGAATCATGTTAGCAATTGCCGCGTTTTATGATTATGAAATTTGGCAGATGGATGTCAAAACTGCATTCCTGAATGGATTTCTGGAAGAAGAGTTGTATATGATGCAACCGGAAGGTTTTATCGATCCAAAGGGAGCTAACAAAGTGTGCAAGCTCCAGCGATCCATTTATGGACTGGTGCAAGCATCTCGGAGTTGGAATAAATGCTTTGATAGTGTGATCAAAGCATTTGGTTTTATACAGACTTTTGGAGAAGCCTGTATTTACAAGAAAGTGAGTGGGAGCTCTGTAGCATTTCTGATATTATATGTGGATGACATATTGCTGATTGGAAATGATATAGAATTTCTGGATAGCATAAAGGGATACTTGAATAAGAGTTTTTAATGAAAGACCTCGGTGAAGCTGCTTACATATTGGGCATTAAGATCTATAGAGATAGATCGAGACGCTTAATTGGACTTTCACAAAGCACATACCTTGACAAAATTTTGAAAAATTTCAAAATGGATCAAGCAAAGAAAGGGTTCTTGCCTGTGTTACAAGGTGTGAAGTTGAGTCAGACTCAATGCCCGACCACTGTAGAAGATAGAGAGAAAATGAAAGATGTTCCCTATGCTTCAGCCATAGGATCTATCATGTATGCAATGCTGTGTACCAGACCTGATGTGTGCCTTGCTATAAGTTTAGCAGGGAGGTACCAAAGTAATCCAGGAATGGATCACTGGACAGCGGTCAAGAACATCCTAAAATACCTGAAAAGGACTAAGGATATGTTTCTCGTATATGGAGGTGACAAAGAGCTCACCGTAAGAGGTTATGTTGATGCAAGCTTTGACACTGATCCGGACGATTCTAAATCGCAGACCGAATACGTGTTTACATTAAACGGTGGAGCTGTCAGTTGGTGCAGTTCTAAACAAAGCGTCGTAGCGGGATCTACATGTGAAGCAGACTACATAGCTGCTTCGGAAGCAGCGAACGAAGGAGTCTGGATGAAGGAGTTCATATCCGATCTAGGTGTCATACCTAATGCATCGGGTCCAATGAAAATCTTTTGTGACAATACTGGTGCAATTGCATTGGCAAAGGAATCCAGATTTCACAAGAGGACCAAGCACATCAAGAGACGCTTCAATTCCATCCGGGATCTAGTCCTGGTGGGAGACATAGAGATTTGCAAGATACATACGGATCTGAATGTTGCAGACCCGTTGACTAAGCCTCTTCCACGAGCAAAACATGATCAGCACCAAGGCTCCATGGGTGTTAGAATCATTACTATGTAATCTAGATTATTGACTCTAGTGCAAGTGGGAGACTGAAGGAAATATGCCCTAGAGGCAATAATAAAGTTATTATTTATTTCCTTATATCATGATAAATGTTTATTATTCATGCTAGAATTGTATTAACCGGAAACATAATACATGTGTGAATACATAGACAAACTTAGTGTCACTAGTATGCCTCTACTTGACTAGCTCGTTAATCAAAGATGGTTATGTTTCCTAACCATGAACAAGGTCTTGTTATTTGATTAACGAGGTCACATCATTAGTTGAATGATCTGATTGACATGACCCATTTCATTAGCTTAGCACCCGATCGTTTAGTATGTTGCTGTTGCTATTCTTCATGACTTATACATGTTCCTATGACTATGAGATTATGCAACTCCCGTTTACCGGAGGAACACTTTGGGTACTACCAAACGTCACAACATAACTAGGTGATTATAAAGGAGTACTACAGGTGTCTCCAAAGGTAGATGTTGGGTTGGCGTATTTCGAGATTAGGATTTGTCACTCCGATTGTTGGAGAGGTATCTCTAGGCCCTCTCGGTAATACACATCACATAAGCCTTGCAAGCATTGTGACTAATGAGTTAGTTGCGAGATGATGTATTACGGAACGAGTAAAGAGACTTGCCAGTAACGAGATTGAACTAGGTATTGGATACCGACGATCGAATCTCGGGCAAGTAACATACCGATGACAAAGGGAACAACGTATGTTGTTATGCGGTCTGACCGATAAAGATCTTCGTAGAATATGTAGGAGCCAATATGGGCATCCAGGTCCCGCTATTGGTTATTGACCGGAGATGTGTCTCAGTCATGTCTACATTGTTCTCGAACCGTAGGGTCCGCACGCTTAACGTTACGATGACAGTTATTATGAGTTTATGCATTTTGATGTACCGAAGTTAGTTCGGAGTCCCGGATGTGATCCCGGACATGACGAGGAGTCTCGAAATGGTCGAGACATAAAGATTGATATATTGGATGACTATATTCGGACACCGGAAGTGTTCCGGATGATTTCGGAGAAAACCAAAGAGCCGGAGGGTTACCAGAACCCTACCGGGAGAAGTAATGGGCCTTATGGGCTTTAGTGGAGAGAGAGAAGGGCTGCCAGAGGTGGGCCGCGCGCCACCTCCTCCCTGGTCCGAATTGGACTAGGGGAAGGGGGCGGCGCCCCCCTTTCCTTCTCCCACTCCACCTCTTTCCCCCTCCTAGTAGGAGGAGGACTCCTTGGCGCGCCACACCTGGCCGGCCGGCCTCCTCCCCTTGCTCCTTTATATACGGGGGCAGAGGGCACCCCAAGACACACAAGTTGATCCACGTGATCGTTCCTTAGCCGTGTGCGGTGCCCCCTGCCACCATATTCCACCTCGATCATATCGTTGTAGTGCTTAGGCGAAGCCTTGCGTCGGTAGAACATCAAGATCGTCATCACGCCGTCGTGCTGACGGAACTCCTCCCCGAAGCTTTGCTGGATCGGAGTCCGGGGATCGTCATCGAGCTGTACGTGTGCTAAGAACTCGGAGGTGTCGGAGTAACGGTGCTTGGATCGGTCGGATCGGGAAGAAGACGTACGACTACTTCCTCTATGTTGTGTCAACGCTTCCGTTGCGATCTACAAGGGTACGTAGATCAGACTCTCCCCCTCGTTGCTATGCATCACCATGATCTTGCGTGTGCGTAGGAAAATTTTGAAATTACTACGTTCCCCAACACGGTTGTTGTTGTGCTTGGGCTGCACCAAGCATCGACGATTGTTGGTGGTGCGTCAGCTTGTTGGTGGCCATTTCCTCACCACCGTCGAGCCTAAGACCTAACGGCGGCGGCGGTAGAGGCCCACTCATAGGCATTGCAGCGGCGGAGGCACCCGCAGTGAACCCTTGATCCGCGGCGGGTTGGTGGTGGCAGGTGTCGAGGATAATCTGGTGCAGACTTTTTGCATCGACCATGACACGGCTATAAATGGAGCCAAGGTGACGCGTCCCTGGAGCCAGATCCGCTGGATGCCAGGGCGCTTGGATGACAGCAAACAGAGCATTAATGCATGATTACTGGGTTTTGGTTGGCGTTGAGTGTGAGTGATTGACCCCAAATAATTCCTATCCTTTTTAGGAGTGATTTGCTTGTATTATGGATCCCATTTAAGTCTCGCTCAATTTGGAAGAATTCGCCATGTTTCTTTCTTTACTAATCTGCAACAAACGGAAATGCTGGCTTCCCACTCGGGACAATCGATCGGTAGACTCGTAAAAACCCAAGGAAAATCTAGATGCTAGAGACCATACATATTGTTATGTTAGTTTTTTTGCGGGGTATATCGTTTATGTTAGAGTTAGTATGTTCTTGCGCCAAATTAGCATGCAGCGTTAAGCAGTAGCTTTGATCTGCTCTACTCCGATAAATCCTGGGGTGTAAGGAAACCCAAATTAACAAAATAGATTACACGTGCTTGGTAAAGGTCAGAAAACGGTAGTGAGTGCCTCAATGGAGGGCAATTCGGAGAAGAAGGAAACTGCAATTTTGTCGTGTTACCTACATTTAATGTGTTTTTGTTCTCCTTCTTCTTTTTATTCTTTGTTTCTTTCTTCAGTTATCACTGGGTTCTTTGTTACTTTCTTTGGTTTCCAGTGGTTGTCTTCGTTTTCTTTTTTTTCAACACATGTCTAAATTTTTCATAAGCGTTGGACATTTTTCATATATAGCAGGAACATTTTCGTTGTACTCATTTGAAAATTATCAAATACCTAATTAACAGTTTTGCAAAATATATGTTTACATATCTACCTTCTCTTACACATCGTAATATTTTTAGATACATCTGAAACATTTCCTATATATGTTTAACTTTTACAAAACATGGCTTCACATTTTCTTAAATACTGTTTTGAACATGTTCTCTAAAAGGTGTTAAACATTTTTTGCATGATACAAAATATTTGTTTTGAACTATGCGAACATTTTTGTACACTGGATAAACATTTTTTTAGAAATGCCACAAACATTTTCTTTGATACGCGTAAATATTTTTCTAAATGTAACATACATTTATTGAATGGTACGAAACATATTTTTAATTACATAAACATTGTATAGCATTTCTCAAAAAAAGGTCACGTCCATGTTTCTGAAAGGCGTGAACATTTTTTAAATGACCATAATTGGGTTGGGCTTAATATGGAAATGGTTCTGTAACATAACCTATTACTTTACTAAGGGTAGATAGTTAATTGTGCTCCATGACATGTTGTGTTGCTACTATAGCCTCATCTGGCAGCTCTCTTGTGGTTAACATGTCTATTTATTTTGTCTTGGTCTATCTTGCTCTTGGCGCAAACAAATGAATATGGATCTGAATCCTAGTTCCACTAATGGGCTAAGTTCATTGACATTACTTCTATGCTTTTAATTGTAGTGATAATAATTATTCAGCTAATATTAGTTCTATCAAGATTAGTATTAGAATTTACTTTTGATATGTGTGATATATGGTGTATGCATGTGTGATCCTTTATCACACATGGCTCAATTAACACCCTAGCATTATTAAGAAGATCAGGGTGTAGGTGGTGTAAATTTATGATTAGATGCTTCTTTCATTTCCTTGTAATTATATCTAGGGTTCTTAGCTTATCTTCTATTTGATTCAAAAAGTTTCCACTTTATCTAAATCTCATAAGAATAGATACTATACAATCCTCTTGCTTCTATTATATGATTTCCTACCTTAAGGTCTTGTGAAGCCTGTTATTCAGGATATCTCAAACAACCTACTTCTTGTGGTAAACATGCTCCACATGGCTCCTACTTCCTAGACATGTATGGTTTCGTCCTTGCTCCAGTTTGCTATAAAGGTACATTGGTTCTATCTCTGTAAGTTACGCTTGATGTGGCCCTTTGATAGGATTCGGTGTGGCGTGACACTAAGATCTGAATCAACTGTATGCTTGGGCAACATGGATCAATAGATTTTGGAGAGATTTACAGCAAGGCTCTGTTGATTCTATATCCTCATTGGTAGTGATCCATACGAGCTATTGGATGTTGTAGATGGATAATTATGACATGTGTGGGCTTGATTCTGCTGGTAATATCCAGGGTACAATCTCCACCATCTCCCACCTCTTCAATGTGGTGATCACCTAAATGTTGGGGAACATAGTAATTTCAAAAAAATTCCTACGCACACACAAGATCATGGTGATGCATAGCAACGAGAGGGGAGAGTGTTGTCTACGTACCCTCGTAGACCGTAAGCGGAAGCGTTATATCAACGCGGTTGATGTAGTCGAACGTCTTCACGATCCGACCGATCCAAGTACCGAAAGCACGGCACCTCCGAGTTCTGCACACGTACGGCTCGGTGACGTCCTCGCCTTCTCGATCCAGCAAGAGGGGCGAAGTAGTAGATGAGTTTCGGCAGCACGACGGCGTGGTGACGGTGTTGGTGAAGAACAATCTCCGCAGGGCTTCGCCTAAGCACTACGAAAACTATGACGGAGGATAAACTAGAGGGAACGGGGTTGCCGACACACGGCTTGGTGTTTCTTGATGTGTCTTTGGTGCTAGCCCTGCCCCTCTATTTATATGTTGAGCCCTGGGGTCAAAATTTGGAGTAAAAGCCTCCTCAAAGTCGGTTTTGCCCGAAAGGCAAGAGTCCCACTCGGACTCTAGGACCAAACGCCACAAACCTTGGCGTCTGGCCCAGACGCCATGGGCCTCGGCGTCTGGCCCAGGGTCTCCGGCGTTTGGCCCCCTGGCCTCCTCAAAACTCCTTTTGCACCGACTTATAGCCCTGTGGGCTTGCCCCTTGGCCTAACCATATCATCCAATATATGAATCTTTACCTCCGGACCATTCCGGAGCTCCTCGTCATGTCCGTGATCTCATCCGGGACTCCGAACAATATTCGGTCACCAACATACATAACTCATAGTACTATATCGTCAACGAATGTTAAGCGTGCGGACCCTACGGGTTCGAGAACTATGTAGACATGACCTAGACACCTCTCTTGTCAATAACCAATAGCGGGACCTGGATGCCCATATTGGCTCCTACATATTCTACGAAGATCTTTATCGGTCAGACCGCATAACAACATACGTTGTTCCCTTTGTCATCGGTATGTTACTTGCCCGAGATTCGATCGTCGGTATCTCAATACCTAGTTCAATCTCGTTACCGGCAAGTCTCTTTACTCGTTCCGTAATACATCATCTCGCAACTAACTCATTAGTTGCAAGGCTTATGTGATGTGCATTACCGAGAGGGCCCAAAGATACCTCTCCGACAATCGGAGTGACAAATCCTAATCTCGAAATACGCCAACCCAACATGTACCTTTGGAGACACCTGTAGAGCACCTTTATAATCACCCAGTTACATTGTAACGTTTGGTAGCACACAAAGTGTTCCTCCGGCAAACGGGAGTTGCATAATCTCATAGTCATATGAACATGTATAAGTCATGAAGAAAGCAATATCAACATACTAAACGATCGGGTGCTAAGCTAATGGAATGGGTCATGTCAATCAGATCATTCACCTAATGATGTGATCTCGTTAATCAAATAACAACTCTTTGTCTATGGTTAGGAAACATAACCATCTTTGATTAACGAGCTAGTCAAGTAGAGGCATACTAGTGACACTCTGTTTGTCTATGTATTCACACATGTATTGTGTTTCCGGTTAATACAATTATAGCATGAATAATAAACATTTATCATGAAATAAGGAAATAAATAATAACTTTATTATTGCCTCTAGGGCATATTTCCTTCACTAAATTGTTGCATACCCTCTAAACATCCCACATATGATGTGTAACTTCTATTGTATTCATGCAATGGTGCATACTATTTTTCTTTGTGTTGAGGAATTGATCTACTTGAGAAAAAAGAAAACAAAATAAATGAGGGGAAGTCATCCTCTCATGTTGACATCATTCGACCATCACGCTAGCATCGCCATCATCAATAAAAAAACTGAGAATAAATCAATGATAACAAACGTCGGCTTTTATAAGTATCACAAGGAAACAAAATGCCGACTCTAAAACTGCGAAAATAATGACATGCACAATGAGATACACACCGTCTATGCATCTCTAGGAGGCGAATGTCTTCTTCATCCCCTAATGAGTGTGAGTAAAAATAATTATTTTATGTAGTCGATTGTATGAATTTATGCAACCCACCTTTGCTAGCCATGTATTTTTTTATCTAACTCAATCAATCTTTTCTACTATTGGATCTGAATCTGGTTCCTTGCTATCTAGATCATTAATCCTAACACTAGCCACCCCCACAGATTCCTCACATGCGCCTCCAAGCGCCACCACACAACATTTGTCTTTCTTGCCCTCATTTCTCCCGGTTTGCCACAACATACATGTCATTTTTCTCGTCTACAATGTTTACACATAATCGTATACACTATACACACCATCTTCCACCGCTCCAAAGTGGTGATGACCTAACTCGCCGCAAACCCTCGGCCCCGACCCATATATTTTGCTTAATTTTGAATATATGTATTCAATGCAATAGTACAAAAAATTCTTCTTGTGTTGAACAATTTGTCCAACATCTCAAGAAAAAATTCTAAACAAAATAAAAGAAGGGGAACTCATCCTCTCATGTTGACATCATTCGACTCTAAAAAGTCTTAGAAGGAAAGGAAATGTCCACTCTTAAACTACAAAAATAATGGCGAATGAACGTTCGATGTCTCACTGATAGTGCAACGCAATGCACCATGTGCATTCTGTCAACAACGGCTTGATGCGGTGGGGCGGGCCCACCGGTGGCTACCTTCCAAAACAATTTCTTCCTCGCATCACGAGAAGTTGACGCTGATACTGCCAGTCTTGACGCATATGCACGATGGGCATACCCGTGCCGCTTCTGCGCATGGCGCACACACGCAGAGGTGTCTGCACGGCAGCAGCAGCACAACGGGGGCGCTCTGCCCGCACCCCTTGCACATTTCGACTTCTGTCACTCGGGGCTCCACTCCTGGTGTCTCACCCTCCTCCTCCTCCTCCTCCCGCTCCTTCCTGCAAAAATCCACATGTTTCTCCCCCCAGCACGATCCGGCGGTGTCCTCACTGTCGTTGCTGCCACTGCCACGAACCGCTTGCTGCTCGAGCACCTGCTGAAGGTCGGCGCGGAGAACATTGGCCACGGTCTCGTTGGACTGCGCGACGTTGCGCCACGCCTGAGCCTCGATGTGGAGGTTCCTGATGCGCTCCTTGAGTGCCCAATTCATGCTCCTGATCCACTCGATCTCCTGGTCCTTGGCCTCGAGCTGCTTCCTCGCCCTAGCCACCACGGTGGATATCATCATACTGATGTGCCTCTGCCTCTGCTCCCTTGAAGTAGTACACACCTTTTCCGCCTGCATCATCGATCGCCATTAACAAAAATCTAGATAAACCTCAAAATCAAATTATGGATAGATACATGCATAGTGACAATTTGATCGGTGGACTTACATGATTGTGCAGGTTGTGATCGACAACGATCGGTTGTTGTTGCGCTTGGGCTGCACCAAGCATCGACGATTGTTGGTGGCGCGTCCGCTTGTTGGTGGCCATTTCCTGACCACCGTCGAGCCTAAGACCTAACGGTGGCGGCGGTAGAGGCCCACTCATAGGCATTGCAGCGGCGGAGGCACCCGCGGCGAACCCTTGATCTGTGGCGGGTTGGTGGTGGCCGGTGTCGAGGATAATTTGGTGGAGACTTTTTGCATCGACCATGACACCACTATAAATGGAGCCAAGGTGACGCGTCCCTGGAGCCAGATCCGCTGGATGGCAGGTCGCTTGGATGACAGCATGCAGAGCATTAATGCCTGATTACTGGGTTTTGGTTGGCGTTGAGTGTGAGTGATTGACCCCAAATAATTCCTATCCTTTTTAGGAGTGATTTGCTTGTATTATGGCTCCCATTTAAGTCTCGCTCAATTTGGAAGAATTCGCCATGTTTCTTTCTTTACTAATCTGCAACAAACGGAAATGCTGGCTTCCCACTCAGGACAATCGATCGGTAGACTCGTAAAAACCCAAGGAAAATCTAGATGCTAGAGACCATACATATTTTTATGTTAGTTTTTTTTGCGGGGTATATCGTTTATGTTAGAGTTAGTATGTTCTTGGGCCAAATTAGCATGCAGCGTTAAGCAGTAGCTTTGATCTGCTCTACTCCGATAAATCCTGGGGTGTAAGGAAACCCAAATTAACAAAATAGATTACGCGTGCTTGGTAAAGGTCAGAAAACGGTAGTGAGTGCCTCAGTGGAGGGCAATTCGGAGAAGAAGGAAACTGCAATTTTGTCGTGTTACCTACATTTAATGTGTTTTGGTTCGCTAGCTTGTATACGGATGATAAAAAACAAAGGAAAATAAGGGAGTAAGTTAAAGCATAGAGGTCCAAAATTAGGAAGAAACAAAATGTGCTCTATCGTCCGCCATTCATTCTTGGCGGAAAATCCTATCTGCCGCATTCTACGGTGGATTGTCATCACTTTGCACTGAGGGGGAGCGACCAGCGATCGACATGGGGCGGCCCAATTATCAGCAAAGTGCACGTGCTACAGTGCCGAGCGGTTTTGGGAAGGTTCTAGGAAGTTCCAGTCGGTTTTTCTCGTTTTAGGAACCTACTGGAAGGTAAGGAAGGTTCCCGAGCCGGTTTTATGTGCTTTTCTTTCTTTATTTTCCAGTTTCTCTCTATACTTTTTTCATTTTTATTTCCTTTTTTGTTTTTTATTTTATTTGTTTCCTTTTCCTTTTTTCCTTTTTATTTTTCAACAAATCTTTAGAAATACAAAAAAATATTTCTGTTTTTCAAATTTTGTTCACAAATTTCAATAAATGTTCAGAAGTTCATAGATTGTTTACTACATTTTAGAAAACGTTCTAAAACTCTAAAATGTTTAGAATTTCCAAATTTTCAAAAATGATTCAATATCTTCAGTTTTTATATATAAAACTGTTCGCATTTTCAAATTATCAAATTTTCTTGATTTGAAATTTTTGTTCTATAAATTCAAAAAATGTTTGGGATATTCAATTTTTTGTTCCCATGTTCAATTTTCTTCTTGATTTAATTTTGATTTTTTCTCTAAATTAGAAAATGTTCAAATTTGTTTTTAAAAAAGTTCGGGATTTCAACTATTTGTTTGTTCCATTGTTCCAATTTTGTTCTTGACGTCAAAAGTTTTTCTCTAAATTCAAAAAATGTTGGGTTTTCAAATTTTTGTTCCCATGTTCAAATTTTTCTCTCAATTTAAAAATTGTGTTCCCTAAATTATAAAAATGTTCACATTTTTCAAAAAATGTTCAGTATTTTCAAAAACAAAATCACATGTGTCATATTTTGTTGAAAATTAAAATATATACAGATTTTTTTTAAAATTTCATCGTGTTTTGTCAAAATTGGTCGCAAGTTCAATTTCCTGCTTTTCTAAAAAAATAGTTTTTTAAGCAATTCGCCAGTTTGAAAAGTGTTTGCTTCACAAAACACTCAGTTTTTTTTAATAAAATCATTCAAAATGCTGAAAATAATTCGGATCTGTTCTGAGGTGTTGATTCTTAAAAATGTATGCCGCTAGCTAGTCAGTAACGCTCGCTAGGTCAGTTTGTTGCAGCGCTTGGTTTGCAGCATGGGGTACAAGTTCGATTCCCAGCTAGGTGGAATTTTTTTGCACTACGGTACAAGTTTGCTGGCTTTCATGGGCCGGCCCGGTGGGAGATCTCTGCGAGTGGGACGAGTAATCTCTTGTACTTCTCCGTCTTGTTGCCCCGTCGTCTTAAATTGGAAGATACGGAAGGAAAATTCGCTTCTATGCCCAAGAGTGAACCACCACCAGTACCTACATGCATATCCATCCCAACCACTGCAGCACCCTGTCGCTCCGACTGCCTGATGTCCAACAACAGACGCCGCCTCTTCGGCAATTAGCACTTTAGCAGGCACCCAAGGCTGCCTTCCATTTGCAGCGCTACTAGCCTACACGCAGCGGGCTACACTAAGCTCGTGACTCATAATTACTAACAACTACTATCTCTGTCTAAGTTTACCAGAGCATCTATAACTGGACCTCTCAAATCCGTCTCATACATTCTGATAGGCCGCTCGACCGAATTTTTGACCCAAATGGACCCCTCAAAACACCCGGACTGATCGGCACCTCATATCCAGCCCAAAATAGGGCAGATATGGGACGCCCGGATGCGTCCGGGCATGCCCGCCACGTCGTGGCCCCACATGAAAACACCTGAAAACCCAGTGGTCCGACGAATGTCGAGTCCGTCGCCGCGTGGTGCCGCTTCGGCTCGCCACTGAAGATGAAATCCGGCTATTTAAGCCGTCCGACAACCCACAACCCATCCCCCTCTTCCCTCTTCGTGCCGCCAGTCCGAGCCCATCCACATCCTCCCTCTCCGATGGAGGTGGAGGAGACGAAGGAGCCGGACCAGCAGGTGCCGACATTCAACATGGAGAAGGCGGAGGCGGAGTTCATCATCGCCCAGTCCGACGAGATGACCGAGCAGTAGACCATCCTGGAGTCCATCCAGGATGGGGCCTATGTGGAGGCCAACCGGGCGTTCCTCGGGCAGGAGCAGGCGGAGTCCGACGCGCTCTTCGCTGAGCTCGATGCGGAGATAGAGACGGAGGAGGCCGGAGCGGAGGCACCGGAGGAGCCGGAGCTGCAGCGACCGCCCATGCTGCCGGAGCCGGGCACGGAGATCGTCGTGATCTCCGACGAGGAGTAGTTAGAATCGACATAGTACGTAGGTTCTATTTCCTTTTGCATGTCTTTGTATGAATATAAGAATCGAGTATGAGATGTCCGGATGCAACAAGTGAAATTTGATGTGCGCCCGGTCACTATCCATGGAGACGCCCGGGCGCATTCGCGGACGTTTGAGGGACCGGATTTGCCATGTGTGGCTGTAGATGCTTTTAGGCGCCCCTCATATTTTAGATAAAATTTGATTATCTATTTGACTAAGAAAATGTAAAATATATATTACAGAAAGTATATTATCAAATTTGTATTCGGAAGAGGTTTCCAGTGATATAATTTTGATGACATATAGTTATATTTTATTAGCTACATCCACGATCAAATGTTAGCTCAAAATAAGAAGAAACATAATAAAACCAGACAGAGGGAATATTAGTCTGCTAATAGCGGCGACTAATTTGATGGTCACCGTTCTAGTACTAGGCGTGCCTATGGTCGTGTACTATGGCTCTGAGATGTAACATTACTACCAAACATGTATTGGGAAGTACGGGGCACGATTTGTGAACCTGCAATTTTGCACTAATGTGCGTGATTTCCTATTCAGCGCCTACAGCGCCTATTACCGGCATCGTACGGCGCCCCCTACCTTCATCGAATGCCAAACTAACTAAGCCGGCCCACATACACTCAGAACGCTCATGCGTGGTTTGTGCAGCTTCTAGCCAGCTCCTGAAAAATCTGACTGGTTTTGTGAAGCTTCAAAAAGCTTCCCACAATTTTGGGAGGCTTCTAGAAGCATCTGACAAGTTTTCTTTCCTTTTTTGTTTTTCCTATTTTTTCCTTTTTACTTTTATTTCATTGGTAAATTTGCATGAAGGTTTTTAAAAATTGCGAACAATTTGCAATTTTGCAAACATTTTTAAAGTCCACATTTGTTGTTAAAATTTGTAAAATTTTCAAATTGGTGAAATTTTCAAATCAACAAACTTTTCTAATCCATCAATATTTTCCAAATTCAGAAACTTTTCACTTTTCTGACTTTTGTTTTCAAGTCACAAACTTTTTCGAATTGGCTCGTTTAAAATAATCATGATTTTTTTTTCAAACTCATGAAAATTTTCAAATCCACAAACATCTTTTGAATTCGTGATTTTTTTTTCAAATTCATGAACATTTTTCCAAATACAGTTTTTTTTCATAAGATCGCGGGGAGTCATTTTTTTCTCCTTAAACAGGTAGTACTGGTTTTTCTTGAACTAGTAGCCCGAGCAGCCGAGCGGCCGAGCGAGCGACTGAACAGCTCGAGCGAGAATGTGGCAGAGAATATGGGCTGGCCCAACTGAGACGGTGTGAGTGATGGCGCTCTAATTCAGCTTGTGAAGCACCGATTAGGAGCACTCCTAAGGACGGACTAAGGTTACAGTTCCTGCTGTACTAACATTCCAAGCCCTGGCCCATCACTGGTGCAAGGGCTATGTGCCACCCGTACTGAATTCTCTTAGGAATCACCTATAGCGGGCGACTACAGAGCCGGTCCAACAATGTAGCGTGCGCGATTTTTTTTCCAGGTTTTCCATTGTTTGTACTGTAGTTTTCCTCGGGTTCCCTTTGTTTTTTCAATGAGGTTTTCTGGTTTTTATTTTTCGTCTTATTCTTTTGTTTCTTTCTTTGATTTTCATTGGTTTCTTCAGTTTTTTTTCTTTCTTTTTTTTACTTTTTTCACACATGTCTACATTTTCATAAGCATTGACATCTTCCATATATCGCAGGATATTTTTTGTTCTAGTCATTTAACCTTTATCAAATACATGATTAACATTTGGAAAATATATGTTTTCATGTCTACTTTTTTGTACACATTATGATTTTCTTATACATCTAAAAAATTATATATGTTTAACATGGTTTCACATTTTCATAAATATTTGTTTTGAGCATTTTCTTGAAGGGTGTTAAACAGTTTTTGAAATACACCTTGACACATTTTTTGTACGATAAAAAACATTTGTTTAACTATGAGAACTCTTTTTTTACATTGGGTAAACAGTTTTTTTTTGAAATGTCACAACCATTTTATTTGAAACGCGTGAATTTTTCTTCTTCTTCTTTATTAATGAGATGAGGCAAAACTTTTGCCTCCGTTTCAAAAAAACGCGTGAATTGTTTTTTCTAGATCTCACGTACATTTTTTAATGTACGAAGCACTTTTTGAATTACATGGACATTTGTTTAACATTTTATAATACTATAATAGTCATGTACACATTTGTTCAGACATTTGTTTTGAATGGTAGAAGCATTTTCTAAGTGTGGGGCCAATATTTTTTGTACACTTCATTTAGTAAATCAACTTCATAATGTATATATTTATTTCAAAACATAAACAAAGGAAGAAAAAACACGTGTGGTGTCAGCATAACATCATCACAAACGAGACTATGTCATTGTTGGGCCCGCCCACTACCGACTAGCTGCGGGCGAGGCTGGCATACGACCCGCTGCGGGCGGCACATAGCCACGCGCCCATCACTTCTGAGTTATGGACTCAAGTCAGGTTATTCTTATGCTTTTATATGGATCGGTCCTGAGCAGAGCCACAGACCACGAAACGTAACCAACGGAGATGGGCTTCCAAATTTGAAACCTCTTAGGGCATCTCCAACAAGTTGTATGTTAGTTTTGTTGGTAAAATGTCCATGTTATCAACCAACAAGCTATCATACAACTACTTCAATGGGTTATATGTAAGCTATCCAATAGATGGTGAGACAATAAATATGATTGCTCTCTATTTCATCTTGGAGCTTGTGCAAAGGTTGTTGGTTAATCTACATATAACTTTGCTCTCTCTCCACATTTAATACATGCCACATCATCACTATGTCCTAGATGGCAAATTTACCAACACATACCTCACAACTGTTGGAGATGCCCTTACGAAAGGGAAACAATGGCCAGTTACAAAGCGCTCTGCGTGCGACAAGTGGCATGCACAGAACGCTCCCTCGCGAGCAGCCACATCGAATTGGTTTCTTCCGGCTTTCTGGTTTAGCAAGTTTTGCAATTTGCCCCTCCAAGTTTTCAGTTTTCCTGTTTCCATTTCCACGTGCGACGGACCGAAAACAGAAGTGGCTTTTCACACTTAAACTCCAAAAATAGATTTGTTGCTAGTAAAGTTCCCCTTTTTTCACTTTCTTTTTCTTGTCTTATTTTTGGGAAAGGGAGTTTAATGGGGTAAAAAAAGGGAGGGAGCACTATAGCTTTCAACTCAAACAAATGACAACTTTTAACTCAGAACTTCAAGTTTTCAGTAATATTACCGTGCTTCCTGCTTGCCTCCGGTTCATCAAGTTACATATACATCTTGAAGGGGATCATAGGTCAAGGCATGTGTTGATCGTACCACATCTTTTGGGCTTCATCGGTACACGACACCTACAGCGTGATTCCTGCTCGCCCCCGGCCCGTCAAACACACTCTTTGCCAGTAGTGGATAGACAGGTAGTGCTTTTACATTAGTGTTGGAAGCACATATCTAACGGTTTGTGGGAGCATAGGCAGTGCTTTTCCCCTCGTTTTGGAGGCACATATCAATGGTTCGTGGGAGCACATGCATTGCTTTTTCCCTGGTTTTTGAAAGCACATATCACCTATATGTATGGTCCGTGGGGAAATAGGTAGTGCTTTTTTCCATTAGTTTTGGAAGCATAGATCTATGGTTTGTGAGAGCACATGCAATACTTTTCCCCTCGCTTTGGAGGCACAAATCAATGGTTCGTGGGAGCACAGACAGTGCTTTTCCCTGGCTTTTGCAAGCACAAATCATTTATATGGATGGTTTGTGGGAGCACAAGCAGTACCTTTTCCATTAACCTATGGAAGCACATATCTAGGGTCTTGTAAGTATTGTTGCGTAAGTATTGCATTTTGGAAAGCTGCAAACCAAGAGCGCCTACAAAATAAAGGTTCAACGAAAACTTACAATAAAATGTTCTTTCAGTTTTTTGAACTCTCCACCGTTATAGAGAAATGAACATCTTAGTATGGTAAATGGTGATTCACAATGGTAAACATTTGGCACTTCTTCTACAAAATCAAAAAATTCAACTCTTCAAGTATTTGCTTTTACAGTGTCTTTCTCCTCCAAATAAGTGTAGCAAGGATGCTTCCATCCTGGCCATCTGAGGATTGCGTTATGTTTTAAATAAAAATACCTAGAAGGTATGGTTCAAGAGAAACGAAAATCGCTACTTATAAGAGTTACCGTTCTGTTTTTATGTTCATGCTAGTATTCCTTTTTAATTCTCTTTTGCGTCAACTTCTTTGATATTTCCCCGCAAAAAGAACTTCTTTGATATTTGTTTAGCAACTCCTCTTGATCTTTTTAATCTTTAGCGGGAGTGGTATCAGGATTTTAACCTTTCCCTTATATATGTCCATCAGATATAGTGTGTAACGGTCTTCCTTCTTGCTGGGCAAGAATATCTGAAGAGGAAAGTTTTCACAAGATTTCAGGGTTTTTTCAACTATTTATTAAAAAACCAAAATTTATAGAATTTTGAGCTTGTTATAAACAAAATGATTACAAATTTTTCTGTTAGTAGCCTTTCCTTTCGATCTTGTGTTGCATGATTCATAATCTAGTCGCCCTTCAGGCTTTTTTGTTGAAATTATGGATATTTTCTTTGCTATCAATTTTCAGCACCTCCAACAAAAAAGGTTAAACCAAATTACATAAATTACCGACCGGAATGTTAGAAAGAAACATAATAATACCTAATAATGGATGCTAGAAAAAAAACAAAATTAAAATTTATTTATTTGGTATACTACATGTACGAAGTAAGGGTTTAAGATTAGTCTTTGGCTTTGTTTTTATTGTTGCCTTTCCGGGATATGTGCTACTGTTGCCATCACCTGTTTTTCTATACGGTGTTCGTTGTTCTTTGTTGGATAGGGATCCTTCAGGTTCTTTGCACTGTATTCTTTGACCTTCTTCCCATATTTATCCATTTGCCGAAACAGAGTTTTCCCGCAGTTAGATAAGAATTTTGTGCTCACATCAAAACAAATAAACAAGTATTTGTGACGCTTTTGGTCACCGTAATTTCTCTAATGTGGTGCAGAAGAAGCCACTCTTCCTGAGTTATTTGCATGCCACTGGTCGCTCATGCTTATTTTCTTCAGTTGAAAGGCCTCTTTGTTATGATAAAAGTAATGTTGTTGATAAAAGTAATGTTTGCCTACCAAGCTTTGTTGTTCTTTCATTTCATGTTTTTTTCGTTCTTTACTTTCTTCATTTCCGGTTTCTCCTTTTTATCTTCTTATTTAATCATATATTTTTACTTTTTGATATATTGTTTTCCATTATTATTTTCACTTGCAAAATAATTTATCTTTTGCTTGCCACAACTGACATTCTTGAAAGATATTACCGAAGCTTTTGATTTTTGTTTTTTTACATTTTCTTGCTCTGCCAACATATTGGATTTCGATCTATTGGTGATTGATGATGTACTGTTTGAGGCAAAAGAAATTATATTCACCGTTGCTGCATTTTTATCGCCAAAAAAGTGAAGCAAATATCTCCTAGAAATTATTGTTTCACAAGCATGAGTACCAATTTCCAAACTATGACAAACATTTTTGTGGAGATAAGTGAACAGTTTCCATGAATGGATAATTTTTTAAAAAAAATCATGCTAAAAAATTTAGAGAAGTAACTGGAATATTTCTTGGGATCCACGTGAGCTTTTTTAGCTAAGGTGGATGAACATTTTTCTGTGATGATGTGATGAACAAACGAAGGTTTACATTTGCATATGTTATGAAATAGAACATGAAAGAAAAATCGCTCTTCCCTAAAGGAATTTTCATGCTTCCATAGAAAATTGTACATGTTCCTTCCGAAACCTCTGTTGCTGGAGCACTTTTTTTCTTGCAATCTTTTCTTCAAATTTACATTCTTGGGATTTGCCCGGTGTGTAACAACTTAGCCCAATATCTAGTGAGTAATAATCTAGCCCAACCAGGGGATTGGTCCAGTCCTAGCTTCGCCTAGAATTATAAGGTTCCTGTCACAGGAACGTAAGATCAGAGTATCAAAGAAGCAATCCAAACAATTACTCCCTCCGTTCCCAAATATAAGTCTTTCTAGAGATTACAACGAGTGACTAAATGAGTGAATCTACACTAGTATGTCAAGTCTCCGTTAACAAATGTTGCTTGTGCTTCTGCATGCAGAGCTGGTGTCGATTTGAAGTGAATTAGGAATAGGCATGAGCTCAGCTGGCCAGAGAGCTGGAGTAGTTTGGCAAGCGATCCACAGATACAGCGATCTCAGATTCTCAGTGCAACAACAACAAAAATCCTGCATGACATAGATACGTTCAAACTTTTATTGAAGATCAGAACGAGTGGCAGAAAACATATTGGTAAAATCTGCAGGTTAACTAGTAAGAAAATAGCTTTCTGTAAATTAAACACGCGTACCATAGACTTGAAAATCGATGGGATCTTAGCTAGTCTCCGCCTCTCTTCACAGGCTGCTACATCTCTATCATCTTTGGGCAGCCAGAAATGTGCAGCGTGCCTAGCTGCGCAACGGCCTCCAATCCCCCAATTGAGACAAGGTCTGGACAATCGGTGATATATAACTCCTCTAGAGATGCAAGGTTCGTCCTCCAAATGTCACCTGGAATGGCTGTTATGCCCGGGCACTCAGACATCTCCAGCGAAACGAGTGACGAGAGGTTTTGCAGGCAGCTGGGAACCCATGCAGATATATCCCCACATTGGCCCAGTACGAGCCTCTGGAGCGTCGA
Source organism: Triticum monococcum (assembly GCA_034509565.1). Classification (NCBI taxonomy): domain Eukaryota; kingdom Viridiplantae; phylum Streptophyta; class Magnoliopsida; order Poales; family Poaceae; genus Triticum; species Triticum monococcum. Next base: position 49,882,602 of record CM067846.1, read on the forward strand.
CGGCAGCACCAGTCCCCTCTGCCAGTCCAAACGTTGGCAATCATAAATCTCCAGGTCCTTGAGACAAAGGAAACTTCCAAACCTTTCTCCGGGTAGCGAGAGCAACTCATCGCAGTGTGCAATATAAATCCTCTCAACGACAGGCAGGCATTCTTGTGTTAGGAGACCATCAAGGGTTGACAGTTTAGTACAGCCGCTAATGGTTAGCACCGTAAGGAACAAGAACGATGTAATGCCGTTGGCGCTGCACCCGCAATGGGAGAAGTTAGTGAAGATCGCCGGTCTCACAGATGTAAGAGACTCGCACCTTGCAATGCTCAAACTCATTAGGGCTGGAAGATGTTGTAGGTGTATGGACGTGTGGCGGGAATAATATAAGAAGAAGCTAGTGAGGGAGCAACACTCAATATTGTGTGCTAAATCCCCAGAACAACCCAGCACAAGCCTCTTGAGTGAAGGAGCCACCAAACTTTGGGAGCAGATATTTCGGCAATAAACCACCTCCAATTCTTCAAGGCAATGGAACTCCACGAATCTTTCAGTTGGTACTGATATTAACCTCTCGCAATTTTTAACTACTATTTTCTTGATGGCTGGTATAGAAGCTGGATGTAGAAAATGCTCAAGGCTTGATAACTTGTGGCAATCAGAAATTGCTAGATCCATAAGGGAAGTGAAAATACCAATATTTGCAAATGATATTAAGCTTGATAACTTTTGTGGCTGAAACCATCTTGGTAGAGACACATCTGGATAATCTCGGAGTTGCAAAGATTTTAGACCATTGGGAGGTTGTAAAAGGTGAAGTGCTTCTGTCCCATTGTTCTGTCGAGTCATCATCAAAGACCGGTGCACTTTTAGACCGTGAAGATATCTCTTTTTTTGTTTAGCTTCTAGTGCATCGCAGTTTAGTTGATACTCTAGATAATATCGAAATCCACATAATTCAATTCTCCTCAAGCTGATCAACTTATCCAAGTCACTGGGTAAACTTTCTATCTTGCATTCCCCAATATAAAGAATCTGCAAATTATAGAGGCAACAGAACATTGAAGGAAGGCTCTTCAAAGGAGAAGCTCTGGAGATTTCAAGGTACCGAAGATGCTTCAAGTTGCAAACACTACCCGGTAACCCAGTTGTAGAGGCACAAATAATCACGCGCATATGCCCAAGTTCAGTACACCAATGATCCATTACAGGTGCTACAACTTTATCCTCCAAGGGCATGTTGCAAATCAGGGTACGCAGCTTCTCATGCTTGCATAGGCTGAACAGCTTTGAATAATCAAACTTTGGGTTAGAGAGTACTGATAGATGACGAACATTCTTAGGAATCTTTTGGAAATCGTTCACATTTTTTAATATGAAGCAATCATTCTTTGAAACCATTTGGACCATGTCATGAAGCAAGTCATGGATTACATATGCTCCGTGTACTTTCTGAAAGAAAGATCGACTTACAAGATCTTCAAAGTACTGACTAGCAATATCCTGAATTGGAATGTCCCCCTGAGGTTCCACAAAGCCTTCCGCCACCCAAATTTCAGCTAAATAATCCTTCTCAAATTCATGATCTTTAGGGTACACACCACAAACATCTCTTCAGGTGGAATGGTAAGTACATGTAGCTCAACCGAAGGGCTGGCAAAATGTCATCCTCCTGTTGCCTTAACTCCCACAATTCACTCTCTAGAACATTATTCCAATATGTCATGTGACGGTTCATCCTTAGCAGGCGACCAAGAGTTTTTGCAGCTAAAGGAGAACCCTTCAGCTTAGGAAGTATGCTTCTACCAATTTGCTCTAACTCATGATCATTGCTAAACCTCTCGGATCCAAACATGCATAGTTTGAAGAAATTCCAAAAGACATCATCCTTCAAGCCATTTAATTTCAATGTCTCCATTGTGCGCACTCCATCGGCAACCTTTTGGGACCTAGTGGTGACCAACATAATGCTTCCCTTCCTCACATTTTTTAAAGGTGCACAGAATCTCTTCCAAGATTGCCCATTCTCCTTCAAGGCATCGTCCCACAGATCATCAAGGACAATAAGTAACATTTTCTGGCACACAGTTTTATGAAGAGCATGTTGAAGCGAGTCCAACTGGCCAGTTCTTTCCTCTCCAGAAATGGATTGCAAGGCTTCTTTAGTTAACCTCTTGACGTCAAAGTCATCTGAGACAGAAAGCCAAATTGTCCTTTTGAAATGAGGCTTCACTTGTTGGTAGATATGTTGAGCCATAGTGGTTTTTCCAACACCCCCAATTCCAACTATTGGCAAAACAGCAAGATGATTTTCTTGTTCATTACAAACATGGTTGATTGTTGCTAATGTTCTTTTTGATGAATTGATTGTGCGACATTCTCTCTTCTGTTTGGAATGAGATTTCGTGGTACTATCATCTTCTCTTACAACTAGCAATTGTATCACCTGATTCAACTCCTGATCACGGCCAAACATTATTGACTCAATAGGAAAAGAACTAGTCTCTGGCCTGACTGATTTGTCAAAACGTGGTGTCGCTTCACCCAAGCCCATCTTCTCGAGCAGATTAGAAAGATTCTCCAGCCTTTTCTGGATATCCTTCACTTTGTTGAAACTGCCCTGAATGACACAGTTAAAGAAATCGATAAAAGGAGATTGGCTTGCAATGCCCTCCACTGTCACTTTCTGCTCATACCACCTGAACTCATCAAGAATGTCCTCCGCATCATACACCGCATCACTGAATTTTGGAAGGAGCTCGGCCACACAGTGTTTGTGGCTCCTCCACTCCGCCATATCAATGATGTTGTACATTGCCGGAAGAGTGTCACTAAGACCTTGTAGGCCACTCTGCAAGTGCAGTACCTCATCCTGAAGATTTTGCTCTTGCTTACCACTCCATCGGGAGTGCAGAGATGAAATAGAAGACCTTGCCCACTGAAACAAATTGACACATTCGTTGATGCCACTGATGACCCCAATAGTACCTGATATACTCATGGTGACTCGAATCTTCTCTGTCCTGTTGACCAACAATAGACATGGTGAGCATTACAGCATACTTTGTGGTCAGATACCAGGAGTAAAAGGAGTAATATTCACCATGAAATTAGCACTAGTTCTTTGTATGAGAGAATGTATGGACCTAACTGGATTACGACAAATCACAAGAATGCCAAATCACAATTGAATGTAATGTGATATTTTTTAGAACATATTTCCTTCAGAGAACCTGAGAACAACCTCATAACAGCACTAATACTTTGCATGAGAGAATGTATGGACCTAACTGGATTATGACAAATCACAATTGAATGTAATGCAGTAATATTTTTTAGAACAGATTTCTTTCAGAGAACCTGAGAACCACCTCATAACAGGGCACTGGATTCGTGAGGGCTTGTTTGGACTGCGTGGAGGAGGAACTTGCCTGACCTGGATGTTGGAATTTTTGCTAGTAGGCCTTTGGCCCAAAGCCCAACTAAAATTCTGAAATTCTCTTGGCCCATTCATGCACACATGTGAGTGGAGTGAGTGAGGCTAAAGTTTAGTCCCACATTGGAAGTTGAGAGAGAGTTGCACCTCTTTATAAGGTGAGCTCTTCTACCACTTGTATGAGCATGAGAAGAGGAGACCTACACGCGCGCTCCTCCTCCTCGCTCGCCGCGGCGCGGCGCGGCGCGGCGCGCGGGCGCGGGCGCGGGCGCGGGATTGAGCCGAGGACAGAGCTATGCACGTTGTCTATATTTTTGCTGCACGGGAAAATTAATGAGTCATTAATTACTGAACCGTTTCCGATTCTTTTGGATCGTGACGACCCGGCCCGCAATATATATAGTCAGGCAGACGTCTACCCTAGCGGCCGCTTCGTATGGTTTCTCATCACCGTTCCAGATCATTGCGCCGCCAAGCTAGTCTTCTCCATCCCTCCTTCCGGCGTGCACCGCAAGAAGGGACAGCAGGCCTCCGGAACCCCGCCTCTCGTGATCCTGTACGGGAGAGGGGCGATCAGGTTTTTGGGGAGCGCACTCGCGCGACTGCTGGCAGCGACGACTTCGCGAACGACGACTTCTTCCCCGACCTCGGCAACCTCATCCTCGACGACATGGGCGACAACATCAACGCCGGCGGTGCTGCACCCGCTGCACCGTATGTGATTCTATCCTTCCTGTTCGAGATCGTGGTAGAATTCATGTTTCTAGTATGTGCCCTAGATGTGATATGTTCATCTGCTATGCTAGTTCACATGATTAGTTTAATCTCTGCTGCTGTGGTCATGATTTATATTCTGTTTATTCGGATTAAATCTCGTAGTAATTTTCTCATATATTCAACACTCCAAAAACCTGATTATAGGCAATTTACTCCGAGTGGTTTTGCTGCGCATCTGAAACCGCCTGCCTTTAAGGGGGCGCAATATAAGAGGTGGCGCACGAGAGCAGTCTACTGGTTTCAGACCATGGGCTGCTATGATGCCACCAAGGGCAAGCCTGAGGGCGATCTTAATCAAGCACAGCTGGAAGCTTTTGAGAAGATCGATACCCTCTTTAAAGGCGCTCTTCTGAGTGTTCTTGATGACTCCATTGTGGATTCGTATATGTCGTTTGACAACGGCAAGGACATGTGGGCTGCGCTCGAGGCCAAGTTTGGTGCCTCGGACGCCGGCAGCGAGTTGTACGTCATGGAGCAATTCTATGACTACAAGATGACTGATGAGCGCCCTGTTGTACAACAGGCTCATGAGATACAGTCGCTCGCAAAAGAACTTGAGTACTTCAAGTGTGTGTTACCGGACAAATTTGTTGCCGGAGGCATCATTGCCAAGCTTCCACCTTCGTGGAACAATTTTGCTACTTCCCTGAAACACAAGAGACAGGAGTTTTCCGTTGCGGATCTCATTGGTACTCTTGATGTTGAAGAGAAGGCGAGAGCAAAGGACACACGTGCTCGAGTTGCTGAGGGAGGTTCTAGTGCTCACATGGTACAGAAGAAGAACTCCCAGCCCAACAAGTACAAAAACAATAAGAACAAAACTCAGGGCAAAGGCAAGTTTGATACAAAGAACAAGCCATCACATTCTACCAACTTCAAGAAGAATTCTCATAAGAAGGGGAAGGGACTTTGCCATGTCTGCGGTGATCCTAATCACTGGGCTCCAAAGTGTCCTAACCGCTTTGAGGAGCGCGAACATGAGAAGAGCGGCAAGTCCGCTAATGTTGTCATCGGTGATATTGATATGAAGGAATCAGGGTACGGTATTTTTCCTACCATCCTTTCAGTATTTCAATCCCCTGATTGGTTAATTGACACCGGTGCCAATGTACATGTTTGTGCTGACGCCTCCATGTTTTCTTCTTACCAGGCAACAGGGACTTCACCCGTGCTGATGGGGAACGGGTCACATGCCATCGTTCGAGGTGTTGGTACGGTCGATCTGAAGTTTACTTCGGGGAAGACTGTGCGCCTGAAGAACGTTCATCATGTGCCGTCCATTAATAAAAATCTCGTTAGCGGTTCCCGTTTATGTCGAGATGGTTTTAAGTTGGTTTTCGAATCCAATAAAGTTGTAATTTCTAAGTGTGGACAATTTGTTGGAAAAGGCTATGAGTGCGGAGGCTTGTTCCGCCTATCTTTGTCAGATATTTGCACTAAAGTTATTAATAATGTTTGCCACAATAATGAGTCTGATATTTGGCATTCACGACTCTGTCATATTAACTTTGGTTGCATGACGCGGTTAGCCAATATGAATATAATTCCAAAAATCTCTACTGTCAAAGGTTCCAAGTGCCAAGTATGTGTGCAAGCTAAGCAACCTCGCAAGTCCCATAAGACTGCAGAGGCAAGAGACTTGGCGCCACTAGAGCTTATACATTCTGACCTTTGTGAGATGAATGGCGTGTTGACAAAAGGTGGAAAGAGATACTTCATGACGTTGATTGATGACTCCACTAGATATTGTTATGTGTATCTTCTGAAATCAAAAGATGAGGCTTTGACTTTCTTCAAAAACTATAAAGCTGAAGCAGAGAACCAACTTGATCGGAAAATTAAACGGCTTAGGTCCGATCGTGGTGGAGAGTATTTTTCCAATGAATTTGATCTGTTTTGTGCGGAACATGGTATAATCCATGAGAGGACGCCTCCCTACTCACCCCAGTCAAATGGGGTAGCCGAAAGAAAGAACCGAACTCTAACTGATATGGTTAACACCATGTTAGACACTTCGGGTCTATCCAAGGAATGGTGGGGGGAGGCGCTAATGACTGCGTGTCATGTCCTAAACCGAGTTCCCACAAAGCATAAGACCATGACTCCATTTGAGGAATGGGAAAGGAAAAGGTTGAAACTCTCTTACCTACGTACTTGGGGTTGTTTGGCGAAAGTCAATATACCAATTCCCAAGAAGCGCAAGCTTGGACCAAAAACCGTGGATTGTGTTCTTCTGGGCTATGCTTTTCATAGCATCGGCTATAGATTTGTGATAATAAAATCTGAGGTATCCGACATGCATGTTGGTACGATTATGGAATCAAATGATGCAACTTTCTTTGAGGACATATTTCCTATGAAGGATATGTCGAGTTCATCAAATCAGGAGATACCTACTCCATCTAGTGAGGAATTCACTGTAATTCCTGAACCCACCATTGCGATGGAACACGTTGAGAATCCTGTTGAGGGTAACAATGGAACTCCTGTGAGGAGTAAGAGACAGAGGACTGCAAAGTCTTTTGGTGATGATTTCATTGTGTACCTCGTGGATGACACACCCAGGACTATTTCAGAAGCCTATGCATCTCCTGATGCTGACTACTGGAAGGAAGCTGTACGTAGCGAGATGGATTCCATCTTAGCTAACGGTACCTGGGAGATCACTGACCGTCCATATGGGTGCAAACCTGTAGGATGTAAGTGGGTGTTCAAGAAGAAGCTTAGACCTGATGGTACGATTGAAAAGTACAAGGCACGGCTTGTGGCCAAGGGTTATACCCAGAAAGAAGGTGAAGACTTCTTTGATACTTACTCACCCGTGGCTAGACTGACCACAATTCGGGTGCTACTATCACTGGCTGCCTCACATGGTCTTCTCGTTCATCAAATGGACGTTAAGACGGCTTTCCTTAATGGAGAGTTGAAGGAGGAAATTTACATGGATCAGCCAGATGGTTTTGTAGTACCTGGTCAGGAAGGAAAGGTGTGCAAGTTATTAAAGTCTTTATATGGCCTTAAACAAGCTCCTAAGGAGTGGCATGAGAAGTTCGAAAGAACATTAACTGCTGCCGGCTTTGTAGTAAATGATGGTGACAAGTGCGTGTACTATCGCTATGGTGGGGGCGAAGGAGTTATTCTTTGTCTGTATGTCGATGACATATTGATCTTTGGAACCAAACTTGATTTAATCAAGGAGGTTAAGGATTTCTTATCTCGCTGTTTTGAGATGAAGGATCTAGGAGTAGCTGATGTTATCTTAAACATCAAGCTGTTGACAGATGAGAATGGTGGGATCACACTGCTTCAGTCTCATTATGTGGAAAAGGTCTTGAGTCGTTTTGGGTATAGCGACTGCACGCCTTCTCCAACTCCATATGATGCTAGTGTGTTGCTTCGAAAGAATCGACGGATTGCTAGAGATCAACTGAGGTATTCTCAGATTATTGGCTCGCTTATGTATTTGGCGAGTGCCACGAGGCCTGACATCTCTTTTGCTGTGAGCAAGCTGAGTCGGTTTGTGTCAAAACCGGGAGATGATCATTGGCATGCGCTTGAGAGAGTTATGCGCTATTTGAAAGGCACCGCTAGCTATGGGATTCACTACACCGGGTATCCAAGGGTACTGGAGGGTTATAGTGACTCAAACTGGATATCTGATGCTGATGAGATTAAGGCCACAAGTGGTTATGTTTTTACACTTGGTGGTGGCGCTGTTTCCTGGAAGTCTTGCAAGCAGACCATCTTAACGAGGTCAACTATGGAAGCAGAACTCACAGCATTAGACACTGCCACTGTTGAAGCAGAGTGGCTTCGTGAACTCTTGATGGACTTACCTATGGTTGAAAAACCAATACCCCCTATCCTGATGAACTCTGATAATCAAACTGTGATCGTCAAGATAAACAGTTCTAAGGACAATATGAAGTCCTCAAGGCATGTGAAGAGGAGACTAAAATCTGTCAGAAAATTGAGGAACTCCGGAGTTATTACGTTGGATTATATCCAAACGTCGAAAAACTTGGCAGATCCCTTCACAAAGGGTCTATCACGTAATGTGGTAGATAATGCATCGATGGAGATGGGTTTGAGACCCACCGCATGAGTTGTCCATAGTGGTAACCCACTCTATGTGATCGGAGATCCCGTGAAGTAGAAGTGGGAGACAAGCTGTTGGTCAGCTGGGAGGAGAGTATCCCTATATTAATTATCCCACTCCGTAAAGATGCAATACTCTCCTGATCTGCATGGCAGGTTGATAATTATCTTAATGTGTTCCAAGTGGCTTATTCGGGTAAGCAGAGATGTTGTCCTGCAGAACATCTTCTGAGGAACACACCTATATGAATTTGGCTGTCAACGTCGCAGTCTGTGAGAATTGGGTGTTCTCTAATAAATTCATGAAAGGCCCTGGAGTATGACGTATACGCTCCACCCGCGGGGAAGCCTTGCGGCAGCCCAGTATCGGTCAAGAATTTGTGTGAAACTAGTTTCACAGAAAACTTGTAGTTCAAGGCATAGTCCACTATTCAAGTTGTGATTTAGTGTAGCATAAATTTCTAAGTGGAAGTTCAACTTCACAGTCTCCACTAAGCACCGATATATAAAACAATGTTTTGGAACTAAATGATGAGATGTGCCAATGAGACTTTGTGGGGGATTGTTGGAATTTTTGCTAGTAGGCCTTTGGCCCAAAGCCCAACTAAAATTCTGAAATTCTCTTGGCCCATTCATGCACACATGTGAGTGGAGTGAGTGAGGCTAAAGTTTAGTCCCACATTGGAAGTTGAGAGAGAGTTGCACCTCTTTATAAGGTGAGCTCTTCTACCACTTGTATGAGCATGAGAAGAGGAGACCTACACGCGCGCTCCTCCTCCTCGCTCGCCTCGCCACGACGCGCCGCGGGTTGCGGGATTGAGCCGAGCCGAGGACAGAGCTATGCACGTTGTCTATATTTTTGCTGCATGGGAAAATTAATGAGTAATTAATTAATAATTAATGGACGCGTTAATTACTGAACCGTTTCCGATTCTTTTGGATCGTGACGACCCGGCCCGCAATATATATAGTCAGGAAGACGTCTACCCTAGCGGCCGCTTCGTATGGTTTCTCATCACCGTTCCAGATCATTGCGCCGCCAAGCTAGTCTTCTCCATCCCTCCTTCCGGCGTGCACCGCAAGAAGGGATAGCAGGCCTCCGGAACCCCGCCTCTCGTGATCCTGTACGGGAGAGGGGCGATCAGATTTTTGGGGAGCGCACTCGCGCGACTGCTGGCAGCGACGACTTCGCGAACGACGACTTCTTCCCCGACCTTGGCAACCTCATCCTCGATGACATGGGCGACAACATCAACGCCGGCGGTGCTGCACCCGCTGCACCGTATGTGATTCTATCCTTCCTGTTCGAGATCGTGGTAGAATTCATGTTTCTAGTATGTGCCCTAGATTTGATATGTTCATCTGCTATGCTAGTTCGCATGATTAGTTTAATCTCTGCTGCTGTGGTCATGATTTATATTCTGTTTATGCGGATTAAATCTCGTAGTAATTTGCTCATATATTCAACACTCCAAAAACCTGATTATAGGCAATTTACTCCGAGTGGTTTTGCTGCGCATCTGAAACCGCCTGCCTTTAAGGGGGCGCAATATAAGAGGTGGCGCACGAGAGCAGTCTACTGGTTTCAGACCATGGGCTGCTATGATGCCACCAAGGGCAAGCCTGAGGGCGATCTTAATCAAGCACAGCTGGAAGCTTTTGAGAAGATCGATACCCTCTTTAAAGGCGCTCTTCTGTGTGTTCTTGATGACTCCATTGTGGATTCGTATATGTCGTTTGACAACGGCAAGGACATGTGGGCTGCGCTCGAGGCCAAGTTTGGTGCCTCGGACGCCGGCAGCGAGTTGTACGTCATGGAGCAATTCTATGACTACAAGATGACTGATGAGCGCCCTGTTGTACAACAGGCTCATGAGATACAGTCGCTCGCAAAAGAACTTGAGTACTTCAAGTGTGTGTTACCGGACAAATTTGTTGCCGGAGGCATCATTGCCAAGCTTCCACCTTCGTGGAACAATTTTGCTACTTCCCTGAAACACAAGAGACAGGAGTTTTCCGTTGCGGATCTCATTGGTACTCTTGATGTTGAAGAGAAGGCGAGAGCAAAGGACACACGTGCTCGAGTTGCTGAGGGAGGTTCTAGTGCTCACATGGTACAGAAGAAGAACTCCCAGCCCAACAAGTACAAAAACAATAAGAACAAAACTCAGGGCAAAGGCAAGTTTGATACAAAGAACAAGCCATCACATTCTACCAACTTCAAGAAGAATTCTCATAAGAAGGGGAAGGGACTTTGCCATGTCTGCGGTGATCCTAATCACTGGGCTCCAAAGTGTCCTAACCGCTTTGAGGAGCGCGAACATGAGAAGAGCGGCAAGTCCGCTAATGTTGTCATCGGTGATATTGATATGAAGGAATCAGGGTACGGTATTTTTCCTACCATCCTTTCAGTATTTCAATCCCCTGATTGGTTAATTGACACCGGTGCCAATGTACATGTTTGTGCTGACGCCTCCATGTTTTCTTCTTACCAGACAACAGGGACTTCACCCGTGCTGATGGGGAACGGGTCACATGCCATCGTTCGAGGTGTTGGTACGGTCAATCTGAAGTTTACTTCGGGGAAGACTGTGCGCCTGAAGAACGTTCATCATGTGCCGTCCATTAATAAAAATCTCGTTAGCGGTTCCCGTTTATGTCGAGATGGTTTTAAGTTGGTTTTCGAATCCAATAAAGTTGTAATTTCTAAGTGTGGACAATTTGTTGGAAAAGGCTATGAGTGCGGAGGCTTGTTCCGCCTATCTTTGTCAGATATTTGCACTAAAGTTATTAATAATGTTTGCCACAATAATGAGTCTGATATTTGGCATTCACGACTCTGTCATATTAACTTTGGTTGCATGACGCGGTTAGCCAATATGAATTTAATTCCGAAAATCTCTACTGTCAAAGGTTCCAAGTGCCAAGTATGTGTGCAAGCTAAGCAACCTCGCAAGTCCCATAAGACTGCAGAGGCAAGAGACTTGGCGCCACTAGAGCTTATACATTCTGACCTTTGTGAGATGAATGGCGTGTTGACAAAAGGTGGAAAGAGATACTTCATGACGTTGATTGATGACTCCACTAGATATTGTTATGTGTATCTTCTGAAATCAAAAGATGAGGCTTTGACTTTCTTCAAAAACTATAAAGCTGAAGCAGAGAACCAACTTGATCGGAAAATTAAACGGCTTAGGTCCGATCGTGGTGGAGAGTATTTTTCCAATGAATTTGATCTGTTTTGTGCGGAACATGGTATAATCCATGAGAGGACGCCTCCCTACTCACCCCAGTCAAATGGGGTAGCCGAAAGAAAGAACCGAACTCTAACTGATATAGTTAACACCATGTTAGACACTTCGGGTCTATCCAAGGAATGGTGGGGGGAGGCGCTAATGACTGCGTGTCATGTCCTAAACCGAGTTCCCACAAAGCATAAGACCATGACTCCATTTGAGGAATGGGAAAGGAAAAGGTTGAAACTCTCTTACCTACGTACTTGGGGTTGTTTGGCGAAAGTCAATATACCAATTCCCAAGAAGCGCAAGCTTGGACCAAAAACCGTGGATTGTGTTCTTCTGGGGTATGCTTTTCATAGCATCGGCTATAGATTTGTGATAATAAAATCTGAGGTATCCGACATGCATGTTGGTACGATTATGGAATCAAATGATGCAACTTTCTTTGAGGACATATTTCCTATGAAGGATATGTCGAGTTCATCAAATCAGGAGATACCTACTCCATCTAGTGAGGAATTCACTGTAATTCCTGAACCCACCATTGCGATGGAACACGTTGAGAATCCTGTTGAGGGTAACAATGGAACTCCTGTGAGGGGTAAGAGACAGAGGACTGCAAAGTCTTTTGGTGATGATTTCATTGTGTACCTCGTGGATGACACACCCAGGACTATTTCAGAAGCCTATGCATCTCCTGATACTGACTACTGGAAGGAAGCTGTACGTAGCGAGATGGATTCCATCTTAGCTAACGGTACCTGGGAGATCACTGACCGTCCATATGGGTGCAAACCTGTAGGATGTAAGTGGGTGTTCAAGAAGAAGCTTAGACCTGATGGTACGATTGAAAAGTACAAGGCACGGCTTGTGGCCAAGGGTTATACCCAGAAAGAAGGTGAAGACTTCTTTGATACTTACTCACCCGTGGCTAGACTGACCACAATTCGGGTGCTACTATCACTGGCTGCCTCACATGGTCTTCTCGTTCATCAAATGGACGTTAAGACGGCTTTCCTTAATAGAGAGTTGAAGGAGGAAATTTACATGGATCAGCCAGATGGTTTTGTAGTACCTGGTCAGGAAGGAAAGGTGTGCAAGTTATTAAAGTCTTTATATGGCCTTAAACAAGCTCCTAAGGAGTGGCATGAGAAATTCGAAAGAACATTAACTGCTGCCGGCTTTGTAGTAAATGATGGTGACAAGTGCGTGTACTATCGCTATGGTGGGGGCGAAGGAGTTATTCTTTGTCTGTATGTCGATGACATATTGATCTTTGGAACCAAACTTGATTTAATCAAGGAGGTTAAGGATTTCTTATCTCGCTGTTTTGAGATGAAGGATCTAGGAGTAGCTGATGTTATCTTAAACATCAAGCTGTTGAGAGATGAGAATGGTGGGATCACACTGCTTCAGTCTCATTATGTGGAAAAGGTCTTGAGTCGTTTTGGGTATAGCGACTGCACGCCTTCTCCAACTCCATATGATGCTAGTGTGTTGCTTCAAAAGAATCGACGGATTGCTAGAGATCAACTGAGGTATTCTCAGATTATTGGCTCGCTTATGTATTTGGCGAGTGCCACGAGGCCTGACATCTCTTTTGCTGTGAGCAAGCTGAGTCGGTTTGTGTCAAAACCGGGAGATGATCATTGGCATGCGCTTGAGAGAGTTATGCGCTATTTGAAAGGCACCGCTAGCTATGGGATTCACTACACCGGGTATCCAAGGGTACTGGAGGGTTATAGTGACTCAAACTGGATATCTGATGCTGATGAGATTAAGGCCACAAGTGGTTATGTTTTTACACTTGGTGGTGGCGCTGTTTCCTGGAAGTCTTGCAAGCAGACCATCTTAACGAGGTCAACTATGGAAGCAGAACTCACAGCATTAGACACTGCCACTGTTGAAGCAGAGTGGCTTCGTGAACTCTTGATGGACTTACCTATGGTTGAAAAACCAATACCCCCTATCCTGATGAACTCTGATAATCAAACTGTGATCGTCAAGATAAACAGTTCTAAGGACAATATGAAGTCCTCAAGGCATGTGAAGAGGAGACTAAAATCTGTCAGAAAATTGAGGAACTCCGGAGTTATTACGTTGGATTATATCCAAACGTCGAAAAACTTGGCAGATCCCTTCACAAAGGGTCTATCACGTAATGTGGTAGATAATGCATCGATGGAGATGGGTTTGAGACCCACCGCATGAGTTGTCCATAGTGGTAACCCACTCTATGTGATCGGAGATCCCGTGAAGTAGAAGTGGGAGACAAGCTGTTGGTCAGCTGGGAGGAGAGTATCCCTATATTAATTATCCCACTCCGTAAAGATGCAATACTCTCCTGATCTGCATGGCAGGTTGATAATTATCTTAATGTGTTCCAAGTGGCTTATTCGGGTAAGCAGAGATGTTGTCCTGCAGAACATCTTCTGAGGAACACACCTATATGAATTTGGCTGTCAACGTCGCAGTCTGTGAGAATTGGGTGTTCTCTAATAAATTCATGAAAGGCCCTGGAGTATGACGTATACGCTCCACCCGCGGGGAAGCCTTGCGGCAGCCCAGTATCGGTCAAGAATTTGTGTGAAACTAGTTTCACAGAAAACTTGTAGTTCAAGGCATAGTCCACTATTCAAGTTGTGATTTAGTGTAGCATAAATTTCTAAGTGGAAGTTCAACTTCACAGTCTCCACTAAGCACCGATATATAAAACAATGTTTTGGAACTAAATGATGAGATGTGCCAATGAGACTTTGTGGGGGATTGTTGGAATTTTTGCTAGTAGGCCTTTGGCCCAAAGCCCAACTAAAATTCTGAAATTCTCTTGGCCCATTCATGCACACATGTGAGTGGAGTGAGTGAGGCTAAAGTTTAGTCCCACATTGGAAGTTGAGAGAGAGTTGCACCTCTTTATAAGGTGAGCTCTTCTACCACTTGTATGAGCATGAGAAGAGGAGACCTACACGCGCGCTCCTCCTCCTCGCTCGCCTCGCCACGCCACGCCTCGTCACGACGCGCCGCGGGTTGCGGGATTGAGCCGAGCCGAGGACAGAGCTATGCACGTTGTCTATATTTTTGCTGCATGGGAAAATTAATGAGTCATTAATTAATAATTAATGGACGCGTTAATTACTGAACCGTTTCCGATTCTTTTGGATCGTGACGACCCGGCCCGCAATATATATAGTCAGGCAGACGTCTACCCTAGCGGCCGCTTCGTATGGTTTCTCATCACCGTTCCAGATCATTGCGCCGCCAAGCTAGTCTTCTCCATCCCTCCTTCCGGCGTTCACCGCAAGAAGGGACAGCAGGCCTCCGGAACCCCGCCTCTCGTGATCCTGTACGGGAGAGGGGCGATCAGGTTTTTGGGGAGCGCACTCGCGCGACTGCTGGCAGCGACGACTTCTTCCCCGACCTCGGCAACCTCATCCTCGACGACATGGGCGACAACATCAACGCCGGCGGTGCTGCACCCGCTGCACCGTATGTGATTCTATCCTTCCTGTTCGAGATCGTGGTAGAATTCATGTTTCTAGTATGTGCCCTAGATGTGATATGTTCATCTGCTATGCTAGTTCGCATGATTAGTTTAATCTCTGCTGCTGTGGTCATGATTTATATTCTGTTTATTCGGATTAAATCTCGTAGTAATTTGCTCATATATTCAACACTCCAAAAACCTGATTATAGGCAATTTACTCCGAGTGGTTTTGCTGCGCATCTGAAACCGCCTGCCTTTAAGGGGGCGCAATATAAGAGGTGGCGCATGAGAGCAGTCTACTGGTTTCAGACCATGGGCTGCTATGATGCCACCAAGGGCAAGCCTGAGGGCGATCTTAATCAAGCACAGCTGGAAGCTTTTGAGAAGATCGATACCCTCTTTAAAGGCGCTCTTCTGAGTGTTCTTGATGACTCCATTGTGGATTCGTATATGTCGTTTGACAACGGCAAGGACATGTGGGCTGCGCTCGAGGCCAAGTTTGGTGCCTCGGACGCCGGCAGCGAGTTGTACGTCATGGAGCAATTCTATGACTACAAGATGACTGATGAGCGCCCTGTTGTACAACAGGCTCATGAGATACAGTCGCTCGCAAAAGAACTTGAGTACTTCAAGTGTGTGTTACCGGACAAATTTGTTGCCGGAGGCATCATTGCCAAGCTTCCACCTTCGTGGAACAATTTTGCTACTTCCCTGAAACACAAGAGACAGGAGTTTTCCGTTGCGGATCTCATTGGTACTCTTGATGTTGAAGAGAAGGCGAGAGCAAAGGACACACGTGCTCGAGTTGCTGAGGGAGGTTCTAGTGCTCACATGGTACAGAAGAAGAACTCCCAGCCCAACAAGTACAAAAACAATAAGAACAAAACTCAGGGCAAAGGCAAGTTTGATACAAAGAACAAGCCATCACATTCTACCAACTTCAAGAAGAATTCTCATAAGAAGGGGAAGGGACTTTGCCATGTCTGCGGTGATCCTAATCACTGGGCTCCAAAGTGTCCTAACCGCTTTGAGGAGCGCGAACATGAGAAGAGCGGCAAGTCCGCTAATGTTGTCATCGGTGATATTGATATGAAGGAATCAGGGTACGGTATTTTTCCTACCATCCTTTCAGTATTTCAATCCCCTGATTGGTTAATTAACACCGGTGCCAATGTACATGTTTGTGCTGACGCCTCCATGTTTTCTTCTTACCAGGCAACAGGGACTTCACCCGTGCTGATGGGGAACGGGTCACATGCCATCGTTCGAGGTGTTGGTACGGTCGATCTGAAGTTTTTTGAAGGAAATTGAGGATTAGATAAGCTGTGACCTGCGAGATGTTCTGAAAAAAAAAAGTAAGAGCATCTACGGTCAAACCTCTCAAGCCCGCCTCATACGTCCGGCGGGCCGCCCGGTGACTATCCTGTTGCTAAAATCTAACCCAGACAGGCGTTTTAGACAGGCCTCAAACGCCCGGGCGAACCGACACCTTTCATATTCAATCCAAATATGAGATGGATATGGGGCGCCCGGGCACGCCCGTCGATCCTGCTGCAGGTTGTAGGGGTCCCACCTACAGCGATCGAAGCTCCTCCCTCTCCCACCTGCAACGACCGAAACTCCTTCCTCTCTCATTGGCGCAACCAAATTTTAGTCCCACATCACCGGACAAGGTGGACGTCGTCCGGCTTAAATAGATGCGCCAGCGGATGGTGGCAAGTTTGGTTCTTGTTGTGTAGGTCTTGCATGTGTGATCGAGATAAATTTGACACTAGATTACATTTCATTGACCGATGATTATTCATCGAGTGTCAAGTTTATCTTGATCATATACGTTGATACCTCTACTACAATGTCTATATATTTTTATTTTATTTTGATGCATAGACACATAGTGATTCAAGAAAGCTGACACCAATGTTCCTTATGTGAAGGAGATAGACTCTGACTATGAATCTTTTATGTGATAAAGATAGAAGATTCATAGTAAGAGCCCATATCCTTAACAAAGAATACAATAATGTCATAAGCTTATCCCTTTTGGACGATACAGATATTTAAGCTGGTCGACTAGCTCATCAATCGGCGAGGTGAGACTAATACGAATGTGAAAAATGTTAAGTACAAACAATTTTCGGTGCCTAGCCAGTCTAAAACAGATAGGATGATCGATGTGTATGGCCCTACATGTAATAGATGTTTTGAAAATAGGATATATGGTTGTAAATTGTAAAATTTGAGGCACGCCCGCTCACTGTCCGCGGGCATTTGAAGGCCCAAATTTGCAACCTCTGGCTGTAGATGCTCTAAGCTATGTGATTTTCATTTCTTACTTCGTGGGCCTATAAATGTGTTTTTTTATACACTACAAAGTACTTCCTTCATCTCATAATATAAGAGTGTTTTTGTTACTACACTAGTGTCAAAAATGTCTTATATATATTATAGGACAAAGGGAGTACAAACAAACGCATATGCTCACATACACACGCACACGCGCTCAACTCTATGAACACAGACGCATATCCTACCCCATGTAAGCACTTTCAAGATACTAAGCCGGCAGAACATCTTAAATCATGAAATTAATGAAGTCGTAAGCCGATAGAACATCTTAAATCTTGAAATCAACGAAGTCGTCACTGACACTTTCATACTTGATGAGAACGTCCCCTTCCACACTGAACACATGTCGCCAAGAAGCCTAAAATAAATTTCAGAAAATTCAACCACCAGTGTCAAGTCTAAGACTTAGCTCTGGTGGGTTGACTCCATCATAAGAAACCTAACCATTGAGGTAAGCTCAATTCACAATAAATGTGGTGTACTGAAGCAAACCTTCATGCATACATAGTCTAGTAGTACTATCTACTACGGAAGCGGATTTGTAGCACCTAGGTGCTCCACATCCCTATACGAACATTAAATTCAAAAAAATACCAAAAAATTTAAAAAAATCAGAGATTTTGGGATATCAAATCTGGGTTCCCGATCTACTCCCGTGTGAAATCTGGTAACAAAATATCAGGAAACGTATTCATGATAAAAAGACAAAAAAATTCTATGTACAGAAAAAACTGTTTGGATGGATTTTTGTTCGGACAATATTTCCTTCACCATGGATACATTTTCTGGTATTTTTCACAAAATTTAACACAAAAGTAGATTGAAAAAGCATGTTTGATATCCCTAAATTTCAGATTTTTTAAAATCTTTTTGGTATTTTTACGTTTAATATTTGTATAAGGGTGTGGAGCGGGTGAACAATAGCAAAGAGAGAGGCAGACAACCAAAACGGAGTGAACCGGAAGATCGATGGAGGTGCTTACTGGGTGCGGCGGACGACCGGCAAGGCGTGCAGCAAGCGACGATGATCCAGGCCTCGAGCACGCTCTCTCTTGCTGCTTCCGGTCCTCCACAGAAAATGGGGCGGGGGTGGGTGGGGATGAAGAGAGGGGCCGAGGAGATGACGATGAGCAAGAGCAGCATGGGGGACGGAGCGGCAGTTTCCGAGAAATTGCATGCGGACCCATGGGCGACGTCGCCTTTTGATGTGCAGCAAAGGCGCCACAAAAGTGCGAAGCATCTGTGCACCAGCTCGAAAGCTAGAGAAGTAAATTTTGATTCGGACGTCTAAACTGCCTAAGTTAAGAACGCTGCTATACACACGACGAAGGCAGCACGATTCGTAAGTGGAAGCAGCAACAGTGAGCGCGGACGCAGGAGAACTGCTTGGGAGGAAGCATCCTCCCCGCAGGTCGTGTGCAAACTGTCGTCCCTGAAGCAATTTCGCTAAGTTAATGCACTACTCATCTGGTGGAGCTTTTCCTCATCACGAACTGGTGCTTTTTAGAAGATCACTAATACGTACGCAAGCACGCGAGTTGAGAAATGAGTGCTTTCGGCAGTGGGTCACTCTTCGTGCGTCGTGACAGACGCACGCAAACAATGGTGCACATTGTTTTATTATTGAAACGGAGGCAAAAGATTTTGGTTAATTAAGAGAAAAGAAGAGTTTGTGTTACAAATACACCCCTCAGTACGACAAATGAATTACTTTTCCGGCATGATTGTCCCTAGTTTTTTTGCCCCCACGCCACCCAAATCAAAGCCTCCTTCGAAATGTTGTTGAGTAGGATCGACGGGGCGCATCTTGGTTACTAGAAACGCGCGTGTTTCCCTCATTCCAGATGGTGGCTTTCCTATTTGATATGGGTATGTCGGATATAATCCAATCCATCAATCTTTGAGGGAGCGTCTCAAATGCCATGTGAAAGTATCCATGCGAGCAAGTGGGAGCCAAGCCTTAATCATTTCCCAAAGTCTTAGAGTGTGCCGACACTTGAAAACTAGGTGGTCAATTGATTCTTGTTCCCTTTTGCAAATGGGCACTTAGCGAAACTGGGCCACCTTCGTTTGGCCAATATATGGTGGTCCAACTCTATTTTGAATGGCCAACCAAACAAAGAACTTCATCTTAGGTGGTGCCCAAGTTTTCCACACCGCATGCTCCAAAGGGGAGCAGATCGTGCCAATAAATTGAGCCTTGTAGGTGGACTCCGCCGTGTGGCAACTACTCACCGTGTGCTTCCAAGTAATGTCATCTTCTGCCTCCACAAGATTTAAAACCCGAATAGTGGCCCAAAGCTCAACAAATTGACCGAAGTGGACGATGGAAAAAGTGGGAAGATTTTGATCTTGGCGACCCATTCATCGTCCTTGAGGGCTTCCCTCATTTTTCATTTTTGTAGATGATGCCTCATATGTTAGGAGGGGGGGGGGGGGGGGCTTTTGGTCATGACCCAAGGGGAGTCCCCTAAAAGGTGTTCTTGCACCATTGCCAACCGTGAGGGTCATGAAAGCATACCATATGTCGTAGTCCATGGCGTCACAAGGGTTGCACATACCAATCCACATTTTTGTTGGCTCCTTCCTCAAACCAAAGCCAACGGGGCCTAAGGGCCCTAGAATTGTCCGTATGTAACATCCCTGGGCAACTACAGGCAAGACGACGGCAAACGGTGTCCCAATTTACTTTACATTTAGCACCGGTGGTTTTGTCCGTTCTCGCCCAAAGGAAAGCTCACTCAAGGCTTATTGACAGTGTCAAGGGTGTAAGGGGGAGGACGAGGGGAGTGGTGAAGTAGACCGTTTGGGAGGATAGCACCTATTTGACTAGGGCAGTGTGTCCCATGAATGTTATGTTTTTCCCACCTCAAGGGACCAACTTTCTAGCCGCTTTGTCTTTGATAAATTGGAAGTATATTTTTTTAGTTGCCATACCGATAGTGGGAACCCAAAGTATTTCATGGGAAAGGAAGCGTGTGTAGTCAGAAGGCTTTGGAGAATGCATGACAAGCTAATGTGCCCACACCAGATAGGAACAACTGAGCTCTTGTGGAAGTTGGTTGAGAGACGCTTAACATCACCAAAGAGGTCAAGAATGTTGGGGAGGTTATCAATGTCCTTCTTGATGGGTTCCATGAAGAGTTCCGTGTTGTCCGCATAGAGAGAGGTTCTCAAGCTAGCACCTAGGCTGCGAATCTTGTGGAACAACCTTTACTAGTTGCCAACTCGAGAATTTTTTTGGAGTGGATTAATACCGATGACAAAGAACAAAGGGGAAAGCGGGCATCTCCAATGACGGCCCCCAAACTACACAAGCCATTTGTCTACGGATTGGTCCAGACTCGTCTGCGGATATTGATACAGGAGCCGATCATCCAACCCTGTCTTTTTTTATTAAGTCCGCAGCACCCAAAATAATAGCATATCAAATCTTTGAGGAGTGAAAATATTAAAATGTGATAGTAATTCAAATGTAAATATTACAATCCAACTAAATTTTGAAATAAAATAGTTCAAACTTGAATTCAACTCGCACATATGTTCTACTTGTCCTCCTTAACTACCCATAGATGCTCAAGCAGATCTTTCTTAAGATGCTCGTGAGTTGCTCGATGCCTAATTCATTGATGCATTTGGACAAAATCGTAAAATGTGGCCAGGTTCTGTTGTGGAAGTTGGATAGGATCACCCATGTTCTCAAACTCCAGAGCACCGGCAGCATCTTGATCCTCATCATCCACGATCATATTGTGCATGATCACGGAAAATGGTCTTCGGATCCCATTGTTTAGCATGTTTATGAACAACTGCAAAATGGTCTTGGAGCGCTCCAAATGTCCTCTCATATCTTTTCTAGCTCCTTGTCTCTGTCCAAAGTGAGCACTTTTTTGACCAACTGTCTTGGAGATGGTCTTGACGAAAGTCATCCAAGGATGATAGATACCGTTAACCGGATGGTAGCCCATGTTGAACTCATACCCATTGACAGTATAGTTGCATTGAGGAGCTTGTCCTTCGGGCAACCTAACGAACAATGGAAACCGTTGTAGCGCATTGATGTCATTATGAGACCCAGGCATGCCAAAGAAAGTATGCGAAATCCAGAGATCTTGTGATGCAAGTTCTTTAAGAATGATGTTGGGCTTCTTAACACATGGGCAATTATTCCATCTTCAATGCATGCAATCGAGAAATTCGAGCATACCTGGCCGCCCTCTTGCTTCGAAAATTGCCATGAGCCTTCGGTGTCTGAGATAGTTGGCTCTCTCAAGTAATAAGGTCCAAACACCTCGACCACCACAGTAGCAAATCTGACCATGGCGTCTCAGCATGTGCTCTCAGACATCTGGAAGTACTCCTCCCGTGAATCCGTGGCCGCGCCATATGCAAGCATCAGCAATGCAGCCATGCACTTCTAGTAACTAGAGAATCCAATTCTTCCTAGTAACCAGAGAATCCAATTCTTCCTACGACATCCTTCTTCAAGATGAAGTAGCCATCGTAGCTCAGAATGCCATTGTTGAGGCAATCGAACATATTTTTCTGCATCCGAAAGCGCCTTCTAGAGTTGTCCGCGAATAGGGTATAGGGGCAAAGTATTCATCCATCAGCATCAAATGTCCACATGCCCTATTTCATTTCAACACTCGATGGCTCTTGATCGATCCCTTGAAATTGAGAACATGTTCTTCCACACGCTCTGCATAGGAAAGGACCGCCTGCATCATTGCCGTTTTATCAGCATAATCCTCCTCGCCAGACGAGTCGGAGGGGGAATCAACATGGTGCTCATAGATGTACTCTTGTCTGAATCCATTGCTTTAAAGAAGGAAGAAAACTTGTCAAAATTTTAGCACGTGCATTTCCCCGAACATTTGTCGAGCGTTGTCACCACCCCACAGATGGCATCCGCAGGGGCTAATGATACCTGGGCATTGGACTGTCGAGAGGTGTGGAACAATGACGTAGGCAAAGCGGCGTGGCGATCGGTTGGAGCGGCGGAGGTTCGGCAAGGGCTTGGCGGGCGGCCGGGTGGTATAACAACGGCATCGGCGAGGGAGGAATCAAATGGAGGGAAAGGGATTGAGATGAGTGGTACGATTGTCGATTTGGATGGGCTGGGGTGTTAGAGTCCTACATGCCGAGGTCTTGATTCCCGCGAAGGTCTCCAGGTTTGCTTCCGGTTTGAAGGAAAATGGACAATCTAACTGGTTCACGGACGGATGCGGGACGACATTTAATGGCAAAGTGAGTCCGGACGCTTGCGGACGATTTGAGGGTCCACTTTGGAGATGCCCTAAGTGGCATAAGCTGCTAGAGCATCTCGAGTAGATCATGGAAAACACCCGAACCTGTATAATAACCGCCATTTTTAGGTTCCGGGGCGAAAAAATGACCCGCGCAGGTCCCGAAAAATGGCCCGGCCCGGAAAAAAAAATCGGGGAGCGGTATATTGCACCCGAGTTCCCCATATGTTTGGTTTTCGGAGCCTTTTTTTTCTCATTCCCCACATCCCACCATGACAGTTGGCAGGAGGGAAGTTTCAACCCAACCGTCACCGAAGCGGTGTCGAACTTGCCTGAATCCGGTGAAATTCCGCCTCCGACGCGGCTCGTGATTCCGACCGTCCCCGCCGCCGCTGACCAACCAACCAACTCCCCGCCCTTCCTCACCTCATCTCCGAGGCTCTTGGAGCTCAAGCCCGCTTGAATCAAGATCTCGAGTGGTTGCGACTACTGTGCCATGGATGCGGGCTAAAGGTTGTAGCGACCAGGATCAACGTCCTTGCACCCGTTATTGCACATCCTCACGGTCGTTGTTTCATGGCCGCGTGCCTCTGGCTAGCCAGCAGACGGCGAGGCCTGGACGGGGGAGGCCGGCATGGCGGAAGCCGGGACGGAGACGGGGGAGGCCTAGACGGGGAAGTCGGGACGGAGCCTCGTCGGTGCAGGGCAGCCGGGAAGGAGGCGCGGGTGGGCCAGGACAGAGGTGATGGGCGACCGATGTTGTTCCTGACAAGGAACGACGAGGAAGATGCAATGAAAAGGGAAAAAGTGTGTTGGCATTACCGATACTAAGATGAAATTCGAAATGAGTGGCCAATGACACATGAGTCCCACATGTTTTATTTACAGTATGCCTTTTATGGTATCTGTTATGAAGAAACCTGCTATTTACTGTAAAATCGTTTTAGGATAATACTTTTTCTCTTTTTTTGAGGAAAAGTTCCAATTTATTCATCAACTGTCTAGATAATACAAAGAACACCAGAAGTAAAAGATTACATCTAGATCCGTAGACCACCTAGCGATGACTACAAGCACTAGAGCGAGTCGAAGGCGCGCCGCTGTAATCGTCCATCCCTCTTCGGAGCTGGGCAAACCTTGTTGTAGTAGACAGTCGGGAAGTCGTCGTGCTAAGGCTCCATAGGACCAGCGCACCAGAACAACAACCGTCGTGAATGAAGAGAAGTGCTAAGGCTCGCTAGCCTGGCTGAATATGTCAAGCTCTTCTCATCTTGCCTTCAGCACAAATATATCTTAATTTTTATATGTATATGCAAAACATTTCTACAACAAACTTGAACATTGACTCGTAGTGATGAAAATTGCGTGCAACTTTATGTTTCAAAATTAAGATGCACAACCTTGCAATTATATTTTTTACGCGTAAAATTGTACATAAAGTTTGTGGCAACTCTAGGTTTCATATCTACAGCTTGATTGACCAACTCAAACTACCGAAATAGCAAATCATCAGTTAGCTAGTCCAGCAGTTTTGCTAGCATATCGATATATCCAAAAGTACATGGGTGGCCGGCATGCCGGCCAGCCGGCCGGCAATTCGATATATTTATCGATCCATGCAGCTCAACACTGCAAACCGATCGACCTGCCTATAAATTCGGTCGAAAACGAGAGATATACCATGTACTAAAACTGGCTTTCAGTTAATCGGAAACCGTACGAACTTCGAAGAGCTTGCTATACTAGTAGATTTATACAGGTTAGATTCATTTCCTTGTTTAGTTTTGTAAAACCAATTCTCTGCTTACGCGTCGAGTGGTAGGTGCATCCGTGAATGGTGATCATTTTTTCCCATTTTGATTGAAGTAGAAATTAACTCAGCTGCAGGTGATGAGCATCTCAGGGAAGTCGTCGTGGCCGGAGCTGCTTGGCTGGCCGGTTAGGCCGGCGATGCTCACGGTCAAGAACGAGAGGCCGGAGGTCTCCATCGACCAGCCCGGAGGGCACCACCCCCAACCCGCCGGGGTTCCGGTCGGACCGCGTCGTCGTCTTCTACCATACGCAGGATGAGCTCGGCCGCCGCGTGGCAACCATCCCTGTCATCGGATAGCCAGTTAGCTTAGACGTACAGACATAATGAAGCTTCACTATCCCACGTATGGAACAAGTGAGCGTGGTGTGTGTTTTCTTTTGTAATATCAATGTCGCAACGCCTAGTTGGCTAGTTGCTTGATCATGTTTTAGTGTATAAGCACAGCCCTTAATCATGTGGAGGGACGTATCGTTATATTTTTATGAATTTTCACCGCTTGGAATAAGCGGGTAGCTATATCAAAAAACAATCAACAACTCAAAAAAAATACTTTTATGAATTTTGACCTGACGCGTGGCTATATTAGTCGTATATATGAAGATAAAAGCATGTCTTTCCCACTCTTCGATATGATAAAATCATGTTTAGTGCCTTGTCTGCACAGGTTTAATGTGGATTTGTGATCAACAACTTGACTGAAAAAAAAAAGAACTTGACTGAAATCATGTGTAGTCGCTTGAGTAAACAGGTTTAATGTGGCTTCGGGAACTACAACTTGACTGACCCAAGATTTTATCTTCATAATCCTCTGTAGTCGCTTGACTACGCGTGTTTAATGTGAATCAAGACATACAAACCTTGCCTAGAATATAGTATAAAGGAGGATGCAACATTTATGCCTTTGTTGCTACCTAATTCAAAATGAAAGTCTAGGCCGTGGTGGTGGAGATGTATTTTCAATGAAGGGGGTGGGAAAACTACAATAACCTAAAGCAATTGGATATTCATGCTGGTGGTCCTTCAAGTATCCATAATCAAAACATGAAGAGATGCGATGATCTAATGAACAAGAAGGAATCCATTGCAACTGTTGTAGACAAGCAAACAGATCCAAGATAGAGTATCAATCCGTTTTGGGCTAGCCATTTCAGAGTCATGAGGACAGCTAGTCTTCTTTGAGGAAGAGGATTTTTCTGACCTTATATGAATAGTAGGTTGCATATTGTCCTGATGTGGCTGTTGTTACTTTCAAGAATGCTCCTAAGAATACGAAGTTGGTTTCTTCTACTATCTAGAAAGATATTGTGGAAGCTTGTGCTATAGAAACAGTGAAAGCAATCATAGAAGATCATGGAGATGAATACTTTGCCCTTGCTATATTGGTTGATAAATATCTTGCTGTAAGATATGTCGGTAAGGGGGTAGGGGGTAGGGGGTAGTGGAGCGGGTTATTGGACTTTCTCATGTTACTCAAACAACTTCTCTTGCTCTTCAACAAGCTATTTATGCAGTGTTTGCAAAAATAACCTTAGCCCTTCTCGGATCAATGGCCCAGGCTATAATGGAACTTCAGTTGACACTAGTTGCGGATGCAAAAAATCATGAAAATGTGGTACAGCTTTTTGAGTGGATGAGTGTTGCTATGTCAATGGTTGGAAATTCTTTTAAGAATACAAACATGCTTAGAGAAAAACAAGCAAAAGATAATTCAAAAGCCATTACATAATTTTGACCTTGAAATCAAGAGAGGTTTGAATCAAGAACTTGGACATAGAATAGCCACAGATACTCATTGGGGTTCTCATTCCAGTTCTCTCTTCAATATGGTTGTAATGCCCCCCTCGGTAACTGAAGTCGTTGATGATAATGCAAAAAATGGTGGCAAAACTCTTGACATGATTAAAGCAGCAGGAGTTCTTCATGCTATCCAAATTTTTTTCTAATGCACTTGTTGAATATTATACTCAGGATAAGTAATAATCTGAAGGTCGTTGTGCAAAGGAAGGATTAAGACATTGTTAATGGTGTGTCATATATTTGTACAATAAAAAAAAGGCTATAGAGAATGAGAACCAAGGTTGGGAAAGGTATCTTTCTAAATAGCTAGCCCTCACTAACATATTCCTCTCAACATGCACACATGCTACCTCATCATTAAAACATGAATCGAAAAGATCCACCTCAATATCAAACATGGTAAAAGGCCCACCTCAATTAATTAAATACAATATATGTGTTTTTTAGTTTTAATTCACATATTATTCATCCAAATATTAATGTTCAAAATTATCAAATATCATGAGAACATATTGCAACCAATTCCTGCCCGCGAGGGGCATCATCTAGTTTATATATCTCACATCTCCATTTTTATTTTTTCAGGACCCATCAAGTTGTCTTATCCAAATATTTAGGAAGACCTGAAGATAACACGAATTCCCCAAATTGGCCTGGTTTCAAGATGTAGAATCCATGTTGAATCACCACTTAGCGGCATTATTAGGACTTGTTTGAATGCTCGAAGGATCCTTTCCACAAGAAGGTCGATATCAAATTGCATGCTTTATTTGGTAGGATAAGTGTTGATAGAGCTGCTGCCTCTTATAAATCAGCTTCATACCAGCCTTCCACTAAGATCTGGTATTAGTATGCTGATGATAAAGCTGCGACTTCTTCCAAATATGGTTTTCTGCCAGAACACTTGAGAGTCATTGCATCAACCTAAAAATCATCTGCACAAGCTTCTCACAACTCTTTTATTCTCACAACTCATGTGTTTACAAAGGTTCATGCATCCGATCCAACCTCTTTTCCATCCGACAAGAATTGCTCCTTGATAGATGGATCTGCATGCAACTCGCGTTCAAATCCATCTTAGAACCGAAAAAATAGGAAATCGATCAAACATCAAATCTACTCGGATGGAATCGAACTATTGCATTGAATTCCATCGAGACATGGATTTACAATCGTTTTACAAGAGAAAGTTGTATCTAAATCGAACTTGGATCCAAAACAGCACTAATACGAGCCCTAGAACACGTCGGGGCCACGGTAGGCCGCCGGGAAGCGGCTGGCCTCGGCGTCGCGCAGCCGGACTCCGAGCGCGTAGTTGGCCATCTCCAGCTCGGCCACCTTCTTCTTCGTCGCCGCCGCGGCGCGCTCCATCTCCTCGTACCGCCTCTGCTGCACCATGACGCCGCGCTTAAGCACCGAGCCGTCGCGCTCCGCCGCCGCCGCACGCTGCGCCAGCGCCGCGTTCTCCTCCCGCAGTGTCGCCGCCTCCGTAGCGCCCCGCTCCGCCTGCTCCCTCAGCGCGGCGTTCTCGTCGCGCAGCCTTGCCAGCTCCGTTGCGGCCTCCCGCACGGCGCGCTCTGCTCCGGTGTTCCTGATCACGCCCAGCATCCAAGTCGCCCGATTCTTGGCGTCGGCCACGTCGGTCGCCGCCGCCATCTGCTCCAAGAGCAAGCCGGCGCAGCACTCGTCGTCGTCCGCCGCGTGCGCGAGGCGGGAGGCCAGCGCGTCCCTGGCCTGATGGGCGTGGTACGCCTGCACGGCGGCGTGCAGGTCGCGGCCGGAGGCGGCGAAGCAGGCCTCCAGGCCCCTCGGGTCGGCGCCCGGGAATACGTGGCGGAGGGCGTCGAGCGGGTCGAACGCCAGAGACGTGGGCGGCGCCGGGGCCATGGAGCCCGCGCATGGCGTGACGCGGCCGCGCTTGCAGAGGTGGGGCGGCGCCGGGGACGGCTCGTCGAGGAACGCGGCGAGGCAGCGCTTGCGCGTCTCCACGATGGCGGCCATGGTGTTGGATCGCAAGTCGTGAGCGTGCTCAGCGGTGTCCCGGGTGCCGCTACTTATGGCCCGGGCGCGCGTGCTAGACGAGCCTGAAACGGATCTGAAGTCGCGTCACGCGTCAAGTTTACGTCGGTCGGTGCGCGTTTTGATCTCGGACACGAATCAAAGATCGTGCCGTGGAAAGAACTAGGATGCTTACCTGTACGTGCACGTGAATATCTAATCCAATATTTTCAATACTCTAATATTAGGCAGATCAAAAAAAACTCTAATATTAGGAATATATTCCATTTTCCTTTTCAGTAACAGCAGCCGACTTTACCAACCGGACGCGTCAAAACATCAATGGACGTGTCCATGGACATCCGATCGGGCCCGCCAGCCTGGTCATCCAACCATGTCTCTCAAACCCGACACGCTGCTATCCATTTTATTTTGTATACTCCTAAATATTGATCAGGAACACTAAATAGCATAATGCATCAAGAATCGAGAAATAAATATTTCAATGAACAATATTTCCAATACAAATTACTATCCAAACATAATAGAGTTTTAAAATATAATATCTTAAATTTTAATTCAGTTTATTCTCACATGTTCTAATTGTACGTATGAACCGTCACAAGTGCTCCATTGGATCATTGTGAAGTTGTGTATGAGTTGCTCGATTGTGAATATAATAATGCATCTATAGAGTTTGTTCAAACGTCCCCGCATTCTGCTCCAGAAGCTGGATATGGTCACCCGTCTATTCAATATTCAGAATTTGTGAACTACCTCCCCTCATCTTTCATAATCATGTTATGCATGATCAGACAAGCTATCATCACCTCCAACGATGTCGCTCGATCCCATTGCTTAGTAGGTCCGCAAACAATTGTAAAACAGGTTTGGAGCACTCCAAATGCCACATTCACATTCTTGTTTTGTAACGAAGTTAGTTTTTCTTTTGTTATCTATTGGATCGAAGATGGTCTTGGCAAAGGTCATACCATCATAAAGATAGCACCCCATGTTGTGTTCATTCAAATTGATGGTAGAATTGCATGCAGGACCTTCGCCCGCATACAACCATGCAAGCAATGGAGACCGTTGTAGCATGTGGATATCATTTTGTGACCCGCATGCCAAAGAAAAAGTGTCAAGTCCAAAGGTCTTGTGATAAAACTATTTCAAGATTGATGGCGAACATTTTATGATGGCCCTGGTATTGGCCTTGTTGAGCAGATGGGTACTTCTTCCATTTTCAATACAGTCATACAGAGATTCGAGCATGCGTGGAAACCCTCTTGATTCTCCAAATACCTTGAGCCTTGTTGTGTCTTTGGTATTTGGATCTCTCAAGTACTCCAATACAAACACCTTGACCACTAATGTAGCTAATCTGACCATGGTTTCGAGGCATGTGCTCTCAGACATGCGAAGGTACTCATCTCACCGGTTTGTGGTTGTGCCAAGCATCCACATAGCAGTCATACACATCTAGAGACCAGAGAACCCAACGCGGCCAACGACACCCCTCTTCAGCTTCAAGTAATCATCAGAGGCCCCTTCCATGATGTGCAAGAAGAATGGTCCATGCATCCAATATCGACATTGTAAATAGCGGCCGAATAGCGCATCGGGGGCAAAGTACTCATCAGGGATATCAACATGCCCCCGTGCCTAACACCGATTCAACACTCGATGTTCCTTTTTGAACCCTTGAAGTTGAGAACATGCTCCTCCGTACACTCCGTTTCTTCAAGAATCGCCATCATTGTCGTAGTCCCATCCTCATCTTCGACATCACCTGACGAAGAAAAATCTATGAACTCGACATAGAAGTATTCCTTGTCTGAATCCATTGTGTTTGCTTCAAAGTAAACAACGAGAACATCAAAAAATTGCACTATGTCATTTGTTCTGACAATTGTCGGGCGTGGTGCCTTAAACGGCATCGGTAGGGCCAGAGGGTACCTGGGCGGTGACCATATATGGGGCAGTCGGTGGCACCCGGGAAGGCCTGGGTCACGTGCCAGTGGTCCTGCAAGGCTTGACAGCATGGGAGGGGTGGGGGGGGGGGTCCATGGCGGCGGTGGCAGTCTTCGTAAGCAGAGATTGAGAGCGGAGGAGGAGGGAATGATTGTGAAAAATGCGGCTCTAAGTGTGGTTTAGGTTGGAGTCCGATGTGGTCGACGTCCAGACTTCCCTGAAGCTCCCACCGATTTGGGGCCTGAGGGGTTTCGGATGTCTGGACTAGTCCGGCCCAATTTGGTGAGTCACGTTGGATGCCTTGAAAGTTCTCGGAACATCCAGTCTGGACATTGGGGGACGATTTGATGAGTCCCCTTGGAGATGCCTTGGGCATGTACAATGATGCTATCTTAGAAGAGCCACATAGGATAAATGCTGAGGTGAAGGAGAGAGAAATCGTAAGAAAATGCTTGTCTTCTCTTATTTAAGAGATGATCTCTTAGCACAATATGTCTCACCATATTTTTAGGAATAGCTAGTTATTGAAGATAAGGTTAAGATATAACCCATTGTAGACATACATTTTTGTCATCTCTAAATTACATGCAAGACTTAAGATAAAACTATCTTATCAACTATTATATATGCCCTCAGGCTATGGACTTGCTAATCCTCACTAATCCCCTCCCTCAATTTCAGTCTGTGAGCCTCCCATTCCCTTCTCTTTCGCATCAGATATTGCCACCTCATCATGTAGCTTTTTATTTTGTAGATTGGTCTCAGGTGTAGCAAAGCTCTTATCCAAGTGAGTGGAGGCCCTCTTATTTATAGGATACTGGAAGAACGCCCGTGCGTTGCAACGGGGCCGCATTAACTTAAAAAGTTCAATATTACGACATTGGCGACCTTTTTTACCATCAAATCCTCACACACACACTCTCCCTCCCTCTTCCTCACTCTCTCCCCCTCTCCCGCTTCTCCTAGCCGCCTCAACATCATGTCATTACCAAACATGTAGTGGATGCCTAGTGGGACAAGGGTTAAGAAATAACATGAGGTGAAAAATACGATGGCTGTCAATTCCATAAGACGATCCAAGTAATTTGACAAAATAGATCGAGAGCATCTTGTATAATCTCAAAAAAGCAACTAAAAATATAAGAAATGAAGTGATGAAAATCAGCCCCTTCTCTCATTTATGCTTGCTTTTGTAATGGGAGGCAAGGAATGGGGATACCGGGAGAAGAAAGGATCACATGGACGGCAAGCCTCCACCACCGGCAAATGGGGTTGCTTCACATCCAATCTCCACGGCCGCCGCCTCCATGGGGACGAACTCCCATGTTCACAACCGGGCTCCCAATCGGCCGCTGCCTCGCCGACCTTGACGACGAAGTAGCCCCTCCCTTCGATCCCATTCGCAACGGAGGCAACACCCATCCCAGCGGACGGGTCCACGGTGAGATCCCTACTGATTGTGGTCGCGCCTCCCCAAACCTCACCGCGGGACACATGAGAGGGCGCCATTGCCATGGTCAGGCTTGGATGGGGAAAGGAGGCGACATAGCAGCAACGACGCCTTCGCCGGGATTGGTGGCGATGGCGGCGGCGAGCGAGCGGGAGGACGGCGGCGGCGAGAGAGTAGGAGGGTGGTGGCGGCAGTCCATCGGCCACCATGACGTGAGAGGAGGATGGGGATGGGGCCGCGATCTGGACGTATGGAGCGGTCGAGAGGAGGGGAAGCAGGCGGCTTGGTTTTTCCATCATGCGGGGTTTGGGGGAGGTCAAACGAGAGGGCTTTTTTCGTGCGGGAGGCAGAGCAACGAGGGCGGATGTAGGGAGACAGGACGCGGTCGGTTGGCAGGAAAAGGAAAGCTACGCATTTTTTTAGGCAGTAGAGATGATTGATGATAGAAAGGAAAAATCACATCAATATAAGGAAATATCCCATCAATACTTGATTGATTGCGATTTATTTTTTATATGGTAACTAATCTGATCATTTATACTTGATTGATTGCAATTTATTTTTTATATGATAACTAATCTGATGGATTTATGTGGGTGGTGAAGCGAAAAGTCAGGTGGGAGAGAGACGAAATAAAACCAGTGAAATAAAACCAACGAAAGTGTTGAGGCGAAATAAAACCAGCGAAAAATAACCGGCGGACTATTCACCAACTGCTCCATTAGGAGTAGAGATTATGAGTAGAGATAAGGTTTTATTGTTTGGTAATGTGATATTATTACCTGCTTGTTTGTGACGTGCCTAGTTAGGAAAGTTTAAAAATTAGGATTTGGAATTGATTGTGATGAAACTAAATTTTATTGATTGGTAACGCGCTATTAGTTCCTGCCCATTTATAACGTGTCTAGTTAGGAAACTTTGGAAAGATTAGGAAAGTTTTCATTCTGAGGATAAAAAATCAACGTGAGGAGATATGTTGAT
This sequence comes from Triticum monococcum, assembly GCA_034509565.1. Classification (NCBI taxonomy): domain Eukaryota; kingdom Viridiplantae; phylum Streptophyta; class Magnoliopsida; order Poales; family Poaceae; genus Triticum; species Triticum monococcum. The sequence continues at coordinate 49,915,232 of CM067846.1, forward strand.
GGGATGTGAGACGAAAATAAATCGGACGAAAATAAACCAGACGAAAATAAACCGTGGACGCAATCCTACCAACTCAGACATTAGGAGTAGAGATAGTTTTCGAAAATACATGGGATCCACTGGCCATGTTACATCGGTGCCCTTGCCTTTATTGAGTTTTTGACATGCCAGGGGAAGGGAGATAAACAGCCAAGGCACCTAATCACCCTGTTATTGTTTCATGCGCTTGTTGTTCTTGCAAATTCTGTAGGTGTGCTAGTTCAGTGTTCCATATGTGAACTTCCGCATATAAGATCAAGATCAATATTTCTAGCACAGCTGTAAAGTAATTTATATCTGAATAAACTTCATCCAAAATTGCTAATTAGTCTACCACAGGCTACAAGCCTACACCTATGCATAAATAAATCATTAACAAAAAAACTATGTATAAGTAAATCAAGTTAACGACGAGGAACCAGACTTATCATGCGACTTCTCTACGTACGTAATCGAATATCAGATCGAACGATCCAGATCGTTTGCTTGCATATGGCCGTCCTTCTAGTTCTCACGTCGATGATGAGAAGAGAAGATGCCGTCCATGCCGGCGCTACCGCCGGAGTTGAACATGACGTCGGCGAGGTCCAGCGCCGGGTAATCCGTGTCCCTCGCTGCGGTGGACACGCTCGTCTGCACGCCGGCGCCGGAGCCCGCTGCCACAACGCCCTGGAAGCTTGCCGGCATCCAGCCGACGCCGAGGTGCATTGATGTCGACACGGCCGCCTGCTCGGTGGGTGCCATGAAGTGGTCCCCGTGGGCGAGGCCGGAGCCTGTCGCGGCGGTCGGAGAGTTGGTAGCGGTGGCTGTGCCGGCGGTGGTGGCGGTGGCGGTGGGAAAGTTGAGCAGCGGGGTGGTGGAGGTGAGGCAGCTGTGGCTGCCGCAGTAGGTGACCTCGTACATGAAGGGGTCGTCGTCCAGGCGCTGCACCTTCTTCTTGGCGTCGCACCCGTAGTAGTTCTTGTGGGTGCACCGGTAGTAGCTCCTGTTGGTTACATCATGCATGCAGTTTGATCATCACAAACTCAGATTGTCATGTATGCTATGCAAAGCCTATTAATTTGCAAACATGCACATAGTTTGCACGAGTGTTGAGTTAAGTAATTAAGTACTCCTTTTTGGTCATACCGAGAGCAAAATTTTAGTTGAAGTATACTGTGCTACTGAAATCTGCATTCATAGTTCTGGAAGTGTGTACTTAGTGACTGTGTGTACTACACTCTCTTACCAGAAATGTCCAGTCTTCCATGAACCTACGGGGTTGCTGACTAATCAGGCAGTCAATACATTTACTGTTGCTGCTCTCCCAACGTAATCGTTGGGGTGGAGAAACCGGAAAATTATGGAACAGACTGATTTGAAATGTGAATCAGTCAATTGGCCCCACATAGACGAAAGATCAATCTAGCCAATGCTTTAGCCAATGCAATCAAAACAGAAACTAGACAATACATTTATATGTCAACAGTTTAGTTACCTTGGGAACCTAGAGCCGAGGATGTCCTTCTGGCCGTACTTGCGCCACGTGTAACCGTCGTCCGGTGGAAGCTCGGTGTTGCCCATCCGGTGTGCCGGCACCAACATTGTCTCCCTCTGCCCGCTGTCCCTCCTAAAAAAACACATTATTTGATTAATACTATGAATTAGTAGTCTAGGAAACTCAAACGAATTAACATTTCTTGCACAAACTAGCTAGCTAGGTCTTTCATCATGGGGTCAGCTATGGAACATCCGGGTAAAAAAATCAATTTAGTTAAATTTCCCGCAATATCCAACAGACCACGATCTTCTTCTTCCCCTTCAACATCTGCTCGTCGACCCGTCCTCTCTTTTGTCTAACCCCGACATGATGTTGTCGCCGGTGACCTCCCCCTCCAAGGTACATGAATCCTTCAACGCGCGGCCTCGTCAGCATCCCGACTTCTCACTGGCGCTAGCCATGCGAGCATCGTCTCCGCCTCGGAAGCTGCACATATTCGACTGACGCGTGAAATGATTTCAAGCACGGGAAGAATAAGCAATGCTACACGCATGGATGATTTTTTACGGGATCAACGGAGGGGCTTTGTTGGCATGTTTTTATTGGATAGCAGTAAGGTGAGGGCTCCCTCCCTAGGGGGGGGGGGGGAGTAGGGGGAATAGAAGATGATTTGTTAGAAAATACCCCGTATAACCTCTGTAAAAGCCTGTGAGTAAAGAATTTTCACAACACGACTAATAAAGTCCTGGATCCTCACCGAGTCTTATACTAATCCCCCCATATACCCGACATAATTAAAAGTGCATGCTTCGGGTCGCCGTGTAAACCCTCGTGTGGTGTACCTTCCCCGTAGCGCCCGACGACTTGGCCAGAAATTCGCCCCTACGTCGCTGTCGCAGAGAACATTCGCTGCGCGCGCGGGGCTACGAAAGTTTCCGTGCCATGACGTGGTAAAAGGTCCCCGTGTTTGAACCGTTGACCCCCCAAAATCTAACGACGACCGAGTGACCGACAGTGCCGTACGTGGTACGTACGGGCTCACGCACGTACCTCCTCCTGCCCTGCCGTGGCTGGGCCGTCGGCGGAGACCTGGACGGCGCCAGCCTCCTCACCGGGCCGCCGGAGGTGCCCGCGACGTCCGCCGCCGCGCGCGCCGCGTGCGGTGGCGCTCGCGCACCGGCCGGCATGTGGAATGGCTCCTGCAGATGCGTCGCGGTCTCCCCGAGAAGCTGGCTGGCGCCGGCTGCTTCCTCCGTGCTGCGCAGGCGCAGGAGGTCCAGCGGCCCGCCGGCGTCGAGCGGACGCGCCGCGGCCACGTTCACGGCGCCCACGCCGTGGTGCTGCAGCATGCGGATGGCCGTGTTGTAGGCGCGGACAATGCCGTGGCAGCGCGCGGCGAGGTAGGCCGGGTCGTTCTGGGCCGCCGGGAGGTCGCCCATGAGCTCCCCGGCGAGCCGGAAGGCGTCGCCGATCTGCGACAGCACGTCGTCCATCCCTCCTGGCAGGTCGCCGCCGTGGATCGCGATGCCTTCCCTTCCACGACGATCCAGGTAGCCGAGCAGTGGTGCAAACGGAGGACCACGTGAGTGCGGCGCAAGGACGTGCATGAAATTGCGCTGAGATTTCGTGCTACGAGGTCGAGCAAAGTGGGTGCAAGATTTTGTGTCACGGCATGTACGGGCAGAGACGAGTTATATATAAGTGAGGGCACCACCGCACCATAAGTAGTAGGAAGCAGCGTGGCACGTACTTGGTTAGCAGACCAGGGCGGGTACCGGAGAAAGAACGGGTCATTGGTCAGTGAGGGGACTAGATCAATTTACTACTAGCTTAATGTTGGCCATTGCTGGTCGGGTGGTCATTTTCTCACTACGGCTTGTATGGTTTGGGTCATGGGGAAGACCTTGAAAGTTGAAAGGGGCATTCCAACACATGGAAGGGTCTTAGTTCCAGCATCTAGTTTTCTTCACTCCTTTGGCCAAGGACTTCTCGAAGGTGTTTTTGTTGTTCGGCCTTTTTTGTTTGTAAGATTCGCGCAAACTAAAAAGACTGACTGACGCGTGGACGACAACACCACTAGTATATTTGTGATCTTTGTTTAGAACGAAGGAGCAAGCAGCGCCCGGGCTTTCAACTAATAAAGTCCAGACCGACACAAGACTGATAACATAAGTTGTACATAATTTTAACACGAATTAAACTTATACTATACTAGTAAGCGTGCACGTGCAACGCACGTTTCAAATGTTGATCAAGTGAGTGTGAGTTCACGTGGTATAACACTAAAATATGTTTTGCAAATAAATAAATTAAATTGATACAAAATAGCATGTCGTTTAAATTGTATTTTAAAAAGTGAGACATCATTGTGATCCAACAACCAGATGAAGAATCAGTGTGTGGCCTTGATAACCAATGTTTTTACGCAAAATGATTCCTGAGATGAATTTACACACAACTAATATGTAAGTTCCGAGCACATGCAAGAGAAGAATTGAAGTTATGCATATATCTTACCCTGTTACAATCAGATGCAAGTGGACGACCAGCTGAAGATCACTTGAGCCCAGAGAGCGGAGAATATTATTTTCAGATTATACATCATTTAGAATTGCAAAATGGACCAAAGATAAGATAATTCATACATTGGATAAATTGGCAAAAGACAGCAATGGTGTAAATAGACATGGGACATCCCAAATATACATTGGATAAAAGGCAAGGTGATAATAAGATTAGATCTGGTCACTTTATTCCAAAGTAGTAAGACTAAATCTCCCAAAAGAAAAATGGTTGTTCTGCCTATAAAATATATAATGCCGCCCAGTTAAAAAAGGTAGAATAAATGATGCCACATGTTGCATCATCGCCCATCCTAACTGCGCTATTGTATCCATTTCAGAATGGTAAGCAAGCAAGTGTGTCGGGTAGCTACATCAGTATAAACTTTAGTGTGGTCGATGATACCAGCAACCATCAAGTCCTCGTACTACCGAACAGAAGGATTGCATGCTTGCAGCTAGAAAGAACCTCGTACAACATCATCTTTTATGCAATTCAGATCTATGCAGAAATATATGAACTTTATATTAGCAAATGAGATCTGACCTTCTCAGTAAAAATGCTGTCATTGACACCGACATTCTTCGCAATCAATTTGAATGGAAAAACTGAAATGTTCAATGGTTCAACATGATTGTTTGTGAACCACAATTGGTGGATCGTGTTCGCTGCGAGTATTAGGAGCATTGGGCAATGTCAATCGTTTCTTTTACCTTATGCAACCAGGGTATCCTTGACACATCTACTTTAGCAGCCAATTTGAAAAAGAGTGCACACTCCACCAACAACAATACCTTCCTCAACGGCAGCTTGCGAAAAGAAGAAGCAATTCAGATGGTTTAAGGAAGCAACAAACTAATTGACTTATTTCTGCTTCTTTGAAAAGCAAATACAAATTTGACAACTCAAAATGTTCAATGACAAAACATTGATTGACTCACCTAGTTACATTAGAGCATCCTCAACTCCCAACCTCTCTTTAAGTTCAGTTTATGTTCATCCTCCCACCTATCAAGTCATGGGTTACAGTCACCATACCATCCTTCCTTCCAACAGGTTATCAAGGAAAAGAGCAGCATGTCAACAGATAATGCCCTCCATTAATACCTGAATGACATCGACACCACCGGCCAGCTTTGCTATCCTCTTGTTCAGTTCTCCTTCTCGCAGTCTAGTTTTGGTGCCAGCAAATTAGCAATGATAACTTAGAATCAGACTTAAAGTCTACGACGCTTTCTAAGTTCGCGATAAATAAAACAACTACACAAAGAGGTCATACAAATAGATTTAAAATCAACTTCCAGGATGAAGCCTTCAAGAATTTCTAATCAAGGGAGGCATAAAGAAAAGAAAAGGAGGCATAAAGTGTATTGTAATACGAAGAAATTTCTAATCTGCATCTACTACAAAGCATGATAAATGGAGCCTTCAAGAATTATGCTTCCAAGTCAAGGGAGGCATAGAGAAAAGAAAAGGGCCGTACCTCATTGATATTTTCTATCTGTGCCACCCTCTTAGTCACTTCTTCCTGGGCTACATGAAACATCTGTTATGAGTTGTGAATGACAGATAAAGCAACAACAAGGAGGTGATAGAGATATAGCAGATCATAACCATTTTGACATAATGAGAGATTTCTACAAGATTCCTTTAAATCAAAGGAGGTATTTTTTTTAATAACAAACGAAAGGAGGCAAGTACATACAGAAATAAATTTGACACTCTTGCCAACAAAATGTTGTCAGTCTAGAGAATGAATTTGTACCAAACTACCAAAGTAAAGCAAAATTTACAGAGGTATTGTAATTCGGTTTCTGTACCAAAATCAACGGGAAAAAAATCTCAAAGATGTGGTTAACAAAATCTGCCGGCAATGCAAACTTGCAAGCAAACAATACCTATTAAATCAGGGGCGCCTTACAAATGGGCATTGAAGGCCTACGGGGATCAGAGGACCAGTCTTATTCTTATGCTTCTACCTACAGGGATCCCAGTGTTGTGTTGTGTTGACGGAATCAACATGCATGTGGCCTGAAAACACAAAGAATCATTGATTTGGTACGTACTAATACTTCAGATATAGCCAACAGCAGGATAAATCATGCCAATCTTTTGTAAGCAGGTTTGATAGCGATCCATATACATACCCAATATGCACAACCATAGGCTCGCGCCGGTGCCATGCGCTGCCTCTCGCCGGAGTCCGTGGCCACCGGTGGTTCACCGTAGAGGCCGTTGCACCCCTGCCCTTCCTCCTCTCCCTTCCATCCGTTCTTCTCTATCTCCTCACCTTCGAAGCTCTCTCTCCCTGGAAACGCAGCAGGCCATGGAGGAGCTCAGCCGCCACCGCCGTCCCTCCGACTCGCCGGCGCCGCCCATCGTTGACCCGAACCGTCTGCCTTCCGCCAGATCCACGCCAGCCCCGCCGGAGTGCACGCCTTGGCCATCACCGTTCCCTGCATCGAGTTGCCGCCGCCGCCAGGCGTTGACTGCATCGCTTGTCTGCACCTGGGCAATCGCTCTAGCCGAAGCACAATCTTTGGCCGGATGGAGGGTTGGGAAGAAGAGACAGCGCCGGAGATGGAGCAGTCTGCGCGGACATCAGTTTCCTTTTTTCTGTGGGCCTTGCGTGATTGGAGGAGGGATTACGATGCGGGTGCGTGATCGTAGGGGTGGCCGAACCGGTAGTTCGAGGGAAGGCTTCTGGATGGTGGAGTATGGCCAGTCATCGAAAATTGCCAAGTCCACACAATGAAACTATTAGATCAGGGATGACCGTTAGATTAAGATTTGTGGGTCTAATCGTACGGTGTTTATGGTTCATGCGGTGTTATGGGGCTAATTGCAAGGTACACTTAAAAAAGTTCTTGTTTGATTGTTTAATAGTAGTAGAGAAGAGATAGAAATAGAGATAGAGATTTTTTGAGCGGGCTCTAAAAGGATAAAGAAACACAGAAATAGAGGTGCTCAACAACAGATACACAAACTTGAGAATGACAACAAAAGACAGTAAGTGACAGCTATGGAAACTGTTCCTCAGGATGCGCGTGTATATGAGCGCTTGTGTCTGTACTGATGCTAAAAAAAACTATAGAAACTGTTTTTTTTTTAATAAAACCCGGCTTCATCTTTTTTTGCTCATGAAAAGCAAACCACACAACGTCAGTTAAACAAGCATATATGATGTACCTGGGTGGCAAGCCAGGTTCTAGGCACGGATTGTTTTCAATTTGGTCAGCTTATTTTCTGGAATGAAATCATCAACATGCATGGGAGAAAACTGCAACATACAAATGGAATGAGACAACCCACACTTAATCCTATGGGTGGGACTAGGACACATCTAGATGTGACATAATTATGTCACATTTAAGATGATGTCATCCATGTTTGTTGCCCTTTCATTGACAACTTTCTCTAGCTGTTTCGTTGTTGTTTTTTTGTTTTTTTATTTGATTGCCAGCTTGCCGCATACAGCGCAGGGCTTCGCCAATGAGCCGGCCCAGTGTACGCACCCAAGAGCGTTGTGTTTGAGCATGCGAATTCATAAAAAATGCAGCGCTTAAAGGTTATGAGTACCCTGCGTGTCAGTTTCTTTTGTTAGCATCAAATACGACAAACTAAGAAACGTCGTGAGATGCCTGGGTTTAGAAACGACTGTGGTCAAGGTGAGAGCTTGTACTTTAGTCCAGTACGTGTAAAGCTCAAGAGATGATTAGCATTTGTGAACAATTTTTAAAAAGAGAATTTGTTTTAAACATTTGAACTTCTTTATAAAACACAATCATTTTTTCTAAACTTCTGAGCATTTTTTGAAAGACGTGTACTTATTTTGATATTTTTGACCAAAATAGCTTTTGAAAAAACAAAAGAATTTTTCAAATTCCAAATACCTTTTGAAACAAAAAAACGAATAAGAAAAAGAAAATTACAAATTTGTTTTTTAAATGAAAAAAGTAAAAGGAAACGAAATCATGTGAAGAAAAAAAGGGAAAAGGAATAAATCGGGAAAACCATGAAGAGAACAAACAAACAAACAAACAAACAAACATACACCCTAGTTGCAAATCGATGGTTAACATGCAACTAGGGCCACTACAAAAAGTACGATGCATCCTAATTGCGAGTCGATGGTTGACTTGCAACTGGGGGCCCTACAAACATACACTCCCCTAGTTGCAAATTGATATTTGACTTGCAACTGGCGCCCCTACAAACATACGCCCTCCATAGTTGCGAGTCGATGGTTAACATGCAACTGAGGACACTACAAAAAAGTACAATGTGTCCTAGTTGTGAGTCGATGGTTGACTTGCAACTGGGCCCCTACAAACATATGACCCCTAGTTGCGAGCCGATGATTGACTTGCAACTAGCCCCCCTACAAACATACGTCCCCCAAGTTACGAGTTGATGGTTGACTTGCAACTCGGCCCCCTATAAACATATTGTCCACTAGCTGCGAGTCAATGGTTGACTTGCAACTTGGCCCCCTACAAACATATTGCCCACTAGTTGCGGGTCAATGGTTGACTTGCAACTAGGGCCCGGCAAACATATGCCCCCTAGTTGTGAGTCGATGGTTGACCTGCAATTGCCCCCCTATAAACATACACCCCCTTAGTTGTGAGTCGATGGCTGACATGCAACTGGGACCACTACAGAAAAGTACGACACGTCCTAGTTGAGAGTCGATGGTTGACTTGCAACTGCCCCCTACAAACATACGACCCCTAGTTGCGAGTCAATGGTTGACTTGCAACTGGGCCCCTAAAAACATACACACACCCTAGTTGCGAGTTGATGGTTGACTTGCAACTGGGCCCCTACAAACATACCCCCTCCCCAAGTTGTGAGTCGGCGGTTGACTTGTGACTTGCCCCACTGCAAACATACTGCCCCCCTAGTTGCTTGTCAATAGTTGACTTGCAACTAGGGCCCTACAAACATACGCCCCGCTGCAGGATCGAAAGTATGTCTAGAGGGGGGGTGATTAGACTACTTGACCAATTAAAAACTTAGCCTTTTCCCAATTTTAGTTCTTGGCAGATTTTAGCTATCTCAGAGCAAGTCAAGCAATCATCACACAATTCAAGCAAGCATGCAAAGAGTTTATTGGCAGCAGAAAGTAAAGCATGCAACTTGCAAGAATGTAAAGGGAAGGGTTTGGAGGATTCAAACGCAATTGGAGACACGGATGTTTTCCCGTGGTTCGGATAGGTGGTGCTATCCTACATCCACGTTGATGGAGACTTCAACCCACGGAGAGTAACGGTTGCGCGAGTCCACGGAGGGCTCCACCCACGAAGGGTCCACGAAGAAGCAACCTTGTCTATTCCACCATGGCCATCGCCCACGAAGGACGTGCCTCACTAGCGGTAGATCTTCACGAAGTAGGCGATCTCCTTACCCTTACAAACTCCTTGGTTCAACTCCACAATCTTGTCGGAGGCTCCCAAGTGACACCTAGCCAATCTAGGAGACATCACTCTCCAAGAAGTAACAAATGGTGTGTTGATGATGAACTCCTTGCTCTTGTGCTTCAAATGATAGTCTCCCCAACACTCAACTCTCTCTCATAGGATTTGGATCTGATGGAAAGAAGATTTGAGTGGAAAGCAACTTGGGGAAGGCTAGAGATCAAGATTCATATGGTAGGAATGGAATATCTTGGTCTCAACACATGAGTAGGTGGTTCTTTCTCAGAACATATGAGTAGGAATGATGTATGTGTTCTGATGGCTCTCTCTCTGAATGAAGAGGTGGTGGAGGGGTATATATAGCCTCCACACAAAATCCAACCGTTACACACAATCTACCAATCTCAGTGGGACCAAATCAGAAAACTCGGTCTGACTGAAATAGTAAACCTAGTGACCGTTAGGAATTTCGGTGGGACTGAGATGCAACTCGGTAGGACTGATTCGGTTAGGGTTTGGGCATAACGTAATCTCGGTGAGACCGATCGCACAAACTCGGTGAGACAGAGTTCGGCAATTAACTAACCAGAGAGTTGGTCAGGCAAACTCGGTGGGACCGACTTGCTCTTTCGGTGAGACCGAAAAGTTACAAGAAGAAAACATAGAGTTTACCTTGCATTCTCGGTGAGACCAATTCGCTCTTTCGGTGAGTCCGAAAAGGTACGAAAGGGAAACAGAGAGTTTGCAAGCCCGTCTCGGTGAGACCGAGATCCTTATCGATAGGACCGAATTGCTAGGGTTTGGCAGTGGCAAATGACAAGTGAAACTCGGTGGCGCCGGATTGACAGGATCGGTATGACCGAGTTTGGCTTAGGGTTTAGGTCATTTGTGGATATGGGAAAGTAGCTGAGGATTTTGGAGCATATCATTAAGCACATAGAGCAAGAGGCTCATTAAGCAACACCTCATCCCTCCTTGATAGTATTGGCTTTTCCTAAAGACTCAATGTGATCTTGGATCACTAAAATATAAAATGAAGAGTCTTGAACTTTTGAGCTTGAGCCAATTCTTTGTCCTTAGCATTTTGAGGGTTCCACTTTCACATCCATGCCATGCCAATCATTGAGCTTTCCTGAAATAATCATCTTGAAATAGCATTAGCTCAATGAGCTATATGTTGTTATGAATTACCAAAACCACCTAGGGATAGTTGCACTTTCACCCGCCTAGTTGCGAGTCGATGGTTGACATGCAATTGCCCCTCTACAAACATACATCCCCCTTGGTTGCGCATTGATGGTTGACATGCAACTGAGGCCACTACAAAAAAGTATGACATGTCCTAGTTGAGAGTCAATGGTTGACTTGCAACTTGCCCCCTACAAACATACGCCCCCTACAAACATACGCCCCCTAGTTGCGAGTCGATGATTGACTTGCAACTGCCCCCCTACAAACACACACACCCCCTAATTGTGAGTCGATGGTTTACTTATAACTGGGCCCCTACAAACATACGCACCCCTAGTTGCGAGTCAATGTTTGAGTTGCAACCGGGTCCCTATAAACCCAAAAACATATGTCCCCTAGTTGCGATTCGATGTTGACATGCAAATGGGGCCACTACAAAAAAGTACGACGTGTCTCAGTTGCGATTCAATGGCTGACCTACAACTAGGGCCGCTACAAACATACGCCGCCCTAGTTGCGAGTCGATGGTTGACTGGCAACTACAAAAAAGTATGGCTCGTCTCAGTTGTGAGTCGATGATTGACTTGCAATTGGGCCCCTACAAACATACACCCCCTTAGTTGCGAGTCGGTGGTTGACTTGCAACTGGGTTCTACAAACATATGCCCCAAGTTGCGAGTCGATGGTTGACATTCAACTGGGGCCACTACAAAAAAGTACGACGCGACCTAGTTGAGAGTTGATGCTTGACTTGCAACTAGCCCACCTACAAACATACGCCCCTGGTTGCGAGTCGATGGTTGACTTGCAAGTGTGTAACGCCCCTCGATGCGGCTATATCTCCCACGTGTCGAAGCACCACTTAGAGGCATAACCGCATTGAAAGCAATGTCGCAAGTGAGGTAATCTTCACACAACCCATGTAATACATAAGGGAAAGAGATACATAGTTGGCTGACAATCGCCACTTCACACAATTACATGAATAAAGCATTACATCATCCAGATACACTCCAGGTCTGACTACGGAACCAAAATAAAAGAAGACTACCCCAAAAGCTACACAGATCCCCGATCGACCCCGACTGGGCTCCACTACTGATCAACTGAAAAACGAAACAACATAACGAACAAGGTCTTCATTGAGCTCCTCCTTGAGCTAGGTTGCCTCACCTACACGGTATCATCGGCACTTGCAAGCTGGTTTGGAAGTATCTGTGAGTCACGGGGACTCAGCAATCTCACACCCTTGCGATCAAGACTATTTAAGCTTATAGGTAAGGCAAAGGAATGAGGTGGAGCTGCAGCAAGCGACTAGCATATATGGTGGCTAACATACGCAAATGAGAGCGAGAAGAGAAGGCAAAGCACGATTGAGAAAGTATGATCAAGAAGTGATCCTATACAACCTACGTCATGCATTACTCCAACACCGTGTTCACTTCCCGGACCCCGTCGAGAAGAGACCATCACGGTTACACACGCAGTTGATGTGTTTTAATTAAGGTCAACTTCAGGTTTTCTACAACCGGACATTAACAAATTCCCATCTGCCCATAATCGTGGGCACGGCTTTCGAAAGTTCATAACCCTGCAAGGGTGTCCCAATTTAGCCCATCACAAGCTCTCACGGTCAACGAAGGATATTCCTTCTAGCGGGAAGACCCGATCAGACTCGGAATCCCGGTTACAAGACATTTCGATAATGGTAAAATAAGACCAGCAAAGCCACCCAGATGTGCCGACAAATCCCGATAGGAGCTGCACATATCTCGTTCTCAGGGCACACCGGATGAGCCAGACTTCGGGTAAGCCAGCCCAGAGTTACCCCTGATAGCCTCGGACATCGCTCAGTTGGACCAACACTTAGAGATGCACTGGCCCGGGGGGGTTAAAATAAAGATGACCCTTGAGCCGGCCGACTCAAGGGAAAGAAAAGGCTAGGTGGCAAATGGTAAAACCAATGTTGGGCCTTGCTGGAGGAGTTTTATTCAAGGCGAACTGTCAAGGGGGTCCCATTATAACCCAACCGCGTAAGGAACGCAAAATCCGGGAACATAACACCGATATGACGGAAACTAGGGCGGCAAGAGTGGAACAAAACACCAGGCATAAGGCCGAGTCTTCCACCCTTTACCAAGTATATAGATGCATTAATTAAATAAGAGATATTGTGATATCCCAACAAAATATCCATGTTCCAAACATGGAATAAGCTCAAATCTTCACCGGCAACTAACAACGCTATAAGAGGGGCTGAGCAAAGCGATAACACAGCCAAACAATAGTTTGCTAGGACAAGGTGGGTTAGAGGCTTGGTTCAACAATATGGGAGGCATGATAAGCAAGTGGTAGGTATCGTAGCATAGGCATAGCAAAAGAGCGAGCAACTAGCAAGCAAAGATAGAAGTGATTTCGAGGGTATGGTCATCTTGCCTGAAATCCCGCAAGGAAGAAGAACAAGTCCATGAAGAAGATAAACGGACGTAGCCAACGGATCCTCACAAACGCAATATTATCGGAACCACCCCGAAGAAGCAACACCGGAAAGAAGCAAACAACATAGTAAACAACCAACACATAACCATGGCATGATGCACAACCAAATATGATGCATGTCCGGTTTAAATATGCATGACAAGGCAAAGTGCACAAACAACCCTACAAATTAAGTGGAGCTCAATATGAAACTCCGTTGCATATTTGACGAAACACCACGTGACTTATTTAGTTCGATCTTTTTTATGTACCCAACAATATTAAATGTTGTTAAACATGACAAGAGGGTGAAGCAAATGAAAACTACCTATTTAGGCAAGTTTAAATGAGGCCGGAACAACAAAACAACAAGTCTGGAAACTCCTCAGGTGCATATTTTAGGTTTGGTACTGATCTGCCCTAAACACAATTTTAGAGTTGTTAAACATGCAAAGAGATTCCACCATGTTAAACTAGGCATTTTTCTACCCCATTTACATATAAAATTTATTACAAACTGAGTTGCGGTTATTTAGTTATGAATTAAAGCATCTTAACAAGTTATTTAAGCAAATTTAAACAACTAGCATATTAAACATTTTAAACATGGATGAAAGTTGCATATTATTAAACTAGAAAAAATTCTAAGCAACTTTCATATATAATTCATTTTAATCCGATGCACCAATTGTGAGTTATTATATGCATGATCCACAAGGGCTTTCCTGCAAAAATGCTCTCCTCTAGAAAAATAGACAAATTGCAGATCTGAAAAAAACAGAGGCGGGCCGAATCGGACTGGGCCAACAGTGCACAGCGGGGTTCTCACCCAGTGGGCCTTGGCCCAAGGCGGTGGAAACAGCAGGCCGGGCGACTGGGCCGGGAGCTGGGCCTTGGGGTGCATCTGGCGGTAGCTCGCGTGCGAGGCGCAGTCAACGCGAGCGTCGACCGCGTCGTCCTCCTCTCGAACGGAGGCGACAACTGTACTTGGAGGCGGCAAGAGTACAGGCGGGCGTGGACTCCAGGGCGCGGGGAGGCGATGTAGGGACCAAGGCGAAGCAGGGGAGGTCCGGCATGGGCGTGGGACACCAAGACGGCGGATCTGGCCGGGAACGGGCTGAAGCTGCTGCTAGTTTGGGCGACGGAGACAGGCGCACTTGTCCTGGACGAAGCATAGGACTTGGCGCGGCTACAACAGTGAAGTCCTGCCGGGTCCGACGAGGAACCGAACAAGGAGGACGGGGAGGGCCGGATGCAGGGGAAGGAGCTCCAGACAGAGAAGGTTCCATGGGGTGGCGGCATCCTTGTTCGTCCCTGAGAGAGAGAGAGAGAGAGAGAGAGAGAGCGAGAGCGAGATTGAGAGAGAGAGGAAGACAGAGGAGAACTGGAGGACAGAGAGGAAGGGTCGGCGACCTGCATGGCTCCGGTGAGGTTGGGGAGGTCCGGCGCGCGAGGAACGGCGCGGGGAAGGAAGGCTGGGCGCGGGTCCAAGGCGATGCAAGGGAGTCGACTCGGGCACTGGTCGCTGGGCGTCCTCGTCCTCGAAGCAGCGGGTCAATGCAGGCGGCGGCTCACTCGTTTTCAGCACGCACAGAGACGAGCGGGAGGATGCAGAAGCAGGGCACGACGACAGGGAACTTGGCGCACGGCGGAGCGACAGGAACGGGAGGCGGAGCTCGCCGAGGATGAAGGGATCTGCTTGTTTCCGGGACGGATCCGGCCAACGGGGCGTCGACGGAGCTCCGGCGAGGGTTGACCAAGGCGACGGCGACCTGCAACTGATGAAAAACAGAGAGAGAGGGAGATCGTGAGAGAGAGCCGGGGAGCACGAGGAAAAACAGAGGGGAGGAGGGAGAGGAAGGCCACAGTCCTGCTGGTCCGGTGTTGCCCATCGCCGGCGGGGACGGCTGGCTTGATCCGCTCGGGGTCGAGGTGAGTGCCTCTGCGAGAGGAGGCAGATCGGGCGGAGGTAGATGCTGGTTGTGTGCGGGTGGATTTGGATCGAGGTTGTCGATTGGGGATTGGTTTGGCGCTGAAACCAAGGGAGAGAGTGGTGGCGGCGGACACGGGATGGATGGGACAGATCCCTAGTTTCTAGGGTTTCATCTAAGTATAAATAGCAGGTGGGTTAAATTAGGGGCTATCCGGTCCCTTCGATCGTAATCGGACGGTCGCGAATAACTATATTAGGAAGTCCAATTAACAAAACGGAGACGTTTTATAGATGTTTGGGGATGATCCGGACACAACGGTGACGACTGTCCGGGTCGGGTTCGGGACAACTTTTCGGACACGCGCGCGAGGAGGGTCGCAGCTGACGAGAGAGGTTAGGTAGGGCCTGGTGGTGAGAGGTAGTGCAGAAGGCAAAGGGCTGAGAAGAGAGAAGAGGAGAGGCCCGGCGACTGTTTCCGAAGACCGAAAACGTCCGACGATAGACCGACTATATTGTCGCTATAGTTAATCGTTGGGGCGTCAAACGAACTCCGAATGCGACGAAACTTGACAGGCGGTCTATCTACACTATAATAAGACCACACGCCAACTTTCAACCCATTCCGAGAACATTCTCCGGCCACTTATAAAATACTATTTCGGACATGCTGCGGGCGCGTGCAAGTGTGTCTGGGCTCAGAACGGACGACGGACGGAACTGGGGAACCCGGACGGATGCAAGTTTTGAAAACATAATGATGCAATTCACATGATGACATGACAAGATGCAACACGCAAGAGAATGACATGGCAACAACAACGAATAACTGGAAGACACCTGGCACATCGGTCTCGGGGCGTTACAACACTCCACCACTACGAGAGGATCTCGTCCCGAGATCTAGAATGGCACCGGAGGGAAAACGGAAGAGAAAGAGAAGAGGTAAAACTAAGTTGCTTCTTTGACAAACGAGTGAGACCAAAGAACCTTGAGAGGTTAAACAAATTGAAGAAAAGAATGCAACGGAGATGAACGAAATTGAAAACACACCGCTAGAAAAGTGGAACAAGGGAGAACATATTCGGACAGCACTCCATTTGAAAAGTGATATGAAACTTAATAAGGTGAAAAGAACTAGAGCAGAGGGCACAACACTCCGGTTAAATGATAAGCAAAGGAAAGAACATGATCTTGACAAAACAAGATGATGGGTTGAAGAGAACAACAACACAATGCCTCTGGAACGAAAGAATAGAAGTTGTATCGACGGAACAAAAGAACGGAGAAGAAAACAACATCTTCTACCTAAAATGAGCTTGAAAAGCATCTTTAGGAGAAGTGTCGAACGGAATTGTTGGAAAACCAACAACGAAAAGAGTAAGCTTATTGTGGGCTTATGGAAGACAACTCAAAATTATGAGGTGAAATACTGGCACTCATGGAAAAGATTTGATTGGATTGATATGACAAGGAGACGAGAACTATCTCACCGGGAGGACAAAAGAAGAACTTGGATCATTTATGAGCACCATAAATAGCAACAATCCTTAGGGAAGGCTTTAGGTGAAACATGACACAAGATAGCTCCAACTAGTTGGTTGATGGATTTAAAATACCTCATTCTTAATAACATGTGAATCATGAAACATCAACTCAAATTATCAAGAATGACATACTACCACCTCCAATGATAAGGTAGAAAGAATTGCACTCCGGATGCAAGATGAAGAATGCTTGAGCTCGTTAGAAAAGAATCTCGATGAACACTTTGAGAGGGAATATAAATCCTTGATGAACCATCATGTAGAACCTTCATGAAGGACTCCGGTAAACAAAAAGAATAACGAAAATAAAGAGAAGTTGGAAACACAAGGTGAAACCTTGTAATGATTTAGATGGATCTCCGTGATAATTAGAGGTTGAAACTCCGGGAAAGAAAGACAAGCACTTGAAAACAAGAATTTAATCATCGTAAACAAACTCCGGAAGAAAAGATTAACATATGGATGAAACAAGAATAAGAATTACATTATGCTTATCCTTCACCAATTTAAATTGATGACAAGCAATGGAATTGGCATACTACTTATTCTCGTAAAAAGGATTAATATAGATTTAGCGCAAACTTGAGGAAGGTCTTCAACAAACCACCGGTAGAATTGAAACCACGAATGAATTGATAAGGAAGAGAAATCTTGAACGAACCACCGTAAGAATTAAAAATGAACGAAGAGAAGATAAAGAAACACCGGGAGGAATTAGCAAATGAACGAAAATACTTGCTAGGATTTAGATACATGAGAACGAAGAGATCACGCGTTGATTAAAGAATATTGAATGATGCACCGGTGAGATTTGGGGAACGAGAGCTGAAAGCTGAGAATGAAAAAGTCTTCTGAAATGATGGGCTCCAGATAATCGAACTGAAAATACCCTTGAATATCTCCTGATGGGTGAAAAGGATTCTCACCATCGAAAATAATTATGAGAAGATGGCAACAAGCTAGAATCACGAATCTTGAAGAGAATGGAGCAAGATTTAAGAGAAACTCTTCCTCGGTCTTCACAATCCGAGAATGACGATGAGAAACACCACCATGAATCGTTGAGACACTCCGGAGTGATTAAAAGAGGAGAGATTGAGCCAAAAATGAAAAGAATTTGAAAGATCTTGGAGAAAAACATATGACAGATGATGAATCATTCTTACGTCAAACTTCAAAAAGAGATTTGAGGATAGCTCCGGGAAAATAAGAAGAGTCAGGTAAGATCCTGGGATAAGACTTGTGGGTTAGGGCCCACTCAAAAGAAACACCGTTGAATGATTTAAAAGATAGATTGCGTCGGTTGAATTAAATGGCTTGAATGAGAGAACATCCTCGAAAGATCTTGAACTACTGCATAGTGGAAACACGAATCGTCGAGATATCTTGAGCACTCCGGAACAATTGAATAGCAAGCGGGGAATGGTTATGAGGTGCACCGGCATAAGAAGGCATTTGAAACGAGGAAAAGATATGATCAACCAAGCTTGAATTGGTTCCATCGGAGAAGAAAAGAATGGAGAATATTGAACTAGTAGAGCATCTTCATGAGAACCACCGAGTAAGAACATGAAGGAAAAGAATGGCGAGACTTCACATGAATAAAAGGATACTTGATTAAGAAATCTGAGTCCTTGAAGAAACAAGGGTGGGAGGGTGGGAAAACAAAGGCAACTTGGGATGGATGAAACAACCAACGTTGAGATCTTAGATTGAATCTTGCGTATGTGGAATGATCGGATCCACTTGAAAAGAAACACGCCGGTTGAAAAGGATTGACATGACAATCTCGATTATCATGAAGGATTAGTATTCGCATAGAAATGTGAGAACACCACTTAGGAAAGGTGTGGAATCAACATTTGACTTCGAAACAACTCGAATACCATAACTCAAAACAAAAACAAAGGATTGGCTTACAGAATAAGCCGGAACAAACGTATGATAGAGATTTCGTCCAAAGTTTTTGTGGTGGGGCCTACACGGGCTTGATCGTACAGCACCATCATGTACAAGGCAGTGCAAATGACATACGAAGCGTCCCAGAGTCGGCATAGCCAAGGACTCTTTAAGACACAACGAGACCACTGTAAAACCAACCGTGGATAGGCGGACCACTAGACGTCGAACCCCAATTTCATATCATACATCTGTCGGAAAGATATCCTAAGAGCTACTTGAATTCCCACTTATAAACTCCCGAAATTTTCCGGTTATGCAATCAGGTGTTGGGGATACCGGGGGAGGCATAATATCTCACCCAAACTAGCAAATCCTACATCCAGTTGTATCCATCCTTCAACACATAACCAAGAAACCTTCGGAAATCATTTACCTCAACCTTTGAAAAGCATCCGTTATATCAGTTATGGCAATACTCCCGAACTACCGCCCCAGTACTGGGTGGCGTCGAGGTTATCTCACCAACAACTGCATAAAAGAGATTTTCGATGTTGGTGAACTAAACTCGGGTATTCAAGAACTGCAACGATAAAATTGTGACGACAACACCTCAGAGTTCAACTCCCCGGGACACTGCCACAACCCCTAAATGACAGGAGGCACCAAGAACAATGTTCTCGTCATAAAACCATCGGAACGATTCCAAGATACCCGCGTGATCCTAAATTTTTTTTAGTGAAATTTGAGAAGAGAAGAGTCAAAACTCTACGTCAGGATGCCTCACCAGAGCGATGAAGGGACTAGGGAGTAAAAAGAATTCCTAAACTCTCCGATATATAATTCCTAAATGAATCAAAACATTTTTCTAGACTCAACAACGTCAGCTAATACGGTCAAGCAGGGGGGCTCCTAAGGTCGGGGAAGGCTCTGATTACCAACTTGTAACGCCCTTGATGTGGCTATATCTCCCACGTGTCGAAGCACGACTTAGAGGCATAACCGCATTGAAAGCAATGTCGCAAGTGAGGTAATCTTCACACAACCCATGTAATACATAAGGGAAAGAGATACATAGTTGTCTGACAATCGCCACTTCACACAATTACATGAATAAAGCATTACATCATCCAGATACACTCAAGGTCCGACTACGGAACCAAAATAAAAGAAGACTACCCCAAAAGCTACATAGATCCCCGATCGACCCCGACTGGGTTCCACTACTGATCAACTGAAAAACGGAACAACATAACGAACAAGGTCTTCATCGAGCTCCTCCTTGAGCTAGGTTGCGTCACCTGCACGGTATCATCGGCACCTGCAAGCTAGTTTTGGAAGTATCTGTGAGTCACGGGGACTCAGCAATCTCACACCCTCGCGATCAAGACTATTTAAGCTTATAGGTAAGGCAAAGGTATGAGGTGGAGCTGCAGCAAGCGACTAGCATATATGGTGGCTAACATACGCAAATGAGAGCGAGAAGAGAAGGCAAAGCACGATTGAGAAAGTATGATCAAGAAGTGATCCTAAACAACCTACGTCATGCATTACTCCAACACCGTGTTCACTTCCCGGACCCCGCCGAGAAGAGACCATCACGGTTACACACGCGGTTGATGTATTTTAGTTAAGGTCAACTTCAGGTTTTCTACAACCGAACATTAACAAAATCCCATCTACCATAACTGCGGGCACGGCTTTCAAAAGTTCATAACTCTGCATGGGTGTCCCAATTTAGCCCATCACAAGCTCTCACGGTCAACGAAGGATATTCCTTCTAGCGGGAAGACCCGATCAGACTCGGAATCCCGGTTACAAGACATTTCGACAATGGTAAAATAAGACCAGCAAAGCCACCCAGATGTGCCGAAAAATCCCGATAGGAGCTGCACATATCTCGTTCTCAGGGCACACCGGATGAGCCAGACATCGGATAAGCCAGCCCAGAGTTACCCCTGGTAGCCTCGGACATCGCTCAGTTGGACCAACACTTAGAGAAGCACTGGCCCGGGGGGGTTAAAATAAAGATGACCCTTGAGCCGGCCGACTCAAGGGAAAGAAAAGGCTAGGTGGCAAATGGTAAAACCAATGTTGGGCCTTGCTGGAGGAGTTTTATTCAAGGCGAACTGTCAAGGGGGTCCCATTATAACCCAACCGCATAAGGAACGCAAAATCCGGGAACATAACACCGATATGACGGAAACTAGGGCGGCAAGAGTGGAACAAAACACCAGGCATAAGGCCGAGCCTTCCACCCTTTACCAAGTATATAGATGCATTAATTAAATAAGAGATATTGTGATATCCCAACAAAATATCCATGTTCCAAACATAGAACAAGCTCAAATCTTCACCTGCAACTAACAACGCTATAAGAGGGGCTGAGCAAAGCGGTAACACAGCCAAACAACAATTTGCTAGGACAAGGTGGGTTAGAGGCTTGGTTCAACAATATGGGAGGCATGATAAGCAAGTGTTACGTATCATAGCATAGGCATAGCAAAAGAGCGAGCAACTAGCAAGCGAAGATAGAAGTGATTTCGAGGGTATGATCATCTTGCCTAAAATCCCGCAAGGAAGAAGAACAAGTCCATGAAGAAGATAAACGGACGTAGCCAACGGATCCTCACAAACGCAACGTTATCGAAACCACCCCGAAGAAGCAACACCGGAAAGAAGCAAACAACATAGTAAACAACCAACACATGACCATGGCATGATGCACAACCAAGTATGATGCATGTCCGGTTTAAATATGCATGACAAGGCAAAGTGCACAAACAACCCTACAAATTAAGTGGAGCTCAATATGCAACTCCGTTGCATATTGACGAAACACCACGTGACTTATTTAGTTCGATCTTGTTTATGTATCCAACAATATTAAATGTTGTTAAACATGACAAGAGGGTGAAGCAAATAAAAACTACCTATTTAGGCAAGTTTAAATGAGGCCGGAACAACAAAACAACAAGTCTGGAAACTCCTCATGTGCATATTTTAGGTTTGGTATTGATCTGCCCTAAACACAATTTTAGAGTTGTTAAAACATGCAAAGAGATGCCACCATGTTAAACTAGGCATTTTTCTACCCCGTTTACATATAAAATTTATTACAAACTGAGTTACGGTTATTTAGTTATGAATTAAAGCATCTTAACAAGTTATTTAAGCAAATTTAAACAACTAGCATATTAAACTTTTTAAACATGGATGAAAGTTGCATATTATTAAACTAGACAAAATTCTAAGCAACTTTCATATATAATTCATTTTAATCCGATGCACCAATTGTGAGTTATTATATGCATGATCCACAAGGGCTTTCCTGCAAAAATGCTCTCCTCTAAAAAAATAGACAAATTGCAAATCTAAAAAAAACAGAGGCGGGCCGAATCGGACTGGGCCAACAGTGCACAGCGGGGTTCTCACCCAGTGGGCCTTGGCCCAAGGCGGTGGAAACAGCAGGCCGGGCGACTGGGCCGGGAGCTGGGCCTTGGGGTGCATCTGGCGGTAGCTCGCGTGTGAGGCGCAGTCAATGCGAGCGTCGACCGCGTCGTCCTCCTCTCGAACGGAGGCGACAACTGTACTTGGAGGCGGCAAGAGAGCAGGCAGGCGTGGACTCCAGGGCGTGGGGAGGCGATGTAGGGACCAAGGCGAAGCAGGGGAGGTCCGGCATGGGCGTGGGACTCTGGGACGGCGGATCTGGCCGGGAACGGGCTGAAGCTGCTGCTAGTTCGGGCGACGGAGACAGGCGCACTTGTCCTGGACGAAGCAGAGGACTTGGCGCGGCTACAACAATGAAGTCCTGCCGGGTCCGACGAGG
Source organism: Triticum monococcum (assembly GCA_034509565.1). Classification (NCBI taxonomy): domain Eukaryota; kingdom Viridiplantae; phylum Streptophyta; class Magnoliopsida; order Poales; family Poaceae; genus Triticum; species Triticum monococcum. The sequence goes on from CM067846.1 coordinate 49,937,607, forward strand.
AACCGAACAAGGAGGACGGGGAGGGGCGGATGCAGGGGAAGGAGCTCCAGGCAGAGAAGGTTCCATGGGGTGGCGGCGTCCTTGTTCGTCCCTGAGAGAGAGGGAGAGTGATTGAGAGAGAGGAAGACAGAGGAGGACTGGAGGACAGAGAGGAAGGGTCGGCGACCTGCGTGGCTCCGGTGAGGTTGGGGAGGTCCGGCGCGCGAGGAACGGCGCGGGGAAGGAAGGCTGGGCGCGGGTCCAAGGCGCGGCAACAGGCGATGCAAGGGAGTCGACTCGGGCGCTGGTCGCTGGGCGTCCTCGTCCTCGAAGCAGCGGGTCAACGCAGGCGGCGGCTCACTCGTTTTCAGCACGCACAGAGATGAGCGGGAGGATGCAGAAGCAGGGCACGACGACAGGGAACTTGGCGCACGGCGGAGCGATGGGAACGGGAGGCGGAGCTCGCCGAGGATGAAGGGATCTGCTTGTTTCCGGGCCGGATCCGGCCAACGGGGCGTCGACAGAGCTCCGGCAAGGGTTGACCAAGGCGACGGCGACCTGCAGCTGATGAAAAATAGAGAGAGAGGGAGATCGTGAGAGAGAGCCGGGGAGCACAAGGAAAAACAGAGGGGAGGAGGGAGAGGAAGGCCACAGTCCTGCTGGTCCGGTGTTGCCCATCGCCGGCGGGGACGGCTGGCTTGATCCGCTCGGGGTCGAGGTGAGTGCCTCTGCGAGAGGAGGCAGATCGGGAGGAGGTAGATGCTGGTTGTGTGCGGGAGGATTTGGATCGAGGCTGTCGATTGGGGATTGGTTTGGTGCTGAAACCAAGGGAGAGAGTGGTGGCGGTAGACACGGGATGGATGGGACAGATCCCTAGTTTCTAGGGTTTCATCTGAGTATAAATAGCAGGTGGGTTAAATTAGGGGCTATCCGGTCCCTTCGATCGTAATCGGACGGTCACGAATAACTATATTATGAAGTCCAATTAACAAAATAGAGACATTTTGTAGATGTTTGGGGATGATCCGGACACAACGGTGACGATTGTCCGGGTCGGGTTCGGGACAACTTTTCGGACACGCGCGCGAGGAGGGTCGCAGCTGACGAGAGAGGTTAGGTAGGGCCCGGCGCTGAGAGGTAGTGCAGAAGGCAAAGGGCTGAGAAGAGAGAAGAGGAGAGGCCCGGCGACTGTTTCCGGAGACCGAAAACGTCCGACGATAGACCGACTATATTATCGCTATAGTTAATCGTTGGGGCGTCAAACGAACTCCGAATGCGATGAAACTTGACAGGCGGTCTATCTGCACTATAATAAGACCACACGCCAACTTTCAACCCATTCCGAGAACATTCTCCGGCCACTTATAAAATACTATTTCGGACATGCCGCGGGCGCGTGCAAGTGTGTCTGGGCTCAGAACAGACGACGGACGGAACTGGGGAACCCGGACGGATGCAAGTTTTGAAAACATGATGACGCAATGCACATGATGACATGACAAGATGCAACACGCAAGAGAATGACATGGCAACAACAACGAATAACTGGAAGACACCTGGCACACCGGTCTCGGGGCGTTACAAAGTGCCCCCCTACAAACATATGCACCTCCTAATTGTGAGTCGACGGTTGACTTGCAACCGACCCCTACAAACATATGCCCCCTAATTGCGAGTCGATGGTTGAATTGTGATTTGGCCTCTACAAACATATGTCCCCCTAGTTGTGATTCTATGGTTGACATGCAACTCGGGCCACTACAAAAAAGTACAACATGTCCTAGTTGCGAGTCGATGGCTTACCTGCAACTACGGGCTGCTACAAACATATGTCCCCTAGTTGCGAGTCGATGGTTGACTTGCAACTGGGACAACTACAAAAAAGTACGGCGCGCCCTAGTTGGGAGTCGATGGTTGACTAGCAATTGGGCCCCTACAAACATACGCCCCCCTTAGTTGCGAGTCGATGGTTGACTTGCAACTGAGCCCCTTCAAACATATGCCCCCCTAGTTGTGAGTTGATGGTTGACTTACAATTGGCATAAAAAAGTCGAGCCAAACTAGAGATAAAAAAAGTTGGGCCAAACTACAAGTTAATAGTGGACTTGCAACTAAGTCAAAAAAAAAGTTGGTCCTAGCTGCAAATTAAGAGTAAAGTTGCAACTAGGGCAAAAAAACATCGCACACAAAAAGGTGTCAGCTATAATAAAAGAGAAAGAAAAAATGAAGAGAGGATGAATGGGGAGAGGCAAAGTAGCGGTGGAATGGAGGTGATCAAAGAGGCAATGAATAGAGCAGCATGTCTCTTCTGCTTCTACAGAGCATGCCAATAACAAAAACAACAAAAGGAGCCCATGAAAATTATCAGAAAAAAACAAAATAGAGGCTAAGTAAATAAAGTCCTAACGAAAACCGGCCAACAACTGAACATCATGGCAATGCGGGATGCACACGACAAATGAAACAAATTCAAGTTTACGCTATGATTACAATAAAATATATCGGACAAACCACACCTTAGATAAGACATTGTTAAAATCTTCATGAGATTTAACAAATCTGATTTGAAAAGTATTCAAAAATAAATAAATGTTCATGAATATTAAAAAAATAAGTTACAATAAGTGTTCACAAAAATAAAACATCTGAATTTTAATAATGTTTGCACAGTTCAAAAAGTGTTTTCCGTACTAAAAACAAATCATGAACGGGACAAAAAAATATGAACAGAACCGATTAATATCATACACATTATATGGGCCAAAAACATATAGCCTCTTCTAGTTCTTACAACACAGCGTAGAAAAGACAAAAAAAGAAAGACAGCCGGCCCATGCACGAGAGGCTGGACCAAGCAACTCCGGAGCGAGCGAAAGCGATGTGCACAATTAGCGCCAAAGGACACGCACAGTACAAATTTAACTCTGCACGAGATTTACAGTGTAATAGATCCAATGGTTATAAACTTAAATGTGACATTTTTAAAAAACATCTAGATTTACGAAGCACCTCCGAGAGACTGAGCCGGCATATCATCTTGAGATTTACGAAGTCACCGTAGGCGCCTCGTCGTCGACGGGAACGTCTCCTCCCACTGAAAGCGTATCGCCGGAAATCCTGAAATAAATCCAGAAATAATGCGAGCACCAGGATTTGAACCCTGGTGGGTTGGGGATACCACTGTCCACCTAACCAACTCAACCACAGGTTGATGATGTTACTTAGCAATTTCCTAATCCCATTTAGTGTAACTAGTAATAATGTACGTGCAATGCACGTTTATTATTAGGTAGGATATTAGCTGCACGTTATATTACGTAAGATATATCTGTTGCACGTTGGTATTTGGTAAGATATTATTTACTTTTTTCATGGGAATGGTAGGATATTAATTGCATGGCAGATTACATGGGATAGCATTGAGTCAAAACGTGTTTATAAGGGCATCTCCAGCCGTTGTGCCCCCCAGGAGGCATTTTTTTCGCCGCTTGGGGGGCTGCCGGCGGAAATTTTGGCTTGAGGATGAATTTCTTTCCAGACGTGTCCACCCCCAAGGGAGGAACGACACAGCGAGCCCGCGCCCTCGCCCGCCGCGCCCGCCGTCTAGGCCACGGCTGCCCCGTTCGCGCCCGCCCCAGGCCACGTCCGGCCCCGGCATCGAACCGAGCTCCTGCAGCATGTCGAGGGAGGAGGGCAGCTCCACGGGCTGCCACCATTACCGCCGATGCTCCTCGCGACGTCCAGCTCCGGGCCCTTCCGCTTCCTTCCCGGCGCGTTCCAGGCCTCCTTGGCGGTGCAGCAGCGGCGCGTCGGCGGCGAGGAAGCAGGACGCGGCGGTGAGCGCGGCGCGGTGGGAGCTCCGGAGCGAGGCGAGCGCGAGGGAGACCGCGTTGAGCACGTCGAGTGCCTTGACAGAGCGGTCGAGTAGGTCGGCGGCGAGGCGGTTGGCAGGGGGCCTGGCGAGGGCGTCCACGGCGTCGAGCAGCTTGGAGAGGAACGCCAGCGAGAACACCGGCCCCTGGTGCTACGCCGCGGAGGAGGAGTGGGCGGCGGGGGCGGCGAGTCGATCGGCGAGGGGAGGGCGAGAGGAGGCCGCAGCAGGGAAGGTGGCCACCGGTGGGAGCGGGGCCACGGTGGCCGGCGAGGGGAGGGCGAGGGGAGGCTGCGGAGGCGCGCCCCCGGCATGCGGCGGCGAGGAGGAGGCCGCGATGGTGGGTGGTAGGTGGCGGAAGGAAAAATGAGAGGAGAGAGGAGAAAGAATAAAGAAATAGAGAGAAAGGAGAGGAGAGGGGAGAGAGAGGGGCTGGCAAGTGGGGCAGCGCCTGCAAAAAGCAATGTCGGCGTCCCCAGCTGCCCCCCGACGGTCTGGGTGCGGGGTGGGCGTGCCGGTACTAATTTTCGTAAAATCCGGCGAAAAACGATGTCCTGGGGGCCTAGCTGGGACATTTTTTACCCGCCGGTGCTAAAAAAAGGTGCTTGGAGGCGTCCTGGGGGCCCTAGTGGAGATGCTCTAACCAATGGTAGTGGTGGATAATTAGAGCGTTAAACATGTTTGGTGCTCAACATTGAAGTGATTTGAACCGCTAGATAACATGATTTGATGGTCGAGATGCTTTGGATCTGCCCCTTTGGTCTTTTTATATTGATATATAGATATATAGATATTTGGAGGCTATCTTGCCCGACAAAGGTTGATTTTTTTTGTTTGGCGTACGTTGGCCTCCCATGTCATGCTACCCTTGCCAATAGGCATTTTAAAGTTTCACCCAAACGCCCCTCTTGTTGTGCTGCCCCAAAGCACTTGTTGTTTCTATGTAAAAATACATCTAGGGGGGTTTGGAAAAGGATATAGATGGCCAAAATTATTAATAGATCATGTGAGGTTGACTGTGTTGGTGAGGCGGTGCAGGAATTCTTACCTCTATTGCCGTACCAAGATTTCTCCAGTTTGGGTCTTTTGAATGCTCGGGAGATGATCATCATTACGACCTGGTATTTATGGTGGGTAAGTCGAGTTTATGGAGGGGTAGTTCAAGATGCTTTTCCTATAACGACAAACTATGTCATCGCGTCCTATCCAAAGGGTACCATGAGAAGAGAGGGGTGGATCTGCCCCCCTTGGGTTTTGTCAAACTTAACGCTGATGCTTCTTTTGATCAATACTTGCTTAGGGGTACGGTAGGAACGGTCTTGAGGGATCATAAAGGAAACTTCATCGCTGGAGGGAATGGAAATATCAAGGGTTGTGCAGACATCCTTGCGGCTGAAGCTTTGGCGCTTAGATTCGGTCTTGCCCTTGCACAAAAGGGTAGCATGCAACCGACTCGTTACTAATTTTGACAACCTAGATATTATTGACACAATGAAAAAGAGTGGTCATTCTTAGGGAGTGGCGACGATTTTTGATGATTGCTATCATTATGTTTGTGATTTTGCTATAGCTAGGTTCGAGCATCGTAATAAGGAAGCAAATAAAGTTGTTTTACGGGCTTGCTAGGTTGGCTAGATTTTTTTTTGACGTTCGATTGATTTGAGGAACCACCGATTAAAATGCACCCTTCCTCATAAACGATGTAACTGTCATTTCCAATGAATAAGTTTTGGGTGTTTTGTTTCAAAAAAAGAAAAGGTTCTAGGTACCCTAAAGAGTTTTACAACCAAACTTATTACACAAAAGGGGAATGCTAAAGAAAAGGAAGTACATCAAGAGCAACATGTTTCATCAATCGCATATGAACCAGATGGTGCTAGAGAACAGGATTTGACGACTTTCCTCATCAACCGGATTCACCGGAAGAACTAACCCCAAGAAATTCGTCGAAGGTTGAGGGTTTCCTACTGCCAAATCAAAAGTGAGGCGGCTGGCTAATCTCGCCCATCGTCTCATTCCCACTCTAGTTATGTCCCCTCTCTCCAGATCCTTCACCAAAGTGGTGTCTATGGGCTCCCGCGACGAGCGATGCGCCTCGAAGCGCCCCATGGAGCCCCTGGATCCGGAAGCGAAGCAACAGCGGGATCGCAAGATGCGGGACAAGGCCTAGCGAGATATGTGGGCGCGTCAGCAGGAGCGAGATGGGCATGAGGGGGATTGGGCATCAAGAAAGTAAAAATAATAAGAAGAAGGCGACGCAACGTCGGGGGGGGGGGGGGGGGGGATAGGAGCTGCAGCACAAGCCTAGGGAGCACCTGCACTACGGGGACCGGGTTGGGGACCCCCTCACCAAGTGGACCAATGACTAGAGTCCATGCACAAGCTATTGAAACTGAGGTTACCTCTCTCCTCTTTGAGCTTCCAATGTATCCAAATGAGACATGCCTCAAGTTGAAACCCTTTGCATACTTAGGTACCAAGGAGACAACCATGCAGAAGCTATGGAACAAGGCCAAGCTAGGACAAAAGTGGAGCAAGGAGAAGAAGAGGCAGTTCCCACGCATGTCCGGACGTCCAGACTCCTACCCGGACAATCTGGCTACCAACCCGGGAGTCCGGGAAGGCAATAGTGGGTTCTCGGTGAATCCGAACCATTCGAGTTCCTACCTGGATCATCCGACCATTGCCCGAATAATCCGAGTAGCTAGTCGGGCAGTCGGCCCTGCTTGCATGCAACCCACCCCAAGTGGCTATGTATCCTTCTCTCTCGCCTGCAATCCAACTTGTATTATAAACAAACGTCCCCTCGTCCTTCCCAAGGTTAGCAAAGCATATAGATGAACTAGAAGAGAGAGTTTCCTCCTTGTGTTCCCTCTTTGAGGAACAAATCTCCTTGTGGAGAAGGATCTCATCATAGATCATCAAAGCCTCCTTAAGGAGAAGGAACCCTTAAGCGAATCATGAAGACCTTCATCTTCCCTTGTGGATTTGAAGAACTACCCTCCAAGATCTCATCTACTTTAGGGGTTTAGGATGAACTTTACCCTTATTGCTATTTCCCCTTTGGTTTCCTTTACCTTGTGGATCTTATATATGTGCATGTGATGAGAATGGATGTGTGATTGGACTTTTCTTGAGTGTTTCCGTTCTGGTTTTTGAGTGTTCCTCTTGATCCCCTCCAAGTTGTGAAAGATTGGGCAACCTAGGGGGCCTACACTATATAACCACCTTACCAACCTCGATGTGGTATGTTATGCTCCCTCCACCGCCGCCGGGTCCTACCGCCATCATTGGAGAAAGGAGAGGGATCACGGGAGCTCGAGCTCGCGAGCAAGGATGAAAGCGAAAAATGGAGAGAGCGAGGCATCGCCCTATCGGAAACGTCTTGGTTGAGCCAAGCGTGCGCCTCTGACCGAGGCCGTCCCGACCCCACCCCCAATGTTAATGGCCTTTTCCCAGCACCATCACCCCTGTCACCACATGCGTGATTTGCCATGTCAAAAACAGCTTAAAATGCTCAGTGTTTTTTGCCACTGTCAAGCGGTGTGTGCGGTGAAAAATGCCATGAATTGGAAAGTGTTGGTTTTCTGTAAACCAGGACATGAATGTTGTGGTTTTATGCATGTGACTCCTAATTCTAGGAATCTTCTAACATGTCTCACCGTGTATAAAAAGGAAAGATGTCAGTCGATGTACCCGACTATGCACAAAGGATTAATGTTTTAAAGGAAAAGCTCGTAGTCCTTTGTGTTAATTCGTGAAGAAAACCACTGCCACCGGTCATTCCGAAGGTGACCATTATCAATAGGATTAGGCTGCTGGTAGTTGGTAGTATCATAGATTAGTATCTCTAGATGGCTTTGTTTATTATCATGCAAGACATGTAGTAGTATAAATATATTATGATACGGTATCAATAATATGATACTTAACCCTTTATTTATTTATTTGTTTGTTTGTTTGTTTGTTTGTTTAATTCTATGTCATCTCATCGAAATTGTCTAGCATAAGACTAACTACAGTATGATACTTACACTACGGACAGCCTTAGTCAAGATCAGTTCACCTTGATTATGCGTCTACATCCCAAACGCCATTGTAGGCCATCCTAGCTGGCTGCACAGGCTATACGCCAAGGGTGTGTTTGGTTGCCCGCATCGAGCCCAACCAGACCCGTGCGGGAATGGAGAGGCCTGTTTGGTTGCCTGGTTTCCTGTTGGGCCTGCATCGCATGCTTCTCAAAGCAGCCCAAAGCCTGGCTCGCTGGAAACGCTCGGATCGGCAGTTTCTCGCGAGCCAGGCTGAGTGCGGCACGAGGTCGCACGGGCGGGAGCGAGGGGGGATGGCGGGAGATGGAAATCTGGCGCGCCATCCCGACGCCAAATTAGCCTCACCCCCTTTCACTCGCTCACCCATAGCCACTGCCCCCTTTTCTTCCCTACTGCCTCACCACCGGCGGCGGCTGCGATTTCAGATCTGTGCTATAGGCGGTGGCGGAAGAGGCGGCGGTGTTTGCGGCGGATCTGGTGCTCCCCTTGCTGTTGGCCACCGTCTGGTCCATGGCTCCCCCTACGCCGTCCTCGTCTCTGATGCGGGTAAGCAGCACCCCCTCCCCCTTTGTTAGCTTAGTGGTTAGGCCGTTAAGCTAGGTGTAGAATTGATTTCCCACTGAATGAACCGTCGATGTCGACTAGGTTATGGACGCACGGATGAGGCTGATAATCCAGGCAGCAACATTGATTAGTGTGATTCAGGCATGGGTCATGTTCATACACCAGAGAGTTGTTCGTCGTGCTGGGAGACCTTTGATCCGCTATGGTCCATTGTTTCACCGGGAACAGGAGAGGATCCAAAATCTGAACTACATCTACAACTGCAATGACGTCGAGGCTCTATGGATGCTTCGAATGAAAAGAGCACCATTTGCCAGGCTTGTCAAGACCTTCAGGAGCAAGGAGCTGCTACAAGATAGCATCAACACCAGTGTCGAAGAGCAAGTGACCATGTTCCTCCATATTGTTGGCCATAACCAGAGGTTCAGAGTCATTCACAACACGTTCAGAAGATCAATGGAGACCATCTCTAGATACTTCAAGCAAGTGCTTTTTGCTATTGGGGAGCTTAGAGGAGAGATGATCAGGAGACCATCTGGTCAGACTCCACCCAAGATTCACGGAAGCCCAAGATGGCATCCATACTTCAAGGTGAGCATTGGCAATATACACTTTTTTCATGGCTTGATATGCTTGTATTGTTCAAGTTGAGCACTAACACAGGCTTGTGATGCCATTTTCAGGATTGCATTGGGGCAATAGATGGTACTCATGTACTGCTAGAGTTCCTAAATCACAGTCTGCAGCATACAGGGGGAGGAAGCACTACACAAGCCAGAATGTGCTTGCTGCTGTTGACTTTGATCTGAAGTTCACATATGTGCTGGCTGGTTGGGAGGGGTCAACGCATGATGCTAACATTCTCACTAACAGCATGAGTCGACCTGATGGGATCAACATCCCCGACGGCAAATTCTACCTTGGAGATGTTGGCTATGCATGTCGCTCGGGTATTCTTCTATCCTTCAGGAAAACCAGGTACCATCTCAACGAGTTCTCTGATAGGAACTATCCTAGGACTGCACATGAGCTGTTTAATCTCAGACACTCCAGTCTTAGAGTAACTGTTGAGAGGGCATTTGGAGCTCTGAAGAATAGGTTTAAGATCCTAAATCAAAAGCCATTTCACCCATACTCCACTCAGGTTAAGCTAGTTCTTGCTTGTTGCATTCTGCATAACTGGATCCTCCAGTGGGGCTTTGATGAACACACGCCTGAGGAGGAAGATGTCGAGCCTGACGATGTTGTTAGCTCTGGCCATGGTGTGGAGGCATTTGACAATGACGCTTGGAATAACAAAAGGTTGGAGTGGGCAGAGGCGATGTGGCTTAACAGAGGTCAGTGCAGGATTTGAAAAAGATGGAAGAAGAACAAGAAGCAGCAGCAACAGCAGCAAAAGCAGCAGCAGAAGCATAAGCAGAAGAAGAGGAAGAGGAAGATCTGGTAGCAGCAACACCGATGAACTATCCCCTATTTAGCCAACGGCTCTTAATAATTTGAACTGTCATTTGATAGTAGTTAGGATGAACTACCATTTGTTTAAGTAGATGGCGCTACATGTTCAGATTTTGTGTGGTAAGCTCACCACTAGTTAGAAGTGATGG